>FR997827.1:22593333-23890000 GCA_905475405.1 Schrankia costaestrigalis | reverse complement strand
AAAAGCAAATTTACCGAAATTCTTAATAAACTTTCTATAATAGTTAGTAAATGCAATAAAACGTTTTAATTCGTCAGCATTTTGTGGTCTGGGGTAGTTTTCTACTACTTTTATCTTTTCTGGGTCTGGTAAAATACCTTTTCCCGAAACAACATGACCTAAATAGAGAATTTCTTTTTGTAGAAAAGTACATTTAGAAGGATTTAATTTTAAATTTACATTACGTAATCTGGTAAAAACATCCATTAAATTTTTTATTATGCCCGGACAAATTTCGGCCTACTATGGCCAAATCGTCGTGGTATATTAAACATTTGTCATAGTTAAGGCCAGACATGGCTATGGTCATCATTCTGCTAAAACTGCTAGGGCTAGACTTTAGTCCCATAGGCATACGAGTCATCTGATATTGATTTTTACCTGTAGTAAATGCTGTACAAAGGTCTGGAGCCTTTTTCAAGAGGAATTTGGAAAAAAACCCTGAGCCAAATCTAAATGACTAAAATACATCGCTCCCGACAAAGAGTCCAGAATTTCATTTATATTGGGTAACGGAAATTTATCATCCTGTATGTTGTCATTTAATTTTCGGTAGTCTATTACTACTCTCCACTTTTTATTGCCCGATTTTATCCATTTTTTAGGGACCAGTAGTAAAGGGACTAGACCATGCGCTACGAGACGGTTCTATTATGCCGTCATCCAGCATATTTTTAATTTGTTTATCTATTTCTGATTTTTGTGAGTAAGGCAAACGGTAAGGCCTAGTATAAATAGGAACAGAATGTGGTTTTAAATCTATTGTCTGCTTATATATGGGTGTAGTGGATAATTTATCACCCGGTAGATGAAAAATATCAGGAAATTTGGCACAAATGTTTTCAATTGACTTTTGTTCCTCCATGTTCAAACCTTTTAAATTTAATAAAGAAAAATAATGATTTTACTCTATCTGAATTAATTGTAGGTTTGTCAAATTTACAAATAAAATAGTCACTTAATTCACTCGTATTTATTTGAAAGCAATTAATCTGCACATCAGTATCTCGTGTATTTAAGATACAAAACTGGTATTTTTCCATTTTTAGGTTTATTTACGCTGCTAGCTAAGAAAACACCATCACACAATTGTTGATTACATACCACTAATTCTTCCTTTAATTGAGTTTCTATGTAGTGAATTGACTCGCTACGTGCTGGTAATGTCAGATAAAAAATTACTCATACTATTTGATAACTTATAATTTAAAGATAATGTAACCACCTCCGAATTACTATTAGATAGCTGTAATTCATTTTTTCTCATAGTTTAAATTAGCTTTATAATAAGCTAAAAAAATCTTGACCCAAAATACCGTCAGTCATACATGGTAAATCTTTAAATACGATAAAACTTATGAGGAAAATTAAATCCATTATAATTAATAGTTAAATAAACATAGCCTTCTGAAACTAAATATCCACCTATACCTTTTACTCTAACTTTTTCTATATGGTAAGGAATTTGTAAACGTTCTAAACATAATAACTTGATGCCCGATATAGATGCACCTGTATCAATTAACCAGTTATGATTACGATTACAAAAAGATAAAGATACTTGGTTTAAAATAATAAATTATAATTTATAAATAAAATACGAAATTTAAAAAATCACCTATTTATTTTAGCAAATTTTGACAACTTTTCACTGACTTTTCGTTTTTAACCACCTCCTATAGCAACAATTTAGTGTTCACAGACACCCTTTTGGATAACAACCCCTAGTTTCACCCCTAGGGACTTAGAAAATTTTTACGTGTTTTTGTAAAATTTTGTTTTTGAAAAACACATACAACTTTGCTATTTTTTATTAGATTTTGAATTTTTTGGTTTTAAATTACGGGCATTAACGCCCCCCTACACGACGACCCACCCTCTTGTGGGGTACCGCTGTGTAGTTATTTTCAAATTTTTTGTGTTTTATCGTATATTCTGTTTTTCGCTATAGAAACGAACATTGAGAGTCCCTATTATAAGTGTTCGGAGTCATTATTATTGCTGAAATTATTACTTACCTGTGCGTTGACGTACTCCTGAGGTCCTACTGAAGTTTTAGCACCGTCCGACGTCCCGTTGGATCACGATCACCTGAAAAAGGAAGAATTTTGACATTTTCTATATAAAAATTTCACATTTTTAATTTTTTATTTGGCAACCCTACATCCTATTTTCAAAATTTATACTTATCTGGATTGGGCTAGTCGAGCCCTTTCTCTGGACACCTCGTTTGTTAAAATCCGTTTGATAGAAAGTCAAAAAACACCCGCTGAAGACTCTTCCAGTACATACTGTGCATTGAAATACCTAACAAAGTTTACCTCATCCATACGAAATTTAAAAAATCACCTATTTATTTTAGCAAATTTTGACAACTTTTCACTGACTTTTCGTTTTTAACCACCTCCTATAGCAACAATTTAGTGTTCACAGACACCCTTTTGGATAACAACCCCTAGTTTCACCCCTAGGGACTTAGAAAATTTTTACGTGTTTTTGTAAAATTTTGTTTTTGAAAAACACATACAACTTTGCTATTTTTTATTAGATTTTGAATTTTTTGGTTTTAAATTACGGGCATTAACGCCCCCTACACGACGACCACCCTCTTGTGGGGTACCGCTGTGTAGTTATTTTCAAATTTTTGTGTTTTATCGTAATATTCTGTTTTTCGCTATAGAAACGAACATTGAGAGTCCTATTATAAGTGTTCGGAGTCATTATTATTGCTGAAATTATTACTTACCTGTGCGTTGACGTACTCCTGAGGTCCTACTGAAGT
The DNA here is from genome assembly GCA_905475405.1 of Schrankia costaestrigalis. NCBI lineage: Eukaryota > Metazoa > Arthropoda > Insecta > Lepidoptera > Erebidae > Schrankia > Schrankia costaestrigalis. Next base: position 23,887,179 of record FR997827.1, on the reverse strand, counting down.
TTTAGCACCGTCCGACGTCCCGTTGGATCACGATCACCTGAAAAAGGAAGAATTTTGACATTTCTATATAAAAATTTCACATTTTAATTTTTTATTTGGCAACCCTACATCCTATTTTCAAAATTTATACTTATCTGGATTGGGCTAGTCGAGCCCTTTCTCTGGACACCTCGTTTGTTAAAATCCGTTTGATAGAAAGTCAAAAAATCGCCCGCCCACCCTCCCTGTAGTGACTGGGCACCTCAACTAGGGTCCATACATTGGTGGGATAAATATATTTTATTGGTGATTATTCATTGAACTTTATTATAAAAATTATGTTATATACAGTGTATTAGGATAGGTTTTAGTTTTAAGGACAAGTTCACTCGGCTATATACACCGGTGAAGTAAGAGACTGACAAGACATAGTTTAATAAGTTACCTTATTGACTTTACCAAACAAACAACAGGCCATTTACCCCTGGATTTTAAATTAAGTTATTGACAATTATATTAAAAAATAGGCTTTATACACCTCAATTAATTAATCATTTTGTTATACAATTATTAATATTATACATTTATAAAAAGTCCCTTTGATAGCGACAATGTTTGGGTTTAGAACACCAGCCAAAACAATTGACTCTCCCGACAAAAGCAATGCTGAAACATTACCTGAAACCTCTTCTGGGGTGAGAAGGAGCATAGGTGAGTGGGAGTCCGGGAAACCTAGCTCCCAGGATAATAAGAGAGAGAGTGGGAAGTTGCCCTCAACATCCATAGAGGCACAAAAATGTGCGTTAACATCTAAGACAGTGCCGGTAGAAGAAGTAAAGGAGAGAACAAGGACAGCTATGGCAAGAGCCTGTCTTTTAAGAGCTAAAGGACAATTGGACAGTTCGAGAAACCTAAAACATGACCTTAAGGTAGAAATTAAAAAAGAATTAGACAAGATGTATCAGCTTATAAAAGAAAGTGAGGGAGAGAAGAGTAAAGGGCTGACTGTGAAAGGGAAAGAAGAACCGACTCTTTTATCGAAAACAGGAAGAAATAAGGATGAAGCAAGTGAAGGAAAGATAATAGAAAAATTAGAGGAACAAAGTAGGATATTAAAAGAAAACAAAGAAAGGTTGGAACAAATTCAGGATACTCTAAAGGAATTAAACGATCAGGAAAGGCCGACATATGCTGCAGTGACTGCAGAGAAACATAAAAAAGTAAGGGCAACATTACATTCGGTTGTAGTCTCATCACACGATGAGACGGAGACCGGAGAAGTAGTGTTAGAAAAAATAAGGCAAGCAATGAAAGCAAAAGAGGGAGGTATTGAAGTAGAAAATGTTAGAAAAGCAAGAGACCGAAAGGTTATATTAGGATGTAGAACAGAAGAAGAGAGAGAGAGAATTAAGACAAGACTTAGGGATTCAGAAGAGAGTTTAAGAGTAGAAGAAATAAAAAACAAGAGCCCCCTGATTATCCTTAAGGATGTTCTATCATATAACACCAATGAGGATATTAAATGTGCCCTAAAGAACCAAAATAGCAAAATCTTTATGAATCTGAACACCGAAGAACAGGAGCTAGAAATAAAATATCGTCGGAAGACAAGAAACCCTCATGTCTGCCATGTCATTGCGAAAGTATCTCCACGCCTGTGGCAGAGACTTACAGATATAGGAGTCGTTAGTCTAGACCTTCAGAGGATCAGAGTGGAGGACCAGTCACCCTTGATACAATGTTCCATGTGCTTGGGCTACGGACATACTGGTAAATTTTGTGGCAAGACTGTCCCTAGTTGCAGTCACTGCGGTGACCAGCATCTAAAGACAAATTGTACGAAGTGGAAGGAGAATGAAATACCATCATGCTGCAATTGTGTCGACGCTAGGATGGCCAGTGTAAACCACAACGCCTTTGATAAAGCCTGTCCAATAAGGCGAAAGTGGGATGCGCTGGCGAGATCGAACACAGCGTACTGCTAAAGGCTCCACCGCTACAACAACGGCAACAAACGACACACAAATAAGACCATATCAAGTTGCCCAAATAAACCTCCAAAGAAAGCAGCTTGCCACAGTGGAACTTATGTTACTTGCAAATAAAAGAAAACTCGCATTTGCACTGCTGCAGGAGCCTTATGTCGGAGGGATAGGTAGAATGAAGGACTACTCTGGGGCGCGCATCTTCCAGAGCGAAAAACAAGGTGACGGTCACATCAAAGCAGCAATCGCTGTCTTTGATAACGACCTGACAGTCAGCCAATGCACAGATCTCACCACAAACAACTTTGCTGTCGCAAAAATTCGGTCTGGGAGGTGGGAGCTCGGGGTGGTGTCATTTTATTTTGAACCCGACCTTATGATCGGGCCATATCTGGATCAGCTGAAAGACATCGTAGCTAAGTTAAACTGTGGCAAGGTGCTAGTAGGTGGCGATGGCAACGCCAAAAACACATGGTGGGGTGGACAAAAAAGTGACGCCAGAGGCGAGGAACTATCAGGTACAATAGACGAGATAGGTCTGCACGTGCTTAATGTAGGAAATACTCCAACGTTTGACACCGTTAGGGGAAACAAGTTATATACGAGCTATGTGGACCTAACGGTGTGCTCAGATGACTTATTAGGTCAAATCGATGATTGGGTGGTGGAGGATGGAGAGATCAACTCGGACCATAACCTAATAACCTATAAAATAAATTTAGTAAGGACACGAATTGTAAAAAGTAATAATAACGAAACGACAAGAAAATATAATACAAAAAAAGTTGATTGGGTTCAGTTCCGCGAAAAACTAGGTCACACAACAGAGATGAGAAACATAAATAAAAATACAATAGACAAAATTAAAACAGAAAAAGAATTAGACATAATGTTAGAAAAATATATGAAGGCTATAGATAGTGTATGTAGTGAAAATATACCTAAGAAAGGAAATAAGAAAAAATACTACTTACCTTGGTGGTCCGAGGAACTCGCCAAACTCCAAAGGCTGGTGAAGACCCGTCGCCGCAGAATCCGATGCGCCGCACCCGTGCGTCGAGACAGTGTTGTAGAGGAATACCTGAAAGCAAAAAATGAGTATGAGTCCAAAGCAAGGGAAGCCCAGATTCAAAGCTGGAAGGAGTTTTGTGGAAAGCAAGAAAAGGAAACGATGTGGGAAGGTATTTACAGAGTGATAGGAAGAGCAACTAAAAAGAGTGAGGATGTACCGTTGGTTTGGGAAAATAGGACACTAAACGAGGAGGAATCAGCAAAAGTTCTGTGCAAAATTTTTTATCATGAAGATAACGAAGCCACCGAAAATGAGGGGCATAGAGATGTTCGTAAAAAAGCAGAGGCAGTAAATAAGTGGGTGCAAAATGAACATTTGGACCCACTCTTTACAATGGCAGAACTAAAAACCGCTCTATGCTCCTTCAAACCGAAAAAGGCCCCTGGGGACGACGGCTTTACGGCAGATATATGCCAAAACGCAATCATGTGCGACCCTGAGGCTTACCTATCACTGACAAACAAATGCCTAGACTTGGGATACTTTCCCACTATGTGGAAAAGGGCAGCGGTGGTCGTCTTACGTAAGCCAGGTAAGGACGACTACACAAATCCCAAGTCCTATAGACCAATAGGACTGTTGCCAGTGATGGGTAAGATATTTGAGAAGATGGTCGTAACCAGAGTAAAATGGCATGTGATTCCGAAGCTTAGTCCGAAACAGTTTGGGTTTGTGCCTCAAAAATCTACCGAGGACGCCCTCTATGTCTTAGTAAACCATATCAGAACCAAAGTAAAGGATCGAAAAATAGTTATTGTTGTGTCTTTGGACATAGAGGGCGCCTTTGATAGCGCCTGGTGGCCAGCGATCAGGGTGCGTCTTGCTGAAGATGGGTGCCCAGTAAATCTTAGACGAGTGCTGGACAGCTATCTCCAGCACAGACAAGTTAAACTAAAATATGCCGGTAAGGAATGCACCAAGGATACTAACAAAGGCTGCGTGCAAGGTTCTGTTGGGGGCCCAATACTTTGGAACCTCTTATTGGACCCGCTGCTGAGGGAAATCGAGGGCTGCGGAGAGTACTGTCAGGCCTTTGCCGATGACGTGCTCCTCGTAGTGGACGGCGACTCGGCGGCGGATGTTCAGGAGCGTACCAATGCGGTCCTATGTCGTGTTCGGCGGTGGGGTGAACAGAATAAGCTTGGTTTTGCTGCTCACAAGACTAAAGCAATGCTTGTGACCAACAAAATCAAGTACGACACACCGCGGCTGAGCATGGGTGGGGTTAGCATTGGGATGTTTTCGGAAATTAAGGTGTTGGGCCTCACAATAGACAACAAGCTTAGCTTCAACAGGCACGTAGAAAATACAATAATAAGAGCGCAGGGGATCTACAAAAATCTCTCGCGGGCTGCAAGGGTAAGCTGGGGTCTCCAACCAGAGATCATAAGAAATATATACCTTGCGGTTGTCGAGCCAGTGATCCTATATGCAGCCAGCTCATGGGCCCCTGCAGCATCTAGAAAGGGGGTACAGAAGCAGCTCAACAACATTCAGAGAGGGTTCGCGCAAAAACTGTCAAAAGCGTATCGTACCGTTTCGCTAAACGCTTCCCTGGCTCTGGCAGGGATACTGCCTCTTGACATCAGGATCCGCGAAGTCGCCGCCCTATATGAGCTGAAAATTGGCGTCCCTCTGCCGGAGCTAGTGAGGTGTGAAGTTGAGCGGAGGGTAGCTTACACAGTGGCTCCCCATCCGGCAGAACGCGTAAGCCTGGAGTTTACAAGTTTGGTGCACCAGGACGAGGTATTAGCCCATAGTAATCAAGCGGTGCGCATTTATACGGACGGCAGTAAGCTTGAGGGCAAGGTCGGAGCGGCCCTGTCCATATGGAAAGAAGCAAGCGAAGATCGTGCACTCAAGCTTAGGCTGTCCACGCACTGCTCAGTGTACCAGGCTGAGCTTCTGGCCGTTTGGAAAGCAATAGGGGAGATAATTAAGCGTCCCGAAAAAAGTTTTGGCATATTCAGTGACTCACGTGCAGCTCTCGAAACGCTAGTGAATTGGAACACCTTCAATCCGCTCGCAGTTGAGGCTCGGAATAATTTGCGCGAGGCGGTGATCCAGAATAAAGAAGTTTCGTTGTTCTGGATCAAAGCACACGCGGGTCACGAGGGCAACGAGCGGGCGGACGAGCTGGCTAGAGAAGCTGCAACAAAACTAAAAATTAAACCGCATTACGACAGATGCCCGGTGTCATTCCTCAAGCGAAGCATCCGAAAGGAGTCGCTTGAGGAATGGAACCGTCGCTATAAGAACGGGGACACGGCTGCTATTACTAAACTGTACCTACCCGATATAGACATGGCCTACAAAACGATCCGGAAGATAAGTTTGACACCGTATTTGACGCAAGCCTTGACTGGCCACGGTGGATTCTCCGAATACTTGCATCGATTCAAGTGTAAGGAGAGTCCATCGTGCCTATGCGATGCCAGCATTGTCCAGACTGTAGTGCACGTCTTGTGCCAGTGCCCCATGTATGAAAGATTTAGATGGGAGACGGAACAACAGATCGAGACTCAAATCACAGCAGACAATTTTAAAAATATAATGACTCAACAAAAGAAGAGGACTGTGTTTATAAATTATTGCGAATTGATTGTTAAGAAAGTTTGTGAAATAAATAAGAGTAGCAGAAAATAGTGTCAAGTATATTGTGCACCATATATAAATTTATGGAACATTAATATAAAAGGAAAGATAAACAAGAAGGATAGCAATAATTTATAAATACAAGCACTTAGAAGAAAAAGACTAAGATAGAAATTATATATACAATATACGGAATAAATATAATAAGGAAATAATAACAAATTAAAAATGAGAAAGAATGTCTCTGAAATATATCAGAGGGACTATTGTGAAATATTAATAAAAAAAAAAAAAAAAAAAAACCTAACCTAACCTAACCTAACCTAACCTAACCTAACCTAACCTAACCTAACCTAACCTAACCTAACCTAACCTAACCTAACCTAACCTAACCTAACCTAACCTAACCTAACCTAACCTAACCTAACCTAACCTAACCTAACCTAACCTAACCTAACCTAACCTAACCTAACCTAACCTAACCTAACCTAACCTAACCTAACCTAACCTAACCTAACCTAACCTAACCTAACCTAACCTAACCTAACCTAACCTAACCTAACCTAACCTAACCTAACCTAACCTAACCTAACCTAACCTAACCTAACCTAACCTAACCTAACCTAACCTAACCTTTTTTTTTTTTTTTTTTTTTTTTTTTTTCCGGGAGGGAAGCTTTATGCCAGAGTGTGAGGACTCCCCGACCAAATTGGCCAGTATACCACACTAAACCCTCCACGGCTACCCTTTTAGCCCATAGGGACAGAGTTCCGGGACCAGGGTGCTACACCCATACTCCGGAGACTCCGTCGGGCTTCCTGGCGGCCGCCAGGTGACGCAATTCAAGAGAGGCCCAGGGTAACCCAGAGTACCTCTCTTTGACGTCGTAGCAGGTCACCTCCGCAACTGCCGTCCATACGGACAACAGCCCAAGGCACCCCACACGCAGGCGACAAAACCCTGCGCGAGCTACGTACGAGGTTGGCTAGGATTAGACGACGCCGCGCCCAATCCCCTCCCACCTCTTCGTCTGCGCCGAGCGGGTGCAGCTAGAGCATCATTCTCCCGCACCCGCTCCGCTTCCTCCTTCCGCGAGATGACGGTCTCGCAAAAGGAGGTCACGGCATTCCACGCCTCCGCACTACCGAGCATTGTTCTGACCAATGCCGGCAGCGCGAGGTCGTTCGATCTTAGCGCCGCGCAAAGTTCGCGGCGCTCTTCGTCCCAGGCCGAGCACAGGAGCAGAGTGTGCTCGGCCGTGTCATCAAGATCGCCGCAGTGGTGGCACTGCGGCGTTTCTTCCCGGCGGGCGACCCGGTGCAGGTAGTGACCGAAGCAACCATGTCCGGTCAGTACCTGCACCAGGCGGTAGGTGAGGCTGCCACCCGGGCGCCCCACCCACTCCTTCAACACCGGACGAATCGCCTCGATCGTCCGGTGGCCGGCGGCAGGTTGGGAGAGAGTCTCCATCCACGCTCTGATGGCGTCATCCTGGATGTTGGATTGGGCCCGCTCTATATCTTCTAGAGCGGGCCGCACGCCCCGCACCCTCGCCTCCACTTTGCGTCGATGCGCTTCGGCGAGTGCCACGGCATCGACTTCAAATGGAGGCGTGCCCGCAAGAACGCAGGCCGCCCCGTGACTCACAGTCCGATATTATTACGCGGACCGCGATGGTCCGTTGCGGCCTGCGCAACAGGGCCTTAGTGCGAGACGTGAGACTCTCTGCCCACACCGGAGATCCGTAAAGTGCCATCGACCGTACCGTTCCGTGGTACAGTCTCCGGCACCTGGCTGATGGCCCCCCTATGTTGGGGAGCAGCCGTCCGAGAGCTGCCGCAGCAGCGCACAGTCTGGGAGCCAAGAGCGTAAAATGCCGCTCCCAGCTCCAGGAGGAGTCAAGTTCAAGGCCGAGGTACCTTAGATGTACCCCGACGGGAATACTGACCCCCCCTACTCGGACACGGAGCTCCGGTGGGATTCTGCGTCTTCTTCTTGGGGCTCGAAAACCGATGGCCCTTGTTTTGTCTAGGGCCACCTCAAGCCCCAGGAGGCGGATGCGCCGGACAACCCTCTCGGTGCAAACCGACGCATTTTCGGCCGCCTCCTCCCAGAATTTGGCCGCTGCCGCAACGAGCGTGTCGTCCGCATAACAGACTATCTCTGTTTGCGGCAGCAGCCTTCCACGCAGAACCCAGTTGTACCCCAGATTCCACAACAACGGACCCAACACTGATCCCTGGGGTACACCTGCCGCCACTCTCCACGATTGAACGCGACCCTCCGCATCCTGGTAGAGCACTACCCTATCCTGCAGATAGTCCCTAACCAAGGAGCGGAGGTAGAGGGGCACTTCATGGAAAACTAGCGCCCCCTCTATCGCTTCGTGGGGGATGGTGTTAAAGGCGTTGGCGATGTCAAGAGACACCGCCACCACCATCTCCCCGCGCGCGGCGGCCGCCTCGGTGAAAGATTTGAGGCGGCCTATCGCGTCAATCGTGGACCGACCGGTGCGGAACCCGTACTGGCACTCCGCCAAGTCCGGGCCTACGCACTCGATGTGCTCGATTAGACGGGAGGCGAGAATCTTCTCGAAAGCCTTGGCCGTCTCATCGAGCATCACCAGCGGTCGGTAGCCCGCCGGGACATCGGCGGGGCGACTCTCCTTTCGAATCAGGACCAGTCGCCCCGCCTTCCATCGCCTGGGAAAGCGTGCCGACGCAATACAGCAGTCGAACACGGTGCGAATCCTCTGTTCTAGGGGCCCCAGTGCCACGCCCATTGCCTTGGCAGGGACCCCGTCCGGCCCTGGCGCTTTCTTTCCGCGCCGAAGCCTCTCCCGCACCGTGCCGAACTCCGCGTCGGACACAGGAGGCCCCGCGACCCACACCTCCGGGACAGAACCGGAGGTGTATCTCCTCTCCTGAACCAAGTGAGGGACGGAGGGTCTCGGCTCTGGAAATAGAGTTTCGAGGACCCTCCGTCGCAATTCCGGATCCATACAGGGAAGCGGGGGAGCTGGAGAGAGCTTCCCCCTTATCGCCCTGTATGGCCGGCCCCACGGGTCGCGGTTGAGGATGCCCAAGAACTGATCCCAGGCATCCTTCTTGGCCCTGCGGATACCGTTCCGCAGAGCCCTTATAGCCTCCTTAGAGGCCCTGTGTAGAGCCTCCTCTTCCCCAGGCGATCTATGGACACGTCTGCGGCACCTTTGGTACGCGCGTCTGGCCCCCATACTGGCGGACCGCAGTAGCGCAATCTCTTGCGTCCACCAGTAGACCCGCCCACAACGAGGGCGGGCCTGCGTCCTCGGCATGGCGGCATCGCAGACAACCCGCAGGTCGTCCGCGAGCAGCTCCGCCATGCCGTCGGCATCCCCTGCGATGGTGTCGGGCACGTCACTCCACGCCCGCACCACCGCCGCCTCCTCCGCCACATCGCGACGGAAGCGTGCAAGCGCCCACCTTGGAAATGGTGAGGCACCCGCAGCGGAGCCCAGATGAATGGGGGCTCCGGGGGACACCGTAGAGACCTCGTACCGGACGTAACGATGATCCGATAGGGTCTCTACATCCTCCACCACACGCCAGTCCCTGATTCGGGCTGCGAGTGGCGGAGTGGCTAGGGTCACGTCCACAAACCTAACCTAACCTAACCTAACCTAACCTAACCTAACCTAACCTAACCTAACCTAACCTAACCTAACCTAACCTAACCTAACCTAACCTAACCTAACCTAACCTAACCTAACCTAACCTAACCTTTTTTTTTTTTTTTTTTTTTTTTTTTCCGGGAGGGAAGCTTTATGCCAGAGTGTGAGGACTCCCCGACCAAATTGGCCGGTATACCACACTAAACCCTCCACGGTTACCCTTTTAGCTCATTGGGACAGAGTTCCGGGACCAGGGTGCTACACCCATACTCCGGAGACTCCGTCGAGCTTCCTGGCGGCCGCCAGGTGACGCAATTCAAGAAAGGCCCGGGGTAACCCAGAGTACCTCTCTTTGACGTCGTAGCAGGTCACCTCCGCAACTGCCGTCCATTACGGACAACAGCCCAAGGCACCCCACACGTAGGCGACAAAACCCTACGCGAGCTACGTACGAGGTAGGCTAGGACCAGACGACGCCGCGCCTGTTCCCCTCCCACCTCTTCGTCTGCGCCGAGCGGGTGCAGCTTGAGCATCATTCTCCCGCACCCGCTCCGCTTCCTCCTTCCGCGAGATGACGGTCTCGCAGAAGGAGGTCACGGCATTCCACGCCTCCGCGCTACCGAGCATTGTTCTGACCAATGCCGGCAGCGCGAGGTCGTTCGATCTTAGCGCCGCGCAAAGTTCGCGGCGCTCTTCGTCCCAGGCCGAGCACAGGAGCAGAGTGTGCTCGGCCGTGTCATCAAGATCGCCGCAGTGGTGGCACTGCGGCGTTTCTTCCCGGCGGGCGACCCGGTGCAGGTAGTGACCGAAGCAACCATGTCCGGTCAGTACCTGCACCAGGCGGTAGGTGAGGCTGCCACCCGGGCGCCCCACCCACTCCTTCAACACCGGACGAATCGCCTCGATCGTCCGGTGGCCGGCGGCAGGTTGGGAGAGAGTCTCCATCCACGCTCTGATGGCGTCATCCTGGATGTTGGATTGGGCCCGCTCTATATCTTCTAGAGCGGGCCGCACGCCCCGCACCCTCGCCTCCACTTTGCGTCGATGCGCTTCGGCGAGTGCCACGGCATCGACTTCAAATGGAGGCGTGCCCGCAAGAACGCAGGCCGCCCCGTGACTCACAGTCCGATATGCGCGTATTACGCGGACTGCGATGGTCCGTTGCGGCCTGCGCAACAGGGCCTTAGTGCGAGACGTGAGACTCTCTGCCCACACCGGAGATCCGTAAAGTGCCATCGACCGTACCGTTCCGTGGTACAGTCTCCGGCACCTGGCTGATGGCCCCCCTATGTTGGGGAGCAGCCGTCCGAGAGCTGCCGCAGCAGCACACAGTCTGGGAGCCAAGAGCGTAAAATGCCGCTCCCAGCTCCAGGAGGAGTCAAGTTCAAGGCCGAGGTACCTTAAATGTACCCCGACGGGAATACTGACCCCCCCTACTCGGACACGGAGCTCCGGTGGGATTCTGCGTCTTCTTCTTGGGGCTCGAAAACCGATGGCCCTTGTTTTGTCTAGGGCCACCTCAAGCCCCAGGAGGCGGATGCGCCGGACAACCCTCTCGGTGCAAACCGACGCATTTTCGGCCGCCTCCTCCCAGAATTTGGCCGCTGCCGCAACGAGCGTGTCGTCCGCATAACAGACTATCTCTGTTTGCGGCAGCAGCCTTCCACGCAGAACCCAGTTGTACCCCAGATTCCACAACAACGGACCCAACACTGATCCCTGGGGTACACCTGCCGCCACTCTCCACGATTGAACGCGACCCTCCGCATCCTGGTAGAGCACTACCCTATCCTGAAGGTAATCCCTAACCAAGGAGCGGAGGTAGAGGGGCACTTTATGGAAAACTAGCGCTCCCTCTATCGCTTCGTGGGGGACGGTGTTAAATGCGTTGGCGATGTCTAGAGACACCGCCACCACCATCTCCCCGCGCGCGGCGGCCGCCTCGGTGAAAGATTTGAGGCGGCCTATCGCGTCAATCGTGGACCGACCGGTGCGGAACCCGTACTGGCACTCCGCCAAGTCCGGGCCTTCGCACTCAATGTGCTCGATGATACGGGAGGCGAGAATCTTCTCGAAAGCCTTGGCCGTCTCATCGAGCAACACCAACGGTCGGTAGCCCGCCGGGACATCGGCGGGGCGACTCTCCTTACGAATCAGGACCAGTCGCCCCGCCTTCCAGCGCCTGGGGAAGCGTGCCGACGCAATACAGCAGTCGAACACGGTGCGAATTCTCTGTTCTAGGGGCCCCAGTGCCACGGCCATAGCCTTTGCAGGGACCCCGTCAGGCCCCGGCGCTTTCTTTCCGCGCCGGAGCCTCTCTCGCACCGTGCCAAACTCCGCGTCCGACACGGGAGGCCCCGCGACCCACACCTCCGGGACAGAACCGGAGGTGTATCTCCCCTGAACCAGATGGGGGACGGAGGGTCTCGGCTCTGGAAATAAAGTTTCGAGAACCCTCCGTCGCAATTCCGGCTCCATACAGGGAAGCGGGGGAGCTGGAGAAAGCTTCCCCCTTATCGCCCTGTATGGCCGGCCCCACGGGTCGCGGTTGAGGATGCCCAAGAACTGTTCCCAGGCATCCTTCTTGGCCCTGCGGATACCGTTCCGCAGAGCCCTTATAGCCTCCTTGGAGGCCCTGTGTAGAGCCTCCTCTTCCCCAGGCGATCGCTGGATACGTCTGCGGCACCTCTGGTACGCGCGTCTGGCCCCCATACTGGCGGACCGCAGGAGCGCAATCTCCTGCGTCCACCAGTAGACCCGCCCACAACGAGGGCGGGCCTGCGTCCTGGGCATGGCGGCATCGCAGACAACCCGCAGGTCATCCGCAAGCAGCTCCGCCATGCCGTCGGCATCCCCTGCGATGGTGTCGGGCACGTCACTCCATGCCCGCACCACCGCCGCCTCCTCCGCCACATTGCGACGGAGGCGTGCAAGCGCCCACCTTGGAAAGGGTGAGGCACCCGCAGCGGAGCCCAGATGAATGGGGGCTCCGGGGGACACCGTAGAGACCTCGTACCGGACGTAAAGATGATCCGATAGGGTCTCTACATCCTCCACCACACGCCAGTCCCTGATTCGGGCTGCGAGTGGCGGAGTGGCTAGGGTCACGTCCACAATCGACGTGCCCTGCCATCGGACGCAGGTCGGGGTAGTGCCTCGATTGAGGATGTGAAGCCCCAGGGCTGAAACCCAGGACTCCACGTCACCACCCCGCACATCTGTGTTGGGGGACCCCCACGCCGTTGAATGGGCGTTTAGGTCCCCCGCAACCAACACAGGGTTGGGGGCCGAGCGGCGCACCACTCCTTCGACCGCAGCTAGGAACCTTTCGAATTCGGCCCTACTGCGGTTGGGGGAGAAGTAGGTGGCCACCACCACCATTCTCCCCCATCGTGCCGCGACGTATCCTGCTCCCCTCTCGGTCAGAACGAGAGAGGAGCCTGTTCCAAATGTTGCTATCGCCGCGGAGCCATCGGCGGCCCCTAGCCAGTTGGGTCGGCCAGGGGGAATACTGTGTGGCTCCGCGGCGACTAGCAGGTCAACCTCCCACTCGGCGGCCGACTGGCACGCCAAATCCTGTGCCCCAGCCGAGTGGTTGAGGTTGACCTGGAGTACCCGCCCTGAGGACCTACTGTCCATCAGTTTGCATAGGGCGGGACTCGGTTGGCGCGGCCGTCACCGCGCGACGCTGAGGCGCACCCAGGGGGCGGCCTTTTACGGGGGGAGGTCGGCAATTTGTTCCCCCCATTCTGTGTCCGGACGGGACTCCCTTGTCCGCGCACACGGCGCAGTGCGGAGTGGCCTCGCAGGCCACCGCGAGATGCCCCTCACTGCCACACCGGAAGCACAGTTTGCTCCGGTCCTTGGCAGAGGGGCACAACTGCTGCGGGTGCCCGATGCCGAAGCACCGGTGACACCGCAGCGGCCGCTAGCGGCCGCTGCTCCATTAAAGTTATAGAGGCGGCGCTCCATCCGACGGAAATGCGCCCTATTTCCGCTAACTTGAGCGCCGCCTCTACAGGGCAGGAGACAATTGTCGCCCCTACACCCCTGAGGTTGGACACAATTGCCCCTACCCTCACGGCTTCATTTGAGCAGTCGGCCAGCCTGGCCAGCTCCGCCTGCACCTCCGCGACTGACACAGAGTCATCGAGCCCCGTCACCCGGAAGCTCGCCAGTTTTTGGGGCCGAGTGACTTTGGCCGACTCCCCCAACACCACTCCTATCTGAGTGGCGAGGTTGTCGGCCTGGGCCGGGGTCGTCCCCTTTGGGAGCTCAATGACTCGTGCTCCGGTGAGTCCCGTCCTAAATTTGGCCGGGCCTATGCCCAGCTCGCCCAAATTGACTCTGGCCCTCGCTGTTGTGAGGGCCTGAGCGTACGTGGCCCCATTTGCCACCGCCTCTGGCTTAAGGGCCACCACCACCGCCAGCGTCTTCGGTGGTTTGGGCTTCTTTAGCTGGGCCTGAGCCCGCGAGCCCGCGGGAGCAGGAGCCGCCTTTGCCTTTTTAGGCTTCTTAGCTACGGTCGTCCACTCATTTAGGACGACCGGCGGCTCCACCTCGTGGGATGTTCCCGCGAACTGTTCGCGGGCCCTCTCCGGCGCCTTGCGCTGCGCCGGCTTTTTGGCCCTGGCCTCCTTTGGCAGATTGGCCGGGGGGGTGAGGGTCGTAGGTGCGGAGGAGGCTGCTACCCCGGCATATGATCTGACCGGGGCAGCTCGTTTGTCCGACGCAAGGGGCGGACGAATGACGGGTGCAGGTAGCAGACGCCCGTCCGCCTCCAGCCCCTCCAATCGGGCACCCAGCATGGCGCCGAACCTCTCCGCTAGGTCTCGCTGGAGGAGCCCTACTATTTCCGCCATATCGGCACGAGTAATGGCTCCCCCGCTCTCCTCCACAGGAGCGTCCATAGTGACGGGCTCCACTGCTCTTCGCGGGGATGGCCCATTAGGGGATGGCTCCCTCTCCGCTCTCCCCCTTCCCCGCTCAGAGAACGCTCTCCGGAGAGCGGAGATCTCCTCCGTGAGGACCGACAGTTGTTCCCTGAGGCGCTTATTGTCGGCCCTCAGCCTCCTCATCTCATCTGATGAGTCCCTTTGGGCCATCCCCTTTACAACCATCAGAAGCGCGGCCGAGGCATCCTTTATCTCCTTGACGCATGTGCCCTTCAAATTCTTCGATTTGGAGGCCACGCTGCGCAAGGTCCCGGCGTACGCTTCCGCCTTTTCTACTAGGTCCTCAATAGAGGTGGACGGCCTCCGCGACCCCCTAAGCGTGGCGCCCGAGTCAGAGCTCTCCACCGAGTGGTCGCGGAGGAATGTCAGCCTGTATTTTGGCAAATTAGTTTGCTGACCGCCACGACCATTCTTCGATCGTGGCGCCTTTCTCACTGGCGACGTTACTTCTTCACATCCGTAACTTTCATCCCCTCCTTCCTCAGCCGGGGTGGGGTCTTCAGTAATTCCCCTTCTCGAAGGGGATGTCGGAGTCTCCATGGCCCTCTTGCGCCTCTCCGAGGGAGGCTTCAGGATTGACCTGGGGATTTGAGGAGGAGGCATCGATACGCTCAGTACTGGGGAGGCGGGGCGCGACGAGGATGATGTGACACCCGAGTGGGAGAAATCCCCCCCCTCGGACATCGACCAATTTAAAGCCTGGGACAAAGTTCGCTCAGGCGAGGAGTTCATGTTAGCAGCCACTACCCCTGAAGGGGGCAAGGTGCTGAAACAGAACAAACAAAAACCACAAAAAAAACAACAACAGACAGGAATGAAAAATAGCAAATTAACCTAGACAATAATAATTAATTAATAAAATGTGCAAAACTTAAAGCTAATTATAGCAGGAATATACGAACTAATAATAAGAGGGAATATAAGAACTAATAATAAGATGGAATATAAGCACTAATAAAACTATGGAGAAGTCACCCAACTTGCCACTCCGTTACGGTGGTCAAGCTAAGGTCCAGGGCAAACGAAAGAGAAAAATAAACAAAATAAAGGAAACTCTTAAACCAAGCGGTTCAGGGTTCCGAATAAGTAGTTGATGGAGTTCGCAAGAAGGTAAATGCGCACTCAGTCTCACAAGTTTCGAGCAATGAAATTTGGTCACCTAACTTGCCACTCCGTTACGGTGGTCAAGTCAGGGTCCAGGGCGGACGACGAGGACGTACTCAAAGCTCACTTGGGGACCCGCCCCAACCTAACCTAACCTAACCTAACCTAACCTAACCTAACCTAACCTAACCTAACCTAACCTAACCTAACCTAACCTAACCTAACCTAACCTAACCTTTTTTTTTTTTTTTTTTTTTTTTTTTTTTTTCCGGGAGGGAAGCTTTATGCCAGAGTGTGAGGACTCCCCGACCAAATTGGCCGGTATACCACACTAAACCCTCCACGGCTACCCTTTTAGCCCATAGGGACAGAGTTCCGGGACCAGGGTGCTACACCCATACTCCGGAGACTCCGTCGGGCTTCCTGGCGGCCGCCAGGTGACGCAATTCAAGAAAGGCCCGGGGTAACCCAGAGTACCTCTCTTTGACGTCGTAGCAGGTCACCTCCGCAACTGCCGTCCATACGGACAACAGCCCAAGGCACTCCACACGCAGGCGACAGAACCCTGCGCGAGCTACGTACGAGGTTGGCTAGGATTAGACGACGCCGCGCCCAATCCCCTCCCACCTCTTCGTCTGCGCCGAGCGGGTGCAGCTAGAACATCATTCTCCCGCACCCGCTCCGCTTCCTCCTTCCGCGAGATGACGGTCTCGCAAAAGGAGGTCACGGCATTCCACGCCTCCGCACTACCGAGCATTGTTCTGACCAATGCCGGCAGCGCGAGGTCGTTTGATCTTAGCGCCGCGCAAAGTTCGCGGCGCTCTTCGTCCCAGGCCGAGCACAGGAGCAGAGTGTGCTCGGCCGTGTCATCAAGATCGCCGCAGTGGTGGCACTGCGGCGTTTCTTCCCGGCGGGCGACCCGGTGCAGGTAGTGACCGAAGCAACCATGTCCGGTCAGTACCTGCACCAGGCGGTAGGTGAGGCTGCCACCCGGGCGCCCCACCCACTCCTTCAACACCGGACGAATCGCCTCGATCGTCCGGTGGCCGGCGGCAGGTTGGGAGAGAGTCTCCATCCACGCTCTGATGGCGTCATCCTGGATGTTGGATTGGGCCCGCTCTATATCTTCTAGAGCGGGCCGCACGCCCCGCACCCTCGCCTCCACTTTGCGTCGATGCGCTTCGGCGAGTGCCACGGCATCGACTTCAAATGGAGGCGTGCCCGCAAGAACGCAGGCCGCCCCGTGACTCACAGTCCGATATGCGCGTATTACGCGGACTGCGATGGTCCGTTGCGGCCTGCGCAACAGGGCCTTAGTGCGAGACGTGAGACTCTCTGCCCACACCGGAGATCCGTAAAGTGCCATCGACCGTATCGTTCCGTGGTACAGTCTCCGGCACTTGGCTGATGGCCCCCCTATGTTGGGGAGCAGCCGTCCGAGAGCTGCCGCAGCAGCACACAGTCTGGGAGCCAAGAGCGTAAAATGCCGCTCCCAGCTCCAGGAGGAGTCAAGTTCAAGGCCGAGGTACCTTAAATGTACCCCGACGGGAATACTGACCCCCCCTACTCGGACACGGAGCTCCGGTGGGATTCTGCGTCTTCTTCTTGGGGCTCGAAAACCGATGGCCCTTGTTTTGTCTAGGGCCACCTCAAGCCCCAGGAGGCGGATGCGCCGGACAACCCTCTCGGTGCACACCGACGCATTTTCGGCCGCCTCCTCCCAGAATTTGGCCGCTGCCGCAACGAGCGTGTCGTCCGCATAACAGACTATCTCTGTTTGCGGCAGCAGCCTTCCACGCAGAACCCAGTTGTACCCCAGATTCCACAACAACGGACCCAACACTGATCCCTGGGGTACACCTGCCGCCACTCTCCACGATTGAACGCGACCCTCCGCATCCTGGTAGAGCACTACCCTATCCTGAAGGTAATCCCTAACCAAGGAGCGGAGGTAGAGGGGCACTTTATGGAAAACTAGCGCTCCCTCTATCGCTTCGTGGGGGACGGTGTTAAATGCGTTGGCGATGTCTAGAGACACCGCCACCACCATCTCCCCGCGCGCGGCGGCCGCCTCGGTGAAAGATTTGAGGCGGCCTATCGCGTCAATCGTGGACCGACCGGTGCGGAACCCGTACTGGCACTCCGCCAAGTCCGGGCCTACGCACTCAATGTGCTCGATGATACGGGAGGCGAGAATCTTCTCGAAAGCCTTGGCCGTCTCATCGAGCAACACCAACGGTCGGTAGCCCGCCGGGACATCGGCGGGGCGACTCTCCTTACGAATCAGGACCAGTCGCCCCGCCTTCCAACGCCTGGGGAAGCGTGCCGACGCAATACAGCAATCGAACACGGTGCGAATTCTCTGTTCTAGGGGCCCCAGTGCCACGGCCATAGCCTTTGCAGGGACCCCGTCCGGCCCCGGCGCTTTCTTTCCGCGCCGGAGCCTCTCTCGCACCGTGCCAAACTCCGCGTCCGACACGGGAGGCCCCGCGACCCACACCTCCGGGACAGAACCGGAGGTGTATCTCCCCTGAACCAGATGGGGGACGGAGGGTCTCGGCTCTGGAAATAAAGTTTCGAGAACCCTCCGTCGCAATTCCGGCTCCATACAGGGAAGCGGGGGAGCTGGAGAAAGCTTCCCCCTTATCGCCCTGTATGGCCGGCCCCACGGGTCGCGGTTGAGGATGCCCAAGAACTGTTCCCAGGCATCCTTCTTGGCCCTGCGGATACCGTTCCGCAGAGCCCTTATGGCCTCCTTAGAGGCCCTGTGTAGAGCCTCCTCTTCCCCAGGCGATCGCTGGATACGTCTGCGGCACCTCTGGTACGCGCGTCTGGCCCCCATACTGGCGGACCGCAGGAGCGCAATCTCCTGCGTCCACCAGTAGACCCGCCCACAACGAGGGCGGGCCTGCGTCCTGGGCATGGCGGCATCGCAGACAACCCGCAGGTCATCCGCAAGCAGCTCCGCCATGCCGTCGGCATCCCCTGCAATGGTGTCGGGCACGTCACTCCATGCCCGCACCACCGCCGCCTCCTCCGCCACATCTCGACGGAGGCGTGCAAGCGCCCACCTTGGAAAGGGTGAGGCACCCGCAGCGGAGCCCAGATGAATGGGGGCTCCGGGGGACACCGTAGAGACCTCGTACCGGACGTAAAGATGATCCGATAGGGTCTCTACATCCTCCACCACACGCCAGTCCCTGATTCGGGCTGCGAGTGGCGGAGTGGCTAGGGTCACGTCCACAATCGACGTGCCCTGCCATCGGACGCAGGTCGGGGTAGTGCCTCGATTGAGGATGTGAAGCCCCAGGGCTGAAACCCAGGACTCCACGTCACCACCCCGCACATCTGTGTTGGGGGACCCCCACGCCGTTGAATGGGCGTTTAGGTCCCCCGCAACCAACACAGGGTTGGGGGCCGAGCGGCGCACCACTCCTTCGACCGCAGCAAGGAACCTTTCGAATTCGGCCCTGCTGCGGTTGGGGGAGAAGTAGGTAGCCACCACCACTATTCTCCCCCATCGTGCCGCGACGTATCCTGCTCCTCTCTCGGTCAGAACGAGAGAGGAGCCTGCTCCAAAGGTTGCTATCGCCGCGGAGCCATCGGCGGCCCCTAGCCAGTTGGGTCGGCCAGGGGGAATACTGTGTGGCTCCGCGGCGACTAGCAGGTCAACCTCCCACTCGGCGGCCGACTGGCACGCCAAATCCTGTGCCCCAGCCGAGTGGTTGAGGTTGACCTGGAGTACCCGCCCTGAGGACCTACTGTCCATCAGTTTGCATAGGGCGGGACTCGGTTGGCGCGGCCGTCACCGCGCGACGCTGAGGCGCACCCAGGGGGCGGCCTTTTACGGGGGGAGGTCGGCAATTTGTTCCCCCCATTCTGTGTCCGGACGGGACTCCCTTGTCCGCGCACACGGCGCAGTGCGGAGTGGCCTCGCAGGCCACCGCGAGATGCCCCTCACTGCCACACCGGAAGCACAGTTTGCTCCGGTCCTTGGCAGAGGGGCACAACTGCTGCGGGTGCCCGATGCCGAAGCACCGGTGACACCGCAGCGGCCGCTGCTCCATTAAAGTTATAGAGGCGGCGCTCCATCCGACGCAAATGCGCCCTATTTCCGCTAACTTGAGCGCCGCCTCTACAGGGCAGGAGACAATTGTCGCCCCTACACCCCTGAGGTTGGACACAATTGCCCCTACCCTCACGGCTTCATTTGAGCAGTCGGCCAGCCTGGCCAGCTCCGCCTGCACCTCCGCGACTGACACAGAGTCATCGAGCCCCGTCACCCGGAAGCTCGCCAGTTTTTGGGGCCGAGTGACTTTGGCCGACTCCCCCAACACCACTCCTATCTGAGTGGCGAGGTTGTCGGCCTGGGCCGGGGTCGTCCCCTTTGGGAGCTCAATGACTCGTGCTCCGGTGAGTCCCGTCCTAAATTTGGCCGGGCCTATGCCCAGCTCGCCCAAATTGACTCTGGCCCTCGCTGTTGTGAGGGCCTGAGCGTACGTGGCCCCATTTGCCACCGCCTCTGGCTTAAGGGCCACCACCACCGCCAGCGTCTTCGGTGGTTTGGGCTTCTTTAGCTGGGCCTGAGCCCGCGAGCCCGCGGGAGCAGGAGCCGCCTTTGCCTTTTTAGGCTTCTTAGCTACGGTCGTCCACTCATTTAGGACGACCGGCGGCTCCACCTCGTGGGATGTTCCCGCGAACTGTTCGCGGGCCCTCTCCGGCGCCTTGCGCTGCGCCGGCTTTTTGGCCCTGGCCTCCTTTGGCAGATTGGCCGGGGGGGTGAGGGTCGTAGGTGCGGAGGAGGCTGCTACCCCGGCATATGATCTGACCGGGGCAGCTCGTTTGTCCGACGCAAGGGGCGGACGAATGACGGGTGCAGGTAGCAGACGCCCGTCCGCCTCCAGCCCCTCCAGTCGGGCACCCAGCATGGCGCCGAAC
The DNA here is from genome assembly GCA_905475405.1 of Schrankia costaestrigalis. Classification (NCBI taxonomy): domain Eukaryota; kingdom Metazoa; phylum Arthropoda; class Insecta; order Lepidoptera; family Erebidae; genus Schrankia; species Schrankia costaestrigalis. The sequence continues at coordinate 23,866,899 of FR997827.1, read as the reverse complement.
CTCTCCGCTAGGTCTCGCTGGAGGAGCCCTACTATTTCCGCCATATCGGCACGAGTAATGGCTCCCCCGCTCTCCTCCACAGGAGCGTCCATAGTGACGGGCTCCACTGCTCTTCGCGGGGATGGCCCATTAGGGGATGGCTCCCTCTCCGCTCTCCCCCTTCCCCGCTCAGAGAACGCTCTCCGGAGAGCGGAGATCTCCTCCGTGAGGACCGACAGTTGTTTCCTGAGGCGCTTATTGTCGGCCCTCAGCCTCCTCATCTCATCCGATGAGTCCCGTTGGGCCATCCCTTTCACGACCATCAGAAGGGCTGCCGAGGCATCTTTTATTTCCCTTACACAGGTGCCCTTCAAATTCTTTGATTTGGAGGCCACACTGCGCAAGGTCGTGGCGTACGCCTCCGCCTTTTCCACCAAGTCCTCAATAGAGGATGACGGCTTCCGCGACCCCCTAATTGTGGCCCCCGAATCGGAGCTCTCCACCGAGGGGTCGCGGGTGAAATTCATTTGCCGTTGGTATCGCGAAAACTCATCAGCCCGCCGACCACCACGGCCACTCCTCGACCGTGGCGCCTTCCTAGCTGGCGACGCCGCTTCACTTTCATCGCCACCCTCCTCAGCCGGGGTGCGGTCCACAGTACCTCCCCCTATCGGAGGAGGGGTCGGGGTCTTCATGACCCTCTTGCGTCTGCCTGAGGGAGGCTTTAAAATTGATTTCGGGACTTCTCCCGAAGTCCCAGCAACACTCACACGAGGAGAAGGCATCGAGACACACAACACTGGTGAGGCGGGGCGAGATGACGAGGATGTCACGCCCGAGTGGGAGGGATCTCCCCCCTCGGACATCGACCAATTTGTTAACTGCGACTCAGTCCGTGCAGGCCGGGTGTTCATTTTGGCAACCACAACCCCTGTAGGGGAGCAGGGTGCCGAGACAAAAACAAGCAACAAACAGGAATATATAACTAAGAATATACAAACTTAAAGCTAATTAATAACAGGAATATAAGAACTAATAAAATGGAATATAGGAACTAATAACAAAATGGAATATAACAACTAATAAAAAGAAAAGAAACTATTGAACCAGCGGTTCAGAGCTCCAAAAACAACGACGATGAAGTCACCCAACTTGCCACTCCGTTACGGTGGTCAAGCTGGGGTCCAAGGCAGATGAGAGAAAATATAAACAATAGAGTGAAAGCTCTTGAACCAAGCGGTTCCGATTTCACAATAGGTCGTTGATGGAGTTCGCAAGAAGATATATGCGCACTCAGTCCACAAGTATAGAGCAATGAAGTTCAGTCACCCAACTTGCCACTCCGTTACGGTGGTCAAGTCAGGGTCCAGGGCGGACGACGAGGACGTATTCGTTGCTCACTTGGGGACCCGCCCCAACCTAACCTAACCTAACCTAACCTAACCTAACCTAACCTAACCTAACCTAACCTAACCTAACCTAACCTAACCTAACCTAACCTAACCTAACCTAACCTAACCTAACCTAACCTAACCTAACCTAACCTAACCTAACCTAACCTAACCTAACCTAACCTAACCTAACCTAACCTAACCTAACCTAACCTAACCTAACCTAACCTAACCGCTGCCAACAGCTGCCAACAAGCAGTACGGATATTTACGGACGGAAGTAAGCTTGAGGGCAAGGTCGGAGCCGCACTGACCATACAAACAGATGCAGGAGAAATTCGCGCTCTCAAGTTTAAGCTGTCATCTTATTGCACAGTTTACCAAGCCGAGCTCTTGGCTATGTGCAGGGCTCTCGGGGAGGTCGTTGCGCGCCCCGAAACTAGTTTCGGAGTGTTTAGTGACTCCCGCGCGGCCCTGGAAACGGTAATAAACTGGAGGTCGTTCCATCCGCTTGCAGTTGAGGCTCGCAAAAGTTTGCGAGTAGCGCTGACCCAGAGCAAAGAAGTATCATTGTTCTGGATCAAGGCACACGTAGGGCACCAGGGTAATGAGCGAGCAGACCAACTGGCTCGAGAAGCTGCCTCTAAATTGAAAACTGCGCCTCACTATGATAAGTACCCGGTCTCATTTGTCAGGCGACAAATTCGTATGGAGTCGCTTGACGAATGGAACCGCCGTTATCGCGAAGGGGAAACTGCCTCAAATACAAAAAAATTCTTTCCGGATGTAGTGGAGGCCTACAAAATCATTGGAAAAATAAAACCTAGCCCATATGTAGTACAGGCGCTGACCGGCCACGGTGGGTTCTCCGCATACTTGAACCGTTTCAAGTGTAGGGAGAGCCCAGCGTGCCTGTGCGATCCCACCGTAGAGCAAACTGCTTGTCACGTATTGTGCGAGTGTCCAATGTATGCTATTGAAAGATTTAGTGTAGAGCAAAAAATAAATAGGGAAATAACAATTAACACTTTACAAGACATTATGGCGGCCAAAAGTGGTAGACCTGAATTCTTACAATTCTGTGAATCGGTAGTGAAGAAAGTTTGCTTAGCAAACAAAGACGATAGTTAAAATATGTTGCGACCAATTTTTGATAAAATTAGGCACACAGCATAAAAAAGAAACATAGATAGTAATAGATAATGTAAGCAATAAATTGTAAGAATAAATAATATAAATACATGTATAATAAGTAAAAAGAAAGTTATATTAAGTTGTAATGATAAAAAGTGCATGAGAATTGCCTAAAATGTAAAATTGTATAGAATAAAGATAGTAATGTAAGTAAAAGTAATAACATCATAACCATGAAACTAAATATTATTAAATATAAGACATAGAGTAAGTTAGACTGCACTGAATATTTCAGTGGAAATGTACTTCATCTAATATAAATAGTAAGTAAAAATAACAGTAAATATGTATATATTATAAGAGTCAAAATGTAAACTAGTAATAAAGAGAAAATGTAATTATGCTAAGAGCTTAAGAAATGTAACTGAATCTGTAAACAAAAATAAAAATAAAGAAAACAACGGCCTTGAATTTAATATCAAGGGAAAACCACAACACCCTGTGATGGCGGGTGCAAAAAAAAAAAAAAAAAAAAAAAAAAAAAACCTAACCTAACCTAACCTAACCGAGGATGAGGGATTGTTGCAGAGTGCGGAGGGATCGGCTCGACTTTTAGCAGAGACATTCTACCCTGAAGACAGTGAAATAGGAGAAGGCGTGCGACAATGGGAAATTAGAAAGAAAGCAAGTAAAGTGAACGAAGATGAAACGGAAGACCAAGATCCACCTTTTACATTGGTGGAGCTACAAAGGGCAGTGACTACCTTCAACCCTAAGAAAGCCCCGGGAGCAGATGGCTTTACTGCTGACATTTGCCAACAAGTAATTCACAGCGACCCAAACTTGTTTCTGGGCATTTTAAACAAATGCTTAGCGTTATATTATTTCCCCAAGATATGGAAGGAGGCAACAGTGGTAGCACTTAGGAAGCCTGGAAAGGTCACCTACACGTCTCCAAAATCGTATAGACCCATAGGCCTGCTTCCAGTATTGGGGAAGATATACGAGAAGATGCTCGTTGCTCGGATAAAATTCTACTTACTACCTAAGATGAGTACTCGTCAGTACGGATTTATGCCCCAGAAGAGCACTGAGGACTCCCTCTATGTTCTTATGCGATTCATTCGGAACAAATTGAAAGAAAAGCAGATTGTGACAGTGGTATCGCTGGACATAGAGGGAGCCTTTGACAGCGCTTGGTGGCCAGCTATAAAAGTCCGTCTGGCTGAGGAAAAGTGTCCACCAAATGTCAGGAAAGTTATGGATAGCTATCTTTGCGATAGGAAGGTAAGAGTCAGGTATGCCGGACGAGAGTATGTAAAGTCCACTAACAAAGGCTGTGTTCAGGGTTCGATAGCCGGACCTATACTCTGGAACCTGCTCTTGGATCCACTATTAAAGATCTTGGAGAGAGGGGGGTACTATTGCCAGGCATTTGCGGACGACGTTGTCATGGTTTTTAGTGGAGCAACGGCCTTAGAGGTGGAGGCTCAGGCTGACGTGGCTCTTGAACATGTTCGGGAATGGGGAGTCGCCAATAAGTTAACCTTTGCTCCGCAGAAAACCTTGGCAATGGTACTAACAAGAAAATTAAAATATGACACACCGCGTCTGAGTATGGGAGGTAGGCCAATTGCGATTACCAATGAGATTAAAATATTAGGCCTCATAATAGACGACCGACTGACTTTTAAGTCACATATAAGCATGGTATGTCAAAAGGCAGTTAATATCAGCAAGCAGCTTACTAGGGCCGCAAAGGTGAGTTGGGGTCTCCATCCTGAAATAGTGCGCATCATCTACACTGCGACCGTTGAACCTGTTTTATTGTACGCTGCCAGTGCCTGGGGATCGGCTGCGGCGAGGCTTGGAGTTCGGAGGCGGCTAAATAATATACAGCGCAGTTTTGCACAAAAAATGTGTAGGGGTTACCGCACTATCTCCCTGAACTCTGCATTGGTTTTGTCTGGGGTGCTTCCTCTAGACATTCGTATTCGCGAAATGGCCTTATTATATGAGGTCAAAAAGGGGGTGCCCTGGCATGAATTAGGAGGCAGGGAGGTAGAGCGAATAGCTTCATTTTTGCAGAACCCACACCCGGCAGAACATATGAGTTTGGAGTTCAAATGCCTGGAGACTCAAGAGCAAATAGACGCAGACGGTGATCTTACTGTGCGTATATTCACAGACGGCAGTAAGATTGAAGGCAAAGTTGGTGCTGCATTATCCTGGTGGAATAATGAGGTAGAAACGAAAACCTTCAAACTTAGCATGCCGTCATATTGCACAGTCTACCAGGCGGAACTCTTGGCCATATGGAAAGCAACCGGCGAAGTTCTTAAAAGCAAAGCGGTCGCCTTCGGAATCTATAGCGACTCTGTGGCTGCTCTTCAGACAATTAAAAACCCTGATTGCCTTCACCCCCTTGCTGTGGAAACAAGAAGCAATTTAAAAAGAGTCTTGGCTCAAAACAAAACTGTGTCTTTGAATTGGGTCAAGGCTCACACAGGGTTAATGGGCAATGAGAGAGCCGATCAACTAGCGAAGGAGGCGGCTCTAGGCTCAAAAAAGGCACCGGATTACGATCTGTGTCCGATTTCATTCGTGAAGCGAAAAATTAGGTCTGCTTCGCTTGACGAATGGAATCAGCGATACGAAAACGGTGAGACCGCCTCCATTACAAAGTTATTTTTCCCATCGGCGGTGGCGGCGTACAGAGTGGTACGCAAATTTGAGGCAACCAATTTTACAACCCAAATTTTGACTGGGCACGGTGGGTTCTCCGAATACCTAAGCCGGTTCAGGTGTAAGGAGAATCCATCGTGTGTTTGTGACCCAGAGATGTTGGAAACGGTTCCTCATGTCTTGCTTGAGTGTCCACTCTATATGAGTGAACGACTGGAAATTGAGATTCGGCTTGAGAGAAAATTATCAATTGAAACTTTACCATCAATAATGGAAAGTAAAAATAGAAAAATGTTCATGGACTATTGTGTAAATATTGCAGTTAAGGTAAATGAAAGGAATAAAAGTAGGTAAATTATGATGCCGGTATAATGTGCGAGTTATAGTGTTCATCATAAATTTGGTTAAAAAGCTAATTACTGGGTAACTGTAATATTTGTACAATAGGCAAATAGATATAGGTAAAATTGGTATAATGCTTAAAAGAAATCCATGCAATTGCGTATTTCGCAAAGATAAAAATAAATAGTCTGGTAGATAATAAGAGAATATAAAGTAAAAAAAGGTCTCCAAATTATTATACATTGGAGGTTCCGTGTTCAATTATAAAAAAAAAAAAAAAAAAAAAAAAAAAACCTAACCTAACCTAACCTAACCTAACCTAACCTAACCTAACCTAACCTAACCTAACCTAACCTAACCTAACCTAACCTAACCTAACCTAACCTAACCTAACCTAACCTAACCTAACCTAACCTAACCTAACCTAACCTAACCTAACCTAACCTAACCTAACCTAACCTAACCTAACCTAACCTAACCTAACCTAACCTAACCTAACCTAACCTAACCTAACCTAACCTAACCTAACCTAACCTAACCTAACCTAACCTAACCTAACCTAACCTAACCTAACCTAACCTAACCTAACCTAACCTAACCTAACCTAACCTAACCTAACCTAACCTAACCTAACCTAACCTAACCTAACCTAACCTAACCTAACCTAACCTAACCTAACCTAACCTAACCTAACCTAACCTAACCTAACCTAACCTAACCTAACCTAACCTAACCTAACCTAACCTAACCTAACCTAACCTAACCTAACCTAACCTAACCTAACCTAACCTAACCTAACCTAACCTAACCTAACCTAACCTAACCTAACCTAACCTAACCTAACCTAACCTAACCTAACCTAACCTAACCTAACCTAACCTAACCTAACCTAACCTAACCTAACCTAACCTAACCTAACCTAACCTAACCTAACCTAACCTAACCTAACCTAACCTAACCTAACCTAACCTAACCTAACCTAACCTAACCTAACCTAACCTAACCTAACCTAACCTAACCTAACCTAACCTAACCTAACCTAACCTAACCTAACCTAACCTAACCTAACCTAACCTAACCTTTTTTTTTTTTTTTTTTTTTTTTTTTTTTTTTTTTTTTTCTCGTGGGAAAACCTTTTATAGGCCGTCTACCCGCCTTTGGCCCAGGCGGGCAGGTGTGTCGGAGTCCCGAAAGATGGTAGTACGGTTTACCGACTAAAAACCCACGGTGTTCCTCTATCACCCAGAATGCCGAGACGGCGAGAAGACTGGCATTACTCGAGCCGTCCCGGCGGGTGCTGGTCCGCAAAATTAGCGGACCCCGACAACGAAGGGCAAGACCGTGCCCTTCCACTGTAGAGAGACGTACGTGGAACACTACGCCGTCCTCTCTGGCCTGCTACTCAACGGCGACAAACTGGCCATAGTTTGCCGCCTGCAGGCCCCTCACGGTGGCTGGAGGTCGTCTCGCGGCGCCCTCCTTTGACGCCCAGATCTGCGGGTTGAGAGGGAGGATGAACGATGACACTCCCTCTCCCTTTCCGCCGCTTCCTTGACGGACAGAACCGTCTCTGCGAATGAAGCGGCGGATTCCCAAGCACTCTCGCTTCGTACCATCAAGCTGATGAGTACCAGCAGCGAGAGGCTACCCACCCTGACTGCGCCGGTTAATACACGGCGCGGCTCGTGCCACGCCGGGCACTCCGCCAACGTATGGTGCGCCGTGTCTTCGGCGCAGTCCCCGCAGTGATGACAACTGGACGTCTCCTCACGGCCGATTCGACAGAGAAATTTGCCGAAGCAGCCGTGGCCGGTGAGCAATTGCGTCAACCGGTACGAGAGGGCACCATGACGCCTCTCTAGCCACTCGTGGAAAACGGGTCTTACCGCCACAATCGTGGCGTGCCCGGCACTAGGTCGCGCAAGTCGCGCCGCCCACTCCGCCAGCATGTTACGGCGGAGCTGGGACCTTACATCCTCCACTACGCGGGGCGCTGTAGATACGCCCCGCACCAGTGCATCCTCGCGCCATTGAAAGAGCGACGCGAGGACCCTGGCCTCAAGGTCCCACGGCGGGGATCCGGCAAGGAGGCTCGCCGACTCAAAGGCGATCGTGCGGTAGCCCCTGATGCATCTGACGGACATTATTCGTTGGGGAGCTCGCAAAAGGGCGAGACTCCGGTCCGTCAGATCATCGGCCCAAATAGGAGCGCCATAGAGCGCCATCGACCGCACGATCCCGCAATAGAGCCTCCGGCAGGAGGCGTTTGGCCCTCCCAAATTCGGCAAAAGCCGCGACAAACTGTTCGCGGCGGCCTTTAGCTTTGGAGCCAAACGTCGAAAGTGTTCTTCGAAGTTCCATCGACTATCGAGAACCAACCCTAAGTACTTCATAGAGGGCTCGATGCCGATGCGAACCCCTCCTACCACAATGTGGGATCCCGATGGTGGACGGTTCCGAGGCCCATGGAAGAAAACGGCCTCGGACTTGTGAAGCGCCACCTCGAGACCCAAACGCCGGATCCTATGCACGACTTGCGCGACTCCAGCAGTCGCTAGAACTTGGGCCTGCCGGTGCGTCTTACCCCTCGCGGTGACCAAAGTGTCGTCAGCGTAACAAACAACGCTGACACCCGCAAGGAGTGCACCGCGCAGCGCCCAATCATAACCAATGTTCCACAGGAGCGGACCCAGAACCGACCCCTGTGGAACTCCACAACCGATGTCTCGCCGACATAATCCCTCCCGACCCGGGTAGGTAATCACACGATCCTCTAAATATGCCCCGACAATGCGGCGGAGGTAGGGCGGCACACCATGGTACACTAGTGCCGCCCGAATACAACTCCAAGGCAAGGTGTTGAATGCGTTAGCAATGTCTAACGAGACAGCCAACAACACCTCGCCCCGGGACACAGCGTCCTCCGCCAGACTCCTCACGTGCTTGATGGCGTGCACGGTGGAGCGCCCCTGGCGAAAACCAAATTGACATTCCGCCAGATCCGGCCCAACTAACGAAAGGTGACGGACGAGGCGGTCTGCAAGCACACGCTCGAACAGCTTGCCCACCTCGTCCAGCAACACAATGGGCCGGTAGGCAGACGGCGAGTCTGCCGGGCGCCCCTCCTTCTTGAGAAGGACCATACGCCCATGTTTCCATGGCTCTGGAAATCGGCCCCTCTCAAGGCACGCCGATAGGAGCCCTAACAGTCGGGGCGCGAGCTCCCGTAGGGCCAGGACCCACGCTCGGCCTGGAATGCCATCGGGTCCCGGCGCGGTGTTCTTCCTCTGAAGTCGTAACACCGCAGCCCGCATCTCTACCCGGGTCACCTCGGGCACGTCGTCATCTTCCTCTTCGTCCGCGCTGGCAGCCACTATGGGCGGAACCATGGGCGGAGGAGTGTGCTCCGTCCTTGAAGGGAACAGAGTACCAACAACTCCCTCCAGCACCTCTGGCCTGAGACTCTGGGTTAGCGGGGGCGCCCACGTGCGCAATTTACCCCGCACTAGCAAATAGGGACGCCCCCACGGATCTTGATCCAGAGTCTCGATCAAACGTTCGCGGGCTTCAATTTTAGCCCGCGATATGGCCAGATTGAGGGCCTTCTTGGCCACTCTGTACCCTTCGTACAGTTCCGCCTCGATGGCATCGGCATCGGGAGTGCGGCGGCGCCTTCTGCGTTGTCCGGTGTACCGGCGGTGCGCCGTTACACATTGACTGCGTAACTGCGCGATGTCAGTCGACCACCAGTACACCTGGCGCTTCGGTCGCCCCGGTCGAACCCGGGGCATGGCCGCGTCGCATATTTGCGACATTGCCTCCCTGAACCACTCTGCCTCCTCATTAATGTCGACAGGCCTGTCCGGTGCAGAAACCCAGGCCTGGACGATGGAGGCTTCAAGGAGGATCTCCCGATCCATTTGCTTCAAAGCCCAGCGCGGACCAACCGGGGTAGCCCGGACCGGCGCATTGGAATTGCGGGGAGAGAGATCAAACCGGATGTACCGGTGATCGGATAAGGTCTCGACCCCCTCTTCGACGCGCCAGTCGGTGACTAAACGGGCTACAGCGGGGCTTGCGAATGAAAGGTCCACTATAGAACCGCCCCGCTGTCGTACGCATGTATGTACATTGCCCCGGTTGAGGATGAGCAGGCCAGATGTTGCGACCCACTCCTCGAGCACCCCACCCTTAGCGTCCGTAGACGGGGAACCCCAAGCCGTAGACTTGGCGTTGAAGTCCCCAAGAACTAAAACGGGTACGGGGTGACAACGAGCGACGACGTTGCCCAACTCGTGCAAGAATCCCTCAAAGTCGGCGAGACATCGGTTTGGCGAGAAATAAACACCGACAACACAAAACGAACCAAAGCGCGCTGCCACGCAACCCCGACCTCTGGACAGAACTTCGAGGATCGGAGCCCCGGCAGCGCGCGACGATATAATAGCCACCGAGCCGTCTTGGTCAACCAACCAATCGTCCCTGTTGGGAATGAAATACGGCTCGGCGGCAACACTGATGGAAATGGACCACTGCGCCATGGTCTGGGTTAATAGATCTTGAGCCCTGGCGCAGTGGTTCAGGTTCGTTTGTACGAAGCGGAACCGTGGAGCCATTAAATAAGTTCCATTTCAACTGGTTCCGCTTCATGGTGCAGCTGTGATGGCACCTTTTCTTGTGTTGTCGGTTGTCGGGTCTGTTGTTTGCCCTTCTCCGTTCTCCCAGGCTTGCAGGTCTTAGAGCCCACGCGGTGATCAGCCGGTTTGCCAGCAGCCGCACAAAGAACACAGTGCGGTGCGGCTTCGCAGGAAACAGCTTTGTGGCCAGGTTGGCCGCATCGGAAACAGCGAGAACTACAGTCAGTTTCCGATGCGCACATGACTCCAACGTGACCAGGAATAAAACAACGGTAACACCGCATGGGCCTGGGTTCAAGCACTTTTACACTGGCCGAAACAAAGCCTATGAAAAGACGACGGCCTGATGATGACAGCTTTTGTGCTGCAGTCACTGGGCATCTGACAATAGCTGTCCCCATGCCTCCTTCTCTAAATTGTATACTGTTACACTTTATTTGGGCCGGCGAACATTCGCCAACCTTTGCGACTGCAGCGATCACCTCATTTACTGTTGCGTCATCATCCAAGCCTGAGATCCGGATATCAAGGGTCTTTGTGGGCCTGGACACTTTTACCTCCTCAGCAGTGAACAACTTGCTTAGCTGTTCTGCCAGCGCGTCAGCCTGAACACCACTGTTTGCTCCGGGAACCTCGAGGAGTCTAGCACCAGTCTGGGTTTGCTTGCATCTAAGTCCGTTCGCAATACCCAGCTCCTGGACCTTGATGCTCTCCTTTGCTCGTCTTAGGAGGTCTGCATACGTGGTGCCCTTCTCGACAGCTTCCGGCTGCATCGTCAACACGACGGCAGAGGAACGCGGAGCACGAAGTCTCTTGGCCATCTTTTTGGCCTTGTTGGCTGCGCGCTTTTGTGCCTTCTTTTGAGCTTTTTTGGCACCAGCAATTTGCCACTCTTCAGCAGATACAGCGGCTGCGCGTTGCTGTGGCACCTGAGCAACTTGCGACGTTGCAGGTTGAGCTGGCACTTTCTTTTTCTTGCCCCTAGCGACCGAACTCACAGTGGTAGGAGCTTCGTTTACAACCACTGTTGGGACCACTGTACCAGAAGCAGCAGGCTGTGAAGCCGCCGTTACTGAGGCGTATGAGGATGATGGCTTTGCCCGTCGGTCTGATGCCAGAGGAGGTCGGAGCATTTGTCCTTCCAGCACAGAGAATCTGGCCTTCAGGCTAGCCATCTCTGTTTTGAACAGATTTACGAGATCACTCGTCTCGTCTCTTGTTGGAGTAGACGGCTTTTGACTAACCACTCCACGGCGGGCCAACTCCTCCATTAGGTCTGCCTGTTGCTTCCGCAGCTCAGTTACCACGGTTTCAAGTCGCGCAATCTCTTCGTGGCACTTCTTGACCTCGTCATTTTGGGATCTACTAGTCTGCGCCTCCCACGCTGCCGACATCGTAGCCATCGAGCGGTTGATGTCGCGTATGCAGGTCCCCCGAAGGTTTCCTGAGATCTTCACAACATGCCGCACAACACTAGCGGCATGTTTGAACTTCTGCTGAAGTTCATACGCGGTCAAATCCTCCAGCTCCTCTACAGAGTCTACAGATGACTCAGGTCGCCTAGGTGTTGGTGGCGGCCTCAAAAACTTTTCTCTGGTGTCTCTGGCTTCCTCCATGGCTGCCTCTTTAGCGGCAGCGAGCTCCTTTCGAGCACGACCCACGCCGATATATTGGCCAGATGTTGCCGGCCTACCTCTCCCTCTTTTTGAGGTACTTGCCGTGCTCACGGCGGTCTTATGTGAGTCGTCGCTCGAGAGGTCCGACTCCGTCCCACTGACACGCTGACGCTTAAGCCAGAAGCGGTCTGGCATTTCAGCGTCACTCTCATGCTCGTCATAACGCTTCTGTGACGAAGCGTTGTCAGAGTCTATGAGCTGGCTCGTAGGAGAGCCTTGGGGTTGGCTCTGAGAAGAGCCTTGGGGTTGGCCCTGAAAAGGGCCTTTTGGTTGGCCCTGAGAAGGGCCTTTTGGTTGGCCCTGAAAAGGGCCTTTTGGTTGGCCCTGAGAAGGGCCTTTTGGGAGAAAACGCCCGGAGGCGTCCCTCAAGGGTTGTGGCATTGGCACCAAGAATATCGAAACAACGCAAACAATAGGAACAATAGGAATCGATGAACAGCGTCCGTTAGCCGCCGGCCTGCCACTCCGTTACGGTGGTCAGGCGCGACGTTGCCCAGGGGTCACTTCGGGGAAGTCAACGCTGTGGGGGGACCCCCAACCTAACCTTTTTTTTTTTTTTTTTTTTTTTTTTTTTTTTTTTTTTTTTTGCGCTGGGAAAATGCTTTTACGCATCCCCTTTCCCGTCGGGGGACAGAAAAGGGTATGTGAGACTCCCCGGGAAAGAGATTCCCGGTATACCCACTAAAAACCCAGCGGTGCTCCGACCTCGCCTTAGTGGAGGGGGTCTGGGAATCCATGACATCCAGTCCCCCACCGGCGATTGCCCGCCTTACGGCAGGCCCTTCACGCCTCCCCCCAATGGGGAGGGGGCCTTATAATGGCCGGAGCACAGGGGGTGGATCATGTGATGCAGGCGGTGGCGCCCCCGCGCCTGTCGCCCGCTGATCACCCCCCGGGGCGGAGGAAGACGGACGTTGTGTTCGCCGTCCTCCACCCCTTCTTCGTCTGCGGAGCGGCGCCGCGAGAGGGTCGTCCTCCCGCACCCGCTCCGCTGCCTCCTTCTGGGACATGACGTCCTCACAGAAGGAGGCTACCGCTTCCCACGCCTCCTCACTCCCCAGCATGGCAGAAATCACGCTGGGGAGCGAGAGGTCGTCCCCGACCGCCGCCACCATGGCGCGGCGGGACTCCGCCCACGACGGGCATACCTCCAAGGTGTGCTCCGCCGTATCCACCGCTGCTTCGCAGTGGTGGCATCGCGGAGTCTCCTCTCTCCCAATCCGATGCAGGTACGACCCGAAGCAACCATGCCCGGACAGCACCTGCACCAGACGCAGAGAGAGGCAGCCATGCCGCCGATCGAGCCAATCGTTTAGGACAGGCCCGATGGCGTCCAGCGTCCGCCGCCCAAATTCTGCGGAGGCCAAATCTTCGGCCCAGTGCCGAGTTATGGCCTCCCGCACCTCACCACGCACCTCCTCCCGTTCTGCCGGGTCCGGGCGCTGGTTTAGCGCCCTTTGCCCCGCCGTCCAATCATACACCCTGGCGAGCACCCAAGCCTCGAGTTCCCAAGGAGGGGTACCCGCCAGAGCGCACGCCGCCGCGAAACCCACTGTGCGGTACGCCCTCGCCACCCGCTGTGCTATGGCCCTCTGTGGCCTGCGGATGGCGGCGGCGTTCTCCCGTCTGCACAGTGAGTCCGCCCAGATAGGGGCCCCGTAAAGGGCCATGCTCTTGAGTATGCCGGCGTACAGACGCCGGCATTGCTCGCCGGGCCTCCCTAAATTCGGGAGGAGGCCTGAGAGGGCGCCCGCGGTCCTCAACAAGCGCGTCGACAGCGCGCTGAAGTGCGCACTGAAGCGCCACTTGTTGTCGAGGACTAGGCCCAGATATTTCATCTGGGCCTGCACCCCAATGCGGACGCCCTCCACATGAATGTGGGCGTCGGGCGGTTGGCGCTGCCGAGGTCCGTGGAAGAACACGGCCTCGGTCTTGTGCAGCGCCACCGACAGCCCTAGGCGGGAGATCCGGTCCACCACCTGTGAACCGCCCGCCGAGGCCAAACTGGCCGCTTCCACAAAATTTCTCCCCCGGGCAGTCAGTAGAGTGTCATCCGCATAGCAGATGACAGACGTGCCACGGGGGAGGTTGCCCCTCAAGATCCAGTCGAATCCGATGTTCCACAGGAGCGGCCCAAGAACAGAACCCTGTGGGACACCGGACTCGACGCCGTATTGGCGGAGCTCACCCGACTTGTCCTCGAGGAGGACTGTGCGGCCCGTCAGGTAGTCCGCCAATAGGCCCCTCAAATACGGAGGCACTCCGTGGAAGCGGAGCGCCTCTAGGATGGTGGTGTGGGGAATGGAGTTAAAGGCGTTGGCTATGTCGAATGACACAGCCAACAGCCCTTCCCCCGCATCCATCGCCTCCCTCACCAGGCCCTTGAGCTGGGAGAGGGCGTCCACTGTCGAACGCTCAGCTCGAAACCCGAACTGAGCGTCCGCCAGGTCCGGGCCGATTGTGCACAAGTGCCTGTTTATACGGGCAGCCAGAATCCCCTCAAACATTTTACCGACCTCATCTAGTAAGACGATGGGTCGGTATGCCGATGGGGAGTCCACCGGCCGCCCTTCCTTCCGAAGAAGGCACAATCGGCCCTCCTTCCATGGCTTCGGGAACCTCTTACACGCAACACACGCGCTGAAGAGGTCCCGAAGCCTCTCTCCCATCTGGGAGGCGGCGATGGCCACCACCTTCCCGGGGACGCCGTCCGGACCCGGGGCGGTCTTTTTTGTCCGGAGGCGGGAGACCGCCCTCTCCAACTCGCCCTCTGTAATTGGAGGGACCACTTCGGCCGAAGGAGTCGCACCACGCGAGGCGCTCATTGCTGGTGGAGTGAAGTTGTTGTCCCTGCACGGAAACAGGGACTGGACCACTCCATCCAGCAACGTAGGCTCGAGGGTCTCAGCAACTGGGGGACCGTACGGGCGCAGTTTGTTACGCGCCGCCTTGTACGGTCTCCCAAAGGGGTCAGCATCTAGACCCTCCGCCATCTCCGCTCTCGCGCGGTCCTGGGCCGCGCCCATTCGCGCCGAAAGGACCGCCTTCGCCTCCACGTAGACCGCATAGAGGCGGTCCTCGTTGTCACGGTCGCGATGGCGCCGCCGTCGGCTCCTTGTGTAGGCCCGCCTGGCCACCACACAAGCGGTCCGCAGTCCCCCCAACTCCTCCGACCACCAGTAAACGGTGCGTCGAGGAGGCGGACGGTGAGACCGAGGCATGCTAAAGTTGCACACCTCGGTCAGGGAGTCCCTCAACTGGACCGCAGTTGCGTCCACATCTATAGCGTCGACAGGGGGCGACAGCCAGTCCCGGACGAACGCCGCCTCCGTGGCGGCCTCCCGGTCCAGGCGGGAGAGCGCCCACCGCGGGAAGCGGGAATGACCCGCGCGTGCTCCCTGGGAGCCCTGGGCGGAGACGTCGAACCGCACGTATCGGTGATCCGACAGCGTCTCCACCAGCTCTACCCGCCAGTCTACCACACAGGCCGCCAAAGAAGGGGAGGCAAAGGCGAGGTCCACTATGGAGCCCCCCTCCCGCCGCACGCAGGTGTGGACGGCGCCTCTGTTTAGGAGGGATAGACCGGACGCAACAGCCCAGGTCTCCACCTCGCGTCCTCGGGCATCGGTGGCCGGGTTGCCCCATATAACCGACTTTGCGTTCAAATCGCCCACCACCAAAACCCGGCGCTGCGCCACTCTGCCTGCCACCCCGGTCAGGACCCCGAGAAAATTCTCGAAGTCCGAGAGAGGGCGGTTTGGGGAGAAATACACCCCTACAAGGGCTATGTCTCCCCATGCGGCGGCCACGTATCCCGGTCCCTTCTCTAAAAGCGAGAGGGGAGGGGAATCGGTGGAAGACCGCGTCATCAGACCGACCAAGCCGTTGTCGTCCCCTAGCCAACTGGCAGGGACAGAATACGGCTCGGCGACAACCGCCACGTCCACCAACCACTCCGCACAGGTTTGGACCAGCAGATTCTGGGCCGCTCTGCAGTGGTTGGTGTTCGCCTGCAGGACACGTCTTTGGTGTCCAGCCATCAATCGGCGTCCATGGCACCTCCCTCAATGGCCGGCACTGAAGCTGGGGTTTCAGAGGCGGCGGCAGCGGCAGGCCGTGAAGGCACCTGCGCTTTGCCCTTCTTTGATGGCGGACAGCATTTCCTGCCCGTCATCACGTGGTCGGCTGGACGACCACTCGCAGCGCATACTGCGCAGTGCGGGGTGGGTGCCTTGCAGTTGGCCGACCTGTGGCCCTCCTTGGCGCAACGGAAGCAAAGTTCCGTGCGCACGACAGTGGACGGGCAGAGAGCCCCTGTGTGGCCGATCCCGAAGCACTTATAGCAGCGCATCGGGCCGCCCTCTAGCGCGCGGACAACGCCCGAGCTAAATCCCACCGGAAGGCGACCCTTGGCCAGAACTGCCTTGGCACACACAATAGGGCACTCCAAACGAATCGTGCCCATACCCCTGCGGCCTGTTCTAATGGGCCGGCCCTTGATAGAGCCGACGGCGCAGCCTCCTGCCGCCGCAACCGCGGCTACCACTTCTTCTTGGGTGACCGAGTCGTCGAGATCGGTCACCTCAAGAGCCACGCACTTGACGGGCCTCACAACCTTGGCTGTGTCTGCAACAGCCTCTCGCAGCTTCGTTGCGAAGAGGTCCACACAGGCCTTGGTGCCACCCTGAGCCCCCGAGAACTCAAATATGCGAGCCCCCGTTTGGGTCTTCCTGCAGGTGACTCTGCCAGCCCCAAGTTGCGCAGGGTCAACGTTTGTACGAGCCCGCCGCAGCACGGACTCGTAAGTCTCCCCTCGTTCCGCTGCCTGTGGGGTCAGCGTGACCACCACGGCTGCGGTTTTAGGTGAAGGAGGGAGCTTCCTTCTCTTGTCAACTGGGGCTGCAGGCTTGGCTGCTGGGGGCTCAGGGCCCGACTTCTTCCCCTTCTTCTTCCTCTGGACCTTTGTCCATGGCTCGTTCGAAGGGGTGGTGGAGGGCAGAAGAGGGTCTTCTCTCTGGGTCTCCTGAGGGCCCGACTGGGCAGTTGGGGCCGGCGGGGTCTTTTTGCCCTTTCCCTTGCCCTTGGAGGTCGTGGGCTGGGGCTGCTCCGAGTGGGCTGGGGCTGGTGAAGGCCCTGGTGCGCTGGGCGTCTTATCCGCCGCGAGCGGAGGACGGAGCCGCTTCTCCGGCAGGAGGCGGTCCTGGATGCCGGCCAAACAGGCCCTAGTGAAGGCCCTCTCCTCCATTACAACCTTGCGGATAATATCCTCAAGGTTGGAGGGGGCTGGCATCGATACCGGACCCTCAGACGTAGGCCCCTCAGGCCGAGTCATTAGCTCGGCAACGCGCGCATGCAGCGCAGATACTTCTTTCTGCAGGCGATCCACCTTCGCCTGCAGTTGACGCGTCTCGTCCGAGGTGGTACGCTGCGCTAACTCCTTAACAATGCCGAGCATGCTCGCTGCCCGGCATTTCAGGGCCTTCTGAAAGGTCCCTTTAAGGTTGGAGGACTTGGAGGCCACCTCCAAGATCTCCACCTGATCCTCCAGCGCCATGCGCTCCATCTCCTCCACGGAGTGGTCCGCGTAGAGGACGGTTGATGCGCCGTAACCAGCCTTGGCTCTGGCGGTTCGCGCCCGCTGCTCTTTGCAGGCGATCCTCTCCTCCAAGTCAATATCCGCCCGCTTTGCGGGCTTCTCCGCATGGTCCGGAGAACCTCCGGAACTCCGCCTGAGGAAGGCCCTCTTCCTCGAGGAGCGCGTCGAACCGCAGTTCGACCCGCTCACAACCGATTCATTGTCGGACAAATCCGACGCGACAACACTAGCCGCAGATGGTGCGCGGCTGGTCCCAGACGCCGAAGCATCCCGCGACAAGGGTTGGCCCTGAAAAGGGCCTTTTGGTTGGCCCTGAAAAGGGCCTTTTGGGTGGCCCTGAGAAGGGCCTTTTGGTTGGCCCTGAGAAGGGCCTTTGGGGAGAAAACGCCCGGAGGCGTCCCTCAAGGGTTGAGACATGCTCAGAACAACAAGAAAATCGAAGCAGACAACAATAACAAGGTACTTCGAATCACAGCTTTCGTTAGCCGTCGGCCTGCCACTCCGTTACGGTGGTCAGGCGCGACGTTGCCCAGGGGTCACTACGTGGAAGTCAAAGCTGTGGGGGGACCCCCAACCTAACCTAACCTTTTTTTTTTTTTTTTTTGCGCTGGGAAAATGCTTTTACGCATCCCCTTTCCCGTCGGGGGACAGAAAAGGGGTATGTGAGACTCCCCGGGAAAGAGATTCCCGGTATACCCACTAAAAACCCAGCGGTGCTCCGACCTCGCCTTAGTGGAGGGGGTCTGGGAATCCATGACATCCAGTCCCCCACCGGCGATTGCCCGCCTTACGGCGGGCCCTTCACGCCTCCCCCCAATGGGGAGGGGGCCTTATAATGGCCGGAGCACAGGGGGTGGATCATGTGATGCAGGCGGTGGCGCCCCCGCGCCTGTCGCCCGCTGATCACCCCCCGGGGCGGAGGAGGACGGACGTTGTGTTCGCCGTCCTCCACCCCTTCTTCGTCTGCGGAGCGGTGCCGCGAGAGGGTCGTCCTCCCGCACCCGCTCCGCTGCCTCCTTCTGGGACATGACGTCCTCACAGAAGGAGGCTACCGCTTCCCACGCCTCCTCACTCCCCAGCATGGCAGAAATCACGCTGGGGAGCGAGAGGTCGTCCCCGACCGCCGCCACCATGGCGCGGCGGGACTCCGCCCACGACGGGCACACCTGCAAGGTGTGCTCCGCCGTGTCCACCGCTGCTTCGCAGTGGTGGCATCGCGGAGTCTCCTCTCTCCCAATCCGGTGCAGGTACGATCCGAAGCAACCATGCCCGGACAGCACCTGCACCAGACGCAGGGAGAGGCAGCCATGCCGCCGATCGAGCCAATCTTTTAGGACAGGCCCGATGGCGTCCAGCGTCCGCCGCCCAAATTCCGCGGAGGCCAGATCTTCGGCCCAGTGCCGAGTAATGGCCTCCCGCACCTCACCACGCACCTCCTCCCGTTCTGCCGGGTCCGGGCGCTGATTTAGCGCCCTTTGCCCCGCCGACCAATCATACACCCTGGCGAGCACCCAAGCCTCGAGTTCCCAAGGAGGGGTACTCGCCAGAGCGCACGCCGCCGCGAAACCCACTGTGCGGTACGCCCTCGCCACCCGCTGTGCTATGGCCCTTTGTGGCCTGCGGATGGCAGCAGCGTTCTCCCGTCTACACAGTGAGTCCGCCCAGATAGGGGCCCCGTACAGGGCCATACTCTTCAGTATGCCGGCGTATAGACGCCGGCATTGGTCGCCGGGTCTCCCTAAGTTGGGGAGGAGCCCTGAGAGGGCGCCCGCGGTCCTCAACAAGCGCGTCGACAGTGCGCTGAAGTGCGCACTGAAGCGCCACTTGTTGTCGAGGACTAGGCCCAGATATTTCATCTGGGCCTGCACCCCAATGCGGACGCCCTCAACATATATGTGGGCGTCGGGCGGTTGGCGCTGCCGAGGTTGGAGGTGCCGCCTTCGGCCCCCGAGAACTCGAAGATACGAGCCCCCGTTTGGGTCTTGCGGCACGTGACCCTGCCAGGCCCGAGTTGCGCAGGCTCGACGCTAGTACGAGCCCGCCTCAGCACGGACTCGTACGTCTCCCCTCGCTCCGCTGCCTCTGGTGTCAGCGTGACTACCACGGCTGCGGTTTTAGGATTGGGGGGGAGTTTCTTCCTCTTATCCTCCAAGGCCGCAGGCTTAGCAGGGGGCTTAGGGACCGACGTCTTCTCCTTCCGTTTCCTCGCCACCACTTTTATCCAAGGCTGGTTGGAAGGGGTGGTGGAGGGCAAGAGTGGGTCTTCCCTCTCTGCTTCGAGAGGAACCGACTGCGCAGTTGGGGCTGGGGTGGTCTTCTTGCCCTTTCCCTTGCCCTTGGTGGTCTTAGTGGGCTGGGGCTGCTCAAACTGGACTGGGGCCGTTGAGGGCCCAGGTGCGCTGGACACTCTTCCAGAAGCCTTATCTGCCGCGAGCGCAGGGCGGAGCCGCTTCTCCGGCAGTAGCCGGTCCTCAATACCGGCCAAGCAGGCCCTGGTGAAGGCCCTCTCTTCCATGACAACCTTTCGGATAATATCCTCAAGGTTGGAGGGGGCGGGCATCGGCGCTGGATCTTCGGATGTTGGCCCAGGCCGAGTAATTAGCTCGGCAACGCGCGCATGAAGCGCAGACACTTCTTTCTGCAGGCGATCCACCTTCGCCTGCAGTTGCCGCGTCTCGTCGGAGGTGGTGCGCTGCGCCATCTCCTTCACAATGCCGAGCAAGCTAGCTGCCCGGCATTTCAGGGCCTTCTGGAAGGTCCCCTTCAAATTAGAGGACTTGGAGGCTACCTCCAAGATCTCCTCCTGGTCCTCCAGAGCCATGCGCTCCATTTCCTCTACGGAGTGGTCCGCGTAGAGGACACTGGAGGCGCCGTAACCAGCCTTGGCTCTGGTAGTTCGCGCCCGCTGTTCCTTGGAGGCGATCTTCTCCTCCAAGTCCGCTTGAATGACAGCCCGCTTCGCGGGCTTCTCCACGGCGTCCGGAGAGCCTCGCCTAAAAAAGGACCTCTTCCTACATTGGTGAGTCGAACCGCAGTTCGAACTCACAATCGACTCCGTGTCCGAATCTGACACGACGTCGCTTTCCTGACGAATACCAGCCACAGATGGTGCGCGGCTGGTCTCCGATGCCGAAGCATCACGAGACAATGGTTGGCCCTGAAAAGGGCCTTTTGGTTGGCCCTGAGAAGGGCCTTTGGGGAGAAAACGCCCGGAGGCGTCCCTCAAGGGTTGTGGCATTGCCACCAACAATATCGTAACGCACAACAAGTAAAAATCAAAGTTTCGATGCACAGTGTTCGTTTGCCGCCGGCTTGCCACTCCGTTACGGTGGTCAAGCGCGACGTTGCCCAGGGGTCACTACGAGGAAGTCAACACTGTGGGGGGACCCCCAACCTAACCTAACCTAACCTTTTTTTTTTTTTTTTTTTTTTTTTTGCGCTGGGAAAATGCTATTACGCATCCCCTTTCCCATCGGGGGACGGGAAAGGGGTATGTGAGACTCCCCGGGAAACAGAATTCCCGGTATACCCACTAAAAACCCAGCGGTGCTCCGACCTCGCCTTAGTGGAGGGGGCCTGGGAATCCATGTCGTCCAGTCCCCCACCGGCGATTGCCCGCCTTACGGCAGGCCCTTCACGCCTCCCCCCAATGGGGAGGGGGCCTTATAATGGCCGGAGCACAGGGGGTGGATCATGTGATGCAGGCGGTGGCGCCCCCGCGCCTGTCGCCCGCTGATCACCCCCCGGGGTGGATGAGGAGGACGGACGTTGAGTTCGCCGTCCTCCACCCCTTCTTCGTCTGCGGAGCGGCGCCGCGAGAGGGTCGTCCTCCCGCACGCGCTCCGCTGCCTCCTTCTGTGACATGACGTGCTCACAGAAGGAGGCCACCACTTCCCACACCTTCTCACTCCCCAGCATGGCAGAAATCACGCTGGGGAGCGAGAGGTCGTCCCCGACCGCCGCCACAAGGGCGCAGCGGGACTCCGCCCACGACGGGCACGCCTCAAAAGTGTGCTCCGCCGTGTCCACCGCCGCCTCGCAGTGGTGGCATAGCGGAGTCTCCTCTCTCCCAATCCGATGCAGGTACGATCCGAAGCAACCATGCCCGGACAGCACCTGCACCAGACGCAGGGAAAGGCAGCCATGACGCCGATCGAGCCAATCGCTCAGGACGGGCCCGATGGCGTCCAGCGTCCGCCGACCAAATGATGCGGAGGCAAGATCCTCGGCCCAATGCCGAGTCACTGCCTCCCGCATCTCCTCCCGCACCTCCTCCCGCTCCGCCGGGTCTGGGCGCCGGTTGAGCGCCCTCTGGTCCGCGGTCCAGTCGTACACTCTGGCGAGCACCCACGCCTCGAGTTCCCAAGGAGGGGTTCCCGCCAGAGCGCACGACGCCGCGAAACTCACTGTGCGGTAAGCTCTCGCCACCCGCTGTGCAATGGCCCTTTGTGGCCTGCGGATGGCGGCGGCGTTCTCCCGTCTGCACAGTGAGTCCGCCCAGATAGGGGCCCCGTAAAGGGCCATGCTCTTGAGTATGCCGGCGTACAGACGCCGGCATTGCTCGCCGGGCCTCCCTAGATTCGGGAGGAGGCCTGAGAGGGCGCCCGCGGTCCTCAACAAGCGCGTCGACAGTGCGCTGAAGTGCGCACTGAAGCGCCACTTGTTGTCGAGGACCAGGCCCAGATATTTCATCTGGGCCTGCACCCCAACGCGGACGCCCTCCACATGAATGTGGGCGTCGGGCGGTTGGCGCTGTCGAGGTCCGTGGAAGAACACGGCCTCGGTCTTGTGCAGCGCCACCGACAGCCCTAGGCGGGAGACCCGGTCCACCACCTGTGAACCGCCCGCCGAGGCCAAACTGGCCGCCTCCTCAAAATTTCTCCCCCGGGCAGTCAATAGAGTGTCATCCGCATAGCAGATGACAGACGTGCCACGGGGGAGGTTGCCCCTCAGGATCCAGTCGAATCCGATGTTCCACAGGAGCGGCCCAAGAACAGATCCCTGTGGAACACCGGACTCGACGCCGTATTGGCGGAGCTCACCCGACTTGTCCTCGAGGAGGACTGTGCGGTCCGTCAGGTAGTCCGCCAATAGGCCCCTCAAATACGGAGGCACTCCGTGGAAGCGGAGCGCCTCTAGGATGGTGGTGTGGGGAATGGAGTTAAAGGCGTTGGCTATGTCGAATGACACAGCCAACAGCCCTTCCCCCGCATCCATCGCCTCCCTCACCAGGCCCTTGAGCTGGGAGAGGGCGTCCACTGTCGAACGCTCAGCTCGAAACCCAAACTGAGCGTCCGCCAGGTCCGGGCCGATTGTGCACAAGTGCCTGTTAATACGGGCAGCCAGAATCCCCTCAAACATTTTACCGACCTCATCTAATAAGACGATGGGTCGGTATGCCGATGGGGAGTTCACCGGCCGCCCTTCCTTCTGAATAAGGCACAATCGGCCGTCCTTCCATGGCTTCGGGAACCTCTCAGACTCAACACACGCACTGAAGAGGTCCCGAAGCCTCTCTCCCATCTGGGAGGCGGCGATGGCCACCACCTTTGCGGGGACGCCGTCCGGA
This sequence comes from Schrankia costaestrigalis, assembly GCA_905475405.1. NCBI lineage: Eukaryota > Metazoa > Arthropoda > Insecta > Lepidoptera > Erebidae > Schrankia > Schrankia costaestrigalis. Next base: position 23,843,890 of record FR997827.1, on the reverse strand, counting down.
CCCGGGGCGGTCTTTTTCCCACGGAGGCGGGAGACTGCCCTCTCCACCTCGCCCTCCGTGACTGGAGGGACCGCCTCATCGGCCGATGGAGCCGTACCGCGCGAATCGCCCATCACTGGTGGAGTGAAGTTGTCCCCGCGTGGGAACAGGGACTGGACCACCCCATCCAGCAACGTGGGCTCGAGGGTCTCGGCGACTGGGGGACCGTACGGACGCAATTTGTTACGCGCCGCCTTGTACGGTCTCCCAAAGGGGTCAGCATCTAGACCCTCGGCCATCTCCGCTCTCGCGCGGTCCTGGGCAGCGCCCATTCGCGCCGATAGGACCGCCTTCGCCTCCACGTAGACCGCATAGAGGCGGTCCTCGTCGTCGTGGTTGCGATGGCGCCGCCGTCGGCTCCGCGCGTACGCCCGCCTGGCCGCCACACAGGCGGCCCGCAGTCCCCCCAACTCCTCCGACCACCAGTAAACGGCGCGTCGAGGAGGAGGACGGTGAGACCGAGGCATACTAGAGTTGCATACCTCGGTCAGGGAGTAACTCAAATGGGCCGCCGTTACGTCCACATTCCTAACATCGACGGGAGGCGACAGCCAGTCTTGAATGAAGGCCGCCTCCGTGGCGGCCTCCCAATCCAGGCGGGAGAGCGCCCACCGGGGGAAGTGCGACCGACCCGCTCGCGCTCTCTGAGAGCCCTGGGTGGAGACGTCGAACCGCACGTATCGGTGGTCCGACAGCGTCTCCACCAGCTCCACCCGCCAGTCCACTACACGGGCCGCCAAAGAAGGGGAGGCAAAGGCGAGGTCCACAATGGAGCCCCCCTCCCGCCGCACACAGGTGTGGACGTTGCCCCTATTTAAGAGGGACAGGCCGGAGCTCACGGACCACGTCTCCACCTCCCGCCCCCGAGCATCGGTGGCCAGGCTGCCCCATCCCACCGACTTGGCGTTAAAATCACCCACGACCAACACACGGCGCTGCCCCACTCTGCCTGCCACCATGGCGAGGACCTCGAGGAAGCTCTCGAAGGCTGCGAGAGGGCGGTTTGGGGAGAAATACACCCCTATAAGGGCTATGTCCCCCCACGCGGCGGCCACGTATCCCGGTCCCCTCTCTAAGAGCGAGAGGGGAGGGGAGTCTGTGGAGGACCGCGCAACCAATGCAACCGAGCCATTGTCGTCTCCCAGCCAGCTGCCAGGGACAGAGTACGGCTCGGCTACAACCGCCACGTCCACCAACCACTCCGCAAAGGTTTGGACCAGCAAATCCTGGGCCGCTCTGCAGTGGTTGGTGTTCGCCTGGAGAATTCTTCGACGAAGCCCAGCCATCAGTCGGTGTTCATGGCACTCCCCTCAATGGCCGGCACTGGAGCTGGGGTTCCGGTGGCGGTGGCAGCAGCAGGCCGTGAAGGCACCTGCGCTTTCCCCTTCTTTTTTGGCGGGCAGCATTTCCTGCCCGTCATCACGTGGTCGGCCGGGCGACCACTGGCAGCGCATACTGCGCAGTGCGTGTAACCTAACCTAACCTAACCTAACCTAACCTAACCTAACCTGTGGAATGTTAAGAATTTTAAAAAAAAAGAAGGTAGTACATTGGCGAAAGTTTAATGTAAAAACCGTACCCAATTACAGGCGTGAAGAAAGAAATGAAGGCGATATGCTATTATATATTGTAATAATATAAATACGCAGTATCAGCACACAACAGAACATTGTAAAAATAAAATAAAGCACAAAGACTGGTAATAAAGATAGATTATATAAAGAACATAAACGATAACAAGATAGAAAGAACATTAAAGAAAATAAATCTAAAACAACTTAATTTGAAATAAAAATTGAAACAGGCAAACACTGTCCCTGATCTCCATGTTAGGGGAAACATAGCTGTACGGTTTCATAACCGTACAAAAAAAAAAAAAAAAAAAAAAAAAAAAAAAAAAAAAAAAAAAAAAAAAAAACCTAACCTAACCTTTTTTTTTTTTTCCGGGAGGGAAGCTTTATGCCAGAGTGTGAGGACTCCCCGACCAAATTGGCCAGTATACCACACTAAACCCTCCACGGCTACCCTTTTAGCCCATAGGGACAGAGTTCTACACCCATACTCCGGAGACTCCGTCGGGCTTCCTGGCGGCCGCCAGGTGACGCAATTCAAGAGAGGCCCAGGGTAACCCAGAGTACCTCTCTTTGACGTCGTAGCAGGTCACCTTCGCAACTGTCGTCCATACGGACAACAGCCCAAGGCACCCCACACGCAGGCGACAAAACCCTGCGCGAGCTACGTACGAGGTTGGCTAGGATTAGACGACGCCGCGCCCAATCCCCTCCCACCTCTTCGTCTGCGCCGAGCGGGTGCAGCTAGAGCATCATTCTCCCGCACCCGCTCCGCTTCCTCCTTCCGCGAGATGACGGTCTCGCAAAAGGAGGTCACGGCATTCCACGCCTCCGCACTACCGAGCATTGTTCTGACCAATGCCGGCAGCGCGAGGTCGTTCGATCTTAGCGCCGCGCAAAGTTCGCGGCGCTCTTCGTCCCAGGCCGAGCACAGGAGCAGAGTGTGCTCGGCCGTGTCATCAAGATCGCCGCAGTGGTGGCACTGCGGCGTTTCTTCCCGGCGGGCGACCCGGTGCAGGTAGTGACCGAAGCAACCATGTCCGGTCAGTACCTGCACCAGGCGGTAGGTGAGGCTGCCACCCGGGCGCCCCACCCACTCCTTCAACACCGGACGAATCGCCTCGATCGTCCGGTGGCCGGCGGCAGGTTGGGAGAGAGTCTCCATCCACGCTCTGATGGCGTCATCCTGGATGTTGGATTGGGCCCGCTCTATATCTTCTAGAGCGGGCCGCACGCCCCGCACCCTCGCCTCCACTTTGCGTCGATGCGCTTCGGCGAGTGCCACGGCATCGACTTCAAATGGAGGCGTGCCCGCAAGAACGCAGGCCGCCCCGTGACTCACAGTCCGATATGCGCGTATTACGCGGACCGCGATGGTCCGTTGCGGCCTGCGCAACAGGGCCTTAGTGCGAGACGTGAGACTCTCTGCCCACACCGGAGATCCGTAAAGTGCCATCGACCGTACCGTTCCGTGGTACAGTCTCCGGCACCTGGCTGATGGCCCCCCTATGTTGGGGAGCAGCCGTCCGAGAGCTGCCGCAGCAGCACACAGTCTGGGAGCCAAGAGCGTAAAATGCCGCTCCCAGCTCCAGGAGGAGTCAAGTTCAAGGCCGAGGTACCTTAAATGTACCCCGACGGGAATACTGACCCCCCCTACTCGGACACGGAGCTCCGGTGGGATTCTGCGTCTTCTTCTTGGGGCTCGAAAACCGATGGCCCTTGTTTTGTCTAGGGCCACCTCAAGCCCCAGGAGGCGGATGCGCCGGACAACCCTCTCGGTGCAAACCGACGCATTTTCGGCCGCCTCCTCCCAGAATTTGGCCGCTGCCGCAACGAGCGTGTCGTCCGCATAACAGACTATCTCTGTTTGCGGCAGCAGCCTTCCACGCAGAACCCAGTTGTACCCCAGATTCCACAACAACGGACCCAACACTGATCCCTGGGGTACACCTGCCGCCACTCTCCACGATTGAACGCGACCCTCCGCATCCTGGTAGAGCACTGCCCTATCCTGAAGGTAATCCCTAACCAAGGAGCGGAGGTAGAGGGGCACTTTATGGAAAACTAGCGCTCCCTCTATCGCTTCGTGGGGGACGGTGTTAAAACCTTTTTTTTTTTTTTTTTTTTTTTTGCGTGGGAAACCTTTTATAGGCCGTCTACCCGCCTTTGGCCCAGGCGGGCAGGTGTGTCGGAGTCCCGAAAGATGGAAGCTCGGTTTACCGACTAAAACCCACGGTGTTCCTCTATCACCCAAAATGCCGAGACGGCGAGAAGACTGGCATTACTCGAGCCGTCCCGGCGGGTGCTGGTCCGCAAAATGAGCGGACCCCGAAACTGGACAGGGCAGGACCGTGCCCTTCCACTATAGAGAGGCGTACGTGGAACACTACGCCGTCCTCTCTGGCCTGCTACTCAACGGCGACAAACTGGCCATAGTTTGCCGCCCGCAGGCCCTTCACGGTGGCAGGAGGTCGTCTCGCGGCGCCCTCCTCTGACGCCCAGATCTGCGGGTTGAGAGGGAGGATGATCGACTACTCTCCCTCTCCCTCTCCGCCGCTTCCTTGACGGACAGAACCGTCTCTGCGAATGAAGCGGCGGCTTCCCATGCACTCTCGCTTCGGACCATCAAACTGATGAGTACCAGTAGCGAGAGGCTACCCACCCTGACTGCGCCTGTTAATACACGGCGCGGCTCGTGCCACGCCGGGCACTCCGCCAATGTGTGGTGCGCCGTGTCTTCGGCGCAGTCCCCGCAATGATGACACCTGGGCGTCTCCTCACGGCCGATTCGACACAAAAACTTGCCGAAGCAGCCGTGGCCGGTGAGCAACTGCGTCAACCGGTACGAGAGGGTGCCATGACGCCTCTCTAGCCACTCGTGGAAAACGGGACTTACCGCCACAATTGTGGCGTGCCCGGCACTGGGTCGCGCTAGTCGCGCCGCCCACTCCGCCAGCATGTTACGGCGGAGCTGGGACCTCACTTCCTCCACTACGCGGGGCGCTGTAGATACGCCCCGCACCTCGGGGCGCATCCTCGCGCCATTGGAAAAGCGACGCGAGGATCCTGGCCTCAAGGTCCCATGGCGGGGATCCGGCAAGGAGGCTCGCCGACTCGAATGCGATCGTGCGGTATCCTCTAATGCACCTGACGGACATGATGCGTTGTGGAGCTCGCAACAGGGCGAGACTCCGGTCCGTCAGGTCATCGGCCCAAATCGGCGCACCATAAAGCGCCATCGACCGCACGATCCCGCAGTAGAGCCTCCGGCAGGAGGCGTTTGGCCCTCCTAAATTAGGCAAAAGCCGCGACAGACTGGTCGCGGCGGCCGTTAGTTTTGGGGCCAAACGACGAAAATGCTCCTCGAAGTTCCATCGGCCATCAAGTACGAGCCCAAGATACTTCAAAGTGGGCTCGATGCCGATGCGAACCCCTCCTACCACAATGTGGGATCCCGAAGGTGGACGGTTCCGAGGCCCATGAAAGAAAACGGCCTCGGACTTGTGAAGCGCCACCTCGAGACCCAAACGCCGGATCCTATTCACGACTTGCGCGACTCCAGCAGTCGCCAGAACTTGGGCCTGCCGGTGCGTCTTACCCCTCGCGGTGACCAGTGTGTCGTCAGCGTAGCAAACAATGCTGACACCCGCGAGGAGCGCACCGCGCAACGCCCAGTCGTAACCAATGTTCCACAGGAGCGGACCCAGAACCGACCCCTGTGGAACTCCACATGCGATGTCTCGCCGACACAATCCCTCCCGACCCGGGTAGGTAATCAACCGATCTTCCAAATATGCCCCGACAATGCGGCGGAGGTAAGGCGGCACACCATGGTACACTAGTGCCGCCCGAATACAACTCCAAGGCAAGGTGTTGAACGCGTTAGCAATGTCTAACGAGACAGCCAACAACACCTCGCCCCGGGAAACAGCGTCCTCCGCCAGGCTCCTTACGTGCTTGATGGCGTGCACGGTGGAGCGCCCCTGGCGAAAACCAAATTGACAATTCGCCAGGTCCGGCCCAACTATCGAAAGGTGACGGACGAGGCGGTCTGCAAGCACACGCTCGAACAGCTTGCCCACCTCGTCCAGCAACACAATGGGCCGGTAGGCAGACGGTGAGTCTGCCGGGCGCCCCTCCTTCTTGAGAAGGACCATACGCCCATGTTTCCAAGGCTCTGGAAATCGGCCCCTCTCAAGGCACGCCGATAGGAGCCCTAACAGTCGGGGCGCGAGCTCCCGTAGGGCCAGGACCCACGCTCGGCCTGGAATGCCATCGGGTCCCGGCGCGGTGTTCTTTCTCTGAAGACGTAACACCGCAGCCCGCAACTCTACCCGGGTCACCTCGGGCACGTCGTCGTCTTCCTCTTCGTCCGCGCTGGCAGCCACTATGGGCGGAACCATGGGCGGAGGAGTGTGCTCCGTCCTCGAAGGGAACAGAGTGCCAACCACTCTCTCCAACACCTCTGGCCTGAGACTCTGGGTAAGCGGCGGCGCCCACGTGCGCAATTTACCCCGCACTAGCAAGTAGGGACGCCCCCACGGATCTTGATCCAGAGTCTCGATCAAACGTTCGCGGGCTTCAATTTTAGCCCGCGATATGGCCAGATTGAGGGCCTTCTTGGCCACTCTGTACCCTTCGTACAGTTCCGCCTCGATGGCATCGGCATCGGGAGTGCGGCGGCGCCTTCTGCGTTGTCCGGTGTACCGGCGGTGCGCTGTTACACATTGACTGCGTAACTGCGCGATGTCAGTCGACCACCAGTACACCTGGCGCTTCGGTCGCCCCGGTCGAACCCGGGGCATGGCCGCGTCGCATATTTGCGACATTGCCTCCCTGAACCACTCTGCCTCCTCATTGATATCGACAGGCCTGTCCGGTGCAGAAACCCAGGCCTGGACAATGGAGGCTTCAAGGAGGATCTCCCGATCCATTTGCTTCAAGGCCCAGCGCGGACCAACCGGGGTAGCCCGGACCGGCGCATCGGAATTGCGGGGGGAGAGATCAAACCGGATGTACCGGTGATCAGATAAGGTCTCGACCCCCTCTTCGACGCGCCAGTCGGTGATAAGACGGGCTACAGCGGGGCTTGCGAACGAAAGGTCGACTATGGAACCGCCCCGCTGCCGTACGCATGTATGTACTGTGCCCCGGTTGAGGATGAGCAGGCCAGATGTTGCGACCCACTCCTCGAGCACCCCACCCTTGGCGTCCGTTGACGGGGAACCCCAAGCCCTAGACTTGGCGTTGAAGTCCCCGAGGACTAAAACGGGTACGGGGTGACAGCGAGCGACGACGTTGCCCAGCTCGTGTAGGAATCCCTCGAAGTCGGCGAGACATCGGTTTGGCGAGAAATACACTCCGACAACACAAAACGAACCAAAGCGCGCTGCCACGCAACCCCGACCTCTAGACAGAACTTCGAGGATCGGGGCCCCGGCAGCGCGCGACGATATAATAGCCACCGAGCCATCTTGGTCACCCAGCCAATCGTCCCTGTTGGGAATGAAATACGGCTCGGCGGCAACACTGATGGAAATGGACCACTGCGCCATGGTCTGGGTTAATAGATCTTGAGCCCTGGCGCAGTGGTTCAGGTTCGTCTGTACGAAGCGGAACCGTGGAGCCATTAAATAAGTTCCATTTCAACTGGTTCCGCTTCATGGTGCGACTGTGATGGCACCTTCGCTTGTGTTGTCGGTTTTCGGGTCTGTTGTTTGGCCTTCTCCGTTCTCCCAGGCTTGCAGGTCTTAGAGCCCACGCGGTGATCAGCTGGTTTGCCAGCAGCCGCACAAAGAACACAGTGCGCTGCGGCTTCGCAGGAACTAGCTTTGTGGCCAGGTTGGCCGCATCGGAAACAGCGCGAACTGCAGTCAGTTTCCGACGCGCACATGACTCCAACGTGGCCAGGAATAAAACAGCGGTAACACCGCATGGGCCTGGGTTCAAGCAATTTGTGCCCGGCGCTGGGTCGCGCAAGTCGCGCCGCCCACTCCGCCAACATGTTACGGCGGATCTGGGACCTCACATCGTCTACTACGCGGGGCGCTGTAGGTACGCCCCGCACCAGTGCATCCCCGCGCCATTGGAAAAACGACGCGAGAACCCTGGCCTCAAGGTCCCACGGCGGGGATCCGGCAAGGAGGCTCGCCGACTCAAAGGCGATCGTGCGGTATCCTCTGATGCACCTGACGGACATGATGCGTTGCGGAGCTCGCAAAAGGGCGAGACTCCGGTCCGTCAGGTCATCGGCCCAAATCGGCGCACCGTAAAGCGCCATCGACCGCACGATCCCGCAATAGAGCCTCCGGCAGGAGGCGTTTGGCCCCCCTAAGTTCGGCAAAAGCCGCGACAGACTGGTCGCGGCGGCCGTTAGCTTCGGGGCCAAACGACGAAAATGCTCCTCGAAGTTCCATCGGCCATCAAGAACGAGCCCAAGGTACTTCAAAGTGGGCTCGATGCCGATGCGAACCCCTCCTACCATAATGTGGGATCCCGAAGGTGGACGGTTCCGAGGCCCATGGAAGAAAACGGCCTCGGACTTGTGAAGCGCCACCTCGAGACCCAAACGCCGGATCCTATGTACGACTTGCGCGACCCCAGCAGTCGCCAGAACTTGGGCCTGCCGGTGCGTCTTACCCCTCGCGGTGACCAAAGTGTCGTCAGCGTAACAAACAACGCTGACACCCGCGAGGAGCGCACCGCGCAGCGCCCAGTCATATCCTATGTTCCACAGGAGCGGACCCAGAACCGACCCCTGTGGAACTCCACAACCGATGTCTCGCCGACACATACCCTCCCGACCCGGGTAGGTAATCATCCGATCTTCCAAATACGCCCCGACAATGCGGCGGAGGTAGGGCGGCACACCATGGTACACTAGTGCCGCCCGAATACAACTCCAAGGCAAGGTGTTGAATGCGTTAGCAATGTCTAACGAGACAGCCAACAACACCTCGCCCCGGGAAGCAGCGTCCTCCGCCAGACTCCTCACGTGCTTGATGGCGTGCACGGTGGAGCGCCCCTGGCGAAAACCAAATTGACATTCCGCCAGGTCCGGCCCAACTAAGGAAAGGTGGCGGACGAGGCGGTCCGCAAGCACACGCTCGAACAGCTTGCCCACCTCGTCCAGCAACACAATGGGCCGGTAGGCAGACGGCGAGTCTGCCGGGCGCCCCTCCTTCTTGAGAAGGACCATACGCCCATGTTTCCATGGCTCTGGAAATCGGCCCCTCTCAAGGCACGCCGATAGGAGCCCTAACAGTCGGGGTGCGAGCTCCCGTAGGGCCAGGACCCACGCTCGGCCAGGAATGCCATCGGGTCCCGGCGCGGTGTTCTTTCTCTGAAGGCGTAACACCGCAGCCCGCAACTCTACCCGGGTCACCTCGGGCACGTCGTCGTCTTCCTCTTCGTCCGCGCTGGCAGCCACTATGGGCGGAACCATGGGCGGAGGAGTGTGCTCCGTCCTCGAAGGGAACAGAGTGCCAACCACTCTCTCCAGCACCTCTGGCCTGAGACTCTGGGTTAGCGGGGGCGCCCACGTGCGCAATTTACCCCGCACTAATAGGTACGGACGCCCCCATGGATCTTGATCCAGAGTCTCGATCAAACGTTCGCGGGCTTCGATTTTAGCCCGCGATATGGCCATATTGAGGGCCTTCTTGGCCACTCTGTACCCCTCGTACAGTTCCGCCTCGATAGCATCGGCATCGGGAGTGCGGCGGCGCCTTCTACGTTGTCCGGTGTACCGGCGGTGCGCTGTTACACATTGACTGCGTAACTGCGCGATGTCAGTCGACCACCAGTACACCTGGCGCTTCGGTCGCCCCGGTCGAACCCGGGGCATGGCCGCGTCACATATTTGCGACATTGCCTCCCTGAACCACTCTGCCTCCTCATTAATGTCGACAGGCCTATCCGGTGCAGAAACCCAGGCCTGGACGATGGAGGCTTCAAGGAGGCTCTCCCGATCCATTTGCTTCAAAGCCCAGCGCGGACCAACCGGGGTAGCCCGAACCGGCGCATCGGAAAAGCGGGGGGAGACATCAAACCGGATGTACCGGTGATCGGATAAGGTCTCGACCCCCTCTTCGACGCGCCAGTCGGTGATAAGACGGGCTACAGCGGGGCTTGCGAACGAAAGGTCCACTATGGAACCGCCCCGCTGTCGTACGCATGTATGTACTGTTCCCCGGTTGAGGATGAGCAGGCCAGTTGTTGCGACCCACTCCTCGAGCACCCCACCCTTGGCGTCCGTAGACGGGGAACCCCAAGCCGTTGACTTGGCGTTGAAGTCCCCGAGGACTAAAACGGGTACGGGGTGACAACGAGCGACGACGATGCCCAGTTCGTGTAGGAAACCCTCGAAGTCGGCGAGACATCGGTTTGGCGAAAAGTACGTGCCAATCACGACAAACGAACCAAAGCGCGCTGCCACGCAACCCCGACCTCTGGACAGAACCTCGAGGATCGGAGCCCCGGCAGCGCGCGACGAAATTATTGCCACCGAGCCATCTAGGTCACCCAACCAGTCATCCCTGGTTGGGATAAAATACGGCTCGGCGGCGACACTTATAGCAATGTTCCACTGCGCCATGGTCTGGGTTAAAAGGTCTTGGGCCCTGGCGCAGTGGTTTAGATTCGTCTGGACGAGGCGTAGCTTTGGAGACATTATATTAGTTCCATTTCAACTGCTTCCGCCCCGTCCTGCACCTGTGGTGCTTTCTTCTTTCCCGTGGAATGTTGTTCTTTCCTTTTTGGGGGGTTACAGCTTTTGCTGCCTATTTTATGATCTGCCTGTTTACCAGCAGCAGCACACAGAACACAGTGAGGCGCAGATTCACACAAGCTGGCTTTGTGTCCGAGCTGGCCACATTGGAAGCAACGTAAGCTGCAATCTAAAACTGATTGACACTGCACTCCGACGTGACCGGTTTGTTGGCAGCGGTAGCACCTTAGTGGCCTCGGCTCAAGTATTTTAACTTGTGCCGAGAAACACCCAATAAGGAGCTGGCCTTCAGCTAATTTCTTAGCTGAAGCAACTGGGCACTTGATGGTAACTGCGCCCAAACCTGTGCGACTCTGACGAATCACACCAGCCTTTAAGTGATCCGCTGGGCATTCCCCAAGCTTGGCGACAGCATTGATGACTTCTTCTGCTGTCACCGAGTCATCGAGCCTTGTGATGAGAACGCCCACGCTTTTTGTTGGTCTGGACACAGTCACATCTTGAGCGTCAAATGCCGCCCTTAGCTGTTCTGCCAGGGTATCTGCCATGGGACCGCTGTTGGTTCCAGGCACTTCTAATAGCCGAGCTCCGGTCAGCGTTGGCTTACATCGCAGACCTTTGGTAATGCCAATCTCCTCTACATTAATAGTTTCTTTGGCTTTTCTTAAAAGGTCCGCATATGTGGTTCCCTTTTCAGCACCAGCAGGTTGCAGCGTGAGGACCACTGCGTTAGAGCGAGGAAGTCGAAGTTGCTTTGCAATTCTCTTTTCTTTTTTTGCCAATCGCTTTTTGGCCTTCTTAGCGGCTTTCGTTGCTCCAACCGTTTGCCACTCTTCAGTGTGCTGTGATGTTGAAGCTGGTTGGGAGGCTTTGGACGCTGCTTGAGCTTGCGGCACCGCTTCGTTCTTTTTCTTACCCTTCCCATTCTGCACAGGAGGGCTCTTAGTTGGCTGAGCCACGGGTGCTGACGCCTTGGCAGCATACGATGCTGCTTTAACCCCTCGATCAGAGGCCAGTGGAGGCCGAAGCATTTGGCTTTCCAGCACCGAGAACCTCGCAGATAAGCTGGCTATCTCCTTCTTAAATAGCGTGGCCAGCTCCGAGTCGCCTTTCTTCTCTGCGGGTTTTTCGCCAACGAAACCACGACGAGTAAGGTCCTCTCTTAGGTCCGCTTGTTGTTTCCTAAGTTCGGAAACAACAGCCTCGAGACGCGCTATTTCAGCGTTGCACTTCTTTACCTCCTCCGAGGTCGATCTGCTGGTCTGCTCCTCCCACGCGGCTGTCATTACGGCCATCGATTTGTTGATGTCCCTAATGCAGGTTCCCCTTAGATTGCCCGAAATTTTTACAACATGCCGGACCACGCTAGCGGCATGCTTAAACTTCTGCTGGAGCTCGTATGATGTTAAGTCAACGAGCTCGTCTGCAGAATCTCCGGGTGACTCCGATTGACGAGGAGTCGGTGGTCGCCTCGCCTTACTTTGGCGCTTTTGTTCTTCCAAAGCTCTAGCTTCCACTGTATCTGCCAGCTTAGCGGCTGCTAGCTCCTGTCTAGCCCGCCCGACTCCTACATATTGGCCAGTTGTCGGCGGCCGGCCCCTTCCTCTCTTTGAGACGCTAGCGCTACTCGCTACGGTTTTCGTCGAGTCGTCGCTCGAAAACCCCGTCTCCGTCTCGTTCGAACGAGATCGCTTGCGCCAGAATTTGGCTGACGTCTCAACGTCACTGTCACGCTCATCAAAACGCTTCTGTGACGAAGCGTCGTCAGAGTCCATGACTTGGTCCTGAGAAGGACCTTGGGATTGGCCCTGAGAAGGGCCTTTTGTTTGGCCCTGAAAAGGGCCTTTTGGGAGAAAACGCCCGGAGGCGTCCCTCAAGGGTTGTGGCATTGTAACAACCTAACCTTTTTTTTTTTTTTTTTTTTTTTTTTTTTTTTGTGGGAAACCATACTTTGCGGCCCATCCGCCGTCGCCTGGGAGGCCCGACGGCGGTGGAGTGTCGGAGTCCCGATAGATGTTAACACGGTATACCGACTAAAACCCACGTGCCCCTAACAGCCATGTGCGCCGGGTCGCGGTAGTCAATTTCTCATTACATCCGCGACCCCGGCTGGCTTTGGCCCCAGAGTAACTCCGAGGCCCCTTCGCGCTTACGGCGAGGTAGTCTCCGCTACGTGTGTATTGGACGTAGCGGAGACCACCCTGGCTCGTACTCAAGGAACGCACGATGGCAAGTCGTGCGCCGCATTCCTTTCTGGAGCGGCGAACCGGCCTCATGGTTCGCCGCCCAGTAGTTTAGGGTGGCTGGAGATCGTCGCGCGCTCTCCTGCGCCTCGGTAGGCGGCCAGAGAGGGGTGCTGGTAATCTCTCCCTCTCTCGCTCCGCCGCCTCCTTTGCGGACATCACCGCCTCGCAAAACGAGGCGAAGGCGTCCCACGCCCTTTCGCTCCTAACCATCACGTTAACAACGGAGATGAGCGAAAGGGGTACCTGTCCGACTGCGTCCAAGAGCACGGCACGCTCGCCGGCCCATGCAGAGCATTCGACCAGCGTGTGCTGTGCCGTGTCTTCGAGGCAGTCCCGGCAGTGATGACACTGGGGCGTTTCCTCACGGCCGATTTGGCAAAGATATTTGCCAAAGCAGCCGTGCCCGGTCATCATCTGTGACAACCGGAAGGTAAGGGCGCCATGACGCCTCTCCAGCCACTCTATCAAGACGGGTCTTACCGCCACAACAGTGGCGAGCCCGGCACTGGGTTGCGCGAGTCGCGCCATCCAATCCGCCACCATTAGGCGGCGGAATAGGGACCTCATCCTGTCTCGCTCACGAGGTTCTGTAAAGGAACCTCGCGCGATTGCGTCCTCGCGCCATGTAAAGAGTGACGCGAGTACCCTAGCTTCGAGGTCCCATGGCGGGAATCCAGCGAGGAGGGACGATGCCTCGAGAGAAATCGTGCGATACCCCCTGATAGCCCTGACGGCCAACACGCGCTGCACAGGTCTCAGCAGCGCGAGTTTTCTGGCCGTCAGTTCATCCGCCCATATCGGGGCCCCATAAAGGGCCATAGATCGCACGATTCCCGAGTAGAGCCCTCGGCAGGAGGCGTTCGGTCCCCCCAAGTTCGGTAGCAGACGCGAAAGCGCGCCCGCCGCTCCCATCGCTCCGGGCACTCACAGCCTGCCCCCCAGCGCATTGTGCCTTCGCACATACGGGCCCGCTTATGCGCAAGCCCTGACAGCACAAGGAGGCGCCCCCAGGAATAGTTGGGGACGCCCCCTTACTGAGGACGCAGCGACCCCCTCGGATCGCCACATCCTCGTCCTCAATTAGGTGGTCGGAGGGGGAAGCGGCAGCAGGTCAGCGTACCTGCGCCGCCTCACCCCTCTCCTACATCGGCGGAGAGGGGCCGCAAGGGGATCGTCCTCGCGGACCCTCTCCGCAGCCTCTTTTTGGCTCATGACCGCCTCGCAAAAGGCGGTCATGGCCCCCCAATTGGTGTCGCTGCCGACCGCCTGACGAACGATAGCCGGCAGCGACAAATCACCCCCAAGTAGCGCCACTAGGGCACTCCTCTGTGTGCCCCATGCGGGGCACTCCTCGACCGTGTGGCGCACCGTGTCAGCGGCTGCGCCACAGTGGTGGCAGGCCGGCGTCTCCTCTCGCCGGGCCACCTTGTGCAGGTACTCACCGAAACAACCGTGTCCGGTGAGCACCTGGCACGTCCGGTATGTGAGGGTCCCCCTACCACGGGAGACCCACTCCTCCAGCACGGGGCGGATCGCTTCAATGGTATTGCGACCCGCACCCGGCTGTTCCAGGGCCGACCTCCAGTCGCGGAGCAGAGCAATCTGGCAATCAGCCCTTACTCTGCCCGCGACGAAGTCGGCCCCGGAGGCCCGCGCCGCCGCACGCCGCGCGTGCACCTCCGCTAGGACCCTACCTTGGAGCTCCCAAGGAGGGTCCCCCGCCAGCAGAGTGACCGCCTCGAACGATGCCGTGCGATATGCACGGCACGCTCTAGCGGCGATCACTCTCTGCGGCCTCCGCAGCAACCGCACATTGCTGCGGCTGAGGGCATCCACCCAAATCGGGGCCCCGTACAGAGCCATACTCCGGACGATCCCACAGTACAGCCTTCTGCACGGGGACCCCGGGCCGCCGACGTTGGGGAGGAGACGTCCCAACGCGGCGGCAGCCCTCTCGAGCTTCGGGGCCATAGACTCAAAATGAGCCCCGAAGTTCCACCTCCCGTCGAGCTGAAGTCCCAGGTATTTGATGTGAGGCTTCAGCTCGACTTCCTCCCCCCGTATATTGATCTTAGTACCGGGGGGAGCTTTTCTTCGCGGGCCGTGGAAGAGGAGGGCCTCTGTCTTCCTCATGGAGACCCTTAAACCCAGGCATTGCATGCGGTCCACCACCCGGGACACCTCTTCCCCGGCACGTCCGACCGCCTCGGCCAGGGTCGACCCGCTGACCGTCACCAGAGTGTCGTCGGCGTAACAAAATATCCTGGTGACGCCAGCCACCGACCCTCTCAGCAGCCAGTCAAATCCGAGGTTCCACAGAATAGGGCCCAAGACTGAGCCCTGTGGAACACCCCGGTCGACCGACTGCACGACCAGGCGGCCTTGCCTGTCCTCCCAGACCACAGACCTTCCCACCAGGTAATCCTCCAGCAGCCGCCGCACATAGGGAGGCACCCCGTGATAGCGAAGCGCCTCCCGAAGAACGCCGTGCGGCAGGCTGCCGAAGGCGTTTTCTATGTCGAGGGAGGCAGCCACGACCACCTCCCCCTCACCCACCCTAGACGCCGTGTGCGCTTTGAGGGCGCCCAGGGCGTCCAGTGTGGACCGACCCCTGCGGAAACCAAATTGGCTCTCCGACAGGTTCGGCCCAACCTCCTCTAGATGCTTGACGAGGCGGCCAGATATCACCCTCTCAAACATTTTGGCCACCTCGTCAAGTAGGACGATTGGCCTATACGAAGAAGGGTCGGCCGCATCTCGGCCGCCCTTCGGCAACAGGACCAATCGCCCTCTCTTCCATATCTCCGGGAACTTTCCATCGCGTAGGCAGCGCGTGAAAAGCTCCCGGAGCCGACCACCAATCTCTCCCTTCACCCGGCAGAGGAGCCGGCCCGGAACCCCATCCGGGCCCGGGGCGGTCTTCCCTCCGCGCATGCGGTCAAATGCGCGGTCAATCTCCGCACATTCGACTTCGGGCACCTCTGACGCGTCGACAAAGGGGGACTCCGCCACCCGGAAAGGGGGCATTGGCGGCGCGGAGTACCCCGGGACCTCCTTGGGGAATAGCCTCTCTACCACCGACTGCACCAAGGCCGGCGGCAGAGACTCCGCGAGGGGCGCCCCGCAGCCGGCAAGCTTACCTCTTGCCTGCCGGTACGTGCGCCCCCAGGGATCCGCGTCCAACCGGGCCAGTAACTCTTCTCTAGCCCGGTCCTTTCCTTCGCAAATGGCCCGCTGCAGGGCCTTAGTGGCGGCGTGATACGCCACCCGCAGCAGGTCTTCCGACGCTGGATCCCTCCCCCTTCGCCTATGACGGCTGTATGCCCTCCTCGCGGCGCCGGCGGCCACCCTTAGTTCTGCAATATGGGGTGACCACCAGTAGACTTGGCGCCGCTGAGGCGGCCGCCGCGCCCGTGGCATGGACGCGTCGCACACCTCCACTAACGAGGTGCGCAGTCCTTCGGCCAGGTTCTCAACGGGGACAGAACCGGTTGAGAGCGAGGCGAACCATTGTTGAACGATGGCCGCCTCCCTGGCCAGCTCCGCGTCCATGGCGCCGAGCACCCACCTCTTAAATTTACTAACGCCCCTGAAGGGCCCTGGGTGCCCGGCGCTGGTCGAGACCTCAAACCGGATGTAACGATGGTCTGATAAGGTCTCGACCTCCACATCGACTCTCCACCTCTGGATGCGCTGTGCGACATCGGGCGTGCCAAAGGAGAGGTCGACAACTGACCCCCCGTTGCGCCGCACACACGTCAGTGTGTCCCCTCTGTTGAGGAGGGCAAGGCCTGACGCCACCGCCCACTCCTCAACGGCACGGCCCCGCGCGTCTGTCGCAGGGCTTCCCCATGTGCGGGACTTCGCGTTAAAGTCCCCGAGAACTAAAGTTTTCATCGGGGACTGGCGCCATACCGCCTCCTTCACGGAGTCGAGGAACTGCTCGAACTCCACCAGCGGGCGGTTCGGGGAGAAATAAATCCCTACAATGGAGAACTCCCCCCAAACCGCCACAACGAAGCCGTTCCCCGACTCCTTAGAGACCAACTTGCCATTGCCGGACCGGGTATAGATGGACACTACCCGGTCGAGGTCCCCTACCCAGTTCGGGGTGTCGGGGACAAAGTAGGGCTCGCTGGCCACGGCCACGTCAATTGACCACTCAGCCGTGGACTGCAGTAATAGATCCTGAGCCCCGGCCGAGTGGTTTAGGTTCGCCTGCAGGAAGCTGAAAGGACCCCTAGGCATTTTGTGTTTCCATTTCAACCTCCTGTGGGAGCGCTCGAGCCCGTTCTCTCTCGAGCGAGCGCTCAACCATCAGGGCCGGTGAGGGCTTCCCTCTCACCGTGGGGGGGTTGCACTTGCCTCCCCCCGTGATGTGGCCGGCAGGTTTACCTGCGGCTTCGCATACAGCGCAGCGCGGGACGGTAGTGGTGCAGGCAGCCGCGAGGTGGCCGGCAAGTCCGCAGCGGCGACATAGTCCGGACCTGTCCACAGAGCTAGGACAGGAGGCCCGGACGTGCCCGGCACCGAAGCACCGGTAACAAATAAGACGCCGCTGCTCCAACACCTCGACCCTGGCGGAACTCCACCCCACCAGAATCCTACCCGCATCACTGGCCTTCTTGGCTGCGGCGACGGGGCATCGAACCACCCCCGACCCCATGCGCCCCTCTCCGGCTGTTATGGCGAGCACCTTTATTTGCTCCACAGGGCACCCGCCTACGCGCGCCACTGCTGCCGCAATCACGTCAGGGGTGACAGAGTCGTCGAGACCGGCGATGCGCAAATCAGCACATTTCACCGGACGTTCGACGTCCGCCACCCCTTCGAGAGCCGCCCTTAGCTGAGCGGCCAGCTCGTCCGCCTTCTCTACTGGCTGGGAAGCCGGGAGCTGCAATATCCTAGCCCCAGTCAGCGCCTGGCGGAATTTGACGCCATCCTCGAGGCCTAGGTCCGCCAGGTTCACCTTGGCCGCCGCTTCTTTCAGCACCTCGGCATAGGTGACTCCTTTTTGTGCAGCTCCCGGTTGCAGTTTGATAATCACCGCAGCCGATCGAGGCACTGCCAGCCTGGGCTTAGAAGCCTCGGCCTTGCGGGCTTTGGCTCGCGCCTTTTTTGCCGCCTTCCTATTGCTGCCGGCGGCCCCCGCAATTTCCCAATGATTTTCGGCCTCCCGCTCGACAGGGACCGAAATGGGAGCAGCTGCTGACTGAGCGACGGCAGCTGGGCGCTGAGAGAGGGCTGGCCGTGCAGCCCCAGGACCAGCCCTCACTAAAGCCGAAGGCGGAGGCGGAACCCGCCGCGTATTTCTGTCAGGCTGAGCCTGGACGGCGCCACTAGCCACGCGGGCGTATGTTGCGGGCTGCAGCGGTGTCGGCGTTGGAGCTTGACCCACAGGACGAGTTTGTCCAGCTCTTGATGCGGCAGCAAGAGGCGGGCGCACCACAGGGGCAGGGAGGAGACGGTCCTCCACACCCTCGAAGCGGGCGTTGACTAAGACGCCCACCGATTGCAGAATGGAGGCTCGCAGCGCCTCCATTGCTGCGCCTTCTGTGCCAGCTCCGGTCGCTGGGGGTGAAGTCGCCGTCCTCCTTACCTCGGCCTCTCTCTTCCAGGCCTTTATTTCGGCCCGGAGGGAGTCGTTTTCACGACGCAACCGTGCCCCACTCACATATACCAATCAAGGAATGCGTTGAGGTCGTTAGAGACAAATTGAGTGACAATGATATGCCCCACAACTATGTTGATCTTTTAAAACACTGCTTGGATGGCAACTACTTCCTTTTCCAAGGTCAATACTACCTCCAGATTGATGGCGTCGCAATGGGGAGTCCAGTAGCCCCGGTACTGGCTAATCTCTGGATGGAACACTTCGAAGAGAAGGCCCTGAGCCTTGGCCCTAAAACTATCAGACTTTGGAAACGTTATGTTGATGACATCTTCAGCATAGTCAAAGGAAGCAAGCAAGAGGTAGATCAATATATTGCACATCTTAATGCTCTCCATCCAAAGATGCGTTTCACGTATGAAATGGAGGCGGACAGGTCATTGTCTTTCTTGGATGTCAAGCTAGCCGTAAGACCAGATGGGTCCATATCACATAGTGTTTACCGTAAACCTACACACTAGGACAGATATTTACACGCAACGTCTCATCACCACCCGCGACACCTTCAATCTGTGATAACATCATTAAAGAACAGAGCATATGATCTCTGTGACCCTGAGCACCTGGGGCGAGAGCTAGACCATGTTCAGGAGATACTTACGAACAATGGATTTAAGGTTAATACGCGAGAGAGACCAATAAAAAGAGAGAGACATCCTAGAGTGAACAGGCAACCTGCGTACCTACCTTATCTGAAAGGCGTGACAGATAAGATTGGCTCGGTGTTGAGAAACTACTCAATACACACCATTTTCACCCCGGAGGCCAAGGTTAATAGTATAGTACGCTTACCAAAGGATGTCCTACCTCTGCAATGTCCTGGCGTGTACAAGATTGACTGTAGCTGTGGCAGTTCTTATATTGGGCAAACAAAGCGGACCATTGCTGAAAGGCTCAAAGAGCACATAGCTGCTGTGAAGAACCGACAGACCAACAAGTCAGCTATCGCCGAACACTTGGTGAACGCTGGCGCTAATCACTGGATCGAGTTTCATAAGCCACGGGTAATCTCCACAGATCGCCACCATTACTCAAGACTTGTGCGCGAGGCCATTGAAATCAAAAAGTTCCCTAAAAACTTTAACCGGGATGACGGTTTCAAGTTGTCAGCAACGTGGAATCCAGTGATATCAAAAACAATACCTCCCTTTTTTGAACGGTCGGTTAACGCACAGAACAGCGATACGGTCAGTGTTGTGTGTAGGGGGACTTTATATTAACATCTCAAGATGCGAGGGTAGATGATAATAATATATTATCTATCACGAAGACAAAGCTGTGACGTCGCATCACCAGTCAGCTTGCGACCACGGCCGGTGCAACCTGTGCCGAAACGTCAAGTAAAATAAAGGTAAATTAAATGCGCGTTAATATCCCGTTTATATAATATCTGGATAGGTACCAACTGCTTTCACCTGCACAATATATATTTACGCGCAATAGATCGACTGAAGATGCAGTTATGGCGCTTAGTCAACACGTGACTGAACAAATTGATAGTGGACAAAAGTGCCTATCTGTATTTTTAGATTTAAAAAAGGCCTTCGACACTGTCTCTGTACCTATACTTGTTAACAAATTAGCAAAAATTGGCTTGAGATCATCTGCACTCTCTCTCTTTAGACGTTACCTTTCTGGTAGAACGCAGAGAGTGAAACTAAATGAGTACACGAGTAATGACGTTGCAGTGTCATACGGCGTCCCCCAGGGAAGTGTGCTAGGTTCCACATTGTTTTTAATATATATTAATGATCTTTGTGATCTAAAAATTAAAAACGCACACATTATTTCTTATGATGATGACACTGCGGTGGTCTTTGCTGACAAAACCTGGAATGCCGTAAAGGAGAGGGCAGAAAGTGGCATGAGCTTAATTGCTTCATGGTTGAATAATAACTTATTAACTTTAAATACCACAAAAACAAACTACATCTGTTATAGCATTCAAAACCACATGCAGCCTTGTAATGACTTCCGACTCATTGTTCACTCCTGTAACGAATCTGCAAGGTCTTTGACTTGTGACTGTCCGATTATATGTAAAGTAGATAAAACTAAGTATTTGAGAGTGATGCTGGATCAGCGGTTGTCATGGCATCCTCAAATTGACCAAGTATCCGGCAAAATAAGGAAATTGATCTTTATATTCAAAAACTTAAGACATGTAGTGCCGGGGGAGCAGTTGTGTGGGGGTACTACATCTAGGAATATGTTGAGAGAAATCTATATAGCGCTGGCGCAGTCGATCATATCTTACTGCCTTCCAGTTTGGGGCGGTGCTGGGATTACAAAAATGTTAGAGGTTGAACGTGCACAACGCGCTTTGTTAAAGATCATGCATTTCAAACCTCGTAGATTCTCAACATATACGTTGTATAGTATTAGCAAGGTATTATCGGTAAGAAAACTGTATATTCTACTCGCAATATTAAAAAAACACAATTCTACTACATATATCCCAAAATCAGCACCAAAAAGAAGAAATCACACAATTACACGTACCAAAGTAAGAACTGCATTTGCATCCAGACAATACAAAATTCGATCGGAAAATCTATATAATAAAGTAAATAAAAAGCTAAATATCTACGGAAAAACTCACAGAGAAAGTAAAATACTAATTACTAATTTTCTTATACCTTTTAGTTATGAGGATACGGAGGCTTTATTACAACACATGCAATAAATTACATAATTACAATTACATAGACACACACACACATACAAACACACTAACACGTGCTCGCACATGCATCACACACAAGCACACTCACACGCGCGCACACATACACCACTAATTCCATTTGTTTTTAATGTATAAAATCTTTAATTAACTTTCATTAGTAATAAGTTTTCTATCTATTGTTTAAATATGTAATACTGCTAAGGAAGAGCGAGACCGCTTGTCACAGGCATTGTTTGCTTAAAAGGCGGTTTCAATCACTACATAATAATGTAAACCTATTTAAAGAAATAAAATTATTTGTATTGTATTGTATTGTATTTTAACAGTAAAGCTGAGTCACGTGACCAGTGACGTCATAAAATTTTGACAGATGAGTCATTGAATTTTGTCGGGAAAATATTTTTGACAGCTGACTCGGGACGTTATAGAATTTGGCGAGAAAATATCGTTTGACAGCTGAGACGTGACGTCATAAAATTTTGGCGGGAATTTTGTTTTTTTTTTAAATAAATAAATTTTGCCAAATGATTCGTGACGTCATAGTTTTTTGGCAGCTGATCATGACGTCATAGCATTTTAAAGGTAAAATATTTTTGACAGATGAGTCGTGACGTCATATAATTTTTGACAGATGAGACGTGACGTGGAGGCTAAGCACCATAGTTCCTATTTACAAGGGGAAGGGCAGCAAATACGAATGTAATAACTATCGCGGAATCAAGCTGCTAAGTCATACTATGAAGCTATACGAAAGAGTGATTGACAGTCGCCTAAGAGCAGAGTGTTAACTGTCCAAAAATCTTTATGGCTTTGTACAGGGCTTATCTACCACCGATCCTATGTTTGCTCTTAACACGATCGCCGAAGAGTATCGTGCAAAACTTAAGCTGTTTTATGTTGCATTCTTGGACATGGAAAAGGCATTTGACCGCGTCCCTAGGGATACAATCTGATGGAGCCTTCGCAAAAAGAACCTCCCAGAACATTATATTAATATCATAGCCGACATGTACAAGGGTGCAAGATCAACGGTACGAACAATTGTGGGGCAGACAAAATCAGTAGCGGTTACGGAGGGAGTGCATCAGGGCTCGGTGTTGAGTCCCTTCCTGTTTTGTCTGGTATTATATTCCCTTACTGAAGACCTCGTGGACTTTCATCTACGCAGACGACGTCTCTATCTGCAGCGAGAGCCGCGCTGAGTTACAAGAAGCACTTTTGTCGTGGAAGAAACAGTTACAGGCCGGTGGCCTAGTGTTGAGTGTGACGAAGACCCAGTACATGTCTTTTAATGACCCAGACCTTACTAACAACAGTCCAATTAACATCGAAGGTCAACTCGTAACCATGTGCGATCAATACAAGTATCCGGGTGGTATAATGCACAGATCTGGGAACTTGGAATACAACATCCAACACAGAATAGCCGCAGCATGGTTGAAGTGGCGAGAAGTAACTGGTGTCACCTGCGACAAGAGAATGCCTGTCAGACTTAAAGGTCTGATTTATAAGACTATAATAAGACCAGTTCTCATGTATGGCAGCGAAACATGGCCCGCTACCCAAAAAAACGTACATACTATCCAAGTTGCTGAAATGAAGATGCTTAGGTGGATGTGCGGAGTAACCAGGCTCGATAAAATCCGTAACGAATACGTACGAGAAAGCCTTGGTGTACGCGACATCACCGACAAGATGCAGGAAAGTAGGCTGAGATGGTATGGTCACGTGAAAAGGAGGCCACCAGACTACGTCGGAAAGGAGACGGTTTTTTTTCGCACCACCCTAAACAGTAATGTTTATTATTCATATTACTTACAAAAATAGTTATTATCTTAATATAGTTAACCGAACACAATTTATACTTAAACGAAGAGGGAATAATGAAATAATAATAAAAAAGGATTACACCTAAAAATGCTTCCCAAGTAACACAGAAAGCATTTTAACAAACAACAAGTAAACTTATATAGAGCTTAAAACCCGTATAAACACTTATATAAGTTCACCAAGCGTCTTGAAGCTGAACACTGGCATTTGAAAATCATTGTAATGCTTTACGCGGTATAACAGTTGGATAATGGCAAATCAGAATGCTTTTTGTAAAGCCTTTAGTTTTAGTGCAGTAAACAACAAAGCAGTTGTACAGCATTCAGCTGTTTTTAGTGCATTTGGTCCCATAACGACATTTTAAAGGAGTTAATAAGTGTTTGAAGCTGTTTTACAGCACAAACGTGAACCACTATAATGCCATGTAAATCCGCTATCCAGCTTTAAGCTGTTTTTTGTGCCTTTTGCTGTGTAAAAGCACTTGTAAAATCTTAATGCTGCTGAACAGCATAAATGTGAATCAATATAATGCTTGCATTTTAAAGGAAGAACTGAGTGCTGTTGTGTAGCTTATAGCTCTTTAAACAATCACACGTGAGTAGTTTTAATGCTAGCGGCATTACTTGGGCTCACCGGGCTGCTTAAGACTGACCACCATTTTTTAAATACACACATCAAAAAAGTCTAAGCAACATGCATGATATTACAAATTTACCATTTATATTAATTTATTTTACCATTTATTTTAATTATAACGTTGTATTTTATTTTTAAAATAATATTTTTAGGGTTCTATGATGTAAAAATAACAGCTGTTTTCTTTATAAGTTCTTTTAATAACAGAAATTAACAATATTAGAATATACAGGTACATAAGAAACTAAACTTTTTTTTTACAAATTGAAATTTCTTAAGAAAATGAATTTATTGTGAAAGAATAGGACAATTTAATACAAAGTATGGCCTCCTCTGCTATTCAGAACTTGTCGGCAACGATTATTCATTGAATTAATGAGACTGTTTATGTCATCTTGCGGTATTCGCTCCCAATGGAATTGTAGCAAATCCTTCAGCTGTTGGGTTGTTGTCACTCCGTCCAAGTCCTTCAAAACACGTCTCTGGAGCATGTCCCATGCGTGCTCGATGGGGTTGAGGTCTGGCGATTGTGCAGGCCAGGGCAATACCTGGATGTTCTCCGTTGCCAAGTATTCACTGGTTCGCCGAGCTGTATGTGAACGCGCATTGTCATGCATTAACGTAAAATCGGAGCCAAAGGTTTGTGCAAATGGATGGACATAAGGTCTGAGAATATCCTCAACGTAATTTTCAGCGTTCATGTTTCCATTTACAAAAACGAGCTCAGTTCGCCTGTTCTTCATAATACCCGCCCATACCATAACTGTTGAGCCGCTGTATGGATGAACTTCCTGAACGCACCTGAGTCTTTCAGTATTTCCGGGTCGACGGTACACTCGCACCCTTCTTGTATCAGGCCTAAACCCGAATCGCGACTCATCGGAAAACATAATTTTATCCCATTGTTCCTGGGTCCATGTTATGCGTTCTCTACACCATTCATTTCGACGAGCGCGATTCCCGTGACGTATCGGTGGGCACCTGATAGGGCGTCGAGCTCGTAGGCCGTACTCATGCAGTCGATTTCGCACAGTTTGGGGACTTACATCAACACCACTTGAATTTTGTAGCCTCAAACTTATCTCTCGAGCGGTTAACATCGGCTGGCGTCTTGCAGTCAGTTGTATGTACCGGTCTTGCCGAGTGGTTGTACTCCTTTTACGGCCTGGATGCTGTTCAGCGGGTTCCCCTGTATTATTGTAGCGCTGCCAAAGACGACAAATAACACTTCTATGAATACCAAAATGTCGAGATACCTGAGATTGATTACTTCCCGCTTGCAACATCCCTACAGCTCTTTGCATTTCATCTGCCGTCAAATGACGTCGCTCCATGACGTAAAGAATATCTAACAATTCAATTTTGTCGCCAACTGTATTTAAATGGTTGGTAAAATTATAAAATCAAGACTAAAACGTAGCAATTAACATGCACTCAAATTCAAACAAATTCGCAGTCATTTGAATTTTATGAAAAAAAACAAAACATAATCGAAATTTTTTTTTTACAACCAGCCAGTATGTCATCAATAACAAAAAAGTTTACTTACCTATACACTTTGAGTGAGTAAATACTTAGAAATTAATTAATATAAATGGTAAATTTGTAATATCATGCATGTTGCTTAGACTTTTTTGATGTGTGTATTTTATAACCAAAAAATATTTTCTTACGGACCTATTTATAAAATGAATTGTCATTTAAAATAATTATATAACTAATAATAAATAAATAATTTAATAATTTATTTTCTTTAAAAAAGTTTTACATTATTAAGAACTGTGATTGAGATCACCTTTTAAGCAAAAGAATGCCTGTGCCAGGTGATCTCGCTCTTCCATAGCTACTAGTGGTTACTTATATTAATTTTAAATCAAACATAATAGCACTCATCGTCATTATACAGAGTATGAACTACATTCAAGTACTTTATTTATTAGTAACAATAGTATGCATTATACTGGTATTTATCCTATGTATTTATCACTACTAACATGGTATGTAGGTGTTATGTATTTATAAGTACGTATTTATTAAAATTAGCAATTATAATTTTTACACTGTTAGTTACACAATAATATTAAGTGTGAATTTTATATACAAGGTAAGTATACATAATCATTTCTCAACAGTAACAATATCATATTCGTATTTCAGGTATTTACCATCACTATAACAAATATTCCATTTATTAACAGTAGTAATACAAAATCATATTCGTAAAACAAGTATTCTCAAGTACTCACAAGTATTAACAATAAGTAATTAACATAGTTTAGCATGTGTGTGACTGTGTGTGTGTATGAGTGAGTGCGTGTGTGTGTGTTTGTCTGTGTATAGGAATCCTTTTTTATTTTTAGTTATCGACGTCCCCGGGCAATAACCACGTAATCGCAAAAATCAAATTTTACAGGAAAAAATATTTAGTGATTTTGAACCACATCTCTTTAACAAAACATTATTATACCATGTTCAATGTATCAAATGAAAGCTAATTTTTTAAAGAATCAATTTACAGTATTACAGTTACATTATATATTCAAAGGTTTATGTAATACATACAAGTAACTGTTACATAAAATGCTTTTATAACGTTTTAACAGTAATTGTATCTTACCGTTTAAAATAATAAAAATGAAGCCAGTAATATCAACTTACAAGATTATTGCGGTATTTTTTTCAAATTTAATAGTACAATAATGACTATTTACTGTGTTCTCTAACCAACTTTTTCAATAAACATAGAAATGGTAACGTTCTATTACTGGCTTATTGCCGTGAAATCTAAAGCGTCTCTAAACAGTAAATATCTAGTACTGCAATAAACTTTTTGTATTTTAACTGTATCTTATGTATACTGATATATTTTGACAAGTCTTTTTTGAAACAAAACTACACATAACCACAAAATTATGATTATTATTTATATTATTTGATGTGTATTGGTTTTAAAAAAAAAAACCAATACACATCAAACATAATAATACAAACAGTCTTCTGTATTAGTTATAGTTAGTAAAATCAAATAAAACATATAATATGGCATTAAAAATATGAAATTAAAATTGAATGTTGTCAATCTTCACTTAACTTACTTACGTTTCTTCAGTAAGTAAGTTGCTAATATTATCTGAAGAATACGTCAGATGATTTGTAAAAAATATAGTAGTGTCTTGGAATTCCTCCACTATTGCACAAGGAATGTAAATCTGTATGGAGTGCATTGCTAATTGGAAAAGGTTGATGATAAGCCGGTTCTAGCGCAATATCTTCAATTGGTGAGCCTGGTTTAGATTTTCGTCCCCGTAGTCTAATTTGAGTTATGTGTTAGGTGTCTAACTCCAAATATTCTTTATCAAAATCGTATTTAAAATAAATCTTACCTGGTTGTGTAGGCGGTACATGAAATCAGATCAACGAATAACATTTCCATATGTCAGTCAGCTGTGGACAGCGGTCCGTACGCACGTATACACATTAACTGATATTGTATTTATCGAGGCAGTCAGCGTTTCTCAATCTTTTGGTATCCAATCGCGACCACTGAATCGTCAATCATGTTCGTATGTAAAAGATGTGATGGTCAAGTCAATGATGGGGCCACATGTGCTGCTTGTGGGGGGAGGTTTGACTTTCCATGTGCCGGT
This sequence comes from Schrankia costaestrigalis, assembly GCA_905475405.1. Taxonomy (NCBI): domain Eukaryota; kingdom Metazoa; phylum Arthropoda; class Insecta; order Lepidoptera; family Erebidae; genus Schrankia; species Schrankia costaestrigalis. The sequence goes on along the minus strand of FR997827.1, from coordinate 23,816,836 downwards.
ATTTCAGAGAACGGATGGAGGAAATTGGGTGATCGGAGGTTAACCTGGAGGTGCAGTTCCTGCAAAAACTTGGCAGTTAGTCCTCGAATGAGTCCTTCCAGGACCACGCCGCCTGAATTTGACGATATGGTGTCTGAGCTTAAAAGACTGTCGTTGCAAATGGATTCATTGCCGGCTTTAATGGATGGTCTTAAAGCTATCAAGGATGAGTTAGCGCAGCTAAAGTCGATTAGATCGGAATTCTCAGATGTTAAATCTTCAATTACGGACATGAAGAGTTCTATTGAGTTTATACATGGAACGATCAAGGATTTGACAGATAAGGTTTCTGGCTTCGAAAGGGAAATGGAGGCTCTCAAGAGGACCAGGGAGGACGTATCAGCATTACATCAGCGCTGTGCTCAACTTGAACAGCTATATCGTGACAGTGAACAAAGATCAAGAATGAATAACATAGAGATTAAGGGGGTACCGGTGTCTAACTCCGAAAATCTCTTTGATGTCATGTCGAAAATTGGTGATTTAATTAATTGTCCCATACGAAAGGAACAGATAAATTATATAGCTCGGATTCCTATGCGTAGTGATGGTAGCAATAAAACCATCATATGTTCGGTGCATAATAGCTTTTTAAAAAATGATTTTGTCGCTGCTGCTAGATTGCATAAGAAGTTAATTGCTAGCGATCTGGGTCTCAAAGGCGACAACAAGATTTTTATTAACGACCACTTGACGTTGGACAATAAAACCTTAATAAACAAGACGAAGATATTAGCTAAGGAACGTGGTTTTGAATATGTCTGGGTAAGAGGTTGCAAAATATTTATTCGTAAGTCGAATCAAGCTCCTAAACTACAAGTCAGGACTGAGCTTGATTTGAAAAAGTATTTTTAGTTTTAATGAGTCGGGCCAGCTGGATGGCACTAGTTTATTTAGAGGTAACTCGAAAAGTTTGAGAACCACTTGTTGTTATTCATATATTTTTTTCATTTCTTGCAAGTCTTTTGTTTGCATAATGTACCGTCTCGTCTATTCATTAGGTTCTGTATATTTTAATATTAAGTTTTATTTGTACACATATAGGGATGCAATTTGCCTGCACTGTGTTAAGTTGTTTACGTATTATCGTTACCTGTTTTCTTGGAACTCAATCGGTCACAATAGTAATATGAACGATATTTTTCTATTTTTAATTATAGTTTATTCGATCATAACTATTTATTTCTTTATAATGTAATTTGTGAACGTTTTACTTTATATTGTTTTAATCATAATTCTGTTATAGATTATAACTTAAAATGACGCCTATCAATATCTATTATCAAAATGTTCGGGGGCTACGAACAAAAACATCTGTTTTTTATAGGAACTTATGTATATGTAATTATGATGTTATTTGTTTGACGGAGACGTGGCTAATTGATGGTATATCTAATAGTGAATTGTTTGATGATAGGTATTTGGTGTTTAGACGCGATAGGTATTACTCCCAGACAAACCAGAGCATGGGTGGGGGGGTACTGATAGCTGTGCGCCGTGAGTTTTCAGTTAACCATCGTGAGGAGTGGCGTTCTTCTGCCGAAGACATTTGGGTAACCCTTACATTAAGTCAATCAAAACCTAAAGTGTCATATAGAATACATCTTTGTGTTACTTATATTTGTAAGCAACCATCAGGCAATTCGCTTATGTTGCAATTAAATAATTTTAATAATAAATTAACTGACATCGTTCTTAGGAATCCTGCGGATGAGTTTATTATAATGACTGGTGACTTTAATCAGCCTAATATCGAATGGTGTGCAACTGACAGTATGTGTTTGCGGCCACGCAACATTCAAGGTACTATTCAAACTAGCTTTTGTGATAGTCTCTTAGCTTGTAATTTACATCAATATAATATATACCATAATAGCAACGGTAGGATTCTGGACCTAGTATTATCGAATAATGTTGTAAGTGTGACATGCTCCCGAGATCCTTTGGTACCGGAGGACCAGCACCACAAGTCACTTTGTATCTCTGCGGAATATGTTCAACTTCATCAACTTCATACTAAGCCACGTGTTAAATTCGTTTACTCTGGTGCCAACTATGATGCAATTGCAGTAGATATGAATAAAATTGACTGGTTATCAGAGCTAAATAGTAGACCACTGGAGGATGCCGTTAGGTTCTTTTATGATACTTTAACTACGCTTCAAAACCTTTATATACCAACCAAGACTATAGTACAGTGCCATAAATATCCTCCATGGTTCAAGAGCCCACTGATAAGAATATTAAGAGAGAAAGCGAAATATCATTCCAAGTTTAAAAAGTATGGAAATCTTTCTGATCACCAGTCGTACCTTATTTTGCGGCAGCGGGCCAAGGATTTGGAAAAAGATATGTTTGATTCTTATATTTTGAATATCGAGTCAGCTATAGCAAAGAATCCCCGATCTTTCTGGCAATACGTAAAATCTAAAAAACAAACGAATGCCTACCCTGCTACGCTTAAGCTTGGTGATAATTCTTCAAATGGCGCAGAGGATATTTGTAACATGTTCAGCGACTTCTTTTACTCTAATTTTCAGGAACAAAGTAATTCTAATAATATAACAACATCATTATCAGTAGACTTATCTTGTGAGGAGATTTTAGCTTGCACAAATTCTGACATTCATTCCGTGACTGTAAGTGAGGAGAACGTGTATAGGCTACTTATAAAAGTAGACTTAAATAAGTCTGCAGGACCGGATAATATCTCGCCAATATTTATAGCTAATTGCGCGAGGTGTATCTCTGTTCCCTTATCAATATTATTCCAACGTTCTTTCTTGTTGGGAGAGGTACCATTAATTTGGAAGTCCGCCTTCATAACGCCCATTCACAAGAAAGGAGCCAAGGACCGCGTGGAAAATTATAGGCCAGTCTCAAAACTGAGCATATTTGCTAAGATTATGGAGAGAATTGTTTATGATCAACTTTCGTCATGTTTTAAATTAAGCTTTTCAGAAAACCAGCACGGATTCTTGAAAGGTCGGTCTACTGTCTCCAATCTGGTAATATGTAGTGACTATCTGTCGGAACATATGTCTACGCGATCACAGGTTGATGTTATATACACGGATTACTCTAAATGTTTTGACCGTATAGATCATGTCATCCTATTGCGGAAACTATTGTCAATGGGTATAAGGGGTAACTTGTATAGATGGTTTTCTTCATATGTGCGGAACAGGTGCCAGACGGTTGTACTCAACGGGTTCACATCTCGCACTGTATGGGTCCCTTCTGGAGTTCCACAAGGATCTCTATTAGGACCTATTTTGTTTAATATATTCTTAAATGATATTAGTTCATGTTTTCAAAATTCCAAAATAGTAATGTTTGCAGATGATTTGAAGATTCTAAAACAGATAAAGACAAATGAGGACGCAATTAGCTTACAAGACGAATTAAATAAATTTATTAATTACTGTACACTTAATAAGTTGCAATTAAATGTATCCAAGTGTTTCATTTGCACATTTACACGTAAACCTAAACCCGTTGAGTTCAATTATACGTTGTTAGGTACTTGTATAACCAGAGTTAACACAATCCGGGACTTGGGGGTAACCTTCGATTCTAAGTTAATCTATGACGTTCACATAGATAATGTCATCGATAGGGCATACAAGGCATTGGGTTTTGTCTTTCGTATATCAACTGACTTTAAAAATATAAAAACATTAAAAATACTCTACTGTGCTTTTGTTCGTAGCCACCTCGAATATTGTTCACAAATTTGGAATCCTAATTACGTTGTGTATATTGATCGACTTGAAGGCGTTCAGAAGAAGTTTCTTAGGTGTGTACAATATCGTTCTAATACATACTTGCCGGACTATTATACTCGATGTAGGAAATTTCATATTCTACCATTACTTGAAAGGAGAAAAATGGCAGATCTTACATTTCTATTCAAGATAATGAATGGGTCGATTGATGTTCCTGAATTGGTTAGCAGGATGGGCTTACGAGTGCCGTCGGCATTTTTACGTAACTCTGATTTACTAAATGTACCTGCAGTTAGGACTACTTACAGGCAGAACTCGTATCTTGTAAGAGCTTGCCGTACATTTAACGCGGAGTGTCGGAAGCTTGACCTCGACTTATTTGAAACTAGTATAAGCACTGTAAAAACTAAACTTAACAACAACTTTTTTCTAATTTAAGGACATAAGTGTACTGTACTTTAAAGTCTTTTTTATTAAGTATTTTGAATTTTCGATTTATTTGTTATCTTGGTCTCTTTGTGTAATTCTGTAGCTATCAGTTGTAAACAGTTGTAAACATTGCTAAAGTTTATATTATATGTAAAAACTTGTAAATGGCCTTCAACTACATATTTCTTTTAATGTTTTTGTAAAAGTAGCTGTAAGTTTTTTAAAGAATAAAATAAAATAAAATAAAATAAAATATGAGTTCCGACGCCAATGAATAGGAGTAACTAATTTTTTGATGTCTTAATCATCAGATTGCTCGATTTCTGTTATGGTGTACTATTCCTACAGTTGTTTACCTATTTTTATTCTCCCCGTAGCACACATCACAGTAGTTCGATATTGTAATTAATTATTTTAACAACAAACTACCAATTTCTATACAGCTTTTTTTGCCACATTCTAATGCCATACATAGCAGTACTCTATACTATATTTACTCATAATATGAGTAAAAAAGGGTACCCATATTATGGGTATCAAATAAAAGATCCCATCGAGAATAATTTGAAAAATATTTTAACATGTCGAAATAGTTTTTTTATACTCTTCTGCAATATGGGTATATCAAATGAAACGGTTTGCCGAGAAATTTGAGATGTTAGAAGATATTTACACCTGTTAATTATCGGATGCGATCCAAAAGTTAAGTTAACTCGACACCCTACTGACAAAATCACGGTCGTCAATTTGCGTTAGGTTAATAATACTCTCCGACAACCTAAGGACGACAAGGTTTTATTACTGAAGGCCGGCGCAGAACTCGTTCTAGGCTCATTAGAATTACAGACCCATGACTCTCTCTTCTGCCTAACATCTACAAATCGTACCTGAAAGTTATCACGAAAGGTCTCGAACGCAGACTGGATGACTTCCAGCCTTCCGAACAAGCCGGTTCGGTAAAAAAACTATACTATATAATATACCACAAGCATACGCTGCGGCAGGTTATACAAAAATATTATACCTCTTTCGTGCTTTATAAAGACTTCCTGAGGATGTTGCAGATAGCTAACACGACTAGGAACTCGCGAAACACATCCTCTACGTGAATCCGAGTGGAAATCGAACAGGGACTCATCTGTAAACACCATTACCGAACTGGTGTTCTGGTGAACAGCTTATCTTTCCAGAGCAAATGTTTACGAGCCCACTATAGTCGTCTCTTTTGCAATAAATACTCCTCTCAGTAGCCGCAGGCAGGAGCATGCCTAGCCTACTACTCTGAACATTTCCTCTCTGATTAAAAAGCGCCGCTGCTTGATGCACACAATAACATTTTATCATATCAGCCAAACCTTACGGATCAGAGACGTGGTCGCTAACTATGAGCCTTCTCGAAAGGCTCATGGTTAGCAATTGTTAGTTTACCTGCGTGATTAAATCAGAAATGAGGAGATCCGCAAGAGAACCAAAGTGACCGACATAGCGCTCAAAATTGCCCGGCCTACAGCTGTTGGAGCAGAAAGGTTCTGGCGTGGCGACCGCGTACTGAAAGCGCAGGATGGGGAGACCACTCACACGGTAGACCGACGACCTAATTAGGACGGCGGGAAACCGATGGATGAGGGAGGCACAGGACCGCACAAGGTGACAATAAGTGGAGGAGGCCTATGTCCAGCAGTGGACGATAACATTTAATCGAAATTGTTTTATAACAATTAAGTTTAATAACTTAGACATGAAAAAAAAACAGTCTACTTGGGTCATTATACCGCGTAAATCTTTTGTATATAGATTTTTTTTTATTTAAATTTAGAATCGTTAATAAAGTTTAACATAATAAGATTTTTCATCAAAATAATTTTCAAATCGCCTACGTAATGTGCGATACAGGTCAAAAAGTGTTTGTGATGAGCCAGTACAAACGTTTTATCGTGTATTTTAATTCGTATAAATACTGCTACCAACCATTACCGAAAACATCTGCCTCATATTTCACGGCAATAAACTTGTAATCGCGGTAACCAAAACTTTACAAGAATTATTTTCCAGTATTACTATAATACCAAATAACAGTTATAAAATTTATAAAGTTATATTGTATTAATTGATTTTTGCCGTATAAAAATGCGATGAAAGTTCCATGCAATAAAACTGTCATTGATCATATTTTCGTAATTAACCGCAGAAAAAATCTATAAAAAATTACATACATGAGTTCTAACCCACAGATGCTAAATATAAAATAAAAAAAATTTCCAGTAATATACTATTACTGGGTTATTGCCCGGGGACGTCGTTATGTACATATTAAATCCTCTGTTTTCGTATAATCTAGAGAAATTAGAAATTCAGTAACAAGAAATTTACATTGATACAAGGTTTTATCATAAATTCCCACAGCTTCATTTACCCTATTATATAGAGAGGACAAACGGCTATAGAACTGACTACGTGCAAAGGAAGTCTTAGTATAAAGAACAATGCTCAAAAATGTATGGACACCGTCCCCACTTTGTAGCACTTTAAGATATATGTTAATCGAAAGGTATTAGTCATCTCTCCATTTTATTGTATGACAGCAAAGCTCAAATGTGTATCCGAAAAAAGTTATAGCGCCTTAAAGAAATCGAAATCAGTCACAATTATGTTGCGTTCGAAATTATAGCCAATAAAATACATAATTAACAGTGTAGAATATAAGAAAAATATAAAAGATTATAATATTTATTTATTATTACGCGCCGTATATGCCCAATGACCCGATTTTTTCTATTTTGTGGGCACGAGTAAGTAGTTTGTCTCTTGGGACATTTACTACTTAACGCTGGGTGTGGGGTGGATGGCCCTCAACCTAAAACATTTAAGTGTCATGCCTCAGGGGCACCCCCTGTGGGGCACGAACCTCGGCCTGGACCGTCACCGACTAACAGGATGTGCGGAAGGCACGCTCTCTAGGAGCGAACGCGGCGCGTATTCCTGCCTTGGCGGCGAGGACGGAACCGCGGACGTGTTGTTGTGGCTTCGCGAGCCGTATGAGCTCTACGTTGAGCGATCGCGATCCTATCACCCGGCTCTTTGAGAGCATGTCTAGGTCTGAAATTGTCTAAATGCCTTCCAATACCAAAGTACCACACGATACTGACGACATGCGCGCAGGCACCAACTGTTCTCATAGCAGTTAAGCATGAATAATAATATGCCTGAATGGCGTTTAAATCCTGTGCGTTATTTAAAACCTGTAATAGGCATTTGACCTATGTTTGGATAAAATTCGACCCCTCAAAAGAGTGCAATCTGCCGTGTTTATACCGTATTGGTTCATAATTGGGCTTGGAGTTGCACCAACTTCTATGTTGCAGACGCCGCCACGTAAATGTTTGCTAACATAGGAAGCTGCTAGTTTTAAGTGTGATATGTCCCCAAACTAAACAAAATAGTATCCTCGTTTGACAATTCAGGGAACGGTATATTTATGGACTCATCAGTTAATGTTCTGAACGTAGCCCGCTGCTTGTAACATAGTTACCCAAGTCATTGTTGACGTGAATTCTGCGATAAATTCGTTCAACGACGTCTGTGGTATAGACAATGTCATGAAAAAGCTCCCTAGATGTATTGAGAAGCGCAAAAGCAATTCGGTAGTCTGTGAAGAGATAAGGAAGTGTTAATACACTTCCTCATCTCTTCATTCAATCATTTGAATACTACATTCCTGAACATTTTAAAATCACGCTTAAATCTCCCGTTTATGGGCTCAATGACCCAACGGACAAATTGTTACTAGATGGGATTTATTTGGTTCTTCATTCGTGAATCTGCGTCCAACGCCCTCAGCGAGTGGTTCTAGAAATGGAGGATAACAGTCAACCCCGAAAAGAGCCAAGCGTTGAATTTTCACAAGAAAAGGAGCCACAAAACTCTCTCGGCAGAGACACCAAAAGTCAAAAAGTTCATCCCTTGGGCGAGGGAAGCCAAAAACCTTGGAGTCATACTCGACGATAAAATCTCACTCCGTCCCCACCTAAACATGGTTCGCAAGCGGGGCTCGTTTGTGATGGGACGGTTGCACTTACTCCTTCCAAGTTAGGATACATGAGACTTGTATTAAGCCAATCATGACGTACGCGTGCGTAGTTTTTGCACAACTTAGGCCACATAGCAGGATCCATAAGTTACAAACAATTCAGAAAAGGTTCATGCGCAAAGCGACGGGTGCACCCCGGTTCACGCGTAACGAGGATCTCCACATCGACTTCGAGTTGCCGACCATCCAGCAACACATGAAACTCTGTTCCCATGGTCCCGTCGTTACTTTGAAATGGCTGACACTCACCCCAACCAACTAGTGGTTGAGGCATCCGGGTACATCACCTCTAGAATATCCAAAATTAGAAGACCTAGACATGCTCTCGAAGAGCCGGGTGATAGGATCGCGATCGCTCAACGTAGAGCTCATACGGCTCGCGAAGCCACAACAACACGTCCGCGGTTCCGTCCTCGACGCCAAGGCAGGAATACGCGCCGCGTTCGCTCCTAGAGAGCGTGCCTTCCGCACATCCTGTTAGTCGATGACGGTCCAGGCCGAGGTTCGTGCCCCACAGGGGGTGCCCCTGAGGCATGACACTTAAATGTTTTAGGTTGAGGGCCATCCACCCCACACCCAGCGTAAAGTAGTAAATGTCCCAAGAGACAAACTACTTACTCGTGCCCACAAAATAGAAAAAATCGGGTCATTGGGCATATACGGCGCGTAATAATAAATAAATAAATAATCTTTTATATTTTTCTTATATTCTACACTGTTAATTATTTTATTTTAATGTATTTTATTGGCTATAATTTCGAAAAAGTACAACAAACAGCAACATAATTGTGACTGATTTCGGTTTCTTTAAGGCGCTATAACTTTTTTCGGATACACATTTGAGATTTGCTGTCATACAATAAAATGATCAAAATACTAAGGCCTTTCAATTAACATAGGTTTTAAAGTGCTACAAGCTGGGGACGTTTTGAGCATTGTTCTTTGGACAACAACATTTTTTCTCCTAGCTCGTATTGTGGTAGGATCATATTCAGTACTTTTGTGTTTTTTTAAAACTGTGGAGAGAATGTACAACCTTCTAACCGACAAAACCTTACTAAGGGCATACAAAGCAACTGTGGAGAATCGTCTGTGCTTAAAGTGCATTACCTTTAGTAGAGCGCGTTGTGCACGTTCCACTTCTAGCATCTTTGTTTTACCGGCTCCTCCCCACACAGGAATACAGTATTTCAGTATTGATTGCGCTAATGCTGCATATATTTCCTTGAGGATATTTCTTGAAGAGTCACGATCGCTCAGCCGCCCCCCCGGCACCACATGCCTTAGCGTCTTAAATATCCATATTAGTTTGCGAACTCTTACAGATACCAGTTCAATATGGGAATGCCACGAGAGCCGCTGATCAATCATAACTCCCAGGTATTTAACTTTATCTATTTTATCCAAAACAGGGCAATTGCAGGATACCGAGTGTGGAAGAGAGTTACATGTATGGATTCGGAGTTGGAAGTTTTCATTAGGTTGTGAGTTACTTCTGATACTATAGCAAATATATTTAGTTTTGTTAGTGTTTATAGTTAATAGATTATTAATTAACCAGCTAGAAATTATACGCAGGCTACTTTCTGCATTTTCTCTCACGGAAGCCCAACTCTTACCAATTAACATGATGCAAGTATCATCGGGATAGGAAAAAATGTGTGTGTTATTAATGTTTAGGTTACATAACTCATTGATGTAGATTAGGAATAGCGCAGGTCCTAACACACTTCCTTGAGGTATTCCGTATGATACACTGGCATCTACACTAGTGTATTTACTAAGTTTTACTCTTTGCGTTCTGTCGGTAAGGTAGTTTTTGAAAAGTAAAAGCGAAGTACCCCTTATCCCGTATCGCTCTAGTTTGTCTACAAGAATAGGAATAGACACTGTATCAAAAGCTTTTTTAAGGTCAATGAACACCGACAGACATTTAAAACCGCTGTCAACCTTTTCAGCCACAAGGTGACTAAGGGCGACCACGGCGCACGTTGGTTCAGGGGCGGAAAAAAGTCTTTTTTATCAACTTTGTTTAAAATGCCTACAATTTGGTACACATAATACTAGAATCTTATTAGAAACGAGACTTAGAAAAAATACGACTAGATTATCAGATTTTTTAATTTTATGTTGCAAAGAAGTAGAGTGTTCGACAATTAACAAATTTCGTGCAAAAAATTGTCTTGTTTCAAGTATGAATAAAACCGAAATATTGTTATACTTAGCTTTTATTCTTTGTTTGATTGTAGCTCTAATGTGTGTCATTAAATAAAACGTATAAATTTTAATTGATATAATGACTATTTACATGTCTTTACACTTTTAACAAAGTAGAGAATTTGGAACCATTTCTTTTTAATTATGAGGCTATAACTAGTTTCCGTTACCGACCGTTAGACAATGATATGCATAAGGAGATTCATTAAACCCTATAGATTATAAATACATCAATTTTAGCTGCGACTATCTGCGACCTTAGAAATACCAAGTCATTATTTACGTGCAGTACCTTGTAAAAAAACTCTCCACTTCATGACGATGCCAAGGCTCTATTAGTGGATAGCACCCATCTATAAATATTTTTTCTGTATTATTAATCAATTTATAATGTTTATTTATAATTCTGCTTAAATGTATCCTGTTTTTCGTAATGCGTATTGCATTGGATTGGAATATAAGTTTGAAGTAATTATATATTATATTGTATCACGGAAAACCATGTTAAAAAAATTAGTAATGTGTATTATTATATCTTTGTCTTTATACACTTGATAAATTCGTTTTATCATTTTATTAAAGTTTTATAGTTATATGCAACGTATTATCAGATAAAAATAATATTTTCCGCATTCCCATACAACCTGAACCACTGTGCGGCGTCTTCCGTCGATTTACCCTTTCTGAAGCCAAACTGTGAGTGAGACAGTAATTGGTATTTATTCAGGTAATTAACTAATCTATTATTTAGCAGTCTCTCAAGAATCTTTGAGATAGCGGGCAGAACAGAGATTGGCCTATAATTACCGATTTCGTGTCTATCTCCACTCTTGTAGACTGGAGTAACGATAGATTTTTTTAGCACAGTTGGAAATACTCCTTGTTGGCAACAGAGTTTGGCAAGGTGAGAAATAATAGGAACAATTATGTTTCTTGTAAGTTTCAAAAAACTAACGGGAATTTCATCCCAGCCCTGGGCGCTATCTGATCTCAAACTCATCAGTATTCTATCAACTTCGTCAAGATCAGTCTCTAACAGAACGAAAGAACCAGAATGCACTGGTATGTTATTGTTTATCCTATGAGGGCCTACGTCTTTGTGAATATTTTTAGCTAGGTCTTCTCCTATTTTAGAAAAATATGTATTAGCGAAATTCGCTGATTCGATAGGATTATTTTTAAGGTTAAGTATTTCTTCATAGTCTTCGTGTGTATTTTTAGTGTAAGTATTTTTTTTATATTTTTCCACAATTGTTTATTATTATTAATTGATTTGGTAATGATTTCTTTTTCATATTTCCGCTTAAGTTTTTTAATTATTTTGTTACAATAATTCCTATATCTAGTATAAGTTATTTTAAAAATTTCATTTTCTCCATCCCTGCGCAGTTGTTGTTGTAATTTATTGCGGTTTTTTATACATCGTAAAATACCGGTAGTAATCCAAGGCTTGAGTGTACGCTTGCTTTTGGGTATCTTAATACTTACGGTGTTTAATTTTATAGAGTCAACCAGTTCTTTAATCAGGCGGTATGTTATGATATTTGGGTCGTTACTAAATAGTAGGTCACTGAGGTTTCGTTTTTGTAAATGTTTAACAGCTTCTGTATAATTTATTTTGTTGTATCTTTTAGTAATAAATGTAGTATTTTTAGCTTTAGATATTGATAAAAAAAATGCTTGAGTGGTCGGTAATAGACGTTTGCAAAACCGCAATAAAAGCAGAGCATTTATTTTTGTTTAATTTTAGCATGAAGTGATCGAGACAATTATTTCCTCTGGTAGGAATAGTATGACCAGCAAGAATACCATATACGGAGAGAGAGAGTTTAAATAGTTGGTCCTATTGTTGTATTCATATGTCGGCTCTAGATTTTTTGGTGCAATATTTATATTTATATCTCCGGTTATTATAATATTTTTTTGTGAGGTAAGAGTATCTAAGTGAGAGCAAAGTGATCCTATGAAACTATCGGCACTAGTACAAGATGGTGACCGGTATATGCCTAGAATTCTACTATTTAGTACGTCAAGCTGTAAACAAGAAGCGTTGGTAAGTGCAACTTCATTAACTTTGTGCGATATAGATTTCTTAATGTAGGCAACTACTCCGTCATTTTGGTTTAGTTTACATGTTGTAAAGTATGAGTTGTAGTTATTTATTTGCGGTAAAGGTTTGTTTGTGTTAAGTCTGCATTCCGTAAGTACCAAAACATCAGCCTCAAACGGTAAACTTGCCAAGGACAGTAAAAAATCATCTAAGTTTTTATATATACTACGTATGTTTTGCGTGATTATGGTGAGGTCATTTTTATCAATCAACTTGTAAGTGGAGAGTTGGGCGCAGTCACACTCTATTGCATGGGCAATTTCAGTTCTGTCTATCATGTTCAAGTTGTAAAGTGTATCACCCATTATCAATATTGGATAATAGTGTGTCCGTCAGTACTTGTTTTGAGTACAATAGCGGGGACTTAATTAGAAATTGTTTTAGTTTAATGTAGGAATAAATAAATACATAGTCAAAGTTACTATAGTTATTACTTAGATTATGTTTAAGTATGTACGTGCAGAGTGAAGGTGGTAACGAAGAGATTTGCTTTAGCTTGTATAGGTTGCGATAGAGTTGTACGAATATTACATATTTGTATACATATAATATAATGAGTAAGTGTATAGTATTATTATGTGTGGTTGACTGTGTTTTAAGTAGAAGTAATTTCTTTAGAATACCAAAACATTTCACAAAGTAGATACACAAAATGATACATGAAAGAAACTTGTAAATGTTTATCACAAAAATAATATTTAACAGACACAGGTTAAATTGAATCAAAGTATTGATTGTTAGTCATATCGCTTGTGAATCAGCATGCTGGTGGCTTATTAAAAGTTGGTGAATTTGATTTTCGTTCCTTATCATTGTAATTGCAGCGTTTTCATTTTTTCTCACATACACCTTACCATAGGCGGTCCAGACAAACTTATAGTTGTTTGACTTGGCCAGGTCACGCGCTAAGAAATATAGCCGCGCTCCCTTGGGGGTTAAGTGGTCTGACAAGTATATGGGAGTCTCTTCCTGGGTTTTGAAGCCCAAATGTTTAGCACATAGCTTACTTTTATGCTTGATATTAAACGTTTTTGCTGCTTATAAAATATTATTTTTTATCAAGGTTGATCTAGTTTCAACTACTATTGGTGTTTTTTTGCTGTCAGAAGTTTTAGGTCTCACTCTAAAAACGTCATTAATATCTGACTGGGTAATATTACAGTCAATCGATTTTGATAGGTTAATCACCATCTCAATGAGGTCTTCTTTGTTTTCGGTGAGCTTTTTAGGGACATTTTTTATCTCAAAACTCGACTTTCTACTTTCCATTTGGAGGTCTTCGATTTTATGCTCCAGTATGGTAATATAATCTCGGTCCTGTTTAGATTGAGTTTCCATCACGTCTAGTCTCTGTCTTAGTTCTTCATTTTGCATGGTAAGGTTAGTGATCGAATTTTCGATATTATAATTCGATTGTTGTATGTCTTTGAGGATTGAGTTAACACGTTTTAATTCGGTATTATGTGTCTCAAAGAAAGATGACATTAACTTTCGCATTTCTTCTTTAAAAACATCCATTTGGTCCGTAAATGACTCTTCCATTTGAGCTCTGCATCTTTTGTTACGTTGAGTGGCAAAGCTCGGCGGTGTAAAACGGGTTAAATCTGTTTCTGAAGCTGATCTATTTATACTTATTTAGATCTTTTTCTACTGAGTTTTTAGGTGTGGATGCTTTACCTGTTGAAGAAACCTGCTGACCGCTATATGATTGTTTCAGTTTCAGTTTCTTTATTTTTCAACATAATGTTACAAAATAACAGCTTATTGACGTCAGTTTAAATCTACTTAGTCTAAGTTTACATATTAAAAGTTTTCCAAACTTTACCACCGCTTCCAAGGCGCTAGTAGAGAAGAAGCGGCGTAACAAACTCTAAAGCAGCATTTTTTAGACGTCTCTATAATTTTACAACAATTTTGTAACTGTAACAAAGCGCTGCAACCATTGTATACCATATAAAAACTAAGGATTGCACTAAAGGATCAATATACTTTTTTAAATATCTTAAACTAGAAGATTCGTCCTGTAGGTAGTACACAAAAGTGGGAGCACCAAATCACATTTATAAAGTTTTCTAGTAATAAAAACGTCGCTCAACTAAATTATCCCCTAGATAAATAAGTGGTGTACCAAAAATGAAAATTACTTAATGTCAGGGTCGACCAGTCACCCCAAGTAGCACCCGTTCACGAGTATAACGCAAAGGCCAGCCATCAACCCCCTCGCCATATCGTAGGGAAGGGATTGACCCGGCCTCCACGCCACCACAAACAATGACATTATAGTGAGCATGACAAGTCCTGACAATAGTAATAGATGAAAAATAAATACAATTTGGGGAAACACAAATAGCAGAGGGACGCCCTTACCTAACATCGACCAAAGTAAATTTCTGCGAGTCCTAACTCTTAAATCAAATGTGGACGAGTGTACATTTGTTTGTGTAAAATTGAAATAAGTATAATATAAACAAAACATTAAGTTAAAATATCATACGAAAAAAAACGTATTGTAATGTACCTAATACAACTTGTGCCATTATTATTAATGGCACATTATGGGAGACCTGCACCAAGCCAAACACTCTTATCTTTAAGGTAATCGTCTGTCCTGTAGTATGCTTTTTTACATAAAGTGGTCTTAACATAGGTTTTAAATTTATTGTCAGGCATACCAAGGACCGACTCAGGCAGCTTATTATAAAAGCGTATACAGTCGCCTTTAAAAGAATCACTAACCTTACTAAGTCGATAGCTCGGAAGGAGCAGTTTATTTTTATTACGCAAATTTCTGTCTGTGATATCACTTACTTTTGTGAATTTATTTATATTCTTCCTGACATACAGTATGTTTTCTAATATATATTGAGACGCTACGGTTAAAATATTTATGTCTTTAAAACGCTCCCTGAGAGAGTCTTTCCTGCCTAAACAATAAATAGCACGTATTGCCCTTTTCTGTAATATAAAAATTGTTTCTAAATCTGCTGCATTACCCCAAAGTAGTATACCATAGGACATCAAACTATGGAAGTAACTAAAGTATACCAACCTTGCTGTTCCTACATCTGTCAACTGCCTAATCCGTCTAACAGCAAAAGCAGCAGAGCTAAGCTTATTGGCTAAACCAGTGATATGATCACCCCATTGCAATTTACAATCTATTGTAATTCCTAGAAAATTAGTACTTTGTACAAATTCCAACCTATGCCCCTCTAGCATGACATCAACATGTGCTTGCCTTACATTAGGCAGTGTAAACCTTATACATTTGGTCTTTCCAGCATTCAACAATAGATTGTTTGCAGAAAACCAATTTGAAATGGCATTCAGAATATTGTTAACTTTATTTGCATTTGCAGTACGCCTAGCCACTTTGAAAATTATCGATGTATCATCGGCAAACAAAACGATGCCAGCTTGTGCTTCTATCATATAAGGCAAGTCATTGACATAAACTAAGAAGAGAAAAGGCCCTAGAATTGATCCTTGCGGTACGCCTATTTTTACGTTTGACCCATTTGATTTAATGCCTTTTACATCTACCGTTTGAAGCCTATCTGTTAAGTATGATTTTAACAATTCTATTGATTTTTGGTCAAAACCATAACGACGTAGCTTGAGCAAAAGTGTTTGATGGTCAACACAATCAAATGCCTTAGAAAGATCACAGAATACTCCAATAGCATCCTGCGAACCCTCCCAAGCGTCGTACACCAGGCTAACTAGAGCCACTCCCGCATCGGTGGTAGATTTCCCGCCAGTAAAGCCATATTGTTGGCTATGGAAAAGATTATTGGTCTTAAAGTGCAGTAGCATTTGATTGAGCATCACTCTTTCAAACACTTTACTCAAAGCTGGCAAAATAGAGATGTGGCGGTAATTTCCAAGTTCTGCCTTAGATCCCTTCTTAAATAATGGTATAAGTCTACTATGTTTCATTAAGTCAGGAAAAGTACCATTGTCTATACATTCGTTAAATATGAGTGCCAAATCAGGTGCAATGATATCAATAACATGACTAAGTAAGCTAACTGACATGCCCCAGTAATCCTCAGACTTCTTCATTTTAAGATGTTTATATGCTCCTAGGATGTCACCAAAATCTATATGTTTAAAGTTAAATTTAGAAGCAGAACTAATATTATTCTCTAGAAGGGCTACAGCACTGTGAGCGCAAGAGTTGATTGAAGAAGTCAGTTTAAAAGGAATATTGGCAAAATAATCTTCAAAAGCATTTACAATATCTTTAGGAGAGGTAATACTCTTATTTTCTAATTTAATTCGAGTAACACTATCCCTCATTTTACATTTACCAGACTCTTTATTAATAACTTTCCAAGTCTCCTTCATTTTATTAGGGGCTCTAATTATTTTCCTTTTGATGTGAATGGCCTTTGCCTGCTCACATACTTTCCTAAATATCCTAGAGTAATTCCTAACGTATTCACTAAAACCACTATCTAATCTGTACTGTTTCTGTGCATATAAGTCAAACAGCTTTCGCCTACTTTTATAAATACCTACAGTAGCCCATTCACTGAATCTAGATTTAGTGTTATGCTTTTGATATTGTTGTTTGAATGTATTTGAAAAAGCATTTGATATTGTACTAAACAAACAATTATAGTGGACTTCAGGATCATTACCTGTATAATCTATAGCTTTAAGTTTATCCTCTAATTGGTATTTGAATTTTTTTATTTTATTAGAGGTTATGGGTCTACACATTATTTTCTCCTCAGGTTTATATTTATTACCATTTGAAAAAGACACTATTTGTCCACAGTGATCTGAGGGCAAGCAACTAATTAAGGACTTGCTTAAGTATCCACTATCAGTAAAAACATTATCCAGGCAATTAGCAGCCGTAGCAGTAGTTCTAGTTGGTTCACAAAATATATTCTTAAGATTATAACATTTAAATATGTTAAGAAATTGAGTGGTTTTCCTGCACTGTTCTAAGATATTTACATTAAAGTCCCCGCATACTATTAAACTTTTCCTATTACATGATAAAACTCCAAGAACTTGGTCCATGACCTGAATAAAAGACTCAAAGTCACTATTAGGTGGACTGTATACGCAAACTATTACACAATTGTCAAGCTCAGCACAGGTCACCTCAGCACATCGCTCAACAGAAAGTCTAACAATGTCAACCCGCTCTTTGCTGCGGAGACCATTTTTAATTAAGACCATGGAGCCACCTCTAATAGCAGACTTTCTGTTAAAGCAACTTACAATATTGTAGTTGTTTAAACTGAACATCATCTCACTCTCTTTGAGCCAATGCTCAGTCAAACACAAAATATCCACATTTGAATCTTCAAGGAATAATTCAATAACTAATTCCTTGCCAGGAAGCCCTTGTATGTTCTGATGAGCTATCTTTAGCTCTGGCATTCCTGTTGTCTGAACATTTAGTTTAAATTAGTATTACTATTAATACTATTACTTAAATCTAAATAACTATTATTACAAGTACCTAGCAAAACTGTAGGTAATGAGTTAATATTAATTTGTTTACAATGTAAACTCGTCCAAAACTTAATATTATTTGCTAACAATGTAGCAATTGTATATCTGTCTGACTTAGTAAGATAGCAATAACTACCCTTGGTCTTAAAACAATATTTACTAATAAAATTATTAGTGTCGAAAAAAGTAAAAGTGTCACTATGACGACATGTCAAGGTATGAATGAAATTATTCAAATAGTGAATGTTTTTATTGTATGATGTAGACTGGCAACACACATATGGGAATGCACATAATATTATTTTAAAAACTTTCAGTCTGCTTAGGCAGTCTATACAGTACATTAATTCTTTTTTTCCTATATTATTACTCTCACCCACCAGTAATACAATAGTAGAATTACTAGTATACTTAGAAGACACAATTTTGTCAATAATTTGGGTGTATGTTGCATTGGGCAGGGAATAGTGAATACAGTTCTGCAAATAATTACAGAACATGTATCCCATATTGCGCCCCACACTGTCAGAAAAGACCATTGTATTACTGGTCAGCTCTATGTTGTTGGAAGGTTCACATGCTGTAGTCTCAAGAATACTGTCACAAGTAGAGAGAAGTGGAATGGAATTGTTGATAGGGGCTTGGTTGATATGCCCAGAGCCGCACTGTCGAGTTAATGAATCAAGTAATTCTTGGTTGTGCCTGCTGTCATCTATCAACTTATCCAAAGCCAACATGTTTTCAGTATTCTGTTTTCTTTGGAGGTCATATTTAGTAAATAAAGTTGAATAATCCTCCTGCAATTGCTTAATATGTGTTTCAAGCCTGACCCTACCAACATCATGAGCCACCTGACTTTCCGCCAACTGATTGGTACATACTACTAATTGTTTACTATACATTTCAACATCTGTCTTAAGTTTTAGGTTTAAGTTACATGTGTTTTTCAAACAAGACTTCATTTTTAAATTGATTTTGTTAATTTTTTTATTAATTTTT
Organism: Schrankia costaestrigalis; assembly: GCA_905475405.1. Taxonomy (NCBI): domain Eukaryota; kingdom Metazoa; phylum Arthropoda; class Insecta; order Lepidoptera; family Erebidae; genus Schrankia; species Schrankia costaestrigalis. Next base: position 23,797,749 of record FR997827.1, on the reverse strand, counting down.
AAATGTCTTTTAATTTTGTTATGGCTAATCTGTGGTTTTGAAAATTGAATACAATTACTATCATTTGTAAGATCTATCACAGATGAATTGGTTGAGGCAGGCACACAGGAGCTTTCAAGAAGTTCTGTGTAGAGGTTAGACACCTCTGCTGACTGGCGCGACTGGACGTCCTGCTCATAGGTGTTGATAAGCCTGTATGCCTCCCCCAGCTCATGTTCTAATTCAGTGTTACGTCTCAAGGTTTGCTCAAATGTATGATCACATTGGCGGAAAGTATCTAAATTATTCCTAAGTTGGTTAAGTTGCTCGTTCAAATCATCACAAATAGCCTGACTTTCTGATAACTTTTGTTCTAAGCAAGTATTTTTCTTACGCATTACATCGTACTCACGTTCATTGTCTTCCCTTTCCATCATTAATTGCCTATTTTCTTCTTTTTCTCCTTTAAGTTGTAAAAGAGCTTCTTTTAATTGCATTTGCAATTGGCGGGTAGTAGTAGCACGAGTTGAGGTACACATATTGATCAAATTGGTACTGATTTAAGTACAATAGAGAAGACAATGAATACAAAATAGCAATTCAGAGCTAAAACAACCAACTGCCTAGCTAAAAAGTAACCTATTAGCGTATCAATGTAAACACAAGTTTATCAAAGAGTTAACTATTTAAAAGTGAATAAAGTGGTCAAAAGTGGGAAAAAACAGTGTCCAAAAACTTGATAATAAACTAAATCACAGTAGAATGGGTATAAAAATCTAGATTCTTACCTTGAAAACTTTTGAAAAAAAATACCGGTAACTTGGTATCAACTTTGGATGCTATTTTCTCCTAAAGTACTCAAAATTTAGTCGTAAAAAACTGAAATTGACACTTTTAACACTTATTCTTTATATACAGTTGCTTATTACTTGATAATAATTAGATTTTAAATTTAATCTATAATTAAAAATACAGAGAGATAAAATTCTACGTTTGACATGTATGAGCAGGGGGAGCACAGAACAATTATACTCAAAGGAGAAGAATGTCAACTTCATATAAAATTCGTGAGGAAACTTTTCCTAAGCGTGCGGCGCCATCTATCGGGAGCCAAAACTGCGGTTAAAATCAGCAGCGCGGGAAATTGTATTATTTTTTTTATTTAATAAAAACAAAGAGATATATTATATTACGCCCTACATTATTAGGGCGTTATATAATATATCTATTTGTTTATTTTGTTGAAGGTTTAAATTAGGATGACTGTATTTAGAGTTGGATTTGATAATAAAAAACTTCATTTCTTTTACAATTTATTTATGTAAATAATAAAAAATATTCACATTCTTTATTGAAACATTCTTCTCTACATTGAAACTCATTGTAACATAACAAAAACCCTATAGGAGTCACTTTCTCAGAACTGGAGTCAATAACGTTCAATTTCACAAAAACACTTCAACTAAGGAATAGGATGCAATTTCACAAAAACACTTCAACTAAGGAATAGGATGCTCGTGCAACGTTTTTAATTCAGGATAAACTTGTTATTTATCGAGATTTTTTATTTATTTACAAGATATTTAGGAATTTACAAAATAAACGGTTTCTTTTCTTGTAGTGTTGACTGTTGACAGCTCCATATAAACAAGTATTAAGTGGTTGCTAGGAAATGACATAACATTTTCTATTTCATCTTTTCTCTCTGTCGTGACTAACAGCCCTAATAGAAACATTGTGTAGAACAGAGTTGACTCCCCCTGGTCAACTCTGTTCACAGAACAATTATACTCAAAGGAGAAGAATGTCAACTTCATATAAAATTCGTGAGGAAACTCTTCCTAAGCGTGCGGCGCCATCTATCGGGAGCCAAAACTGCGGTTAAAATCAGCAGCGCGGGAAATTGTATTATTTTTTTTATTTAATAAAAACAAAGAGATATATTATATTACGCCCTACATTATTAGGGCGTTATATAATATATCTATTTGTTTATTTTGTTGAAGGTTTAAATTAGGATGACTGTATTTAGAGTTGGATTTGATAATAAAAAACTTCATTTCTTTTACAATTTATTTATGTAAATAATAAAAAATATTCACATTCTTTATTGAAACATTCTTCTCTACATTGAAACTCATTGTAACATAACAAAAACCCTATAGGAGTCACTTTCTCAGAACTGGAGTCAATAACGTTCAATTTCACAAAAACACTTCAACTAAGGAATAGGATGCAATTTCACAAAAACACTTCAACTAAGGAATAGGATGCTCGTGCAACGTTTTTAATTCAGGATAAACTTGTTATTTATCGAGATTTTTTATTTATTTACAAGATACATATTTAGGAATTTACAAAATAAACGGTTTCTTTTCTTGTAGTGTTGACTGTTAAAAGCTCCATATAAACAAGTATTAGGTGGTTGCTAGGAAATGACATAACATTTTCTATTTCATCTTTTCTCTCTGTCGTGACTAACAGCCCTAATAGAAACATTGTGTAGAACAGAGTTGACTCCCCCTGACTCTGTTCTACACAATGTTTCTATTAGGGCTGTTATGTACGACAGAGAGAAAAGATGAAATAGAAAATGTCATGTCATTTCCTAGCAACCACCTAATACTTGTTTATATGGAGCTGTCAACAGTCAACACTACAAGAAAAGAAACCGTTTATTTTGTAAATTCCTAAATATCTTCTAAATAAATAAAAAATCTCGATAAATAACAAGTTTATCCTGCATTAAAAACGTTGCACGAGCATCCTATTCCTTAGTTAAAGTGTTTTTTTGAAATTGAACGTTATTGACTCCAGTTCTGAGAGAGTGACTCCTATAGGGTTTTTGTTATGTTACAATGAGTTTCAATGTAGAAAAGAATGTTTCAATGAAGAATGTGAATATTTTTTATTATGAATATTATTTACATAAATAAATTGTAAAAGAAATGAAGTTTTTTATTATCAAATCCAACTCCAAATACAGTCATCCTAATTTAAACATTCAACAAAATAAACAAAGAGATATATCTAATGCCCTACGTAGGGCGTTAAGATTTATTTTTTTGTTTATAATAATTAAAATAACCATCAATTTGAATTTCCCACGCTGCTGACATTAACCGTAGTTTTAGGAGGGGTGCCAATAGATGGCGCCACACGCTTAGGAAAAGTTTCCTCACGAATTTTATATGAAGTTGACATTCTTCTCCTTTGAGTATAAATGTTCTGTGTGTATGAGTATTGCCAGCCAAAAAAATGCGGTGGGGTCCTCTTTAGCGGCATAATGTAGAAGTATTATTTTCAATTTGGTATCTAATTTTATAATAATATATCAATATTATATTAAGCGGGTATATAATACAGTTTACTGGTTCAGTTGTTCCGTAGTAAGTTATCAAGGACGGGGGGTCAGCGTACACTGGTCGGTATCGACGTCTGCTTACAGTCTTCCTTTCCGTCCAATGTAAGTAGACCTTTGCAAAAAATAATAGTAATTGGTTGCGCTTACGCTTGGGTGGTGATGCGGTGTGCTGATTGGCCGGTTGGCGTCACGCCCCCAGAAGTAGCAGCTGCGAAGACGTAGGCGTGTCACAGCTAGCTGGATAACTTCTTTGGTATTATGCACTCCTAGTACTTTGGCAAGAATTATTGTTTATTTTATTTTAATTTTTTGGGTAAAAAATGATACAGTTTAACACTTTTAACGTCTGAACTCCTCAGAGGTCCGAAGGGAAGGGGATAACTTAATTTAATACAGTACAAGCAATACTATTATTGTATTCATTCAAAACTTGTTCTGTACTAGGAATACACATTTGTTTTGGTTTTACACACATTATTTTATAACACAATGTTGTATGAAAACCACAAAATATCGAAGGCGCGTGAAAATTTGCAATGAAACTTATATAAACAAGTAGGTACAGTAAACTACACTGCGCAGTAATATTTGAAGGCAAGAAATAACAAAAGAGTGAAAAACTTATCCGATTAATTTGTTTCGATGCAAACAATAATATGGCGTCACTCACTGTTTTATTTCGACTGCCTTTACTTATCCTTTTTTTATTGTAATAATTTGCAGTGTTTCGTTTACTTTAGTTCTAACTGTAAACACTTAAAGTGCTCCAATAAATCTTTTAGAACATTTAAATGCTAGTCTAATGCTTTTGTAATGCCTGGCATCTTCACTATCAATAACATTGCAATATTATTGACCAAAATGATGTTTCTTTAATGCTATTGACATCTTTCTTGACCACAATAATGCTAATATAATGCGCCAGTAATACTATTAAACAGCTACTGTGAACCCATATAGGGCCTAAGGCTGAATAAATTGTGCCCAAATAAGCATTACAGTAGCCATATAAACGTTTATAATGCTACTATAAAACTAACTCACAATGCTAAAAGGATACTCTTATTCGGCCCTTATAATGCTTTGATGTGTTACTTGGGTTGTTTTGGAACGTTCTTAGGTTTATTTTAATGGTTAATACAAATTATCAAGTAACGTACTTTAAAAATAATCGTAGAACGAAACGTAAATAACAGCCAATAGCAGATACTCTGTAGTACGGTTTCAATCAGTTTGACTCTTCACTGACTCTTTAAGCTGCCTTCAATCCCTTCATCAAAACCCGTTTAAAAGCAGTCTACGCAGCTCTTTGTTATTAAAAATTAAACATACGCTACTTTCATGTCATAATCAACAGAAAATTGTTCAACTTGTCTGGATTCCTAGCCATAGTGGTATTCCAGGCAATGATAAAGCAGATGCTTTAGCTAAGTTTGCTGTGTCCTCCTTGTCATCTGACTGCAGATATTTGGTTCATCAGGGGTATGACCTGCTAAACCTTCCCCAACAACTTCTCCAAGATTCATGGCAGAATTTGTGGACTCACTCAAGTAAGCAAAAGGGTAAACATTATCATGCCATACAACCAAATGTTAGTACAAAACCTTGGTTTACCAAATATAAAAAAGTATGTAAGCGTTCCATTTCCATTGTATCGAGGCTTCGGTTAGGACACTGTTGCTCCCCGGTCTTTTTATGCAAAATTCGTGTTAGGGATTCTTCTCTTTGTGAGTGTGGGTTAGATGAGGGCTCATTGGACCACATTTTCTTTAATTGTACTCTTAATGACAGGACTCCTCCTCTGTATGACCTTCTTCCAGAACTTAATATTCCCACTCCCATTAACTTTTCTTCCCTTCTAACGTACTTTTCTTCCGACCTGGCTATCACCCTTATCCACTTTATCCAGCGTAACTCCATCAAACTACACACATCAAAAAAGTCTAAGCAACATGCATGATATTACAAATTTACCATTTATATTAATTTATTTTACCATTTATTTTAATTATAACGTTGTATTTTATTTTTAAAATAATATTTTTAGGGTTCTATGATGTAAAAATAACAGCTGTTTTCTTTATAAGTTCTTTTAATAACAGAAATTAACAATATTAGAATATACAGGTACATAAGAAACTAAACTACAAACCCAGGCCTATTTTAGTGAAATTCCATGATACCAATACCACAGTTCGGGATCAAATTTGGTTCAAGAAGTCTCAACTGAAGGGCTCTGGGATTACTGTGTCTGAGTTTCTGATTAAAAGCAGACACGATATCTTCATGAGCGCACGCGAAAAGTTTGGTGTCAGCACATGTTGGACTCATGAAGGTTGTGTTTATGGCTTGGGGCCGGACGGATCGCGTCATCGACTATCTACTCTGGCTGATCTTTCCAAATTCGAGGCTATGCTGTTGGAGGCCAATAATAGCGGTGCAGTTGCTGCGGTTAAGGCTACTTCGACCAGGCAAAGGCGAGCTGCAGCCAACAAGAAGTAACTCGATTTCACGCATCTCTTTGCTTTGTATCGGACAATCTTTTCTTAGTTAAGATTAACTTTATATCTTGTACCCTCCCTGCGATAGTACTTATGTTTTTTTTTTTTTTTTTTTTTACTTTTTCTTTCCCACCTTACAAATCAAATAATTATATTTATTTAAGAAAGTTATAACAACGCTCGCATTTACATGGAACTGTCAGTCTGGGAGGAGTTGACGTGTGACGTTTTGCCTACTGTCAGACGTCAATTCTTTTTTTAGTTCGGGTAAAGGTGTTTACATCTTAGGTAAATTTTAACTTATAATATATATATAATTATATATATATTTTTAAATGTATTCCCATAGCAAGTATTATCTAAAATTAAGAAAGATGTCTGTTTAATTATTTATATAGTAATCTAGTGCATATTATTTATAACGTTCTGTTTGTTTTGATTTTAGTTATTTTTTTTTTCTCTACCACTTCATCACAACCGGCAGATGGAGTAGACTAGTTAATTTATAAATTTAAATTTACAATTTAATTTACATTTGTGCTTATTTATTTAATCTAGTAAATATTTTATATATACTTACTTCACATCATGAATTCTTCTGACTCTTCAGATGACCATTTTTCTACCTGCAGTGACGACACCAGTTTTGTTAGCATTCCGTCACTCTCTGAATTTCTTGTCTCTCATTTCTCTGATGTCCCAAGGAACCTCAACGTGGTTCATATTAACGCTCAAAGTATCCCGGCTCATTTTCCTGACTTGCTGGCATCTTTTGACTGTACAAATCTTCACGCTATTCTTGTCTCTGAGTCCTGGTTAAAACCATGTCTTTCCTCTAACTCTTATCTCTTGCCTGGCTTCCAACTCATTAGAAATGATCGTACTGTTGGTAGGGGAGGAGGAGTCGCCATCTATCTCCGTTCTCATATACCTTTTACTATCGTCAGTTCCTCACCGCAACCCCCTCCACAAAATGCAGGTGAACACCTATTTATAGAAATAACTCTGCAGCATTCCAAAGTTTTATTAGGTGTTTACTATTGTTCTTCATTAAAAATTGATTTCTTCTCTTCTTTCGAAGTTGCCTTAGAAAACTTACTTCCCTTGTACAGTCATAGCATAGTCATGGGTGATTTCAACACTTGCTTACTTAAAAATAATTCACGTTCCTCTTCCCTCCGATCTGTCCTAGCTTCCAATAACCTGTCAATACTTCCTCTTAACGCCACCCACAACCTTCCTAACTGTACGCCTTCCTTACTCGATCTAATTTTAGTTTCCTCGTCTCAACATGTCACCAAGCATGGACAATGCTCCGCTGATTCTTTTTCCTATCACGATCTTCTTTTCTTATCTTATAAAATTCGCTGTCCTAAACCTAAACCTAAGATCATACTTCAGCGCAATTTTCGTAGTATTAACCTTGAGAGCCTTCAAGTAGATGCGCTTAACATTGATTGGAGTACTGTCGTTGATGCCACATGCATTAATGATAAAGTAGAATTGTTCACGGACAAGTTAAAGCTCCTTTATGACGTACATGCTCCTATGAAACCAATAAAAATTAGACACCTTCCCTCGCCATGGCTTACTGACGAAATCAGGGGAATAATGGCGAAGAAAGCTGCGGCTCAATCTAGATACAAACATCGACCGAACATTGTTAATTGGGATAAATTCGTCAAAATAAGAAATCACTGCAACAAGATGTGTAGGAACGCGCAACGCCGACATATTCATAATTATGTTCAAAACGAAGATCCAGCTAAAGTCTGGAAATTCTTAAAGTCACTAGGAATTGGTAAAACTCAACAAAATTGTCTCCCTAACGATATTAACATTAACTCTTTAAATAATCACTTCTCAACATCGTCGTCCAATTTTGATAGGACAAAAAAATCTATTACTTTACATTCTCTTTCATCTTTACCATTGCCTGACTATTCTCCCCTTGTCTTCTGTCAATTTTCTGCTTGTGATGTTAAGAAGAGTGTATTGACCATAACTTCCAATGCAGTTGGTAGTGATGGTATAAGTCGCAAAATGATCGTACCAATTATTGATGAGATTGCACCGATAATTTGCCATATCTTAAATTTCTCAATAGCCAGTGGCGTTTTCCCAACTTCTTGGAAAGCAGCCCAAATAATTCCTTTACCCAAAATAGGTAAACCCTCATCTTTTTCTGACTTTCGTCCTATTTCTATTCTCCCTTTTCTTTCTAAAGTCCTCGAACGTTTAGTGTACTACCAACTTAAAACTTTCCTTTCTAATGCTAACATCCTTAACCCTTTACAATCAGGCTTCCGCCCTGGTCATAGTACTACTACAGCGTTAGTGCATATCACTGATGATATTAGATTAGGCATGGAAGAGGGTAACGTTACAGTTATGGCTCTCTTGGACTTCAGCAATGCATTCAATACTGTTGATTTTGAAGTCTTGCTTGGTCTATTACACTCTCTTAACATATCTCCAAGCGCGATTGACTGGTTTCGTAGTTACCTGTTTGGTCGTCAGCAGCAACTTCTTTAGGTTCGTTAAGAAGGCTGCGGAACTTTTTGCCAACTGCTACGAAAATTGCACTAGCTCAGTCCCTTCTACTTCCCATCCTCGACTACGCTGATGCCAGCTACCTCGATCTTACTGAAGACCTACTCAACAAACTTGAGAGACTCCAAAATATTTGCATCAGGTTCATATTTCGTCAAAAACTCAAGTGGCTTCCCATTCGTCTTCGCCGGAATACTCATATTCTATCTCTACTCTATAATATTCTTTTTAATCCTCATACTCCTCCTTACCTTAAAAATCGTTTTGTATTTCTTCACAATACACATTCGAGGGCCCTGCGGTCATCAGAGAATCTAAAACTAAAAATGCCTTCACACACCACACGATTTTTCGACAAATCCTTTTCGGTGCAAGCTGTACGCCTTTGGAACAATTTGCCTGAATCGATAAGACGATCTCAAACTCAGCATACCTTCAAAAACCGTGTAAAGGAGCATTTTCTCACTCTTATATCTAATTCTGTCCAAAATTAATAGCTTATTTTTCATTCATTTTCATTTTATAGTATCTGCTTTGCTTCATGTTTATGTATCATTATGTATTTGTTATACGCGTCACTATACCGTATCTTATTCTATCTTTCTGTATATTATTATTTTATTTCCTTTTCAGTATAAGTAAGTATTAATGTTACTATTTTTATTACCTTTTCTTTATAATTTTCTTTTCCGTTCCTACTACATATTATAAAAATATATAAATGGGTCAATCTCCAAATCAGGCGTATTCGTGTGATCGCTCTGGTGCTTTTCAGATCTTGATATTTTTTGGTAATTATGTAGCTCATTGAAAATAATGATATTAAAATACTAAATTTTTACTATTGGCCTTCATTTTTGACAAACAGTTATGGAAATATTTAAGTTCAAAGATTTTCGCGTCCAGAGCAATCATGATAGGCGCTAGAGCGATCATAAATGGTGAAACAAAAATAATAAAATTGATAATATTTATATTATTTATTTAGTCATTTTTAGTCCTGCATGTTCCAAGATTTTATGTTTAGGGAATATATCTAGAGCTTTTTGAGAGCTCATCAGTTGAAAACTTGTTCATTTTTAGGGCAGCGTACCGATTTTGAAACAACGGAACCCTTATAGGATCACTTCGTTGTCCGTCTGTCTGTCTGTCAAGACCATTTAGGAACGCGTGGAGGTATCAAGCTAAAATTTTCAAAAAATATTATTAGTGATGAGACGTGACGTCATAGAATTTTTGACAGATAAGTAAGTCGTGACGTCACATAATTTTGGCAGGAAAATATTTTTTGCCAGCTGAGTCGTGACGTCGTTGAATTTTTGACAGAATCTTTGACAGATGAGTCGTGACGTCTTTGAATTTTTGACAGAATCTGTCAAAAATTCTCACATCTGATGTGTCGTGAAATTACAGAATTTTTGACAGATGAGTCGTGACGTCATAGACATTTGGCGGGAAAAATAATATTTAGACAGCTCAGTCCTGACGTCATCACAATTTGGCGAGAAAGTAAATAGGTTTGTACGGAACCCTCGGTGCGCGAGTGAGACTCGCACTTGACCGGTTTTATAAGGGTTCCGTACCAATTTTGGAAAAACGGAACCCTTTGTTGTCCGTCTCTCTATCAAGACCATTTATCTCAGGAACGCGTAGAGGTATCAAGCTGAAATATTTTACCAAATACTAAGGTCTGTTGCCTTTTAGTGCTGTAAAAAAATCAAACTTCTAATCTAACGAAATCAAGACATATAGCCGTTTATGTCGCAAATTTTCGATGAGCAAAGGGCAAAAAGCTACAGGGTACTTATGTCAAAATGACAAATTCATGACTAAGGCAGAACATGACTAAAGTCGAACATGACATCCATCTAATAACCCGTATTGTGGGTTACATACAAACTTGAAATTTGGCATGAAGCAAGGTCTTATAGTGTATGTAAAGCAAAACTTCCGAAAACTTGAAATTTTGACTTCCATCATATTATATTTTGATAATTTCATCATAGTCATAATAATTTTAACAGCTGAGTCACGTGACTAGTGACGCCATAGAATTTTGGTCACGTGACACGTGACGTCATATAATTTTGACAGATGAGTTGTGACGTCATAAAATATTGGCGGGAAAATATTTTGCTGGGGAGTCGTGACGTTATAGAATTGTTGACAGCTGAGTCGTGACATTTGTCGTTGTAACAATCTGGTATTATTACTTAAAGTAGTTTTATAACGTACAATTATTGCAAAATATCATCGCTCTGGTCTTTTGGACAGAGCAATCATGGCCATAGCGATCAAAAAAAGTCATAAAAGCATTAATATAGCCCAAAATAAAAACAGTACAAAGTTGTGTTTACGTCTCATAAAGAACATCATTACTATCACTTAATTCACTTAATAAGCACATTTACAACCTTACTACTTAATTTATAAAACATGCCATATCAATCATCAAATTCGAGAACCAAACCCAGATAAATCATAAACTTACCCTCGTATGTTGGAGTGGGGGACCGTGGCACAAATGTATCTTCCTCGGCGGTTAGACTACTACAGCCACTACCCCGGGGGAGGGGAATAGAGTTTCTATTTCGTAAAACGAAGGATGAGCGCGATGTTTTACTCCAGCGCAGAGCGATGAGATAAAATGCCAGGTCATGACGATAAATTTAAATTGTGCCAAAAATATTGTTAATATAATTTTTAAAAAAATATTACAAAGTAGATTAACTTTTTGTTATGTAATATAAAATAACATCGGACATATGAAGCTTCTCAATAAAAAGTTACACAATGTTTTCTCATTCAATCGGGAGTTAGGTCAACCCAGAGCAATCAGGATTTTAGGGTTTATGATTTTTTTTTAAATATTTCTAATAAACTAATTCATAATTTCAGCCCTGCACCACATAGATTAGACACCAAAGTTTACATAAAAAAATGTAATGAAAACGTTTATCGATTTCAAAATGGGTTTCTCCAGTCCGACACGATAAAAAATGCCTCTGGAGATCTACCCAAATACAATATTACACTATTCAGTACACCACACAACATAAAAATTATATTACACATTTTCCATCCAAAGGTTGTCTGGAAGAAATCACTTCGAGTGATAAGACCGCCATTTGTGTCACCTAGTTTTTAAGATAATTCATGTACTTACCTGCTGTTTTGATTTTTATTTTGGTGTACAATAAAGTGATTAAATAAATAAAATAAATAAACTTTTTTTTTACAAATTGAAATTTCTTAAGAAAATGAATTTATTGTGAAAGAATAGGACAATTTAATACAAAGTATGGCCTCCTCTGCTATTCAGAACTTGTCGGCAACGATTATTCATTGAATTAATGAGACTGTTTATGTCATCTTGCGGTATTCGCTCCCAATGGAATTGTAGCAAATCCTTCAGCTGTTGGGTTGTTGTCACTCCGTCCAAGTCCTTCAAAACACGTCTCTGGAGCATGTCCCATGCGTGCTCGATGGGGTTGAGGTCTGGCGATTGTGCAGGCCAGGGCAATACCTGGATGTTCTCCGTTGCCAAGTATTCACTGGTTCGCCGAGCTGTATGTGAACGCGCATTGTCATGCATTAACGTAAAATCGGAGCCAAAGGTTTGTGCAAATGGATGGACATAAGGTCTGAGAATATCCTCAACGTAATTTTCAGCGTTCATGTTTCCATTTACAAAAACGAGCTCAGTTCGCCTGTTCTTCATAATACCCGCCCATACCATAACTGTTGAGCCGCTGTATGGATGAACTTCCTGAACGCACCTGAGTCTTTCAGTATTTCCGGGTCGACGGTACACTCGCACCCTTCTTGTATCAGGCCTAAACCCGAATCGCGACTCATCGGAAAACATAATTTTATCCCATTGTTCCTGGGTCCATGTTATGCGTTCTCTACACCATTCATTTCGACGAGCGCGATTCCCGTGACGTATCGGTGGGCACCTGATAGGGCGTCGAGCTCGTAGGCCGTACTCATGCAGTCGATTTCGCACAGTTTGGGGACTTACATCAACACCACTTGAATTTTGTAGCCTCAAACTTATCTCTCGAGCGGTTAACATCGGCTGGCGTCTTGCAGTCAGTTGTATGTACCGGTCTTGCCGAGTGGTTGTACTCCTTTTACGGCCTGGATGCTGTTCAGCGGGTTCCCCTGTATTATTGTAGCGCTGCCAAAGACGACAAATAACACTTCTATGAATACCAAAATGTCGAGATACCTGAGATTGATTACTTCCCGCTTGCAACATCCCTACAGCTCTTTGCATTTCATCTGCCGTCAAATGACGTCGCTCCATGACGTAAAGAATATCTAACAATTCAATTTTGTCGCCAACTGTATTTAAATGGTTGGTAAAATTATAAAATCAAGACTAAAACGTAGCAATTAACATGCACTCAAATTCAAACAAATTCGCAGTCATTTGAATTTTATGAAAAAAAACAAAACATAATCGAATTTTTTTTACCTATACACTTGAAGTTTACTTACCTATACACTTTGAGTGAGTAAATACTTAGAAATTAATTAATATAAATGGTAAATTTGTAATATCATGCATGTTGCTTAGACTTTTTTGATGTGTGTATAATCCTTCTCCTACTAATTATGTGTTCATACCCCCTTTTTTTTTTACCTTCTTATTCTTTGTCAACTTAAAAACAATTTGTTTTTCTCGTTGCAGTTTTTTAATCCGATCGAATTCGACCATTTAGTTCCTGTTTCAGCCAGAAAACCAATCTAAATTAGTGTTTTGGTTTTTATCACTTCACATTAAGTCATAGCACTTCGGACTCTGGCAGAATTGTCGACATCGGCATAGTTTGCCATATAAAAGAAAGAAGAAGAAGAATCAGTTTGACACTGTCATGACAACGTTGTTATTGTTTCAGTTTATTAGCATGATTTATTTGTACTTTTATATTTTATAAAAATGGCATCTTTAGATAGAGTGGATAATACACACTAAAGCTGCTCTTGCTGGATACTGTTGTTATTGCTTATTGAGCACAGGCACAGTCACTGTTATCTGCTGTGCGTTATGATGTGTAAAGTGTGGTTTTTATCTTGGGCTCTGCTTTTAGGTGAGCTAGAGCCATCTGCGTCTATTTAAGATGAAATTAAGCTTTAAGAGATGACTGTGTTAATTATAATTGTGAACAGTAATAAATATTTCTTGTGTCATATATATAGTGTATTGTTTCTCTTTAACTACCTTATTATTTTAGATCTACAAGCAATAGCCAGCAAAAACTGCGGTATTTCGAGAGGTCTTGGTTGCCTTATTAGTGTATATTCATTAGACGATCGCTGTTGTGATATTTTAGGTTGTCACTAAATTCATGTTTTGATTGTCCTATTTCAGAGTATTCCCTCTTGAGGGAGTTTTGATATATGCAGACTGTCTGTCTAGAGATTCATAACAGCCCATTAATGTCCCACTGCAGGGGACATTAGTGGGCCTCCTTCCGTTTAGGAGGGTTACTTGGCCTACTAATACCACGCTGGCCAGACGGATTGGTATAGGGTTTAATTTCAAGTTTTCCTTCTTTTTATTTCGTAAAGATAGTAGTTACGGTTTTCCCTTAGTCGGTTTTTACGACACCCATGGGATGAAATGGGGTGGTGACATATTGTATTCTTACTCCTTAACCACAAGGATAGAATCACACAATTTGTGACTGGGCCTATTCACCGAACAAAAAAAACCGTCTCCTTTGGCACTACAGCTTGAGCTTTCCGGTCGAAGACCTAGAGGACGACCTAAAATTAATTGAAGGGATGTAGTGCTAAAGGAAAAGGAAAAAAACTAAGTATGTGGCTGATTCATTATTTAATGCGTTCGATATTACGATATTTCGAATCGGAATCGGAATTAGGGAATTCCGTATGTATGTGACCGACCTAAATAGTGACGCGAGTAAATTTTTGTTCATGTAATTTCTGACAATTGTATTAAAAATCCATAAATAACAAAATTAAGACAAATTCTATAATTTTAACAACAGTTTCAAAATCATTTTTTTTACTTTTATATCTGTTGTGCCATGAAAAGGAAGTATTTTATATTCAAAAGATCATTATTCCGATCAAATTCTAATAAAAACATCTACCCCCCCTGACGAGGCTCTAACCCCTGAAGAAGAAGAAAAAAACGTTACAACAATATAACTATGTTTTATTGTACTAATTTCATTGACGCCACGCAATTTTTGCTTCCGCGAAATTCACCCACCCGTATGTCTTCTGGATATACGTATGAATCTTGTACGTAAAGTCTAACTAGGGTCAAATGGGGTAAATGCGAGGGCCATAACAAAAGTTCAATCTTATGCTGCTTATTCACTAATTAGTTACAAAGAATTCACATTTGCAGCTGTTATTAAGCACATTTTACCGATTGAACGTTATGTTTATTGACTTAAGGTCGATTATAGAATAGCAGGTATTGTAAATAACGAAACACGTATAGATTGAACGGTGGTTTATTGGAGACTGATTTGCTTATATGATTTCTAGAATACATTGTTTATTTACGACACAACATGCCGCCCACCAAAGTGCGACAGTACTTTAAATTGCATGCATGAGAAAATTATACAAAGTTAGGTTAATTTAGCATTATATTACAAAGAGGTTCATCATCATTTGCTGGTAATTTACATAATTTACTAATAGAACGTTTTACAATTTCATTTCGATATTTGACACTATAAACTCTAGTAAAACCATCAGGCCCTGGATGTTTATTAACAATCTTTCCTAGGGACCACTTTCCAGGTGGCAGCTGTTCATCTTTAAGTAATACAATATCCCCTACATTTAATTCTGATTGTTTGTTTAGCCACTTAGGTCTAGTTTGTAATCTAGTTAAATATTCAGTATGCCATCTATGCCAAAAATCCCTAACCAATTTTTGTGTCATTTGCCAACGATTTAAACGATTAATATTTACATCTCGTAAATCAGGAGTAGGTACATTAAGTGGAGCTTCACCTATCAAAAAATGACCAGGTGTTAAAGGTTCAGGTGCATCTGGATCTGAAGTGTCTAATGGAATCAAAGGTCGTGAATTTAGACAAGCTTCTATTTCACACAAAGTGGTGGTCATCTCTTCGAATGTTAGGCTAGCTGTAAGAATTCTGCGTAAGTGATACTTTATCGACTTCACCCCAGCTTCCCACAAGCCACCGAAGTTGGGGCTGTAGGGTGGGATAAAATGCCACTGCGTTCCTTCTGCCGATAGATCTGATAACCATTGATTTGGTAACTCTGATTGTGCATTTATGACGTCCTGTGATAAAATCTTGTTGGCACCAACAAAATTACGCCCTTGATCACTCCATAAATGAGAACACTTACCTCTGCGAGCGACAAAACGACGAAATGCTCCAATGAAAGATTCCGATGTGAGATCTCCAACTAATTCTAAATGAATGGCCTTAGTGGCCATACAAATAAAAATAGCTATGTATGCTTTATTTTGCTTCGCTCCACGTCCCTTCGACATTAAAACAAACAAAGGACCAGCAAAATCAACGCCACTATGAAGAAAAGGACGTGCTGGTGTTGTACGAGCTTGAGGTAAGTCTCCCATCAGCTGTGTTTTAACAAGAGCCTTTTGTCTAGCACATATTACGCATTTGTGTATATAAGCCTTAACCGTGTTTTTTGCTTGCAGTATCCAGTATTTAGATCGAAGGAATGTTAAGACTAATTGTGTTCCACCATGAAGAGTTCTTCTGTGCGCATCAGCGATAATAAGGTAAGTCAAATCATTTTTATTTTTCAGGATAATTGGATGTTTGCTGTGTTCCGGTAGCACGGAGTTGCGTAATCTGCCACCCACCCTGAGGATACCATCTTCATCAAGGTAAGGGTTTAAAGATTTTAGTTTACTATTTCTTTTTACATTTTTGTTTGATTTTAGGCTTTCAATTTCTTCATTAAACTCCCTCTGAGCTATTTTAATACATCTTTTTAAAGCTTTGTCTAATTCTTCTGTAGTAATTAGCTTTTCTATATCTTCTGGTTTAATCTTGCTATGTAAAAATCTAATACTATGTACTATTACTGTCAAAAGTTCATTTAAATTATTAAAATCTCCAAAGTTAATGCTTGTTTCTTCATTTATTTTCAGGTTTGCTTGTATTTTACGTGTTTCTAGTTCAGTAGGTATAAAATTAGGTCTTGTAAACTTGATTTCACCTTGGCTTAACCATGTGGGTCCTTCCCACCACAATTTGTTGGACTTTAAGTCTGAAACAAAGGAACCTCGAGACGCAATGTCCGCAGGATTTTCTTTGGAAATGACGTGATACCATTGCTTGCTATCAACCTTATCTAAAATATCTACGACGCGATTTGCTACAAATTGCTTCCATCGTATTGGTTCTCCTGACAACCACGACAAAACAATAGACGAGTCAGTCCACGCAAAAAGTTGAGTAGTAGATAATCTCATTTCTTGCGAAACATGCTTCAAAAGGTTTGAGAGTAATACAGCACCACAGAGTTCCAGTCTTGGTAATGTAACCGGCTTTACGGGAGCGACGCGTGTTCGAGCTGCGAGTATCTTTGTAGTGATCGTACCATCACAGTTAATTATTCTGCTGTAAACTACTGCAGCGTATGCCTTTTCTGATGCGTCGCAAAATCCGTGTAGTTGTATATTCTTATTGTTCTTCGTTGTACTTCCTAGCCACCTTTTTACAAAAATATCCTTAACGTTTTCAAAATCTAATCTTATGTTGAGCCATTCTTCTTTAAGTAAATCATCCAGTTCTTCGTCCCAATCCAATTTCTTTAACCATAATTTTTGTATTAGAATTTTAGCCATGACTAGATGGAGCTATCCAGCCAAGCGGATCAAATAATTTTTGTATATCAGCCAAAACATTTCTTTTAGTAATATTTGTATGTTGAAGAACAGGAGGTATGTTTATATATATAAATTCATCGTTTGCTAAGTTCCATAGAATGCCCAAGGCTTTGATTGTTCCATCGACATCTATGTTAAGCTTTATTTTAGTAGATCTGCTTTCAGGTTCAATAGATTTCATAACATTAGCACTATTTGAGGACCATTTTTGTAATTCAAATCCACCTCTTTTCAATAAGTCTTTCATTTGTTTGATTACAGCTATAGCTTCATGTTCCGTGTCAAATCCAGATAAAGCGTCATCGACATATAGATCTTCTTTCAGTATTTTGGCGGCAACGGGGAATTTCAAACCTTCATCTTCAGCTAATTGTCTTATTGTCTTCACTGCGAGGTAAGGCGCTGGTGCGGTTCCAAATGTAACGGTAAGTAAACGATATTCTTTAATATTTTCTGTAGGATTGCTTCTCCACAGAATGCGCTGGAAATCTACGTGTTCTTTAGCTAATAATATCATCCTGTACATTTTCTTTACGTCTGACACAAAACAGACTGCATACATCCTCCACCTCAAGATAATTCTTCTTAGGTCTTCTTGCAAAACTGGACCAACCAACAGCTCATCATTAAGTGAAATACCATTGGTGCCCTTGCATGATGCGTCGAATACAACACGAACTGGAGTACTTTCGCTATCGGTGCGTATGACCGCATGATGACTTAAATAAACGGCTCTATTCTCATACTCTTTTTCTGGTACTTCTTCTGCATGATGCATATCTATATACTCTTGGATAACTTGTGTATACTCCTTTTTCAGTTTAGGATTCTTTTCTAGCTTCCTCTCTAATTGTAAAAATCTTCTTAATGCAATTTCCTTGCTGTTGCCATCTGGAGAAATTGGTGTTTCTGTTTTAAAGGGTAGATTTACAACATATCTTCCGTCTTCGTCTCTTTTATGTGTTTTTTCGTAAATGTTCTCACAAAGCTTTTCTTCATGTGTTTGTTTTCTACTTCTGTCTATGTCTAATTCCCACAATGTTTTTAACATTGCGTCTAAATCTACTTGATGATGCATTACTTGTAAAGGTAGCTGGTTATTGTATTCACGGTTTACTTCACCAAACAAAATCCACCCAAGAACAGTTTTTTGAGCACAAGGTGTTCCTGGAGGACCTTTAATTAGGTTTGGTTCAATAATACGTGCGTATTCATTAACACCTAGCAATAAATCAATGGGTTCTGATTTATTGTAAGTTGGATCAGCTAACTGTAAATTACGCAAATGAGGCCAGTCTTTGGCGACAATAGATTGAGACGGTAATTTGGTCGTTAAATGTTTTGATATAACATACGCTTCTAATTGTAGACAGAAATCCGAATTGTATTTAGATAATATGTGGAGTTGGACTTTACTATTGATATTTGTCTTTGTAGAACCAACCCCAGTAATAGTTCCCTTCACTGGTTGTTTGTATAATTTCATTAGTTGAGTCGCCCGTTCACTTATAAACGTTGCCTGCGAACCTTGATCTATTAGCGCTCGTAATAAAAGGGTATGTCCCGTTTCATTTCTGACCTTAACAATTGCAGTCGCTAATAGTGCGTATCCCTGGTTAGAATTGTAGTGTGACGTCATCATTGTATTTACTTGAATCTTCTTATCTTCTGCATTTGTACTGGTTTCCGTTTTAGCTTGATGCAGAAGAGTATGATGACGCTTGTGACAAATGCGACAGGACATTGGTAAACGACATTTCAAAACTGAATGTCCCGTCAACAAACAATTAAAACACAGGTTTTTGTCCTTCACGTAAGTGTTGCGTTCGATAATTGACATTGCTGTAAATTGTTTACAATGGCATAGTGTATGAGTTTCGTTGCATAAAATACATACCTTTACTGGAGGTGCTGCGGCGTGGAAAGTACGTCCTCTGGTCTGCTTGTCTTTCGAAGGCTCTGCTGTGGGTGAGATTGTGGCCCTGGCTAGTTCTAATGCACGAAACCTAGATTCCAAGAAACCCTTCAAATCAGCCCACAAAGGTAATTCATCTGAGTTAGTATTGTGTGAAACAGTTTCCCAGTCTTTACGTGACTCTGGGTCCAATTTCTGTACAACATGAAATATAATGACTGGATCCCAAGAGTCGGTGTTAATATTTATATTATTTAATGTATTAATGCATTCGGTTGTATTATCGAGTAACATTTTAATATGATTGGCAGACTGAATACTTAACCTTTTATATGAAAATAACCTATTTAACACAGAGTAAACTATAATACGCTTATTGCCGTAACGTTGTTTTAAAATGTCCCACGCGTTAGCATAATTGTTTTCAGTCACACGTACGTGTCGAAGAAGCGCTTGTGCCTCACCCGCGAGGCTGGTCTTCAGGTAGTGAAGTTTTTGTACATCCGACAAAGATTTGTTGTTATGTACTAAACTGAGAAACAAGTCTTGAAAAGTCGGCCACTCTTCATAGCTACCACCATAGGTAGGTAGGTGGATCCTAGGTAGCTTCACTTGTGTTGACTTCGAACCATCGTCAGGCGGACTATTTGACCTCGTTCGATGGGGTGACGAGGTTGACGCATCTTGAATCAGCTGTGCAATCGCATCTTGAATGTCGCTTTTAATACAGATGTACAAATCTTCGAAGATACTATACTCGTCGTTCTCAAAGTATGGTATGCCCGAGCGTTTCTCCCGCGGTGTAATCTTAACAAGTTCGTTGTGTGTAAATGTAAACAATTTCCAATATTCGTCTATACACTGCATTCTTGTTTGTAGGTATCCTTTGGTCAATCTAGACTTAGAACTTTTCTTTAGATTTATCTGAGTTTTTCTCATAAGACTAGCAGTTTCTTCAAGTTGATTTAAGAATTGTTCTATTTGGCTAGTCATTTTAAATATTCACACAAATAGGTATATTATCTAAAAGTAGCTTCACTTCGATAATCAGATTCTTGGAACTAATGTAGTAAACAACCTGTGTAGGTATCTGTCCTTCGATAACTCGTAATTAACTTGCACTTTATTCACTTTATATAAAGACTAATTCACAATGTCAATTTTATGAATAGAATTAACTGGAATGCAGTCTTTTGTTCTCGCACTCGAAGTTAAGATTTTATTATTTAGGTACAAAATCCGGCTCGAAGGACCACTATGAACGTTATGTTTATTGACTTAAGGTCGATTATAGAATAGCAGGTATTGTAAATAACGAAACACGTATAGATTGAACGGTGGTTTATTGGAGACTGATTTGCTTATATGATTTCTAGAATACATTGCTTATTTACGACACAACACCGATTATTTACAGTATTTTAAGTGACAAAAACGGTCAATAAGCTTAAGTACTTGAGTCTTGGGTCACTGATGATCTTAAAGACTTTAGACATAGAAAGGGAACGCGTGCTGACTGTTCGATGTAACATGCTGGCTCGGAGATTTGCACGTTGTACAAATCAAATTAAGGTAAGGCTTTTTAAAGCCTTCTGCGAATGTTTTTACACGTGTAGTCTCTGGACCAGTTTCATGCGGAGGGATACAGTGAACTGCGTGTCCAATACAATAACGCGTTCAGGATATTGTTTGGGAGATCGTGGCGTTGCAAGGCATCCGGTATGTTTGCAGAGGCGCAAACTTACGGATATACGCTATAACAAGAAAAAGGAATGCATCAATGGCAAGCAGGCAGCGTAGTACCTAACAGTCGCCTGAGCCTGTTCAACGACAGGTGGGACTCTCTGCTGCGTCACTGGAATAGTATCCACACATCGCACGTCACAAACAAAAGGGTATTATTTCAAAAACGTTGTTTTGAGATATCACGTATTGAAGTTTTAAAAAATCATAGATTCGGAACTACTTACTCAAATATTTAAAATTATCTCTAGATTTAAAAGTACACTATCCTTCTTTATGCTGGTTAAGTTTAGTTTGTGTATCTATAACAGTTTTTTTATATTAATAGTTTTATGGGAACAGAAAAAGATGATACCCTTTAAGCAGTTCAAATAGCTCTTAAGTTTAACTTGCTACTCTCTAGCTTAACCAAAATTTACCAAATTATTTCGATAACCAGTTGTAATTAATATTGATACTATATTAAGCAGCACAGAAATTATCTTTTGCCTAAATGGCTAAGGGATTATAATTCTTCTTCTTCTTCGTTTCGACGGCAATAAGTCTAATTTCAAATATATTTTAGATGTGTTTAGCCCAAAAACCAGCGACAGCAACAGCATTATCGTTGGCACTCTTTAGGTCTTCTGGTGTGCAGGTGGCAGGGCACATTGGGCATGATAGGAAGTGTTCCATGTCCTGGACGAGAGAACCGCACCCACATCCACTATAGGAGGGGTTCAGATAACCCCATTTAGTCCGGTTAGAGTTACAGCGGCCTACTTGGGTACGTAGCCTATTGAGCGACCTCCAGATCGGCCACTGCTCCTCGAAACCAGGTGGAAGATGTTCGGCGGGTGGAATGAAGTCCGCCGGTGGTGCAAAGTTTGAGGCCCACCCGTCCAGTCTAGCCTTACTGGGGTCACCGCACAGTGCACGTGTGTGTCGCAAAAAACTCTTACGACTTTTGAGGCGTGCCCTGGGTATATTGTGCGAGTAAAGTGGATGACGAGGGTCGGTCTCTTGTTTTTCCTTTCACTTTCGCAAATGACCTGACGGCGAACACCAGGTCGAGCAATGGCGGCCAATGAGTATAATTTGACCAATGGGGTAGGTTTCAAGCAGCCAGTTATTATACGGCTGTTTCATTCAGGGCAGAGTCGACCATACCTGCATGAGCCGAACGGTGCCTACCTACGAGAGTATGCGTCCGCACGCATACTCTCCTGCCGTGTAGGACAATGCCAGACCCGTAGTCCTGACAACATGTGGGGCTGCCCCCCAAGACGCAGAAGTTAGGCGTTTGACCAAGTTGTTTCTGGATGATATTTTTTGCTTGGTATTATAATAAATTAAATACTGATTGCATCTAGAAAATCTAGAAATTCTATTTGTTTTAGTATCATAATTAGTTATAATAAAAAATAAACTCAATATGAAAGAAACATAATTTAACAACATTATGTAGGTACCTACAGTAACAAAACTATCAAATTAAATCAAATGTGATACTTTAGGGACATACGTTAGATCCCTGTTGTCACTGTCAGCAAATGGGTCTTCGTAGAAGTATTGAAGTGGGCCATGAAAGACAAAGTTGTACCTGGGAAGTATGTGAAGTTAATTCGTGCTATGTAAAGACAAACCAGTTATACGTCCGATCGTCTTGCAACTCCAACCAGTTCAGTGTGGCGGTAAGCTTGCACCAAGGGTCGGCTTTAAGTCCTTACCTCTTACTGATTATTGACACCTTGACGGCGGGCATACAGGAAATGGCACCCTGGTGCAGTGTTTGCCGATTACATTGTTCTGGTTGGGGAGGATGGACCTAAGATCCAGAGCAGATTAGAGCGTTGGCAGTCCTGAAGCCATAGCGCTTAACGGCATGCGCCTTCTAGGCTTCTCTGTCTTACGGTATCTCGGTTCTTTCATTCAAATCGATGGCGAAGTAGATCGGGCGGTCAAGAACCGAGTTAACATAGGATGGATGAAATGGCAGCAGGTCATTGCTTCACGGGAACCATCTGTGACCCCCACAGTCCCCTTAATTTAAGGGGAAGATCTATAAAACTATGATTACACCTGCCGTCCTGTATGGATCAGAGAGTTGGCCAGAAAAGGGATGAATGAAAGACAATCTGTGTGGTGTTACGAGAGTAGATAGAGTAAGAAATGAGTATGTAAGAAGATTTGAAAGTGGCACCGGTGGCAGAAAAATTACGTGGCAGCCGGCTGTCATGGTATGGGCATGTTATGCGGAGGAATGAGAGTCATGTAGTGAGGAAGGTGCTGAACATGTGTGTGAAAGGATATAGGGGAAGAGGACGACCAAAGAAACGATGGATGGATTGTGTGAAAAGCTGTATGGCTGCGAAGAGTGTTACTAGTGAGATGACGTCCGATAGGACAGTATGAAAGAAAAAAACATGCTGCGCCGACCCCAAATAAAATTGGAATAAGGGCAGGGAAATGATGATGATGAGCAAATGGGTCTTTGTTTTCTTCGTTTTAAGAACTGCCCGGTGTACTTAGGCGATTGCTGATTGCTTTCATTATTAAACCAGCCTTCCTACTTCGCTTCATTGTTATGATTAAAACTAAAATTTAAAAAAGAAAAAATATAATAACAACTTAAAAGGTAGTATTTTACTTGAAACTTGCAACCATAAAATACAATTGACAAGATGTACAGAATTATCTCAAGCAAATCGGGAGCTATAAAGTATTATTTTAATATTATTTCGTTAAAATTACCAAATTATATTATATTGAACAGGCAAGACAGTATTATTTAAAATAAAACATGAAACTAGTATCAATTTTAACAAGCAATAAGGTATTGACTTTACATAATACTGTTTAGAATACTTACAATTTTATAGATTGATTCGATATTGACGACTGGACGGGTTGTAACTCAGAAAGATACGTGCGACGGCCACGAACGATGCCCGGCTACTGAATCAACTAAGATGCGACTGTCTTACCTATCTCGAAAATAGGGTGCATAAATAGTCAAGAAAGAATTGTATCGTTATATATTTCAAAAAGTATTTGGAATTTAAATACTATTTTCTTACCAATTTATAGAGAAAAAAATTAGGTTTCCGAATTCAAAAAAAAAAAAAAAAACGGTTTTTCAGACTTAATACCCTTTTATTTATAGCGTGCGACATGTTGATGGTGCCTTTTTATGTTTTATACTAACACTAGTCATGTAAGTTCATTTGTAATACTAACACTGTGGACTTTGTCTGAAATACACTGGGCGGCAATGAAAACGGGTCGCTTAAATAAACCTTAATAACTTCCAAAATATTGGAGCTAGCTTAATGAAATAAACACTAAAATAAAGATAATTTAACAGTCATTAAATGGAATTGATAAAAATTACAGATTGTTAAGTTTATTTGGGACAAAAGTAAGTTAAATAAAAATTGACACTTTCATTAGATGTCGAAAACCGGTAAAAGGTATCAGAAATGTAATTTTCATTCATTTAATACGCTGTATTATTATCAGAAGCTGTTAATACAACTGTCATCTGGTTTTGGATGCTTTCCATTTGGTTTTTAATTGAATTCTGACGAAAATACACCCATTTCTCTATCACTGCTTCTTTGAGTTCACAAAGGGTGATAAGAGGGAAATATTGATGTCCTACACATCGATCCAATACGTCTTAAGCATGCTGCATCGGTTTCAAGTCTGGGTTGCGTGCTGGCCACTTCATACGTGTGATAGCGACATCTTTACGGAACTTTAACACTATTAAATCTGTATGAAGACGAGCGTTGAGCTCCATAAAGGTGCCTTTTTCGCCGAATTTTACCAAAAATGGGCCATCATACTCATTAATGATTTCATTTAAGTACCTCTCTGCAGTTAAAGTACCATTTTATATCACTACTAGCTCGGTGCGGCTTTCAGAAGAAATTCAAGCCCACACGTGTACAGTGCGTCCGGCATAAGGTACTTTCTCTTCAATGTTAGCTTGGTTATACAGGTTTCCAGTACTTTTCCAGAATCTTAGCCTTCCATCGTGCTTGTAAAACGTAAACCTCGACTCATCGGAAGCATTTTCTTTAACTAATCAGTCATGATCCTATTCACGAGTTTTTTTATTATTACTCTATCTGGAATTTTGATGTTGTCTTTCAAGTTTACGAATATTTTCAGGTCTAGGACTGTAAGTTTGCTTCATCTAGACACTGCCTCACTATACAAGGGCTTGGATTGCTTTCTCGAGCACGTAGCAAGTTATTTTTTGACTTAACAGCCGTTTGAAATCGATTTCTCAACATTCTCGACTCCATGTAACGATCCTCTTGTGCTTTTGTGCACGCTGTTGGTTCTGATCTTGGTCTGCGCGCATTGGATAGAGTGTCTTCTAATGGCTGGAGTACTTTTCGAACGATTGAGAGCTATAAACTAACAGTTTTTGCTGTATAACGATGACTAGGTCATATTTCTAGCATTTCTGGAATCCTTGTAGACTCTTCAGGGGTTAGAGGCATGTTTTTATGCTAATTTGATCAGAATATCGATTTTCTGTATATAAAATGCGTCTTTTTCATGATACACCATAAAAAAGAGTAAAAAAATGATTTCGAAACTGTTGTTAAAATTTAAAAATTGTGTCTTTATTTTTAATATGGATTTAATACAATAATCAAAAATAACTTGAAAGATTTTACTTGCGGCATTATTTGTGATTAAATTATCTATCATTTAGTCTTTATTTCATAAAGCTAGCTCCAATATTTTGGAAGTTATTAAGGATTTTGTAAGCGACCCGTTTTCATTGCCGCCCAGTGTATATTAAATATTAACGTATTATTAAACTTATACTAATTTAAATAATATCAAAATATTACAAAAAGTAAAATGATTGTTTGATTGATTTTGTTTTTACGTTATTTAATATTACTTATTTAAATCTTTTTAATTTTCTATGTAATTTGTGTGGCCTAGTGATTACAGTGCATACGAACGAACATAGAACATAGTAAAATATTTAGTGATATAACATCTTATGTGAACCTGTCTTTGACAAATAAAGTATTCTGGAGCTAATAAAGAATCAGAAGCCATTGTTCGTAATCAGTGTTCAAGGTTTGCTAAAAGAACTTATCTGCTTTTAGAGAGCTGTTATGATATCATGATAGTATGATGTCCACAGTTGCTGATTGCTTAGAACCACTCACACTATTATCAGTAATGTTTTTATCACTTGACCAAATAGTCCCGCTGCCGGAAGACCGACTTTATGGTCATTAAGGACTTCACATAATAAAATAGTTTTTTGTTGATGTTAAAGTTTTTAAGTTTAAGTTACTCATAAACGTCTCTTAAATTTAGTCACTGTTTAGTGAGATTTTTATTTGCAAAATCAACCTTATGCCAAACAAAACCGTAAGAATTTAAGCTAATCAATTGACTAAAATTTAATAGGCGATTATATGAGTAAGGGGGTTAATGTAAAAGTTGTTCTTAAGTTTATACACCAAATATAACGATATGTGTATTGTGATATTAATATATTTAGTGAAGGTTATTATAGCACGACATGATTATAGGGTAAAAAAATTTCTTCAGCTGTTACCGAATTGTGCCACAAAATATAATACATATTAGTGAGCGAGATCGCGGATTATTATTAGTATGTGTAAGCAAAGTGATCGCTCGTCATCAGAAGTAAGTGGGCAGGCGTGCACGTGGTCGGCTCCCACGAATACCTGACTGACACATTTAGTACACAGAATGGTAAGTATTGGTTACGCACAGTCAATATATAATTAGTAGAAGCGCACTGTGCTATTAGCCCGCGGTGACAACTTAAACAATGTTTCAACAATTAATATTAAATGTATGTGTCCATCATCATAAGTAACTCTGTGAGAGCTTACTGTAGACTAATAATAACTGTTCATTACATGGAATTAATAAATGCTTGATTACACATTACAATACTATTTATTGCGATGTACGGGGAGAGACTTATCATTACTCCCGCAGCGGGGATCGGTTCTGCATGCTATGTACCCTTTAAATCATCATCAGAGTTTGAAAACTCTCAAATAACAAAATGTTAGATAAAAAAATGTAGGTATTTATGATTAGTGTAGAGGTAGAATGTTAGTTGTGAATGCTTATGTCTGTGTATGCGCGTGTGCAGGTCTGTGTGCGCGCACAGCGTGGCGCCGCACCTGCGCGTGCTGCGCCTGGTCGGCTTCTGTCGGCTGAGCCCGCGCGCTGCGCATCACCCCGCAGTGGCGCGGCTGCACCGCGTGTACCATGTCTTCGCGCTCATGGCCACCTCCACATATGTGCTGCAGCAGTTTGTCTACGCTTATCAGGCAATATTTTACTGTAGTACTCGCGATGCTATTTAAAACAGGTATATAAAACATTATTTATTTTACAGGAAAAAAGTGATCTGGATAAATTGTCACAAGTGATGTTCGTGATGCTCTGTCACATAACTTGTGTCGCAAAACAGATCGTGTTCCACCTGGAAGCTGACAAGATCGATGATCTGATAGCCAGGCTGGACGGTCAGTACACAGTGGTTTAATTAATAAATATTAGAGTATTAGTAACTTGAATCTAATAAATTATAATATTGTACGACAGAGCCCCTGATGAACCAGGAGTCGGAGACGTTCACGGGGCTGCTGCAGAGCACGGCGCGCGGCGCGGTGCGGCTGCTGCGCGTGTACTCCGGCTGCGCGGTCGCCACGTGCGTGCTGTGGATCGTGTTCCCAGTGCTGTACCGAGCGCAGGGACGACATTATGAGTTCCCATTCTTTGTTGGATTCAGTTATGACAATATTATCGTGTAAATGATCTCTGTCTCTTTATTGATGTCATTTTAATATGTATTAATTAGAGAGTGCTGTTGAATACTTGTGTGTAAATGTTTGCAGGTTTAGTGGAGTAGTATTATTTTCGTTCTACACGACGAACCTGGTCGCCATCGGTAACACAACAATGGACGCGTTTATGGCCACCATATTGGATCAATGTAAAACTCAATTACGAATTTTGCGGTACGAATAAATTATTAACATAAATATTTTCAGATTCTATGTACACTTACAACAAGACATGTAACACAATAAATCATAATGGATGCGTGAGGCTTCTGCAGTACCTACAGAGTTATCCTGTTCAGCGGGTTATTATTGAGAGCAGTGTTTTGTATAGGTTTAAAGAAACCTTCCTACCCGCGACCAGAGTCCTCTTTAAACAAACTTATAACAGAGGTTTCCATGATATTTACTTCATTGACAGCCATGTTCCGTTTTTTCCTCTTCCTAATGACGACGCGCGCTACGGATAAATCTGAAGAACACCCGTATATTCTCTTCCAGGGAACAAATTTATTGTAGAAATGGTGTTTTATAGTGTATTAATTTTTTTTAACATTACTTTTTTATTACTTATCCCACACATAAAATCAAACTATTTGTTCATCTTTAGTCGCAAGTGTTGTTGACATTTTGTTTCTGATGTAATTTTAATAAATAAACGAATAAATGTTTCCAACATTTAATGCTATTTTAAAGATTAATAAATTCTTTACAAGATACAGTTTCGTTCGTGCCAATAGCTTTATAGTTTTAAGAGATATTCCAATTTTTCCTAGCGATCATTTTATTAGGACCCATTTTATCACGAGTTTAATAAAATAAAGTGTTCCTCCTGATATTATCAAAGTAAGTTATAAGTAAATAAGTAGTGGTGTGTGTAACAACAGCATAAACTTCGAGAGGCTGCCGTCGCGTGCAGGCGCACTGAGCGAGGAGACGGGCGCCGCGTACGAGGACGTGCTACAGCGGCTGCTGGTCGACTGCTTGCTGCACTACAAGAAAGTTATCGAGTGAGTGCTATCATGCTTCACACGCACTCTACACTACACGAACATCACAGATAGCACTCCTGGAGACAGCGCGGCACACTGACTTGTATTATAGCTGAATGTCTTCTATCCTCTTTCGGTACCCAGATTAGTGGGATGAGAGGGGTACAATATTATTATTATTATTATTTACACGGGTATTAACACAATTTATTATTATTTAGTAGATATTTAATAATAATTTACCTTTGAGGCTCGATCTGGTTGACCTGACGTCACGAGATGACTGTAGTAGCGACGTCACGGCTCCGTCTCTTATTTATGCACACAACACTAACCGTGTCCCTATTCTGTTGTTTCACCGATTGCGAATCAATATAAGGTTATGTTTTATGAATCTCTGGATTCTATGTCGCGGATAAATTGTAACCACCTTATCGATTGAAAGTAATGCTATTTATTAAGCGATTAAATTTACATTGTACAGTAAACATGATAGGAAGTCGACATTATTGAAGCCCCCTTAATCGTTTATCTATGAACTGTACCGCGTCAATTTCTTCATGATACTCTTTGTGCTTTTGGATTGGAAAGCTAATAAGGAATTTTCCACGAAGCCTGTAGACGCTGACCCAGCATGGCTTATTGTGAGGCATCCACCTTTTCCTATCGGCACCTTCGAGCACGAAGCTTCAGAATCATCAGTCCGTATTTAAACAAATATCCAAAACATTACTTTTATTTAATTAATTAAAATTAAAATAAAATAAATATTTAGGTTATTTTTTTATTCACTACTAGTACTTGGTCTAATACTACTAGTAAGAGATCAATTATTAAAGTGTCTTAAAATTCTGATATTATAGTAATCGATTTTTTTATACCAACCCTATTATTCAATTTGTCAGAACTGTCAAACGGTACCTTTTAGATTTGATTTGATGAACAATAAGTTTGTTTATATAGTATCTCGGACTATTGTGATACGCACTGCACTAGCTGCGCACTATTGTACAATACTGTACTTATAGACGTCAAATATGTACTATTGACGTGTATAAGTATAGTATTGTTTATACTTAGGTTGTGCACGAAGCTGCACGAAGTGTTCAGCGTGGCTCTGCTGGTGCAGTTCGGCGCGGGCGGGTGGATCCTTTGCATGGCCGCCTACAAGATCGTCAGCGTGAGTACACACCACTCGTATGAGTAGTGCATACTACGCGTTCACTCATACATCTTCTTACGGTTTTAGAAAAAACTAAAATAACCAGATAGAACACCCAAACACCCAATAACTTTGTTTGCTGATGACAGCACGGCTCTGATGATATGCGACATTAAGGAAAAGTACAAAGAGCAAACAAAAAATACCTAAATAAAAACATGTAAATAAAAGCTTCAACGTCCAGAAAACACACACATACCTACTCGTAATATTAAGTCTACCAACTAGTTATGATTGGTGAATAATTATGTCAGTACACATTTTTTTTTGCGGTGTCATAAGAGCGTATTTTGGCAAGTATTTTTCTATCGTCCGCGTACAATATTATTTTTGAGTGATGGAAACAAGATATTATGACGTCATTTATAAAAATGTTATAAACAACAGAAGTCCCAATAACGACCACTGTGGTATTCCTGAAGGAATGCACGTTGCTCTCGTAGACGAATAACCGTTCAAAACAACGACCTGGCTTCTGTTTTCAACATAAGATGAGAACCACCTATACAAATTACCGTGTATACTCATCCGCAATAGTTTCCACTTAAGACTAAAATAATTTATTCGCCAACAAACTGTATTTACAGTTTGGCGAATTGAAATAGCCCGAGCGTAACAGAAAACTGGACGTCCATCTTAGAGTACGCATGCTTCAAGTGTTATATCTGGCCAATAGTATTCTATGGCTGTGAGGCATGGACGATTACAGAGCACATGCGTAAAAAACTAGAAGCCTTGGAAATGTGGTTTTACCGACGTATGCTCCAAATAAGCTGGGTTCAAAGAGTCCGGAATGAAGAAGTACTCCGGCGTGTCAAGAAATCCCGAGAACTCATGAAAATCATCAAGAGAAGAAAAGTAGCCTATCTGGGACATGTATTAAGACATGAGCGCTACCATCTTCTCCAGGCAATTATGATGGGAAAGATTGAGGGGAAAAGGCGCGTCGGAAGAAGGAAAATGTCTTGGCTCCGAAACGTAAGACAATGGACCGGTATCGCCAACGTAAAAGAACTGTTTCGTCTGGCGAGAGATGGGAAGAGATATGCAGAGCTGACGGCCAACCTCCAGTAGTGGAGAGGCACTGAAAGAAGAAGAATTTAAGCACAGCAGACAGCTGTGTAACTATAAATTGATTACCTTCCCATGTCTACATTTTAGAAATGGCTATATTTGTGAAATCCAATTTCCATCTGTTTTCGACTTTAAATGAAACACGTGTCAGAGCTGTATCTTGTTTCTCAATTTATAGTAACAGCTCATGTACTTGTACCTACCCCCATGTTTGCAAAAATAAAGAGTATCTATACTATGTACTTGTCTGGTTACAGCTCAAGATCCTGAGTATAGAATTTGCATCAACCACGTTGTTCATCATATGTATCTTGACAGAACTACTTCTCTTCTGTTACTACGGGAATGAGGTGACCGTGCAGGTATGTCGCCGCCCCTGTACTTAATGCAGCTTATTAAGTACAATACGAGTATAGGTACGTGTCGATATCCGCAGAGCGACCAGGTGAGCGAGTCGATCTACAGCATGGAGTGGGGGCGCGCGCCGCTCAGCTTCCAGCGCTCGCTGCTGGTGGTGATGGAGCGCGCCAAGCGACCGCTGCGACCCATCGCTGGATATATCATTCCGTTGTCTCTCGAGACTTATGTCACGGTACTTACCTACCTACTTCGCTTTTCAATGATTGTTAAACTGTTTTATATGTATGTCACAGCCAAAGTAATAAATATGAATATTATACATTATAACTAGCCGTTATGTATAATGGCTACTCAATTTAGATAAAGTGTTATATGTCGCAGAATTAATCACATTTTAAATAATTATTCAATTATAAATAATATCTTAAATATCATAAAAGAATTATTCACATTATAAATAATATCTTCAAAGACTCAGATAATGTAATAAAACAAGTAGGTAAAGATTACTAGATTATATTTATATGATACGGAGTGGTTGATTTATCTGTGGTTACTATTTATATAAGGATATATTTACTATAATATACGAAATCGTATAATAACTAATCGTCTTTACCTATAATACTTGTGTCTCATAAAATAGGGTACTACAATTGTTTAAATATCCCATTTTTTCTTGCTATAAAGTAATATATCCTAAAATAAAATATTAAGGCAAAAGTCAGAAACAGTTGGTTAGGTTAGGTTAGTATGGTGACTAAAAGACTAGAATATAGTAATACTCTTAATAATTAAGGTAGTAATTAGTTGGTTATACCGTATTTATTACTTTGACTAACTTTGATCAGCTATTATAAATAATATCTAGATGATGTGATTAATTTATCACATTGTCTAGTCAATTTGGATATTATTTATAATGACCAGTTATGTATAGTGTCTATTTAATTACTTTGGCTGTAACATGTATATTAACTTTCACCAATTTCCCTAATTTCTGTCACCATCAAAAGAGTTTAATAGCATGTAAGGATCATTTTTATTGCGTTAATTATATTATCTACTAGCTAATGCCCGCGGTATTACCCGCTTAATTGTTATTTTACACCATAAACTACCTATATTCCAAATTTCATCAAAATCCTTTTAGTAGTTTTTGCATGAAAGGGTAACAAACATCCATCCATCCTCACAAACTTTTGCATTTATAATATTAGTAGGATAGGATAAGCAAAGGTGTGTCACTTTAGTGCCTAACAAATAAGGTGAATATGATCTTCACTAAATAAAAAGAAGGAAAACTTGAAATTAAACCCTATACCAATCCGTCTGCAAGCGTGGTATTAGTAGGCCAAGTATCCCTCCGTCAAGGAAGGAGGCCCGTCCCTGTAGTGGGACATTAGTGTGCTGTTATGATGAAATAAGTTGACAATTACGAATTTAAGCTCTCTAGATAAATATATCAGACCCACAGTTTAAAAAACCGGTCAAGTGCGAGTCTGACTCGCGCACCGAGGGTCCTGTACATACCTATTTATTTTCCCGCCAAATTGTGATAACGTCAGGATTCAGCTGTTTCATACTATTTTTCCCGCCAAAATTCAATGACGTCACGACTTAGCTGTCAAAATATATTTTCCTGCCAAAATTCTGTGACGTCACGACTCATCTGTCAAAAATTCTATGACGTCACGCCTATCTGTCAAAAGTGACAGCTGTCAAAAGTGACAGATGTATCAAATATTTACCCGCCAAAATTATATGACGTCACAAATCATGTGTCAAAAATTCTGTGACGTCACGACTCATCTGTCAAAAATTCAAAAATGTCGCGGCTCCGCTGTCAAAATTTAATTCTGTGACGTCACGACTCAGCGTTCAAAAATTCAATGACATCACGACTCAACTGTCAAAAAATATTTTCCCGCCAAAATTCTGTGACGTCACGACTCATCTGTCAAAATTCTATGACGTCACGGGTCACGTGACCAAAATTCTATGACGTCACAGGTCACGTGACACAGCTTTCCCGCCAAAATTCTATGAAATCAAAATATAATATGATTGCTAATAAAAAGTAGCCTATGTTCTTTCTCAGGGTCTAAAGATTGTCTGTACCAAATTTCATCGAAATCCGTTCAGCCGTTTAGGCGTGAAAGAGTAACAGACAGACAGACAGAGTTACTTTCGCATTTATAATATTAGTATGGATTATATCTAAGTTTGTGTGTTTGTTTGTTTGTGACGTTGTAGAGGGTAATCTCTGAATCAACTGAACCGATTTTAAAAATTTCTTTTTGTGTTGAATAGTCCATTTATCCGGGAGTGTCATAGGCCATATTATATAGTATCACGCTATGACCAATAGGAGCGGAGCAGTAATGAAATATGTTTAAAAAACGGACGCGTTTTTTTCGCCGTCCAACGAAGTGGGCACGGGTCAGTTAGTAATGTACATATTAGCTTAATAGCATATTTTAATAATTATACTTATTAGCTTAATAGAATTTCAAAATTATGTATGTCATATTTTTAGTTCGAGTTCTATCCGGGAGATTCATTCTTACTAAAAATATTTAATTTATTTTATTTTGCATTTATTACAGATATTAAAATCATCATACAGTTTTTACGCAGTACTAAGACAAACCAAAGAAGCCTAGAATATACATCGTACTTAAACAAATTTTAGTATAAGATCTGTAATACAATTAGTTTTATTAACATTGATACTTTACTTTAAAAATAAGAGTTTTTACATTAGTGGTATGTCAATATAAAAGAAAGTATAATATGAACATAACATGAGCTCATCGTCATAGCATGTGAGGGTCGACTTGATGACGCTATCTTAAAACAACACTGAAGTTCAAACATCGCAGTGAACAGTAGCAATCAAGCTCACCATGATTGCCTCAGGTCTGTACATATTATTATTTGTGTGTTATAGTATTGTAAGGCTTGTCTACAGCTGCACATTACTTGAGATGTCTGAGTCGAGCACATTAGTGGAACGAGAGGCGAGTGTTCAATAATAAATGTTGAGTCGTTTAATAACACTGTTACTATTATTAATGAGTATAAATCAATGCGGAGTGGGCGTGGCGAGGAGACGAGGGCTGGACAGCCGAGGGGCGGCACCTACTGTTATTAATCTCTTCATCACTCTACAACGTATAATTATAATCACTACTATGTAATTATACTTACTATTAATTAAACAGCAAGCGAAATGTTTGTTCAGAATAATATCAACCTTATTCGAGCGGTGGAGCGTGTGCGAGAGGACCAAAATCAGATCCTGTGTTAACATGTTTGTTCCTATGTTTTCTTACTCTCAGATTGTAACGTTCAATTCTAAGCTTAGAACAGTTTAAAAAGAAATAATGTTAAGTAATTTCGCAATGTGTAGTTGTATGGTAAGTAATGTAAATAATAGTACAAGTTGTTGTCAGGTCGCTGTCGTCCCGGAGCGTGGCGCCACACTTGCGCATCCTGCGCTGGTGCGGGTTCTGTCGCCTGCGCGGCGCCCGCCAGCCGGTCCTATACGCACTGCACGAGCTGTACCGCGCCTTCACGCTGGCCGTCACCGTCTCCTATCTACTGCAGGAGTGCGTCTACTCATACCAGGTTCACGTCTGCTCCGTGCAAACACACATACCACCTAATTACATTTAAAATACTTAATAACATAAGTCTCTGTACTAAGTGCAAGAGTACCAATGTTTGATAAGTGTGCAGTTCCAGATAAATATAAATGAGTATGTTATGCCCAGGTGCGGCGGGACATGGGCAAGCTGGCACGTGTTATGTTTCTGTTGCTGTGTCACATAACATCGATAGCGAAGCAGCTCGTGTTCCACGTGAAGGCTAAAAGGGTAGACGCGATGATCGCCGGGTTTGATGGTACGTACACAGTGCGGAACCGATATGAGCACAGCGGTAGCAGCAGGTAGTGGTTACATATTGTTTCCGTCCTGCAGAGGCACTGTTCAACCAGCCGGTGGAGAGCCACAAGCGGCTGCTGCGCACGACGGCGGAGAGCGCGGGCCGCTTCGTGCACGCGTACTCCGGCACCGCGGTCGTCACCTGCACGCTCTGGATCACCTTCCCCGTCATGTACTACCTGCGAGACCAGCCTGTCGAGTTCCCCTTCTGGATTGGGCTCGACTATAACAATTCCAATATAATGTAAGTATAAGTTGAAGTTAACTTTTGAATTATATTATCGTAACACTTCTAACAGTAACTCTTCTTCTAAAGTTAAATAGTAAAAGAACTGTTATATGATAGATAATCTAAACAAAATATTGTATGTGAGGTAGGTTCTACCTGGTGCTGGGCTACTCGTACTACGTGACCACGCTGGTCGGCATCGCGAACACCACCATGGACGCCTTCATGGGAACTGTCCTCAACCAGTGCAAGACGCAACTAAGAATATTACGGTAAGTGACGTCTGACGCAGAGAGTGTGGATATCTTTTGAGTATGATTATTTACTGCCATTAACCATATTACAGATTAAATTTCGAGAGCCTACCGCAGCGTGCGTCAGAGTTGTCGCAGCAGTACCCACAGCTGTCACAAGAGGAGATGTTGATGAAACTGTTCGTAGAGTGCCTGGCACATTACAAGAAGATCACTAAGTACGTACGTCATACGAACATCATTTAGGTAATTTTGCCCGATGCTTGGAAGGAGGCCGCTACCTTGAACATTTAGACCGAACCGTTTGAATACGGAAGGTGAACACCGTCTTTCCTTAATATTCATCGTATTTGGACTGCACATATTATTATAATTTCTATCACTTTGCCGAGTTACTATAAAACAAAATGTATACGTTTTTATTAACTTGACGAGATTTCACTGTTACGCAGAACGGTGGAGCAGTTGCAAGACATATTCGGTACAGCGATACTGATTCAGTTCGGCATCGGAGGCTGGATCTTGTGCATGGCCGCCTACCAGATTGTTAGCGTGAGTCACAAAAATATGAGCTATTATTGTAATTGTGTGCAATGTGTCAGCTATATAAATAGTAAATAATTTATATTACAGTTGAAAATCCTGAGCATAGAGTTCGCGTCGATGACATTGTTCATATTCTGTATTCTGACTGAACTGTTCCTGTACTGCTACTACGGGAATGAAGTCAGCGACGAGGTAATCATGACTTTAAATATTGTAACTAAGACAAGATGTATAATGTAGTTAACAAGAGTGTGTTTGTGTGTGTGTTGTTGATAGAGCAACAGAGTGAGCGAGTCGATCTACAGCATGGAGTGGGGGCGCACGCCGCTCAGCTTCCAGCGCTCGCTGCTGGTGGTGATGGAGCGCGCCAAGCGACCGCTGCGCCCAGTGGCCGGCCTCGTCATACCGCTGTCGCTCGAGACCTTTGTTACAGTACGTTACTTCTACTATTATAATCACCAATCTGTACCCATTAAATTGTTTCTGTTTTAAACAAATCAATCCAAATAGCGCTAATGCCACGTACACACTTGCGCAACGTACCATGCAATGCAACATCAAACGAGCATTTCGTAAGTGTGGACGCAGGGCGCGCACGAACCGTGCATGTACGTACTCACGTCTGTTCCCGGCATGCGCGCGGCAAACAACGAATATAATATCTCAGTCAGTAGTAAGTTCCATTGTTCCGTCCTACAAACTGACACAACGCGTCCACAATGACGCTCCGCGCACATTGCGAGCCCCTTTTTGTTCGGCGAAAAAACTGACAAATGGTGGATCGCGGCGCGCACGAGTTGTAATGCGCTGTTCGTGCGCATATTGTGTGCGGTTCGTGCGTGCAAGACGTCCACACTATGGGAATTTTGTTACATTACATGATACGTTGCGATAGTGTAGATGGCATTCCGTGTTGCATTGCATGTTGTGTTGCAAGTGTGTACGCGGCATAATAAGTCGGTTTTTTTTAAAATTCTATATTATTTAGGTAAATAATTTTGTTTCAGATTATTAAATCATCTTACACATTCTACGCAGTGCTGAGGCAGACCAAGTAAAGTCACGTGGTCATTAATTAAATATACCTACACCTGGACACTACTAGTCACAATATGTGTAATGTAGACAGAGACTACAGTTACACTGCTATGTACTAGTATGTGCTTACCATTTGTTAGTGGTGTTAGTTTTAGATGCGTTTAATTAGTCAATATAGTATTGCAATGTGTGACATGTACTATTATTTTTGTATAATGAATGACATAAATTATATAAACTCCAAACAGTTCACTGTTACTATTTCACAATGTTCCTACCCAACCCACACTTGCAATCAGGGTGTAAATACATTGTTCGTAGAATCTGTTAATGAATTTACAACGAATGGTTTGTTGTATCAATCGATATCTTTTTCTTCAAAGTATTAAGAGCTTTAATCAAATAGTGCCTACAACAAAGTGCAGTTCTTTTATGACTATTATAAACCAACACGTAGACAGATACTGTAAACATAACAAATGGATCAGACGGCAAAATAGGGGTATCCCAAGGATCAATCCTAGGACCTTTTCTCTTCCTGGTTTAAGAAAATGATTTGCCTTATATACTATACATATACATTACTAGCTGTAATACGCGACTTTGTCCGCGATTAAATTTGAAATCGAATAAAAAAAACTTGTATAATTCATACAAAGTTTTTTCATCATCATCATATCAATCGACGTTTACTGCTATACATATGCCTTCTCCAAGTATTGCCACCTTGTGTGGTCCTATGCCTCCCTCATCCATCGGCTTCCAGTCGTCCACACCAGCGCTTTTCGGTACGCCCATAGGTCAGACGAGTAGGCCCATAGGTCAGGCTACAACATAGCTCTCTCCATTGCCCTGTAAGTGACCATGAGCCTTCTGAGTAGGCCCATAGGTCAGGCAGGCTACAACATAGCTCTCTCCATTGCCCTCTGAGAGACCATGAGCCTTCTTAGTAGGCCCATAGGTCAGGTAGGCTACAACATAGCTCTCTCCTTTGCCCTCTGAGTGACCATGAGCCTTCTGAGTAGGCCCATAGGTCAGGCAGGCTACAACATAGCTCTCTCCATTGCCCTGTCAGGATACAATATAGCTCTCTCCATTGCCCTCTGAGTGACCATGATTCTTCTGAGTAGGCCCGTAGGTCAGGCTTCAACATAGCTCTCTTCATTGCCCTCTAAGTGACCATAAACCTTCTGAGTAGGTCCATAGTTCAGGCAGGCTACAACATAGCTCTCTCCATTGCCCTGTCAGGCTACAATATAGCTCTCTCCATTGCCCTCTGAGTGACCATGATTCTTCTGAGTAGGCCCATAGGTCAGGCTACAACATAGCTCTCTCCATTGCCCTCTGAGACACCATGAGCCTTTTGAGTAGGTTTGTAGTGTGTGTTCAAAAAATATATAACATTACTCTGTATATTAATATTACTCTGTGTTTAGTCGATACCTAATTAAGCATAATGTATATCATATATTAAGACATTATAGATAGTCTTACAACAGAAGTCGTGTAAGATTATAGATAGTCTTACAACAGAAGTCGCCATGTAAGGATGGGACTTATGGGGAGAGACAAGTGATACACGCGAGTGCAGTTATAAGACTCCTTTATTAATAACAGTGCATGTACTTATATTGTACATGCACACATACACCACTACAGGTTCATAGATCAGGCTACAACATAGCTCTCTCCATTGCCATCTGAAAGACCATAAGCCTTCTGAGTAGGCCTATAGGTAAAGCTACAACATAGCTCTCTCCATTGCCCTCTCGAGACACCATGAGCCTTCTGAGTAGGTCCATAGGTCAGGCTACAACATAGCTCTCTCCATTGCCATCTGAAATACCATAAGCCTTCTGAGTAGGCCTATAGGTAAAGCTACAACATAGCTCTCTCCATTGCCCTCTCGAGACACCATGAGCCTTCTGAGTAGGTCCATAGGTCAGGCTACAACTTAGGTCTCTCCATTGCCCTCTGAGTGACCATGAGCCTTCTGAGTAGGCCCTTAGGCCCCATAAATTTGAAAAAAATTTTTTTTGTCTTAGCTTGATGTTATATAGCCTATATATAGCCTTCCTCGATCAATGGTCTATCCAAAACTGAAAACTAAATTCAATTCGAAGAAGTAGTTTCTGAGATTAGCGCGTTCAAACAAACAAACAAACTCTTCAGCTTTATATAATAGTATAGAAGTATAGATTATGATCGAGGCACAAGCTTGCAAAGTAACTGTTTTGCAGATGATACCCCGCTTATTTTCAAACTTGATCGATGAAGTACAAATGCAAATAACGTCGAAAATTCTAGGTCTAATTGGACTTTCAAACAATCCAATATATTTTAAAATTGGTCTAAGCTAATTTAGAGATAAAAAATATCATTTTCATATAAAACTTCCTTCTGTTTTTGGAGTTGCAAAAATAAATGTTTAAGTAATGTAAATGCAAATATTGATGAACTTGACAATAATGAATAACGGCATTTAATATTCTCTCATCGACTTTTGTCACAACAACAAGCTAGGTATTTAAATTAATTTGCATTGCAGCCGGCGTAAGAGGACTCTTATTGTTTCATTGTGAACAAAGGCACCGCGCTGAATCCACTCAAAGGATATCTATCTGGCCCTGCACTTTATGTAGGTACTATAATATTATAATAATACTATATTACTTAATAGAATACTATTATTAATATTCCACGACAGACTTGTCTGTCCGCTTTCTAACAAAGTTACGTCAGCCTTTTAACTTTACACAATTATAATCTGATGATGAAGAAGACTGAGGGTCGAGCGAATTCCTCAACGGTATAATGTAGCAGCTACCTTGTGCTTGGGCTTATTTTATTCATCATAAGAGCCCATTAATGTCCCACTGCAGAGACGGGCCTTCTCCCATGACGGAGGGTTACTTGGCCTACTAATACCACGGTTGCCAGACGGATTGGTATAGGGTTTAATATCAAGTTTTCCTTCTTTTTATTTCGTAAAGATAGTAGTAACGGTTATTCCCTTAGTCGGTTTTTACGACACCCAGGGGATGAGATGGGGTGGTGACATATAGTATTCTTACTCCGTCACCACACGGATAAATTATTATATATTTATTCGTATTGATATATTTTATTCATATTGATGAAAACTTTACACCAACGTGATTTGATGATGGAGACAACAGAGAGTCGAGGGAACTTCTCAACGGTATATAGCAGCTACCTTGTGTTATTCGCTTATTTTATTCGAATTGATAAAAGCTTAACACTAACATTATGGCTGTAATTGCAGGTATGGTTAAGGACTTAAATGAAGTTGTTATTTGAAATTGAAATAGGAATTAATAACGGATTATAAATAGACTATAAAAAAAATGTTGAATTGCATTTCATTTATTTTAAACTTATTCTTTAAATATAACAAATTGATATTAATAACTATTTTATTAATTTGCTTTATTTAATTTTTATTACCAATTAACCACGCCCCGGGACGGTGGCTCGATGTTCTCCCTATTTAATTTTTTTTTCATGTAGGTCCTTTTTTGTGAAAGCCGATTTTTACGTTGTTCACTAGTCTCTTTTGAAATGGCATTGGAGGTAGATTTCCTACTTTGAGAATGGCGTTTCTCCCTTTCGTCGTTTGTCTCATTCAATCGGCGCTGTCTCATATGAGCAGCGCGTTTCGTAGGTTTACCCATATTCAGACAAAATAATGTCCCACTGCAGGGACGGGCCTCCTCCCGTGACGGAGGGATACTTGGCTTTCTAATACCACCCTGGCCAGACGGATTGGTATAGGGTTTAATTTCATGGCCGCCATTCCTTTTGCTT
Organism: Schrankia costaestrigalis; assembly: GCA_905475405.1. Classification (NCBI taxonomy): domain Eukaryota; kingdom Metazoa; phylum Arthropoda; class Insecta; order Lepidoptera; family Erebidae; genus Schrankia; species Schrankia costaestrigalis. The sequence goes on along the minus strand of FR997827.1, from coordinate 23,756,451 downwards.
AGTTATTATCGTATATATAAAAATAACAATTCTTTCAAAGAATTTGCAAATAAATATGATATTTGTAGACTCTTCAAGAAATATCCTTAACAATACTTTAGATTATAATTAAGTAGAGAGAATGATTTAATTTTACAAAACCAAAATGCAACTAATTATTTTTTACTTTTTAGTGCAATTTTTGTCTTTTAAGGCGGTTTTTTTGTAAAAAATTATTTTATGTTTATTAAAGATAATTACGATAAAGAAAGTTAAGTAAGAATAAAAAAATGTGTAGCAATAATTACTGTGACATTGGGCCTTATCAACCCAATGAGAATCAGGAAATTCATTTATTAAATCTGTTTAAATATCATACAAAGAAGAATCTATACTTAATACTCAATATCTTTATTGCACTCCATATGTTACAAAAAGGTGTAATGTTTAATATCACAGATACAATATGGACTCTATTGGGTATGGCACTTTAGAAGAGAGGAGGATGCTAGATTTTAATAATTATATCAAATTAGCAAACTTAGTTGTAAATATGTAGTTATTATATAAAAATTTGTGTAATGTTTATTTCAATAAGTGGATATTGTCTTTATGTTCTAATTGTTTAATACTATAATAAGTTATGTTTATTAGTATTTGTTTTAACTTTATAATTTGGTTTAAATATACTATCCTATTCAGGTACAATGTTTAAGCATACTACTGTATTAAATATGTAATTATTAATTTTAAAACATTATTTGTGTAATGTTTATTTTAATAAATGTATATTTTTTTATTTTATTTTAGGTCTATAAAGTCTAAGTATTTAGAGTTTCGGTATTCATGTTTGAGCGCAAATGTAAGCTTATACCTTAAAAAAACAAATATCTGACACAAACCTGAACTTACAATGTTCGCGCATTCAAATACAAGGCGGCGCGCTACAGCCACGCACGAATGTCGCTCTATGCTTGGATACACCATCTAAGTCACTAAGGTGGAGTAATGAAAGTCTGGTATAAAACTCAATGATATATTTAAAAATGATCAGGTCAGTCGTAGTGTGACAGATGAACGCTTACAGCTATGAGACAGTATGTACAGGTTGCGGCCGCTCAGCGCTGCGGCTCGCGCGCCCTCGCCCCCGCCGCCGATATGTACCTGCAACATGTCCGTCGCACGCGTGAGAGCCGCGCCGGCGCCCGCTGCCGCTAGAGGCCACTACGTCACTACTCGGTGCAACACACGTCTACTAATATACGCAATGTTACTGCAACTGTCCTTTACTACAGTTATGAGTCAAGGCTATTGTAGACGATAGTTATACCGTTTGTAGGCAGTTTTAAATTTCCTACTTATATGTGAAGCGCTCAAGCCATGCTGGATGTGGGGGCTACTATAGGCGCTGCGCTCTATGAGTAGTTACCGAGACTAGTCTCCGTCTAATTGGTCTTCTCCTTAGAAACGGTGGCTTTATTGGAAAGAGAAAAGTCTAGTTTACAATTCACAATCGCTAACATTATCACAGTAATATATTTATTTGTAACAAAACGGATATTAATATGTTGAAGAGGTATTTAATTAAATATTGTAATGAAAGAATGTAAACAAGGCAAGTGTGAACGGTGTCTGATATTAGTAAGAGTAGGTACAGCAGAACGTGTAGTATTACCGGACGGAAGGTGGGCCGGGCGCGTGTCGCGCGTGGTCGCGCCGGCGCCGAACGCGCGCCGCGTGCCGCACGCCGCGCACGTCGCGCCCGCTCGCGCTGTACGTGGTGTCCTCCGTGCTCGACTCCACGGCGGGCAGCGTGTCTGCAAGCACATCGCGTGAGTACCTACAGGCGGCGCGGCACTACAGGTGTGTTGACACCTGCCGCACATGTGCTCTAGTACGTACCGGAGAGGTGCGCGGCCGGCAGCCGGTACAGCTCGGCGGCGCAGGCGGCGCACGGCGACCCGCTGGACTCCGAGTCGCTGTCACGGCCGCGCACGTACTCTGTGTCATACACAACAACTAAAGCGCCGATTACACTACCCTACATGTAGTGCACTACATGAGCTAGTGCACTACATGAGGTAGTGCACTACATGAGCTAGTGCACTATATGAGGTAGTGCACTACATGAGGTAGTGCACTACATGAGCTAGTGCACTACATGAGCTAGTGCACTACATGAGGTAGTGCACTACATCGTGTAGGGCACTACATGATGTCCACCACCCTTCGCCACTGATAGGTAGGTACCTATATGGCGAACCCTAGAGCGAGTTAAATAATGTTATCGTACCGAACGGAATTTGCAGTTTGCACCATGATCTTTAACAACGCAAGTCCACGCTTTTATAATAAAGTGGGATTACTTACTTTTTTTGCCTCTCTTATAACAGCTGTCTTCATATTTCCTATTTTCTTCTTCAAAAGTTTGGTATTAGCTTCTGGCTCAAATTTTTTATATATTTCTAAAAGCACTTTATATCCTTCCTCTCTCGCGGATTTTATTTTATAATTAGGATGGCCTTTGTACCACAACCATGGCATATCCTTAAGTATATCTATTATATTTAACATTACTTGTCTTTCTTTTTGCGTCGACATTGTGTTTTACATCCACTAAATCCGAAACATGCGCACGCATCGAAAGGGCGGTCGGCGACTGATCGAGCGACGACTGCGACGAGCGAGAGAAAGAAATAGCGATATCTGATCCGCCGTTTGATAGAATGAGAGGCAGTAAGGTAAAGGCAAAGTTGAAAGTTATTTCAATAGGGGATCCCCCGTAAAATCGTGGAGTTGTAACTTGCAAGTAGCTACTAACATATATATAAATTTATACTAACGTATTTCAATATTTTTTCAAAAGTTTTGTATAAATATATAAAACTAGCTGACCCGTGCCCACTTCGTTGAGCAGCAAAAAAAACGCGTCCTTTTTTTAAACATATTTCATTACTGCTCCTCTCTTATTAGTCATAGCGTGATACTATATAGCCTATGGCACTCCCCGATAAATGGCCTATTTAACACAAAAAGAATTTTAAAAATTGGTTCTGTAGTTCCAGAGATTACCCCCTACAACGTCACAAACTTACATACACACAAACGTTACCTTTTTATAATATTAGTATAGAGTATTATCCATTCATTCTATCCGTGTGGTGACGGAGTAAGAATACAATATGTCACCACCCCATCTCATCCCATGGGTGTCGTAAAAACCGACTAAGGGAATAACCGTAACTACTATATTTACGAAATAAAAATAAGGAAAACTTGAAATTAAACCCTAAACCAATCCGTCTGGCCAGCGTGGTATTAGTAGGCCAAGTAACCCTCCGTCACGGGAGGAGGCCCGTCCCTGCAGTGGGACATTAATGGGCTGTTATGATAATGATTATCCATGTAACGATGGATTAAGAATAGGTACATGGTATTAATCAATAAACCAATTAGCCTATCGCAGTCCACTGCTGGACAAAATGCCTCTTCCAACAAACGCCACAGAACAGGGTCCTCCGCCCTCCGAATTTAGTCCGACCAAGCGATCTTTTTGAGGTCAAATTAATTTATAGTACAGGTATTTAAAATTAAAATAAAAATCTTACTCCAACCAAAAATTAAATGTTGGTACTAAGAAAATTCATCTATACAACCTACTAACTTCGCGTTATACAGATATTTTACGTTATTCGCGCATTATTTTAAAACTGAGATATCTTTCAAACTAATAATCGGATCTCATCGCTGTAAAGGACAATATTGTTTAAAATTAAATAAGTATAATGATTAACGTATTTATTTTGATAAGGGTTAATACCATAAACACAAAATACATTTACAAACAATGCATTTCTTTAAGTCAAATTTGATTATTATAAAAAAGGTCGTAGTGAGTCAACCTTAGAAGATAGATATATGCTATCGTTGACTTAATTGTAAAACTTTTTTAAAGGTACAATTCTCTAATACATCATTTCAGTATATCTCCATACGTTTAAGCAGCAGAAGCAAAATAAACGTTTTTAAGCGTCCTTTTTATAAACATATTTCATTACTGCTCCACTCCTATTAGTCATAGCGTGATGCTACCTAGCCTATGACACTCCCCGATAAATGGACTATTCAACACAAAAAGAATTTTTGAAATCGGTTCAGTAGATCCAGAGATTACCCCCTACAACGTCACAAACACACAAACACACAAACAAACAAACACACAAACTTTACCTCTTTATAATATTAGTATAGATATAGATAAAGCGTCCTCTAATTTGTACAATGTTGAAGGTTTCTATAGTTTTGTGTTGTGTATACATATCGGAGATTGGCGAGTCCCGACCGCCCTACATCATGTAGTGCCCTACACGATGTAGTGCACTACCTCATATAGTGCACAAGCTCATGTAGTGCACTAGCTCATGTAGTGCACTACCTCATGTAGTGCACTAGCTCATGTAGTGCACTAGGTCATGTAGTGCACTAGGTCATGTAGTGCACTACATGTAGGGTAGTGTAATCGGCGCTTAACTAAGTGCTACTGTCTTATTTGAACATGTGAGAACGATTTTTTAACATATTGCTGGATATTATAAGTAAATTTTTCTTAATTTATAAATTCTAACTATTACACAGCTGACCTATTTAATAACTGTTGCTTTGTAAAAATAGACTAATTATTTAGTTTTACTTCATATAAAGTACTGAAAAATATTTTGTGGAAGGAACCAATTTTTGTCTTATTCTGGAAACAGTTTGATTTTATTGTGGAGAGCATTCTTGTGACCTTGTTTACCAACTGGTTTATAAAAATAAAATTGTTTCTGACACTCGGCGGCCCCTGCCGCGGCACGCACGAGTCGAACAAGCGAAGTGCCGCGTCGTATGGTCGCATCGTTAATCTAACCTAACCTAACCTAACTTTTCAGCTATGTGTTTTAGGAATATTTAGTGCACAAGTATTTTTTGTGAAAGAATAATGTAATTACTGTTCTAGTATAATATTTGCTGCGGTATAACAATTAATTGTTTTCTCCGTGTCCCAAATATAGCTTACCAATTTTGTAAAATATTTAAAACACTCGTATTACAATGGGTTATTTTAAGGTTTCCGTTTTGTAATTGACATTAAAACATTGGTCACATCGTCGGGGAGGGTTGTGTAAAGCTGTGTGAGACGTGTTGGTGACGTACCGTTGTGTGAGAGCAGGTTGGGTCGCGGGGGCGGCGCGGCCAGGTCGAGCACCTCGGCGCGCCCGAACGTGCGCAGGTGCAGCGCGCACGCGCCGCCCCCCGCGCCCGCCGCACCGCCCCCCGACATACTGAACGTCGCGTAGGGACTGATCTCGTGCAGCTCGCCATCATCTGCACATCAACCACATTTTATTTACTGTTATGATGCGCTGAATCTGTTACATTGAAAGCTACTATTTGGCTATATTTTACAGGAACAGGTCAAGAATAGGTAGTTAGATTAGGCGATATAGTAATACCAATATCCATAGATAGCGCTCTACTTAATATCTTCGTAATAGGTACTTTTAACATGCAGAAATAAATTATACTACCGAGCCTGCACACCCGAGCCAGGGACAGTCACTGGCGACGTTATGTAAACCTCACGTATTTTTATTAAAATCTGCTTATAAACAATATTAAAATATCACTTTAGTACAAGAAATGACGACCTCTGTAGCGCAGTGGTTATATAGCATGAGGTCTCAGGTTCGATTCCCGCTCAATGCAAATTTTTGTGTGCATGAACATGATTGTTGGCATTGGTCTGAGTGTTTCTATGTATAATATGTTGTATTTATAAAAAAAAAGAAAGTATATAACTAAGTACTAATATCCGTTGTTTTGCTACCCATAACACAAGCAGGTTAAGCCTAGCTTACTTTGGGAACAGATGGCGCTGTGTTATTTATTTATAAATAAAAAGGTCACAGAAGATGGTAAGTCGGTACTGTAAAATGTCGAAACATTAATATTTATAATCTTATATGAGAGACACGCCCTTTCTATTCCCGCAAGTTTAACTAGGTACGGATTGTGTATAACTTAATGCGCACACAAGTGTAGGTAAGTACTGACCGCGGTGCGGGCTGAGCGTCTTGCCGTTGCGCTTGCTGGGCTCGGTGCTGTAGAGCTGGTCGTGCGGGGGCCGCGCGGGGGGCAGCGAGCAGCGCCGCACGCACGCGCCGCGCCGCCGCGCCGCCGACACGCCTGCACACACACGCACACTACACTACTGCTCGCTCGTGCAGTACTCACTGCACCGGGTGAGTCAACTCTGTTCTACACAATGTTTCTATTAGGGCTGTGAGGGACGACAGAGAGAAAAGATGAAATAGAAAATGTCATGTCATTTCCTAGCAACCACCTAATACACACATCAAAAAAGTCTAAGCAACATGCATGATATTACAAATTTACCATTTATATTAATTTATTTTACCATTTATTTTAATTATAACGTTGTATTTTATTTTTAAAATAATATTTTTAGGGTTCTATGATGTAAAAATAACAGCTGTTTTCTTTATAAGTTCTTTTAATAACAGAAATTAACAATATTAGAATATACAGGTACATAAGAAACTAAACTTTTTTTTTACAAATTGAAATTTCTTAAGAAAATGAATTTATTGTGAAAGAATAGGACAATTTAATACAAAGTATGGCCTCCTCTGCTATTCAGAACTTGTCGGCAACGATTATTCATTGAATTAATGAGACTGTTTATGTCATCTTGCGGTATTCGCTCCCAATGGAATTGTAGCAAATCCTTCAGCTGTTGGGTTGTTGTCACTCCGTCCAAGTCCTTCAAAACACGTCTCTGGAGCATGTCCCATGCGTGCTCGATGGGGTTGAGGTCTGGCGATTGTGCAGGCCAGGGCAATACCTGGATGTTCTCCGTTGCCAAGTATTCACTGGTTCGCCGAGCTGTATGTGAACGCGCATTGTCATGCATTAACGTAAAATCGGAGCCAAAGGTTTGTGCAAATGGATGGACATAAGGTCTGAGAATATCCTCAACGTAATTTTCAGCGTTCATGTTTCCATTTACAAAAACGAGCTCAGTTCGCCTGTTCTTCATAATACCCGCCCATACCATAACTGTTGAGCCGCTGTATGGATGAACTTCCTGAACGCACCTGAGTCTTTCAGTATTTCCGGGTCGACGGTACACTCGCACCCTTCTTGTATCAGGCCTAAACCCGAATCGCGACTCATCGGAAAACATAATTTTATCCCATTGTTCCTGGGTCCATGTTATGCGTTCTCTACACCATTCATTTCGACGAGCGCGATTCCCGTGACGTATCGGTGGGCACCTGATAGGGCGTCGAGCTCGTAGGCCGTACTCATGCAGTCGATTTCGCACAGTTTGGGGACTTACATCAACACCACTTGAATTTTGTAGCCTCAAACTTATCTCTCGAGCGGTTAACATCGGCTGGCGTCTTGCAGTCAGTTGTATGTACCGGTCTTGCCGAGTGGTTGTACTCCTTTTACGGCCTGGATGCTGTTCAGCGGGTTCCCCTGTATTATTGTAGCGCTGCCAAAGACGACAAATAACACTTCTATGAATACCAAAATGTCGAGATACCTGAGATTGATTACTTCCCGCTTGCAACATCCCTACAGCTCTTTGCATTTCATCTGCCGTCAAATGACGTCGCTCCATGACGTAAAGAATATCTAACAATTCAATTTTGTCGCCAACTGTATTTAAATGGTTGGTAAAATTATAAAATCAAGACTAAAACGTAGCAATTAACATGCACTCAAATTCAAACAAATTCGCAGTCATTTGAATTTTATGAAAAAAAACAAAACATAATCGAAATTTTTTTACCTATACACTTGAAGTTTACTTACCTATACACTTTGAGTGAGTAAATACTTAGAAATTAATTAATATAAATGGTAAATTTGTAATATCATGCATGTTGCTTAGACTTTTTTGATGTGTGTACTTGTTTACATGGAGCTGTCAACAGTCAACACTACAAAAAAAGAAACCGTTTATTATGTAAATTCCTAAATATCTTGTAAATAAATAAAAAATCTCGATAAATAACAAGTTTATCCTGCATTAAAAACGTTGCACGAGCATCCTATTCCTTAGTTGAAGTGTTTTAGTGAAATTGAACGTTATTGACTCCAGTTCTGAGAAAGTGACTCCTATAGGGTTTTTGTTATGATACAATGAGTTTCAATGTAGAGAAGAATGTTTCAATGAAGAGTGTGAATATTTTTTATTATGAATATTATTTACATAAATAAATTGTTAAAGAAATGAAGTTTTTTATTATCAATTCCAACTCCAAATACAGTCATTCTAATTTGATCCTTCAACAAAATAAACAAAGAGATGTATCTAATGCCCTACGTAGGGCGTTAAGATTTATTTTTTTGTTTATAATAATTAAAATAACCATCAATTTGAATTTCCCACGCTGCTGACATTAACCGTAGTTTTAGGGGGGCTGCAAATAGATGGCGCCACACGCTTAGGAAAAGTTTCCTCACGAATTTTATATGAAGTTGACATTCTTTTCCTTTGAGTATAAATGTTCTGTGAACTGCACTGTAGCGCGACGTACCTGCCACCGCGGCGAGCAGCAGCGCCAGGCCGCCCCCGAGCAGCGCCGGCGCCAGCCCCGCGCGCCACACGCCCCCCGCCGCGCCGCCGCCCCGCACCCCGCCACCTTCTGACGACACACCGTGTGCTTCCGCCGGCACTTCTACCGGCTCCCCTAGCCGATCTGTTACAACCATTTATTAAATTATCTTATACTAGCTGACCCGTGCCCACTTCGTTAGGCCGCGAAAAAAACGCGTCACTTTTTTAAACATATTTCATTACTGCTCCACTCCTATTAGTCATAGCGTGATACTACATAGCCTATGACACTCCCCGATAAATGGACTATTTAAAACAGAAAGAATTTTTGAAATCGGTTCAGTAGATCCAGAGATTACCCCCTACAACGACACAAACAAACAAACACACAAACTTTACCTCTTTATAATATTAGTATAGCTTTATGTAGATGGGGAGAACATGAAATATGTAGTGGGGAAAACAATATTATTGCCGCTGAAAAGAGCTAAAAGAGCTATACTCAAAGTTTCTACTTTTCGACCATACCTTTTTCCTACTAACCTCCTATATAGATCATGTAAAGTACTAACTGTAAGGCAGCTATTTATAATGAACATAGTATTAAAACGACACGCTACCCTGCCCTACAGCACGAACTTTATTAACAAAAGACGCAAAGATATTGTTTGCACGCACACAACTACACTCGAGAGCAAAAGTTCCGGGTCACTAGCATTTACTTCAATATCTTGAAAACGAATAAAGCTATCGTATTGAAATAAATTGAACTTTATAGACAATTTAATGTTACTAAAATAAAATGCATTACATTTACTACTGACCATTTATTTTATTATGTTTCAAAAGACAAATTAAAAATGGCGTCATTTTGCTTGTAAAACCAAAACTGAAAATATTGATTTTTTTATATTTACAAGTAGTTTTAACACGGTTTAGTACTTGGTATTACCCCCACGTGCTGTCTGGACTGCTGCAATGCGATTTGGCATGCTGTACACCAAGTTTCTGAAACACTGTTGGGGAATGTTCTCCCATTCCTCTACCAATGCATGTTTCAAGTCACTAAGCGTAATTAAAGGAGAATCTTGTTGTCTTACCCGTCGTCCGAGCTCGTCCCAGGCGTGCTCGATTGGGTTGAGGTCGGGGCTACGTGCTGGCCACACCATGGGACGAATATTCACCTCATCAAGGTAGTCTTGCACTACACGAGCAGTGTGGGGACGGGCGTTATCCTGCATAAAGATGGCATTCTCACCAAGTCTTGCCATAAATGGACCGACGTGCTCGTTGAGGATTTCATCCACGTATCTTACGCCATTAAGAGTACCGTTTTCGATCAGTACAAGCTCTGTTCGGCTTTCCGCAGAAATTCCAGCCCACACGAGTACCGAACCACCACCGTATGACACCTTTTCTTCAATACAGGCTTGCATAAATCTTTCTCCTGGTCTTCTGTACACCTTTGCCCTTCCGTCGTGTTATACAGCATAAATTTTGATTCGTCCGAGAATATGACATTTGACCAATTTTCAATCGTCCAATTCGAGTGTTCGCGTGCATAAATTAGTCTTGCAATACGATGGTGTCTTTTGAGTTTCGGACCATTTGCGGGTCTAAATGGTTTCAAATTACCTTCAGCAAGTCGCCGTCTTACAGTCCAAGCAGAAGGGCTGCTTCCACCAAGTCCTAAAAAATGATGAGTCAGTGCTGTTCCCGTAAGCAACCGATTTCGTAGCATAGAGTTCACTAAATATCGATCTTCCCGTGCCGTCGTACACCTGGGTCTGCCTGTTGTTGGTCTGCGTAGGTTCAAACCAGTTTCTAGAAACCGCTGGCGAACACGCTGAACTGTAGACAACGATACACCGACTATTCTTGCTGTTTCTCGCTGACTGCTCTCATTTTCCAGGATTGTGAGGATTCTCGTACATTCCTCAGGTGTGAGTGACATAATTACCACTTAAATAATGACTATTGGATACCTGGATGACTCCTTATAAATACATTTTATGACAGAACAAAAACAAAAGCAAAAACAGTAGTGAAAATTAGAAGTTCTGATTTTAAAAAAATGGATCTTTTTTTTTATAACTTTTTTAATGCCATTACTTACCGCCAATCAATAACTTTTTATATGTTTAATGAAAGATTATTAAATTGTCTATAAAGTTCAATTTATTTCAATACGATAGCTTTATTCGTTTTTAAGATATTGAAGTAAATGCTAGTGACCCGGAACTTTTGCTCTCGAGTGTACAGCACATGCTTTTACTGCCAAATTAAATGTTTTCTTGGGTACGCTACTTTACAACAGGATGAATGCTGTTGCAAATATATTTCCGTTTAATGTTAATAAATGTAAAAGGGTAATTAAAAATTATCTTCAAGATACAACTTACGAAGACACAGAAAAGTTACTGATTGTAGCAAAATAATAGTAATAATTTTAATGTCCAGCTAGCTATAGCTTGGATTTGTCGTTTGTAGTAGGAATTATATTGTTAACTATTGATAACAATATAATTTTGTATTATAAGGGATTTAGTACCTAAGTTATTTATACAAATTATTATGTATTAGTAAACTTTTGCTTATTTATTTTTTACTGTAATTAATACCTACCTAAGCTATTTTACCAATTCTCTTGTTTTTTAATTGTTATTGTTAAATATTTGAAAATCAATGTATTAGGCTAGATTATAAGATACTACGAGAAGAATAATGTACATTACAAAATTGTATAGATAAGGTTTAAATTGTAAAGATTAAATGAATTTGAATTTGGAATTTGGATTATGATTTTATTAATTCCTGCATTTTTATACTAGGACACACAGTAAAGAATGTGTAATAATTATAAGAACTACGTACATATGAAGTGTGCGCACAAGAGTGAACACTGACCTCCGTGTGCGGTGTGCGTGGCGACCCTGTAGAGCGCGAGCGTGTCCCCCGCGGGCGAGCGCGCCGACACGCGCACCTCGTACCACGAGCCCGGGCGCAGGCCACCTGCCTGAGATAAGTATAAAGCGACTCTATATTATGATTCCGATGTTAAATAAGACTTAACTAAAAATTATGATGTATATTTCGTAGAGCTTACCTCAGCCATTTCACCGTCTGTATCGATTTCCCGCCAGGAGCCTCCTGCGACGGAGCGCAGCGCGACGCTCCAGGCGGTGACGGGACACCGGCCGCCCCACGTGAGCAGGTTCAGTCGTATCGCCGTGCTGTTGGTCCACACGAGCGCCTTGCCCGGCGGCGCCCGAGCCTCTACGCACAGCACACGACCTCTCACACAACGCATACAGACTAGGTATCAGTACAAGGTAACAACTGAGAGCATACGCACTGTCGCCGAGCGTGCGCGCCAGCAGCGGGCGTGAGCTCGCGGACGCGCCGACCGCGTTCTGCGCGCGCAGCGTGAGGTGGTAGGTGGCGCCGCACGCGAGCCCCGCCAGGCGCAGCGCCAGCTCCGTGGCGGGCAGCAGCCGCGAGCCCCGCGCCGCCTCGCCCTCGCGCGCCCAGCTCAGCGCGTAGGCCTGCAGCGCCGCGCCGCCGTCCTCGGGCGCCTCCCAGCCGAGCGACAGCGAGGACGTGTCTGCGCCCAGCAGCCGCAGCGTGGGCGCGCCGGGTGGCAGGCGCACCGTCAGCGACACCGTCAGCGCATCAGAGCCGCCGCCGTTGCGGACCAGGCACGTGTAGTTGCCGCCGGACCCTACCTCCACCTCTACATGAAGATGATAACTAGATTACTCAACACTTTTTACATGACATAACAAAAACAAATTTCTCTCGTATCTCACTGTGAATGATGAGATCGCCAGTGTCCGCGACGGTGTGCGCGGCGGGCAGCGGGCTCCAGCGCCACCGCAGCGGAGGAGCTCCGACAGCGGCGCAGCGCAGGCGCACGCGGGAGCCCCACGCCGCATACACCACGCGACTGAACGACGTGATACGAGCTGACACTGGGCACAAACGAACACCGACACATTTTATACGCTACGGGGAGTATGTCATTATCATTTAATCTTTTATTTATAAAGATATAACATTACAAAATAGTCATTTATGTAAGGAAGTGTACAAAATAATAGCATATCGAATATAATAATAAACAAACGTGGATGTGCTGGTGCGGCAGAGACCGGTCGCGAGGGTGGCCCTGCGCCCGCCGCAGTGGCAGCGCGAACCCAGAACTCGTAGACGGTACGTTCTCGTAGACCTCGCACCTCGCGCCACACCTCTCCACCGCTCCCGAGCCCTTCTCCCGCCGCGCTCGGCACTTCTACTCGCTGCGCCCACTCACCGCCAACTCTTTACATAAACAATATCACATTTTATAGGCTCAATCAATTTCTCTGGCAAAAGTGTAATCTATTTTCATAAATGAGCTCTTCAGAAATACAGTTTAAATGCCCTGACACCAATGAAGAGATCGTAATGGAGTTACGGCAGTCAAAGTCCGTAGAAAAGCTCTATGGTTATAGTTTGGCGAAGACCTTCGCGACGATTTAATAGAATGGATTCAGTTTGAAATTTCACCGGTAGCACATACTTTTCCTATCTCAGATTGTGCTTGCTTAAGTTTAGAATCGAGAGTACATAAAGTTTCAAGATTCTCAAGAAGAATGTGATATCTGTCAGACACGCCAAATGGCGTGCAATATCGGTTACTTCAGTGACTATATCGAACCTGATGGAAAGCTCTAATACTGAAATACATGAGCCGGAAGGTGGTTCCACAACTTAACAGTTCGACATAGTAAGGAATCCCCGAACCTTTGAGTGCGAGCCGATTTCTGACAGACTCTATCTAAGTATGACATCGCAAACCGGCACGAGTGGTCTTGCTATGAAAAGATCGAATAACTCTTCAGAGCACTCTCGATGCGATAGACACGCTAAGAGAGAGATCTCTGCGAAGCGGTAGCCATTTTGCGTGCTCCGTGACCGTGTTGGTAGAACCATCCCAAAGATGCGAACAGTATTCCAATGTGCTCCGAACCAGCACATTGTAGGGCAGGCACCGCTGCTCTGGAGTGAAGTAACTTTGCACTCTGTTCAGGATGGCAAGTTTACGTGAAGCCGTAATGATTACTCCTTCGACATAGTCACGATTGCTTAAATCATGTCAAAGGTTCATCCTTAAAATATTTGAATAAGTCTGCAGCTATAGCGGTGCCCTGAAGAGCGGGTAGTGACAAAAAGAGTGACTGGTAGTGTAGTACACACAAACCTGTGTTTTTTCGGCGTTAAAATTAACTAAATTGTGGGAAGCTCACACTGAGACTTGCTCAAGGGCCCTATTTAGCTCAACGACAAGACGTTCCCTATTCCTCTGAGGTCATCCGGTTACTCGAAATCTGCATAAATAATAGCATCCATGTAACGTGCTGTCATCTGCATAACAATGGATGCAGCCAGAAGAGAGCAAATCATTGATATGGAAAAGGAAAAGAGTGGGTGATAGAAAGGAGCCTTGTTGCACACCGGCATTGACTGACACGAGCCTCGACACGAGTGGAGTGGATTGTATGTTGGTATAACCTGGTATAAAAGATATTTACATTCTCGATTGGCAGAGATAAGTCAATTTAAGACTACCATAAATTGATTAATGAAAGTCTATATACAATGAATACGATCTATGAGCATGGACAAAGGCTTGTCGAGGCTTGTTTGTAATAAATGTGTGTCATACTTGGCGAGCTCCCTGGTGTAGAGCATGTAGTGCGTGAGGTGCAGCGCAGCGCCGGCGGGCGGCAGCCACGTGACGCGCACCGCGTCCGCCGCGCAGCCCAGCGCGCGCACCATACCCACGCTCTCCGGCACTGCGGGGGTTTACAAAAATATTGTTAGTGTGGACGATCATACTTAAGCATAAGTCATCATATCAGCCTAAGGACGTCTACTGCTTACAGTTCTACGTGCTATGTTTAAATGGGCCATCCAGAGCGTTATGGCGAGCCCGAAAGAAAACACCAATCGGCTGTTTGGGTCTACGAAAGTGAGGTCAAACCAACAAAACTACTGTTACAATAATTGGTTTGAACGAATGCAAAGGTGAATTGATGGTCACAAAGAATACTCCTAAAAGCAATAAAAATAAATTTAATAGTTTTTTTTATTTATTTCTTTTATTATTATTTATCGCAGTTGATTGCGCTAGCTCGCACGGGACGGTTGATCTTATTGCTTAGCTATCGAGCGATCGCGTCTATTTACTTACCCGCGTAATTATTAAAAAGTGATATAATATACAGATCGAATATTATTCAAATACATATAACAATAATATGTCTTGTACCAAGTGTAATGAACCCGTATTTGATCATGTCTTATGTCACGGACTGTGTAAAGGCAAATTTCATTATAAGTGCGCAGGAGTTGCCGAAGCCATCTACAAGAAGATGGGCCCGGAGAAAAAGCTTTCCTGGCAATGTAATGCATGTCGTGTGCCTGATTCCTTAGTGCAACTTATGAAATAAATAAAAGAGTTTAGAGCTGATTTCAACATTATGAAAAACGACGTCATCACGATCAAAAAAGACCTCCAGAGCGTAACTCAAGATATTTCCGACTTAAAATGTAAGTGGAGTGATCTCGAGAGTAGATTCGACGACATGGACTTTCGCTTGGTAACCGTCGAAGGTAGGGTAGCCTCTGTGGATGTGCTTCAGAGCCAGCTGGACAATGCAAACCTGACCATAACTGAGTTAAAACAACAGTGCCATACTCAAGATCAATTCTCGAGATTGAATAATATCGAAATTCAAGGCGTTCCTCAACATAGTAGCGAGAATTTGGTAAACGTACTACACAATATCTGCGCAAAGGTCGGCATGACCTTATTAGACACTGATATCGACGCAATCCACAGGGTTCGTGTTTTCCAAAGTGCAGGTGACAAAGGTACCCGCCACCCTTCAATTATCGTCCGCTTCACTCAACGCGGTCGAAAAAATCAGCTGATTGCAGCGGCCCGCGCTCGTCGAGGCCTAACTACTGTCGACCTTGGAATGCCAGGACCTGCCGGGAATGTTTACATCAACGAGCACCTCACTACAATCAACAAGTCTCTTCTCAAAAGAGCTCGCGAACTAAAAACTACATTAAATTACACGTATTTGTGGATAAGAGATTGTAAAATTTTCATTAAAAAGAACGATAAGTCTAAAACAATTAGAATTATGAGTGAATCAGATCTGATAAAATTAAAGTGACTATGTAAACCTCACAGTATTCTAAAATGTTTCACCCCTTTATTAGTTGTATTGCTAAATATTAAACTACAGTGCATTATGTGCACATGTGTTAAGTGAGACAGTCAAAATTACCTTGTTTAAAGCCTACTGCCAAGTATTTTATACGTGCAGCCTGTGGACGAGCTATACGCAGCGCTCCATCAACGCTTTACGTGTCCTATATAATAATGGCTATAGAATGCTGATGGGGCTGCCCCGCTTCTGTAGTGCATCAGGTATGTTCGCACAAAGCCATACAAATGACTTCCTTGCAATATGGCGCAAAAAAACAGCCTCCTTGCTCTATAGAGTTCGGGCCAGCTCCAACAGTATTTTGCGAATGATTGCCGAAAGGTATGACTCGCCTATTTTGAACCAATGTATGTGTAGATGCATGTCTACCGTACAATTGGTAACAAAATAATAATAATTTTAATATTTAAGAATGTTTTTGTTTACTAACATAGTCCTAAGTGTATTGTTACTAACATGATATGAATCCTGTGTTCGAAATAAAAACTATTTTATTTTATTTTATTTTATTTATTTTATTTATTATACATAATGTATCGCTTAACCATCTTATATACCTATTGAACAAAATTATATTAGTTACTAGTATTTGCATCACTTATTTTATTATGAAACTTTTTATTATTGTGCAGCCTACGATGAGTCATATTGTCTCGGTGCTAATTACTTTGTTTACAACTATTGTTACTCGTGCTATAATTCCTAAGAATTACAAAAGGAATTCATTCAGAAATGTAATTCACATTTTTTTGGTTCTGTCAGTTTATTATATAGTTTACTATGATGAAGTCCTACGTCTTACCTATTTAAGTATAAAGTTAGGATATAAATATAATAGAAGTATAAATATAATGCTTATGAATATTACGTATAATTTGTATCTGTATATAAATATAATTAGAGTACCATATACTGTAAAAATAGATTCGTTATTTTTATTTTTCCGGCGTGACTTGTTTAAAACTTGTTTATATTATCTTTCACTAAAAAACTTTTATACCAATGGCATGCTTAGACTCCCTTAGTATTTACTACCAGAACGTTAGGGGATTACGTACAAAATCACATGATTTCTTGGTGAGCGTTATAAATTGTAACTATGATTTTATTCTTCTATCAGAGGCTTGGTTAACATCAGACTTCAATAGCGTAGAATTTTTTCATTCATATTATAATGTATACCGGCGCGATCGAGCTGTGCGCAACATGCGTGGTGGTGGGGTACTGATTGCCGTGCGCTCCGAGTTAAGTGTACGGCGACGAGACGACTTATGCTCGTCTCCTGACGCCGAGGAATTGTGGCTTACTCTGGAGCTGGAGGACGTCGTCAGCGGTGTACGGCGTCATCACGGCCCCGCCCCTTCAGTTATACACATTGCTTGCGCTTACTTTCCACACGGTAGTGACCATACTAGCGCATTACAATCCTTTTTCGATAATATAGGCGATCAGATGCATCAACATCCTGATGACACTTTTCTACTTCTAGGGGATTTCAATATTTCGCATGCGTCCTGGTTCAGAACAAATAACTCTCATTTAGCTTTAAACACTACGACGACTACAAAGCTGTATTATTGACTGACTGTATGAATTTATGTGATTTATCGCAGTACAACAACTCTTTCAATGTGAATGGACGCATTCTAGATCTTGTATTAAGCAATTCCGTTTGTAATGTTTCTGCCTGTAATGTGCCGCTCACCCCAGAGGATTGCCATCATAAAGCCATTGAAGTATTATTCCCGCTTAAGAAAAGTATATATTTAAAACCTAACTTGCAAACAAAATATCTGTACCATGCAGCAAATTTTTATGAAATAGGCAATTGTTTAAATAATATTGACTGGCTCACTCTTCATACCATGACCACAGAGGAAGCTGTAACCTATTTTTATTCAATAATGCATAGTTTGATAGATACTCATGTTCCCAAACGTATTGTTTCTGATAATTTAAATCATTCACCTTGGATATCCAAAAGTCTCATTAAATTAACACGACAAAAATTAAGATTACACACAAGATGGAAAAAATAAGGGGATCCCCGGGACTACCAAGATTTTAGGTTGTTACGCTCACAGGAAAAGAATTTAGAGAAAGAGTGCTACAATAACTACATACATAAAGTTTTCAGAACAGAAAATTACAGTTGCCCCGAAATACTTTTGGGCATTTATTAAATCAAAGATCAGTTGTAATGGTATACCATCTCACATTGCTTATGGTTCCGTTTCGTCTAATGACGGCGAAACCATATGTAATCTTTTTAATGATTATTTTCACTCTGTTTTCGTACCTAGTAACAATAGTAACAACCTATTTACACTACTCACTGACCCCACTCTTTCTGATTCTCTTATCGATATATCGGCAGTTAATATAACTAACTCTCTTGTCGAGAAATTCCTCAGTAAAGTTGATGTAAATAAAGGCGCCGGAGTCGACAAATTACATCCCTTGATCATATCAAAACTTAGTAAAGAATTATCTGTTCCCATAACCATCATCTTTAATAAATCACTGACTGAAGGATGTTTCCCAAGTATTTGGAAACAGGCTCTAATCACTCCTATTCCAAAAAGTAGTAACCGCGATGATGTCCAAGAATATAGACCTATTTCCAAATTATGTGTTCTGGGAAAAATCTTTGAAAAAATTGTAATGAATGAACTTAACAATGTTATTTCCCACCATATTTCACAACATCAACACGGTTTCTTCAAAGGTCGTAGCGTAGATACTAATTTAGTACTTTACACTGACTTTCTTCTTAACTCATTCGACAAGGGCTATCAAGTGGACGCCGTGTATACTGATTTTTCTAAAGCTTTTGATAAAATTAATCATTTTCTACTAATTAAAAAGTTAGCTGAGATCGGTATACACGGTGACCTGCTCCGTTGGCTAATTTCTTACATTGTCAACAGAAGTCAAGCCGTAGCTTTAAAGGGTTACACTTCTAAATTCCTTTGTAGTGGTGTATGTGTGCATGTACAATATAAGTACATGCACTGTTATTAATAAAGGAGTATTATAACTGCACTCGCGTCTATCACTTGTCTCTCCCATAAGTCCCATCCTTACATGGCGACCGTGCCAGGATGGATCCGCGAGGTATCGGATAGCTAGTGTGAATTGAAGTATTACTACATATTATCAATTTTGAACATTTTTTTAAATACGAACTTTGTGCCTTTTATCTAACTACGTAAAACAAGAAAGTTATTTAAAAACTAGCTGCTGTGCCCGCGACTTCGTTCGCGTGGCGGATGTTACTTACTTCGCAATTCGTTTTAATACTGAAAAATCGTTTTTTAAACCTTATAACAAACAGATATACCTACACACGAATTGTAAAATTAACGAACGAACCAAAACCTTTTCAAAAACAGATCTTTACAAAGACAGATCTATGAAGACTGTGTGAAGAAAATGACGTCACAGGCACAATGCCATCTGTTGTCAAATTTGTAATTAAAAATAAATGACATTGCTTTTTCATCATAACAGCCCATTAATGTCCCACTGCAAGGACGCGCCTCCTCCCGTGACGGAGGGATACTTGGCCTACTAATACCACGTTGGCCAGTCGGATTGGTATAGGGTTTAATTTCAAGTTTTCCTTCATTTTTATTTCGTAAAGATAATATTCACCGATAGTCCCTTAGTCGGTTTTACGCCACCCATGGGATGAGATGGGGAGGTGACATATTGTATTCTTGCTCCGTCACCACACGGATAATCGCTAATTAATTATGAATGAATACATTTGCACGCCACGTTATGGTGCGGCAGAATTACTTGCCTCGGTGGCGCGGCGGTCGCATTACATGGCTGGCGTGCATGAGGTCTCGGGTTTGATTCCCATGGAGGACAATGGACGGATGGTGTCACGTAGACGTGACGGACCTAAAAAAAGTATGCAGGACATCATCACACTGCTCAAGACGACCGATCCCGAAGACGTGCCTGTATTTGTAGCTAGGGACTTGAAAAAGTTACCTCTGGTTACTTTAGAGCACGTCGACGTAACGAGTCTTCTAAAGGACATCACATACTTGAAGACTAGTCTGGCGGATGTCAAGAAGAAGTTGGAGACATCCGAAAGAAACGTGACAGAATTACGTACCGAACTAGATGAGTTGCGTAATTCTGTTAAAGTATCTGGGTCACCGATATCGGCGCGTGTAAACACACGTCACGGTGCATCGTCAGCAACAAGCTACGCGTCAGCGGTCTTGTTGTCATCGCCGTCTACAGCTGACAATGCAGAGTGTGACGCACGAAGCTACGCGCGCCCCGCTCCTGTCTCGCAGCCTATTCACTGCAAGACTCCTCGAGCTCCTTTAAATAATGAGCCCAAGGCTACCGCCGGTAAGAAGCTATTGCAAGACAGTAGCAAGAAACGGTCTAATGATGATGATGGTTTCGTGACTGTTCAAAACAAAAAACATCGCCAGCAAAGCAAGAAGAACTGCTGTGGCACAGCACCTAGTGAGCCAAATATCAATGTCCGTGCTGCAAAACCGAACACTCCGGTGTACATTTCACGCCTGCATTACACCACAAAGGCTGAGGACATCGTCGAGTACGTTCGCCATAGGTTGAAATACACGGCGAGAGTGCAGTTGTTAGAGTCGCGCCGCAACGTCAATTTCAAGGCGTTCGTGGTTCGGGTCCCAACATGTTACCTGCATCTCGTCATGGAGGAGACCTTTTGGCCGCAGGGCGTGGTATTCCGCCGTTTTCGTGGACAAGTGCCACCTGATCGCACTGTCCCATGAT
This sequence comes from Schrankia costaestrigalis, assembly GCA_905475405.1. Lineage (NCBI taxonomy): Eukaryota > Metazoa > Arthropoda > Insecta > Lepidoptera > Erebidae > Schrankia > Schrankia costaestrigalis. Next base: position 23,735,769 of record FR997827.1, on the reverse strand, counting down.
TTATTTATAACTATGTATTATAAAATTTATATTATTATGTTTTTATTTATTATGTGTATAATTATAATTAGTAGGTACCTATAAATAATGGTAAATAAAGTATTTATGCCTGTTGTCTGGTACCCATAGTACAAGCTCTGCTTAGTTTGGGACCAGTCAGCATTATTAAATTATGTATTATTATGTTATAAATTATATTGTTATAATTACTTATTATGTATTATGTAATTAATTGTGATACACAAACTATTGTCCTTAGTCTGGATGTTCTTTGTGTCCGTTAAATTGATATTTTTAAAGGCTAGTGTGAAGACTTATAATTGATATTACACATACGATTCATGGTTAATTTTATTAACATTTAAAAGGAATAACTTATGAATAATTAATATTATAAATAGTTATATATTATTTAAAAACTCATTTATTTTATGATTACTACTGGTAACGCCATCTCGTGAACAAAAGAAACTAAATTTAAATTCATTCAACATTGAACCAAATCCATTTTTCATGACCCCTGATTTGTATCGGACTGTTCTAATAAAGAGATCTAGCGATATCTCGAGTATTACTTATCCGATTCCGATTGTTTTATTATAGTATAGATAGATACCTACTTTAAACTTAATACCTAAAAACTACGTATCTATGTTTTTTAATATCTAAAGCGCGCTTATTCCGAGAAGAGTCAATAAGAACCACGTCCGTTCGCATTAAGAGTCAATGTGAATGAAATTACCGGTTGGCCGTTTCGGACGTTAAACAAAAATCAACCGTACAGCCGTACTCATACTGGCGCGGCGACATTTGGAAATTTTCTTTCATCTAAATCTTGTGTGTTTATAAACCGATTTCTATAATTCTTTTTTATGAATAAGGTATTAAAGTGTACTTTTGAAATATGGGAGTTTGAAAAAGATATGTCTTTGCAAATTACAATATATTTATGTATTTAATACACTTTGAAGAAAACCCTAACGATTAAACAGGTTATTGTGGCTAATATATAAAAGATAGATATATACTATTCAGGACTTTTTTGTTCATCGTTTGAAGACCATTATTTTTGTAATACATATTTTTGGCGTATGATCAACGTATGCGATGATAAGAGCTCGAACGCGCTTTTTTTCAACCGACTTACTTCAAATTTTTCGTCACTGCTCAGCTCCTATGTGTCTTAGCGTTATGTTATACAGCCTATAACCTGCCCGGGAGTATGGACTACAATTGTACCAAGTTTGGTTAAAATGCCTTCAGTAGTTTTTGACCCATGCGTGCTCATACAGACAGACAGACAGACAGACAGACAGACAGACAGACAAAAAATTTATTGATTGCATTTTTGGCATTAGTATCGATCACCATTCATCCTCCAATATTAATTTTTAACATATATTCAATGTACAGAATTGATCTCTCTACAGTTTTATTATAAGTATAGATATAGAAGTATTTATGCATAATTGCAAAAATGGAAGAATTTGGAATAAACGCAGTGATTACGTGTGTTTTATTACGTCTGCATTGTTACCATGTGACCACCATGGGTCCAGGTGTTGTTGAGCTTTTGGACGAAGATTCAGGACGGAGGATAGAGGTCATGAGACCCACAGCTTCGAGATGGGCTGAATTGGAGTCGGCATGGCGCCCCTCTGTCGGGTGCATGCCATGTCGCGAAGGTCGTCGATGTCGAACCAAATTCGTGATTAAAGTGAAAGTGCGTAGTTAAAGTGTTATTTTTTAAGCTACTAGCATAGATTAAAATATTAAAATAAATAGTTTATTTTTCATATAATCATAATGTTTGTATTTTGTTTTATCAAAAATAGGTACTTACTTAAAAACTAGGTAATCATAAATCGTTTTATAGTTAATATTAATTTAGTAAATACACTGGGCGGCAATGAAAACGGGTCGCTTACAAAAACCTTAATAACTTCCAAAATATTGGAGCTAGCTTTATGAAATAAAGACTAAATGATAGATAATTTAATCACAAATAATGCCGCAAGTAAAATCTTTCAAGTTATTTTTGATTATTGTATTAAATCCATAAATTAAAAATAAAGAGACAATTTTTAAATTTTAACAACAGTTTCGAAATCATTTTTTTACTCTTTTTTATGGTGTATCATGAAAAAGACGCATTTTATATACAGAAATTCGATATTCTGATCAAATTAGCATAAAAACATGCCTCTAACCCCTGAAGAGTCTACAAGGATTCCAGAAATGCTAGAAATATGACCTAGTCATCGTTATACAGCAAAAACTGTTAGTATATAGCTCTCAATCGTTCGAAAAGTACTCCAGCCATTAGAAGACACTCTATCCAATGCGCGCATACCAAGATCAGAACCAATAGCGTGCACAAAAGCACAAGAGGATCGTTACATGGTGTCGAGAATGTTGAGAAATCGATTTCAAACGGCTGTTAAGTCAAAAAATAACTTGCTACGTGCTAGAGAAAGCAATCCAAGCCCTTGTATAGTGAGGCAGTGTCTAGATGAAGCAAAATTACAGTCAGACCTGAAAATATTCGTAAACTTGAAAGACAACATCAAAATTCCAGATAGAGTAATAATAAAAAAACTCGTGAATAGGATCATGACTGATTAGTTAAGGAAAATGTTTCCGATGAGTCGAGGTTTACGTTATACAAGCACGATGGAAGGCTAAGATTCTGGAAAAGTACAGGAAACCTGTATAACCAAGCTAACATTGAAGAGAAAGTACCTTATGCCGGAGGCACTGTACACGTGTGGGCTTGAATTTCTTCTGAAAGCCGCACCGAGCTAGTAGTGATATAAAATGGTACTTTAACTGCAGAGAGGTACTTAAATGAAATCATTAATGAGTATGATGGCCCATTTTTGGTAAAATTCGGCGAAAAAGGCACCTTTATGGAACTCAACGCTCGTCTTCATACTGATTTAATAGTGTTAAAGTTCCGTAAAGATGTCGCTATCACACGTATGAAGTGGCCAGCACGCAACCCAGACTTGAAACCGATGCAGCATGCTTAAGACGTATTGGATCGATGAGTAGGACATCAATATTTCCCTCTTATCACCCTTTGTGAACTCAAAGAAGCAGTGATAGAGAAATGGGTGTATTTTCCTCAGAATTCAATTAAAAACCAAATGGAAAGCATCCAAAACCAGATGACAGTTGTATTAACAGCTTCTGATAATAATACAGCGTATTAAATGAATGAAAATTACATTTCTGATACCTTTTACCTGTTTTCGACATCTAATGAAAGTGTCAATTTTTATTTAACTTACTTTTGTCCAAAATAAACTTAACAATCTGTAATTTTTATCAATTCCATTTAATGACTGTTAAATTATCTTTATTTTAGTGTTTATTTCATCAAGCTAGCTCCAATATTTTGGAAGTTATTAAGGTTTATATAAGCGACCCGTTTTCATTGCCGCCCAGTGTAGGTACCTATAATAAATTGATTATATTTTTAACGATTTAATACGTTTTAGAAAATGATTTGATTATTTTTATTGACTATTATAATTTTTTTAATCCAATTAAATATGAGTTTTTTGTAATTATTAAAAAATATTAAGTACAAGTTTCAATTTGTTATAACTATTATTTTATGAATTAGTCATTTTATACGTAATTATTAAATTTATGTTATAGCCTGGATACTACTTTGTGAAATTGAGATGTGATAACATTCCATTCCATATTGGTATAGGTACTTAGCAACAATACATACCTTTGAACTGGTGATGATATTGTTTAGATTTGCCAACCATATAAGGTTCGGAATTTGTATACAAGTTGATTGTAGACTTGTAATGTGACTTTATTGTGAACTTAATATTTTAATGGTACGAAATAATATTAAAATGTTGTGTTCAATGTAGCAAGAAAAAGTAAAATATTGACTTTTAATAATTATTAAGTATTATGAGTTACATTTTGTCTTTAAATTAATATGGAGGATTTAAAGCAATTGTTGATATGCAAAACATTGTAAAATGATGAATATTATTGAGATGTTTCTGATAGTTGCATTAGTAGATGAAAGATAGAATGCCAAAAGACGTGCGTTTGGTTCGAATCCAATGAAATGAGGTTAATTACGTACCTATTAAGAGAAAGATGATGTTTTAATGTGTTAATAAACAAAAAAAATGTAACTGTAAGTTAAATAACCATTTCCTAGGACAATCGGACTGATCACCCGCCTGTGGAAATCGTTATAACTACTCGTACTAAATCGTACTAACTTTTTATTTAATGAATTCCACCTCTTCCCAATACTTTGAATTGGTGTAGAGTGTGATGTCACGAATTATGACAAAATAAAATTTAACCTTTATTTTAGTGCTAAGAATAAATATGAAAAATGTTTTGTAATGTTATTACTTACTACTATTAAACTCAAGTTATAGCTTAAAATATAAAATATTTATATTCAAAAATTGTTTTTTTTAATGTTAATTATTGTGTATGTTATTTAAAAAAAAACTCATGTAATTTGTTTTTTTTTCGTGCACCCCCGGAGGTGTAGTGGTGTATGTGTGCATGTACAATATAAGTACATGCACTGTTATTAATAAAGGAGTATTATAACTGCACTCGCGTCTATCACTTGTCTCTCCCATAAGTCCCATCCTTACACCTTGAAGTCCCCTCCGGCATTCCTCAGGGCTCCCATTTAGGGCCTTTTTTATTTACTATTTACATCAATGACGTAGGCTCTTGCTTTTTAGATTCCGGTCATATGCTCTACGCGGATGATACTAAGATCTTTAATGTATGTAATGACTGTTTAAGTTTGCAAAATGATTTAAATAGATTTGATACTTATTGTAGGAACAATGATCTTTTTCTAAACCCTGATAAGTGTTGTGCCATATCCTTCACACGTAAACGGAACCAAATAAAATTTGATTACACTATTAATGGTAAGAAATTAAAGCGCGTTGACCAAGTCAGAGATTTGGGCGTTATTCTGGATCATAAGCTTCGATTCAATACTCATATTGAAGATATAACCTCCAGAGCCTTTAGGCAACTCGGTATGATCCTACGTCTTGCTAGACCATTTAAACAACCCCTTACATATAAAGTTCTTTATAATTCATTTGTACGTAGTATCCTGGAGTTCGCTTCTGTCGTATGGAACCCGCAATATGACGTTCACATCTCACACATTGAAAAAGTTCAAAATAAGTTTCTGAAGTCACTAGATTATCGAACAGGACACTCGTTTACAGACTATGACGCTGCTGCGAAAAGGCATAATGTAGTTTCTTTGCAAAAGCGTCGTATTTACCTGGATGAAGTATTTCTTTACAAGATTATAAATAATAAAGTAAGTTCTACTGATTTACTTGAAAAGATCATGTTTAATGTCCCAAGATTCTCCTCACGTTCTCGTAGTACGTGTTCGAGTTTACATCGAACACTCAGCATTTTTGCATTATTGCACAACTCGCAATAATGCGCTTAGTAACTTTTGTACTAATTAATGTAAATCAGTTCGTGTTCAACTCTGGTTAGAGACGTCGCGTACTCATAACCAACAACCATAACCATTAACCATTTTATAACCAGTTTTGTATCAGTTTAAAGTTATCCGAAATAAATAAGTTAACAGAGTGTTAATTACTTAATACAATTTAGTGTTTGTTATATGTGTACTTAACCATTAAATCATTTGTTAACTTACGAGAGACTTTAATTAAACACCATTATAATCCCGAGAAAGTGATAGTGCGGTCACCATAAGAGCTAGCACCTCTTTCTACATGGTCCTTCGAGCCGGATAAACTTATGAAAAAATATCAACTTATTTAGAAACACTTTGTTCGTCTATGAAACTGGACTCCCATTGTAATACGATAGTACAACAAGCCCGACATGACTACCAAGAACTTAAATACTACAATGAACTTTTAGTAACTCAGCATTTTGATAACTACGCTAGACGACGACGTGCGTACAACCAGACATATCGTCGCCGACGAGGTTTAATAAACGTTGTCGGATATCTCGCTAGTGAGCTATTTGGAGTATTGGATTCGCGTTTTGCAGAACAATATGTTAAGGATATAGAAACGATACAGCGTAACGTAAAACATTTGTCTTATTTGTGGAAAAACCAAACTTCCGTAATAGAAGCCGAATTTAACCTTATGAAAGAGATGGAAGTCACAATTAATAAGCAACATAAAATAATAAATAAGAAAATAATGGATTTACAAGAAAACTACAGCACAGTTCAACAAGAAATTCTTAACATTACATATTTAAATGACTTTACGTTGTCAGCAATGGCTGGAAACGCCTTGCTGCTCGGGTTGCGGAGACTTCAAGATACCTTGTTAAATACAATTACAGACGTCTACCACGGTCAGATAAACATCCATTTGTTGCCACCAAAGCAACTTAAACGTGAGCTTCAAACAATATACAGCAAAATTCCTAGTGAGCTCACGTTACCTATCAGTAACTTAGATAACGATATCCAATATATTTACAAGCTAATACAAGTTAAGGCACGAGCTACTAGAAAATATGTCATTATCGAAGTAACGTTTCCATTAATTTCAAGAGAAAATTTCCAATTGTACAAAATAATACCAGTTCCACATCAAACAAAAAACATCATGACCAGAATCATACCAGTTTCGGAGTATGTGGCTGTGAACATAGAAAAGGAGTCATATTTCATTACAGATATGAACCAATTGACCACGTGCTTACACCATCGATCAGCCTACATTTGCCAGCTGCCTAATCCAATACTAGACCTTAAAAATGATGAAAGTTTCTGCCAAACTACACCTGATACAAACGAATGCAAAGTTGATAAAACCAGCTGTTCCGATAAATGGGTCGAATTGAATTTGAATTCTCAGCACTTTTTCTTTTGTTGCAATACTTACACAATTAAAATCATATGTGGCGATCAAGTTACAATAAGTCACCTGAGTCAGGCCGGGGTTATCGGCATAAGTCAAGACTGCGTAATTAAAGGCAAGGGATTTTCCTTCTATTCCATTCGTCAACAATCATCATCAATGAATATTACATCAAATATTTATATACCACAATTTGATCAAATTAATCGCATAATAAATATTCGAATACCTGAGTATGACCAATCACAAGAAAATCTCACCACATACATTACAAGCTTAGAAAAAGCTGTAAAGGAACTAAAGAACAGCAATACAGAAGTTGAGGATTTATCACCTCATGATATTCATCACTACACCATCAGTTACATCATGATACTTGTTACACTCTGCGCCGTGTTAGTTTGGGTGTGGAAGACTGGACGTTGTCGCTCGTTTCAACGTCCAGCAACCACAGGCAGGACTACCCATACAAATGAAGAAACCATTCGCCCGGTGGTCGTTACGGATCCACCACCGGTACCAACGCAGAGATCACAGCCATGCAACTCATTTCACTCAACAGTCACAGTGCCATCTACACCGGTCGGTAAACAAGTGTATAGTGAAGTGCTTAGTGCAAGTGATTTAAATGACAAACATCGTATAAATTTCGATTTGCAAAATTTAGCCAGACGGTGGCCCAGTGCAAGATATGGTGCAATTAAACGAACCACTAAAATAGATGACTCAGTAGTTTAGCATAAGATATAATTATATTTTAAAAGGGTGTTTTGAATTTCATTAGTTTAGGTATCATATTGTTTCATATTTTAGATTGGGTTACTTTATGTTTTTTATTTTTTTTTGTATTTAGTTGTAGATTATTTGTATTTATTTTTCCCTCGGGAATATGTTCGAGTTTACATCGAACACTCAGCATTTTTGCATTATTGCACAACTCGCAATAATGCGCTTAGTAACTTTTGTACTAATTAATGTAAATCAGTTCGTGTTCAACTCTGGTTAGAGACGTCGCGTACTCATAACCAACAACCATAACCATTAACCATTTTATAACCAGTTTTGTATCAGTTTAAAGTTATCCGAAATAAATAAGTTAACAGAGTGTTAATTACTTAATACAATTTAGTGTTTGTTATATGTGTACTTAACCATTAAATCATTTGTTAACTTACGAGAGACTTTAATTAAACACCATTATAATCCCGAGAAAGTGATAGTGCGGTCACCATAAGAGCTAGCACCTCTTTCTACAGTACGTTTCACATAACTAGCCATTCCACAAATTACGCCAGGAATACCTTCTTAAGACGTTCATGCCGATACTATAATGACCATCTTGTAAATGCTGACATTTTCTCACTGAACATAAATCAATTTAAAAAACAACTCGAATATAAATGATTTACAAAGCTTAATATGTATTTGGTAAGTTTGCCTTCAAACGGACACATTGTAAACATGTAGGTACGTAGATGTAAGTTCCTTTGTAGCTAGCTTATTAGTAATTAATTTATTATGTAATGGATCTACTTGGTCTTTTTGTTATTTATTCTTTTAAGTCGAACCATGTATACGACTGTTTGTATCCTGAATAAATAAATAAATTATTTCTAGTTTTTTCTATTCATGATCATTTCGGTGTGGCCTATGTATGTCGAGCAAAATTGAGTAAATATTAGAATAAAATTGCAATCGATTAGTAGTAGGTATATTCACCGTCTTCAGTGGTAGTGCAGTAGACGGGAGGCGAGGGCGGGCCCAGGCCGGCGTCGGTTCGCGCACGCACCCACACGGAGTAGTTAGTGGCAGCGCGCAGACCCTGTAGCGTGGCCTCGCCCCCCGGCGGAGCGCGCGCGGTGGCCGGCGCCGCGCCGCCACCAGTGTACTGCACCGGCGCGTAGTGCAGGTCGTAGCCGCGCAGCGCGTGCTGCGGCGACAGCGGCGCCCAGCGCACACGCAGCGCGCGCGGCGCGGCGGGCACGCACGCCAGGTGGCGCGGCGCGCACTCCGGCACGCCCTCCGCCGTGCTCACGTACTGCGCGGCGGAGTGCGGGCCCGCGCCGGCGCAGTTGTACGCGCGCACCGTGACCGCGTAGCGCGCGGACGTGCGCAGCCCTGACACGACGAGCTCGGTGCTGGCGCGTCCCGGCGCCGTCGCGCTACCCCCTCGCCGCGTCGTCGCCTCGTCCGCGTCCTCGTCGTCGTCGTCGGGCCGGCTCAGCTCGCGCCACGTCACCGCGTAGCCCAGAAGTTCTCCGTTCCAACTGTCGTGCGTCGGGGCCTGGACGCCAATTCAGCGCTTATTACTGTGTCCCGGCAAAGGTTATAGAAAAGTGGGCGATCGATCCGGTCTTAAATACTTACCGACCACGACACGTGGAGCTCGCCCGTGTTGACTGCTCTAACGCGAACGTTCTGCGGTGACGCTATCGGTGCTATTTGACAAATAGTAAACCGCGTAAAAATGTGATCTACGTTGTATTACGAGTAATATGTTTAGTTAAATAAATGAGTGAGCTATTTTACAACCTTCCTCTAAAGTGGTGAAGAGCAATGGTTCCGATTGCGAGGACAAGCCGATGTGATTCGAGGCCGTCATCCGCAGCGAGTACGCGGTGGCAGGACGTAATCCATCGAGGCGCGCAGTCAGCGTACGCGCTCCATCCGCCTCTGTCCTGCAACAACGACGACTCTTTATTATTTTGCTAAAGAGTTTAATATGTTATTGACAGTAATGACATTTACCTGTCTTCTGTGGTGGGGTCGAGCGTGAGGTTAACGCTAGTGGGGCGCGCTTCTGCGCCGGGGAGGGTGTAGAGCGCGGTGTATACGTGCGCCTGCCCCTGCCCGAGCGCGCGAGTGTCGCCCGTCACTGCCCACGCTAGCCGCGCCCAGCGAGAGCCCAACCCTCCCAGCGTCAGACGACGAGGAGCTTCCGGGGGCTCTGTACAGAGAAGCAAATCATTACGTGCCACTAGACGTTGAAGTGACATAATATTAGTACTGTATGTAGTAGTAGTATTACCGTCGACGTGTAAATACATGATCTGCTCGCTGCGGCCGTAGCGGTTGTGCGCGTGGCAGCGGTACTCGCCCGCGTCAGCGCGCTCGGCGGCGCGCAGCTGCAGCGTGGAGCGCAGCCCGCCCGCCGTGCGCAGCTCCGTCACCGTCCACCTACCACGCGGGACAGACACATGGTCACCTTTATTAGTAGGGAGAGAGCGGGGCGCGGGGTGCGGGGCGCGGGGCTACCTGTAGGAGGCGAGGTCGAGGCGCGCGGCGCGGTGCGTCCAGTGCAGGTCGAGCGGCGCGTCGCCCAGCGCGAGGCACACGAGCGCGGCGCTGCGCCCCCGCACGCACGACACGTTGCCGCCGCTGCCCTCGAAGTGCGCCGGCTCTGCCCACACGACACACACACAACATGTCACTACCTCTGCCACATCCGACGTACTTCATTCATCACAACATGCAGCATGTAGTCCTGACCGTGCACTGTGACGTTGACGTGCTTGACGAGCGGCGGTCCCACGCCGTTGTCCGCCACGCACCGGTACAGGCCCTGGTGGCTGCGCGCGGCGCCGGGCGCCGACAGGGAGCCGTTCCTGGCGCGCACGGAGCCCTCGGCCGCCCACTCAGCGCCGCCCACCTGCTCCCACTGCTCGCTCGGCTCGCTGCTCCCGCCGCCTACGTCACAATATTTCAACAAGGGAACATCACTTTTATAAATGATCTGCGTTTTAGAATACCCACTTATCTGGTCTACTTTATCTTTGTAGGGGCTAATTCCTACACCTAACGTTGCTGATGCTGCTTCAGGAGATATTCAATCAAACACTTTATTACTTTTATTTATATTTAAATGATATTAAGCTGTAATTATGATACCTAATACTAAATGCTGATAATTATGATAATGAATCGAATGCACGCGGTCGCTTCCGAATATGCACTGACTTACTGTGATGACGCCGCGCGGTGCATGTGCTCATACTATATGCTATCTCAGCATAATATTGTGTTCGATGAATCATTACATCGAACAACCTTGATATCTTCGTATGGGACATACAAAGATATGAGTATGTGAAGTTGATTTATTGAACCGATATGTAAAGTATGTTTGTAGTTACCGATGTGTCTGAACCAGACTACGGCAGGTGCGGGGTGCCCCGTGGCGGCGCACTCGAGCAGCAGCGGCGCGCCGAGCAGCACGGTGGCGTCGAGCGGCTCCGTCGCCCACGCTGGGCTCACTGGTACATCACATGCGCTATTGTTATTGTTTATCATACTATTTGAATATTGTGTTAAGTACTCATTCATTATCCAAATGAAATATAAGACAAAAGATGCAGGATCCCATCTTGTCCAGAGCTTATAATGTTCTCGGAAATCTAAATTCGCGCTAGTTTTCAATAATTTACATTACGATTACTTAGCAGCTAGGGTTTGTCTTGTAGTCGCGTATGGGTTTGAGAACGATGCATCTGATCAGATTAATGCAGCGGTTGCTTTAGAGTTATGAACCGTCCAAGACTAAAGTTTGCTTAGTCATCGTGCAACTTTGCATTATACTACTATATTTACGAGTATAACATAATGTTGAGGAACCTTTAACGCTAAGCGTGGCCGTGTAGTTAACAGTGGCGGCGTGGTTGGAGACGCGGCAGGAGTACGCGCCGCTGTGCCGCGCCGTCAGGTCCGTGAACATCAGCAGCGAGAACTCGTTCAGGCTCTTCTCTTCTATCTGTAACAAGATACAATCAGACCGGCTCACCCCGGATGTACGATAGCAACACTCCGGCGAGATAAAGTAGGCACCTGCAGGTTGGCCGGGAGCGGGGCGCCGTCCTTCAGCCAGGAGAAGTACATCGGCTTGTCACCGGACGAGACGCCGCACAGGACCTGCACCGAGCTTCCCTCCGTCAACTCCGAGGAGAAAATGAAGGGCGATATTTTAGGTGGATCTGGAAACAAGGTACTGGCGTGAAACATGTGTACCATAGCGTAGTGCTAGTATTATGTAGCAGACGACACGTACTGCGCACTTGTATGTCCAGCTCCCGGCGCGCAGCGGGTCCCTGCGGCGCGGACACGGCGCACGCGTAGTGGCCCGCGTCGTCCGGCAGCGCGGGCGCCAGGCGCAGCGCCGCCCCGCGCGCGCTCACCCGCCCCGCGCCCGCCAGCGCCACGCTCGCGCCGCGCCGCCACCACGAGATGGAGCTGCGCACACACGTCACTGCGTTACCTCACACTGTCTCATACTACATACCTACTCTGTACTAACACTAAGTGCGACTACTTTACATGTAGTGTAGTAGAGGAATCATCCTAGCAAAATGCACCTCTATGGACCTGATCGGATATCCAGCGTAGGGGCAGAAGATGGTGGCGTTGGCGCCGGCCACCACTCGCACCGGACCCAGCGCGCGGATGGACGGCGGCCCTGAACGACCACATTGTTTAAAGTTAGGATGACTCAATAATGAATACGATAAGATAAAAGAGTGTGTAAGTACCGTATATGTTGAGCCTGGCGGAGTGTTGCGCGGCGCCGCGGTCGTTGTGCGCGCGGCACGTGTAGCGCCCGCCGTCGCTGACGCCCACGGCGCTCATGTTGAGCACGGAGACCACGTCGCCGCTGAGCGAGCTCTCCGTGCTGATGAAGTAGCGATGCTGCGCGCGGTACTGGTCCAGCGGCTGGTCGTCCAGCAGCCAGGTGAAGCGCGGCGGCGGCGCGGCGGACGCGGCGCAGCGCAGCGACACGCCGCCGCCCGCGCGCAGCGCCTGCTCTATGAACGTGTAGTGCAGCTCCGGGGCCGACTCTGTTCACACCACACATCGTCATTCATATTTATTTACATTTATTGATAAAGTATTAAAAATATTATTAAGTTAATTGGTACTATGAAAACATTGGAGCTGAATATTTAAATAAAGGTTAGGATATTAAAGTAGGGTGTGCATAAAATAAAGGCTCATATAAATGAATGAGGTCGCTTGGTCCACGTCACATAAAGTAACAGAGCACTGATAGGACGGCGTCCGTTTTATGAAAAATTAGTTAAATATAGGCCGTGAGGTCCGTGATGTGCATATAGTCTACCTCTAATGATACGTGTACAGTCTCATTGCGACACAACACGGTCTGATGTTACGCGCGTTACTTGCTAATGTGACTCATTATAATGGTCATTAAATGTGTAGGTAATTAATTTCTTTATTGATTGTAATAATGTTGTGTGATCATATAGTAGGTACCCGGCGATATATTGCACACATCGATCTTTGGAAAGAGACAATCGGTTAATTTCAGTCTTGTAAAACGTTGCTTATGTCGTAAGTAATACAATCAGTCCGGTATCTATTAAGTACTTAGTAGTTAGTAAAACAATTACGATTTGCTTCTTTTAATATTTTTAATTTGTAAAAATTAAGTTTGAGGTTGTTAACAACTCTCTTGTATTTTGTGCGACAGAGATAACGCTCTACGAAGCCGAGATTAGCCGGTAGTCTCTTTCCAAAGGTCGATGTGCAATATTTACCGCTGGGTACTGTACAGTATGAGGACATTGATAATATGATTGGTTTTTAAAGAAAGACAGACAACAATGAGGAAGCGAGAAAGTGAGATTATAATTTATTGATGATTTTGAAATTGTATATTATGATGTTAACAATAAGTGCTATATTTTGTTGCACTGCAATGACTTTTTATCGAAGTGCAATGTTTCCGTCACCAGTGTCACTTAGTAAGACATGATGAAACATACAATGTCAAATAGAAGTAAGTAGGGATTTAATCATTTATAACTTCAACCTTATGCCGGACGCCTTAAGATACATTTTAATGTGATAATTTTCAAAACTTATGCTAAAATTATTCAGCTATTTTCGGTAATCGGATGTACTTTTCTTACTCATTGATTTGCTGTCTTTCTTTAAAAGCCAATCACATTATCAATGTCCCCATACTGTACTCTAAGTTTGTTTCTGAAGACAGTCACCCTGTTAGTTAACTTCAGGGAATCTATTGAAGTTAGACAATGTTGCGCCCAACTTTTCCTTGCGCAGGGAGGGTTAAACTTTGTTCCACAAGAAACAGGGACATTCAGCAAACATTTAACTATGATTGATTTCGATTTCAGGTACACAAAACATTAGATTGAGATGGACAGTACTGTACCTCCGAGGCGCAGCTCGGCGGCGGCCTGCGCGGTGTCGGCGTGCAGGCGCGCCACGCACTGGTACACGCCGCGGTGCGCGCGCGTCACGCCGCGCAGCACGAGCTCGGCGCCGCCCCCTCCCCCCGCCCCCGCCTGCACGTGCGCGCCGTCGTGCAGCCACGACAGCGCGGCGCCGCTGACCGACGCGCGGCACGTGAAGCGCGCCGTGCTGCCACTGTCCGCCACCTGCCGTCACACACATGTAGCTACATTTCATATAATTAAGTGATAGGTACACCGATATCCGTGTGGTGACGGAGGAAGAATACAATATAAAACCGACTAAGGGACTTTCGTGAATTTTACCTTTACGAAATAAAAAAGAAGGAAAACTTGAAATTAAACACTATACCAATCCGTCTGGCCAGCATGACCAAGGCCGTAGGCGAGTATCCCTCCGTCATGGCAGGAGGCCCGTCCCTGCAGTTTATGATGATTAAGGGGCTGTTATGATGAAGTGATACACTTTTATTCATTTTTTTTTTTTTTTTTTAATTTATGGTTTGCAAAACTGGATACAATTTTTTTTACAGATTGTTAGATGGGTAAAATAAGAGCTTACATACAAATTGTACCCTATCATATGCAAACACAGCATGCAATTTTATGTTTACAAGTATAAACAAACAAATAAAATTCAAACAAAGATTACATTAAAAACTAACACAACAATAAAATTACTCCCCACGATACATCACTTAATCACACAAAAATGTTCATTTAAAGCATGCTTTACAGAGGCTATAGAACCATTAAATAAGTCTACTTCGTTTCGAATGGCGTTACACGATTTCATCATGCGGTACACAGGAGCATGTTGACCAATATTTGTTCTGCAGAGCGGTAGATCAAATGTTCTCCTATTCGCAAGTCTACTACCAGCGCGGGGAACAGCAAACTGTACATTTTCGAGGATGAACCTGGATTCGACTTGTCCGTTAATAAGTTTGTACATGAACAGTACATCAATGATTTTTCTGCGACAATGAAGGGGTGGTACATTGTAGTTCGATAACCTTTCGTCGTAAGACGTTAGAAGCCGGCATTTGTTATCCGTATATGTAAGGTGATAAAGAAATCGCTTTTGGATACGCTCAAGACGATCAGAATGAACCTGATAACCGGGATTCCATATAACACTACAATACTCAAGAATGCTACGCACTATTGAGTTATATAAAGTAATAGTCAGTGTGGGTTGTTTAAAGATTTTCATCTGACGTGTGATAAATCCTGATATTTGCGATGTCTTTTTAATTATGTTATTTATATGGAATCTGAAACTTAAAGATGTATCCAATGTAACTCCAAGGTCACGAATCACCTGAACTTCCTCCAAATCAAAAGAATCGATCTTATAGCTCGCAGAAGAAGAATTTCTCTTTCTTGTGAACTTAATATGAAAGCATTTGTTGACGTTAAGCGACATGTTATTATTTAGGCACCATGAATGTATACGATTCAAATCCTCCTGTAGGCACTGGACATCCTGGTCACTACAGACGACTCTATATAATTTGAGGTCGTCAGCATACAATTTAAAACTGCTTCCAATTGAGTCGCAAAGATCATTGATAAAGACCAAAAAGAACAGTGGCCCCAAATGAGAACCTTGTGGAACTCCAGTTAGCGCCTCAAAAGTGAAGGACTTAAAACCACGGATTGAGACCAATTGAGATCGATTGGATAAGTATGATTCGCACCATCTGCGTAAGTCACCGTGAACTCCAGTACGACCAAGTTTCTCCAAAAGCAGGCTATGATCCACCAAGTCAAATGCCTTTTTAAAATCTGTGTATATGGCATGTACTTCATTGTTATTGTCTAGAGCATTTGAAATGTCATTAATGTATTCCATCAAGTTAGTTGAAGTAGACTTGAGAGGAAGAAAGCCGTGTTGGTTTGGGTTAACGTAGTTTCTAAAATGTGGTAGAATTTTTTTGTAAATAAGAGATTCGAGTATTTTCCCACACGTTGACAATATAGATATGGGCCTATAATTAACTACGTTGTCCTGTTCTCCGGATTTATGAATAGGTGTTAAATAAGCGAGTTTCCAATCTTTAGGAAAGGTTCCAGTTCGCAACGAAGTATTATAAAGTAAGGTAAGTGGTCCGGACATGTTCATAGCACATTTTTTTAGTACACAGGGGGCTAAATTATCAGGACCGGGACCCTTGTGACAATCCAAAGACTTCAGAGCTGCTAAGACTTCCCTCTCGCTTAGTACAAATTGGTTTATAGCTGGAATATTCGTTTCTGAAGTTTGAGAAGAGCCGCTCATGTTAGAAGAATAATGCTGGTGGCTGCTGTAGATAGACTGGAAGTACTTGGCGAATAAGTCAGATACCTCAAGTCCACCCCGAGCTAACTCTATTCCTAGATACATTTCATTTGGCAACGATACAGAGCACGCCTTCTGGGTCTTTAGGTAATTCCAAAAGTATTTAGGCCTGTTGTATAAGTGGTCGCATGCGTATTTCTTAAAATTGTTGTAGCAGTCTTTGATCATGCCTTCACATCTTGATCTAAGAAGGTCAAATGTAATTTTGTCCATGGGATTACCATATTTTTTAAATTTATTATGATACTTATTTTTTTCTTTAAGATTTTTAATTAGAGGAGTACTAAACCACGTTGGAAATCTATCACTGCGTGGTCGACGAAGAGGGGTATACGTGGTAACTAATGGCATGACTGTGTCGTAGAAAATTCCGAGCATGTCATTTATTCCGGTAGAATTTGACCAGAGTGAAGTCCAGTCAATCCTTTCCAGTTCATTATTTAGAGTATCATAGTCTGTCAAGTTGTAATTGTAAAAAGGGACTTTATTTGCTTTCATTTCAGAGTATCCATTTTTTTTAACCATAATTTGCAGGCAGGGGTGGTGATGATCCAGAGGAAGCAAAGGTGTATCCGATTCCGTTACCGTCAGGTTTCCGGGACTGTTACTCAAAACTAAATCGAGAATACGCTAATTAAAATTTGAAACAGCATTACATTGATGCAAGCTATTGAACGCAGTAGAGTCTATACACAGGTTAAGGATATTATTATTTGTTACGTAAGAATCATCTGACCACTGAATTTCAGGCATATTGAAATCGCCAGCAATAATAGTTAATGAACGCTTTTTTATTTTATTCTGGATTACATTGGAAACAGAGTTAAAGAATGTTTTTACGTAATCATACTTTAAAGGAGGCGGGATATACACTGCACAAATATTAATGTCAACACCGCACTGACCCCTTAAGCAGACCCAAAGGTCCTCTCCTACCGATTCCCACTTACTTTTTCTTGATATTTCATACTTTTTTAAAACAGCAATCATTACCCCACCGCCATCCTTCTTTGTAGCCGCAGAACAGGTTGAAGATCTGTCGCGCCTATACACATTATAACGTTGATCAACAAGTTCATGGTCGAAAATTGTGCTATTCAACCAAGTCTCTGTAATTATCACTACATCATAATTGTTATTAAGGAGGGACATATAAAGTTCATTTGTTTTGGTTCTAAGGCCTCTGGCATTTTGGTAATATATATTGAGAGTGAATGTTATCAACCAAAAGATACAAAAAGAAAACATGCATTTTTATAAAAAAATAATAACGAAGGTGATTAAAAGCCTAAAGAGAGCCGAGATGCTTAATGTCCCTTACAAGAATATTCGGCGAATTGACGTCTTTTTTCAACAGAATGCGACCGTTTCGCACCCACAGGAATTGGTAGTTTTTGTCCTTGGCGAACTGCCGTGCTGCTCCGTGCAATTTTTTGTTTTCAGGTGATAGGTGTTCTGAGACAAACACATGCGTGGTTTCACCAGGTATTCCCAAATGCGCTGAGTTGAGTTTGTCGTTTCCGTGGGTTCTATTGAAGGTCTTAACTGCTGCCAACAGGTTGTCGCGAGAGCGTGCAGATACCATCTTTACTACGACGTTTCTTGGCCTAGGGGCGTGAGGATTAAGTTTGGCAACGCGATGAAAATTCAGAATTTCACTATCTGATGTGCCGCTCGATACTGTTGTGATTAGTTGCTTGACAATGTTAAGTAAGTTCTCAGACTTTCTCTCTGGAACATTCTGGAGCTCTAGGTTACACTCTCTAACGTGCTGTTCCATTTGATGTATCTTAGTGCTCATGGAGTTAAGTTGCGCGGTAAGGGCGTTGTTTTCTGTTTTGAGGAGTGAAATAGTGTCTTCATGACCTTTGTTGGTAACAACTTGGTCATCGTGCATTTGGGATAAAAATGTAACCGAGTTTACAACCTCGTCGAGTTCCTGGCGCATCATAGACATCTTTTTTCCCACATTACGAACTTCCGTTTGCATATCAAGCAGAGTAGTATGGAATGTTGTCAGACAAACCTGCTGAGTCTCGAATTTATTGTTCATATCAGTGCGGAGGTTACAAATCTCGTTCAATATCGCTTGGATGTTCTGATCTGTATTGGCTGAAAGTGGAGGAGAGCTGCCAGCTGGCAGTTTAGGAGTATTTTCCTTTTGTTTTTTATTATGTGTAGGTGTATTACTGTTGTCGCCCTTGGCGCGAGTAAACAAACAAACTGGACACACCCACTTAGAACGAGTGATCGAAGACTCAACATATTTGACACACTCGATGTGATAGCTCCGATTGCATAGCTCTGTTGTACATTTGATCCTTTTCTGAGTTACAAGCACACTTTCGTTACATGCAGCACATTTGCCCATTGTAGAAGATGAAATTAGCACCAGAATAAGTAACAACGGCAGCGCCTTTCAAAAATTTCAGAGCAATAAATTTTACTTATGCTCCTTTCGAAAACGTGACGGCAAAACTCTCAGCTTAAGCGCCTTCCAAATATTGTGAGCAATACACAATTCATATAATTAAATTGTGGGTAATCTGATTGTAAACAAAAGAAAAAAGTTCTACTTTTAAATTAAATGTATAGGTTTTTAAATTGAAAAAGGATAAATGTTGCACAGTTTAGAAGCACCTGGAACTGTTGGGATGATACTCTGACATCATAAATTGGTCCTTTTACTTCTTTGCTTACACTGTAGTTGATTTAAACGTTCACTTTATCCACACCACTTTTATCAACAATAAATAGTTTTTAAGTCTCACAAACGCTAGTCACTATAATATTCAGTCTGTTCTACACGTAGGTGTAGTCCAAACCTAATTATTATACACTTTTATAATTTTAAACAATAATATTCCCGAGAGCTAATATGTTCGTGACGTTAAGTGACGTAACTTTTTGTGTACGAGATTCATACGAGCTTTGTAATAGGAGTACTTCCATTATGATTCAAAGTACAAAACATTCATTAGTTTTTAGAATTTTTTTAAGCCATGAAATATTTTTAAGGAATACAAATAATCGGAGAACAAAAAAGAAGATAAATAGGTACTCGTAGTATACGTACGAGTACAGTGGGCGTGACGGTGACGGTGAGCGTGTCGCGCACTGTGAGCGTGACGTGCGCGGTCGCGTCGCCGAACACGTTGTACGCCTTGCAGATCCACAGCCCCGCGTGCGCCACGCTGACGCGCCGCAAGCAGCGCGCCGCGCCGCCGCCCCACGCCCACGCCTCGCCCTCCACAGGCTGCAGGCGCCCGCTCAGCTCGCGGTACCACCTGCACACACACGCACCGTGTAGTAGCGCACGTCTAGTGACGTCACGTGCTCATAGTGTGACTCACGTGTAGTGCGGCTCCTGCAGGTCCGGCGCGACGCAGGGCAGGCACACGTCCTGCCCCGCGGCCGCGCGCACCTCGCCGCCCGCCGCCAGCCGCGGCGCCGCTCTCACCGCGCCCGCTGCACACAGCACAACACCGTTTACTACACTTGTACTAGTACATACTTGTGTTTACTTGTGTATCGCGACATAATAAGTACTGACACGTGAGGGTGAGGTGGGCCGGGCGCGCTCGCTTAGTGGTCCCCGTGACGGCGTGCCGCGCGAGGCAGCTGTACGCGCCCGCGTCCCCGGCCCTCACGTCGCGGATCAGCAGCGTCGTGTCCGCCACTATGTACTTAGAGCCTGGGAAACATTCAACGTCATTACTACTATATCAAGATATTTAAATATAATGTTCGGGTATCTTTTGATGTTAGTTCATGTTACTTTATCTCGTGTGTAGTGTGTGTGTGTGTACGTACTGGGTGTGGGCGGGTCGACGTGCAGTACGGCGTCATCCCGGTACCAGAGCGCGGGGCGCACGAGGTCACGTGCCGGCGGCGTGGCGCCACACGTGACGGCCGCCACGCCACCCGGCGCCGCCGACGTGGCGCTCGCCACCGGCTCCCACGCGCCGTCCACCACTGCACCCACATCGTACGATCACTCATCAATAACACTATTATCATAACATAACACGGCCGGGGCACGTCACGGCCCTGTTCCTGACGTGTGAGGATAGTCCTTAAATCTCTCACTGGTTACAACTTATAATATAAAAAAAGAACAAATCCACTTAAATAATGACTAGTATACATCGTTTAAAATAAGGTAGTATTAGATAGGTAAATAAGTATGTAGCGAGACCTGGGTGTAAGACGACGTCCCTGGAGAGCGCGACGCCGTGCGCGTTGGCGGCGCGACAACGCAGCGTGACCGCGGGCGCCTCGTACGTGCCCGACGTGGGCAGCACCTCCAGCGTGCCGTTACTGTGCACGCGCCTGTGTACGTACGCAATGTTTCAGTCACAGTGTGGACTGTACTGTACCGCGCCACCTCGTCCCACCGGACAACACCCACCACTCGCTCTATTATAATCGTTCTCATTTCGCATAATTATCGTCGAGAGGGAAAATATTTCAAAGGTACCCATTAACAATTTGGAGCTCAATTTGTATTCGAGGGCGACCTAATTGTGAGCTATTAATAATAAAAGTTAAAGGAGAACCTTCAAATGAACTCGTTACTCTGAACAAGCTTTAAATCAGTTTTGTATTTTGTTCATTTGTGTACAAAGTAAGTCCCGATTATGAACTCACTAAGTACTTGTTGCTCCCGAAGATAAGACTATGTGGCTAACATTATTGAGACACATGAGAATAATTATATCGGTTAGTGAAGATTTCGGCTTATTTTAAATGGGTGTCCCACAATCTGACTTCAAGCGACTGTGCCTTGCAGTTTTGATCTAAAACTACACAGAGATATCTATAAATGTAGAAGTTTGTCTAATAGTAACATGAAATAATTCTGAAAATGTAACTCTATTGAACTCAGTCGATCAGACAAGCTTGAATAATTATTGACATTAACGTCTAATATTTAATAGTGGAATATAGTTATTTCCCACAATCACTTTATTAATGCAGTTCAGACTACCAAATATTAATTTGAATGACAGATAAATGGAGATTTAATGATCTTAGAATTCCTCTACGAGTGTAGGTGTTGCGGTACCTGAGCGCGGGCGCGTCGTGCAGCGCGGTGTTGTCGTCCGCGAGCCAGGACAGCGCGGGCGCGGGCTGACCGCGCGCGGCGCAGCGCAGGCGCACGCCCGCCGCCGCCGCGTACTGCACGCGCCCGCCCGGCTCCACGCTCACACTGGGGCCCAACATCGACAGCTCGCCGCGCGACGCTACACACACGCAGACATCTATACATTATTATATTAGAGTACTTAAACGTTTAATATTTACCGAAATATTAAACGTTTAAGTACTCTAATAAAACCGAAATGAATCCGAACTTCGCAATTAATTGAAATCCATTCATTCGTTGTAGTTACTTAGTATTCATGTTACGAGATTGTATGTAGAGTCGTTGCAAGATAGTTTGTGAAGTAGTTATAGTAGTCACGCTACAACTATATTCTTATATATATATATTTAATATAATAAATAAACAGAGTTCACATGTATAGTATCAATGGAATATAAGTACAATACAATTTAATTGGTAGTCCCTTTCTTCTCCGAATATCGATCGTCCGAAAATAATAATCCCAAACAAGTTTACCATAATCATCACTTTCCATAATGTTCGCGTATACGAAATCGTATATTACCTAATCATCTTTACCTATAATACTTGTGTGTCATAAAATGGGTTACTATAATTATTACATATCCTATTTTTTCTTGCTATAAGATCACATGCCCTAAAATAAAATATTAGGGCAAAAGTCAGAAACAGTTGGTTAGGTTAGGTTAGTATGGTGACCACAACGCGCACGAGCCGAGCGAGCGAAGCGAGCGTGCCGCGGCAGCGGCCGGCGAGTGCCAGAAACATTTTTTTTATGTAAAACTAAAATATAGTATTTATGTTTTTCAACCGACTTCAAAAAAGAGGAGGTTCTCAATTCGGTTGTATTTTTTTTTTTTTTTTTATTTTTTTTTTTATTTTTTGTGTTTGTTACCTGATTTCTCGAAAACGGCTAGACCGATTTGAAAAATTTTTTTTTTGTTCGTATGGGTATGCTTCCCATTTGGTCCCATTGTCACCAGATCTGGATCTGGATGACGGGATCCCAGAGAAATCGAGGGCATCTCTTGAAAATTGTAGGGACGCATTGTGTAAAATCTTGTCATACATGTGCATCTCTGACGTCACTACCAAATAGTCAAGAGTAAGAACTGGTCAGATCCTGGAGACCAGAGTGAGTCGAGGGAACACCTCAACGGCATATTGCAGCTACCTTGTGTTTGGGCTTATTTTAATTGTATTGATGAAGACTTTACAAAACTTTACACAAACATGATCTGATGATGAAGAAGATTGAGGGTCGAGGCAACTCCTCAACGGTATATAGCAGTTACCGAGTGTTTGGGCTTATTTTATTCGTATTGATGAAAACTTTACACAACTTTACACAAACATGATCTCATGATAAAGACGACTGAGGGTCGAAGAAACTCCTCAACGGCATACAGCAGCTACCTTGTGTTTGGGCTTATTTTAATTGTATTGATGAAAACTTAACATTATGAATGTAATCGCAGGTGTGGTTTAAGACTTGAATGAAATTCTTATTTTAAATTAAAATAGGAATTAATAACGGATTATAAATAGACAAAATTGTTGAATTGCATTTAATTTATTTTAAACTTATTCTTTAGATATAACAAATTGATAATAATAATTATTATATTTATTTGATTTATTTTAATTTTAATTAACTTAATTATTATTACCAATTAACCATGCCGAGACGGTGGCTACGCTTTTCGATGTTCTCCCTATTTAAAACTTTTTGCATGTAGGTCCTCCGTTGTTCACTAGTCTCTTTTGAAATGACATTGGAGGTAGATTTCCTACATTAAAAGGCGTTTATCCCTTTCTTCGTTTGTTTCATTCAATCGGCGCTGTCTCATATAAGCAGCGCGTTTCGTAGGTCTACCCATATTCCGACAAAGTAATGTCCCACTGCAGGGACGGGCCTCCTTCTGTGACGGAGAAATACTTGGCCTACTAATACCACGCTGGCCAGGCGGATTGGTATAGGGTTTAATTTTAAGTTTTCCTTCTTTTTATATCTCAAAGTTAATATTCACGGATAGTCCCTTAGTCGGTTTTTACGACACCCATGGGATGAAATGAGGTGGTGACATATTGTGTTTTCACTCCGTCACCACACGGATTTATAGAATTGGAATTCACTAAAAATTTAGAAATAAAATTAATTTTCACAAAAAAAAAGAACCGACTTCAAAGACAAAAATTGCACTAAAAAGTAATAAATAATTACTTGTATTTTGATTTTACAACAATAAATCAGCCATTATTTCTATTTAATTTTAATTTATAGAATAGGTTCTTTTCATTAAGTATTGTAAAAGTATTGTTAAGGATATTTCTTGAAGAGTCTGTAAATATATTTATTTGTAGATTGTTTAAAAGATAATCAAATTATTACAAATAATGTAATATTATTGTTATTTTTGGAGGCGGTGTCAGCCAACGGAATAAGTACGATAATACCTAAGCAAACGGAATGACGGCCATGAATTACAGATTATAAATGACTTCGACATTATATTTGTTGATTGTGTATGGATTAGTTTAAAAATTAAACAAATATTAAACAACTATTCTTATCATATTTAAATAAATATATTTTAAAATACCAGTATCACATTTAAACGTTTTAATATTATATTTAATAACTGATTAAAGCTTTCCAGAACTTAAAATAGATTAGATTTAAAGAAATAATTCGCGAATAGGATCAATAATGCAAAATGTTGTCTACAAGTTCGTTAGAATAGGCAATAAAGTTTTGTATAACACACTCTCATCACTTTAAATGGTTTCTAATTAGATAAATATTGCATTTAAAACGAAAACGGCCGTTTCATTTTCGAATGTGAATTTTATGTAATTATTAGTCTGTGTATAACACGGCGCCATAATATTTGTTTAAGTTTTCAGTCAGAAATAAAAAATGGTATACTTAATAATAACGATCGTGGCTGACACCGACTCCAAAAATAACAATAATATTACATTATTTGTAATAATTTGATTATCTTTTAAACAATCTACAAATAAATATATTTACAGACTCTTCAAGAAATATCCTTAACAATACTTTTACAATACTTAATGAAAAGAACCTATTCTATAAATTAAAATTAAATAGAAATAATGGCTGATTTATTGTTGTAAAATCAAAATACAAGTAATTATTTATTACTTTTTAGTGCAATTTTTGTCTTTGAAGTCGGTTCTTTTTTTTTGTGAAAATTAATTTTATTAAATATTATAGATTGTGATGGTTATAGCAAAAAAAAATAGGTCAAGTTATGTTTAGGGATTTAGGTTTTCGGACAAGTGATATTATAAGACATTAATTTAGGGCTAGCTACCATTCGGACACATGATGATTCGGATACAAAATGTTATGACACCTTAGATTATGGATCAAAAAATTATGAGACAAAATAGAGAACCAATTTAATTTACTGTACACTTAGAGTTAGTAACAAATATTATCCATTGATCAATGAAATATTCATTAAATTAAATAAGTAATGTATCACTTTTCTACTCTGCATAAGTTGGTAACAGTATTAAAAAGACATGCTTCTTTATTTCAGTTATTTCAAATACAATTTCATTTTATTTTGTTTTAAAAAGCAGTAGTTATGAAAGAGATATAAACTAGGATGAAGAGTGAATTCGTCTATTATATAAATCGCGGAGTAAGAGATAAAATCCAAGAGTTTTTCACGTTTAGGTACGTACCCGTAAATACAAACTTGGAAGCGAGCAAAGCTATAAAAGTTTATTTTTTCTTTTTATTGAAGTATCTCTGGGCACAATCGCAATGTATCCCGAGACGCGAGTTGAACGAGAGTGGTGCGCGGCAGGAGGAGGAGGGGGGGGGGGGAGCGACTGTCCCACCGCACAAACAAACGCTAACTTTAAGCCACTTAAAAGTGTAACAAGGCAAGTTTTAAAATGGTTTGAGCTAAAAGAATGAAGTCTCCGTGTGTGCGGCGACCGCGCGCTGTGGCCCCGCACACGCGCCGCGCCACACCGCCCGCGCCACGCACACACTCGCTCTGCGTCGATCACTTACTTTTGTAGCTTCTTGTTTCTTACTATTATCTACATACTCTTCTTTTAATTTTAACGAAAAAATTAATGTTATTTATTTTCTGACTCTTTTTACTCTAACTCGATACAACGAATGTCTTTCTCGTTTTATTTAATAGTCGATAAATGGTTTCTCTATTGAAGGAGGAAACTTAGTCAGACAGATTAGATGCAACTTCTCTTTGTCAGCTTTTACAACACCATGTACGCTTACCTAATCAATATAAGAAAGTGGTAATGTTTTATGTAAATATATAAAGTGTAGATAATATAAATGTATATGTAATAAAACAGAGAGGAGTACTCACAGGTGAGGTGCAGGAGCGCGAGGAGCGGCAGCAGCATGGCCCTCGCCGCCGCGCCTGCGACACCACAACAACTGTTATTACTTATTAGTAATGAGAGGTTGCAGGTCTCTTCAGCACAAGGCAGTATAGCTCCCTCCAGCCACTAGTGTGAAAATGTTACTAACTATGTACGGATAAAAGGGTACAAGTGACTAATAATATAGCATTGCTTAATAGTTTATATGTAGAGTAGGCTGCGACCTTGCTCTGTTATGTTGAGCGCCACGAGCGGCGGTCACCACGCATCATCAGAAAGTCTGCTAGTATGCGTGCTACCTTAATCCAACAAAATACAAAGGAGCTTGAATTTTTCATCCGAATTTGATACACATATTAAATTAAAAAGGTTTCTCTACATTTGTATGAAATAAAAAACGTAATGAATAAGAACATTAGAATGTAAAAGAGATAAATTCAGTTTGTAATTGTATACGATTGTTGTGGGAGACGTGGAATACGAACCTGTATCAATTATATTTATTTGTTCACAAAAATGTGTCTGTCTGTTAATGTGTGCCCGGGGCTGTGTCGTACGCAGGGAGAGCGCTCTACTGACAGATAATTCACTAAATCGTCGCGAAGCTACATTAGATGTGTGGTACAGTGTACAGCTACTGAGCCTCCGCGGGTGCTAGCGCCACGCTTTACATATTTGTATTTGTGTGTAAGATACAACAAATACAGAATGCTTTACATACAAACATAATATTGTTTTATTTCAAGATGCTTATAACATTGAAACATGACTTACATTCTACATAGTGGGCGGTGGGGCATGTTTCTCCTGCTACAGTTTGACTCTGGCTGGTTTGTTTTTACTTTTCATTAACAATTATAACCATTATGCATATCAACCAAACCACTGATGTAGGTGACCGTGACAGAGCTCCGAAATGAAAGTGCCCAAGAAACACAGGGCTCTTTTCAAATGATGTGTTACTTTATAATAAGTAAACTAAAAGGAAAGAAATAAATTTAACCACCTAACAATACAATAACATTTATTATTTTCCCCATATAGTCCCATTTTCCGGTATCATTGACTTAGCTCTAACTAATAATTGTAAATTAAAATGTTAATGACTTAACAGATTCATCAGTCAACATAGTACAATGACAATCTTAGGGTAACTGAGTCGAGTACAGTTACAGCGAGGGTGATATCACTTACATTCGTCGTTTAAGTGCTTGCTTATAACGGGTGGCGCAAAAGAAAGGATCCGGTGTTGTTTGGCTCTCTCTTTTTTTCTAAACAAAAAACTTCAATTCTGTTTTTTGATTATGTTAATTTGAACCTTTAGAATTTTATTGGTCAAGTCGAGAAAACTATATAGGTCATATTAGAGCCGTCACAATTGATTTCCCTATAGGCTCGTTTTATAGCATTTTTCATAAATTTAACGAGATTTACGGGCGACAGATTCTCGCACTCGTGTCGAATGTTGTCCAGCGTCTCGAGCATGTTCACGTAAACACGGGATTTCAAAAAATCCTGCAAGCAAGTCTGGAACGCTTGAATCTAGCGACTTTGCAAACCAATGCCAAAATCGTACACTTCTTCCTCGAGATTAAGGACGACTTGGACGTAACCTACGCGCGTTTGAGGGTCGCCAGGCAGCAGCTGATGCACTGACTGGACTTTGTACGGGAATTTGCGCAGGTCATTGACCAAAATTAGCCTTAGGGAAGTCCGGCTGATAGCTAATTGCGTCTTGTTGATGTTTACGGCGATTTCCGGAAACCCTCGGTAACAGCGGTAATGTTCTCAGCAAAAAAGGCTCTCTGGGGCTCGCCACTCTTGGTATGGTCTCGTGTGGTCGCATACTCTTCAAGGTTGGTAAACAAACGGCCCAATATTTGTCAGTTTCAGACGGCCGGGGAATCGACGAATTGATACCTAAAAGTATAGACACGATTATCTCGTGTTCTTGGGGAGTGTATCACTCCATGCCTTGTTCACTTGTATTCTGCATCTGTCTAGTCCTCAAATGTCAAAACAGATTTGACATTGTCAGCAATTTAAAAAAATAAGAGCATGTTCCAATAGGGTCATTTCTTTTGCGCCACCCTGTACTTGGTCAGGGGATCAAAGTAGCGTTCATTGATCGCCACGTGGTCTTATGAAAAAAATAATAACTTATGTTTGTTTTCAGATTTCTGACTATCATATATACAATTTTGTAACAAATTGTAGAAATTGTTACGGCACCGACTAAATAAGATCGGTTTGTGACAGTTTTTATTTTCATTCGCTTTTTCATGACTTTATTGTCGTGAAAGGTGACTTAGGGATTAAAAGTCTTTATTAATTGTAGCCTATATGTTAATATGATGTTTCAGCCTATATTACTGTAAAGTTTCCTCGAAATCCGTTCAGTAGTTTTTGCGTGTAAGAGTAACAAACATCCATCCATCCTAACTACTGAATATTATCTTTACGAAATAAAAAGAAGGAAAACTTGAAATTAAACCCTATACCAATCCGCCTTGTCAGCGTGGTATTTGGAGGCCAAGTATCCCTCTGTCATGGGAGGAGGCCCGTCCCTGCAGCGGGACATTGATGGGCTAATAAGATGATGATGATCTATCCTAACAAACTTTTGCATTAGTAGGATGTAAAAAGAGTAACACTGTTAGATTATAACCTGTATAGATGTTGTATTGTTTTATAAGCTAAGCTGCAAGTGTTGTTGATTCCTTGTTCAATATAGGCTGCGGGCTCGCGGAGCAAGCTACGCGTGGGCTACAGGTAGAGTGGCGCACTCGAACTCGATTAGTGCGCAATCACGCGCTCGAGTAGGTCTCAAGCTGGGAGCACACGCGCGTCCTGCGTTCGTCAAGCACCAGTACTCGCACCTCACTTACCTAGTCACTGCGCCGAGCTAACTATACTGTGTACTCTCTTACTCACTGAACAATACTAGTTCATTATATTTGCTATTTTGTTAAGTGTTTTAATAATCTATTTCTTACCTATTAGCAGTTTACTCCTAGATACAAAGATGAAGTGCTTTATGATTTAATATTATTTTGATTTTAATAAATCTACGCCATTGATACCGATAATACTTAATGTTTTTTAAGCAATTTTGTTTAACATAAATACATCATAAATATTATGTATATTAATGTATCATACTTTTGTAAGATATTATTTTGATCAATTTTGGTAATACACACATCAAAAAAGTCTAAGCAACATGCATGATATTACAAATTTACCATTTATATTAATTAATTTCTAAGTATTTACTCACTCAAAGTGTATAGGTAAGTAAACTTTTTTGTTATTGATGACATACTGGCTGGTTGTAAAAAAAAAATTTCGATTATGTTTTGTTTTTTTTCATAAAATTCAAATGACTGCGAATTTGTTTGAATTTGAGTGCATGTTAATTGCTACGTTTTAGTCTTGATTTTATAATTTTACCAACCATTTAAATACAGTTGGCGACAAAATTGAATTGTTAGATATTCTTTACGTCATGGAGCGACGTCATTTGACGGCAGATGAAATGCAAAGAGCTGTAGGGATGTTGCAAGCGGGAAGTAATCAATCTCAGGTATCTCGACATTTTGGTATTCATAGAAGTGTTATTTGTCGTCTTTGGCAGCGCTACAATAATACAGGGGAACCCGCTGAACAGCATCCAGGCCGTAAAAGGAGTACAACCACTCGGCAAGACCGGTACATACAACTGACTGCAAGACGCCAGCCGATGTTAACCGCTCGAGAGATAAGTTTGAGGCTACAAAATTCAAGTGGTGTTGATGTAAGTCCCCAAACTGTGCGAAATCGACTGCATGAGTACGGCCTACGAGCTCGACGCCCTATCAGGTGCCCACCGATACGTCACGGGAATCGCGCTCGTCGAAATGAATGGTGTAGAGAACGCATAACATGGACCCAGGAACAATGGGATAAAATTATGTTTTCCGATGAGTCGCGATTCGGGTTTAGGCCTGATACAAGAAGGGTGCGAGTGTACCGTCGACCCGGAAATACTGAAAGACTCAGGTGCGTTCAGGAAGTTCATCCATACAGCGGCTCAACAGTTATGGTATGGGCGGGTATTATGAAGAACAGGCGAACTGAGCTCGTTTTTGTAAATGGAAACATGAACGCTGAAAATTACGTTGAGGATATTCTCAGACCTTATGTCCATCCATTTGCACAAACCTTTGGCTCCGATTTTACGTTAATGCATGACAATGCGCGTTCACATACAGCTCGGCGAACCAGTGAATACTTGGCAACGGAGAACATCCAGGTATTGCCCTGGCCTGCACAATCGCCAGACCTCAACCCCATCGAGCACGCATGGGACATGCTCCAGAGACGTGTTTTGAAGGACTTGGACGGAGTGACAACAACCCAACAGCTGAAGGATTTGCTACAATTCCATTGGGAGCGAATACCGCAAGATGACATAAACAGTCTCATTAATTCAATGAATAATCGTTGCCGACAAGTTCTGAATAGCAGAGGAGGCCATACTTTGTATTAAATTGTCCTATTCTTTCACAATAAATTCATTTTCTTAAGAAATTTCAATTTGTAAAAAAAAAGTTTAGTTTCTTATGTACCTGTATATTCTAATATTGTTAATTTCTGTTATTAAAAGAACTTATAAAGAAAACAGCTATTATTTTTACATCATAGAACCCTAAAAATATTATTTTAAAAATAAAATACAATGTTATAATTAAAATAAATGGTAAAATAAATTAATATAAATGGTAAATTTGTAATATCATGCATGTTGCTTAGACTTTTTTGATGTGTGTATTTTTACTGAACTAATATTCTTTTATATATTTAAATGTGGCGAAAATTGATTAAGTTTTGAAGTTAAATACATAAAAAATATATTTAGGCAAAGGAATTAAAAGCCTTCTACTCGTATTGGAGTCTGTTAAATTAAGCAAATTATAACTATATTGTATGTATACCTATACCAAGTTGTTAAAACTACAAACCTGATATCTGTTTTTTTTTCACTCAGGGATCAAATTAGCTCCGCATGTAACAACGAGCGAGTGATGTATATGAACGTCTCAGTGTCTGACCGCGCCGCGCCGCCACAACACAACACTATTAGCGAGATTACTATCGACTGTTCCGCCTATACCCTACTATGTGTCTATACTTATACGTAATATAGTATGTGTGAGTTAAGTAGATACACTACACACACTCATAGTATGATTGATAAATGTTTGATCGTTATGAGAATGCTCGTGAAATATTATCATAATGATGTGGATGTCAGCTTATGAATAACCCAGCTGACCAATTTAAACATAAGGACATATTGTACATATTGTACATACATATTTGTAAGAAATGGACCTCTATGTCGAATAGTTGTAGATAAAGTGCATCGAGCGTCAAGAAAATCATTCATAGATTGCACAAATTAAAAGAAAGTATTCAAAGTGCAGGAGTTACCATTTAATAAAGTAATAATTGTTGTTCCAGAAACTCTACTCTATATTCTAAGACCGAGCTTACCCTATCACTGCACGAACATTGTATACTTACATTTAATACAATAAATATGATTGTTATGAGAACATATCAAATAATAGTTCTTCTAAAACACAGCGTAGCGTACAAGATGCTACGCCGTAGCACCGTAGCGGCGTAGTCTCTCGTAGCTGTTAGTTGAAGTAACAGAATGTGATCTAACAAATGGTGCTCTAAGAGATTAAACTGTAGATGTACTCTACTTAGTGCTGCATTCGTATGAATATTTTAATATTAAATATTACTTAATGCGCCACTATGTTATACGTCATGTTACGTAAAATTAAACCAGTTTATATCAATTAACATTTATCAATGCTCCTTCCTTCCCTAGAAAGATGTGGAGGAAGGAAGCTTGTCACGCTGCTGTCACGCTACCTAGATGAGTTGATGAGAGGAGACAGTGGAGTGGGTCGGTGCAGCTGTCAACATCTAATATGATGAGTGGTAGCGTCGACAACAGATAAGTGACTTTACCTATATCAAGAGACGCGCCGCGAGGGTGAGGGGCGCGGGCAGGACGGTAACGTTACAAAAAGGGTTTTATAATAATTTTATTGATAATGATTACTTTGTATAAAGTGTAGTTTTATCGTTACGTAGCTAATATTGATGATGAGGCGTTCACAGTGTTAACTGTTAGTAGCAGCCGTTGTAATCAGCATTCAGTAGCGTCACGTGAAGGTTGGAAATGTGTTTGTGATTCACAAATGATTGTCTTAAGCTTAAACATCCACTTTGCAAGTATTTATAACATTAGTAGGAATGTGTCGAGCACAACGTGTAGGCGTGTGACCTCACAACTCATGATGCCGAGTATGGATTAATCAGAGACTGTGGGTAAAGACTCGTGCAACACAATGAGTCTCTATATTTTAAACAACCTTTAACTTCTTAATTGTCAATATCCGCTTTAAGTGCGCCGCATATAGTTTGAGAGAGTCGAGGGTACACCAGGTCCCGGAAGACCTGTCAGCCGACCCCCGGCGTTATAATATTGACCAAATTGCTTTATCAGCCTTGTCGCTTATCTGTCACTGGTTGCAATCAACTGTGAGCACTGAGCTAATGCCTACAACGCGAAGGGTTCTTGCTAATAATGATGGAGTGTATACATTAATTACGAACTTATATTGTACGATCTTAGCTGCTAGCACACATGCAGCTCAGGAACAACAAGTAAGGGTCGAGATGGTAACAGTTACGCACAGGTCACCAGCGAGACATACTTTTAGTTTAACATTAATTATTTGTATGCTTAGGACGGGAGCTTACTCGCCTTCTTAGTGTTTGTATAAAATTATGAACTTAATAAGTAACCGCAGTCATAACAACACACAAACAAGAAAAGTTAGAATTACGTTTATTCTTTGTTCTCACATGATTAGTTTGATATGTTCTTGGCATAAAGTTGCGGCTTCACCACAGAGGCTAGACGGACTCTCACAACATCTCGTGTCAACTTTGATTAAAAATACAACATAATTTGCACAGTTTAGGTTCTGATCAACTTTTACTGGTGTGGTTACATTACTAATTATTTTATCATCATGATGAAGAACAGAGATGTTTAATGATTATTTAAGTATTATAACTTTTGTTAAGTTAACAAACATCGGTAGTTTTAATTGATTGCTTATGTGTGTTCAACAGTAAATGTCATGGTTAGTGAGTTGTTATTACTATGGCGTGGAAAAACCAAAGTTTTAATGTATTAAAATCGTTCCAGGATTTTATAATAATTAATAAAACTTTTTTTGTGTAATATTACTTATTCAATATAAAGAATGAATAAAGTGATAGTAAGTGGTAATAATGACTCACGTGACGGCAGCGTAATCCAATACAGAGACTATACCATGTCGTACGCACAGAACTAGTAACACAACACTGCACTACGTAGTGAAGCTCGCTACTGTTACTGTGTACCGCTGTGTACAGTGCACACGTGCGCGCCGCGACACTGCCGCGCGCCGAGTGACGCCGCCGCGCACTGCACGCGACACGCGACGCGACGCACTCACCGTCTCGATGTCGTGCGGGACACACGACATTCAAACTGTGGGTTTGCCATAATAATATAACCCTTCTATTAGAATCTGTACTTCTAATGGCGTCGATCCGATGTCGTTGTACTGTACTCAGCGAGTGCTACCTCTTGGACCGTTTTTTAACAATACTACTTTACGCCTAGGATAATAAGTATTAAATTAAATGACTAAACAAAAATAAAGGTGTATCTTATTCTTATATAATAATGTTATTTATTTTTAATCATGAATAAACATTTTATTATTATAATATATTCTCTAAAAAACGTAAATTAAAAAAATGGAGGTAATTAAAGAAAATGAATAGCATTTTCAAAGTTAACAAAACATGTTTTTATTCAAAAATTTAGTTGTTAATTTTATTTAATTGTAAACGTATTCAAAACAATGTGTCTATATACTATGGAGGTCGTAGCGCGTCATTGTGGCTGCCGTATATGAGGTGAAGAGCTTGAGTTCTGGACAAGATTCACTAGAAATAATTCTGTGATCGCACTTACTTGATTGCCTTGATCGTGCGCCCTGAGCACGGCGCGACGCCGGCTTCTACACGACACCTAAGCTTTAAGAAGAATAAAACTTATTTTATGATGCGTGATTGTGAAATGTTCATCCTCATTCTATGTGAACTAGTTCCTCGGTTTAGATTATGTAGATATATTGTAAAATAATAAAAGTTAGACTAAATTAATACTAATATTTATTATTGTATAGATAGTATAATAATATAGTTTCGTACAATATTAATGTTGCTGTTCACTTCTCTAACAGTCACAAGAGGAACACTTCACTACAAGAGGCTACACGTTGCAGGAATGTCGCGCGGCTCCACATTGTGCGATGTGTATCTTTGCATAACTCTTCTTACAATGTGCTCGTCGTTTAATAATATTAAATAAGCAATGCCAATAATATCTGAGCACAGTGTTGAAGCACTGCTTGGAAATCTTTTGTATTTATTGCCAATTAAAACGTTCCACTTATTATTATAATATAACAATTGCAAGCCAATCAATATGGCGAGCATTGCATTGATACATTTAGTGAAGCTATTTATTGGAAGCGACGCCAATTAATATTAATTATTGGGAATTAGTGCATTGTTCTAAAGCAATTGAATTTTGTCTGTACCAGGCTATGTACTGCGTGCCAGTAACTACTGTATATATTGTTATGTAAGAGGTACATAATATGAGCACGATAAATCAGTATATTGTATGTTCAAGTTGTTATAATCTGCGATACTACGCTGAGTATGTTTTATTATTTATTCCTATAGACGGAGTAGTAAATATAGTCTGTACCTAGATTGTCCCGTGATACAATAAAAATAAATAAATAAAATAAAAATTGTTTATTTCCATTTCTTACATACTAGTTACATAAAGTTTTTGGGATACTCCTTTTAAGTAAACATATACCTGTGTTAGGAGATCTCAACATTAATATCTGCACACTTTGTTACCTCTATTACATACGTACTGGTAGGTACCTATATACAGTATGTAGTGTGACGTCGCGCTGAAGCGGCGCACTCAAGTGTCCTCTCATTACACTTCGCGAAGCTCACTTACAAACGTTATCAAAATGTGCAGCGAGCACGCAGGACGCGCGCGGGGGTAAGGTATGGCGGTGCGCGGGGGTGCGGGGGGACGAGGAGACGTCGTCCCTCGAGCGTGGTGGCACCTTGATGAAAAGAAAATGAAACCGAGATGACATAACGCAGTCCTGCACACTCGCAGACATCAGCCACCACCCGCCTCACTCCCCGCCAGCTGCAGTCCCTACCACTGCTATCCTTATACATTATAAACATAAATGTATGTACTTATATTTAATGTTAATTAAAACCTCTTATTTTAAAGTGAAAATGTATTTTCCAAAGAGTGTTATCTTACAGCTTATGCTATTCTTTTCTGTTATAATATCTTACTTACTACGTGATGCATAAGGCAAGCAAGCCACTTCAGTCATAAGAAAAACATTGCAAAAAGCCGCAGAAAAGAAAATGGGCCCCCAGTCCGTGTGGACTGAGAATTACACATTACTGGGAATAAACATGTATGTGTATACATGTTTATTTTACAGCATTACAATATTTTAATAGAATAAAATTATACATACATTTAAAACCATGGTATTTAACTCAACTATAATAAAGGTTTCTGGTAGAAGCATAGTGCTAAAGTATAGGATCTTGACGTATGTATGACGTAAATGTTTACATAAAACTCGTAAATACAGTTCTTTTTATTATTAACCCCCGACGTAAAAACGACGGGGTGTTATGAGTTTGACGTGTCTGTGTGTGTGTGTGTGTGTAAATGTGTATAATTATGTCTGTCTGTTGGCATCGTCTCACAAACGGATGATCCGATTTAATGTGTTTTTTTTTGTTTGAAAGGTATATCAGTCGAGAGTTCTCTTAACTATGTTTGGTGAAAATCGGTTCAGGTCATCAAGTCGTTTGTTAGGTGTGATAGGAATGTTACACGCTCAGTTTACTTGCAAGCATAATGTAGGTACTTTTTAGTTTCTTACTTATGACGAAACAAAATGTTTGTGCGGGTTTCCTGGGTCGGTTCCATAAAATAGTATCATAATTATCTGTTACTAGTTGACTGAACTTCGTACCGCGCCTTAGCGTAAATTAGATGCACTACTTTATTTTGTATAGCTGACATATCTGCGATAATAGATGTCTGTGGTGTCATAGATCACTACTGAGTTTTTTGTTTTCAATCGAATGTCAATTCGTAACGCGCTTTTTTTTTAAATATGCAAAATTAAATGTATTTTTCAATCTTTTTGGAAGAGATTCTTAATATTTTTTTCCGTAAGAACCTACACAAAAACAAATATCAGCCAAATCGGTCAAGCCGTTTTCATGCTATGTCGTGACAACGGAAAACGGGTTTCATTTTTATATATATAGATAATCTTGAAAACTTTAATATTCTATAGTTTTAACTCTATGTAAAACAAGTTAAATAAAACTTGAACGTAAACCAATCTTCATGCTGGAAATATAATGATGATGTTTGAGAAGAGTATCTTGGCTACATAACAGAAGCTTTACTATATAATATTCTACGTACGTGTGAGTGTTGGCAATTTGGCAGATGTTTTTGACGTTTGTTCTAATCCTTTGTAAGCATATATATATTTTAGTAAAGCAAACATTCTCGTAGTCTGTGCTTTAGACTTTATATTTACACTTGATCACATAGAGATGTGATCAAGTGTAAATATAAAGTCTTGTAACACTGGTGCTGTATCACATGAGTATAGTTTAGTGAGTGACCAGCGTGTAAATGTACACGTGGCGTGACGTGACGCGTGCGGACGTGGCCGTGAGCGCCGCGCTGTTGTCGCACGAGCACACTCGCACGAAGCGCGCTCACAACACTCAGATCTCACACATACACTTAATTATATTATTAAAACGACATAAATGTTATGATGCTTTCTTGGCGTTATTATTCTGTTCCAGAGACAAATAAAAAGGTATAATATGTTTAGTATGCTATATAATCATTCTCATTTTGTATTAAGTCTACTTATACATCTTGTTTTTATTAATAATGAGGAACACATTTATATTGACAGTCAGCCTTAGAGTGATTACTTAAGTTCTTGTTAATAAAAAATATTTTTTACAGTCTTACCGAGTAGCACAATAACGGTTTAAGTTTAAAAATGTTAACTTTTGTCATAAAATAAAAATATATATAAACGAAACAAAAGTTTAGAATGAATCTCCAAGGATTAAACTAAGTGTTCTTACATAGAACAGTGGTCGTCTCGAACACGACGAGTACAAAGTACATTGTGTAATGTTTGGTAGATGTGACGCGACTCACTGCAGACAGACAAACTTGCTTCATCACTGCTCTACACAAAAGCAAAGTAATCAACATGAAACAGTCTACGAGAGATGCGTAGCGGTCTACGTCGTAGCGTCGCGCTACGAGGCTCTACGAGATTGTCGTATTGTTGGGACGCGCCGCGACAGAATTAAAAGAATTTGATATTTTAGTGATCACGTGCCGGTAATACAGTCCTCTACTTCAATATTAGATGAGCTGTGCTCTATTGTACTGCGCTGTAAGTACACACATCAAAAAAGTCTAAGCAACATGCATGATATTACAAATTTACCATTTATATTAATTTATTTTACCATTTATTTTAATTATAACGTTGTATTTTATTTTTAAAATAATATTTTTAGGGTTCTATGATGTAAAAATAACAGCTGTTTTCTTTATAAGTTCTTTTAATAACAGAAATTAACAATATTAGAATATACAGGTACATAAGAAACTAAACTTTTTTTTTACAAATTGAAATTTCTTAAGAAAATGAATTTATTGTGAAAGAATAGGACAATTTAATACAAAGTATGGCCTCCTCTGCTATTCAGAACTTGTCGGCAACGATTATTCATTGAATTAATGAGACTGTTTATGTCATCTTGCGGTATTCGCTCCCAATGGAATTGTAGCAAATCCTTCAGCTGTTGGGTTGTTGTCACTCCGTCCAAGTCCTTCAAAACACGTCTCTGGAGCATGTCCCATGCGTGCTCGATGGGGTTGAGGTCTGGTGATTGTGCAGGCCAGGGCAATACCTGGATGTTCTCCGTTGCCAAGTATTCACTGGTTCGCCGAGCTGTATGTGAACGCGCATTGTCATGCATTAACGTAAAATCGGAGCCAAAGGTTTGTGCAAATGGATGGACATAAGGTCTGAGAATATCCTCAACGTAATTTTCAGCGTTCATGTTTCCATTTACAAAAACGAGCTCAGTTCGCCTGTTCTTCATAATACCCGCCCATACCATAACTGTTGAGCCGCTGTATGGATGAACTTCCTGAACGCACCTGAGTCTTTCAGTATTTCCGGGTCGACGGTACACTCGCACCCTTCTTGTATCAGGCCTAAACCCGAATCGCGACTCATCGGAAAACATAATTTTATCCCATTGTTCCTGGGTCCATGTTATGCGTTCTCTACACCATTCATTTCGACGAGCGCGATTCCCGTGACGTATCGGTGGGCATCTGATAGGGCGTCGAGCTCGTAGGCCGTACTCATGCAGTCGATTTCGCACAGTTTGGGGACTTACATCAACACCACTTGAATTTTGTAGCCTCAAACTTATCTCTCGAGCGGTTAACATCGGCTGGCGTCTTGCAGTCAGTTGTATGTACCGGTCTTGCCGAGTGGTTGTACTCCTTTTACGGCCTGGATGCTGTTCAGCGGGTTCCCCTGTATTATTGTAGCGCTGCCAAAGACGACAAATAACACTTCTATGAATACCAAAATGTCGAGATACCTGAGATTGATTACTTCCCGCTTGCAACATCCCTATAGCTCTTTGCATTTCATCTGCCGTCAAATGACGTCGCTCCATGACGTAAAGAATATCTAACAATTCAATTTTGTCGCCAACTGTATTTAAGTGGTTGGTAAAATTATAAAATCAAGACTAAAACGTAGCAATTAACATGCACTCAAATTCAAACAAATTCGCAGTCATTTGAATTTTATGAAAAAAAACAAAACATAATCGAAATTTTTTTACCTATACACTTGAAGTTTACTTACCTATACACTTTGAGTGAGTAAATACTTAGAAATTAATTAATATAAATGGTAAATTTGTAATATCATGCATGTTGCTTAGACTTTTTTGATGTGTGTAGTTAAGTAACAAGTCCGGTGTGGTCCCAGTACCACCACCCTCCCCTCTCCCCCCTAGTACATAGTGTTAGTGCAGCGACGAGGAGCGGACACCGGAGACGAATAAAAGACACATTACCGTGAAATATTAAGTAATTAGCGCAGACTCCCCCCCCCCCTGCGCTCTTTTGTGACACTTGTTCCTGAGGACGAGGAGGAACTGTAATATTCATGACAATATTGAAGTTATATCTTATTATGTATGTATGCTAGATGTCTGAACTTACCTGGTTTATAGCGTTGTGAGAATAATGTATGCAGTTGTATAAAAAATAAAACCGGTCAAGTGCGAGTCTGACTCGCGCACCGAGGATTCCGTACAAACTTATTTATTTTCCCGCCATAATGCGATGACGTCACGAATCATCTGTCAACATTCTATGACGTTTTGAATCATCTGTCAAAAATAATGTGACGTCACGACAGGCTGTCCAAAAATATTTTCCTGCCAAAATTCTATGACGTCACGACTCAGTTTTCAAAAATTCTGTGACGTCACGTTATTGTTTGTGTGTTGTTGTGTATCTGTCAAAAATTTTATGACGTCAAGGCTCATCTGTCAAAATTCTATAACGGCACGGGTCACGTGACCAAAATTCTATGACGTCACTAATCACGTGACTCAGCTGTCAAAATGCTATTACGAAAGAATCAAAATATAATAATAATATGATGGAAGTAAAAATTTAAGGTTTTTGGAATTTTTCCTTTACATGTACTTTAAGACCTTGCTTCATGCCAAATTTCAAATTTGTAAGCAGACTGGAAGTACCCTGTAGGTTTTTGCCCTTACTTGACAAAAATTTGCGATAAAAACGGCTATATCTCTTGATTGCGTTGGATTAGCAGTTCGATTTTATTACAGCACTAAGAGGCAACAAGCCTTCGTATTTGATGAAAAATTTCAGCTTGATACCTCTACGCGTTCCTGAGATAAATGGTCTTGACAGACAGACGGACAACAAAGTGATCCTATAAGGATTCTGTTTTTCAAAATCGGAACGGAACCCTAATAACATAAATGTCGAGGTACATTTGGCCTCTGTTTCTATTTTGAGTTCGGTGAGTGCGTCGACAATAACAAGTGATATTGATACACTATAAATACACACATCAAAAAAGTCTAAGCAACATGCATGATATTACAAATTTACCATTTATATTAATTAATTTCTAAGTATTTACTCACTCAAAGTGTATAGGTAAAAGTAGGTAGGTAGGTAGGTAGGTATAGGTAGTGTGTGTGTGTAAAAAAAATTTCAATTATGTTTTGTTTTTTTTCATAAAATTCAAATGACTGCGAATTTGTTTGAATTTGAGTGCATGTTAATTGCTACGTTTTAGTCTTGATTTTATAATTTTACCAACCATTTAAATACAGTTGGCGACAAAATTGAATTGTTAGATATTCTTTACGTCATGGAGCGACGTCATTTGACGGCAGATGAAATGCAAAGAGCTGTAGGGATGTTGCAAGCGGGAAGTAATCAATCTCAGGTATCTCGACATTTTGGTATTCATAGAAGTGTTATTTGTCGTCTTTGGCAGCGCTACAATAATACAGGGGAACCCGCTGAACAGCATCCAGGCCGTAAAAGGAGTACAACCACTCGGCAAGACCGGTACATACAACTGACTGCAAGACGCCAGCCGATGTTAACCGCTCGAGAGATAAGTTTGAGGCTACAAAATTCAAGTGGTGTTGATGTAAGTCCCCAAACTGTGCGAAATCGACTGCATGAGTACGGCCTACGAGCTCGACGCCCTATCAGATGCCCACCGATACGTCACGGGAATCGCGCTCGTCGAAATGAATGGTGTAGAGAACGCATAACATGGACCCAGGAACAATGGGATAAAATTATGTTTTCCGATGAGTCGCGATTCGGGTTTAGGCCTGATACAAGAAGGGTGCGAGTGTACCGTCGACCCGGAAATACTGAAAGACTCAGGTGCGTTCAGGAAGTTCATCCATACAGCGGCTCAACAGTTATGGTATGGGCGGGTATTATGAAGAACAGGCGAACTGAGCTCGTTTTTGTAAATGGAAACATGAACGCTGAAAATTACGTTGAGGATATTCTCAGACCTTATGTCCATCCATTTGCACAAACCTTTGGCTCCGATTTTACGTTAATGCATGACAATGCGCGTTCACATACAGCTCGGCGAACCAGTGAATACTTGGCAACGGAGAACATCCAGGTATTGCCCTGGCCTGCACAATCACCAGACCTCAACCCCATCGAGCACGCATGGGACATGCTCCAGAGACGTGTTTTGAAGGACTTGGACGGAGTGACAACAACCCAACAGCTGAAGGATTTGCTACAATTCCATTGGGAGCGAATACCGCAAGATGACATAAACAGTCTCATTAATTCAATGAATAATCGTTGCCGACAAGTTCTGAATAGCAGAGGAGGCCATACTTTGTATTAAATTGTCCTATTCTTTCACAATAAATTCATTTTCTTAAGAAATTTCAATTTGTAAAAAAAAAGTTTAGTTTCTTATGTACCTGTATATTCTAATATTGTTAATTTCTGTTATTAAAAGAACTTATAAAGAAAACAGCTGTTATTTTTACATCATAGAACCCTAAAAATATTATTTTAAAAATAAAATACAACGTTATAATTAAAATAAATGGTAAAATAAATTAATATAAATGGTAAATTTGTAATATCATGCATGTTGCTTAGACTTTTTTGATGTGTGTACATTCATAATTCAATGTAGGCACGAAGGAAAAGATTGTGAACTATACCCCTTCCAGCGTAAGTTTAGCTTTTTGACAGTTCACGTCCATGAAGTTTCGTAATACTTCTGCTTATTTTTCAAACAAATAATATTGTATTTCATGGACGTACTCTTGTTTTTTTCAGTTACCATGGTTACTTAGTGATGGACACTCATAACGATTACCACCATTATGAAACAAATTACAAATAATCGGTAGAAATAAATGCTATGAATAAACCTGAACTCTTCATAATACGTTTATAAAATTTAATATGATATTTTAGATTAGCTATAACCCGCGAATGTGTCACGATAAATTATGTATTTTAAATAATACATAAGCTAACTGTAATTGTATCATTTTAAGCTGTAGGCTAATTCTCTTAACATAGATAAAGAAAGAAACAGTAATAAAATGATAATGTAAGTTGATGTAAGGATCCAAATGTGTAAAATAAAGTAATTTGAAAAATCGAAAAATCGCGAAATCGCTTACAATCGAATAGCATTACATTCGAGATACTGCTGAACGTCACTAACGTCAACCTGTCAAATGTTGTTAAATATAGTGGAAAGGGTATAATAACATTTTACCATCTGCTCATAAGATTGATTTTGTTGTATATTTTTCCCAAGTGAAACTAAGTTAACATAGTTTACATCATCAACATCGTACACTAAATAAATAGTATTATTTTTTTAATAAGTGCTGTAATTATATACATCCTGAACCATACAAGTAGTCTCCGAATCACAGAACCGACTCGATTAATAAAAGGATGTAGTTGTGACCAAAGTATAGTTAAAGCTTTACACTGATCGTGTTATACTAATTGTATTTAGTTACTTGAACGAGTACGTTGGTATAATACTAACAGGTGTTGCGGAGAGGAAGGGTCCTTTCTCGCAGGTCTAATACA
Source organism: Schrankia costaestrigalis (assembly GCA_905475405.1). Taxonomy (NCBI): domain Eukaryota; kingdom Metazoa; phylum Arthropoda; class Insecta; order Lepidoptera; family Erebidae; genus Schrankia; species Schrankia costaestrigalis. The sequence goes on along the minus strand of FR997827.1, from coordinate 23,692,748 downwards.
ATTTGTATTGATAGAGAGTTAAGTGGCGAGAGACACAATGTATTGAATACTCAGCGGCGCGCACGTGACTCTACAGGCTGATGTCTTCTAATGGATCACACTGTATACTCACAAAAAAACATTGAATAGAGAAGCAGCGTCGTGTGTTTAACTATGTACAGAGGTTTCAACTTAATATTATATAATATATATATATGTTTTTATTATTCGTCGTAATGTTTATTTAGTTGGAAGTTATTTTTGTTTAACGGTATTGTTGTTAGTTGGTTTTTCTTTTAGCTTATTATTGTACCTGAACAATTTTATCTTCAATTATCTTATTTCGCCTGAGTTCATTTCATAATGTTATTGCTTAGACGAAGCTAAATAACTTATACCACAACATGAAGTACTTATTAAATATTTTTTCCAAGCTATAACCAACTTCCTATTCTTTAATTTCAGTGTCAATTCATATTTGTAATTAGTCCACTCATTGATAGAAAATACTAAAACAAATTTTATCTCAAAATAATAACTAATGCTTTCAAAATACATTTATTTAAGACCAAATCTATATTGAAATCGTATAATAAACAAAATGTGGTACAAGAGTTATAATGTTATAAACTAAACAAGCGCGTGTCTCCGTGTTATGTTAATGTAAGCAATAAATATAAACAGTAAGTTAGAGACAAGCGCAGTCACGGCGACCTCTACCGCGGGTATGAGACAACTTGCTTTACAGTTTGCTTATTTCTTAAATTTGTTTTCGGTTTGTTAAATCACTAAATACTGTAAGTACTTCTTTTTGATTTTGTCCATAATTTTCATTATACTTACCGTTAGAACTTGGATTTTTGAAAGAGTCCTTCTAGCTCATTATTGTCGGACTCGTAAATTAGCAGACGTATGGAATCTTGATCTACTAATACTAGACTGTAGTCCTGTCTAAATGATTGTTACGACTGATGCCCAATCTGAGTACATGAGTGACCTCAACTTATACGTGATAATATATCGAGCTCAAAAATACTTTTACTTCAAAAATTATAATGCCATCATAACAATCTAAAAAAGTTCAAGCGAATTTGTAATGAACATTAAAGGCCTGGGCACACCGGGACGGCATGGCAAGGGATTTTGCCGTGAGTCAGCGCACACTGGCCGCCTAGATGCCGCGGCATGCCACGGCGAGCCGCGGCTCGCCGTGGGTCAGCGCTCGGTCGCGGTATGCCGCGGCATCCCGCCACGGGAGCCTGTGGCGCGTCTTTTAATGCCGTGCGATAAAATCCCTTTCAATGCCACGGCATCATTTTAAAGAATAGCAATTTATGTCGTATTTCTGTAATATTACGATTGAATTTCCATTAGTAAAATTAAAATCCCTTGCCATGCCGTCCAGGTCTGCGTAGGCCTTTATTGGGAAGACGCGTCTTAAGTGTAAATAAAATCGTCTTCCACTGTGATTAATGTACGTTAGTGTCATAATAAGAACAGATTACTTAGTTAAGATCCGTTTTATAAACAGTTGTATAGTACAAGGTTGTACCAGTAGAAGCGGAGGCTGTGCGCTGTGTGCCGGGCGGCGCGCGTGTCGTCTGTATATTACGTCAGTTCTGAGATGCGCCGGGTTCAGGTGACTACTGGATATTGTTTCTAAAACTACTTCCTACCAATCATGTATATAAACAAGTTTGTGTTCACTGTCGCACATTCTATTATATCAATTTTGAACACTAAGATGTTGATATTTATTATTGCTAACGATAAGTTATTAAAAGTTATTAGCTAGCAGCAAATTCAGTAAACCTCTGTTAGAAAACAACTTTTGTAACTGCTGAAATTATAGAGCCTTAAACTCTAACTAACTAATATCAGATGCATTTACAGCTGGAGCCGTTAATAAGTATATAATTGTGTGCTCCTCGTAAGGCTGACACACAGGTTCTGATGGCAGGGGAACACGACGAGGCTCAGTGGCGTCTGTAAAGAGTAATATGTCAGGTGAAGCCTGTAAACATAACATACAATCGTGTCACTAAAGATTTATGTATTATTGTATAAACAAATCGGTTAAACATTAACACGTACGATATTGAGAATACTATTAACAATATTAAATGTATAAAACACAATAAATAAAATTAGGTTCCTCGTAGTAGTCTCGCATGTTTCCTCAGTAAGCGGCATTTTGCTTACAAAGTGTGTAGGCCTCTAGGTAGCAGCGAGTACGTGCGCGCCGGCTGACGTCGTCGTTGTTTCAACAATAACTATTACATAGTAGAACGTGCGATGTTAAGGACATTCGGATATTGTTTGCTGTGTTGAGCCCTCAGCGAGAATGGAATATATGACACCATTAACCTAAATACGATCAACAATAACACTTACGCTCACACACATGTCGTGTATGTGTGTGTGTGTGTGTGTGTGTGCGTGTTATAAACTCAACCGATTGCGTCATATATAATTAAGTTTATTTACATCACAACACATAATGAGAAGAACAATTACACGTCAGCGCTCGCAAACTTGGAAACCACTTTACCAACAATTTACAAAATTTATGTAAACGATTTAGACTTAAACATGTTAAAGTACTACCAACATAATATCATTTGAGTTCATTGAATTTTGAAAAAGGGTTGTATTATATATCAATCAAGACTAGACATTCCAACATCATGAAAAGTTTAATTAATAAATAAACATTATTAATTGCTAGCTTATGGCGTATGTAGGACGATACATTATAAAAGGCAGCTACCAACGATAAAATAATGTATTCAATAATAATAAATAATTGTTGCTTGTGTAAAACTATATTATTAACTATTCACTATCCTTTGTTTTAAGCTTATTATATTCTTACTCCTCACGAAATTGTAAACGAAGGTGCAAGCATGAGTTTTTTCGTTTTGGTATAAATAATAAATTAGTGAACATAATGTTAAAGGAAATGTAATATAACATTTTGTAGTAGTAGTTTTAAGTTATACTTTAAAATCATAAACATAGAACATGTTTTAGGAAATATAAATGATTAGGTAAATATGGAAATGTATTAAGTAATTGAATTTAAATAAAATAAGACAAGCTAGAGGAAATGTTAAATATACAATGATTGTAAAATGTTGAAGTGAACGTCAGGAAATACTGAATTAAAATGTTCAAAGTTAAAGAAGGGATTAAAATGTTCTAAACTTTTTTGAAGGAAATTTATTTTGATAAGTACAGACCACTTGTTAAGAGAGCTCTTTCAAAGTTTTGTAATATTTTAATTTTAACAATATTTTATATATTTTTTGTGCGAATTTTATTTTCTTGTCTCGATAGCGTAGCGGTGTGTAGTGCGGCTCCAGAGTACCAAGTTGCGGGTTCGAAATACCCGCAAGAGTCTCGTGATTGTTTTTATAAAGAAATAGCAGTAGAGTTCTATGGATAATCTTGGAGACGAGATGTCCACCGTCTTTGTTTGTGGTAGGTCATCATAGTTCGTGGTTTGTAGCGTATCACATAATAGTTCCAGTAGAAAGTAACACAATGTAGTATGTAGCGGTCGTGAAGGAGCTACACTCACCCCGCGGAGCTGCACCTTGAGCCATAACTGTTATTTAGTGTTTATGAGTTATGCGTGGTACCTTATGTTATTACCACGTGTTATAACGTTGTACGTTATATGTTATACAAGCTCGGTAACCAGAGGTACATTATATTTTGTTAAATCACTACATAGTATATAAAAAAGTCGCGTTCTGTCCGTTTCTAATATTATGATTAAAGGTCATGGCACATTATACCGGCACCGCAACAGCACCGCTCCACACCAGCATTTAACTTGTCATTCAATTTAGAGCATTAAATCGTGTGTAGTATAATATATTTCATAATGTCAATATGAAAAAGCCAACGGCGGGCAGTCAGCGCGCTTGCCGCTACCACACAACTCGACCCGCAGCCCGCGTGCTGCAAGCGAGCGGACCTTATGCGTACAGCGCGCCGACGGCATGCTCATTACGCGCCGACTCCGAGTCGGTAGCGAAACAACGTCATTGCGTCGTGCAAGTCCTAAGCGTGTTCAATCATAAATGTCTTAAAACAATATTGAGTTCGCGGTGACAGCAAGCTTACACCTCGCGGCCACCGCGCGGACTGTGAGCTTACACGTCGCGGCCGGCGCGCGGACTGCGAGCTTGCACCTTGCGGACAACGCGTAGTTAGCGCGCTGGCAGCTAGCCGTAGTCTAAATTCGAGGCGACGCGCCGTGCAGCAGCTGTGCTGTTGCGGTGCCGGTATAATGTGCCATGACCTTAAATCTTTAAAACTACGCAACGGATTGCCAAGCGGACTTTTATTAGATAGAGTTATTCAAGAGGTAACATATTATAATCCGTGCATAATATTGTATCCATGCGAAGCCGGGATTACTAGGGACATTAACATTTCAAGGGTTTTATTTGAACAGAGCTATGACAAATCTCAGTTCAGGATTATTTTTGTAAATCAAAATAACAATTATGACTTTGTCCATGATGAACTTTAATATTTTTACGAGTATGTTTCACATACATAGTACAAAGGTCAAGTCATGGAGTAGTAATGTAATTGTTTCATTATCTATGTACAACATAGACACAATGTATATAGTGTAACCTGTATGTACCGCGACGTGCTCGCATGAACGACTATCAATACAATTTGCGGTGTTTATAATTAGCGCGCACTCAGCTGTATTATTGTTACAAATTACCTTTTTACTTTGTGATTTTAACCTCAAAACAACAACCCCAACAATATTATAAGATACACTCTCACTTTGTTTTACTGTAAAACAAGATAATATTTATATTAAGAGATGTTTCATCATTTCAAGGTTTATTCGTTACATAAATTATATTAAAAAGATATCCTCTATCCGAAATCCAACCCAAGCAGCTCTGGCTCAACCACGGTGTTGAGTTAGACTGTTTCAACCATTTAATACTAACACTAGAATGAAGTACTTAAGTTCATGTCTCTAATTAATAAGTCTTTGAACTGTGTAGCTCTATTTATTCGTAAGTTGATTATAATTTATCTACTCATAGCTTTAAGTTATTGGTAATATGATTCGTCTAGATTTTATATAATTACCTTGTCTCATACATTTGTTTTGCTAGTTACACACATTATTACAAATAAAATAAAAAAAATAATAAAATAAAATATTGAGTTACAATCTAGATCGTATCTCTGTATCTTTTGTTGTGTATTGTTATAATTGTAATTTTTCGTGTGTAATATACAAATAAATAAATATTAAACTGAGAATTTACTTAGATTAATTAAGAGTACGGATAACATTTTTAATGAATTATTAGAACATTATGGTTTAGTAACAGTGATTTTCATAATGACGTTTTGATATGAGTACGAAGTAAATACTAAAGATTTGTATGTTTTAACGCAAACTGACATCAACTAATACATAACAAGTATGGAGGGAATTTGTTAACAAATACATCTATAATAAGACTTAGATTGGTATTCGCTTTAGTGCAAGATTAGCTCATTCGCTCAAATATTTGTAACTTGAATAAATATTAAGTAAAGCCCGATTTACACATAACAGCCAAAGTGTTTGATATCGTAGGGATATGAGAGGGTGAGCAACACGCTCTCATATAGGTGAGTATGAATCGAGTTCAAGGAATTCCGTCTAGTACAGTAACAGACGAATCTCTTTTAACTAATTGTACAGAAAAAAGTAATCTTGGACATAGTTTCTATGGTGGAGTGGGTAACCTCTACAAGCATGCGAATACTTTAATAATATTTTTTTTTTAGTATTGTGTGCGGGTTGATGTGTATAGTTGTTTTACGAAGGTGTCGATATGCTATGGACGGTATTGTCGGCGACACAAAGCAGCGCCGGCCCGGGACTCTGCTAACGACATCCTGATACCTTCCCGCCCCCCGCCTCGCCTCGCCCCTACACCCCGCCCCGCACCACCTCTGCTCAGCGAGAAATGAGAAAAGTTGGCGCTCACAAGGTACTCACATTTATTTATTGAACGACCTTTGAGCCCATTTTGAATTTCACCGTGAGCCGTTAGCTCAGCACCGAGATGTGTTTTGTGCAACTTTTTCAATATTTACTTTTATTATGTTTCGTGTTTCGATGATACGTTGTCTCTGCGGATCTGAACAGGTGTTACACCGCGCCGCATCACTTCTACATAGCTTGTAGGTTATTCTTCTGTCTGTAGGTACATAATATGCTAGGGTTAGGAGACCAGTATACTACGTGTATAATCTACATAATATATTAAACAGGGGTGTTGTATACTAAAACATCGTAATTGTTGGTAGTAATTTAGTTGAGCAGCAACCCACCCGCTCATGGGAGTATGGGAGTGCACTGATGAGAGGTTGTAAACAAATCCTCGTCGCCACATGCACGCGAGCGCGGAAGGTAAATATATTCTTTTTTCTTTGATTTTATTCTACATCATATTTTTGGGAAACTACATACCTAAACAGTAATTGTGAAGTAAGTGCTTATTGCCGTTACTAATTAAATACGTTAAAGTACGTTTATTAAGCCGTACTTAATTTATTATGGTTGTGCTGGTGACATTCATAGCTATTACTTGCTCTTCATACAAAAACGAGTAACGCGTTATCTCAGAATATTAAATAACACAAACATTTTTAATGAACCAACACAACGAAGAAAACCAGTTGTTTCATATAAATAATACTATAATCATACAATACAGACGCTATAATATAAATAACATCATGTTATATTCTATATTAATGTGTAGGTATTTAGTTGTCTAACATATTAATTAATGTTTAACAGTTGCGTCATGTTGCTGCTAACAATATTGAGTTGTCAAATAATTACAAGAAAACAGGAAATTAACAGAATGTAAGTGAGTGAGCAATCAACGTTACGGTGTAATGAACACATCGACTGATACTAACTAACTACATGACGTAACAATACATAATATACTAACTACGAGTATAACTACATGTACCTATCTACATTATTACTACAGTTCAATGTTAAACTCTGACTAGAGGTACTAATACTACGACACTAGTACAATAAGAAAACAACTTATAATAAACCAACTAAGCAAACAACCATTTTCAGCGCTGTTCTAGGTATAGGGTAATATGTATTCTATGTTCATGACAAAGGAACAGGAACTTATAATATAATAGAACTAATATACACATTATTATAAACCGCTAAATACGAATAATCCAAAATAACTGATGTAAGTATAAGGAATGTGTAAGTACGTCTTAAACTGAATGCTTGACGATGCGATGGTGTAAATCGGAATCATTGGCTTACTATAATCTCCCGCGGGAGCTTACACGGGGGTGTCTGCGAGTACCTGAGCACCTGCGACGTCGCCGTCGTCCCGACTTCACGAAAATAGCTCCCGCGGCTTGCCGACAACACCGATATACTCCCCATAGAATTAAGCTTACACTTAGTTACGACACAAGTTTCGCGATTTAAAAAAATGTAATCTTTTTCTCGCCTTTGTCTCTGATTCAATCTTATCGTTATTGCAACGTAAAAAGTAATGGCTACGGAACTTGCGTAATTAAGAAATATTGTTACAATTTTGAAACTCATTTAAATGATAATCGCTAATCAGGAGTTAAGATATTTTGTTTGGGTCACTTAGACCTTGGAGTTGAAATTAATTTTGTAATTATTTCATAAAATGTTGTTAAAGTTTATGTCTCACAATCACCTTACGTATATTTAACTTAGGCATCTTTACTACAATGTTGAGTGACAGTGTGTGACTTTGATGCGGAATTCTATCAGTCTTGTATATTTTGCTAAGATAATAATGAACTGTACAGTACAATGCAACTAATATATAAAATTGAATTGAAATATTGAATAAAAGATATGAAATTATCAGAACAATGCAAGATAATAAATAAATAATGACAATACACACATATTATGTGTGTGTGTGTGTGTGTGTGTGTGTATGTGTTGTGTGTTCTGTCGCAGCAATAATTTGGTTTACGAGTGTCTGTCTCGCTGTATCTATATAAGGTATATAAATTTAATTCCGTAGCGAAGAGTCTCGCAGTGGAGTTAATGAAAGCATCAAGTTTTAATGACACATAAACACGGAGACGCATTACGAAGCGCTACTGTACAACAAACAACGGACAGACAGAAACAAGAACACTACTCGTATTTTTATTTTATTTTTATTTTTAACATGTTTGGGAGGCTTACAGCTATGATATACATAAACTTAAAAATAGTAACAAAACGCCAATAACAAGCTTCCACAGATATACAAAAATAATTTTAAACTAAGTTCGTTGACATTAAGTGAATTAATAACATAAAAATACTACATTAGTAGACAAATACTACACAATAACAATTTACCATTCACTATACCATTAGATTAATATGTGCAGTTTAATAATTGTTGGCATTAATCGGATGACTGGACACAAACCTTTTCGTCAATTTTGACTTAGCACTGGCAGAACTTATGGTAAAAAGATCAATCATGTCGTCGCTATTCAACCTATTAAACTCGGCAAAGACTCTGGGCAAATAGCTATTCTTTCGATAGTTGGTATGGCTCACAGGAACATAAAGGAGCTTATTATGTCGCAATCTCCTAACTGGAGTCCATAATTTAATACTTTCCAATAGGTCCGGACAGTCAATTTTACCTTGTGCAAGATTAACAAGAAAGCATATATCTGAGATGTTTCTTCTTATATGTAATGGAATCAAATGCAACTTACAACACCGCTGCTCATAAGATAGTTCTGGTAGGTAATATAATTTGAACTTAAACCCTAGGTATCGGATAAATTTCTTTTGTAGCTTCTCAATCTCAGCGGAATAACAATCGTAGTGTATTATTAAACAATATAATATAAGTTGAAACTCTATAAGTATTATTATTTAAGTTCTTGTCTTATTTCAATCTAAATAACATTTGTTTGTCGCTCTTTATGTCACTTCGAGCATTCTGAAGACGGAAATTGTGATATTTTTTGTACTTTTTATGGTACTGCAGTTAATGTAAGTACATTCAGTTTGTATAATCAGTAAGTAACAAATAAAACTTGACTAAATAGTAACCAGATCATGACTATTGCAAAATGAGCTCACTCATTTTAATTGTCAATAAAGTTGTATGGAAGTTTGAGCAGTGCTGTGGAGGTAAATTATCTCTAATACTAAACGTTGGAAAGCTTAAAAAAGATTTCACTTTTCTAAGCTTTCTAACGTTTTAGCTCCAGCTTTATGACCAGGGATTGATATTTCTTGATAAAATTTAAATGTTCATAATTGTGTAGCAACGTTTAAGTCGCTGGCGTCCATAGCGCTTACGTAAAAGGAGTGGTCACAAAAGATGTATGGTTATTTATTTATTATAATTATACAAATAAGAGCCTTAATGAAATTCACATAAGGTGAACACTTTAAGTGTAAAAGTGTTAACATTCAACGAATACCGTTGTAAGTAAGCGACAAAGAAAGCACCGAGTGTTTAACTAGTAAGCGGATTAGCGGACACAGTGCGGCGGGGCGCAGGAGGGAGGTGAGGGGGGGAGTAAGCTGCACAAAGCGCTTCAGCGGCTACCTGGAGCATGTTAGTGTTGCAAAAAGATAGAACACTTTAATGCTTTGAGGTAGTTAAACATTGGCATGTAATATATTGTAGCAGTTGTGTTATAGTGTGGCCACCCTCACACTTTACATACTCGTATATGTGTTGTACAGAGTGACAGAGAGAACAATAGTCTTATTCGTCATCTTATTTTACCAAACCTTTGTACTTTATTTCGATTAAATTGAAAATGTTGTTTCATTTATCATTGTTTATAACTATTGCATTTATTCCATATCATCAAAACTGGCTAAGATTACATTGTTTGCTACTGATAAGAAGAGTGGTTAGCATATAGCTTTTGGTAAAGGAATGGTACTTAGTAAACACATCATGCTTTTCATTAAAGTAAAACAATAGTTTGTAAGTGTATAATACAGCTAATTACAGCTTGTTCACGCTCAGATATCTGGATAGTGAGACAATAGTACTAATACAGTAAGTGATGTAGAGCGACGTCAATCAGCTTGTCTGTTACAATGACGTTCTGTCACCTGACTGCCTCCAGCGAGTGACGTCACTACATCAACACAATTAGGTCAAGTGATATCTGAGACTCTCATTATCGAGCCTTTGTAATATAAGCGCCCTTTGTTTCTACCACATTCTACATTTAATTAACGAATATCAATACATTGCGATGCCATATAACAGCTCTGATAATGATTTAATATAGTAATTTCAAATTAAACATAGTAATGTAACATGTTAGGTTCAAAAGGTCTAAAGTATTAAGAACCCTAAGTTTTGACACATTTTACATTTTATTGGTTTAGAGTAATAGTTCTGCTTCCGTCACTAGTTAGTATCGTGATTCCTGTATATCTCAACTTTAGATGCCGATCGTCTGCAGATATGGATTTTGAACTAACTTCATTATCTGTTACGTATCGGTCTGGGTTAATTTAATCAAAATATACTTACTTGACTTTTAAAACCCAGGCTAATATCAATAGGGTTAATTTTTAAGTCTTTCCTTTGTAAAACGTTTCTCAAACCGCTCTTCCCATATTTTGGAACGTATTTAGTTAATTTTTTATGAACTTTTTAATGAGTTGAATAAGTTCGCTCATCGTAAACACCAAGTACTACTTAGCTAGAGTTATCTGAGTGATTAAGATGCTCCAGAAGTTATGGACACAGTAATATTATTATAGTGGACGTGTGTGACGTCATACGCAACATAACAGTTTGTTTAACTAAACAAAGGCATTTCTCACAGATGTATGTACAGTAAGTATTACCTACTGTGTGCACCGACAGTATATTACACTGCTGCCGGTAAATACTGCTGAGATGTTACAAGACACATCATTTACTTTATATATATATATATACACGCTGTACTGCAGCATGTACACAGATACTCTAAGTAATCACACTAACTCTTACAGATAATCAGTAATAAGAAATGATCATAATAACGTTGCGTTAGAAAACATTTGCGGAACAATCAATGAAAAGGCAGACCATAAAATTATTGAGACTTGAGACGAACTTGGAGTGGTCAACTAAACAACTCTGAGAAGAACGGTTTCAGGTGAGTTCCGTTATGTTAATGTTAGAGGTCCAATTATCAAAAAGTCCGGAAGGGTTAGTAGTAGTTGTGTTGGTGTCGCCTGGGCCGGCCGGCGGTCTACTGTCGGTGAGCGCGGCGCGTGAAATTGCGCCCCTAATCAACCTGCCGCCTGTAGTTAAACTTACCCGCCGTGAACACAATATCACCCTCAAGGACGAAACTATACACTTAGTACATCTTGGCAATGTCTCTACATAACTAAGAGTGTACTTCAGTTGTACAATAGTCTTTTTAACATGTTAACTATTATCGTGAAAACTTATCCGCTTTAAAATTTTAATAATAGATTGTACATTTTTTATACTTAAAATTACAATTTTTCGAAAAATTTAAATTGAAAGTGAAGAAAGTCAAACAATTAAAAGAACGCGGGAAAAGTATCTTAGTACTTACTATGATATCGGAGTGAAAATTGTCTTAACCTGCAGCTGGAGATGAACTTCTTTTCAAATAGGGGAGAAATACCTTTACCGACAATTGTTTAAAGAGCTATAATTTCTCGTCTTTTATAAATATTAAACCGTAATACCTATGTATTTAATATTGAGCTCTTTATATTTTGTACGAGCCACGTTACACGAAACTCATACATCCGTACTACTTACCCATTTGTGCTGTGTTAGCAATAACCTTATTTATTACTTTTATTGTAGTTACATTAAAGTTAGTTCGCAATTACGTTCAATAAGCAGTTGACGTACCGCGTCTCATCCATATCATTACCTATCATATTTTATCTATCAAATATAGTCAGTTAAATTTATTCTTTAGTTTTTCTGATTATAAACCTTAATATCATTTCCAGGGTGTACGGATCGTACATCCTTTTTTTTAAATTTAATATAATCTGACTATATCGTCGCGAGTGAACAGTGTTTAGTGTAAAACGATCGCTACATTGTGACTTGTAAAAAACTACTACCTAGTGGAACTTTATCAGCTATCAGTGAACAAGCAGTTTACATCATCTTCTCAGCAAGGTATCAACAGACACCATCCGCAGCCACGTATCAGCGTCAAGTATCAAGATTATCAAGTAAGATCTTTCCATATTAGTTCTACTCGTTATATCAATCTATCAATATGTCTAGCATGGAAGAATTACTATCAGCTCAAGAGCAAATTTTAGCCGCGATTGAGCAACTCTATTCTAATTTTAAGAAGGACGGCTCGGATAGGAAGACTCCAGACTATATCAAGCGTCGGCTAGAAACTCTAGACGGCTACTGGAGTGAATTCGAGTCTAATAACCAAAAACTATTATCTTTTAGTACTAGGTCCCATCCATACTTCTTAAACAATCAGTTTGAGCATGTTGGAAACCGGTACACTAATATCAGATCAGTTCTTCTTAGTTATGAAAATCCTAAAAAACTAAGGGAAGACATGAAGCCAGCCTCTCCTCTTATTAGGCCAGCCACTCCCTTGGCAGTCCCGGAGACACCTAGGACGGGATTCTCAGTTCAAGCGCGAGGCAGCGACAGCAAAACCGACGAGATGCTGCGAAAGCAAAGCAGTAATTTTAAGGCATTTGAGCATACTATTTCAAACATAGATTTAGATACGGTCACTGAAAAATGGGAATTCGATCATTTGCTACGTACTATACAGTCTCGTTGGACTACTATCGACTCTCTTCACTGGGAGCTGGATAGCGAATTAGGACAGCGGAATCCAGAGTATGAATCTCATTTCTTTCGAGCAGAGCAAAGATACAACGACATTATCAAGTCAATAAACAAGAAATCGTGGGCTGTGTCTCACTTAGAGAAGTCCACTCCGAAAATCGATATTCCTACGTTCTCTGGCAATTATCATCAATGGTCCAGTTTTAAAGATCTTTTTACTGAGACTATTCATTCGAATCCTACTTTATCCAGCGCTCAAAGAATGCAATTTCTTAAAACCAAAGTGAGGGGTGAAGCGGAAAGGCTCATTCAACACTTGCCTATATCCTCAGACAACTATGCAATTTGTTGGGAATTACTTAATAATAGATACAACAACAAAAGGTTGTTAATAAGCTCTCATTTGGACCAATTGCTTAACATCTCATCGGCGCCTCATGTATCAATTCATCATATCAAGAAGCTTCATGATACTACTCACGAAAGCCTCAACGCTATCAAGAATCTCGGAGTAAGCATAGACTCATGGGATCCACTTATCATACATCTCTTAAGCAGTAAATTGGACTCAGAGACTCTCAACGACTATTTATCATCTCTAAAGGACCCTAAAGAAGTTCCTAAGCTCGATGAGTTTCTATCATTTTTAGAGAAGACCTTTACGACCATGGAAAGTTCTAAAAGAAAATCTGAGCCAAAATTATCTACAAATCGCAGTCAAAATCATCATAAAACATATAATTTTAACATTAAACAATCGTCAACCGGACGTACTATTTCGCAATTTCCTAATGAAAAACAAGTCTTTATTACAAAATATTTTAAATGCGCTATCTGCAAAACGAATAATCATGCCATTTTTAATTGCAATAAATTCCGACAAATGTCACCGTTAACAAAACGTAAGACAACTGAGAGGCTAAGGTTATGCGAAAATTGCCTCTATTGTCATAACGGTAAGGACTGTATTTCAGAGAAACGTTGTCGTGAATGCAATATGTCGCATAATTCATTACTACATGAATCATTTCAACTCGACAGCGAATTTGATCCATCGACGTCAAACAATGCTAACACGAGTTCACCTAAGCAGGGTCAACGATCGGCCTCTCGGAGCGCACACGTGTCTTTACCATCTGAAGTACCTGAAATTCTATTGGCAACAGCTATGATAAAGGCACAAGCCAGGGATGGGTCCTACTTAACCTTACGAGCCCTCATAGATCAGGGGTCCCAAACCTCCCTTATAACTGAAAATGCCGCTCAACGGCTAGGGTTACCACGTCAAAGATGCCAGGGCGTTATTACTGGTGTCGGCGCGAAACAAACAAATATCACGGGAATTATCAACATAAAATGTATATCAGTAAACAGTAGCTTCGAGTTTCGTACTGACGTCATTATCATGCAAAGTTTAGTAAAAAATCTTCCTGGGTATACTTTCATAAAACCGGACTGGACTTACCTGGATAACGTTTCCTTGGCTGATCCTGAATTTAATATAAGTCGACCAGTAGATATCCTGTTTGGTGCCGATATTTATTCCTTGATTTTAATGGAAGGAATTTGTAGAGGCGAACATAATAATTCTCCCATAGCTCAGAACACGCGGTTGGGATGGATTTTATGTGGGTGTGCAAAAACATTGCAATGTAATGTGATATTAAATAATATAGAAGAAATACAAAAATTTTGGGAAATTGAAGATATTGCAGACGAACAAAAATTATCATCAGAAGATCAAGAGTGTGTTCAGTATTACAAAAATACGACCAAACGGCGTGAGGACGGCCGGTACGAAGTACGGCTACCCTTAAAGTCTAACTTCGAAAGCAATTTAGGTCAATCCAAAAACAAAGCAGTCGCTCAATTTAAATCACTAGAGAGAAATTTTTTTAAAAATAAATCTGTTGAACAAAATTATAAAACATTTATGAAAGAGTATCAGTCAATGGGTCACATGACACCCGCTTCATATGTCAAGGTCTCTGAACCAACCTTCTATCTTACTCATCACGGAATAGAACGATCAGAATCTACTACAACCAAGTTTAGAGTAGTTTTTAATGGCTCAGCTAAGACTTCGACGGGATACAGCCTCAATGACGTCATGAGAAGTGGACCTAACCTACAGCAAGATCTACAGTCACTAATCATTAAATGGCGACAATATCAATTTGCTTTTACCGCAGATATAGAGAAGATGTTTCGTCAGATTTGGGTAAACTATGAAGATCAAAAGTTCCAAAATATCATCTGGCGAGATAATGATCAAGATCCAATAAAAGAATGGAGGCTAACGACCGTCACATACGGTACAAAAGCAGCACCTTTCTTGGCTATGATGACCTTACAACAGTTGGCATCAGATGAAAAACATAACTATGAAAGTAGCTCAGCATCCGAGGCCCTAGAAAGGAACTTTTATATGGACGATTATGTTCACGGCGCTCATGATAGAAAAACTGCAAAACAATTGCGTAATGACCTTATCAGTCTCTTAAAATCCGGAGGTTTTAATCTTAGAAAATGGAGATCTAATATCACTGAGCTATCAGACGAAAATCAAAGTTTCAACTTTCAACAGGAAGAATCATTTAAAACGTTGGGACTAAGCTGGAATCATCGGCTCGATGTTTTTACATTCACTTCAAACATAGAACCGTTTGCTGTAGCGGAAACAAAACGAACTTTGTTATCTAGCATATCAAAGTTATTTGACCCTCTCGGATGGCTTACACCAGTAACAACAAAGTTAAAAATTATTTTTCAAACTGTATGGTTATCCGGCATCAATTGGGATGACCCCATACCAGAAGATTTGTTACGTGAATGGATTGTTATCAGAGACGATATTAAAAACATAAATAAAATACAAATACCTAGGTGGCTATCAACAAGCGCACGTGACGTTCTAGAATTACACGGCTTTTGTGACGCATCGACTAAAGCTTACGGTTGCGTTATATATTGTAAAATTATAAGAAATGAACAATCTATTATAAGGTTGTTAACGGGAAAAGCAAGGCTTGTACCAAAATCAAAAAATATCACTCTCCCACGGTTGGAGTTAAGCGCAGCCCATCTTTTATCAAGGTTGATGTTCAAAGTGCAACAGTGCTTGGACACATATACTATCAAAATACATGGGTGGTCTGATTCTATGATTGTCCTCGGCTGGCTTAACGGTGACCCAACAAGGTGGAAAACTTTTGTATCAAATAGAGTGCGCGACGTCACTAATGTTATGCCACCGGAATGCTGGGGTTATGTAAAATCGGAAGAAAACCCATCGGACTGCGCCAGCCGTGGATTAACAACCTCACAATTAATTGACCATTCTTTGTGGTGGCAGGGACCGTCGTGGCTACCAGACTTTGATGGGCAAGGCAAACAGCCACTATTTGTCACGAATTTAGAAATAAAAAGAACCCGTCAAGTTAACAATATCGCCGAGCCCGATATAAACAACAGTATCATATATCAATTACTTATAAGAAATAGCTCTATCATTAAAATAAAACGAATTATATCATGGGTGTTTAGATTTATCAAGAAAACAAAACAACATTCTCATTATTTATCATTAAATGAGTTGGATCATGCAGAAAACGTCATTATAAGATATGTTCAACAAATGGAATTTGGACAAGAAATACAATGTATCAAAGAGAGTGGTCACGTGTTAAAAAAGAGCAAAATATCTCAACTATCACCCTACCTAGACGAGAACGGAATACTACGAGTTCAGGGTCGCTTAAGAAACTCGAGCTTACCCCATCATATGAAACACCCTATCATTCTATCAGGCTCAGGTCGCTTTGCAGAACTACTTATAGATCAGGCGCATTTATCATCTTATCACGGCGGAGCTCGCCTTACCTCAGCCTTTATCAGAAAAAGATACTGGCTAGTAGGAGGAAATAAGATCGTGAAGAAACATCTTCGTGGATGCGTTAAATGCAGGCGCCACGATCCTGTGAAGCACGAGCAGATCATGGGAGATTTACCAGCCGCTCGAACCACACCAACTAGGCCATTTTACCACACAGGAGTTGATTACACTGGGTTTGTGGATGTTAAATCTAGCAAGGGTCGTGGTATAAAATGCACTAAAGGTTATATAGCAGTGTTTGTATGCATGGTAACCAAAGCCGTGCATCTAGAGCTAGTCTCCGACCTAAGTTCATCAGCTTTCCTAGCCGCCTTACGGAGAATGGCTTCCCGGAGAGGAGCTCCCTGTCACATATATAGTGATAATGGAACAAACTTCGTAGGCGCTAATAAAATTCTCAACAGAGAATACCTAGATCTTCGTGAAACATTAGACGATTCTTTTTATTCATCAATCACTGACATGAAAATTAATTGGCATTTTAATGCCCCTGGATGGCCAAGTGCAGGAGGTCTTTGGGAGGCTGCAGTGAAGAGCCTCAAATATCATTTAAAACGAGTAATCGGCAGCCAGAAGCTTACCTATGAAGAATACTCGACACTTCTATCTCAATTGGAAGCGTGTTTAAACACTAGACCGCTTTGTCCGCTAACTGAAGACCCCAAAGATTTGGACTACCTAACCCCATCTCATTTTCTTGCCAGTGGTCCAACCAACTCAATAGTAGAAACGGAGAGGGACCTAAGAACTCGATGGCAACTAACGCAAAAGATTTTTGAAGATATTTGGAAAAAATGGCAATCTGAATATCTAAGTCAACTATCAGCCCGCAGCAAGTGGCGCCTTCCAAAAGAAAATCTTAGTATTGGGGATATCGTTATCATTCACGACGCAAACCTACCTCCAGCTAAATGGGCCCTCGGAAAAATTATTACTTTACATCCTGGAAAGGATGACTTCGTGCGCGTAGTCAGTCTAAAAACCAAAAGCGGTACAATCAAGAGACCCATTACCAAAATATCAAAATTACCAGTACGAGAAAGTAAGAGAATCGACGAAGATATCAAGTTTCAACAGAAACATATTAATTATTCTACAACGGCTACTACTAAACGTTCGAGTAAGCCTTATCTACATAGTTTTATAAACATATGTTTTATTTTATTATTTATGATAACTACGCCCGTGTATAGCAAATATCAAATATCAAGTCTTAATACCAGTCAAGGATTTTATTACGATCGTATTACAAACATACGTTTAGAAAGAGATCAATGGAAGTTAGTAATTTACTATGACCTTTCTCCGTATTGGCAAAGCACAAATCTTCTTAATAAATACGTAACCCATTTATCAGACATTTGTAACGATCAAACAAAGAAAAAGATATTACAATGTGACGTCATGCTACTCCAATTACATCACGGCCTCAGTGAACTTGAGCACTACAACAGTATAATGCTCGGTCAGCCAAATACTCGGCGCCGGGAGCACACGCGCGTACAGCGCGGCCTTATCAATGTTGTCGGATTAGTGGCTAACAGACTGTTTGGCGTACTCGACCAGGAATTTGCAGAACAGTATGAAAGAGACATCGAGACTATTCGAAGTAATCAGAAACATCTTGCTTTACTTTGGCAGAATCAAACTTCAGTTGTTGAAGGAGAATTTAACCTGATAAAGAGAGTTGAATCATCTATCAATAAACAAAGTAAACTTTTTAACCAACATTTAAACAACTTAGGAAATTTATTAAATAAGCAGAGTGATGACATATCAGCCGTATCAAACGCAAACGATTTCACCTTATCAGCAGTTATAGCACAAAGTATACTAGTAAACTTACAAACTATACAAAATTCGATTATTGACTCGTTAACTGATATCTACGCGGGCAAATTCGACTTTCATCTCCTTACTTCAGAGCAGCTTCGAGACCAGATGAATGTTATCATAAGTTTATTATCAAGAGACTTATCATTGCCCATAAATAACCCACAAAATGTATCAAAAATGTATCATCTTCTAACTGTTAAAGCAAGAGCTACAAATAAATTCATTATCTATGAGATCTGGATTCCGCTAGTCAGCAAGGACAACTTCGAGTTATACAAACTCATACCTGTTTCACACCAATACAATCATTCCATGACGAGCCTAGTACCTGTATCGCATTACGTAGCTATTAATATTCAACAAGACTCCTACGTGACCTTCTCCGACACAGAGGTCCATAGTTGTGTTGAGATTGAAAAAGAGTCCCATTTGTGTCCTTTAAAACAACCTGTACACAAAATGAGATCAGAGGAAAGCCTGTGTATCAAGAATCATTTATCGAAACAGTGTCAAACAATTACCTTGCCCTGTGCAGATTCATGGATTGAGCTAAATAACAGAAATAACTACCTGTATTTCTGTTGTGGTCAATGCTCCGTACTTATCATGTGTGGGAGTCAAATTACAGCCGAGCAATTACATAACGCCGGTATAATAACAATAAGCGAGGAATGCCTTATTAAGAACGACCAATTTATTATTTATGCTCACCAAACACCTTCAAATGCTTTAGAGAGAGTAGCCGATGTTATGAAAATAGAGATTCCTCCTATCAATCATATCAAGAATGTTCCTATGCCAACATTTACTTTAGAAAACCAATCTATATCTTTAGAACATCAAAGGTACTTCATGGAAATCGACAAACAAATTTAAGAAATTAAAGCTAGTGCCTCAGACGGCGTGCTGTCTGATCGCATTACCTATCACGACGTTCATCATTACGTCGTCACTTATTTAGTGCTGTTTGCCGTCGCTGCCGCTGTGGCAGTGCTGCTCTGGCGGCGCTGTAAGGCGAGGTCAGGGCTGCGGGCGGCGCCCGGTCCGGAAGCGCTCGCAGAGGCGCCGTTACCCGCGCCCGCGACCCATCGCGCAGGTGGAGTAGATATCGAACTTCGGACAATGAGCTGCGAGCCTATCTCGGCTAAATGTGTTAGTGAGAGTGCAGTGAATCAGTGCTGTGCTCGTAGTGATGTAGTGAATAAATCGCGTAGTGTACGTGTCCTAGATCAGTGTAACTCACCAGTACATTTTCGTAAAGAGTTTGACCGTATTTTATAGTGCCATTGAAACATTCTATGGACATTAAGAATTTCTGTACTTAAGCCAATATTGTTTATCACCATGTACCTCACGTCATTCACTTTTATCTACATAACACTATTCTCATTATCTTGCCCGGGAGTATGTACGAGCCACGTTACACGAAACTCATACATCCGTACTACTTACCCATTTGTGCTGTGTTAGCAATAACCTTATTTATTACTTTTATTGTAGTTACATTAAAGTTAGTTCGCAATTACGTTCAATAAGCAGTTGACGTACCGCGTCTCATCCATATCATTACCTATCATATTTTATCTATCAAATATAGTCAGTTAAATTTATTCTTTAGTTTTTCTGATTATAAACCTTAATATCATTTCCAGGGTGTACGGATCGTACATATTTTGTAACAATACACGCAGTGTTTGTCAGTGTTTGTACTAAATTAGTTAAAAGTCATAATAATCGCAGCCTGTCTAAATATGTAGGCATATTGTACAACATGTGCGTGTGAACACAGTGCGGTCTCATCCGCTGCCAAAATGAACTTTCACTAGTATTAGCGGTTACACTAAATATCGACGCTCGTGCGCTCGTTCTCTATGAAGCTCTAGAAGCGGTGCGGAAGATATATTATAATTGTAATTAATATGTTATTTCATATAGTGTTTCAATGCATACATCAAATCAGTTGGACTTACAGATTTTAAGACATTATATTTAGAGTGCTAATGGAAATGTCTGTTCATTTGAGAATTTAAAAAAAAAGTGTCATGTAGAGCCCCAAAATATAATGTCGTGTAACAATCCTTGCGCGAGGAGATTAACGATGGCGTCACGAATGCTATGATAAGTTTATAATGAGTTTGTTTCACTAAATCTAAGTTACTTATTAGTTGTTAAGTAGGGCTCTTTGATACTCGAGCGAGATCACTACTTACTTTGTTATAAGTTTCATTAAAATAAATTTAGTTTTTACAAGTAGCTATAGATAAAGGACAACTAAAGCATCATTGAACATTTATTTTAAGCCTGAAAATGTATACGAGTAACAGGGTTTTGCATTAAACAGTTAGCACTACCTACGTCACAAATCCTCCTACGTAAGTACTAGTAACTTTTTATGCCCTTCAATATTATGTTGGTAACATTCTATGTATAATCCACATGATCACTGACCGCCGAATCCCGACGGCTCTCAGTAAACAAACTTACAGATCGAACAGTTTACCACGAACGTATCTTTTACTGTCATACATTTAGATTTATAGCGGGCAAGTTGTTCGTACCGCCGAGCTTCCGACCAGAAAATAGAATCTCTCTCGAAATAAGTGACCCATACAAATATATAATAAAACGTTGTGGTCGTATGAAGTATGTGCGATGCATCGACACGAGGAGCGAGGAACATAAATCGTGCGCGGGGTGATAGCTCGCGCGTGAGCTCGGTCAGCTATACCCCCCGTACCAGAACAATATTCGCTCTCCTTAACGCACTCTATATATTCACATCACAGTTATGACTGTGTTACTGTTTTAAAAGCATATTCGTTGTAATGTCGATGCATGGCGAAGACGTAAATTTACACATTATTGTTGTTGAATGTGCACAGGATGGAGTCAGGAAGAGTGTAATGTTAGAATACATGGGTGGTATTTAACGCGAACATTATATCCGCTCACACGCGCCACTGAGCACGGCTCAACCTCACCATCGCTGTGCAGTTACGACATGTTTCGTACTATATACTGGTCTAGTGTACTAGTTCCATAGAAGTTAAGTTGTCGCAGAAGGTATCGCAAGCTGTAATATTATTGTATATACTCAATCTATTTTTAATCTACCAACGTATATGGTTGTAAGGACGTCTAACGTAGATGTTAGATGAATGAATGTTTCATAAAAATAGGAATATTTTTATGGGTTACTCTTAATCTATACTTCTATACTAATATTATAAAGAGGTAAAGTTTGTGTGTTTGTTTGTTTGTGTGTTTGTGACGTTGTAGGGGGTAATCTCTGGATCTACTGAACCGATTTTAAAAATTCTTTCTGTGTTGAATAGTCCATTTATCGGGGAGTGTCATAGGCTATATAGTATCACGCTATGACTAATAGGAGCGGAGCAGTAATGAAATATGTTTATAGAAGGGACGCTTAAAAACGTTTATTTTGCTTTTGCTGCTTAAACGTCTGGAGATATACTAAAATGATGTATTAGAGAATTGTACCTTTAAAAAAGTTTTACAATTAAGTCAACGTTAGCATATCTATCTTCTAAGGTTAACTCACTACGACCTTTTTTATAATAATCAAATTTGATTTAAAGAAATGCATTGTTTGTAAAGGTATTTTGTGTATATGGTATGGACCCTTATCAAAATAAATACGTTAATCATTATATTTATTTAATTTTAAACATAATTGACCTTCACAGCGATGAGATCCGATTATTAGTTTAAAAGATATCTCAGTTTTAAAATAATGCGCGAATAACGTAAAATATCTGTCCAACGCGATGTTAGTATAGATGAATTTAAATAAATAAATAAATAAATAATCCTCGCACATTCACACAACGCCATCTAGTCCCAAGCTAAGCAAAGCTTGTACTATGGGTACTAGACAACGGATAAACATACTTAAATACTTTTTTTTTGTAAATACATACATATTATACATAGAAAACACTCAGACCAATGCAAGCAATCATGTTCATGCACACAAAGATTGGCATTGAGCGGGAATCGAACCCCGAGACCTCTGCGTATCAGTAATGTAATATACCGACTGCGCCACAGAGGTCGTCAAACAATTTTACTTAGTAGGTATCAACATTTTGGTTGGAGTAAGATTTTTATTTTAATTTTAAATACCTGTCATCATCATAACAGCCCATTAATGTCCCACTGCAGGGACGGGCCTCCTCACGTGACGTAGGGATACTTGGCCTACTAATACCACGCTGGCCAGACGGATTGGTATGGGGTTTAATTTCAAGTTTTCCTTCTTTTTATTTCGTAAAGATAATATTCACGGATAGTCCCTTAGTCGGTTTTTACGACACCCATGGAATGAGAAGGGGTATACCCTATTCAAGATAGCATGAGAAAAAGTATAAACATGTCAAATCTGTCAAACTGCAAAAATGCCGCGGTTTTCAAACATTTTTAACTAAAAACATAATTAAACAATAAATAACTCTGTGTAAATATAAATAAGTGTATTCTACCTGGATAAGAAAATGTGAATTTAGTATAGTGACATTGTATTCTTACTCCGTCACCACACGAAGTTAAATACTTGTACCTAAGTATGTACTATAAATTAATTCTTCCTCAAAAAGATCGCTTCGTCGGACTAAATTCGGAGGGCGGAGGACCCTGTTCTGTGGCGTTTATTTGGAGGGGCATTTTGTCCAGCAGTGGACTGTGATAGGCTAATTGGTTTATTGATTAATACCATGTAGGTATTCTTAATCCATCGTTACATGGATAATACTCTATACTAATACTTAATATTATAAAGAGGTAAAGTTTGTGTGTTTGTGTGTTTGTGTGTTTGTGACGTTGTAGGGGGTAATCTCTGGATCTACTGAACCGATTTCAAAAATTCTTTCTGTGTTGAATAGTCCATTTATCGGGGAGTGTCATAGGCTAT
Source organism: Schrankia costaestrigalis (assembly GCA_905475405.1). Taxonomy (NCBI): domain Eukaryota; kingdom Metazoa; phylum Arthropoda; class Insecta; order Lepidoptera; family Erebidae; genus Schrankia; species Schrankia costaestrigalis. The sequence continues at coordinate 23,669,221 of FR997827.1, read as the reverse complement.
GTAGCATCACGCTATGACTAATAGGAGTGGAGCAGTAATGAAATATGTTTATAAAAGGGACGCTTAAAAACGTTTATTTTGCTTCTGCTGCTTAAACGTATGGAGATATACTGAAATGATGTATTAGAGAATTGTACCTTTAAAAAAGTTTTACAATTAAGTCAACGATAGCATATATCTATCTTCTAAGGTTGACTCACTACGACCTTTTTTATAATAATTAAATTTGATTTAAAGAAATGCATTGTTTGTAAAGGTATTTTGTGTATATGGCATTAACCCTTATCAAAGTATATACGTTAATCATTATACTTATTTAATTTTAAACAATATTGTCCTTTACAGCGATGAGATCCGATTATTAGTTTGAAAGATATCTCAGTTTTAAAATAATGCGCGAATAACGTAAAATATCTGTCTAACGCGATGTTAGTAGGTATAGATGAATTTTCTTAGTATCAACATTTAATTTTTGGTTGTAGTAAGATTTTTATTTTAATTTTAAATACCTGTACTATAAATTAATTCTACCTCAAAAAGATCGCTTGGTCGGACTAAATTCGGAGGGCGGAGGACCCTGTTCTGTGGCGTTTGTTGGAAGAGGCATTTTGTCCAGCAGTGGACTGCGATAGGCTAATTGGTTTATTGATTAATACCATGTACCTATTCTTAATCCATCGTTACATGGATAATCATTATCATAACAGCCCATTAATGTCCCACTGCTTGGACGGGCCTCCTCCCGTGACGGAGGGTTACTTGGCCTACTAATACAGACGGATTGGTTTAGGGTTTAATTTCAAGTTTTCCTTCTTTTTATTTCGTAAATATAGTAGTTACGGTTATTCCCTTAGTCGGTTTTTACGACACCCATGTGATGAGATGGGGTGGTGACATATTGTATTCTTACTCCGTCACCACACGGATAGAATGAATGGATAATACTCTATACTAATATTATAAAAAGGTAACGTTTGTGTGTATGTAAGTTTGTGACGTTATAGGGGTTAATCTCTGGAACTACAGAACCAATTTTGAAAATTCTTTTTGTGTTAAATAGGCCATTTGTCGGGGAGTGCCATAGGCTATATAGTATCACGCTATGACTAATAAGAGAGGAGCAGTAATGAAATATGTTTAAAAAAAGGACGCGTTTTTTTTGGCTGCTCAACGAAGTGGGCACGGGTCAGCTAGTTTATTATAAAGAGGTAAAGTTAGTGTGTTTGTAAGTTTGTGACGTTGTAGGGGGTAATCTCTGGATCTAAAGAACCGATTTTTAAAATTATTTTTGTGTTAAGTAGGGCATTTATTGGGGAGTGCCATAGGGTATATAGTATCACGCTATGACTAATAAGAGAGGAGCAGTAATGAAATATGTTTTAAAAATGGAAGCGTTTTTTTCGCCGCCCAACGAAGTGGGCACGGGTCAGCTAGTACACTAATAAATATGTAGTAGATGGTTTACAATTATTATTAAAAACCAATTTGCAATCCGTTTTATGAACATTAAGTATTATGTCCGTTGTATAAACGTTTGCAATCTACCCATGACAAATGAATTCATAGCAACGGAATGATATTTGTATTTGAAGCTGTGCAGCTCTCAGTCAGTCATAAAGTAGAAATCAATAACTAGTTTACGACACAAAAATAATACGTCCTTTGTATCTGTTATACACAAGCAGCTTTACGAGGAACTAGTGTACGAGCGCGCGCGGGAACACTCCACACTCACGGCACAATACTCGTACTGCTCTACACCTACACAACGATACAACGACTGCGTATTGTCATACCAAATTCAACTTGAAATTTATGAAAATAGAGTTGACTTTGCTTTGTGGCACAGAATTATAACATTTAGTATTTTGCGTTAGGTAAAGGGCAGTAACGTTTGGAGTTATAATGCAACGTCAATTCAGTCAGTTTTATTAGATCCCTTACCTGCTGTTACACGATATGACGATATCCAGTACACAGCTCAACCTACCTGGTCCAGGTACGCGGCTAAACTTTACTACCGCTCATATACACCCTGGTGTATGCGAATACTTTCATATAAAGCTGTTGTCGACCTGAATGTTAACTATTCTTTATTCATTAATTTAGAAGTAGAAACTGAATGTATGACACAAAACATAGCACTATTAAGAGCACTAGGGCCAGACGTCATAACAACTAGTATTCTCTAATACGTTTCTCTAATAAGTCGCGGGTTACAGGTACTGAAATCTGGTACTAAAATCTATTTATAAATATTATTCTTTCTTGAAAGTTGGGATTGAATATTACTTTTATTTTTTATGTTAAGTTTTTTATCTTCTACGCTAAAACTTTGTTTGATTTTACTGAAGATAGGAAGTGATATGATGGCCCGGTTTAGTATATTATTCTAGTGTCTGTATATCGATTCAGTGGGAAATTTATTTCTATATCCATCTTTATATCGTAGATATCGATTAGCTGGTTAATTAAAATGTGTTTCGGACTTGCGTTGATATTTATAAACGTCGAATGTAATCAGTAAAATGTAACAGAGATTAGTTCTCAATACAACATTTAGTTGAGCTTGATATTGTTTAGTCAACACTCTGTATAAAAAGATTCGTGACGTATCTCGGTAACAAAAGATTTCGGTACAAATACTCTCAGATTACATTCAGTTCCGCACTGAAACAAATTGAAACAATTTTTATATTCCCGGCGCTCGGGTATTGTTACCGTGACTCATCTCGCGACCGACGGGATGTACATTCATATAGATTGTTTGATTTGAAGACAACATAAAGACCTCAGTGTTATTGCAGTGACATTGTACAAAAACCTTCTTACTCTAACTGTTAATACAACAATAGTAAAGAGAAAGGTTTTAAACGTCACTATCAAAGCGTTCCTTTATTGTCAGCTTTATTTTTAACGTTATTTTACACGAGTTCAAATTAAAGTAAAGTAAACTGTAAAGAGGAAATATTTTATAATATTTTATTGTACTGTGGTCGATTAATATAAGTTAACTGTTCTTTCGGCTTAGCTGATTCTTTACAAATAGCTTTGAATTTCTCATTGACATAAGTATTTATTTTCAAGTCGTTTCGACAACTTGCCAATTATTTGGTGTAAAAGTAATAATAAAGTTTGATAGACAGAACGTGAAGCTGATGAATTAATCCATACTAATTTAATTCAATGGTTATTTATAACAGAATACATTAACATGAATCAGGTTTTTATTTAGTTTTGTATTTGTTGCTTAATGCTAAAAAAAGTATTTCAGTTTAATTTAGTCATCATACACTAAGGCCCCATTCGAACGAGTTCTTTTTTAACGCGCGATTAAAAAGCGTCGGAATAGAATAAATGCATTCCAATGTTCCTGTTCACACGCCAGCGCTTTTTAATCAACGCCGAGGAACATAAGATTGCATTAATTTGTTCTATTTTGACGCTTTTTTAACGCGGGTCAAAAATGCGCTCGTGGGAATGGGGCCTTATTGTCTCTCTCTCTACTAGGTAGGTAGACTGTGGACAGTGTCTGCGCTGGGTCGTGAAACAACACGACATGATAAGGATAAGATTTAGAGGTGTGACCTTTGTCATTGTCTCGTGAAGTCGACCCTCGTCATAACTGTCACAAGTACTTCTATACTTTTATTGACAAACTTAATAGACACAATGACCGACTTGTTCTCATCAACTTGTTACTATAATTGACATATCAATAATGTGCAGAGGGGCACTAGCATTAAACAATTAATTTGATCAATTTTAAAGCAAAATTATTTAAAAATTAAAGTACCGTGTGTTTAACAGCGACAATACTTAAGTACAAGCTAAGTACGTATTATAAGCAAAGCAATTGGCCTGCCTACAATCTGCGCTGTAATACAAGTCCATTGTGTGTGCAGTAATAATGCTATTATATGTTGTAATGTCGCAATGTGTGTGGGGAATATTGGGACATTAGCATCGAGCGATACGATGTGTATGTCCGCAGGGACCTGCTGCACCGACACTGATACACACTCATTATATTATATTATTATGTGCGCTCTAACTACTCTACATGTCGTTAGATTATTGACAGGTACGTCGCGTCGCTCAGTGCACCGGCTACATCGCGCGGCCATCTCACATCATTCATATTTAAATGCGATACTCACAGGAACACTTATAATAAATTAAATAATTAATAAAATACCTAATTAATGGGTTTTGTGTCTTAGGCTTATAACAAATTACTTAAATAACAACTTTGAACCTCACAATTATACGAATAACTATAGTTATGGAGAAGAGGGGGAGGGCACGAGCCTTCACTTCCAGGAATTCATCAACTTTAATACCTTCGATTATAATTCACAAACGAAAATGAAACACAAAATAATCCTCCTTCAGTTACTAAGCGCCACCATTACTTTAATGTTATCTTAAATTATAATAAGTAGAGAATTGTGCATTTATTATTTATAATTAATTATATTTCAGTTTGAATTATTTGCTTCTCATTTATTGGATAAATTAAAGGAGAGTTGTAGAGTAAAACGAAATGGAAGCAGTACAAAGCGGCGGCGGATCGCTCGGTGCTTGAGAACAAACAATAAAACTATTCTATTATCTGCGAGCACATAAGCTGATTGTACAAAGACTTGGTCGAGGGCAGAGCACACACACACAAGCTGTGTACATGCACACAGAGACATGTACGAAGACATTGTTTTGTCAGTACGTATCCGTTTGTTATTCCTTTACGTTTTGAAGCCTGCTGCATTCTAACTACAGCTTTAGTTTTCTGTCATGTAAACATTCTACTACCTTTTAATATGAGTTTAAGAGTTAATTTTATAGAATAATAATAAAATAAGTTATCAATGTAATATTATACATTTGTTCACTTTTGAATCAGCCTGAATTATCCTCTGCCTGTACTTTATAGATAATAGAAGCAGAAGATTGAGCGCTAGACAGTATAAATGTATAGTGTGACGTGAGTGAGTAGTACTCGGCGTCACAGTGGGCCGGATGTTTGAAAACGTCACGCTCATTGTGAGAGCATGTGCGTAGAGCGGACGATTCTAAGTGGTGTCCGTGAGCTTTGATTGTCTCTCATCACACTAGCTTTGTTATACAATAACTATTCATTTATTTGTGCCAACGTTCTCTTACTCTCGCTGTTGCTGTCGATATATTGGTTTCATCCACAGATATCTGAATAAAGGAGATGTGCCCTGAATGTCATTTTGTATGGAAACCTAATGTCGCCAGTTTTATTAACACACACAGCTATAGAATATACGAATAGACTACTGTTCTCAGTTACATCTAGATTATCAATGAACGCAATACTCTGTCTCGTTTTTCCTTGAAATATCTCCCTTACACGGTGTCACAGCGAACCAATCAGCGCTACTACATTTAAACAAATAAAACAAACTTCAAAAAGTTTAGATAGAAGAACTACTATAATTTAAAACTACTACATTCAAAAAAATTACATTTATGCTAGGCGTTGACCTTATCGATAAATAATTAATAAAATTTATCGATAGACAAGACTTATATTTTATTAAAAATTAAATACTTATCATATAAATAATAATTACTTTTAAATAAATATGAATACTTAATATATAATTGTACAATACTTTTGTAAAATAATATTGTGTGTAAGATCGTATATGTCGTGAAACAAATTAATCCGAGAACTGATGTCGTAATACCGCAGATTGAAGGAACTCAAGCGTCATACTTCTTTTTCGTCCTTATTGTCGCAGCAGTTTGTAACATTTTGACTGTTGTCATACAAAATTAACGCTCTGTGAGGCAGAGCTAGTGATAATTTATAATTTAGCGTGTACAGTTTATTTATTCAAGCATGAGCATGCGCATGCCAAAATGCACGAGCAATATTGCGTCTAGATAAAATTAAAACAATAGCATGAATATAGGGATTGATAGATGAACATTTAGACTGATTTAAAGCAAATCTGATAAAACCAGCTAAAAGCATGTGTGTGCTAATAAATGGATGAGCGTTTAAAAAAACTTTCAAAACCACTGTTATCAACATTTTAAACCTTTATGTTCTAGAGTTCTTACTCCACCTTTGATTTAGGATATTATTTCAACATTGTAATACTTATTATATTAAAATTACATAATTTAACATTTAAAAAAAAAATTTTTTTTACTAAACTTTATAAATCTTTTACAATTTAAAATTCCTACAACACACGACTTTTTATCGAAAACGATAGATAGTCGTAGTCATGAACGGGTCGTCACTATCGTTTGGTTGTTAGAGCAATCACGGTTAGCAACCACTTGTCATACGTAATATCGTTGAGCGCATAGTTCATTGCTTCATATATTCATTGAATGACTAGTTTAGACAACATTAGAGAATCAATGTATATGTTAAAAAAATATTATAGTACTTAATTGTCCGAACATGAAAATAACATAGTGAGGACATCGAAGATTATTTTTTCATGATTTTAGAGGTAAATACAATAAAATACATGTACTATCATATGGTAAGTGATTCCATTATTAATAAAGTTTTTTTTATTGCTCTTATTTTTACAGGCAACCACTGAACAACTCGGCATTTTATATGTTATCCCGGTCGTTGTCAAAACACAGCTAAACCTAGGTGACAGACATTTTTAGCTATATAATCGTTCTAATCATATTGCGTTTTGACGAAAACCCCGTCATACCACTTCTCCTTTTATTTAGATTTCTGTGGTTTCATCTATAACCTAACCGTGTTATTACGCAAAATAAACATTTGATTTTTATATAATGTTACGGCATTAACTGTCCATTTAAAAGGTCCGTTTTTATAGTTTAATGCAAACTGAAAAAAGGGATTTATTTCACATAAGAATAACCTTTAAAAGTATCGCTATTAGACTTGTTAAAGGTCTGTCCTTTTACCTTTTTTATAAATAAGTCTCACCTTTTTACGTGTCATAGAAACTAGATATTTTAGTACGCTCCGGAAACCTTTGCTTTGCGATTCTTGGCACTATATTCATTTCATTTGAACTTATGAATATACGTTCTTATAACTGTTCGACCAATGTGCTCTGAGTACATTTTTCTAAAAAGGTTTCCTGGGACGGACGTATTTTAGGAAGCTGTTCTTAGAGAAGTGTCCTTGACGGGACGTTACGTACGTGTTACGTAGTCGCACGTATCTATCGTTAAACTCATACAACTTAGAAAGGGAACAAACGTAATTACAGTTATGTTATGTTTTTTTTGTTTCTGCTCATACATCCATTTTTCATCCATGATCGTAGAGTGCATGACCGCATAATATGATTTGACCTTCACCGCTATTATTTTAACTATTTTTAAATAAGTTTAAATAAATAGTACCCAGCTACAATGGCCGCAGTCCGATCTTGTGGTGCTGGAAGAATAAATCAATATACTTGTACTGTTTATAAATCAACGTATTAACGTAGTCCTTCTCAGTCATAAATAATTCACAGTTACTACTATGTACTAGCTAGTACATATACTACCTGATTCATAAATCAGGTTGCATAAAATGTAAGAGTTCACACTCTGTATAATTCTGTGGACGTATAAGTAGGGTTGTCTTACCTCCTTGCTTGAATAATGAGGGTACACTAATTTAATTTATTGAGCAGAGCGCGCAGCCATTTATCGCGTTCGTTCCAAACGTATTGGGAGTCATTTGAACCTTTCAATTTGAGCGTATGTGTTATTTAATAACATTGTGATATACAATCTTGTTGAGTTCACTGAATAGTAAAGCACTCTTCAGATCAATTATCTGCAGCAGTAACAAGTAATTAAGTCAGAAGCGTATCAAGTAACGAAATATTCCTTGAAACGTTTTATTAAAGTGAGTAAGATACGTAGCTTGAAAGTCCTACCTTTGTCATGAGATTCAAATAGTAATATGTGCATTCAATGGTGTATAAGTCAGCTTTATTGGTGTGCATCTGGTGCGCGTTACGTCACAGGATCAGGAAGGCATTCAATCGACAAGTGCCAATATATTCTCTGTTCCCGCATGCTCCTGCCTGTGTGTGTGTGAGAGCTTGTGTGTGTATAGCGCGGTGTGTGCATGTGCGCGTGACAGCGTCTGCTGATCCTTTGAGGCGGTTCACGGGTGACCGCGCGTGTTTGCGCGCAGGACGCTCGCTCGCCAGCTCCCGACATACGTACGTACAGACCTAGTAATAAATACAACCATGTCAGATACTCAAAGGAACAACTGTTCAGTCTTAGAATGTTGTGAGGGCGGAGACTCTAATGTTTGTGTTGAGAACTAGTTTGAGAGTTAAACGAGACGTGCGATGGGCTTGGCGCTAAGTACATACAACTATTTAAACCTAAATGTCGACATGATATGTTTTACTTTGATTTCTTAATTATGATCAATGGAAGATCCTAGAGTAGGGACATGCCTCCACCTTAAATGGAGAGCAACTTGGTCTTGCTCGATAAACAGGTTGCTACATGGTTGCATGTCATAGTTGCCCTGTAGGGTGTCCCCTTGTGTTAAGATAGGGTGCTAACATTCTAATAGTCTTCTAAGTTCATCTCCATATAGATAACAATATATACCTTAAAAATAAATATAATTTGTTCCCCTCCATGTTAAGAGGGTCGCAGTTATTTCGAAGGGCTGGCTTCATGGACGTTGATCTCATGAAACATTCACACAGGTGGCCAGTTGTCATTGTATTGACAGCCCACACACGGAGGGGGACATTATAAATGTTGTTACCAAAATAAACTTGATCCTACAAATGTTTAAAGGTATGAAAGGTCACAACTTTTGTATTTTTATTTGGTGGGTATAATTTAAGGTGCGAGCGTAATTCTCCATTACGCATTCCGCGTGCGACATTACACGTTATTACGCGAGTGCGCAATATATCGCGACGATTCATTCGCGCGCGATTGCATTCATCATCGTTAACGCGATTATAAAAGTGATGAAGCGACGTATGTGCGCGTTATTAACAATATTATATGTTACCGAACGTTTTATATTAATATTTAGTTTTTGATATTTCGAGTAACAAAACGTTACAATGTAATAAGTAACTAGAATATGTTCAAACTGCCTTGACGCCTCGGAGCGAATATGAATATGAGCGGGTTTGAATACAATCGCTTGTGCAATACACAAATTGTTCGGATGTTCTTAGGGTTCTTTAAACTGATGCCTGAAAAAGTTTCCGCTACACAGTAAACCCTAATGCTGGGATATTAATTCAAAAAGTATTGAATAAAAATAACAAAAGGTTAATATTTAATCAATCTAGTTTAAGTATAATTTCTAATTACTTTCTGATAAAATAAACTTGGACCATTAGTACTGACTTAGGTATAAAATAGTTATTGTTTATTTAAACAAGGCATAATGCCTGCGAGGCATGCATGCTTATTTAAACAAGGCAGGCGAGTGTTATTGTAGTAGGTAATGTACGTGAAGGTGAACAATGTTTGTAACAAGTGTACGCACAAAGGTCCGCACAGAGTGTCCACTGTTGTTGTTGTGCCGGCGGCGCGAGCCTTTGTGTCCTACACACACATGCACACAACCTGCCCTGGACTTGACACCATCTCGGTACAGACACAAACACAGAGTAATGTTAAAATTTACAAAGTTACAAAACATGAAATAGTCTAAAACGTTATTATTTATTTTGAAAAGTAACTATTAAAAAAATAAGTAAATAAACCAAAGGAAAAGGACAGTTACGTATGTCAAATTCTTACCAACTCTACGATTCCGACCTCGGTGGCGCGCCGGTAAAGCCAGCGGCTGCCGCGCATGAGGTTGTGGGTTCGATCCTCACGCAGGACAATAATTTGTGAGATCCACAAATTATTGTCCTGAGTCTGGGTGTTCTATGTGTCCGTTAATTGATGTTTGTAAAAAAAAAAAAAGTCCCCGCGACACAGGGCATGATCCCTAGTGCGGGAGTTGTCTTTTAAAAAAAAAAAAAAAAATATGAAAAAAAAAAAAATATGATATTAGTTTTATTCTAAGAGTTCAAGAAAGACTATACCTGTCTAAATATTACATCTCACACGTATACAGATGATACCTGCATTGGTTAACGCTAATAGTTTTCGTATATAAGTATGTAGTTTTATTAACAAAGCAAATTCTGATGTTATTCTGGTAACGATATAACATACGGCGGCAAAATAATGCCTTGTATAAGAACCTAAAATGAAAGTAAAATGTTGGAAGAACAAGCAATTTTGGTATCCAATATAGGTCGCAGGAGGGATTGTAGGTGGATAGATGTCGACATCGCGTCGTGATTGCGTGCGTCGGTCCCGCGGGGCACCTGAGCCTCGCGTTCTACTCGCCCGGTGTGCTGCACTCAAACATAGTCGCGTGTTAGTACTAGCTGCACCGTACTGTTGTATCTGCACTGCTCTGTAGGGAGCTCACTGATAATTGTCTCAGATACACACGCGACGCACCGAGATACACAGCTATTAGATCAGCGCCCCGTGTTGTCACACTGTTATCTATACCGACCAATACAACACGATGAAAGAATTCATTACTATGTCTCTTTGTTCTGAGGAACTTATTGATTTTCATAAAGTAATAAGGAAAGAGTAAGCATAATAAAAAAATAATATATTTTGATTACAATTGAAATGCTTAACTCGCAGTGTTTAATCCGGTCCCTGTTTTAGATACCTAAATAAACTTTTCATAACGATGTTACGTGTTACAGTTTTATGTAGATATGTTTATAGATACAGTATAAGATACAGAATAGTAACAATTTACCTGAGGAAATACTGAAAGGTTAACAATGACCAATATTTGACACGTCTTAGATAAAAAATTGTTGTCTGTTAAAAAAATAGTGATTGAAATAACTATTGATGACGGAAGTGCGTTGCAAAGTAAGATAGAGTTAATCAGTTACATTATCAGAGAACAAAGAGATTTAAAGTGAGCTTTATTAGTAGAAGTGATGATTATTTTATTCAAAGTGTTTAATATCTTTAACATTAAGGTAATAATAGTCAATATAAACTACAACAGTTGAATATTCAATGGACGTAGACGTATAGCACGATCTCTGAACAGTATTATGCAATATGTTTGCGAAGCAGTTTCAAAATTACTTATCGTGTTTGGCAAGTGCAGGCCAGCTTCTATCTCGGAGCACAAACAGTCTAAGTCATAAGAGTCAGAAACCATTATTGTATGCTATTTTCAACAGTACCAGTACTCAGTTCCCTAAATACGAAGAAACTGATCATAATTTTTAATTGTTTTGTATTATAGACTCGGCAGTATATTACATTATAATGGATAGCAAAACAAGTATAGCATGACAGAAAACCTGTAGAGCTGATAATTTTTGGTCAATAATACCTACCATGAAACTCTCTTACATAGGATTATTTTATTTTATTGCCTTTATGGGGCTGACGAACAAGTAGACTTGATAATAAGTGGTAACTGCCGCTCATGTACGACACCAATGCCAGGCCGCTGTAATAGGTAAATGCTGAAGAAATAGGTAAGACAAGGTAAGTATCTTACCTAGTTTTGTAGCATTTATTCAGCAACCATTATGAATGTACGAAAAGTCCCGTCAATTCAAGTGAGCTGTCACGAGTTGATACAAAATAAGTAACAATAAGCCAGAAGTTTATATCTTAGACCAAAGGTTAATCTGGTAATCGCCTGTCGATATTCCATAGTGAACGCCGAGATTGAATGCGGTGTCTCCTGCAATACATCGCCGCCTCAATACTACTTCTACACATTCAATACGTTATACAGCGAGCAATGTACAATATTATATTGTTTACTATCGCACAATGGGAGCGGATGCCTTGATTTATACTCAGCTGCTGATTGAGAGTTATGCGGTAGGATTAACGTAAGTTGACTATTGGATTTGCGCTCTGCGTCTAATCTGATTATGAACGTGGAGCTTCACTGAGCACGCTCGTGCACGAGACACAAAGCGATCTTACATTTGAAGAGGTAGTTCTGTGCTAAGAGACGCCATTTGAGAACATGTACTACATGTTACATGTTGTATATGTAAACTGGTTACCCACATACATTACTGTTTTGTTCTCAAATGTTTCCGACAGAAGTGAGGTGCACGAAGTCATTCACCTCTCAGTTGTAAGTCTAAAGCATAGAGAATATAAATCGCTTGCAGAACACAAAAGTGTCGGCTTAAAGCGCGGGTGTGTGTGTGCGCGTGTGAGTGCATTATTAAGATTAAAGAATGTATCCGCGCGGCGCGTCGCGAGCTCTCAATTATAATGACATGTAGGCGGGGCGGCGCCTCACTGCTAGCGGACACACTCGAGCACTGCGCCACTGCACAGCGAGTGGAGAGCTCGATGTCGATGGTACTCGAGCTGATACAGGGTGTAATCAAATTGGCGCGCTTCCGTACACAACTGTACAATAAGTAGTGTCAATTTGTTTTACTGCATTGTATTTTACTCTTTGTGATCCATTGTAATATATTTCTTTTTCTTTTATGTAAGCAATATGAATGAAGTGTCATCATAGTAGGCTCTGACAAAATACTGGCGCTGAAGCATTGATGTTAAGGCAAAGTTGTTGTGGTCATTCTATATATATAATTTTATTTCTACATCGTTACTTTCTTTTTGGACAGTGTGTACTGTTTGGTCAATAAATGCCTTTTTAGGGTTTCGTAGTCAAATGGCAAAAAAAGGAACCCTTATAAATTCGTCATGTCCGTATGTTACAGCCATTTTTTCCGAAACTATAAGAGAAATACTTACTACAAGTTGAAACTTAGTGGGTAGATGTATTCTGTGAACCGCATTAAGATTTTTATGCAAAATATTATTAAATATTGGGGTCTCCATACTTAGAACTGAAACATCAAACATACTTGTGAGGGCTTATTTGTGGATAGGTCTTCAAAAATGATATAGAGGTTTTTAAACTATTTTTTTTCTAAACCAAATAGTTTACGTGATAGACGCTTCCAAAGTGGAAAAATTGCCCCCCCCCCCCTCTAACTTCTAAAATTACATTACTATAAAAACTACCAACGAAAATTGTTTTGAACGAGATCTAGTAAGTATTTTTTTTTATACCTCGTAAATCGTAAACCGCTTATTATTGCGTAACATTTCATACAAATCGACCTTGGTTTTTGAATTTGACGACCTTGGTGGCGCGACGGTAGCGCAAGCGGCTGCCGTGCAAGAGGTTGTGGGTTCGATCCCCACGCAGGAAAATAATTTGTGAGATCCACTAATTATTGTCCTGGTCTGGGTGTTCTTTGTGTCCGTTAATTGATGTTTGTAAAAGGTCCCCGCGACACAGGGCATGATCCCTAGTGCGGGAGTTGTCTATTTAAAAAAAAAAAAAAATCACTTAAATTAAAAAAATGAATCAAATCAATGGTAATCCTTTTGTGCGTGAGTCCGACACGCACTTGGCCGGTTTTTTACCTTTTATAATCGTTATTTGCTATGTATTACTAGTGATTTCGAAACCACGTTAGGTAATTACTTGTGCGTTCCACAAATCATCAATTTGATTTTGGATGTTTCTTTATGTCTGGTAAATCCAAGTATGTTAAAAAACGTCCCGCGACAAAGAATTTGATACCACATGTATGCGCTGTCTCATTAAAGAGTTATGAAATAAATATTGAGTAGTTAACAATATCTTTCAACAGGTTTGTTCGCTAACAACAGTTCCGCTTACTATGGGACATGGCCGCTCGGAGCCATTAGCTAATTGCTCGGAAAAATGTCACCTTTACAACTGGCGCTTCTTCGCGAGTGAATAGTCACACAGCGCGTGACGTCACACAGTTACACTGTTACGTGTGGCGCCCTCTAACATACACAATACGCGTACCACGTACAAGTGTATAATACGCTTCAATATTTACATACATTATTTACACTCGAGTAATTAGTGGGACTAAGTCAAGTATACACTGTGTACTGATAAATTTTGGTACACCCTATATTGTTAGCATAGAACGACAATATTTATAAACCTCATAAAGTTACTTTCGAGAAAAAGTCGTTTGTATTTTTTTTCACTTTGAACCTAAAAATACTAAAATTATTCCTTTGAACAATATACAAGGTATAGGTAACTAGTCATTTATACATATAAAATAAATAAACAACAAAAAAAACTTACTGTGTGTGAAACAACAATTACTTACTGAAAGTCGATATAATATGTATGTGTGGACTGAGGGCCCATTTTTTTTTTTTGCGGTTTTTTGCAGATTAATCAACAAAAGTGCATAGTTAAAGTTGTTAAAGAGTTTGTTAAACGATTATCAGAGTTTGTTAAGACTTCATTCAAAAGATATATCGATTTAAGTGGGTCCCTCAGTTCAAACACAAAATCTCCCATAATTAGATAGGTAATGAATTAAACAACAATTTTTTGGTAAAAATCCTTAGTTAAACATGTATAAAAGTATAAAAAGCATTGAAAAGCCTAATATGAGTAGCTAATAAAAAATAACAAACGTTTTAAAAGGTCCCCGAGGGCCCACTTGAATTTATCTCATAATTAATCAATTATAGCATGAACATTAAATATTCCTAAGCCAAACATTTGTTAAAAGGGCAAGGATAAATTTAAAATTAAAGAAAGATCACAAACAGTGATAATTATTGTTATTTTTAAGTTTTTAAGTGGTCCCTCAGTCCACACACTATGCAAATGCTAATTGTTAAATATATAATTAAATACAACAATTACGAAAATGGGGAGCTTTCAGTGCATAGTTAATTTTGTATTTTATCGATCTTTATTTATCTTGTGTCTGGTTTATTTATATTTTTTGTCATTTTAACTGTTTTATTAATTTTCATACTAAGTCTGGTGTGGGGTGTCCACGTTTTAAGAAAACGGCTGTATATTTGTTTTTAATGTCATTTATTATGAATTTAGATATTTATTTATTTATAATTAGGATAACCCACGAAACATACACAAAGTCAATCAGAAATAATACAATATTTAAGTAGCTCAAGCAACAGTGCTGATTCCATTACAAGTTGCCACGGCAAGCAAAACATTACACAATATTAATATTAATCAATTAAATCTAAATTGCAACCTTTTTTTAAATGTAAAAAATAAAACAATAAAATTTGCAATACAGTAAAATTAAAATGTAATAACATTTTAAGTTTTAGACAAGTGACAGGTTATATTATTAATTAGCTACAATCGTAATACATATCTGTATGTCTATACATATAAATAAAATTGGAGTGTCTGTTTGTAACACGAAATCCACAGTTTTTAAGGTTCCGTACTCAAAGGGTAAAAACGGAACCCCAATTACTAAAGCTCCGCTGTCCGTCCGTCCATCTGTATGTCACGAGGCTGTATCTCCTGAACCATGGCAGTTATAAAGTTGAAACTTTCACAGATTATGTATTTTAGTTGCCGTTATAGCAACAAATACTAAAAACAAAATAAAATAAATATTTAAGGGTTATTTATTTTATATTGGAAAAATAATTTTTGACAGCTAAGTCACGTCGTAAAATTTTTAAAAGATGAGTCGTGAAGTCATCGCATTCTGGCGCGAAAATAAATAATAATATAGGTAGAATAATAATACAATTTTATTTTATTTTAATTTAAAATTAATACTCGTAACTGAACGAATTCACGATAATCAACAAGCTGACAGTTTACCACAGATTTGAGAGTTCTACTTTCTTTTATATGGTTCTTGTTTTTATGGATTTGAGAGTTACTATATAAATAAATAATTTAGAATAAAACTGTCAATATCTACTGCTATTATAAGAGGTCAGAGTGAAAGTAAAATAAAAAAAATATTTCAAAAGTTATGTAAACTAAATTATTATGTTTTTTAACATTTTTATCAATTTATTATTAACTGCAATACGAGACCATAAGAATTCTATGTCATAATTTTGGAAAATTTAAAGATTAGGTACTTCGTAATATATATTTTTTTAAATCATTAATTTAACAGGAACATGTATTTTTTTATTGTTTGTTTACGTTTGCATCAAATAGCACTCAATTCGGTCCGCATACGGCCCAACACAATTACAACTATTTACTTATATCTCACACTTTATGACTATGCAGACACTTTAAAACGTAATGTAACATCATTAATGTATGTAATGGTTCTTGATTATCTCTTGACTGCATGGACACTCTACTTGTACGAAAAACATATTTTGTAAATTTTTCGTAAAAGAATTATAAAACCAGTGATAAGATAAATACAGATCGATAAAATACAAAATTAACTATGCACTGAAAGGCTCCCCATTTTCGTAATTGTTGTATTTAATTATATATTTAACAATTAGCATTTGCATAGTGTGTGGACTGAGGGACCACTTAAAAACTTAAAAATAACAATAATTATCACTGTTTGTGATCTTTCTTTAATTTTAAATTTATCCTTGCCCTTTTAACAAATGTTTGGCTTAGGAATATTTAATGTTCATGCTATAATTGATTAATTATGAGATAAATTCAAGTGGGCCCTCAGGGACCTTTTAAAACGTTTGTTATTTTTTATTAGCTACTCATATTAGGCTTTTCAATGCTTTTTATACTTTTATACATGTTTAACTAAGGATTTTTACCAAAAAATTGTTGTTTAATTCATTACCTATCTAATTATGGGAGATTTTGTGTTTGAACTGAGGGACCCACTTAAAGCGATATATCTTTTGAATGAAGTCTTAACAAACTCTGATAATCGTTTAACAAACTCTTTAACAACTTTAACTATGCACTTTTGTTGATTAATCTACAAAAAGCCGCAGAAAAAAAAATGGGCCCTCAGTCCACACATACATGATATAATTATGTAGGTATAAGACAAAAAATATTATGGCAATCAAATCGATGTAAGTCAATTAAGTAAAGTTGGTGTATTCAATAAGCTCGACACCACGCGCGGTTATATAAAATAAATAAATAAAAAAAAAAATTAAAAAAAAAATCTTTTATTTTCAAGCATCAAAGGCTCATAGTGTGTTAGTAATACAAATAACTTATACTATGTTAGTAGTATAAAGGCAACAGACATAAATATAATTAAACATACACAACAATAACTTATTTATATTCGGTAGATTTATCAAGCCCCATGTCTGACATGTAGCTTGATAAACCTATCCATTGTAGGCCCTTCTAGCCTCTCGGAAAATACCCTCAGAATGCTATTGTTGCTCTCTCTCACTCTGCGTATTACGGACGCCACTTTCTTACGCATGATCGCGAAATAATCATCCGTGTGCGCGTCCGCGAACATACCTGACGCACTACAGTAAGGAGGAAGCCTCAACAGCGCCCTGAAGGCATTGTTATATTGAACGCGCAGGGCGTTCTCTGTTTTTTGGGTGTGATGCGCCCACAGGCTGCTGGTGTAAAAAGTTTGACAAAATGCTTTAAAAAGTGTTATTTTAACCGGTACTGAACAACCGGCAAACCTGCGTGCTAGCATGTTTCCTCTCACAGACATCGCCCTGCGCTCCCTTTCCATATCTGCGTCGTCTTTAAGGTCCTCCGTTACAACATGACCCAAATATTTAAATTGTGTTACTCTCTGCAAAGGTGAACCATTCAGCTCTACAGGAGGAACATATGAGGGACTTTTAGTCTTTCCTCTGAACACCAATAGCTCACTCTTTGTGGGATTATATTTTAGCCCATGTTGTTCGGCGTACCTTTCACAAATACCAAGTAGTTTCCTTATTCCTCCTATCGTGAGGCCCAGCAACACCATATCGTCCGCGTAGTTCAGGTTATTTAGATTAACTCCATCTATATGGCATCCGACATGAGTGTTGCTGAGCTCCACAAGCAAGGCATTGATATATATATTAAATAACCTCGGGGACGTAAGACCCCCCTGTCTGACACCACTTTCAAGTCTATACGGGTCGGACAATGCATTCGACCACTTAACAAAGTTTAGCTGCTTGTCATACCAAAACGATAACATTGCTATTAATGCAGCAGGAACACCCACCTCCCTAAGCTTCCCCCATAGAACACTGTAAGAAACAAGGTCGAAGGCTTTCGAAAGGTCCAGGAAACAAGCGTAAACAGGTGTTTTTCTATCCGTATAATATTTGACAGTGTGCTTCAATGCCAGTATTGCACTCTCAGTAGACAGCCCCGCACGAAAACCAAATTGCGTGTCGTTTAATTTCGCGTATGCACTGAGGTGCGTGTCAAGCACACTGTCAAATACTTTGGCTATCACAGTTGCCAGTGAGATCGGTCTATAGTTACTTTTATCAGCTATGTCTCCTGTCCGGTTCTTTACTATCGGTACAACTAATGTATACAGCATCTCTTGCGGCAAGTAAGAATGACCACAACACAGATTAAAAAACATCGTCAATACTCTTGGCAAGTGAAAACCTGCATTTTGAAGATGTTCAACACTAAGATCATCATACCCAGGAGATTTTCCCCTCTTCATACAATTAATTACCGTTTTAATTTCTTTACACGTAAAGCGAAGGGGGGCTTCTGAACGATCCCTCTCAGCCTCGTTTAGCCTTACCATATGCTTAAGAGGAGAGCTTACAATAAATTGATCTCTAAAGACGTTCGCCATTTCCTTGTGGTCACTCTTACCATCCACACTAACTGGCAAGCTTGAAAAACTATTATGTTTTCTAGTACCCTTCCAGAAAGATGAGAAACGTTTCTCAGAATGAAGCGACGCCAGAATATCCATTTCAATTTTATCTTGGTTCTTACTAACCCATTTCAATTTTGATTTAAATATTTTACGACTTAGTACCATATCCTCATAAATAGGCCCACTACTGGGCTGCCCATACGACATCCATAATTTAAACTTAAACCTAGCCTGAGTATGAAATTCTTTGACATGTTTGTTCCAGCCTTTTATACCTTTTATTCTTACACTATCTCTGGAGACCCTATTTACACTAGCCATTTCACTTAATACAGATACAATGTTGTTATACATTGAATCCAAAACTAACTTATGTTGAGCATTATCACAGTAAATATCAGCACATTGTTCAAATATCTGAGGGAAATCTAAATTTTTTAATTTATTATTACACAGAGAGGTATATTCCTTTATTTCATCTGGAGTTCTTTCACCCCA
This sequence comes from Schrankia costaestrigalis, assembly GCA_905475405.1. Classification (NCBI taxonomy): domain Eukaryota; kingdom Metazoa; phylum Arthropoda; class Insecta; order Lepidoptera; family Erebidae; genus Schrankia; species Schrankia costaestrigalis. Next base: position 23,650,034 of record FR997827.1, on the reverse strand, counting down.
GCGAACACCATTAAGCGATGATTTAATTACACAGGTTTTCAATCTGATAACGTTTACATCACATTCTATTTTTAAAGGGTAATGATCTGACCAAAATGTATCGTAAACAACCTCAATGTTTACAATTGTTTTTCTCGCTGCCTCTGTGACAACACAATGGTCGAGCCAACAACGCCTGCCATTTTATTTTTGAGTTAACTTCGTAATATGAGATTAAAAGCAGAGGTGTAGTACGTACGTATGTATGTTAAACAAGTTTGGTACATGTTATACATTGAGTAGTGGTCATCTGTTACGGAGCCAACTAAATCTATCTTCTACCTAAATGTTATTTATCTAGCTCATAGAGAGCAAGGTTAGTAAGCATGCCGTCATTTAATATTTAAGTCGAGAAATAAAGATATTTTTGTGATCGAAATATTAAAAGGAAATCTATTGGTTATGCATTCGTCTGGGTGTATTTTAAGTTTAATTTGTTTAAGTACGTATTTACAAAAAATAAAAGGATAAAAGTATGTTAATTCGTTGTCTGTTTCCTGTAGTACAAACACATTGGGAGTAGATCACAGATATCTGGAGTAGATAAATGTATGAAGAATTTCAGTATCTTTTACTTAACGAAAAATATAATGTGAATGAACTTGTGATAATTTTGTTGATATGCAAAGATATAGACACTAGATATACTTTAATTAAAAAGACATTCATTAAGTAATGAAATTGAATAATATAAATAGATTCTTCTTGTTGTGTTATTGTTATGCAACGTCATTTGTTTCTAGTTGTTACTATCCACTAATACTAGTTGTGACAGTTCATGTTGCATGAAGGAAGTATATTTATTATCCGAGAGAGATTTGAATGTGCACTTAGGTACATACCTGACAGGTGCACAACTACAAGCGGACATTGTTAAACGTAACTTTCACTTACTGAATATTCAAAACCTGGCTGTTAAATACTTGTAAAATGCATCTAACAAAATGCACGATACTGTCATTTGATACTGTCATTTGTTTTGTCCAAACTTTGAACACTTTCAAAAAAATACCTATTGCTTAGCCAACGCTAAACAATAGCCATTTAACCCAATGGTAATGCTACTTAAAAATAAAAAAGGACTTGGAAAAGGACAAGGACAAGGACTTAAAAATAAAAAAAAAATTGAGAATCTCCTCCTTGTTTGTCTTTAGCTCTAAGGTATGTATGTATGGAGTATATTTCAGTTTAAATATTAATAATATGAGGTGCAGGCGCGGTCCAGTAACAACACAATATCGCACTAAGAAGGTACAGTCACGAGCAATAATATGTACACATTTTCGCATTTTGTAAACCAGTTATCTAAAGTTCTGCCAATCCAAAATTGAAAATTCGAAGATTAATTCAAAACTGTACGGAACCTCTTCTAAATTACGAATTCATTTTGATATTGTAATGTCTAGATAAACGTGCAGATAGTTTAGAAAATTTGAAAATGTGTACATATTATTGCTCGTGACTGTACCACCGCATACACAGTGCAGGCAGCAGCTACAGGGTGCTCCAGTGCGCCGTGCTAGCTTGATTAATAGTTAGTTATTAAACTAATGGCGGCCGAGGGAGCCTCTAATTACTTCACCGCTGCGTCCACGCAAATTGTTTTGTAATGCACACATACTCGTACACACACAGAGCATGTTAGAAATAATTAGTTTGTTTTACTCCACAGCATCATGGCGCTACTCTACAGCAAAAACCGCTCTGAGATATGCACAGTGAGCAGTGAGCTTGTTATTTTCTGTTATATTTTGTACACGACTGAGGTTCGAAATTAAATTCTTTGTATTTATTGATATGCGCTGGTTGTAATTGCTTTCAGATTTATTGCGATACTAAATATAAATTAAAATGCGCTTCGGGAATATAACTGTGTTTCTAGTACCTAGTGTTCAATTATTTGAAATAAAAACTCTGTTCTAAATGAAGCGAGAAATAATCAATAAGAAAACAAATCTAGTTCAGGATCAAAATGATAATGACTGATTATTTCTACAAGGTTAAGCAAACATTTTAATTTAGAGTTATGGATATGTTATCCTCGGTTTCAATAATAACATACTGAAGCTCGTATCAGTAATATAATTGAATCCCTAAAGAATAGAAGAGGTTTGTGTAACCGTCAGGCTGGTGCGGTGCGGTGCGGTGCGGGGGGTGCGCTACGAGTGCGATTCATTGTTCTCTCAGTGAAATTGAAAATTCTTTGAACAAAATGGCGACGTTAAACATGCGACTTGCTCCTGCGGTTACACACAATAGCTGAACTGATTGGAAACAATCTTTATTACATTTGGGATCACCATGTGGCGCTTACTATTATTACAGATATTTAATTAAATTCTTGCATAAAAGATTGGTCGTAGATTTTTCAGCCCTTTATATCCAATACCCCACTGTAGGGACACGCCTCCTCTAGTAAATAAAAAAAAAGTATATCGATGGGTCCTACGTATAAGGACCAAAATGAAAAATGACAACTTTACAGGAGAGGCTTCCAAAGTTTAAACTTGCTGTAACTTAAGATTGATAAAACCGAAATTTATGAAACTTGGCTGGTTTACTGAGACAATTGTCCTACTTATATATACACTGTTGTATATATATTTTAAGCAGTTTTTTTTTACTGCATATTGGCCCTTTTACGTTAGTTTTTGTTTAAATTATTTGTATTTAAAAACACCATAAAAGGGCCAATGTATCAATCAAAATTTGCAAAAAAGAAGTATTTTTAAATATTTTTGCTCATGAAATCAATTTAGGACTGAAGTAGTTGATAATTAATTAGTTATAATGAAAGACATTTGGATATTTCGATAATTAAATCACATTGACATTTATACGTTTTAGAATCTGCTAAACTAGTAACTGTGTTTTCAGTTAGGTTGTATCTATATCTATACTATTATTTAAAGCTGAAGAGTTTGTTTGTTTGTTTGAACGCGCTAATCTCAGGAACTACTTCTTGGAATTGAATTTAGTTTTCAGTTTTGGATAGACCTTTTATCAAGGAAGGCTATAGGCTGTATAACATCACGCTATGATAAAAAAATTCAAATTTAGAGGGCCTCTGGGCCCTACTTAGAAGGTTCATGGTCACTCAGAGGGCAATGGAGAGACCTATGTTGTAGCCTGACCTATAGGGTTACCCAGAAGGTTCATGATCTCTTAGAGGGCAATGGAGAGACCTATGTTGTAGCCTGAACTATGGGCCTACTCAGAAGGCTCATGGTCACTCAGAGAGCAATGGAGAGAGCTATGTTGTAGCCTGACCTATGGGCCCACCTAGAAGGCTCATGGTCACTTAGAGGGCAATGGAGAGAGCTATGTTGTAGCCTGATCTATGGGCCTACTCAGAAGAATCATGGTCACACAGAGGGCAAAGGAGAGACCTATGTTGTAGCCTGGCCTATGGGCCTACTCAGAAGGCTCATGGTCACTCAGAGGGCAATGGAGAGAGCTATGTTGTAGCCTGACCTATGGACCTACTCAAAAGGCTCATGGTCACTCAGAGGGCAATGGAGAGAGCTATGTTGTAGCCTGACCTATGGACCTACTCAGAAGGCTTATTTATTTATTTATTTATTTTACCACTTCCATACAATAGTGTATACAGGCGGACTTAATGCCTAAGGCATTCTCTTCCAGTCAACCTTGCTTATGGTCACTCAGGGGAATTGGAGAGAGCTATGTTGGGAGTTTCCCTGCGTGATCGAATCAAAAATGAGGAGATCCACAGAAGAAAGGCACGGCAGCAATGTGGCAATACTTGGAGGAGGCCTATGTGAAGTCAGTTCAAAAACAGTAAAGTCGCGTTCACGGCTAAAACATAATCCTGTTTCGGTTTTGGCCGGTGCAGTTGTCCGACCAAAATCTGAAGTCGTTACAACCTTCTTGACTTTTTAATTTAATTATAAATTATAAACACAACTCACTATTTACATTAGTTATTCGTTTATCGTCAATTTGTTCATTCCATAAGTAGCAGGTACCAATTATGTTCCTAAAAACTAATAAGTTATATACTTTCAACCTCTGACTGTGATAAAATAGACTAATATCACCACTTCGGGACAACAACACTTTTTGCAAAACAAAAGTATTTGACAGAAAGTATCAGATTGACCCAAAAAGTAAACAAACGCGCGGAAATTCCCCGCGTATAAGTCTCAAATAGCTCTTTGAACCTTGTACGTTTCAATTCACGCTACATATGCCGTTATACTTTAATAAAAAGTCGTGTTTCCGTGCAGATTTTTTTTAGTTGTAATAGCTCACACGATTAATCGATAGGATGCGTTTACCATAAAAAAGTCAAAATCGTCAAATTGTTGGTTTTGCCCTTATACGTAGGACCCATCGATATAGACTTACGAGCAGGTTCTATGAACACTTCTAAACAGTACATTTTCCACAAACATGCCGTGCCCTAACGGATTAAGATTACTGTAAAAGCCACTGAAAAACCTAATAATATCATCTCTAAGCACCAAAAATGTCGGATATACTCGTACGGTTTGTTTTGGTGCAACGAGCTCACCACAGGTCTAGTTTCATATAACTATACTTTTATTATGTTTTGGTTTTGATATTCGATATTATTTTTATCGGAATATTTATTTTTGTATTTTTATACGTCAATACCAATAAAAGTATAACGAACTAATTGTAACAGAAAATGTGACATTGAATATCACTTATCAATAGGCAAGCCAGACCTGTATGTGGCGCTGTACATTCTCTTCAGATACTTGGTCAAGCTCGTATCACATAACAAACTGAATAGTGAATTAAAGGCACAGTGTATTTTCTCAGACTTTCATTTATTTATGTTTGGTTGATTATTTAGCCGTCTTTGAAACGTCTCTACATTACTCTGCCATGTGCCTGCCTGGTCTACCCATTGTACTACCAGATCCTCAGTCCTTGTGACGGGTCTGCCGATCTTGCGTCTTCTGTCTTATGTTATCATCAGCCAATTAACATTTACTTTAGGATATAGGCCTCCTCCAAATATGGTCAGCTTGGGCGGTCTTGTGCCTCCCTCATCCATCGGTGTGGCGCTTTCCTAACAAGTTCGTCGGTCTACCGTGTGAGGCTCTCCCCACTCTGTGCTCTGCAGTACGCAGTCGTTATTCTAGATATTATAATAAGTAAAGCATATCCGAGTATGATTATGTTTATCATTCGAAACTATTATGTTCTATTAGCATAATAATGTCGATTTAATAGTACAGAAGTCTCGTTCTATAATAGTATTCATATTGCTATATAATAAGGTCACGGCGGACATTACCCGAGCGCGTACTACAGTAAGTAGGCAAACGTAATAGCCTCCACATAAAACTCGCCGGGAGAGACGCGTGCTACGGTGTAGCGACCTCGTAGACCCTCGTAGCAGCGTAGAGCGCTGCCAACAAGCGCAATTACGAGCCACTTGGCCCATTACTGAGCAGATTAGCCCCGCTGCCACGCGTAATGTTAGCTATTTTTCACGTAAATTGTTAAATATTCAGTGAGCGGTGGTGCACAGTGCATGGCGGGGAATGCGGGGTGCGGGGTTCAGTTAGATAATGTGTTATTGTGGTCGCGCGGACGATACTGTGCCGCTACAGAGTAATGTCGGTTTATTATAAGGACTGTGTTGTGTCGCAGTTAAACCAACTTATTGTGCCCATTATCATTAAAAAATGTTAAGATAATGAAAATAACAAGTTTTTGACAAATTATCTTTTGTCTACCTTCACAACGGTGTGGCTTTTATAACACTCGTAAAAAGAGAGTAAAGCATTTTGTAACCCTTTTGAAAAAGATAACAATAACTTTAAAGTCATGTTTTAAATACCTCCACTGCTGGGAATAGACCTCATACAAAATGGTTACACCTTGTGCAATCTTGTCTCTCCCTTATCCAGCGTCATCCGACATCCTAATCAGGACTACGGTTCTTTGCATGATGGGTCTTAAGGCAATTCCAAAACCTTTCTACCTCATCGCCTACAGGTTCTAGGCGCTATGTCACTTCATCACTCATATAAATTCTATTCGTATTTTTACTGTAACAGCAATTTAGATTACAAGGAGGACTGAAATTATAGGTTTTTTATTTACCCATCAATTATTATATGTAGAACTAGCTGCTGTGCCCGCGACTTCGTTCGCGTGGCGGATGTTACTTACTTCGCATTTCGATTTAATACTGAAAAATCGTTTTTTAAACCTTATAACAAACAGATATACCTACAAACGAATTGTAAAATTAACGAACGAACCAAAACCTTTTCAAAAACAGACCTTTACATTACAAAGACAGATCTATGAAGACTGCGTCTAAACTTATGCTGAAAGACATGAGCGAACGTCATTCTTTCAAGAAAAATCTTAACACCGCGATACTGAAAATGACGTCACAGGCACAATGCCATCTGTTGTCAAATTTGTAAGTTAAAATAAATGACATCGCTTATTTCATCATAACAGCCCATTAATGTCCCACTGCAAGGACGCGCCTCCTCCCGTGACGGAGAGATACTTGGCCTACTTATACCACGCAGGTCAGTCGGATTGGTATAGGGTTTAATTTCAAGTTTTCCTTCATTTTTATTTCGTAAAGATAATATTCACCCTGAGTAGTCCTGTGCATGAGTAGTCCCTTAGTCGGTTTTACGCCACCCATGGGATGAGATGGGGAGGTGACATATTGTATTCTTACTCCGTCACCACACGGATAATCGCTAATTAATTATGAATGAATACATTTGCACGTCACGTTATGGTGCGGCAGAATTACCTGCCTCGGTGGCGCGGCGGTCGCATTACATGGCTGGCGTGCATGAGGTCGCAGGTTCGATTCCCATGGAGGACAATTGTGATACACAAACTATTGTCCTTAGTCTGGATGTTGTTTGTGTCCGTTAAATTGATATTTTTAAAGGCTAGTGTGTGATTTGTCTTTTGTAAAAAAAATGCTGAAATAACTTATGGCTAACGCAGAAAAATCCCTTTCAATGCCGCGGCATCATTTTAAACCATAGCAATTTATGTCGTATTTCTGCAACAGTGCGGTTGAATTTCCATTAGTAAAAATTAAAATACTTTGCCATGCCGTCCAGGTCTGCGTTAGCCATTATTGTACCTAACACCTTTTTACCATCTAGCAAAAAATATTTGACTAAACTTAGACTCGACTATATTATTATTATTATCTATAGATAAACTGCGTGCGGTATTTTTGAATTACTTAATAAAATAAACACAAACACTTTGAATAAAAATTTAATGTTTTGTGATTGTATTTCTATATTTTATTGTTAGTTTTGTATTTTTTTAATGTTGACAAATAGCAATAATGTGTAAAATGATTTAATAAAGAAAAAAAGTTTTACTTATTATGTTGTCTGTTATATTATACCCATATATTATTAATTATTAAATAGTTATTTAAGTGTGTTATAATTGCAGTTATAATAAGATTGTGAGAAAAGGAATGTTATTTTAATTCCATTTAATATTTATGATTAAGTATAGGTATAGTTTAACTTTAAAAAATTAAGTTTGTACGCCAATATTAGCAATACAGGGAAAGACTTTTTATTTTTGTCAGATGTTTTGTACCTGTGATTAACTAATAAAGGTTATTTGTATTTATTTACATTAACATAAACAGGTGGAGAGTCTGTTGCATACTTTTACGTTGACCAGTAACTACTACAGTTTAAACTAAATTAATACCAAAAGAATAATTGATACTTTTGATTAATAGCTTACTAATACAATTTATATTTAATTAGATTTCGTTTCAATTACGAAAAACACAAAAATATAACAATCAAGTAAACTTATAATTGATTTAATTTAATAAGACTTATAATTGATATTACGCATACGATTCATGGTTAATTTTATTATCATTTAAAAGGAATAACTTATTAGTAGCACTTAATAATAAAATAGTTATAGATTATTTAAAAACTCATTTATTTTATGATTACTAACTGGTAACGCCATCTCGTGAACAAAAGAAACGTAATTTAAATTCATTCAACATTGAACCAAATCCATTTTTCATGACCCCTGATTTGTATTGGACTGTTCTAATAAAGAGATCAAGCGATATCTCGAGTAATACTTATCCGATTTTGTTGAAACATACCTCAGTTTAAGCCTAATAAGAAAGGCTACAATACAATGCATTGGTCTTAAGATTATATTTTAATTCGTTTTAAAGATGTGTGACAGATAGACATTAATTCTTTGTTGTTGCTATTTGACTTTTTTCTAGATTTTATAGATAATTTTTATCTGAATTTTCGAAAAGATGATCAGAATCAGACATTTCGACCTCTACAGTTTTATTATAGTATAGAAGATAGATAGATTACCTACTTTAAACTTAATACCTAAAAACTACGTATCTATGTATTTTAATATCTAAAGCGCGCTTATTCCGAGAAGAGTCAATAAGAACCACGTCCGTTCGCATTAAGAGTCAATGTGAATGAAATTATATAGATGCACCGGTTGGCCGTTTCGGACGTTAAACAAAAATCAACCGTACAGCCGTACTCATACTGGCGCGGCGACATTTGGAAATTTTCTTTCATCTATATCTTGTGTGTTTATAAACCGATTTCTATAATTTTTTTTTTATAAATAGGATATTAAAGTGTACATTTGAAATATGGGAATTTGAAAAAGAGATGTCTATGCAAATTACAATATATTTATGTATTTAATACACTTTGAAGAAAACCTTAACGATTAAACACGTTATTGTGACTAATATATAAAAGATAGATATATACTACTTAGGACTTTTTTGTACATTTTTTGAAGACCATTATTTTTGTAATACATATTTTTGGCGTATGATCAACGTATGCGATGATAAGAGCTCGAACGCGCGTTTTTACAACCGACTTGCTTCAAATTTTTCGTCACTGCTCAGCTCCTATGTGTCTTAGCGTTATGTTATACAGCCTATAACCAGCCCGGGAGTATGGACTACAATCGTACCAAGTTTGGTTTAAATGCCTTCAGTAGTTTTTGACCCATGCGTGCACATACAGACATACAGACAGACAGACAGACAGACAGACAGACAGACAGACAGACAGACAAAAAATTTATTGATTGCATTTTCGGCATTAGTGTCGATCACCATTCATCGTCCAATATTAATTTTTAACATATATTCAATGTACAGAATTGATCTCTCTACAGTTTTATTATATAGTATAGATATAGATATAATATAATTATTTTAATAAATACACAATCTTAAATCTTAGAAATAAGAATAATGTATGTAATAAACTAGTACAGAACGTAAAGAGTGATCTCTCTCGTGTTACATAATTATGTAAGTGTGTGTGTACTTGTATAGTGCAACACTAAAGGTAACGTGTGCGACGTGTGACTGGCGACATTCCAACACAACACACGACGTCTTATATAAACTAACGTATAAATTGTACCTTGTAACTGTCCAAATGTAATGTTCTTAATAACATTTCATTATCATCATATCAGCCAATTGACGTCCACTGCACATAGGCCTCCTCCAAGTATTGCCACCTTGTATTAAATAAACATTTATTTTTGTTTATTATTAACACAACACGGCAAAGTGTAAATTTTTCTGTTCATTCAAATATTTGTTTAGAAGTATTTGGTCACCTTGTTTGATACAAAATGTATGATGGTGACTGTACAATATTTATAAAAGGTTAATAGAGTGCCTATCAAATAATATAAAAAAAAATGTGATATTAATACAGGCAGTAAACATGTTAAAGTCAACATTGTATCAGTATAATGTTACAAAGTGATAGCTATCATACATGTGAGGTAACAATACAACACATTAACGTATCACATACCCGCTCCGCTCCTGTGCTGACTCGGCGCATGACGTCATCGAATTCTTCTATCATCGCAGTTCAATCTATACTTCTATTATAAAGAAGTAAAGTTTGTGTGTTTGTGACGTTGTAGGGGGGTAATCTCTGGACGTAATCAACCGATTTCAAAAATTCTTTCTGTGTTAAATAGTTCATTTAACGGGGAGTGTCATAGGCTATATTATAGTATCACGCTATGACTAATAGGAGTGGAGCAGTAATAAGTAAAAAGTGACGCGTTTTTTTCGCAGCCTAGCAAAGTGGGCACGGGTCAGCTAGTATAAAATATGAAGGTTCTTACGTAAACGTGTAGAGCAATGCGAGGTGCTGTAGTGTAGTGTGTGCGCACAGAGAGACAAACAAACGTATCACGTATCAGTAGGGGGCTCCACTCTACACGTGTCTAAGGATATGTTTACGTGCCACTTGTACGTGATACGATAATATGTAGTAATATGTACAAGTACTTTATTACTCAAGTCAAGTCGGCTATCTAAGTACCTCGTGTTTTGTTCATCTTAACAGCCCATTAATAACCCACTGCAGGGACGGGCCTCCTCCCATGACAGAGGGATACTTGGCCTACTAATACCACGCTGGCCAGACGGATTGGTATAGGGTTTAATTTCAAGTTTTTCTTCTTTTTATTTCGTAAAGATAATATTCACGAATAGTCCCTTAGTCGGTTTTTACGACACCCATAGGATGAGATGGGGTGGTGACATATTGTATTCTTACTCCGTCACCACACGGTTTTGTTATTAAAACACAATTAAATAATTGGACTCTGATATCTGAAGTTATTTCGGTATCTTTTTTTTTTTTTTTTTTTTTTTTTTGATTTATTTAGGACAACAAACAGTAACACTAACAGCTTACAAAACAATTAAAAATAATATGTTACAGTACTTGCAGTGCAACCAGCCTCGTTATCCACAAGTTAAATACTTAATTTAATTTAAGTACCTACATAATGCTTATACAATAAGAATTTACTAACTTAATACAATAAATTATGTACTTAACACCTATTCGTTGACATCGTCAAACACAATTAACGTAGAAGCTATCTCACTCACCAAAGATTTCAAACTAGAAGGCGTACAAGCAAAAATGTCCACGTCGCTGTAATAAGTGTTATACAAATACATTATTCTACGTAAGGGACAGCGTTCACCTGCATTCGTTCGACAGCTTCGTAGTGCAAAGAAATCGTTTCTGCGAACCTCTCGTATTGAAGTGAAACGATACGGAACCCGAATCTCGATTTGATTTACAAGTTCAATACAATTAAATTTATTATGACAAATATTATATAAGAACATAATATCCAAAAGTTCTCTTCTTGACCTCAATGCCAGTAAATCAAATTTATCTAACAAACATTTGTAGTCAGACTTAGAATGGAAACATCGGTAGTTCATTGCGCGTAAGAACTTACGCTGTACTGATTCAATCTGATCAATATATTTCTTATAGTAAGGACTCCAAACTGATATAGCGTACTCCAGCTGTGACCGGACTAAAGATTTGTATAAAAGTAGGTAAGAAAAATGATTTTTAAAAGGTTTACAAGTACGCATCACAAAACCGTACATTTGATATGCTTTACTAACAATGTGATTAACATGGACATCAAAGTGGAGTTTGTGATCCAGATACACACCCAGATCTCTTATCACGGTTACTTTATCCAGTAAACTGTTCTGAAGTGTATATGGATACTCAATCACAGTGTGTCTCTTAGTAAAAGTTATTGATTTGCACTTCGAGATGCTTAAATGAAGTCTGTTGACTACACAGTAGGTAGACAAACGATTCAAGTCTTCCTGGAGTTCACAACAATCGTCCCTGCTCTTGATTTTACGGTATATTTTCAGGTCGTCCGCGTACAATAAAAAATGTGTATGTCTAAAACACGCCTTTATATCGTTAATAAAAAGTACGAACAGCAATGTTGTCCGTGTCCGTGTTGTTCATCAATAATTATGTTGTGCAAGTGAGGATAAATATAGTTATGTACCAAGCGTTCCAAGACTTTTGATAAGGTGGACAACAGAGATATCGGTCGATAGTTAGTAACGTCCTTCTTACTACCACTTTTGAATACGGGAGTTACGTTAGCCAACTTCCATACGTCAGTCATCTTAAACATTTTAATTAATTAAATGGAGTATTATGTAGTAGTAGTATTATGCAGTTTTATGTAGAAGTAACCCACAAACCCATAAATTAATTTAAGTTAAAATTATCCTCTTACAGTATCAATTTAAGGAATCGAAATTCCTTTCCACGTAAAAACTACTCATGTTTATTTATTAATATCCCGTATCGTGTGTCGTATATTAGTACGTAATATCGGAGTGTAGCGGCGGCCTCGCTCGCACACAACGAGCGCCTCTCCTAATAAAGTTTATATTTGAGCCGTGATCTGTAGTTTTTTATTCTATCTGCAGGGTTCTATTACGTTAGGGAGGGATATCCCCCGTAATAGCCTGTAAAAGTATTCACTGAAGGCTCTGCAGGGTTCGTATGTAATGTACTCGTGACACGTATTACACTATCACGTCGTTTGCTCATCTTATACACACATTTTATTATCTGCATTGAATGTAGGTTTAGAAATGGACAAAGTTCAATCAGCGTCTCTCAACCTAGTAATATTATTAATAGTAACTACATGCTTCAACATAATCTAATTCGTTTCTGATTAAGTATGTAAGTACCAAGGACAAAAAATACTAACATTGTTTTGGGTAAATAAAACTGATCGACAAAAACTGCTCTTAGTGATATAAGATTAAATAAAAGCAGTAATTATTTCTTTGTACTTAGCGGGTACAGAATTTTTCGTTCACATTCTTTTATCTCTGATTGATCCGAACTACGCTTGAACAAGTCACAATAAAGTCTTAGACATAAGATCACAAGTAATACGTAGTTGAGAAAAAACTCATTTGAGTTGTCAACGTCGTGAATACAACTCCGAGTGCAATTAATCACAGGCTCACTGAGACCCGCCTCACTGTAACTCGGCTCACTGAGACCCGCCTCACTGGAGAGAACACAATGATATTGTTCACGAAGCCCTCACTGTCTCTCACTCATTATTATACACTGCTCTGTGTATCTACGTACTTACACGTACTAACATTGTAATCGTCATTTATATGTGAGCTGAGACGACGACGTTCGTCTTACATAATTTATTATGGGAGTATGCAATTCATAATTTTGCACTTGAAATTCAAACTGGATTTTTTAGTCACATGATGTGCTTGTGTAGTGTGTGTTCAAAATATGTAACATTACTCTGTATATTAATATTACTCTGTGTTTATTCGATACCTAATTAAGCATAATGTATATCATATTAAGACATTATAGAGAGTCTTACAACAGAAGTCAGTTGTTTCACTTGTCCCTAACACCTACCGTACATGGCGACCCTGCCAGTGCTGCGCGAAAGCCTTGAAAGAAATTCGTGAGTGACCCTAAGGAGGTATTTGGAAAAAAAAATCGTGTGCATCCTGAATATTTTGCTGATTTTTTTTTCTTTGGCTCTTTGGATGAGTCTGTTTCACTGCGGTTTTTATGCAATGGAATTTTCCGATGAAACGGTGCTTACGGGGCGCAGGGAGTTGTTGGCGTCCCATGGCGTAGCAGCCGAGGGGAGTTCGTGTCCTTATTTGAGGGACACCAGCGAGCTTCGCAAAAAATTGGAGAGAAGAAAGTGAAAAAAAAAGGTGAATAGATGTATTTTACAATGCTGCGGATTATTTTTTTCATGGTGTTAGTGGTTAATCCTTACTTTATTATTTACTAGCTGCTGTGCCCGCGACTTCGTTCGCGTGGCGGATGTTACTTACTTCGCAATTCGATTTAATACTGAAAAATCGTTTTTAAAACCTTATAACGAACAGATATACCTACATTACAAACGAATTGTAAAATTAACGAACGAACCAAAACCTTTTCAAAGTAAATAAATAGTAAATAAAATATCTATGAAGACTGCGTCTAAACTTATACTGAAAGACATGAGCGAACGTCATTCTTTCAAGAAAAACCTTAACACCGCGATACTGAAAATGACGTCACAGGCACAATGCTATCTGTTGTCAAATTTGTAAGTTAAAATAAATGACATCGCTTATTTCATCATAACTGCAAGGACGCGCCTCCTCCCGTGACGGAGGAATACTTGGCCTACTAATACCACGCTGGCCAGTCGGATTGGTTGATAATATACGGATAGATTGGAAGATAATATTCACCGATAGTCCCTTAGTCGGTTTTACGCCACCCATGGGATGAGATGGGGAGGTGACATATTGTATTCTTACTCCGTCACCACACGGATACATGGCTGGCGTGCATGAGGTCGCGGGTTCGATTCCCATGGAGGACAATTGTGATACACAAACTATTGTCCTTAGTCTGGATGTTCTTTGTGTCCGTTAAATTGATATTTTTAAAGGCTAGTGTGGGATTTGTCTTTTGTAAAAAAAATGCTGAATTAAATTATTGTACCTCACACCTTTTTACCATCTAGCAAAAAATATTTGACTAAACTTAGACTCGACTATATTATTATCTATAGATAAACTGCGTGCAGTATTTTTGAATTACTTAATAAAATAAACACAAACACTTTGAATAATAATTTAATGTTTTGTGCTTGTATTTCTTTATTTTATTGTCAGTTTTGTATTTTTTTATTGTTGACAAATAGCAATAATGTGTAAAATGATCTATATCTTGTGTGTTTATCAACCGATTTCTATAAAATTTTTTTATGAATAAGATATTAAAGTGTACTTTTGAAATATGGGAGTTTTAAAAAGATATGTCTATGCAAATTACAATATATTTATGTATTTAATACACTTTGAAGAAAACCCTAACGATTAAACACGTTATTGTGGCTAATATATAAAAGATAGATATATACTATTCAGGACTTTTTTGTACATCTTTTGAAGACCATTATTTTTGTAATACATATTTTTGGCGTATGATCAACGTATGCGATGATAAGAGCTAGAACGCGCTTTTTGTCAACTGACTTGCTTCAAATTTTTCGTCACTGCTCAGCTCCTATGTGTCTTAGCGTTATGTTATACAGCCTATAACCTGTCCGGGAGTATGGACTACAATCGTACCAAGTTTGGTTAAAATGCCTTCAGTAGTTTTTGACCCATGCGTGCACATACTATGCAAAATACTATTTCAAAAGTACACTTTAATATATTATTCATAAAAAAAATTATAGAAATCGGTTTATAAACACACAAGATATAGATGAAAGAAAATTTCCAAATGTCGCCGCGCCACTATGAGTACGGCTGTACGGTTGATTTTTGTTTAACGTCCTAAACGGCCAACCGCTGCATCTATATAATTTCATTCACATTGACTCTTAATGCGAACGGACGTGGTTATTATTGGCTTCTCGGAATAAGCGCGCTTTAGATATTAAAATACATAGATACGTGGTTTTTAGGTATTAAGTTTAAAGTAGGTAATCTAATAAAACTGTAGAGGTCGAAATGTCTGTTCTTTTCGAAAATTCAGATAAAAATTATCTATAAAATCTAGAAAAAAGTAAAAAAGCAACAACACTACACACTTACAATTTTTAGAATTAATGTCTATCTGTCTGTCTGTCTGTTTGTTACCGCACATGTTTTAAACGAATTAAAATATAATCTACCACTCGCGCGCCCGAGCTCGCGGACCGCTAGACCGTCAAGCGCCCGCGCCGCGACTTCGACTTAACTGCGTTCCGCGCGTCATGCCGTTGCCGATATAAAATGTAATTACTCCTAAACTACTACAACTACAGCAAAATAAAAATTCCACTATAAAGCTAAAACTATAAGGCATCTAGGTATATTTAAATTAAAGTAGACCCATCAGCCCGAAACTCAAAAAAAAAATATAAAGATGCAAAACTACGATAAATTTAGGCAAAAAATTTGTTTAACACGTATTTCCGAATCTATGGTATCATATTTCTATTAAATCATTACTGCCATATTATAGTAGGTTATATAAGCTTTATTTTGATACCAAATAAATAATAAGTGGGTAGCACAATAATTAAACAATCTACAAATACCCACATATCTGTAGCCACTTTTGCTAATAAAATTACGGCAATATGGCCGACCGTAAATTTAAAACAACAAAAATATTAATGGATCCTTCATATTTTCTTCAGATAAGAACGAAATAATAGTAATAAATTAACTGTACTACCTATTACAACAAATATTTTAGTAAAATAAAGTAATTTTATTGTAAAATTGAAACACTGAAAACACAACATAAAAAATTGTTACGTGTCCATTTCAAGTCCGGTAAAATATAACAAAAGACTCGCAAACCATTGCATTTTTAGATATTCTATAAGCAATAATCTTGAGGATCATTTTAATATATAACACTACTAGACTTTAGTAATAAATAAAACAATACTTACATCTTAAATGCAGAGATCGCAATACCTTGTCGCGGCGCGGCACGCGTGTTGAAACTAAATTAAAATTGTCTATATTCTCCTTGTCAAGTGTCAGACTGTTATACACACAAAGAAGCGTTTTTTAATACAGTACCATCTAGTGTCGAATCCTAAAAATGCTTAGAAGACTTCCACAGATAAAAAAGCGTTTATAATTCGCTAGTATAGCGTCTAGCGAATGGGTCGCTCTAGTTACCCGGGCGTTAGACGCTCTAAAGTTTTGGGTAGCTCTAGTCACCCGGGCGTTTGAGCATTTCTTATTAGGCTTAAACTGAGGTATGTTTCATCAAAATCGGATAAGTGTTACTCGAGATATCGCTAGATCTCTTTATTAGAACAGTCCAATACAAATCAGGGGTCATGAAAAATGGATTTGGTTCAATGTGGAATGAATTTAAATTTCGTTCCTTTTGTTCACGAGATGGCGTTACCAGTAGTAATCATAAAATAAGTGAGTTTTTAAATAATGTATAACTCTTTTATTATTAAGTGCTATTAACTCTTAATTACTCGCATGGGGTATATATTACCCCACTACGATTTTAAAGCGTTTTAATTCCGCTATTTTCGAAAATACTGTCTCAGCATAAGTAGTAGCTGCCTAACTATCACCCCCCGGCCCTGATTAAACGCCGCTTCCTTCGGCCTAGTTCTGTCTGGAGAGTGCGTCTGGGGTATATATTGCCCCATGCGAGTTGTAGTGAGACTTTTTTATGCCATACTTAGATGGCATAAAACATTACCAATGCTCGATTCTGCAACATTTTACCTCCTAAAATTTTAAATTTATGCAGGAGTACAACCTGAGGGTCCGTATCAGTTACCTAATGACACTTTAAATGTGTGCCAATTAAAACATTGGAAGGCAAAAAGTGGCCTATGGTTATTCTATCACCTTCTGAACGTCGCGTCGCAGGTATGAATGCTTGCGTGATTTATAAAAATAAAATTGACCACGGCATAGAAGAAGAGAGCTTCTAAAACATCTTGCGGTTGATTTGACGAAATCCCACCAGCAATCTCGATTAGTAATACCACAACTGCCACGCGTCGTAAAAAAACGTTTCAAGATAGTTGCAGAAGTTCACGATGCTGGTTCTACTTCCAGAAGCGGTCCATTTACATCTTATGAAAGATGTCACAAGATCCATGATCAAAAGATAATAAAAATAGATTTTTATGCTTCAAATGCGATCAGCATGTCTGTAATGACCATTTTACCATGACATGTGATGAATGTACTGATCGAAAAGTAGATAACAACAATTGATCTCATTAGACCTTAAAAAAAAAGTTTATTACTAATAAGTACTATTAACAATTAGTACAAAGTTAAATGTTTCTAATGTTTATAGTAAATATAACTAAAAGTGGTTGCGAATGTTTTTTATTTTAACTTTGATATTGGGGTTATATATACCCCATGCGAGTGTAAGTGAAACTTTTTAGGTGCGAGTAATTAATGGTTAATAAGTTATTCCTTTTAAATGTTAATAAAATTAACCATGAATCGTATGTGTAATATCAATTATGTCTTATTAAATTAAATCAATTATAAGTTTACTTGATTGTTATATTTTTGTGTTTTACGTAATTGAAACGCAATTTAATAAAAATAAATTGTATTAGTAAGCTATTAATCTAAAGTATCAATTATTCTTTTGGTATTCATTTAGTTTAAACTGTAGTAGTTACTGGTCAACGTAAAAGTATGTAACAGACTCCACCTGTTTTTATTAATGTAAATAAATACAAATAACCTTTATTAGTTAATCACAGGTACAAAACATCTGACAAAATTAAATAGTCTTTCCCTGTTTTGCTAATATTGGCGTACAAACTTCATTTTTTAAAGTTAAACTGTACCTATACTAAATCATAAATATTAAATTGAATTAAAATAACATTCCTTTTCTCACAATCTTATTATAACTGCAATTATAACACATAATTAATAATATATATGGGTATAATATAACAGACAACATAATAAGTAACACGTTTTTTCTTTATAAAATCATTTTACACATTATTGCTATTTGTCAACATTAAAAAAATACAAAACTGACAATAAAATATAGAAATACAATCACAAAACATTAAATTATTAATCAAAGTGTTTGTGTTTATTTTATTAAGTAATTCAAAAATACTGCACGCAGTTTACCTATAGATAATAATAATAATATAGTCGAGTCTAAGTTTAGTCAAATATTTTTTGCTAGCTGGTAAAAAGGTGTTAGGTACAATAAGGAGACGGTTTTTTTTCGCACCACCCTAAACAGTAATGTTTATTATTCATATTACTCACAAAAATAGTTATTATCTTAATATAGTTAACCGAACACAAATTATACTTAAACGATGAGGGAATAATGAAATAATAATACAAAAGGATTACACCTAAAAATGCTTGTTTTGGAACGTTCTTAGGTTTATTTTAATGGTTAATACAAATTATCAAGTATCAAGTAACGTACTTTAAAAATAATCGTAGAACGAAACGTAAATAATAGCCAATAGCAGATACTCTATAGTACAGTTTCAATCAGTTTGACATTGTCATGACAACGTTGTTATTGTTTCAGATTTTATTAGATAAATGCATGATTTATTTGTACTTTTATATTTTATAAAAATGGGATCTTTAGATAGAGTGCATAATACACACTAAGTAAAGCTGCTCTTGCTGAATACTGTTGTTATTGCTTATTGAGCACAGGTACAGTCACTGTTAGCTGCTGTGCATTGTGATGTGTAAAGTGTGGTTTTTATCTTGGGCTCTGCTTTTAGGTGAGCTTGAGCCACCTGCGTCTATTTAAGATGAAATACTGCTTTAAGAGATGACTGTGTTAATTATAATTGTGAACAGTAATAAATATTTAATGTGTCATATATAAAGTGTATTGTTTCTCTTTAACTACCTTATTATTTTAGATCTACAAGCAATAGCCAGCAAAAACTGCGTTATTTCGAGAGGTCTTGGTTGCCTTATTAGTGTATATTCATTAGACAAATAGCTGTTGTGATATTTTACGTTATCACGAGAGTCATGTTTTGATTGTCGTATTTCAGAGTATTCCCTCTAGATAAAGTTTTGATATGTGCAGACTGTTTAACTAGAGATTATAAGGAATAAACCGATATGCATTTCATTGCTAAATGCCACAATTTGTGGTGGTGGCCTATTCGCCGAACAAAAAAAACCGTCTCCTTTATTTCAGCATTTTTTTTACAAAAGACAAATCCCACACTAGCCTTTAAAAATATCAATTTAACGGACACAAAGAACATCCAGACTAAGGACAATAGTTTGTGTATCACAATTGTCCTCTATGGGAATCGAACCTGCGACCTCATGCACGCCAGCCATGTAATGCGACCGTCGCGCCACCGAGGCAGGTAATTCTGCCGCACCATAACGTGGCGTGCAAATGTATTCATTCATAATTAATTAGCGATTATCCGTGTGGTGACGGAGTAAGAATACAATATGTCACCTCCCCATCTCATCCCATGGGTGGCGTAAAACCGACTAAGTGACTATCGGTGAATATTATCTTTACGAAATAAAAATGAAGGAAAACTTGAAATTAAACCCTATACCAATCCGACTGGCCAGCGTGGCATCAGTAGGTCAAGTATCCCTCCGTCACGGGAGGAGACGCGTCCTTGCAGTGGTACATTAATGGGCTGTTATGATGAAATAAGCGATGTCATTTATTTTAACTTACAAATTTGACAACAGATGGCATTGTGCTTGTGACGTCATTTTCAGTATCGCGGTGTTAAGATTTTCCTTGAAAGAATGACGTTCGCTCATGTCTTTCAGTATAAGTTTAGACGCAGTCTTCATAGATCTGTCTTTGTAAAGGTCTGTTTTTGAAAAGGTTTTGGTTCGTTCGTTAATTTTACAATTCGTTTGTAGATATATCTGTTTGTTATAAGGTTTAAAAAAACGATTTTTCAGTATTAAATCGAATTGCGAAGTAAGTAACATCCGCCACGCGAACGAAGTCGCGGGCACAGCAGCTAGTACAAAATAAATATGTAATCCGTATAATAATCCTTGTTAATTTAATTTTAATAATACATACCATGTCAAGTTTCGAAGAATCTTTGTTGATTAATATCAAATAAATTTATATAAATATTCAGTTTATTAATAACAGTTAAATAATTATAAAAAAATATTATTTTGGTGCTAGGACATAACAAAACATTTAAATGTTTTTTTTGTGGTTTGGATTTAACACATAATAAGTAAAACGTTTATTTTTTATTTTAGTGGTGTTTGGTTATAGTTTTATTGTGATTATATTGTTTAGGAATGTTTCTTTCTCATAGCCATGCATGTGATGCAGTCTCATGTTTCATTTTGTTTCTATGAATCTTACTGCAATATGAGTGCGCTGTTGCGATGCGAACTTGATGATGTCATACCGCATCATGTATTGGTATGTAAATAAAATTGGTAAATAACTTTAAATGTAATTTATTGAAATTGAGTTATAATTTAAAATTATTTTCATATATTGTGTTGTTAATGAAATTTCATTTAAATGTAAGGTCTGAAGAATAATGGCAAATGATTGAAGAAGTTTAAAACTATGGATAATGATTATTGTAATTGAGTAAAGTAAAGATTAAGATTGCCTAAAGAATGTTTCGTTTGTTGAAGTTTACAGTAGCTGGGAATGTTTAGATAAATAAGACTTAATTGTACTTCGTCGGACTAATCACCCGATGGCAATAGGGTTTTTCTTATAGATCTAATTATTCATTTGTTTTGCGGAAGTTTGTGAATTTGGAATTATGGCTTTAATGATTA
Source organism: Schrankia costaestrigalis (assembly GCA_905475405.1). Taxonomy (NCBI): domain Eukaryota; kingdom Metazoa; phylum Arthropoda; class Insecta; order Lepidoptera; family Erebidae; genus Schrankia; species Schrankia costaestrigalis. The sequence continues at coordinate 23,628,739 of FR997827.1, read as the reverse complement.
TAGTAACGTACAGGCCAGTCCTTCGTTTGATCATGGTAGTAAACGAGATTTTCTCCGTGAAAGCGTTTGGAGATTATGTCTTAAAATACTGGACCTTGTAAAAAAGAAAGAAAATAATAATATATGTTTATTATATGAAAAATAGAAGTCGACTAATGATAAAATGTACCTAATGTTAATAATGATGACCTAAGGGTCCAAGGGTTAGAAGTGCCCAAATAATGATATATATTATGTGTACCAAGAATAAGTAGTTGGAAAACGGTGTGATTTTAAGAAATGGGTTCAATTCCTAAATAGTAAATATTTATTGTAACAATTAAATACAGAGAAAGAAAATTAGATAGAAAAGTGGAAAGAAGTAGATAATGGAAAGATATAATTGTTTTTTATTTTGAAAATGTAAAATCTTATTGTTATGAAGTAAAGAAGAATGTCCTGTAATTTTAAAAAGGAAAGAATTAAGAATATCATTTTATCCAGTCAAAAGTCGATTTGTATTATGACATAGAAGCAAGCAGTGAACACAATGTTGTCAATAGTGCATATTATTATGTTTTAGTATACTTATAAAAATATTATTGTAGAGATTATTGATATGTAAGACAATTAACACTTGAGGACTCGCTAATGGGTCCACTGGACCCAGTCCTTCATATTTTGCTTTTTAAATATTATAATTCGACGAATGCGACGTTGTCGCTTTTAGTACCTTTTAACGATAGTCTAGCACAGCAAATGACGACGTCAGCAGTCAGTTGGCGCGCTGCAAGTAAGCGTTACGGACGTAAAAGGTGTGTATGGGTTTGCCAGACCCGGTAGCGACTAAATACGTAAGTGAATTTTGCATCATCAAACCAGAGGAACACAGGAGCACGAAACTTACTTTGGGTTTCAAAATAATACCACATTGCTATCTTACGTGCCTAAACGTGGCAAAGTAGTTCTTTTAGCATCTATTATGCATCATGATGCTAAAATAGACGTAGGAACCGGTGAACAAAAGAAACCTGAAATGTGCGTTGCAGCCTATGTAATTGGAAAAAATATAGGAAAACCAATGTTTTTTGCACAAAGTGCAGTGTACCAATTTGTGAAGAACACATGCAGCATGTTTGTATAAATTGTTATAACTAAATTTTATATACAAGGTGTCTGAAGAATGTTGACAAGTGTGATTTTACTCCAAATAAGAAATTATGTGCTTTGTCATTTTTTTTTATACTTCTGTGATGATTGATCTCTCTTAGCTATTCCGCTTACATACGTATATTATATTTGTGTAAGTAAATCCAGAAAATTTTGTTTAAAATAAGTAAATATAAAAATTACAATGATTACCCTAAATCTTATCACAAAACTAAGGAGAAATTAAGTATATTTTCGTACTAGCCTTTGTTTAAGTAAATATAATAAATATTAATATTTCATTCAATAATATCTTTTATTATACATATAGAATTCGTATAAAAAAGTAAACATTTACGTTTATCATACAGTTCTGGAAAAAACTTATGACGTTATACGGGGTCTAGCGGACCCGGTAGCGAGTACTTGTGCGACAAATTATGACGCGAGTCCCTAAGTGTTAAATAAAACGATTTGTAACTTTTAAGCTCTTTGTAAAAGAAAAGTTTCTTTTTCATGTTTTTATATTAATTTTAGTTTTAAAACGAATGTAATGTAATCTTATTACTTAACCGTAAAAAAAATATACTTTTTTTAGGTATTAATTCCAAATGTAGAAAATATATTATTATATAGATATTTCCGGTAAAACAGATTTAATTAATCATCAAAACAGTAGCATAACTTTATTATGACGAATTTTATACAAATTATAACATTATAATACATCCTTTGTCTTCTGCTATTGTTTCTAGATTATATAAAAAAAATACTAACTACGTTATTATTTTTTTTCTCTAAGTGCGGTGATGTAGTGTGTGTTCAAAATATGTAACATTACTCTGTATATTAATATTACTCTGTGTTTATTCGATACCTAATTAAGCATAATGTATATCATATTAAGACATTATAGAGAGTCTTACAACAGAAGTCAGTTGTTTCACTTGTCCTTAACACCTACCGTATACTTGGACTAATAATGTGCAAAACTTTATCTTACGTTAAAGTTCTGCTATCAAAAAAAATATATTATCTTACTTTGTCTTTAATTAACTCATAATGGCGTAATCGTTAGTTTAAATGTTCAGTCTTGCTAACAAGTACATTAATTGAAGTTGATAAAAACGCTAAATTATTGTTAAAGTATAATGTTCACATAATAACGTGTGTGTTACATGACTGTGCGAGTAACACGTATGTAAGTAAGTGATATGTATGATAGTGCAGGTAACTTACAAACACGACGACGCTTAGTTACCACGTGATGATGTACTGTTCATAAGCTTCTACATCTACTATACACGAGTAAGAGTTATTACATACTTTATCTAACTTAACTATTGCTGTAACTATCTACTAAGTTATAACTTCATGTAGCGATAGTTTAGATTTATTTATAGTGTTAATACAATATCTCAACTTGCTTTGTATGAACAGATATCTTTAATATTGACTTACTTTGGTTTTCAAATTAATGAACGGTATATTTCTTTTGTCTAAGAATAATAAGTAATTTAGAAGAGCATTACGTAGAACAAGGACTCGTATAAACTGCACAGTACAGTCCAGAGCTGAGGAACATTACAGTTTAAAATATAACCGAGATCTGGAGCAAATCTGTTGGAATTCATAGCGCTCTTACAATTTGAGTCTCGGGTACTATAGATACTTGTATACCGAACTTAATTCTGAGAGAGATATTGTGATCTTGTTTGTATTTGAGCTTTAATATAAGATTGAGACTTGGCGTCGGATCTGATGCAGTGTACCAACAGATTTATAGCGTTATGAGAACTCGTAAATTTCATGAGCCTCGACTTAGGTACATTGATTTGTTAGAATTTTATGTTACTTTTTTGTAACATAAAATGTGACTTTATTGTATGAGCTACAAGATTTACTTACTCCTAATATAATAAAATAAATTGAGTTTCTAAATAAATTTACAAAAACTGTCACGACATTATAATGGACAGTTATTAGGATAAAAATAATCACTCCTTTTCCCTTATTTTCAACCATTTGCCATGAGCGTCTTGAACAGGTAGTCGATGACAGACAACACCGGGCTTACAACACAGTCATGCTTGTAGTGTAGGGGTGTACTAACAAACTATTTAACCAGCATCTGTGTAAGAGAGTGAGTGTGGGCGCACGTTCTACAGCTTCGACGTGGACTCGCCGCGGAGTTCACATTAAATAACGGAGAGAGCAGCGCGCGTGACGCGATTACATCGACATAGGACTTGTCTTCCTATGGCTAACTGTTTGTTGCAATGTACGGCCACGACCTTGTTTTACCTGTTAACAGATCACCGAAAAAATAAGATCATATAAATATAAATGGCCATATAAATATGACATGCTCAAAATCGTGGGTTCGGGCTTCACTCAAAACAATGGTTACATAAATATATAATTATACAAAATAAATATTTCCTGTTGTAATTTCATAATAATATTTATTTTTCTTTGTTCCCTGCCATGCTCAATTTAAGATTCTATCTTATCTTATCAGTTAAAATAAAAATATGCTACCGATTAACCCACAAAATACAATTGCAAACAGTGAGCCACAAACTATTCGCAACATGTGAGTCAGTATTGTAAGAGCGTGGCCACGTACGCACGGTGCGGTGGTGCATCTGTACAGGACGCAAGTTCTATTACTGCGCACACCACTTCAGTACAATACTGTAGCTTCACACACAACACGTCGTTACTACTTTATATCTACACTAACTACCAACTAACTAATAATTGTGTTTCGTTCTACATTCCTTTAACTAGTAAGCGTGTAGTAGAAAACCATTTACTAAGTTAAAATGTTCCTTACTACATTAAAACAAACGCGATCAACTGAGTTTGATATTACCAAAGTAAGGTTTTAGTTTTTCATAATTTTTTTTTGCAGATCTATTCTGTGACAAAGAAAGAAGAGTACTAAGTATCCGTCTGCTATACAAACCGTTTAGAGTCCGCTATGTTTTTTTTATATTATGTATGTTTAGGTAAATTTATAAGCATTCTGGAACTAGAAGATGAGGAGTGAACATGAAATGTGTGCAGGTTATCAAGGAAGAAATCATGAACCTGGATTCAATTTTCAGTTTGTAATGAAATCATGTGCAACAGTAACTGCACGGACAAAATATAGCTATTTAATGAAGATTAAACTTTGTACAGACAGAAGTCATCGTTGACTTTAATTTTACATTATACTCTTCCGATGGAATATCGAGTTAATCACGTACCAGAAATAACCAATAATATCATGAATCGAGTAGGGAGAGTTCTCACGCGACGAAGTAATGCAACACACAAACCAAATCATTTTTATCCGAATACTTAATATTAATATACTTACTATCGAAGTGGCTGTAACTTAACTTATAAAATAAGCTCAGGTTTTATAATTAAAGTAGATAAACGTTTGTTTAATTGAGTCTTTAAGTGAGTTAGTTGTAAGCGAGTTAGTGGTAGACCGCCGCTGAAGCGACCTGACAGCTATTATTGTACCTCCCCCGTCACACTCGCGCGCCGCACGAGCGGAATAATGATAGAAGGAGACGAAGCCTCAAACGATACTCAGAATAAACTTTGAAGTTCGATTACTATGTTAATAATACATCTAGAGATACAAAGAGGCTCTTCAACACAGAAGTATAAAATAACAGTTTTATTGTCTTTGTTGGCGCGTCTCGTTACTTTTTTCAATTAATTTTGTGATAAAGGATCTCGCTCGAAACTCGATATTTATCTACAATTTATTTGCTCTCGACCGATTTAATTGGAATTTTATATTTTCAATCACTCGTTTCAGTTGTCGAAGTTATTACCTGAGAGTATTTTATTTGATGGGTCAGAGGACGTTCCGATAAAAATAAATAAGTGAACCATTTTGGAGATAAATGCTTAGGATTAATCACTTCAATACTGTTGTTCTGTAGTAATTATGTTTTTATATATTTTCTTTATTTACATTCTTTCCCAATGAATGAAATTTTTCCCAATTCATTACAACAACACAACATTTTTATTTATTATTATTTATCTAGAAAACTGATACTTATTTAACTACTGGTTTGCTATCATTTGATATTAATTTAATGTAACTCTGCAAGGTATCCTCCTCGTGATAATATTTATTACGCTATGCATCAATATAACAGTGACGTCATTAAAGAAGGGGGAGGGGAGGGAGCGCCAGTCGTATCGGCTCCTGACGTTAAGAGAGCTCCTCATAATTGAATGAACAATTTATTAACTCGACGCTGTTTGATGCACGACAAAGTGCTCACAGTGAGCGACAAAACGTTCGCCTCCGGTCGTAGAAATGACGACTCGCTTAATTGTAAGCAATAAATTAGCAATCCTGTGCGTCGGGAGAAGAGTCTAATTTTATTAGCTCACTTTATATCGTCGCAGCAAATAAGTTAAATACATAAAGCTGGATCTAGTTTCCACGAGTCAGCACAGCGCATTTATCGACTGAGTGGAGCCGTGTTTGAACTAAACATTTTTGATGAAAGTTGCAGTGAAATGAATTTTTATGTAGTTGTTTGTTAGTGGACGTAACAGGTAGTGTTTTATATCTGTTTTAATATCTGGAATGGAATGCCCGGAGGCTGCGTCCTGCACGTGTGTACACAACACTCCGTTATCGCGCGCAACTTATAAAGAGAAAAGTTCCAGAGTTAGATATTCACACAGAAACTGTTTGATTGTAACTTTGTCTGTCCAAGTTGGTCGGCACTGTTATCTGAGAGGATTTGTGTGTGCTCATCATAACATAGTTATTTGATAGAGCTCGGCGCGAACACAGAACTATAACTAAGCGTTTTGTGAACATAACGGAACTTAAATTGTAACTATTATTGTAGATATGGAAGCCATTGTATGTTAGTACTACTTGTAAAACCAGAGACCAAAATATACATTTGCTTTTTTATTTGTATTCTGATTGAAAAATGTAAGATAAGAAATACAACCTCATTTGTCAAATTACAGTGAAACCGACATCACCAAAATGTGTAGTGTAACGTGTCGATATCACTTATTAAATTAATCTTGATTTTTAGCAGTTGTAGTCAGTGAAAAATAAAAAAGGTAATCAAATTAGTTTTTGTTTCATCACTATCATATCAGCAAATGAATAGTTCTTGTTTATTTTATTTATATTATTTATGTATGAATGAACATAGATAAATAAGCTTAAGCTTTTTTCGTTGCTGAATAAATACTTTTAACATTTAACAAAGTTCAGAAAATCAATCAGGTTGTTTAAAAAGTTACGAACTATTACAGTAAACAGAGACGTTTTATAACAACATTAAAAATATAATACAATATAATATAATAAAAGCTTAAAGTGAAATGCAGTTAGTATTGTACTAGTTAGTTACCGGAACCCCACGCAGCACAATAGAACGTGTTCTCTGTTACTGAACAACTACTACTCACACTGTATACGAGGGTGGGTCAATAAGTTCGCGGAACGAAAGGGGCGGATTTTTTTAACTGAACTAATTGCCAGACTAATTATAGGTATAAATACAAACTTATAGATCCATAAGGCATAAAGTGACAGTAGGTGTTCCGCAGGGATCTATTTTGGGTCCTATTTTGTTTACCGTTTTCATAAATGATCTTTTTTGTTATTCTAAAACATTGAGTTCAAATCCAGAACTTGTAGTATTTGCTGATGATACAAATGCCATCATAAGTGCTAGTAACATAGATGTGCTAAATCAAAAAATTAATAATGCGCTTCATGACTTGCATGAGTGGTTTCAGGCAAATATGTTAAGGATCAATTCTAGTAAAACAAAAGTTATGTTATTTAAGTCGACTGCCAGAAACACTGATAACTTAGTCGTAAAATTATTAGGAGAAAGAATAGAGGTTGTGAATACTGTGAAATTCTTAGGTGTTAATATAGATTCTACAATGAGTTGAAAGACAGAATTAGATGCTTTACAGGAATCCATATCATCTTCTTGTTTTGCGCTCAGAAGTTTGAGAGACGAGGTTAGCATCGATCAGTTAAAGACGGTATACTACGCTTTGGTTGAGTCAAGGCTTAGATACAGTATACAGTTTTGGGGCAATAGTTACAAATATAATTGTGAAAAGGCGTTTGTGATCCAAAAGAGGGCCGTAAGAACTATAGTCCGCATTCCTCAGTGGGAATCGTGTAGAGATCATTTTAAGAATCTGTCCATCCTGACTGTCCCTTGTCTGTACATATTTACTGTTTTAAGCCAATTGTCTAAAAACATTGCTGATTTTGAAACTGCTGACGAAAGAGTAATTAGGGAAAACACAAGGAATCTTAATTTAAAAAGTACCTTTCGGCCATTTTTAAATATTTTTAAACACTGTGCACGGTATCAGGGCATCAAATTGTTCAACTGTCTGCCTATAGAAATAAAGAAAGAGGTTTATTCTTTACATGTATTTAAGAAAAAACTACGGATTTTTCTTCTAGACAAATTATTTTATTCAGTGGATGAATTTACTGGCATGACTTGTTTTTGATAATATTAGGTAAACTTAAAGACAAAGATGGTATTGTATTTTATTATTGTATTTTTATTTTATTTGTTTGATTAAAGTAATTTATTTTAATTTTATTCTAATACTTAATTAATTTAATTTGACATATTGTAATTGTTTTTATTGTTTTATCCTTTTTTTTAATATGTATGATGTGTTTATTATTTTTTTTTTTTTTTTTATATATATTATGTATTTTTTATGTGTATAATTCTTCTTCAAACACAATTGTAAGATATTGTTAATGAATAAATAAATAAATAAATAAATTCATATAAATCAGGTCTTTAATCATTAAGATACAGAAGTCAATCCGTCAAACAAGTCAATCCGGAAGAAAATTTGCAACATGGAGAAAATTGAGTTTCGTGCAGTCATTAAGTTCCTTACCATGCAAGGAAAAACGCCCCAGACTATTTTGAAAGAGATGTTGTCTGTTTATGGGGACTCTTGACCTAGTAAAACCATGATTTACAAGTGGCACGCGCTCTTCAAGCAAGGCAGGGACTCGATTGAAGATGATCCGAGGCCGTGGCGGCCTGTCGACGTCATTACAGCAGAAAATGTCAAAAAAATAGAGAAAATCATATTGGAAGATGCCCGTTTAAAGAGGAAGCTGCTTGCATAAATGGTTGGAGTATCAGCTACAACCATTTTAAACATCCTACACAACAATCTTGGCATGTCAAAAGTGTGTGCAAAATGGGTGCCGCGAATGCTCACGCCGCGCCGCATCAAAAACAGCGGCGAGTTGAGTGTTGTAGCGAGTATTTAAACCTCTGTGGCGAAAACAAGAACGATATTTTAGACCAAATTGTGACTGAGCATGAAACTTGGGTTCATCACTATGAGCCTGAGTCTAAGCAGGACTCCATGCAGTGCCACAAAAAGGGTACCCCACCCCCCAAGAAGTTCAAGGTGTCCCAATCGGCTGGAAAGCTTATGGCCACTGTTTTCTAGGATACAGTGGGAATACTCCTCATTGACTACAAGAAAAGGGTGTAACTATAACTGGAGAATACTATGCTACGAGACTGGAACGTTTGCGAGATGCTCTCAAAGAAAAAGGCGGGGAAAAATGGACCAAAGGGGTGCTCCTTTTGCACGACAATGCACCCGTACACAAGGCGCATATTGCAGTAGCTGCTGTACAAAAACTAGGCTTCCAAATTTTAGAACATCTTCTCTATAGTCCAGACTTAGCCCTAAGTGATTATTATTTGTTCCCAAGTATGATAAAAAAAGCTTCGAGTGAAGAAATTTTTGAACGATGAAGAGGTGAAGGGTGCAATTTCGGCCTATTTTGACAGCAAAGAGAAAACATTTTTTTTTCGAAGGAATAACTAAATTAATTGAAAGAAGTAATAAATGAATTAGAGTTAAGAAAGAATATATTAAAAAGAAAAAATAATTTCAAGTCTTATTTTCCACTTTAAACCCCCCATTCCGCGAACTTATTGACCCTCCCTCGTAATATAACTTATTTCATATTACTCTCGTAACTTATAGAACATACTAACTCCAATATTAATATGTTATTGGTAATACACGTAATTTTAATAACATATAATTTTCTGTTAGATTAAAAAGTTTAATAAAAAAAATGGATACTTGTTGGTGCGAATAAAATACCACAATGAAAGTAGATACTATTTTTACGTACATGCTACTTTAAATAAACATACGCGCTGTACGTTTATTTAAAAGTATAAAAAACTTTAATGTGAAATTGGTGAGAGAATCATTAACAAATTTACAAAATTTTTGGCAACGCTAGCAATGTCTTCATTAGCAGTACATTGTTATCTAGCAAATTTAATAATATTTTTAATAATTTAATAATAATTTATTTTCTTTAAAAAGTTTTACATTATTAAGAACTGTGATTGAGATCACCTTTTAAGCAAAAGAATGCCTGTGCCAGGTGATCTCGCTCTTCCATAGCTACTAGTGGTTACTTAAATTAATTTTAAATCAAACATAATAACACTTATCATCACTATACAGAGTATGAACATTCAAGTAGGTACTTTATTTATTAGTAACAATAGTATGTATTATATTGGTATTTAGCTTATGTATTTATCACTACTAACATGGTATTTAAGTGTTATGTATTTATTTATTTGTTTTATCCCGGATCGTAAGTAAGTACGTATTTATTAAAATTAGCAATTATAATTTTTACACTGTTAGTTACACAATAATATTATGAATTCTAGATACAAGGAAAGTATACATAATCATTTCTCAACAGTGACCATATCATATTCGTATTCCAAGTAGTTACCATCACTATAACATATATTCTATTTATCAACAGTAGCAACACAAAAACATATTCGTAAACAAGTACATTAAGCAATTAACATAGTTTAGCATGTGTGTGACTGTGTGTGTGTATGAGTGACTGCGTGTGTGAATTTGTCTGTGTATAGTAATCCTTCTTTTTTATTTTATTTTTATTTTTTAAGTTATGTACATATCAAATCCTCTGTTTTCGTATAATCTAGAGAAATTAGAAATTCAGTAACAAGAAGTTTACATTGATACAAGGTTTTATCATAAATTCCCACAGCTTCATTTACCCTATTATATAGAGAGGACAAACGGCTATAGAGCTGACTACGTGCAAAGGAAGTCTTAGTATAAATTTGGGCAACAACATTTTTTCTCCTAGCTCGTATTGTGGTAGGGTCATATTCAGTACTTTTGTGTTTTTTTAATACTGTGGAGAGAATGTACAGCCTTCTTACCGACAAGACCTTACTAAGGGCATACAAAGCAACTGTGGAGAATCGTCTATGCTTAAAGTGCATTACCTTTAGTAGAGCTCGTTGTGCACGTTCCACTTCTAGCATCTTTGTTTTACCGGCTCCTCCCCACACAGGAATACAGTATTTCAGTATTGATTGCGCTAATGCTGCATATATTTCCTTGAGGATATTTCTTGAAGAGTCAAGATCGCTCAGCCGCCCCCCCGGCACCACATGCCTTAGCGTCTTAAATATCCATATTAGTTTGCGAACTCTTACAGATACCAGTTCAATATGGGAATGCCACGAGAGCCGCTGATCAATCATAACTCCCAGGTATTTAATTTTATCAATTTTATCCAAAACAGGGCAATTGCAGGATACCGAGTGTGGAAGAGAGTTACATGAATGGATTCGGAGTTGGAAGTTTTTATTAGGTTGTGAGTTACTTCTGATACTATAGCAAATATATTTAGTTTTGCTAGTGTTTATAGTTAATAGATTATTACTTAACCAGTTAGAAATTATACGCAATTATATTAGAAGTAAGTCTTGTAATATGAAGGATATTTAATACCTCGTTAAAGAGAGGTGTATTTATTCACCGGTCACCTTGACGAACTTTAACCGCTGCGGTATTCTATTAGCTCTCGTAAAACAAGCCTCTTTATTTAAATCCTTTGTGTAATTTAATCTTTTAGGAGCTCGTAACAATGAGTCCCTACTTCAACCCGAGCAGAAGGGTCCCGCTCTAGATTACACCAAATTATTATAAAAACAATAAAAGCTCGTGTAAACAGGTAGGCTACGTACTAATGTATAGATGGAGAGCGATCTAATTGTGATTCAGATGAAGTGTTCAGTTAGAGGCGAGCGTCTTGATTGTCTAATCCTGAGATCTGGTCGCGTTTAGTATTCCACAGACAATGAAAATGTTGACGCGTTGCGCACACCACCGCTCTGTGCTCTGTGGTAACAGTGCTCTTATCGTAAATTATTTTTGTCTGTTTGTTTACACTCTTTATGTAATCGCAGGTAGTTATATGAATTTTGTTTTAATAAAGAACTATTAGACAGTTTTGATCGGTATCTATTTACCGCATTTTTACACTTCGGGTCACTTTGGCTGCAGATTTAGGTGTTATTGTACTAATCATGCTTAACTGAAATAATGTCTTCTGTTCTTATATCTAATCCTAAAATACGTTAATTATTTACTTAATAAATGTATAAACATTAATATAATTACATTTTCAGTACAATGGATCAGATTTAAGCAAAATAATATATATTTTAACACTTAAGGACTCGCTAACGGGTCCAATGGACCCAGTCCTTCATATTTTGCTTCTTAAATATTATAATTCGACGAATACTACGTTGTCGCTTTTAGTACCTTTTAACGATAGTCTAGCACAGCAAATGTCGACGTCAGCAGTCAGTTGGCGCGCTGCAAGTAAGCGTTACGGACGTAAAAGGTGTGTATGGGTCCGCCAGACCCGGTAGCGACTAAATACGTAAGTGAATTTTGCATCATCAAACCAGAGGAACACAGGAGCACGAAACTTATTTTGGGTTTTAAAATAATACCACATTGCTATCTTACGTGCCTAAACGTGGCAAAGTAGTTCTTTTAGCATCTATTATGCATCTTGATGCTAAAATAGACGTAGGAACCGGTGAACAAAAGAAACCTGAAATGTGCGTTGCGGCCTATGTAATTTGAAAAAAGATAGTAAAACCAATATTTTTTTCACAAAGTGCAGTGTACCAATTTGTGGAGAACACATGCAGCATGTTTGTACAAATTGTTATAACTAAATTTTATATACAAAGTGTCTGAAGAATGTTGACAAGTGTGATTTTACTCCAAATAAGATATTATGTGTTTTGTGATGATTGATCCCTCTTAGCTATTCCGTTTACATACGTATATTATATTTGTGTAACTAAATCCAGAAAATTTTGTTTAAAATAAGTAAATATAAAAATTACAATGATTACCCTAAATCTTGTCACAAAACTAAGGAGAAATTAAGTATATTTTCGTACTAGCCTTTGTTTAAGTAAATAAAATAAATATTAATATTTCGTTCAATAATATATTTTATTATACATATAGAATCCGTATAAAAAAGTAAACATTTACGTTTATCATACAGTTCTGGAAAAAACTTATGACGTTATACTGGGTCCAGCGGACCAGGTAGCGAGTACTTGTGCGACAAATTATGACGCGAGTCCCTAAGTGTTAAATTCATGGAAGTACTCTATTATCAGTTTGTAACGGTTCAGTGAAATTTAATCGTTGAGTGAGTTCATTACACGGAAATATCTATTAGGAGTGTTATTATCTCACATAATCTGATTAGCATAACAAACGTGACTTACACGTATATATGCTAATAGGGATCCAGTAACAGGTATTATAATTAATAATGTATTATACTTGTAACATGTCTACGTCGTCGTGTCGTCCTACCAGTCGGGCCACACGTCCGCGTCGTGCCGCGAGGCGTCGAGTGTCGCCGCGACGCGACGCGACGCTCATCGTCCCTAAGTTAACTCACCGAGATTAATTATGTTAGCTCAAGCACTGACTAATTGTTCACACAATATATATTACTGTCTCTTATAAATCTGACGAAGTTTCCATGATATTTTGTTAAATAACGAGTAAAAAGGAAGAAAAACTCTTTTTACAAAAAATACGTTTCTTATTAAATTTATAGCAAGAGAGGGCTATTTTTCTAATTCGGTTTTATAAATTAATTTTTTTTTATAATTTCTATAATCTTATCTTTTCTTAAAATCTTAGATTTTATTTTACATTACATTTACAATATTAAATACGTACATATATTAGCTTTTAAAAAATATTAACCTATTACTTACGCTAGATATTTAATAAATACACTTGGAAACATTGCCCAAATATTTGATTCACTGTGGCTGGAACATTAGTTCTGAGAATCATACTCGTATATTTGATATTAACGTTTAAATACGCTTCAGTATAACATTACTTCAAAGTAATAGGTAGCAACAGTTTCATCATTATCTACGAGGCTACTGTAATTAAATGTACATTATATTATTATATTTGTCGCAATGTTCAGACGCTCCAGGACCATACTCCCGCGTCTCTTTGTACTCACTCGTACTGTGAAGCGGAGCGAGCACTCGAGCAAGCGAGCGGCACAACTCAGCTCACACTAATACACTACTTTTTAACACTATTTTATATAAAAGCTTTGCTCTCGCTTGGAGTTTACTTTAATACATAGATCGGTTGATCTCGTCACACAACGTCTAACAATAGTAATAGAGATATTGTGCCGGTTCATAACAGCCTATGAATATAAATTAGGGCAGGGGCAGACTTCCTCCTTGTTTGAAGGGAAAACTTAGTCCACAGACTGCTGCCAGAATGGTTCATCTTTAATTTTATAAAATTTTTGGTTGTTTTGAGTATTAATGCCTTTTCTTGTATTGCCTGTTTGTAGAATGAGATTTTGGTTTCAAATTATGACTACTATCGATTCAAGTTGTTTTTAATTTATCGTATCAACTTAGTAGGTACGACAAAGAATTTGGGAACATACATAAGCTTTACGATAGATTTATACATTACGATGTGAACAATAAGTAAGTATGCGGCCCTGTTACGACAAAATGCTGTAAACTTTGAAGTGCCAAGTTTCAGAAAACGCGGTTTTAAGTTTTAATATTCAACTCGTTACCAAATTACATCAAGTATAGATAGGCGTTTGATTTTTTTTTTTAAATTATTGTTAATAGTGTTTGCTAACTTTCATTAGAACATAACATTATCAAATTTTGATTAGAAACCTCACAATTTAAGAAAAATTGATTTGTTACGATAACATGTATTGGCCAGTAAGCGACAGTATTGTCATATAACGATGCAACCTGAGCTTACCGCGTTTTGTTGTGATAAGTATAGGGAGAATAATATAATAAGTTAGGATAAAATTTAAATAAAAACACTGAGCTTACTGGTGTTTCAAATTTAAATATTTCTGAAGTCTTATCTAAATCTTTAGTTATGTTAACATTGACTGTTAAATTATAATAAAAGTGGTGCCTGGACGTGGCCATAAATTTTAATAAATCTTTTAAATCATCTTTATTTTTTTGAGAAATACCTTTTGGTGTGTTCTTCTTAATAGGCCAACAAACCCCTCAAAATGATAACACACAAAAAGTAGGGGGAGCGAAGAATCTCCGGGGGAGGTCAGGCTACCAAAACAACCGACCTTTGGCCCTGGCAATATACAACACACCACACTGTGTACCGATGAGAAGGTCGTAGAACTGGAGGAAGAATTGAGCAGGTTACGGTGGGATATCGTCGGCTTATCGGAAGTTCGGAGACAAGGGGAGGATTCGATAATCCTGAAGTCCGGTAACCTGCTATTTCCGGGGGGCGACCAACAGTTCCAGGGTGGTGTTGGGCTTTTCGTCCATAAATCGTAATCGTAAATAACGTGGTGAAGATCGAAAGTGTGTCTTCAAGGGTAGCGTACCTTCTCGGCAGAATTACCAAACGATATTCGTTGAAGGTAATGCTGGTATGTTGAAGGTATGAAAGCTGAAGTAGTATCGTAAACCAGTTTACGATCCCACATCAGCTCATGCCGACAATGAGGTGGAAGAAATGTATAAGGATATTTCCTAAGCGATACATACATACCTTTAAGAACCATTACACCATTGTCATGGGGGACTTTAACGCGAAGCTGGGCTTTAGAAGTGGAAATGAGTTGAGAGTAGGTTTTTTGGGTATGGGCAAAGAAATCCACAGGGCCAAATGCTTGCGAACTTCATGGAGAGGGAGGGACTTATTATGATGAACCTCTTCTTCAAGAAGCGTAACTACCGTAAGTGGACCCAGCTGGTGTCACAAAAACTGAGATAGACTTCATCATGTCGACAAAACAGTGATCAATTCGGTGAAAACTGGTAGTGATCACTGGATGGTAAGAGGCACAACCACTTCAATAGGCTCAGCGAGAGCGTGGGTTTGGATAAATATCACGAACGGTTTGTGGGAGCTCTCCGTACATTCGTTTCGGTGCATGAAAAACCCAGCACCGGAGAAGATCAAAAAAGATCTTCGACCACACTCTGTCGCTCCTGGAACAAAGGCCTAAGATGGCACTGCTGTCGCCAGACGACGCTGAACAGTATAGGCGGCTCTATCGGCAGATCTCAAAGTCACTAACTAGCGACTTTCGGAATTTTAATATAGTTTGTATTAAAGAAACCATTGAGCGAAACAAGGACTCAAAAGTGTTTGCAAGAGCCAACTATCTAGGCTCAAGGTGGCTCACTCGGTGTGGCAGAATAATGTCATCAAAGCCTGAACTTCTAGAAGAGATTTGGAAATTTTTCGGGCAGTTATACACTCCAACACAACCACCTGGAAAAACGCCAAAGGCGTAGGAGAGAGAGGTGTGGTGGTACTGATCATGAAAAACGGCGATAGAACGCTCCTTCAGAATTACAGACACATCAGTCTTCTGAGACACGTCTACAAATGCCGATGTCATTGTGGTCATGGCCGAGACCGTGGAAGACCTAAACACAATGCTCGGGGACCTCAGAGTCTCTCAACAAGTGGGTCTTAAAATAAACATGGACAATACCAAGATCATGTCAAATGTTTGGGTGTTGCAATTGTCTGCGTATAAAACTACCCCTTTATAATCTCTACAGAGTTTTTTTTATGAATAAAACATACTGTTGCCTATTCCAGATTCGCCTTCGTGCCACAATATAGTCGTCACCACTTTATTTCCTTTACCTATTCTGCCAAAGGTTTCATTAACCAAATTTAATTTTCTGCTAAAGAAGAAATCTTTATTACATAATATAATATATAATTTTGGCATGGTAATACATTTCTGCATATCTACAGTAAATAAGCCAATTTCCAAACGTACCGAAAAACCGAAACCAAAAACCATTTGTAAGTTAAACTGTGTAATTAACTTCAAATCAATTATTTAGTAAGTTATCGTATATTATTTTGACAAAACGCGGCAACCCGAGTTTGCAGCGGTTTGTTGAAATAATAAGAGGTTCGCCGCTCGCTACGATTTCGGTAGAACACTGCAGTCTAGTCTGCAGCGTTTTGTCAAGATTTTTAGTTAAAATTTTGGGTTGCAGTAAAATGTTATTAAGAATATTTCAGTTAGAAAAAGTGATATTGAAATTTTCATTGAACTAGTAGCAAGTTAACATGCAGCAGATTATTTTAAATCATGTAACGACAAAACGCTGTAACCCGGGTTGCAGTGTTTTGTCGTAACAGGGCCGACAATGTGTAGATTTTAATATAGAATAAGTATTATATATGTAGGTGGTTGTGTGAATGAACAATACATTAAAGACGTGAAACAAAGAGCTTATAAATGAAAATTAGCTGAAAAGCGTTCCGGTGTTCGTCACCTGCGCGCGGTGCGTTCGAGTGGAGAAATTAATATCCGGCCGGAGCCGCATCGTTTCCGGGTCAGCGCGCCCGCTTGCACCCCCCTCCCCCGCCGTCATACCTCCTCCCCCGGGGGAGGGGGGCGGGGAGTAGCCGAAGGAGGATAATTAAACTGTTTCATTATGTCTGAGCGAGGAGAGGAGATAAGGCGATCGGATGCAAATTTTATAAAACTTTAGTTTTATTACAGTCTGTTTTATTCTGTTCATCACAGGATTAAACGCTATAAATGGAAAACTTTGAATAGTTTAAACTGTTTAAGAAATCACGTCGAAATTAATAAATCTGTTAACTAGCTTACAACAAAACTTATGGACATGTTGAGATATTACAAAACTAAGGAAAGTAATTTAGTTACTTGTTTGTGTTACAGCTTTACAAATTTTATTAATTAGTGTAGCTAATATTCTGTCTTATCTATACGCTTGAACGCAGACCTAAGATGGGCGAAGTGTTGTGCTGACACACACTTCGCTGCGACAGATCCACGTGCAGCACTGAACGTAACTATTGTCTCTAACTCATCCGCAATCGTGTTGCAAATACAGACTGAGAGCTTCAAGTATTATTAACTATGTTTGTCTATTCATTGGGCTTGTGACTTTAAGTGTAATAATACTAAGTAAAAACAGAAGAGTGTCATTTGCATAACTAGGTGTGGACTTAGACGATTAGATTAAAAGGTTCACTCAAAAAGATGGTTAAAAGTAAGAGGAAAAGTTACTAAGTGGGAATTAGCTTAAGGTTGTTGAGAACTAAGATAAAAAGTGTGTAATCAAATTACCAGCCTAATTATAAAAGTATCTTCAAAGTTAGGAGAAGAACAAGACAGGTTTAAAACCAAACATTTGTATTCTAGTAAAACAGTAATATTCAAACTGATAGGTAATTAAAGTTTGTAGTTTCAACCGAATAATAGTCCGCAGCATACTTGTATAAGTTCTGTGCTCTTAGCTTAAGTACTTTATCTGTTTGCTAATATCGTGCTAGATTAACTCGAGTGTACAACTAGTGTAGCACTAATTAACTCAAACAAACTCAATTTAAGTTTGCCTTCATCAGACAACATGCTTACGACATTACGAAAAACAAAATGTCACTTTGTTGTTACGAAACTAAACAAGTCCTAGCTAAACAGCTTAATCTAGTATAGCATTTATTTATTTATTTTATTTATTTATTATTAGATTCACCAACAGCTATTTACACTAAAACAGTTCTTCCTTAATTAGCTACGTTTAACATTGTAAGTGTAATAACTAGTTATAGGCGAACACCGCATGCATTAAGTGTTTACAACTATACTTATAATAATATTAACAAAGATTATAATGCTATACGTACTAGATATTATAATATGCATATACCTAGTATGAATTCCATAATATTTTTTATAATTTAATTTATAAATATTTTATCAATTATATTTTTTTTTCCAAAATGCGCATCATAGCTGAAAATGGTACTAACGGTCTGTCAGTAACGTGATAAGTGTCATAAATAAGGTTCATGAGAAACTTTGTATGTAGCAAAATAAACCAGCAATAAGTAAGTGATGCTCCTACTAGTTTAAACTCCTGAGAATACAAAATGCTTCAGTTTAAGCATTATTCTACTTTATACTTGTTTTTAACTTTTATATTCCCAATACTTTTCATACTAAACTAAACTCTACTTATTCTTACCAAACACGAGTTATAGAAGTTGTGCATCGCTCTTGAAAACTGAAATCATTTAACTATTTTCTGAACTTGTATTTGACTGAAAGAAGGCAAACGATTGTTCGTGTGGTGAGGTGATAAGTGACGTGCCCTGTAAGTACAACATAAGACGAAATACTACATAGGAATGGCACGAGAGAAAAGGGTGATAGAATCTCGAACAGTTTAATCGAACGCGGCGTAAATTGTCTTTAATTAAGATATTAGACTGTTCTGCTAGCTGCCACTAAGGAATCGAGGAATTTTAGTGCTACGAAATTTCATTATCCTTTATTTTATTTTTGTTTCACTGTCCGTCAAAGTAGAACAATATCACTATAACTGTGTTGTCTATCCACCTGTCTTAGCTGTCACTCAACTATTGTTAAGGGAAAGGATCAAACTACGTTCATTTGTCAGTTAATAAAAAAAATGTCTGTAATGAATATTGAAATCTATAAATTCCACAAAACTATAATATTTTCATGGATTCAGTGTCAAACGTGTCTAGACAGTGCTGTTCGAACGAATATCAAAATAACGTTAAAAATATTTTATAAATATAACTAAAATTTAATTCAGAGGAAAACAGACTATTAATAACGAAACGAAGTCAAAGTCAAAGTCAAAGTCAAAGTCAAATAGCTTTATTCACTTAGGTTACAAAGTAACACATGCAAATCGTTATACATGTAGTAGAATAGTATAGAGAAAAATGTCTGCCAAACTACTACCACTTTCGCAGACGACTATAGTAGAGCTCTGAGAAGAATGTGGCCAAGAAACTCAGGCCACTCTTTTCAAAAATAATAATTTGACTTTGTTACAATTACCAACAGCAGCGTGAAGAATGATGTGTGCAAGCAAATCTTACATGCATAGCAATTTAAAGTTTAATTGATAAAAAAAATTTCATTGTTAATAAATTGATTTAAAAAAGCTTTAATTGCATGGCACGTTCATCAGTCATCTCGTCACTGCGATATCCGACAGAAATTAACACACAAGCATTTGTGTCGTCAAGTTGATTTTGTTAATCTTTAAGTAGTTGAGAATGGAATAGAATACCATTTAGATAATATAATTAAATACATTTACAAATGCAAGTGAAGTATTTCTATCGTTACAATAACAAATAAAACTGTAAAAGAAAGTAATAAGGTAGTAACATAACATCCGCACAACTACCTAGGTTAAGCCACAATCTACACCATGGAACAAGCAACATGAAATCACGATAATTGAAATCTAAGCCCATGAGTTTTTGTCATTAATATAATCGTTTATTGTATAATAGCCTTTCGATAATAGCTGATTTTTTACAAATGCTTTAAAGTTTAGTAAAGGTAGATCCATTACATGCTTAGGCAGTTTATTGAATAAACGTATACCGAGTCCCGCAAAAGTGTTATGTACCTTATGTAGGCGATGTTGTGGACCTATCAACTTATGCCTATTCCTCGTACCAATGCTATGAATGTCGCCATTTCTATCATACTGTTCAATATTTTGCTTAATATATATTATATTAGCATATATATATTGTGAAGCAACTGTTAAAATACCTATTTCCTTAAAACGATCTCTCAATGAAACATTCGATTCAAGATTGTAAATAGCTCGAACTGCACGCTTCTGAAGAATAAAAATAGATTTCGAAACGACATTTATAAACCCAAGGAGGATCCAAGGATCACCTGTTCTTACACTAAGTGCATTAAGGAGACCCACGTCATGCACGAGGACGTCGCTTGATTGGCTGTCACTTTAATTTCCCTTTGTTGAGAGCTTATTACATTCCCTATTGTTCCCGAGACGTCGTTCACCTTGCGAGGCTACTTAGGATTCATACTCGACTCGTATTTACGTCACAAAGGCGTAACCGACGTAAATCAATACTGCGATAGCGTAGCCACTTAATTAACTGAAAGGTCAAGCTTCCGCTCGCAAATGAAATCTGAAGCTCCCATGCGGTTGGATATTTTCAATTTCCTTGAGCGCAACAAATAACAGGCATTGTTGTGCGGCGGCATTGTGCTGCACCGTGCTGCACGGAGCGCGCGCGACACATACACACTATTTATTATATCGCTCGCAACTGAACAATATATCGATATCAGTGCCCCGCCGCGCCTGTAGGTGTACTGGTACAGGCGACGCTTTCTATTACTATTTCTATCTGTGGTCGCATTGTGCGCCACAATAACGGCGATATTGAATATTCGACAGGTCGTATTACGTCTCAGAGTTGCGACTAAATAATTGTTCCCTTAGAACGTCGTCGCTCTATTGTTGGAGAACTATTCTATTGATGTCCGGGGAGGGGAGCCTCCACTCTACATTGCTGGTGTAAGCTGCCGGCATTTCAATGACTTTACTAGTTTTTATATGAAGTAGTGTGGGTAAGAGTTAATTAGTATGTAGTCGATGTTCGAAGTGGCGCGGGCGGTGGTTAGTTTGTTGGAACTAGTTCAATCTCGCTCAGTGAATGTGAATGATAAAGTGAACCATAACTCAGCTCGGACGAGTACGCGCGTCCGGATTAAGTCATTACATTCATTTTACATGTATATTATTATGTACTGCATAAACCTAAAATTCCAGATGCGTTATGTTATATTACACGTATTAAATACATAGCTTTCGCTAAATAAGTAACTAAAGCAATGTGAAGAGGTCGTAATAATAGCGCACGTGTATTCTGTTCTGTGCTTATGTCACATGACACTCGCGAACAAATGGAATCATTATGAACATAATTATATACAAGTATTATCTTACAAGTAATCTGTAAAAGGGTCTTCATTACATAGCAGGTCTGAAATAGATAGTCTTAAGTTTTTCAAATATTAAAGAGTATACGAGCTACCTGATGGTCAAAACAGAAATAAGGAGGGGGGAGGGGGAGAATATTGGGGAAAATAATATAACGATTACGTTTTGCGTATAATAAGTCCCTTAGAAACAAGTAAAAATGTATTTTGATCGCACAAACAGAGCTCGTTTATATGATACCCTACTCAAGTGAATAGCTTCCATTTAAAATTATTTCAACCTTCCGTTTCACTCGCTTCTGTGAAGAAAATAAAACTGTATTTTACTTTTTTAATTTCCAATAGCGTCTGGTTAGATACGCTCTTATAATATATATAACATAATATATAATAATGTTCAGTATGAAACCCTCATCTGGTAGCGTATTTATGTTGTAGTTATTAAGAAATCGAAGTACTTTGGTACAACAAAGAAAGAAAGAAAGAAAATATTTGCCACACATGTTTTATGCAAATAAATATTTTATTCTTACAAGAGCAGTCTAACAAAGTAATGTAATTTTCACATTAAACAGAAATGAATTGTTAGTGTCTCAAGCAAGCATGTTTCACAACCCTTGCAGTGAGACGGCTACGAAATAGGAAATGTACAAGTATATTTTATGCGACGCTTGTCTAAATGTGTTGATCATATTATAAGTTTACTACAATTAAATCATTATGGGAAGGTAAATAGTCTAGATAAAGTATATAATGGGTAAAATTCAGTTTCAATTACAATAAAAAAACACAAAGGAGTTAAAATATAGTTGTACTATTTAAAAGGATTATTATGTTTCATGCGGCACACAAGTAATCATTGCTACATTATATAAGTTGTAGCCTAAAATTAATAACTTTCTACTTTGTAATAACAAATCTTATAAACAGTTTAACATCAAACTGTGTTACAAAGGCACAGAAAACAATATCCGCACGCACGCTTTAAACTACACCCAGTTAATATAGCGCGAGTTAACAACAGTGAGGCTGTATTGCGCTCGCGGTACAACCTTCTACAACATGGCGTTATTTGAAGCTTAAAATAGACAGAAAAAAACCACACACATCAGTGTAATGATGGGGTGTCGCGTGGTGAGTGACGAGGGATGGCCCACAAATGGGCAGCGGGTTCGAGTTAATATTGTATTGTGATCAAGTGTACGTGCTCTCAGTCTGATACTCCCACGTAGGGTACGTTGGATTGACAGTACCGTGGAAAAACAGGAAGCTAAAGTGATATTATTGACATTCACAAAAAGTTAACATATTTTTGTAATCAATATATACCTTCGTAATTTAGTTCTATTTTCGTATAGTTCACTGTTTTTCTGAGAATGTAATTTCTTGGTTTGATATTTTCCTTTTATAATGGTCTATTTAGCAACTTTACTAAATACTAGCTGACCCGTGCCCACTTCGTAGGGCGGCGAAAGAAACGTGTCACACAAACTTTACCTCTTTATAATATTAAGTATAGAAGTATAGATATATGTTTTAAAAGAATATAATCTTAACTCTGGGCAGAAAACAATGTCTACTAAGTGCAGAACATTTAGTCTCTCTTTACGACACCCCTCCATCATTTTACGCTACCCTCCATCATTTTACGACACCCTTGCAGTTTGACGACAACCTTGCAGTTTTACGACATCCTTCATCATTTTACTACCTTCTAGCAGTTTTACGACACCCTCCATGAATTTTACGACACCCTCCATCATTTTACAACATCCTTGCAGTTCTACGAAACCCTTCCATCTTTTACGACAGCTTTCATAATTTTACGACACCCTAGCTGTTTTACGACACCCTAGCAGTTTTACGACACCCTACATGCATTTTACGACATCCTAGCAGTTTTACGACACCCTCAATGCATTTTGTGACACTCTCCATCATTTTACGACATCCTTGCAGTTTTACGACATCCTTCCATCTATTACAACAACCTTCATCATTTTCTGACACCCTAGCAGTTTTGCGACACCCTCCATGCATTTTACGACACCCTCCATGCATTTTACGACAACCTCCATCATTTTACGACATCCTTGCAGTTTTACGACACCTTTCCATCTTTTACGACAGCCTTCATCATTTTACGACACCCTAGCTGTTTTACGAAACCCTCCATCGTTTTACGACACCCTTGCAGTTTTACGACAACCTCCATGCATTTTACGACACCCTAGCAGTTTTACGACACCCTCAATGCATTTTATGACACCCTCCATCCCTTTACGACATCCTCCATCACTTTACGACACTCTCCATGCATTTTACGACACCCTTGCAGTCGGACAACACGCCCCATGCATTTTACGACACCCTAGCAGTTTTACGACACCCTCCATCATTTTTCGACACTCTCCATGCATTTTACGACACCCTCCATCATTTTACGACATCCTTGCAGTTTTACGACACCCTTCCATCTTTTACAACACCCTTCATCATTTTACGACACCCTAGCATTTTTACGACAATCTTAAGTCTCTTAATTGTATAACTTTTTTAAAGGTACAATTCTCTAATACATTATTTCAGTATATCTCCAGACGTTTAAGCAGTAGAAGCAAAATAAACGTTTTTAAGCGTCCCTTTTATAAACATATTTCATTACTGCTGTACTCCTATTATGCATAGCGTGATACTATATAGCCTATGACACTCCCCGATAAATGGACTATCAAACACAGAAAGAATTTTTAAAATCGGTTCAGTAGATCCAGAGATTACCCCCTACAACGTCACAAACACACAAACACACAAACAAACAAACACACAAACTTTACTTCTTTATAATATTAGTATAGATAATTACGAATACACCAAATTGTGATTTTCTAAACCGTTAAAATAAAATTCTCTTAGTTGTTGTAATGTTGGCATTAAATTTATAATAAAAACATTTTTTATAATCCTGTGACTTATAATAATGTACCAACAAGTATTAATAAGTATATATATTAACTCCATTTGATATTAAAACGTAACCATAAGTACATGTAAAGCATCGTCTGGAGGAGAAAAGGACAAAGTTGTATTAAATACGTACTTTGTATAAGACGACGTGTTCTGATAAATATATTACCGTTAATATATGTAACAAAGAGTTATTCTTGATTAAATTTTAATAAAAGATATGGTGAACTTTATAAAGGCTATATATAAATCTATATATAAAAAATGAAACACGTTTACCGTTGTCACGACATAGCATGAAAACAGCTTGACTGATTTGGCTGATTTTTTTTTCAAGTTTTCCATACTCTGTACAAGGTTCTTACGGATTTACTATACGGGAACCTGGGGACACTTGATCCCCCCTTTTGTTTTTCATCCCTAATTTCCTTAGTGACCATCCATTTTAAAAGATATTGGTACCGAAATACGTGAAATTTATTTGCCTATAATTGATGTAAGACCAAATGAAAATGAAAATGAAAAAATATTTTATTTCATATAAGTCAAATCAATGACACTTATGAACGTCGGAGTTTTTATAGTGATCACAGCACGTCTAACTTAACGGCTAAGTTTACTGAGGGTTCGGAACACTACCATGACAGAGAAGACACCCACAAGAAACTCTGCTGGGTTCCTATCGCTCTTTTAGGTGATCACTTCACAAATATTTTATTAAGAAAACAGGACAATTCAGATCCAGGCATTTTTATCGTTTAAGTAATCCTTTACACTGTAATATGATTTCAATATTAACTTAATATGTTTAATGAAAGATTTAAATTTATTAATTGACAATTCTTTAACTTCCATAGGGAGCTTATTATAAAAACGAATACCATTACCAGCGAAAGAATTACTTATTTTATGAAGCCTAGTGTGGAGAACAGCAAGTTTATTTTTTTTAAAAGATATAAGTGCCTAAATTTAATAGTTATTTGACTAAAAGTGAAAATAGGGAATGGTATCAAGTGTCCCGTATATACGGGAGACTTGGTCCTGGGTAATCAAGTCTCCCATATCTAGGTTCACATGATAGTATTACTAAGGAAATAAATAAAAAATGTTTTTAGAATATGATAATCTTTTTTATATTATTTTCAAAATCACATAACATATTTATTTATTTATTTCTAAACAAACATACATTTGTGTTGAAAATCATACAAAAAAACGTAAAGAAAATACACCCAAAATCAAAAAAATAAAAACAATAATACACAATCAATGATAAGAATATGAAAAAATTCAATAAAATAATAATTCAATCAATTAAAATACAATACAATTCTTTACAAAATACATAATAAATTAAATTAAACAAATCATTCAAAATGTCAGATTGATCATCAAACATCACTTATCCTTAATAAATTCATCGATGGTATAATAAGCCTTCTCAATTAGTAACCCCTTGAGTTTATTTTTAAAAATCCTAACATCACCAATATCTTTTAAATCTAAAGGTAATCTATTAAAGAGATTTACTGATTGCACACAAGCCGAGTGCTTAACAACACCAAGTTTTGCCTGTAATATTGTTGGCAAATCTTTTCTTCGAGTTTTGACTCTGTGCTCTCTTTCATCAGCAGACTCATACATGGACAGTTTTTTTATAAAGTGAGTAAGCAGAACCAAGATGTAAAGACAGGGTACCGTTAGAATATTTAACTGTATAAAATGGTCCCTACATGATTCTGTTTGTGCAATGCCAAGCATTGTCCTGAGTGCCCTTTTCTGCACAACAAAAGCTGCATCAATGTTATATTTATAACTGCCTCCCCAAAATTTGATGCTGTACCTTATCTTGGATTCCACCAAAGCAAAATAGACAGTACGCAGTTGAGCTAGTGATAAAACATCCCTCAAAGTTCTTATTGCGTAACATGCGCTACTTACTGTGTTAGTTACTGACATAACCTCAGCCTTCCAATTGAGTAGAGAATCAATCTGTACTCCTAAAAATTTTATAGTTTTTACCACCTCAATTTTACATAGGCATATCACACCGTCTCCATACATAAATCAATTGCTAAATCTGAAACTTCCCTTTCGTATTAAAAAAACAAACTCAAAACAAAATTATATCTTCAATAATAAAAGAACTCAAATGTCTCGTAATCACACCCTGAATAAAATTTAAACGTTATTAAGATAAAGACTTGAAACACTGTCTTATTGAGTTAAACCCAGGACATGTAAAACAAAATTTCAAGTTACGTTTAAGCTTCAATTAGGTGTTCTAGCAAAATAATCTCTTCATCGATTGGTACTCTTTTTTTGACACCTTCTCTTGTTTTGTATACTCTGGGCATATCGGTAATCTGAAATTAATTGAAAAATAAAAGTTAATAGTAGTTAAAGGACATTTGATCATCCCGGATCAAGTGTCCCTTAGCTAAGTGGATCAAGTGTACCCTGAACAGTTTGAGGTTATAAACAAGAATATTTTCAAACATCTATTAGATTACCAATTTTCTACGCTACAAATCGCTACTTATATAGATAACGCCTCGAATTAAATTCATACACACCTAAAAGCCATATTTACATTAATGTTTAATCAAAATGTAAACTTACGGAAATTTTCTCTTTACAACAACAAACCCTTGGTCGTCCGCCATTTACAAACGCGTCAAATTTGACAGGTGTACCAACTTTAGAAAGTTAGCGGGTACCATAGACAACCGATATTGCCATTATAAAATTTAATATTACCCATACAAGTGAAAGTCTCGTGTACCTAGTCTCCCTTAAGGATCAAGTGTCCCCAGGTTCCCCTACTACTATGTACTATACTACGATATTTACCTATTTTTTTTAAGAAAATCCCTCAGAAAGATGGAAATTATACATTTAATTTTGCATATTTTAACAAAAACGCGTTATGAATGTCAACGTCATTAAATTTAAAACAAAAAACTCTGTAATGATCTACGACACCACAGAGTTTTTATCACAGATAGGTCAGCTATACCAAATAAAGTAGAGCATCAAATTTACGCCAAGGCGATACGAAGTTTGCCGGGTTACATAGTATTTTATATAGATAATTAACACCTTGTATCTTAAACTTGTGCAAACATAATCGATATTATTTTCAGTTAGTTGTCTCCTTGTTAGTTTAATTAACACCAAAATAATGGATAAGTATAAAAAGCAGAATCAAGTTGATTATAAGAAAGCTTCTGTATTTTATTGTTAGTAATTAGTTAGTGGCTCAAGTGGCCGTGAAAGCTGACAGCAATTATTCAAAGAGGGCGAGAATTATTAAAAAGGTAACTTTAGAAGCGTTAAGACGAATGAGCCTCCGACTCACGAAATATATTTAGCGAAGTTAAATCTTAACGTTCTACTGAACTTATGTTTTATTAATTTTGAAGATTCTTTTATAAAAGGTTTTAATATTCGAGGCTTTAATCTTACGTATAAATATAGTGTTGCACTGTACATAGTTATTACGACTACACACTCACGTGGTCAGGCTAATAATATAAACTAATATAGATTGTACGGACTTGTAAGGAACCGTACATGTGGGCTGATGTTAAGTTGAAACACGTCACACACTTCAGTAAAGTTTATTAAGTAACGTGGATAAAACCACAGCTACAAATGGTCTACAATTAAAATGCTTATTGTTATCTTATTTATACACAATTATTTGGTTAGTAATTACTATGTTGTATGTTAGTAATGCCTATGTGTGAGTAGGGTGAAATGATGTCACCGAATCAGCAGAATAATGTACGGTGATGAAACCGTACATATTGGCAACCCCAAAAAGAATATAATGTATAAAATAAGATTGTAAAAGTTATGTAAATGTAAAGTTAAATGTAAAAAGGTAAATGTTAAATGTAAAAAAAAGGGAATCAATTATATAAATTTAAACAAAAGAGAAAGGTATCAGCATGTCAAGGGTGATGATGGACAAGTTGTTTGAGTATGAACGCCTTCCTTAGCCGCGTCATCCTGTTGGTTGTGGTCCGATGTCCTTGTACTGCTGTCTTCTCCTTGCTGCCTTGAGAAGTGTAGCTGTTGATCTAGTCGTTTGCGAAGTTACGTCGTTGTTGTAAACAGTAGTTACGTAACTCGCACCTTCCACAGCACACAACAAACCAGCTGTTTGATGATAGTAACTTGACTCAGCATGACACGTTCAATACGTCACAAGGCGACGACGTATTAGTTTGTTGATACGACAGTTTTGCTGTTCAAGGTGCATTCTTGAGTTGTGAATACTGGTTTCTTCATGTTACATAAAATATAATATATTTATATTTGTTTGTACCTTGCTTATAATCTTCAATTGTGAGTAAGAAGTAGAAGATAATCTTGAACTTTACCGCAATGTATTTAGATGATAACTGCATTGGTTAATGTTGGCTCTTGTAATCTGAATATAAATGCTTCTTTACGTTCGAATATTCATGAGTTGTAGCTGAATGGAAGTAAAAGGAGTAGAACTTCCTTCGCAATGATGGAGACAAGGATCGACATCAAACTTGGTAGCTCTAATTCACTTGCAGGTTGTTGACCAAAGCGTTGACCGTTGACCCGTTGAGACATATGTATATTTGTGCTTGCGTTGTTGTATTGTTAAAGTGTGTGAAGTATGTGCAGAATTGCAGTTTAGGCTTTATGCGCAACCTAGTTACTGTAGTTTATCGTTGTTTTCATATTGTAACATTATTATTTAATTTGAAGATAATCAAAGTCTTCTTGTAGTCATTTAAAGTCTTCGTATAGTTGAATGCTTCATAGTTGTTGTAGTGGTTGAACCCCTTCTTGTTGCAGGACTCTTCCACAGGTAAACACTTCTTGTTGTAAGTGTTCACCTAGTTAGTGTTGTAGTGGTTGAACCCCTTCTTGTAGGCTTCATCCACAGGTAGAACGCTTCTTGTTATCGAAGGTTCACGATAATATTGTTGTTGTGTTGAATACCTTCTTGTTGTAGGCTTCATCCACAGGTAGAACTCTTCTAGTTGTCGAAGGTTCATGTAGTTAATGTTGATGTGTTGAATACCTTCTTGTTGTAGGCTTCATCCACAGGTAGAACGCTTCTAGTTGTCGAAGGTTCATGTAGTTAATGTTGATGTGTTGAATACCTTCTTGTTGTAGGCTTCATCCACAGGTAGAACGCTTCTAGTTGTCGAAGGTTCATGTAGTTAATGTTGATGTGTTGAATACCTTCTTGTTGTAGGCTTCATCCACAGGTAGAACGCTTCTAGTTGTCGAAGGTTCATGTAGTTAATGTTGTAGTGGTTGAATACCTTCTTGTTGTAGGCTTCATCCACAGGTAGAACGCTTCTAGTTGTCGAAGGTTCATGTAGTTAATGTTGATGTGTTGAATACCTTCTTGTTGTAGGCTTCATCCACAGGTAGAACGCTTCTAGTTTTCGAAGGTTCACGATAATAATGTTGTTGTGTTGAATACCTTCTTGTTGTAGGCTTCATCCACAGGTAGAACGCTTCTAGTTATCGAAGGTTCACGATAATAATGTTGTTGTGTTGAATACCTTCTTGTTGTAGGCTTCATCCACAGGTAGAACGCTTCTAGTTATCGAAGGTTCATGTAGTTAATGTTGATGTGTTGAATACCTTCTTGTTATAGGCTTCATCCACAGGTAGAACGCTTCTAGTTATCGAAGGTTCATGTAGTTAATGTTGATGTGTTGAATACCTTCTTGTTGTAGGCTTCATCCACAGGTAGAACGCTTCTAGTTGTCGAAGGTTCATGTAGTTAATGTTGATGTGTTGAATACCTTCTTGTTGTAGGCTTCATCCACAGGTAGAACGCTTCTAGTTATCGAAGGTTCATGTAGTTAATGTTGATGTGTTGAATACCTTCTTGTTGTAGGCTTCATCCACAGGTAGAACGCTTCTAGTTATCGAAGGTTCATGTAGTTAATGTTGATATGTTGAATACCTTCTTGTTGTAGGCTTCATCCACAGGTAGAACGCTTCTAGTTGTCGAAGGTTCATGTAGTTAATGTTGATGTGTTGAATACCTTCTTGTTGTAGGCTTCATCCACAGGTAGAACTCTTCTAGTTGTCGAAGGTTCATGTAGTTAATGTTGATGTGTTGAATACCTTCTTGTTGTAGGCTTCATCCACAGGTAGAACGCTTCTAGTTATCGAAGGTTCATGTAGTTAATGTTGATGTGTTGAATACCTTCTTGTTGTAGGCTTCATCCACAGGTAGAACTCTTCTAGTTGTCGAAGGTTCATGTAGTTAATGTTGATGTGTTGAATACCTTCTTGTTGTAGGCTTCATCCACAGGTAGAACGCTTCTAGTTATTGAAGGTTCATGTAGTTAATGTTGATGTGTTGAATACCTTCTTGTTGTAGGCTTCATCCACAGGTAGAACTCTTCTAGTTGTCGAAGGTTCTCGTTGTTGTAGTTAGTGATAGCTCTTCTAGTAAAGCTGCTGGTAATGTATGTCTATACTCTTTATAGGTATGGCACCTTCTCAATACAACTGGGGCGACCCGCTTGTGGGAGACCAGTTGACCGATTCGGTACCTTACCAAGAGACACAGACACACACAGATGCTCGAAGGACCAAAATGTACGGACTTGTAAGGAACCATACATCTTGGATGATGTTATGTAGAAACACGTCACACACTTCAGTAAAGTTTATTAAGTAACGTGGATAGAACCACGGCTATAAATGGTCTACAATTAAAATGCTTAATATTATCTTATTTATACACAATTATTTGGTTAGTAATTACTATGTTGTATGTTAGTAATGCCTATGTGTGAGTAGGGTGAAATGATGTCACCGAATCAGCAGAATAATGTACGGTGATGAAACCGTACATAGATCATTTACCATGGAAAGTACCACTTATTTACAATAGCTAATTTAAAATACACTTTTCAGTGGGTACACAGCGGTGTAGTAACAGTACGTTTGAGTATAAAACAAACCCTTCTCCCTGTCGCTGTGTCCTCCGGAGCGTGCAATCAGTGACCGCGACTCAATCAGGACCGGGACATACAATTACACGCAGTATCGTACAATGTTTGTTCACACACACACACATACGTGTCGTGATGACGTCATTAGGTGCACAGATCTAGTTAATCGTTTCCAGTTCACTAACTGTTAGTGATGAGCTCCTGCTGATGAGAAAACTTAGATACAACTATACTCAAGCTTTACTGCTCACGCAAACTATTACACTTTAAGAAATATATTGAATTAGGCTTGAGACTCGAACTTGTAGAACATTATAGAGCAGCCTACTGAGTACTGAGTATAATGAAACAATAAACTAATCATTGAAATAAAATATATAGAATTTGAAATAAAATGTAATGTTAGCTCGCTGAGCGCTTACTCGTGACACCGACAGTAACACAATAGCGGCTGATATCAAAGACTTTATGAATATTATCTGCGAGACACTTTTGTACGAACAAATTGAATCTGTGTGGAGCGAGGAGCATTCCGCTTGTCCGTTCCACACAGAGACCTTTTGTCTTTGTACTCTACGACACAGCGTACAGGAACAGGCATCAAGCCGCTCTTACTGTATTGTACTACTACTATGTACTGTTACGTAAACTATCTACGTAATTGTACTTTTAGTTAATTTAAGTACAATAATAACTTCAAAGATAAAGAATATACATAATTACTCTTTTCATCAATAACAGAAATACTATACTACTTAAAATTGTGCAAGTATTCAAGTTATACAGCCATTCTTTTACCGAGTAAAATCCGAGAATGTATAAATATTAAAGTGTCAGATGTAAGGACATAATCTCAAGCCGGTGTCAGAACAAAAGGTAAAAGTTACAATGTTGCGTAGGTACTGGACCTACCTAAGTAGATGTCAACGTGTTTTTGGACGATAGGGTATTACGTATTGTATAAAACTAGCGATATACAGGTATTGTGCGCTTTACGGCACATTCAGATGAAGGTTTATTAAAAATAAATATTTTTTCTCCACTGAAGAGGATTACAATTTAGTATGATGTTGTTATTTTGACAATAACTAATTCAACTCGAGCTTTGCAAAATTCCTGAGTTTGAATTTTATCAGCGTTGTTCTTATGCAATTGACGTTGGTAACATATTGCGTCATCTTTTATGAACTAATATTTACTATAAATTAATTTTGATTATCGAACTAGCTGATTTTAATTCGTGGAATTAATCTATTACTAGATAAATGTAAAACATAAGCTTTGGGTATTATCCTGAGTAATTTTAATGAAATTGCTTTATACATTTAAAGATACTTTTGTAGCCTCATATTAATAAAGTTAAACAATACACACATTAATATAAGCACACAGGTCTAACAATGTACTAGCCTCCACAATCACCTGAGCACGTAGTTAAGAGTTTAAGTAGCGGCTCTCTCAAAGTGTAATTATAACAATTTTTCAATTCAGTGAATATCAGTTGTTCTGCGTAATGACAAAAGTTTCACCATTACGAGTATATCAACACGAGCGCGTCACTACTACACGAATACCTCTGGGCAACGCTCCAGGGACAATCACCATTATAGCTTTTATATTATAATAATATAAGCTTTGTTACATTTTCTATTAGTATTTATTATCTTAAATATCTCGGTCGCGGCTGACGTGTAAGATATAAAAGGTTTGAATCCCACGCAAAACAATACTTTATGCAATCTACACATTACTATTGTCTTGAGTTTTGTTAATCATTGTGTTTGTTAAATTGATGTTTGTAAAGACCTCACGACACACTGCATGATTCCTAGGTGCGGGAATAGTGTTAAAGAATTAATAAAAATGTTAAAAGATAATTTTACAAGGTATGTCATGTCCGTCCAGTGAATCCTGTACACAATGTGATCACGTACTGACAACAGTGTATATGTTTCAGTAATGAGGACACACTGTACAGTGCGGGACTGCGGTCACTGCAATCAAACAACGTTTGTTCACTACCACTGTGCGCCTAGCTACTACACAGATTATTTTAATTTATTAATAGAACTTTTTATATTAATAGAACTTTTTATACTGTTAGTATCATGCGTAGCAACATAAAAATACTACTTAAACCTAATTACACATTTTCACACATTCAACATACATTAAATCTAAAAATACACAATTACACTCTCACACCTTGCATACTAGAATATGCAAATATACAAAATATAATAATTATTATAATTCCACACTCATTACACATACAAACATTCATACCTAACAACATTTTAATTAATTTCCAATATATACAGAAAACTATTTTTAAATTACAAACATCTTACTTAACAAAACATAAACTTTTCGTATTATTGTTATGTAAAAAAATACTCTTTGCAAAAAATTTATACAATGTTCAAATTTTTAGTATAAAGAACTATGAGCTTCAGTACTCGAATTTTTCAGATTGTTTCAATGTTTGATAAAGACACACTTCTTGAGGATATTGACAGCACGAAACTTACTCACTCTATTGAAATTGATAGCCCGGACAATTGTAGCAAACACTTAGGTAAATTTAGGAATGGATTGACAATTTTGTCTCAGAATATACGAAGCATTAATAAAAACTTTGATTCTTTGTTAATATTTTTACATCGTTTAAACTTCAAACCTGATATTATTGTTTTGACAGAGTGCTGGCTCGATGATTTATTTCAAGGAATTGATTTAGAAGGTTATAACTTATACTACTCTAAAACATACATTAACCAAAACGATGGCATAGTAATTTTCTCAAAGCTAGGTATCCATGTAGCTGTGTCTGAGCCATTGATATGTGATGCCAACTGTCTGCGTATTGATATTGACTCAATTTATACTATATTAGCAATCTACAGGTCTCCATCTATATATAACATTGAAAACTTCTTATTGTCTCTAGAAAATATTTTTAAAAACTGTAATGGTCAGCACTGCGTATTGGTAGGTGACATTAACTTAGATATTAAAGAAAACTGAAGAATATTTGGGTTTGACTGCTCACTACGGCTATGTGCCTGGACATAATATACCCACGCGCGGACCTAACTGCCTAGATCATTGTATGATTAAATCTAACTTAGCCTCTTCTATCATAGTATGTCATTCTGATATCACAGACCACAGTACTGTCGTATGCAGTATGGGTTCCCCGGCACCTGGAGAAAATACCAAAAAAACATATACCAAAATAAACTATGAAAACCTACAAAAAGACTTATCTGAAACCAATTGGTCAGACCTCTACGAGATAACAGACGTTAATTTGGCAGCCGGGTATTTTCTAACTAAACTAAAAACAATTATCGACAAAAATAAATCTACTCACTCTATTCGTAGCTCTAATATTATAGTTAAGAAATGGATTACTCCGGGGCTTTTAAAATCAATAAGAATTAGAGATCAACTTCATATGGACGCTAGGAAAAACCCACATGATGTTTTAATACAACAAAAATATAAATCTTACAGAAACACTTGCATAAACATAATACACAATCAAAAAAAAACATATGAAAACAACCTTTTAACTAACTGTAGTAATAATATTAAACAAACCTGGAAGTCAATTAAAAACATTTGTAATTTAAATAGTCCCCTAAATACTAACGACAAACTTTTGTATTTGAGCGCTGATACTAACGAATCACTAAATACAGTTAATCAGTATTTTAGCACAGTTGGAAATCATCTGGCAGAAGAAATAATGAAAAAACTTGGAATGACAGAGTATGAGTTAACAAACATCACAAGTATCTCTTCTCCAAATGTTTCGGCACACTCACTCTTTTTTACACCTACTGATGACTCTGAAGTTATAAAATTAATAAACTCAGTTAAATCCAGTCAAGCATTAGGAAATGATAATATTAGTAATGATATACTGAAACGTACTAAATGTGAGATAGCAGCACCTTTAACTTACATCTGCAATCTTAGTATATCATCAGGTGTGGTTCCTAACTGCTTTAAGGTTGCTGACGTGATCCCAATATATAAATCAGGTGATTCAGCTCTTCCAGCTAACTATAGGCCAATATCTCTTTTAAGTGCAGTGTCCAAAGTAATTGAAAAGGTAGTTAACATCAGATTGCTCAAATATCTTGAGATTAACAAAGTATTGGCTGAAAATCAGTTTGGCTTTCGAGCAGCTAGGTCCACGGAAGATGCTGTCACGGGCCTTGTTGACATGGTAACAGGTAAAATAGACGAAGGCCAGAAATGTGTCGGCGTCTTTCTGGACCTGGCTAAAGCTTTCGATACAGTTTCTCGACCAATACTACTGAGAAAACTAGAAATGCTAGGGATTAGAGGCGTGGCTTTGAAATGGTTTGGATCATATCTTGAGGAACGTAAACAACGTATACGTATAGGAGACTACACAAGTACCTACGAAAATATTGCTTATGGCGTGCCACAAGGTAGCATCCTGGGCCCAACGCTTTTCTTGGTCTACATTAGTGACCTCTGCCAACTTAAACTCTCGAAAGCTAGCATCTTTACTTTCGCAGATGATACCGCAATAATATTTCATGCAAAAACTTGGACTGAGGCCATTGATGTAGCTCAAGAGGGTCTAGAAAGAACTGCACGATGGCTACAAAATCATCTCCTCACAATTAATACCAGCAAAACAAAACTTTTAGCTTTTAGCGTATCCAAACGATCAGCACCTAATCAGCCCCTTCAAATACGGCTTCATACATGTGGCTCTCGAAACAACCCTAGTACTGTTTGCCAATGCTCAATTATTGAACAGGTTCCGTGCATCAAATACTTGGGTGTAATAATAGATGAGCATTTATCATGGAAACCACAAATTGATGCCGTGACTAAACGAGTGAGGAAACTAGGACATATATTTAAGAAAATTAAATCCATGAATGACCCTAAGCTCAGCCGTATGATATATTTTAGCCTCTGTCAGTCAATTTTGACATATTGTGTGTCGGCTTGGGGATCCATAGGAAAAACGCTTTTGATCAAGCTTGAAAGAGCACAACGCTGTATCTTAAAAATTGCCTGGAGAAAACCGTGGCGTTACTCTACCGACTGTCTTTATGCGGACTGTAATCTTTTACGCGTCAGGCAACTGTACATAGCTTCAGTGTTGATGCGTTTCCACAAGCATGCCAGGATCCTTGCTCGACAATCATACAGAACCCTCAAATGGGATCGACCCAGAGTACGTACATCATTTGCACAAAAGCGATATGCATTCATGGGACCCTTTCTTTATAGTAGATTCTTTGGGACTAACCGTGACATAATAAATATGACACAGTACAAACTTAAAATTGCTATACATAAATGGTTATCAGTCCAAAACTACACTGAAACCGAAAAAGTAGTTAAAGTTGGAATATAATCTTTCTAAAATTTATATATCTATATATAGTATACACTACACTCACACACACACACACACACACACACACACACACCACACACACACACACACACACACACGCACGCATAATTAAATAATTTACCTCCGTTCTTTGTTTCTTTTTTTTCTCTTATTTGCATTTTGTATTATATCCAAAACTATTTGTAACTAAGATACTTAACTCAATTGTAGTTAGCAACGCAATTTGTAAATGTACTAAAGGGAGAAACTGAACCCCACGACACAGGTTATCCTAGTGTGGGGCCCAGAGACAATGTAATCTTATAGTATTTAATTTTATCATATTATGTACCTATGTGTTAAGTAACCACTGTACTAAATTTTGTAAAATAAAAGATTTATTTATTATTTATTTATTTATTTTCATTAAACGACCACTTTGATCTACTTGTCAACGCATAATGAAACGAACCATTCTGTTACAGAGACGGATAATGAGCTCTGAGGTGGACCTCTAACAAAGAACATTACGTTTTCATTTTCACAAAAGATAATACAAAGAAAGAATTAATAAAAAGAGTATTTTAAAGCAATAATAATATCGTTCTATTGTGTGAGAGAGTTCGTAGCGGGTTCGAGTGATATCCGTAGAGCATCGAACGTTTCCGTAGCACTCGTAGCGCCTCGTAGCAGCTCGTAGCAGCTCGTAGCAGCTCGTAGCAGTAGCGTCTACGATTGTATTGTAGTAGTAACAGATTGTGTAGGGGCGACGTAGCTTTGTTGTATTTATGTAAAGGTTCAGTCAAACGTGAAAGAGACGTCACAAGCATTTTAAAAGAAAATAGTAAAACAATATAAACTCAGTAGTTATGATCTTGTGTTGCAAGGTTTGTTTTGTACACTCAAGGAATTTAATTGTTTAGCAATTTGCTTAATTTTGAAATCGGTCAGGTTACTATTTACCGACTACAGACGACGGATGACGAACCCCGACGTCTTGGGAGTCGTAAAATTAATTAGACAAGGTATATATACCTAGCCTTGTCTATCTATGACAGACAGGTATTTTGTGTTAAAATAAAATTCTTCAATTTTATATTGTTGACAGACCAAAGTTAAGTCAAACTAAACTAGACCTTATCTACCATCTCCATCAAACAGTATCCTTAGTCCGAGTTTGTGTCACTATTAACAATAAAGTATATCGAGTAGCATTCGCTGTTCTGATTGGTTCAATGCATTGTATTGATAATACTGTCAAAATTTTATTTTTTACTCTTTGGACAGAATGGTGGAAGTTTGTAAACAAAGAAGTTTGAAGTGCAATTCATACTTATTGGTTATATTTTATATTATGTCAATTTTGAGGTGTAATATCTTTCAAATTCGCTAGGATTATTTTGGTATATAATACGACTAAATTACGTAGGTTGTGTACCTGCTAAACAATTAAATTCCTTGACCGTACATCAGGATTTATTTGAATAGAATAATATAATTAGTGCCAGTAAATCCTTTTTTACTACTTTGTAAAGTGCTTTGATTAGGAATGGTTTATAGGAGTAGATGTCTAGTATTTACCTTGTAAGTTTTAAAATAAAGAGTTCGTTTAATGTACAAGTATTTTACTTCACTAAAACAATAATAAAAATAAATTATACATACTCTATGTAAAAGAACTAAAACATATGATTCAATGTTCAGTGACTAGTGAGCGCGGCTCCAGTGACTCTGTGAACAAAAGCGTACGTAAAACGAGTACAAAGTCTACAGATATATTCGTGACACACACACACACACACACACACACATACACACATGGATACACATAATATTGACGTGAGGCGTGTAATGTCACGATATCAAAGTACCTTTTGATCTCTACAATAAAACGTCACATTATACACGAGCGCGAGCTTGAGGTCACAATACTATATTGCTACAGTCAATATCTTGTCATAGGAACTAAGATTGCAAAATGGCTGTTGCTCATAAAGACATCAGGCATACTGATTTGCTGGTGTGTTTCTACTATCTAATCATTCTTTTGCTATTGGACATAGCGTAAGCGCGAGAAAAGGAGGATGCTTGAAATTCAATAAAGATATATTAAACTAGCAGAATGTGAGTGCTAGATACTGAAAACTCGATATCGTATATCTATCAACCTGGCGAGCGTTTTATTTGAAATAAGGTCGGTTCCTTCGGCAAATATTGGATTTTTTGTAAGATATAAGAAACAATGTGGAAATGCAACCACACACAGTAAGACACTAATTGAAGCAGATTCCTCACGCGGTGTACACGGTTATGGGTTGATTGACAGTAATTACGATGAATGTATCAGGTGTTGCACAAATATCTACAACTTAAACAAACGCTACAAACACGGATCACTAAACGCAATCATGGCTCAGTTCGTGCAAACATCGATCCATAAATATAATGTTACAATCCATTACAGAACATAACTCTATCTACTAGAGTACACTGTAGAGTATGTACATGTTTGTATGTATGTATGTAGTTACAGTAATAGTGTATTTATGTCTTAGCGTCGCGGCGGTTACGTGGCGGACGTAATATCCGTCGACGCGGGTATTAATATCCGGACGGACAACATCAGTATCGTGTTCACTCAGCCCCCTCCACGCCACGCCACGCCACGACACGGACACATTTAAATAATACACTTTTTGATAGAGCACCCTGTGTTACTATTGTGAAACGTGAACTAAGGAAATAGTCGTCGTGAATTATGAGACGCGCATTTTTGTTACGCAACATTACTTAACTATCAATATTTATGTTTGTACCATAGACATTCGCAAAGTACATTCCGTGACATATTCAAAGCTCACAATACTAGCAATAAACGTAATATATGTGTAAACAGGAACGAGCAGATTGGGTAATAACTTGTAATAGACAATGAACCTGTTACAATGAAAGTCGTTCAGTTATACAAAACTAATATAAATATCGGTGGAGACGTTCCCGGTGGAATAAATATAAGGAAAACACATGAATGCCTTAGAATACAAAATGAGAAAATAAGCCTAGACTAATATGTAATTCTAACGGTGGAACGAGAGCGTATACATATGTAATGGAGTCGATACAATGTGTATGTGAGGTAGGTGTAGGTACCGGCGCGGAGGTGTTTCTTCACATCATTGATTCAGAACAAGGAGGGTTCCACCTCCGCCACGAGTACACTGTCTCTACTATACAAACATGTTTACGAATAGTTCCACACTCTCACTATTCTTGTAACTTTCGTACAACACAAAAATGCATCGCAAAGACACAATTTCATTACATTTACAGCTAAACTACTTGTAAACTTTTGTAGATTATATTTCTACCTTTAAATTCAAACCCTAAAATCACCTTTGATAGTAAATCTCGTCATAGTTACAATGTTTAAGCATATTTTAGACAAATATATATTATTATTATAATTATGTCCTCCGTGTGGTGACGGAGTAAGAATACATTGTGTCACCACCCCATCTCATCCCATAGGTGCCGTAAAAACCGACTAAGGGACTATTCGTGAATATTATTTTAACGAAATAAAAAGAAGGAAAACTTAAAATTAAACCCTATCTATACCAATCCGTTTGGCCAGCGTGGTATTAGAAGGCCAAGTATCCCTGCGTCACAGAAGGAGGGCCGTCCCTGCAGTGGGACATTAATGGGCTGTTATGATGCTTATATTTATATTGTTTTTTCCTGATTCATCTGACCTGTTGATCATCTGTATTTTAGATCCGCCACATGTATCTTAAATCTGCGGGATACATCTCTGACGGATCATCCGGATGTATTTCGCATCTGTGGGATGTATCTCGGATCTGCCGAATGTATCTCGGATCTGCCGGGTGTACCTCGTATCAGCCGTATGTATCCCGGATCTGCCGCATGTATCTCGGATCTGCCGGATGTTCCAGATGGATTTCGGATCGGCCGGATATTTTTTAGATCCGTCGGATGTATTTCGTATTTGTCGGATGTATTCCGGATCTGCCGGATGTATCTCGGATCTGCCGGATGTATCCCGGATTTGCCGGATGTATCCCGGATATTCCGGATGTATCTCGAATCTGCCGCATGTTTTTTAGATCCGTCGGATGTATCTTGTATTTGTCGGATATATCTCGGATTTGCCGGATGTATTTATTTCCGTCGGATGTGTCTCGGATCTGCGGGATGTATTTTAGATCCACCGGATGTATATCCTGTGTCTCTTGGATCCACCGGATGCATCGCGAATGTGCCGGATGTATATTATGGGGCGCAAGTACTGGGAGCGACGAAGGCCTGGCGGTATGGATCGTTGCTAAAACAATTTTCTTAAAAGGTTAATTAAATTACAACTCTTGTAAAATAACACGCGGGTGAATCTATAATCAAAGTGGGAACTATGCGAGCGACGCCGCAGAAACAGCCCAAGTAACACATCAAAGCATTATAAGGGCCGAATAAGAGTATTCTTGTATCCTTTTAGCAATTTGGGTTAGTTTTATAGTCGCATTATAAACGTTTATATGGCTACTGTAATGCTTATTTGGGCACAAATTATACAGCTTTATGCCGTATATAGGTTCACAGTAGCTGGTTAATAGCATTACTGGCGCATTATATTAGCATTATTATGGTCAAGAAAGATGTCAATCGGATTAAAGAAGCATCATTTTGGTCAATAATATTGCCAATCGCATTAAGAAAGCATTAAAATGGTCAATGAGATAGCCTATTGCATTACAGAAGCATTATAATAGCAAAATTATTGATAGTGAAGATGCCAACGGCATTACAAAAGCATTAGACTAGCATTTAAATGTGCTAAAAGAATTATTGGAGCAATTTAAGTGTTCACACTTAGGAAACTTTATATTATTGCGTGTAAATTATTACAATCAAAAAAGAATAAGTAAAGACGGTCAAAATAAAACAGTGAGTGACGCCATATTATAATTTGCATCAAAACAAATTCATCGGATAAGTTTTTGACTCGTTTGTTATTTCTTGCCTTCAAATATTACTGCGCAGTGTAGTTTACTGTCCTTGTTTATATAAGTTTCATTGAAAATTTTCACGCTCCTTCGATATTTTGTGGTTTTCATACAAAATGTTTTATAAAAATGATGTGTGTAAAACCAAAACAAATGTGTATTCCTAGTACAGAATAAGTTTTGAATAAATACAATCATAGTTTTGCTTGTACTGTATTAAATTAAGTTATATAAATATTTTAAATGACAATTCCTTTTATAAATAGATCCGAAAGAAAATATTTTTTGGTTATAAAATATTTACAAAATGGTGGTCAGCCTTAATCAGCCCGGTGAGCCCAATTAATGCCACCAGCATTACAACTACTCACGTGTGATTGTTTAAAGAGCTATTAGCTACACAACAGCACTCAGTTCTTCCTTTAAAATGCAAGCATTATATTGATTCACATTTATGCTGTTCAGCAGCATTAAGCTTTTACTTACCCCTTACAAGTGCTTTTATACAGCAAAAGGCACAAAAAACAGCT
Source organism: Schrankia costaestrigalis (assembly GCA_905475405.1). NCBI lineage: Eukaryota > Metazoa > Arthropoda > Insecta > Lepidoptera > Erebidae > Schrankia > Schrankia costaestrigalis. The sequence continues at coordinate 23,586,410 of FR997827.1, read as the reverse complement.
TAAAGCTGGATATCGGATTTACACGGCATTATAGTGGTTCACGTTTGTGCTGTAAAACAGCTTCAAGCACTTATTAACTACTTTAAAATGTCTTTGTAGAACCAAAAGCACTAAAAATAGCTAAAGGCTTTACAAAAGCATTCTGATATGCCATTATCCAACTGTTATACAGCGTAAAGCATTACAATGATTTTCAAATGCCATTGTTCAGCTTCAAGACGCTCGGTGAACCTATATAAGAGTTTGTACGGGTCTTAAGCTCTATATAAGTTCACTTGTTGCTTGTTAAAATGCTTTCTGTGTTACTTGGGAGGTTAGTCTGTTATCCTCGTATTTGGATTTAAATTATATAATAATTATGTTTTGTATAATTCTTGAAGAAGAATAAAATAGAAAAATATTTTCGTATGGAACGTTTAGTACGTTCATAAGTACACATGCTTCTCCGCAAGTTTAGAGTAAGGTCCGAAGCACAAACAATATAAGATAGGAGCAGTTTCCACTCTATTGCACGTGACGTGGGCCGTATTACACGCTCTGCTTGTTACACATTATTATAATAACTGTGTACAGAGTCGCTCTCAAGCTTCACAGAACATTATCCTAATTATAATATTGAGTTAGTAGATAACGAGGAATCGAACTTTACGTATCGAGTAATTATTGAACATTATTCTTTCATGTCTGATAATTTTAAAATAATGAGCTTGTAGATGGACCCCTCAACAAAGAACATTCCCTTTTTCATTTACACAAAAGAATTATTATGAAGTAAAAATCAATAAAAGTACATTTTAAAACATTGGGTAAAGTACAATACGATAATTATACGATTTTTTTGCATTATCCCTGCTAGCTTAATTATTTGAAATATACAACATTTTTGTACTTGCTTCTATTTTTTTCGAAACTAAGCAGGCGTTATTTATAAGAATACAATTCTGTACCAAAGTACTAGTAGCTGGGTTTCCTTCAACTACTAGAAGACATCCGTCAGAGTCTCTTTGTTGTAGAATATTGAAGTGTTATTATGATGAGCACATTTATTTAATGAATCAAGCTTCAAGTATTATTAATTTTATGGCAGTCATAAAACACTTAAAATAAATGTAATAAAACGGCACAGCGAGTTTAAGGTAAGCTTTTAAAATATACTTTTGTGTAACTCCTTATCGTAAAGAGAAATGTTAATAAAGCAACAATTATCTGTGGGTATGGCACTGGTGTGGTCCGGGGCGGTCACGTGCGCGATATCTATCGGATATAATATCCCCATTAAGGTCCTGGCGCGGCTCCAAGCGCCTGGTTTAGACCTCCACGCTGTGTGCAGTGTGACCGACCGACCGTCACGAACAAACACCAATTTTTGGAACAATCCCATGAACCAATCGAGTCGGAAACAATCTGATAACAAATTATTATGCTTTAAGTTACATTACGTAGATGATAACAAATATAAGGTCACAATATTGATGCTTAGAATAGTGTATTGTAAATTAAACAGGTCTGTTGCAAGTAATCATTAAGACGCACCAACGTCCCCGGTCACTTCCAGCCAGACCACCGGACTGAAACTAGGTACCACGCGAGCGGCTACTAACTGCTTAGTAAGTAAACAAAACGTTTACATTCTAAGACCAGTTTAATTTCCATTATAAACCAATTAATTAAAACGATTTTGATTTCAGTGCAATAAAAGTGTAATGAAAGCAATAAAATCTATTCATTAACATAGAGTATTAATTAGAGTGGGTCGTTGCAGAGCGCTCGGCTTACATTGTAGCTCGCTTTATAACGGCATAATGAAACTTTCAATCGAGACAAAACGTTTATTAAACCAGTAATCTGTTCTGTACTCAAAGCGCTATTATTAGTGAGGAGGTAGGCAGAACAAGTGACAATTATTAGTAGCACGATGAGGCGCAGCTAACATTGTGTGAGTGAGTGAGTGACGCGCGGTGATACTCAGCTCTGCGGCTCATGTTCAAACAATGAAGCAACTCATTAAAGTATTGTATAATACGCTCATAACTTGTAGCTACAGGCGACAACTGTCGCGTGTGGTTACCTTATGTAACTACCTCGATATATTAATATTTCAAATTGTTCATTCATAATCATTCTCCTAATACACATGATTATATATTTTACTTAAAATAAATATGTTTTATGTTGATCTTAACTTTTTATATAATTATTATTAACCCGTGTTTATAATAATTAAATAAAATGAAACATGAAAGTTTTAAAGTTGATAAATTGATCTTAACTGTTCTTAAACATTTTATAACACTTGACTAACTAATTCCACGCCATAACAAGACGAAGTGGTAGATTATGTTGTTTTTTATTTGTTTGGTGGTATTAAACTTAATCCCGGTATTAATCTAAGAGAAATTTAAAGAGGTTCTGAGTATAATAAAATAGAAGATGATCTACTACAGAAAACATTTTACGTAACAGTTCTAGAGCTGAGCTCATCCATTATTCTCGTGTTGTCTGTCCACCTTGAGCTTTATCTACTATTTAGTGTTATCTGAATATCCAATAAAATAGTGGCAGCATACTTCAACCAGCCAGTTCAAAATTAATTAGACATCGGTTATTTGCGATATAATATAGTCGTTCAGTAACCGATGTCGAATATCTTACAAGTGATAAAAAGAGTTTCTGAGTATAGTTGAATACTTTAGAACTCTATCATTCTCACAATTCCTTATCAAAGTGTGTACAGATACAAGAATAATTATCGTAATGAAGACCTCAGCTGGATGTAATCACATCCTGAACTGAATCGACTTTACAAATACTTATAACGTGAAGGCATATGAAAGTGTGTCGCTCCGCTAACAAGGCCCGCGAGACGTGGACAAAAGGAGCGCCTCTTATTTTCCTTTCATTCCATGATCTACAGTAGGAGGTAAAAATTTAATTAGCTCGTAGCTACGAGCACTCTTCCACGTTCTCTGAATAAAAACGAAAACGTTGCGCGAAATACGTTTTATATTAAAAGGAACGTTAATGAATGTACGAGTACGTCTGTTAGCTTATTGTCTTCAGCTAACAAAGAGCTGATGTACACTAGTATGTCACTGTGCGAACATGATTCTGCTCACAAACAATATAGTTTGCAATCGCTCGTCAAATGATCAAAACCGCAGCTATCTGTCCGTATTAACTCGTGACGCGTACGAGTGCGGTGAGGCTAACGAGCGCGCTCGCACCGCACCGCACCGCACAGCACCGCTCCGCACCGCACCGCATCGCTACGTACAGGACGTGCAATCACCCAATCACAGCGCTAAACAGTTAAGCCGGCCAATAGAGGAGGATTACCGTGGACGGGTCACTCTGTTTATTGAGTAGCCACATACACAAGCTCTTAGTTAGATTATATTATTACTGTGAGCGTCATAGTCGCCTCTCAAACCTTATCTTCCTGTGTGCAGGTACAAGGAAATCTATAGTAGAGCAGTAAACTGGATACGTATTTACTATACGTGTTTATTTTAAGTCATAAATGAACGAGGGAAGGGAAGAAAATTGTCTCCAGTTAGCCTAGGGAGTTAGTTATTTAAGTAATTTCATTATTTAAAAAAACATAAACTAAAAACCTCATCCACACAAATCACAAACAAAATTTAATAATGATAAAACTTTTGATATTTAAAATGCAATCAATTTAATCTGTAGATTAAAATGAATTAAAAATTTCAAAAAATAATATTATTATTGCGCTCCAACACATAGAGATTAAGCTTACGTTAGCAAACAAAGCGATATAGTAGGAGAGCCGATGAAATCAATTACTCAGAGCACGGAGCTTACGAATTCGAAGAATCAGGTCATCGCTTTCAGACTACGACCACAACAGAGAGAACAATGCTTTATTAAATCCTAAGCCAATCCAGATTGTAGTAAACACAACAGGAATTCACATTAATTTGTGTTTATATTTAGCTCCAGTACATTTACGTGAATAGCTCTACACAATTAATTATGTTGCATCGATCTGTTCTCGCTAGACAAGTAACAAATAGTTGTTTACAACTAAGTCTACATTATCTGCTCCGCTCGTGTAACTCCGCCAGACATGCAACCAATTAGTTGTAAAATATCCTCACATTTTGACGATCAATCAGGCGGCCACACGACGTCGCAAGAGTGAGACATCTGTATTAATGGCGGGTATATCCCGACTTATGAGCCAGGCAGAATAACGGATTAGTTTCATCTATCAGGAAGTAAGTCCACGACAGAGGTTTGCCACTACTATGCTTTAAAACTATCCTAGATTAAAATACAAACAATTATTTTACTTTATTGTTTATAATGTTAAGTGCGTTTTGGCACAAATAGGCACCTTGATTGAAATACACTAAAGTTAGAATACTTTATAAACTAATTTACAATGTTTTTATAACAATTAAAATAAATAGAAGGTTGTAAAGAAAATATCAGTACCGTACGTACCTGCCGTGCGCCCTCTCTGGAGCGAGGCACGTATATTACTCGTTTCAAACTCTTTACAAATTTGTAAATAATGGCTTTCGGTTTGTTACAAGCACGTGGTAGAACATACGAATTGCGATGAATAACGACAAGTACCTTGATATATGGAAAAACTTCGAAACAATGAACTCATAAAATATTAATGACATCTTAACAATAAAATCCCCAATGTTATACTATTCAGAACTTTGATAGCGAATAATCAATATAAGATGTAAGTGAATAAGAGTATCGTAGTCCGCTGTTCGCTTCTGAATCAAGGCTCAAGCTGAGGCAATCACGTGAGTAATTAGTGCGACCGATACGTGTGCGGCATGCGACGACCGCCGCATATTTGTATTGTCACACAATCTGCCCGTCCTACACGCTGCCCAGTGGGCATCGCGGCCCGGACTAAACGCTTCTGATTTAATTTATGCCCTCTAATGAAGGTTTCTGTTGAGTGTTCTAATTTTTACTGGACATTGGGACGGCAGTTTTTCGTTCCTTAATTTCGCCGCCCGGTCCAAAACGGTTAATTAAATTTAGTCGAGAGCGTCCTTGTTGCTGCGACGTTACCGTGAATAACTGTTAGTCCAATTTATGAACTAGACGATTTTATGAATGATGATGATGATGTATGAAGTTAATTAATAATGTGACGTAACTCGTTAGATTTAACTGTCCATGAAAACTGCTTTGATCGGTAACATGAGCATGGAGGTATTAAGGGGAGGCAATCACCGAGCTTAGTGAGGGATTAGCTATCAATGCACAACGATTTAATGAATCGACGTAATTGCGGAGCTCGAGCACCGTCCATAGAGGATACTAATCGATAATATACGAGGCGCATAGATCAGGGAGCACTGACTGCACGTTACTACCCAGAGACGTCTACTCTCGAGCGTACTCAAATAACGAGCTCTCTTATTGTTTCGCAGCCCAATATTGGATTTTCTATTTACTGAAAGAACTTGTTTGAATATGTTAAAAACGATATTGATGATGTTCGCGAGGATATTGAAAGGCTAGATCGAGGTCAGTGGCGCAGAGAGCGCGGTCTAAACGAGTCGCTCGCTGCGCCGAGTGTGCACCCTACCTAATTGGCATTCGGAACCAATACTAGCGGGCGCTTGGAGTGGGATCTATTCATCTGTTTGCTTCACTGCTGCACTAGCACTTGTAACGATATTTATGAACGAAGGTTATGTTCTTATGTTCGTAGCTTGTTGATAACAAAATAACAATGCAAATGAAAATGTATTTTTATCTTCTTCAAATCAAATTCTGTCAAAAGTAATCAAATTCTATCTTAAAATTACTTAAAGGTTTTTGAAAGAAAAGATAAGTATCCAGGTGTTATAAGTAAACATTTTTGTAGGTAAAACCGTGACAAACTTTAGAGAAATCCGATATTGTCACAGATATTTTCATAATATGTAAGTAGATGCTACTACTACCCGCCAATTGCAAATGCAATTAAAAGAAGCTCTTTTACAACTTAAAGGAGAAAAAGAAGAAAATAGGCAATTAATGATGGAAAGGGAAGACAATGAACGTGAGTACGATGTAATGCGTAAGAAAAATACTTGCTTAGAACAAAAGTTATCAGAAAGTCAGGCTATTTGTGATGATTTGAACGAGCAACTTAACCAACTTAGGAATAATTTAGATACTTTCCGCCAATGTGATCATATATTTGAGCAAACCTTGAGACGTAACACTGAATTAGAACATGAGCTGGGGGAGGCATACAGGCTTATCAACACCTATGAGCAGGACGTCCAGTCGCGCCAGTCAGCAGAGGTGTCTAACCTCTACACAGAACTTCTTGAAAGCTCCTGTGTGCCTGCCTCAACCAATTCATCTGTGATAGATCTTACAAATGATAGTAATTGTATTCAATTTTCAAAACCACAGATTAGCCATAACAAAATTAAAAGACATTTAAAAATTAATAAAAAAATTAACAAAATCAATTTAAAAATGAAGTCTTGTTTGAAAAACACATGTAACTTAAACCTAAAACTTAAGACAGATGTTGAAATGTATAGTAAACAATTAGTAGTATGTACCAATCAGTTGGCGGAAAGTCAGGTGGCTCATGATGTTGGTAGGGTCAGGCTTGAAACACATATTAAGCAATTGCAGGAGGATTATTCAACTTTATTTACTAAATATGACCTCCAAAGAAAACAGAATACTGAAAACATGTTGGCTTTGGATAAGTTGATAGATGACAGCAGGCACAACCAAGAATTACTTGATTCATTAACTCGACAGTGCGGCTCTGGGCATATCAACCAAGCCCCTATCAACAATTCCATTCCACTTCTCTCTACTTGTGACAGTATTCTTGAGACTACAGCATGTGAACCTTCCAACAACATAGAGCTGACCAGTAATACAATGGTCTTTTCTGACAGTGTGGGGCGCAATATGGGATACATGTTCTGTAATTATTTGCAGAACTGTATTCACTATTCCCTGCCCAATGCAACATACACCCAAATTATTGACAAAATTGTGTCTTCTAAGTATACTAGTAATTCTACTATTGTATTACTGGTGGGTGAGAGTAATAATATAGGAAAAAAAGAAATAATGTACTGTATAGACTGCCTAAGCAGACTGAAAGTTTTTAAAATAATATTATGTGCATTCCCATATGTGTGTTGCCAGTCTACATCATACAATAAAAACATTCACTATTTGAATAATTTCATTCATACCTTGACATGTCGTCATAGTGACACTTTTACTTTTTTCGACACTAGTAATTTTATTAGTAAATATTGTTTTAAGACCAAGGATAGTTATTGCTATCTTACTAAGTCAGACAGATATACAATTGCTACATTGTTAGCAAATAATATTAAGTTTTGGACGAGTTTACATTGTAAACAAATTAATATTAACTCATTACCTACAGTTTTGCTAGGTACTTGTAATAATAGTTATTTAGATTTAAGTAATAGTATTAATAGTAATACTAATTTAAACTAAATGTTCAGACAACAGGAATGCCAGAGCTAAAGATAGCTCATCAGAACATACAAGGGCTTCCTGGCAAGGAATTAGTTATTGAATTATTCCTTGAAGATTCAAATGTGGATATTTTGTGTTTGACTGAGCATTGGCTCAAAGAGAGTGAGATGATGTTCAGTTTAAACAACTACAATATTGTAAGTTGCTTTAACAGAAAGTCTGCTATTAGAGGTGGCTCCATGGTCTTAATTAAAAATGGTCTCCGCAGCAAAGAGCGGGTTGACATTGTTAGACTTTCTGTTGAGCGATGTGCTGAGGTGACCTGTGCTGAGCTTGACAATTGTGTAATAGTTTGCATATACAGTCCACCTAATAGTGACTTTGAGTCTTTTATTCAGGTCATGGACCAAGTTCTTGGAGTTTTATCATGTAATAGGAAAAGTTTAATAGTATGCGGGGACTTTAATGTAAATATCTTAGAACAGTGCAGGAAAACCACTCAATTTCTTAACATATTTAAAAGTTATAATCTTAAGAATATATTTTGTGAACCAACTAGAACTACTGCTACGGCTGCTAATTGCCTGGATAATGTTTTTACTGATAGTGGATACTTAAGCAAGTCCTTAATTAGTTGCTTGCCCTCAGATCACTGTGGACAAATAGTGTCTTTTTCAAATGGTAATAAATATAAACCTGAGGAGAAAATAATGTGTAGACCCATAACCTCTAATAAAATAAAAAAATTCAAATACCAATTAGAGGATAAACTTAAAGCTATAGATTATACAGGTAATGATCCTGAAGTCCACTATAATGGTTTGTTTAGTACAATATCAAATGCTTTTTCAAATACATTCAAACAACAATATCAAAAGCATAACACTAAATCTAGATTCAGTGAATGGGCTACTGTAGGTATTTATAAAAGTAGGCGAAAGCTGTTTGACTTATATGCACAGAAACAGTACAGATTTGATAGTGGTTTTAGTGAATATGTTAGGAATTACTCTAGGATATTCAGGAAAGTATGTGAGCAGGCAAAGGCCATTCACATCAAAAGGAAAATAATTAGAGCCCCTAATAAAATGAAGGAGACTTGGAAAGTTATTAATAAAGAGTCTGGTAAATGTAAAATGAGGGATAGTGTTACTCGAATTAAATTAGAAAATAAGAATATTACCTCTCCTAAAGATATTGTAAATGCTTTTGAAGATTATTTTGCCAATATTCCTTTTAAACTGACTTCTTCAATCAACTCTTGCGCTCACAGTGCTGTAGCCCTTCTAGAGAATAATATTAGTTCTGCTTCTAAATTTAACTTTAAACATATAGATTTTGGTGACATCCTAGGAGCATATAAACATCTTAAAATGAAGAAGTCTGAGGATTACTGGGGCATGTCAGTTAGCTTACTTAGTCATGTTATTGATATCATTGCACCTGATTTGGCACTCATATTTAACGAATGTATAGACAATGGTACTTTTCCTGACTTAATGAAACATAGTAGACTTATACCATTATTTAAGAAGGGATCTAAGGCAGAACTTGGAAATTACCGCCCCATCTCTATTTTGCCAGCTTTGAGTAAGGTGTTTGAAAGAGTGATGCTCAATCAAATGCTACTGCACTTTAAGATCAATAATCTTTTTCATAGCCAACAATATGGCTTTACTGGCGGGAAATCTACCACCGATGCGGGAGTGGCTCTAGTTAGCCTGGTTTACGACGCTTGGGAGGGTTCGCAGGATGCTTTGGAGTATTCTGTGATCTTTCTAAGGCATTTGATTGTGTTGACCATCAAACACTTTTGCTCAAGCTACGTCGTTATGGTTTTGACCAAAAATCAATAGAATTGTTAAAATCATACTTAACAGATAGGCTTTAAAAGGTAGATGTAAAAGGCATTAAATCAAATGGGTCAAACGTAAAAATAGGCGTACCGCAAGGATCAATTCTAGGGCCTTTTCTCTTCTTAGTTTATGTCAATGACTTGCCTTATATGATAGAAGCACAAGCTGGCATCGTTTTGTTTGCCGATGATACATCGATAATTTTCAAAGTGGCTAGGCGTACTGCAAATGCAAATAAAGTTAACAATATTCTGAATGCCATTTCAAATTGGTTTTCTGCAAACAATCTATTGTTGAATGCTGGAAAGACCAAATGTATAAGGTTTACACTGCCTAATGTAAGGCAAGCACATGTTGATGTCATGCTGGAGGGGCATAGGTTGGAATTTGTACAAAGTACTAATTTTCTAGGAATTACAATAGATTGTAAATTGCAATGGGGTGATCATATCACTGGTTTAGCCAATAAGCTTAGCTCTGCTGCTTTTGCTGTTAGACGGATTAGGCAGTTGACAGATGTAGGAACAGCAAGGTTGGTATACTTTAGTTACTTCCATAGTTTGATGTCCTATGGTATACTACTTTGGGGTAATGCAGCAGATTTAGAAACAATTTTTATATTACAGAAAAGGGCAATACGTGCTATTTATTGTTTAGGCAGGAAAGACTCTCTCAGGGAACGTTTTAAAGACATAAATATTTTAACCGTAGCGTCTCAATATATATTAGAAAACATACTGTATGTCAGGAAGAATATAAATAAATTCACAAAAGTAAGTGATATCACAGACAGAAATTTGCGTAATAAAAATAAACTGCTCCTTCCGAGCTATCGACTTAGTAAGGTTAGTGATTCTTTTAAAAGCGACTGTATACGCTTTTATAATAAGCTGCCTGAGTCGGTCCTTGGTATGCCTGACAATAAATTTAAAACCTATGTTAAGACCACTTTATGTAAAAAAGCATACTACAGGACAGACGATTACCTTAAAGATAAGAGTGTTTGGCTTGGTGCAGGTCTCCCATAATGTGCCATTAATAATAATGGCATAAGTTGTATTAGGTACATTACAATACGTTTTTTTTCGTATGATATTTTAACTTAATGTTTTGTTTATATACTTATTTCAATTTTACACAAACAAATGTACACTCGTCCACATTTGATTTAAGAGTTAGGACTCGCAGAAATTTACTTTGGTCGATGTTAGGTAAGGGCGTCCCTCTGCTATTTGTGTTTCCCCGAATTGTATTTATTTTTCATCTATTACTATTGTCAGGACTTGTCATGCTCACTATAATGTCATTGTTTGTGGTGGCGTCGAGGCCGGGTCAATCCCTTCCCTACGATATGGCGAGGGGGTTGATGGCTGGCCTTTGTGTTATACTCGTGAACGGGTGCTACTTGGGGTGACTGGTCGACCCTGACATTAAGTAATTTTCATTTTTGGTACACCACTTATTTATCTAGGGGATAATTTAGTTGAGCGACGTTTTTATTACTAGAAAACTTTATAAATGTGATTTGGTGCTCCCACTTTTGTGTACTACCTACAGGACGAATCTTCTAGTTTAAGATATTTAAAAATGTATATTGATCCTTTAGTGCAATCCTTAGTTTTTATATGGTATACAATGGTTGCAGCACTTTGTTACAGTTACAAAATTGTTGTAAAATTATAGAGACGTCTAAAAAATGCTGCTTTAGAGTTTGTTACGCCGCTTCTTCTCTACTAGCGCCTTGGAAGCGGTGGTAAAGTTTGGAAAACTTTTAATATGTAAACTTAGACTAAGTAGTTTTAAACTGACGTCAATAAGCTGTTATTTTGTAACATTATGTTGAAAAATAAAGAAACTGAAACTGAAACTAGATAATTATTTTTGAAAATATATAGAAACTTAAGTCAAAATTGCGAATCAATCAGGTTGTGCGGCATATTTAATACTGACAAAGGAAAAGATCAAAGGGATGCTTTACCGCTGCGTTACGTTTTAAAAATGCTACTAATAAAATAAAGTATTCAGTCACCTAAGTAATTATTGTAGTAAAAATTAAAGAGGAATTATTCGCAAACGGTAAACTAATTGATTTAATTTAGATTAAGATTAAAACAGCTACATGAGTATATTTTAAACCAAGTAAATGAAACGATCGTACTAAGATAGAGTACACAGAGGGATGTTTATGAAGTACTGCTCGGACTAAACTTGAAGAAGCAACTTGCTGAACTAATTGTTAGACGTCAACAAATTTAATTTACACTGAGATAGTTAACTGGATTGTAACTCTACTGAGCTGTGGAGGTACCGCGGGGAGGGAGGAGGGGGATGGGGGAGAAGAAGCTCCACAATATTATCGCGATTATCTAGTTGACCAGTTCATACTCTAAGTGTTTCATTAATTGAGTAAAACCTTAATTTTTCGTATAAAAGTTTAATTGCCAGCGGTTGAAGCTTAAATAAAAATGTACGACAAACTTTTGCTTCTTTTTATATAAAACTTAACCAGGTACAGTGAGGACGCACTTAAAAAATAAATGGTACTTTAACGACGAACTTACATTTGTTAGATCAGTTAGAGATAGGTTAGTGTGCACGCCGCGTATCACTGTACTCTAGTGTCCGAATAAGCTCATAGTCTTGAGAACTGGACGACCCCATGCTTCCCACTAACCATTACATAGAACGAATACGACTAAGAATATAGCTTGATTACTAAAACCTTTCTACTAAACTACTTTAGTTGGTAAGTCCGTGTGCTTAGAATGAAATGGTCTAATCTATTTAAGTATTCCAAGTTCATCATCAAAAGAAAAAGGTTAAGAAAACAGGTTCATCCAACTATTAGTTTAAACATAGAGGCAGGGAGCCAACTATAACTTTGTAAGTTGGTTTCAAACAAGTCAAGAAAAATATAACCCCAGTTACGAACTAAAGTAGTAAGTTAGTTAAACTATAAAAATGTACAAAGTTTCAACGTAACGGTTGCAGATACACTTAAATCGTTACAAGTAGGTATTAGTACGTAGCGGTATTGATATTGCTGCAGTCAGTTACCTCGGCCCGTACTCGATACCGACTCTAGGTCCAATAAAATGTAAGCTCAGTGAGATATCAAATAGAAATATACGATAGTGAGTAGGCACTTTTACTATACTAGAGAATATTCAGGATAATGACATGTCTACAAAGCTACCTTGCAGAAACATAAACTTTACTTTTAATAGAACTAAAAGCAGCGCAATGAGTACATTGTACAAGTAGTACCTACGTGTACGCGATCAACTAAGAATCTCTTTTAGTAATGGTAAGGGTCTTTAAAGGCGTTGTTTCATTTTGTTCATATTTATTTAAACTTTTTTCACAATAAACAGTTGTTCCACAGGAGTTTAATGTTCTAAGGCATTCTATGCCAGACTATTCTATCTCATAGGGTGTTGTAGATAATGTAAGCAGGTAGGTGCATTAAAGAATACTTAGTCTTTTTATTTAAGACAAAAAAGATAATATTTATGCTAAATGTATTGCAGACGAATTTGCGTGACCCAGTTAGTAATTAATACAACTATCATGCATCTATCTCGAGGTTTTGTAACTATCTCGTGGTCTCTAAATTGCCTGTTGGCGTGTATCAGAGTAACGTTAATTTTTTTCTGCGAGTGGAGCTCTTGCAGACAGAGACATTTAGTGTAAGTAAGTGTAAGTTTGTTAGTTGTCAGTAATATCAACTGCATTAGTTAGAAGCTAGGAATAAACTAAATGATAGTACTAATTAGATGTTAAAAAAAACCCTGACAAGTTATTGTTAGCCATAGCAAAGCAGATTCAAATTATTTTAAATTTTATATTAGAAATGAAGTGCACTAAACAGCTAGTCAACTATAGCGAGATACTTCTCTCAGTGGTTAAATTAAGTCAAGGAGTTCAATTAACTGCTCCCAAAACATTAAATGCTTTCTTATTTTATATATTTTACATAAAACTGTTAATTTGTTTTATGCCTTAGTACTCTTTTTAATGTTGTTTTATTTCTCCTCCTCCTCCTATTTTAGAATTTAAAAATAAAAGATACTTAGGAACATAATAATTAGCACTTTAAGGGTTCAGTCTGTTTGTCCGTTATTCATCTAAATGTCTTACTAAGTGTAAAATAGTAGCAGAATAGTAACAATGTATTAAACTATGTATTTAACTACACGATAAAGAGAAATCTTTATAACAGTAATTGACAAGACGTAGATTTCACAATGTATAAAAAAAACAGTTCAAATAATAAAGTAAATGTATAATGAAATCTCCTCTTACATTCGACATCGTCTTAGTGTACGAGTGGCTTGTTGCAAATGGCCGCCAGTGTTCGGTGCCGTTCTTCAACGTCAGCCAAATTTAATGATAGTGAATAGTCAGAGTTAATTACCGCTAATAGAGTCGCTCCCGGGCGAGGAGACAGCTTAACTTTATTACAAGTTTTGTCATTAAACTTGTCCATTACTGTGTCATTATTATGTCTTGATGTACGAACACCGAGACTTGGGACTTTCACGAGTACTGAAAAGAGGAAACAGTTGCTTTCACCTAATGACATTTTATTTATAGGTGGCATTTATGCAAACGGCCTGCTTATTAGTAAGTAGTAATCGTCTATGTAAAAATCAGCCTAGCTGCTACAAGACAACGTTGAGTCGTAATCGTTTCCAGGTGAGAACAGTTAGTAACAAGTGCATTTGGTGCGCGGTGGTAGAACAGCGACCAGAGCGACTATATTTAATTTACCCATGATTAAACTGCTTTTACTAAGTATTCAGATCAGAAGAAGAAAAATCAATAAAAATTGTTTACACTCTACGGGCAGTGTAAAGAAATTATGTTTAAACTAGCTGATGCCTGCGGCTTCACGGATTAATAGTAAATACCACCTTTACTGTTTATGAATAACATTCAAGAGAAGTTACATTACATTAATATTTTTTTTATTTACATTGATGCGAGACAATATAAAGTAGATCTACAAAAACATGTTGAAAATAAGATCAGTGAAGCTACGTACAATTAAGTACACAAAAGAAAACTTATTTCAAGACACTTTTACATACAAAAGTGAACGTAAATAGAAACATGAGTCGAAGAAACCTCTTGTCGAGAGGAAATAGTGTCGCGTATCGTTTACTCACTCCAATAAACATTAAAAAACTGCTACCTACGTAGTATGTCATATTTATACCTTTTGTTTATTTTTCCTCTTACACTCTCACTCCACGTACAATAATGTCAGTTTGTTTATAAATCAGTTCCATTATGAGCCTCTTTTATGTTTATAAATAAACGTCTTTAACAAAAATAAAACAATCTTGTTGTTAGAAGCGACTCTGTATTCATGAGAACAGCGCCCGCGGGAAAAGCTCATGTTTTAAGAAATACGAAATTTCATACGAAATTGTGCATTTGTGCATACTTTGTGCATAACTACTTCTTGTTACGTTTTTGTATTCTCGGCACAAAAGTAACAACTTATACTTTGATGTAGGCTTTGACGGAATACTCCAAGGCTTTTAAGGTTTGATGTAGACTTGCAAGAATACATTTCCCTAGGAGTGCTCAAAATTACAAGAAAATATTATTTTTGTTTTCTTTTTGTAGGAGCAGTGGCACATACAGACTTGTGTTTCATAAAAAGACTTTCAACGTAAAAATATATTATATAATTTGTTATAATAAGCATTATGGTTTTCTTTCTTACTTGGGCAGTGCTTGGGTTCTTTTGAGATCATTTTTAAATGTATAGTTGTGACAAAACTATTGTGCCACCGATACGACTGAAAACTTAATGACTAATCTAGCGTCTAGTTGTTTGTAGTATAGAATAGTGGCAATAGGAAGCGCATTTGTGGTAATAACAGCAACTGCGGTGTTGTGGTCAATACTATATTATGTACAAGTTTGTACAGATATAGTACAATAGGTTTATGTATGTGCGGTCGACAGCTCGCTACTTATTGGATTGCTCTGTCGTTCATCCCGCCACAATCATTTACCGCGGTCACTCGCGCCGGAGTTATTTCCAAATTGGCCTGTCCACTCACTCGTACCTAATACAAACAGCTATGTATTATTAAATTGTTTCACGTTTTTATGCTTTTAACTAAATTATAATATAAAAGGCAACGGCTTTGTGAACATGACTTATAAATTTAATTAAACAATATTGTTTTGAAAACTGCGATACTCGTTTCACTATATAAATTTGTACAACAAAATGTTTTATCTACAACGAAAGTTTAGTTTTTGTTTTTATTGATATTAGTATATTACACGTATTCATAAATAATATACGATATAGGCCATTTAAAGTACCTTTGTTTATACTGTCAAATAAACATTTAAATTATTTAAAAAGGGTATAGGTGGAATCCTTAGGTACCTAGTACGTACTTAAATTTGTTACAACAAACGTTCAAGAGACACAAAGTGTTGTCACTGTTACAAATATGTACTTCACGTACGATATCTTTGGTACTTTTATAATAATGTTATTCGTTAAACAAATGCTATACCTTTTAAGAGTAATTAGTTTACAATTTTAATTTTACTTAAGCAATGTGGTAACGGATTTCATTTAGTCACATCTTACTATTAAATCTATTCTAATTAGATGAAATCAAATAATATCAACAAGCGGGCGATGGAAATACGGTTCACTTTCGAGGACGGGATGCGTCATAAAACAGATTGTAAGAGAAATGAGTAAATATCTCTTAGCAGAGACTACTTTAAGAAAAATTGTACAGCATAGGCCTTGCTGTACATAGCGTTATAAACAGTATTGAACTATCCTTATACAAAATTATTGATCTTCTATATGTTTATGTTGAGCTAGTATATTACCTCAAGTGTTTACGTATATTCAGTCATTACGTCAGTATAACATTGAATCAACATCACGTCTATAATTAACCGGCTAAGCGCAAGTTATCGCTCAGATTAAAGTCCACATACACTTATAGATATTAGTAAACGCAGCCATTAGGAAGCTTAATTACGTATTATTATAAAATTGGGTCATTGAGTGAAGTGTAAGTATGTGTTATCATGGTCCGTGTGGTGAGGGAGTAAGAATACAATATGTCATCACCACCCCATATCATCCCATGGGTGTCGTAAAAACCGACTAAGGGACTATCCGTCAATATTATCTTTACGGAATAAAAAGAAGGAAAACTTGAAATTAAACCCTATACCAATCCGTCTGGCCAGCGTGGTATTAGTAGGCCAAGTATACCTCCGTCACGGGAGGAGGCCCGTCCCTGCAGTGGGACATTAATGGGCTATTATGATGATGATGTGTTATCATCTAATGTTCCGTCACCTCTACCTTGGGTACGCGTTCAGACAGATATTTTCGTATATTAAAAGTGAGACCAGGGGTCTAAGTTCTAAAATATTGAACTACTAACTTGCCATTAGATTTCTTTAGTTACTATTTTTTCTATTATTTAAAAGTTTAAATAGAAATTGCGTATTTTTACCCTACAAGACTCTCTCGTGAAACCTTTAGTCCTTATTATCATAATAAGTAAAAGTTTTGATTATAAAATTATTTATTTATCAAAAGATTAAAAACGTAAAAGCGCGAAATCTATTTAGGGGGAAGTTCCCATCAAACAATAAAAACTTAACGAAATATTTTTTACATTCTCTCGTAAAAATACAGTAAACTGATAAAAACACCTCGGTAATGTTTATAGGTGGGAACATACATAAAAGCTTTTATTAAACACGTGCGTGACAATGTCGTGTAATATTACCTACTACTTGTACCTACCTTTATATATATACTATTATATATGTTACAGCCAAAGTAATTAAATAGATACTATACATAAGGACTGGTTATTATAAATAATATCCAAATTGGCTAGGCAATGTGATAAATTAATCACTTCATCTAGATATTATTTATAATAGCTGATCAAAGTTAGTCAAAGTAATAAATACGGTAATAACCAACTAATTATTACCTTAATTATTATGAGTATTACTATATTCTAGCACTCGCCGGCCGCAGCCGCGGCACGCTCGCTTCGCTCGCTCGGCTCGTGCGTCCTTTAGTCACCGTACTAACCTAACCTAACCAACTGTTTCTGACTTTTGCCTTAATATTTTATTTTAGGACATATCACTTTATAGCAAGAAAAAATAGGATATTTAAACAATTATAGTATCCTATTTTATGACACACAAGTATTATAGGTAAACTCGATTAGGTAATATACGATTTCGTATATTATAGCAAATATATACTAATATAAATAGTAACCACAGAAAATCAACCGCTCCGTATCATATAAATATAATCTAGTAATCTTTACCTACTTGTTTTATTACATTATCTGAGTCTTTAAAGATATTATTTATAATGGATAGTTAATGTGATTAATTCTGCGACATTTATCACTTTATCTTAATTGAGTAGCCATTATACATAACGGCTAGTTATTATGTATAATATTCATATTTATTACTTTGGCTGTAACATATACATTGTAACAATTTGATTGTCCGCATAATGATGGACTAAGACAGGTCTTTAGGTCAAAAATAGTGTAAAAAGTTTCATTAGAAATGTATGGCAGCATTTTGTTATTCCGAGCAGAAGCATGGCAAGTGAGACCCCATTTTAACAGACAGTGTGTTCATATTAAATCATACTTTTACAAATCAAAATAATAATTTGTGTTCTACACATTCCTTACATCAAAATAAACCTGAAAAGCAAGAACTGTGTGAGACTCTCGTTGATAAAAGAAAATGTAATCAATTAATATAAGACGTGGAGAAGTAATGTGTGCAATCTTACACTGAGGAGCCCATCACAGGGATATGTGCCATAAAGTACAGAATACGTTATGAAGTAAGGCATTACCCGCGAGAGCTCGCTACTACAAAGACACACTCGTACATTGTCTACATATACCTACTACGAGTATGTAGTTCGTATAGGCAACACGCTTTTTGAACAATTGCTAGATAACTGTAGTCGTTTTAGACTCTCAAACTATATACTTATGATGTAGCTTTACTTGCTATTTTAATGTTTTTTTCTGTTTTTTTTATATCCTTTACAGAATACGCGCAATTTTGTTTGATAGTAGAAAAAAAAATATCAAAATTCAAACGCGTCAAATACCATGTAGGTACTGTATTTTTAGTTTATGATAAAAAAATGAAGTGTCGTTTATCTTCACTGTTCATTAAGCACTGCTCTGGACCGAGGTCCCAATTTCACAGTGACCGTCCCCTGCGGGTCAAGGCGCACTCTTCACTGGGCACAACACATTTTCTTGTTTAACGAACCGATATTATGTGATGCGATGTTTCTAATACTTTGCTATCTTACCTTTGTATCACTCTACTTTATAATGATCTCATATATTATAAGAACACCTTCCATATATTTTTACCCAACAACTTAGATATACTTGTTTAGACAACATCGATGTTTTTAGCTGTAGGTACCTAAAGCAAGTGTTATGTCAAGAAGAACAATAAAATAACTGTATTTTTAGATGTGTAACTTTTGCTAAGGCATTGGTGTGTAATACAACAAGATAACATGCTGTTATCGCCCCACTTTATCATTGATTTTACCTCTAAGAAAATAAAAGAGAAAAAAATCAAACATAAAACCACAACTTTATTCAACTATTACATTTTTCTTGATAAAGAATCGTTCATTAGTCATAAAGGTAACAATTTATTCATATTATATTTTCGTTGAAGTAAGTATTTAGAGTGAGCCCTGACGGGTGTCGGTGAAGTGGCGTCTAGTTTCGCAGTGGGGCGGCGCGTGTCCAATCTCCGAGCGGCGCGCGACACCCACTCGACCGGGAAACTGATACCGTCAGGCACACGAGAACGTTGTGCTTTTTATACTGAGTGTTGCCGACAGTATTAAATTTTTATACTTATTGTATATCGAATATACTAAACGTTTACTAACTATACAATTTACTACGCAATGCTGCCTGCCATTTGACAAGTTAAAAAGTATTCTTTCTTTTACCGAACGTAATATGTGCAGAAAAGAAGCAGCATATGGTATCCTGAATAAAAGAATACTACATATTTCATAGTCAATATCTCAAGTAAAGAAGCAGTTTTACGCAAATCCTCTTCACAGTACCAACCTATTAAACCAGCGTGAGGTCTGATAACATGCATGAGTCACATCCGTGGGACATTCATGGGCTAAGCTTGTTATCATTCTTATGAAAATTAATTTTTTGCACCCTATTAATTTATCTTCAGCTATCATTTGTGATAAATGTGTGTATTTGAATGCTATTTTTTTATCAAAAATATTTTCTACGGTGGTAGAAAAATTTTGGTCAGACGGAAAAACTGAATATATTATTTAAATTCATATTTCTTATTATTTATTTTAATTTATAATAATAATATATGTAGATAAAAACCCAAAAAATAAAACGAAACGTTAAATACCTTACAGTTGAATGAATCTAGAAATGCAAATAAAACGATTTCCTCGCGACGTCCCCGAACAAGAGAGCGCCCGAAGGCTGCATTGTGCGGAGACAATTTATTGGCTCAGTGCGACGAACTCTGTGAGGAGATAGCTCGCCGGCCGCGGGGCACTAACACTGCGCCTCGCCTCTGTGACTCGACACTGACGTCCCACTGTGTGCTTGCCTTGCGTCTATCTGTGCCAGCTCGACTGGCAACACCTGATAGCGAGGGTTTGCATCTACCCAATGTTATGTTACATCGTGACATTTACAGTTTGATATTATTATTTATACAATTACAACAGTGTACTTACAAATAATTATTCTGAATAACAAAAAACTTTCACAAGACATATTGTTATAGTACCAAATCTCGCTACGTTGAGGAAATAAGAATGCTTGTTTTCAATATCCCTTCTCATCCCAAATCTATTGTAAAAGTCAACTAAGGGAAAGTTTGGGGAATTAAATTAAAAAAAAAAAAAAAATTGAAATTGAAAAATTAAAAATGAAAAACTTAAAATAAAATCGTATACCAACCATTTTAATCAAAGTACTTCAAGTCATCGCATATAAATACTGAAAAAAGGCTCTAAAAATACATACAATATTGTTAGCCCAATAAGCAATTTGAAAAAAAAGTAAGAAATATGAAATAACCCTGTAAGATTTGTGAATAAATCCAGGAACGTCATTGAGTAAGATTATAAGCTCTACTTTAATCCGTCGCTTCATAAACATTTCCTATAAATAATGAAGGCGGTATAAAAGGCTGAGCACACGTGTCACAACACACAGCTCGAGCAAACTAATCCGCGTCCGGTGCCACGTATGCACCGCGCCCACTGTGCCGGTGGCGCGGCGGACGTGCACGCCACACAGACGCACTCCGGCACAAAAGCTACTTATATCGGCGGATGCAGGCCCCGTCCCCGGCTGTGTGGACGAGCACTAACGAGGACGTTTACACACTTCCCCATGCAAAGTAAGCATTTACATGAAAAGATTTTGACGGGATTACGTTGCGAGCGCTTTCATGAAATTTTGCAGTGAGCTCGTCCGCTCTCGCTTCGTGTGTTTTGTTGATTTTTATGAAGGTCTTCTACATTTTATATTGTTCACATTAAAAACATAAAATATGTATACGGTCAGTCTGTTTTTCTTTAGTATTTATGGTCGGTTGGTTGTTTTTCTTTTTTCAATATACGAAATGAGCTGAAAGTAATGTAATTATGAGCTTTTTAATATTATATTACAGTGAAGCTCATTAGTATAACAGTCCACATATACAATACAGTAGAGAAGCCTTATCTTAACAGCCCATTAATGTCCCACTGCAGGCACGGGCCTCACCCATGACGGAGGGATACTTGGCCTACTAATACCACGCTGGCCAGACGGATTGGTATAGGGTTTAATTTCAAGTTCTCCTTCTTTTTATTTCGTAAAGATAATATTCACGGATAGTCCCTTAGTCGGTTTTTACGACACCCATGGGATAAGATGGGGTGGTGACATATTGTATTCTTACTCCGTCACCACAGTAGAGAAGTATTGTGTATTAATTTTAAGTTCTATTATGTAACTATCATGACTATATTTGGTTGGATTAATTATATTTGTTGTGTTATATTAATATTTGTTCAGATTATTATTATCTTTAAGACATCATGCCTAATTTAAATAAAAAGATCAATACAAAAAAGATTTAACGATGTTACTTTAGGCAGCATGTCAATTCTCGTACCTAAAATTCGGTTAAGTTAACTTTTAGTTGTCATGTTTTTGCTATTACAATTGTAATATTTTGTGGTCGTATTAAAGTTTGATTTAGAGTGTGACAATTTGACAACTAAAAGTTAACTTAACCGAATTTTAGGAACGAGAATTGACATGCAGATTAACATGAGTATGCGTGTGGTATGCGTGTAGCAATTTGTACAAATAAAAACTAAAGTAAAACATTTAAAAAGACATACTTACTTATAAAAACTCACACCTTGTTGCCATCCGTGTAGGCACAGATTACAGAGCGCTATCTTTATAAATTTATGAATATAGTCGGAGAAAATAATAAGAATTCTACATACAATAAAATTTCTTGTTCAGCGTTTATATTCACTATTTTGTAGGTTAATTTAGTCACAAACTAGACAATAAAAGCGCTCCACTGCAATACATACAGCATAGAGGTCGTATGCTAATATTGAGCCGTCGTACTCTTTACGAGTTGTTCTGTGCAAGGCGCTACGTAATGGCCTCGCTACCAATTTAACAACTACATAAAATACTAATATTGCTCTTAATATACTTGAAACTGCTAAGAAAATATTCCGTATGTTTATTTAAGAGCCCAATCTTATTTGCGTTATGAATACATTGAGATTTTCTTTCTTATTTTATAAACTGCACTGACACTTATTTTTAGAACCATAAATACTAATGTACAGTACATTGGTATATAAAATAAACCCACTGAATAATTAACAATACATTCATCTTCTCGTTTTTCAATAAAGAAGGTATAACGGGGAAAATATTGATATAATTTAGATTTATAATCGTACATGAACAAATAAATTATGCTCTTTCATTACCATAAAGAGTATAAGTTACCAAAAGGGCAATAATTTTTTAAAGAAGCGAATATTTACAGACCGTCAACGCTGTACTCGTATAATCAACATAAATAAATAAGATTCTTAAGTCGAATAGTAATAGAGATTGCCTTTGATAGTGCTCTCTGAGTTTTCTAATTGTATAAATTAACCTTAACAGCGCAACTTTATTTCTTCGTTATGAAGCTTATTTACCTCCAGTGGTTTATCATTTGTTACTAAGTATTATTACATTATGCTGTGTGCTCTCCCGAGGAAGGCATAATAATATTATGCCTTCATTATGATTCACATAATATGTCAATCTAAAGCATTTGATCACAATAAAGTAGAATTTCTTTCTAATGCTTTAGATATAATGTAAAAATAATATAATAATACAATATTTATAATGTAAAATAATATATAATATAATACATCTATATTTTTTTTCTTTTCGTTTTATATAATTTTAATTTAAGTATTTCTTTTTCTGGTACATTATTAGCCAGTAAGTGGCTGTTACACAAGTAAATGTATACTGTATGTACATGTATAATACAATATGTAACCGTGGAAACAATCGTTGCTTGACCTAATAAAAATAAATAAATGTTATCAATGCCGCTGAAGAGTGGTTTGTTCTTTAATTTATTTAACCAGCTTTGAACAAATACCTAACCTTACTTTTCTTTTAGTATTTACTTCGCTAATCTTTAAGTAACCTCTGTAATACTTATTCAATACAGTACTTCTTTTCAGGGTCTAATGGTTATTAATTGTAACGAAGGTTCTCAGCAGGACGTCATTCAGTCCGCGACACAAAACATCGCGACGTGAACGCTTTACTGAATGCCATTAAGGTTCGGTGTTTTTATATCAAAATAACTAATTTATCCCCCGTCGTTGTCGCGACCCACAAAAGAAACCCATTAGTGGGCCGGTAAACACCTGAAGGCAGTTCTAACTGAAATTACCTTCCGCACGTTTGAATGAAACAATACCGTCTCCCTCCTCTACCCCCTCACCCCCCTTTTGTCTCACGCTTCACCCCCTGTCCGAGAGAAAAAGTTTTCTTTTAAGATCGGTGATAGTAATTACGTTGGCTTCATGAAATATAGCTCCGTTCATAGCCTTACCTAATTATATGACACGTTTGAAGTGATACAAAAGAAACGCATATTTATTTATCTTGAAAGAATTGTTAAATATTATTATCTAACTTACAAAAATGTAACAATTTAGACTTCCCTGTTTAAGTCACGAAATATTATTAGGATAGAAAATTGCATGCTAGGATTTGAATATAAAGTGTTAAAGAAATCAATTTATTTGGACAACATCGGCTAATCTTGAATTTAAAATGGGTTTGTATTATGTAAACTACGAGTGAAGCACCTCTTCCCACTTTAATGAATATTATTTGAAACAGTTACTATAATAGTACATCACGATACACCTGGCTCGTGTACACGTAATGATATACAATGATAACAAACAATTACACACCAACACACTAAATATTATAACGAACACTGAAGAGTAAACATCGCGGTCAGGTGAACGACACTCATTATACTTATTATTTAAACTCACACATAAATTAACTGTAACACTTTCTTTAGATTTCTTTCTTTATAAGACAATTAATTATATTATGCTTTCTGATCTATTGATTAGTAAGTGGTATGGAAATATTGAAAGTTCTAAACTACAGACTGCGACTCTGGGTGTGGATTGTGTAGCTTTCTGAAACAAAAGGAAAGATGACTGTTACAAATTTAGTTACACCTTATAAGAACTAATAATTACAAAAAATTAAAGGAGGCATCTATTTTTAAATAATCTGCCTATTCACTGTATCTAAATACAGAAGATTTTGTAATATTATAACAAATACTAACTTAAAATGTAATATTTAAATGCCCTATTATTGAAAGCTTTAGCACCTTCCCAGCAGTATATTGTTGTTGCAAATGAAGAAAATTTAATAAAAGATAAACGTCTTGAGAAGAAATTTTATTCAGTTTAATTAAGAAGGCCTCCCTGCCTCCGTCCCTCCTCCCGGCCGGTCCCTCGGAGACACGGCGCGTACTACTAATTCACAAAAGCTAAATATTTTACAAAGAGCCTTTTAACAAGGTACACTTGCTCAAAATATGGTAAATACACTCCCGCGTACCGTATGAAACATAATTTTCTAATTAAAAAACCGACTTCAACAGGAGTCGGTTAAAAACCACGCTGATAACAATTTCTAAGATTCGTATTAAATAAATTTCTGCAGTCGTCTTCATCATAAGATCATGTTTGTGTAAAGTTTTCATTAATACGAATAAAATAAGCTCAAACACTAGGTAGCTGCTATATACCGTTGAGAAGTTTCCTCGACCCTCAGTCGTCTTCATCATCAGATCATGTTTGTGTAAAGTTGTGTAAAGTTTCCATCAATACAATTAAAATAAGCCTAAACACTAGGTAGCTGCTACATACCGTTGAGGAGTTCCCTCGACCCTCAGTCTTCTTCATCATCAGATCATGTTTGTGTCAAGTTTCGTAAAGTTTACATCAATACAATTAAAATAAGCCCAAACACAAGGTAGCTGCTATATGCCGTTGAGTTGTTCCCTCGACTCTCTGTGGTCTCCAGCATCAGACCAGTTCTGACTCTTGACTATTTGGTAGTGACGTCAGAGATGCACGTATATGACAACATTTTACATAATGCGTCCCTACAATTTTCAAGAGATGCCCTCGATTTCTCTAGGATCCCGTCATCCAGATCCAGATCTGGTGACAATGGGACCAAATGGGAAGTATACCCAATCGAACAAAAAAAAATTTTTTCAAATCGGTCTAGCCGTTTTCGAGAAATCAGGTAACAAACACAAAAAATAAAAATAAAAAAAATAAAAAAAAAAAAAAAAATACAACCGAATTGAGAACCTCCTCTTTTTTGAAGTCGGTTGACAATAGAGGGTATATTTTTAACAAATTTGAATATAAACAGTCTCCTCGGTATAAAATATTACAATGTTTTCTGCTACTTATTCCGCCATGATGTAATTATACAACTCCCACTGAAACACGATACACTAACAATATTATACAAGAATATACTTTATCTATTTTATTATTGTTGTTGTTTTCTAATAAAATGTTTAATATTCAACTTGATAGTAAAATTGCCGGTTAAATTTATGTAGGTACGTAGACGTTTTATTTTTTGAAAAGATATACTTATTATCAAACAAATTGTTTATTTGAGATCTGTAAAAGTACGTTAAAACTCAAAAGCTACTAAATGAAATAAAACACCGAATGAAAATAACTTTTGTTTGTGTTCGTAGTAGATTATCAGTAACTAAGTAAAGCTTACTACCGCGATACGACGCCACGGAAAATTGGCTTCAAAATTGAATTCCAATAATTGTGTTTCAGTGGACAAAACCACTGACTACACTATTATACTCTCATAAAATATTGTACAAAAGAAGAAACGAACTACAATATCGCAAAATGTACGATTTTGTTATCTACATTATCTATTTTTTTTTCATTGTAGAAGACGAAGGCTGCCCACCTGATTGCCAGTAGTAAACGCAGCTCATGATAGTGAGTAATGCTAGAGCATAGTCATGCATAAGACTAGAACATATTCCAGCCGATGCAAATACTGGTCGCAAGGTCTATAGTCCAGTAGTTTTACTACCTACTCTTCCACTTTAACATAAAAGTTTGCAGGTGGATTACACGATTAACTAGTTCATAATATCGACAGGCACTACATCGATAGTCGCTGTATCGCAAACGTTCCATCAACGGGCTGATGTGTCTACAGTAGCCTAAATTGACGGTACGCTACATCGACAGTACCCCAAATCGATGGTACGCTATATAGACAGCTCACTAAAACGACAGTATTCAAAATCGACATTGCACCAAATCGATAGTACGCTGCATCGACTAACCTTACCCAAGGCAGACACGGGCACAGCAGTGGTACCTACTGACTTAGACATCGTCTTGGTAAAGGGACCCACCACTTAAGGTGAGTTTATCTTGTCTACATAACTGTCACAGTAATTACTTGTTTATTACCTAAATAACTTAATTTGTTTCTAATCTTGACAACTGGCAAGTAGATAGGTACTACTTCACAGAATATTTATTCATTTATACATGACTCGTTTGGTAGCATGGAATATAACTTCTGACTTTTTAAATATAAATAAAGTAGCCACATGTTAACCATTTGTGGTCGACAGAATTATTGAATCGATTAAACAGATATAATCAGCTTTTATAAAATGATTGCATTATCATTGCACTGTTCAATGAATTAATTACCATATTGTATTGTAATTTATGTTTTCATGCCATGCATTAAATACCGATTAAGATAAGTTAAGATGTAGTATCTTATCTTTAACATATTTTATGAGATATATTTTAAATCTACTAAAACTTCTTAACTGGACTTAGTTAATTCTATATTTAGGAGCTGTTATTTGTGAGCCACAATGACGTTATAAAAAGGGTAAAATAAAAATTCCGTATTTTTTCACGACATCCAACGCCTTCTGAATGTTTAACATCAGAATTATATTAAGACAATTAATTTGTCATATACTCCAGCAGTGACGTCATTCACAATTTGAACGTTGTATTATATGGTAAGCAGTGTACAAGCTGTGTTTTTTTTCTCATAATTTCTTTTATAATTCTACCAGTTAAGTTTTCTTATTTGAAAATTGTTACATAATATTACTTTGTTTTTTTACGTAATGTTTTTAAGTAATTTACTCTTTCATATACCACGGATAAGAATCTTTTTGCCCTAAAGGCCATAGGTTCTGGACACTACGTGTCTGCTCTTCACTATTTTGAAGAGGCTGCTTTATATGCTTATGTATTTTTCTATCTGATTTTCCAATAGATTTCACCCTGTATAATAAACAAACTTAAAATAATATAATAATACTGTAACTTTTTAATAAACCTTATTATGGAACAAGCTCAGATATACTTGTGTGTCATGTCTCTACTTTCATAAGTACATATAAGTAACAATTTAGATAACAGCGTAAAGATACAGTTGAGCAAACATATTTGTGCGCGACGCTGGACACAGATACGCCGCGCAGTCGAGCGTAGAACGGACGCGACTGAATTAAACTATCTCTAACATAACCGCACACAGAGTGGCACAACTACTATTCAGTCAAACATTCACTTGTTATTGTACTCTTGTAGAGAATAGGTTGATACAAAGGTGACAATCTACTTTAATACGTCCATAACCTCATAAAATATGTCCCAAATCTTTAGTAGCTTTTCATTTGTACCAATTTTTAAGAAGTTCAAATACAGAACGGACATTTCGCTTACTAGTTAGCTTAGTAGAACGGGCATTTCGCTTACGAGTATAGTAGGAGACAGTAAATTACTTTCTTTTTATTTAGTGTTACTTTTATAAAGATAAACGTGGTAAATAAACGATATAAGCGAACATAAAGTTGCACATTATAACATAAGAACGATAACATAGCGGTATGTTGGCCTCCGCTACTGAAGGACAACTCATAAAAACTAATGTTCGCAATTACGTAACATAAATGATATTTGAGTGGTTACATAACGGGCACTACTCCACTCAGATTGGCAATACAAACACGACATAACAACGTTATAGCTCATGTGTGTATATCTGTGTACTACATATACTAAATAACTACCTACTATTGTACTCGTACTGTAACACCTACTTAAGCTTTAATGATAAAGAATAACTATTTAGCTCAACTTGTATGTTTTATACAAGGATTTTACGTTTAGAAGACATCATAGTCAACATATTAAGTAATACAACATAAAATTCATTGTTTCATCAAGTTAGAAACTAAACACTTAAACAAAAATCAAATCATGAAAAGAAATATTTCAGTTTAGAGTACTAAAGACATTGTTTTAAATTCTCGTGACCTTAGAAAATACTAAATTATCTTGCTTACTTACTCCGCTGACTCATCGACCCAAAATTTGACATGGCCTCCGATACGAGAGAAGGCCACTCTGCTCAATCTTTGGCCCCTCTAAATGAAAATATCTAACGTGTATAATTATAAAAATATAAAGCAACATATTTCTTTGTCTGTTAAGAGCAATATTACTATTTCTTAATTCTTTAACTTTTTCTGTGATACTGAGTATCCAGCAAGTTCAGCTGTTTCTTTAACTCGGCATTCTTGTAGTTTACTTTTTTGATTTCTTCTTCACAGTCAGTGCGTTTCTAAAGCAGCGGAATTTTGCTTTAAATGCTATTTAAATTATACCAGAGCAATTGCATTCAGGATCCTCTAAAGCAGCCTTTGTAATAATTGTTGTTTACGTAACTACTTTTAAATATCTTACATTGGTATAAATCTCCACCACTGACATGTTAAACGTATTGCATGTATGTATGTAACAGTATTGCCATTACCATCTTTTATTGTAATAATTATATAAAATCATACACAAATAGAACGAATGTAAGTTAGTTAGCAGCAGTAGTGAAACTGAGTCTAACAATTATAAAGTTATATAGACTTAACTTTAAAATTGTAAGACTCAGTTTCACTCACAGGTTTCACTACTAAATCAATTATAAACACAAAATATGTATTTAAATTATATTATTACCTACAAATCAATGAAACAAAATTTATTTAATAATAGAGGTAATTTCAACGCAATAATTGACAATGAAATTGATACAAATTAAATGTACAATATCCGTTAACTGCAATTTATCCAACACTTTTAATTGTAATATTCGAATTCCACTACAAAAATCTGGTTTGCTTTATATTGTTTAATAATTACGCACATATATCAAGCGCGGATAAAGCTTAAACATCAATCGCCCTCGAAATGAGCGCCATCCGCGTTTAATAATAATCCAGGACTTAAATCATCTCACCGATACTGAGTAAGCTCGTATTTCCAAATAACGATGGTTCGACGTAAAAATATGAATGTTATATGACACGATAATCGCGCCGGAGCCTCTGTTGACTGTCAACATGACGGCTGATATTGGAGCGGAATTATTTAAGACATAATGTGCGCGGCCATTGAAGCGGTCCACGAACAATTGGAAACCGATTCAATATTTGTCATACAGATTGAACGAAAAATTTCATGAGGTAATAGGATTGTTGTGAGCGCTGGTAATATTCAATCTACTTATACCATAATAGTTATTTATAATTATAAAATATAATAGGTATTCATAATATTGTAAGTTGTGAATTATACTAATTTGTTCATTTTGCACGTTTAATTTGATTTTTATGATACTAGTTCTCTCCCTCCATCACATGACATAACATAAAACTACACTTCTCATCAAAAAAATCGAAACAGTTGCAAGTTTGTGTTTTATAAGGATTATCTGAAAAATGTGTATATTTAGGAATATGTGTTATATATCATTTAATAGGGAATTTAATGAGGTTTTCAAATAATCATGTTAATGATCTAAATTCAAATTAAATTTTCATAGATTTCGTATTTTGTTTAACAAGTCGTTTTTACCCTGTACGTAGTTTGACGGAAATTGATAAAATTAGGCACGTAAATGAAAAAAAGCTAGGAAACGTTTATTTAATCACTCGGATACCATTCCCGACCTCTCATTACTGCTTCTGTACGGTTTTTCATCGATCGGATGAGAGTCACGATCAAAAATAGTGGCGCTCTATTTCATTCCTCTTGGATTGCATTTTAAAGCTGGCTAAGTGTTTTTAAGGCATGATCTTTTACACTAATTCGTCTTTTTTATTCATCCCATAGATGTTTAATCGGATTCATGTCCGGGCTTCTTGCTGGCCAATCAATAATAGAGATATCGACTTCAGTAACATAATCTCATACGACGCTCGCGGTGTTTGTCCTAGCATCCTCGTACATAAATGTTAAACCGAGGTCAAGTAAATGTGCATAGGGCATTACAAGAGGTTCAAGATACTGTTCGATGTACCTATGACTGTTAAAAAAGGGCAGACGGGACCCAAACACAAAGACAAACTCGGTCTTGTCGTTGCCACTAATTTCTCCTCAAACAGTCCACGAACTGCCACCATGGATGGCCTTTTCTTTTAATCCTGCATGGTGCAAAGCGTTCTCCATCACTTCTGTAGACCTTAGTCCTTTCATCGTTGCCATACAATACAATTTTGCACTTATCAGAAAGGAGGAACTTGCTCCACTAGATGTATGACCAATTTAGGTAATTACGTAAAAAGTTTAGGCGCGCTTTTCGATGATCTGCAGGTAGTTCCTCCCTATTTGCTGGCTTCTACGGTACAAGTCCACGTTTCTTCAACCTTCTTCTAATTGTAGAGTCACTTACAGCCACCACAGGTTCATCATGAAGCTGCTGCTGCGGTTGAAAGACATTAAGGCGTAGACTTTGTAAGAAAGGTGTTACTATAAATCGATCTACTCGGTCAGAAGTTACCTGTTTTCTGCCAGATCTCTAACGGCGCGTGAACAAACCTGTCTCTTGATAGCGTTTGCAGATTCTATGAAGAGACGAGAGGCTAAGATGCAATATTTCAGCCGTAATAACTGACTAGGTCCAGAATTCAGCAATGCCACCACTTGGCGGTTTTTGCGGGTAAATATCGCATGGACGCAGTAATAAGAGGAGCACGGAACTCTGGGTGCGCGATACGGGTTATTAAATAAATGTTTTCTAGCTTTTTTTTTCATTTACGTGCCTAATTTTATCATTTTCCGTCAAACTACGTACAGGGCAATACGACTTGTTAAACAAAATACGAAATCTATGAAAATTTAATTTGAATTTAGAACATTAACATGATTATTTGAAAACCTCATTAAATTCCCTATTAAATGATATATAACACATATTCCTAAATATACACATTTTTCAGATAATCCTTATAAAACACATACTTGCAACTGTTTCGATTTTTTTGATGAGAAGTGTATATTCTAAGAAAACGTTAGTCTTCATTTGTGAGTATAAAACGTTTCGTAGTTATTACAACGCCGCGTGTCATTTGGTCCCACGTTGGGCGCCAAGTAATAAACATTATCCTCATTATTTAGCAGACAATAGGTCCCAAGGCGTGCGTCATTTTTCCTTTGCGCCCTACAATGTTCTCACTTTGTTCCTCACAATGACATGGCGGAGGCGCAATTCATTTATACAAAGGTTCTTAAGGTGAGATGAAAGAATTAGATGGTGTGATGAGTTTTACAAAATACAAAGCTTTTCTTAGGGAATTTACGTACTATAGAGCGCAACATTATTTTTGTAAATACACACATCAAAAAAGTCTAAGCAACATGCATGATATTACAAATTTACCATTTATATTAATTTATTTTACCATTTATTTTAATTATAACGTTGTATTTTATTTTTAAAATAATATTTTTAGGGTTCTATGATGTAAAAATAACAGCTGTTTTCTTTATAAGTTCTTTTAATAACAGTAATTAACAATATTAGAATATACAGGTACATAAGAAACTAAACTTTTTTTTTACAAATTGAAATTTCTTAAGAAAATGAATTTATTGTGAAAGAATAGGACAATTTAATACAAAGTATGGCCTCCTCTGCTATTCAGAACTTGTCGGCAACGATTATTCATTGAATTAATGAGACTGTTTATGTCATCTTGCGGTATTCGCTCCCAATGGAATTGTAGCAAATCCTTCAGCTGTTGGGTTGTTGTCACTCCGTCCAAGTCCTTCAAAACACGTCTCTGGAGCATGTCCCATGCGTGCTCGATTTGGTTGAGGTCTGGCGATTGTGCAGGCCAGGGCAATACCTGGATGTTCTCCGTTGCCAAGTATTTACTGGTTCGCCGAGCTGTATGTGAACGCGCATTGTCATGCATTAACGTAAAATCGGAGCCAAAGGTTTGTGCAAATGGATGGACATAAGGTCTGAGAATATCCTCAACGTAATTTTCAGCGTTCATGTTTCCATTTACAAAAACGAGCTCAGTTCGCCTGTTCTTCATAATACCCGCCCATACCATAACTGTTGAGCCGCTGTATGGATGAACTTCCTGAACGCACCTGAGTCTTTCAGTATTTCCGGGTCGACGGTACACTCGCACCCTTCTTGTATCAGGCCTAAACCCGAATCGCGACTCATCGGAAAACATAATTTTATCCCATTGTTCCTGGGTCCATGTTATGCGTTCTCTACACCATTCATTTCGACGAGCGCGATTCCCGTGACGTATCGGTGGGCACCTGATAGGGCGTCGAGCTCGTAGGCCGTACTCATGCAGTCGATTTCGCACAGTTTGGGGACTTACATCAACACCACTTGAATTTTGTAGCCTCAAACTTATCTCTCGAGCGGTTAACATCGGCTGGCGTCTTGCAGTCAGTTGTATGTACCGGTCTTGCCGAGTGGTTGTACTCCTTTTACGGCCTGGATGCTGTTCAGCGGGTTCCCCTGTATTATTGTAGCGCTGCCAAAGACGACAAATAACACTTCTATGAATACCAAAATGTCGAGATACCTGAGATTGATTACTTCCCGCTTGCAACATCCCTACAGCTCTTTGCATTTCATCTGCCGTCAAATGACGTCGCTCCATGACGTAAAGAATATCTAACAATTCAATTTTGTCGCCAACTGTATTTAAATGGTTGGTAAAATTATAAAATCAAGACTAAAACGTAGCAATTAACATGCACTCAAATTCAAACAAATTCGCAGTCATTTGAATTTTATGAAAAAAAACAAAACATAATCGAATTTTTTTTTTTACAACCAGCCAGTATGTCATCAATAACAAAAAAGTTTACTTACCTATACACTTTGAGTGAGTAAATACTTAGAAATTAATTAATATAAATGGTAAATTTGTAATATCATGCATGTTGCTTAGACTTTTTTGATGTGTGTAGATACAACAAAAAAGTAATACAATTTTCTTTTATGAGACAAATTGTAAATTTACTTTCTTAATACAAAAGTCTTTATAAATTCCAGTGAAGACAAATTTGCCTATCCGTTGTACCTAAGTTTTTTTTAGGTAGTATTGATATAACTAATTAATTTCACAACGTAAAAATATACATTACATGGTTTTACACTCTTAGATGAGCTAAATATTTGCTTTACAAAGTTTACCATTTTGTACATTATTTTACTGTTTAGTGTTTTGTAGGTAAGTTACGAGTAGTCGAAAAGCATTGGCATTATCTTAACCAAATGAACTTTAACAGGTGTTGGTACATGTTACATCAAATTCAAGTTACAGAATACAGTTACAAAATAATTCCCCTTTATAGAATTTAAGTATGGGTTCTTTGTGACTGAGATGTCTAAAAGTTGTGGAAACAAAGTAAGTTTCGATCGCTTGAAGCAGTTACAAACTCACGATCAAACGTTAAACTAAATTAGGGAAGAATACTTTGAAGACACATGTCACATACAGGTTTATTAGTTTAGTTTTTATAAAATTATAGAGTAGTCTACTGAACTACGTCGTATAACAGAATACGGTTTCAAAATGTCGATACCGGAAATATGAATTATTGTAAAGGACAAAATCAAGGTTTTCAGGAGAGCCAACATAAGATTTCAAGGAAATCTGATTGTAATTTTTGAACTATGGGTTGTACTTAAAAAGTGTCTAGGACAAAGTTTCTTAGATTTTTGTATTCTTTACAGCTAAAATAACAATAAACCAATAAAACCTATAGTTTAAAAGATAGCATGTCCTTTACAGTAAATAACATTGAATAAGGGTGACATACGTTAACAAAATTTTAGATGAACAATGAAGAGCATTGATGTAAGGGACATAAAAGAAATAAGTACAATGGCGACTATTAATGTAAAGGACGTTAAAGAAATTCGTATAATGAAAATCATTGATGTAAGAGACATAAAGAAATAAAATATTTAGAGTTTTTAAAGTAATGGTATCTTAACGGTTACTTTAATACTTAATAAATTTACAAAATCATATTTTATACTATATTTATGCACTACTACTATGCCTTTGTCATAGTTGAAATATTATTAATGTCAGGCCAAATCCTTTTTTGCACTACGTTTGAAGGATCCCATATCATACGATGAGGGAAACACATGAACTGGTGGTTTGTTCCCCAACTCAATTGTTTGGCATAGAAAACCGAACCTTTTGTTGCAAGATGATATCTGACAGATAGTCTGAATATGACATCGTCGACCAGCACAAACGGTTTTGTAATGAAAAGTGGAGGAAGGGACAAAATCAAATAACTCTTTTGAGCACTCTCTGTAGCACATGCGTTAGAACACACTAAGAAACGCGACATCCCTGTTAAGCTGTGACTCCGCGTGATCGGTGATCTGGTCGTTATCGATAATGTGATATGCATGTCGCTGCCGTCAGTATAGGGCTTCCGTAAAATACTTGTCAGAGCCATCCCGAAGTTGTGAGCCTGCGATTTGTAAAGCAGGATAGATACCGCTGCTCTGGAGAAGTAGCGATGCTCCTTGTTCTTGATGTCAGGTTTACGAGTATAAATCGTGTCGAAGGTTCATCGCTGAGATGTTCAAATAATCTTGCATTTATCGCTATTAAACTTATGGCAAAAAGGGAGTCTTTTGGTGCTAAACGCGCAAATCTGAGTGTACTTGGCGTTGCACTTAACCAAATTGTAGGAGTGTCATTAAGCTTATCTTTAGTAATGCTCTTCTAAGATAAAAGAAGATATAGAAACTGCGCCGAGACTCAGCAAACCATACGTAAGTATATTGGACAGAGTGGCACAACCCGCCCTGTGAATTAGCCAACGCAATCAGGGCAGCCTCACCTTTCTAGAGTTAGTCAATTCGATAGTACAAAGCGAAAGTGTTGGGTATCATCGTCGCTTTGCTCGCAGATACGGTTTTCCGTCAAGGGAACGGCAAATGGGGAGGGAGAGCAATCACTTATCTCTCTCAGCCCGCAGATCTAAGCGTAATAGGATGGCGGTAAAAGACGAGCTCCAGCAGCTGTGAGGTGCCTGCGGGTGGCAAACTTTGGCCAGATAAACTAATGGCGTAAAGTCTTTGCAGGCCAAACAGGACGGCGTAATTTACCACGTACGCCACTTTAAGGAGGAAGCGCATGGCTATGCTCCATTATTTTGGGTCCCGCAGACGCGGACCATCACCCGCAGTGAAGGTTTGAGTAAAACCAGCCTTCTCGCGCGTCCTGGTTATTTATGAGTGAGAGAGGTACATCATAGGTTTTTGTCGGCTTATTATAAGGTAGATAACTAAAAATACTTTTATGACCTCTGGGACCATTGATTTTCTTAAAATTATTGTACTTGAGAACTATAATTGGTAGCTTTTTCTTAGAAAAAAAACATAACAAACATGACACAACCTTCGCAAAGCTCTTGCCTTTTCCTTTACCCTTTACTGTGCTTCTTCTTTCAGTTTGTTTCTCTATGCAAAGGTCCATTTTGCGACTTTTGTCACCCCCTAACATCGTATATTATGTTATTTTGCCAAATAAAGAGTTCTTTAATCTTTCTTTCAAGGATAGCATAATTGCTAGCTACTGGCATGTGTAATTGTTTGCATTTTCGCAGAATGTTTAAAAAAGTTATAAATATTACGATGAAAATATGAGGCAAATTTTAATGTACGGGACATGTATTTTATACCTTCTTACGAAACACTAATGTAAAGGACAATACTTCAAACATCTCAAATGATGCAATAACGTATGTGACCTGTTGTAAAATATTTTCAATTTTTATTTAATGTAAGTGCCAAATACTATTAGCAAAGAGACTTACGTTAGTTTTTAAAAAAAAAACATTGAACGTGTCATATACAGCAAGTTTTTTAAAAAGATTTGTCTGTGCCTAAAGAAAAATATGTACTGTAAAGGACATTTTTTTGGAGATATTAAGATTTTAAATACACCAATCGATAGAGCAGGAAATTCTGAATTCAACGATATATATAACTCATTTTCGGCAAAATGTCCTTTACATTAATTCATATTTCCGGTATCGATGTATTTGATTAAGCTTTTTGTACAGTCGGAGGTTTTTTGAGACTTTGTAGTGTGTATATATTTTAGCCTTTGACTGTACCATATCTACCGAACTAAGACATTATTTTTACGATATAAAATCAATAAAAATATGTTTATCATTTTTGTTTTAATTAGTATCAGTAGTACTATGATCACAGAATTAATATTTACTGATATTGACTGTCGAATTAGTAGACTATAAGTAGGTAGGAATCAGCTAATCATATCATATATTGAAGTGGAGACCAGAACTAGGCAGGACTCGAAAGGTCATGTACTAAGGCTCTCCTTATAAAATAAAAATATAAATAAATAATCATCACACATTCACACAACGCCCTCTAGCCCCAAACTAAGCTGAGCTTGTACTATGGGTACTAGACAACGGATAAACATACTTAAATACCAATTTTTTTCTTGTAAATACATACTACATAGAAAACACCCAGACCAATGCAAACGATCATGTTCATATACGCAAAGATTTGCATTGAGCGAGAATCGAACCCGAGTGTTACATTATGTCTATAACCAGAAATGAGCTACAATAGGCAGAGTTTAATGATGATAATGATCTTTAGGTAAGAAAATATATCTGCTGAACAATTTTTTTTGTTTTACCCGGCAGATTAAAACCACTTGCCGGGGGAGTTTATTGCGACACTTTGTGTTAACCCTTGCTATAACTTGCTAATCAAGTAGAAAAAATCATTTTATGAAAAATTTGGCTCAATATTAAATGTCGTTTATATCGTGTTGCTTAGGATCACTGATGAGTCTGTTACTCGGTACAGATGTCAAATTTAGTTTACTGTTTACAAAAGAACTGTAATGTATATTGTACGAGTGCCCGTAGGTGCAGTGGTATAGCGTAAGATAATAGCACTTGTAATGGCTCGAGTCGGTCGCTGCTCGCATCCAAACGAGCCATTATATTAGTTTACGAGCCGCGCGCTCCAACACTTGTTTGTTCTACAATTGTAACTAAACTACTTTGTATTGTAAAACTTTATGCTCTTTTAGTTGCCCAGTTATATCTGACACTATAAACTTTACTTCTCCTTGTAATATTATTGCTTGCTACAGGTTACTTGAACATATTGCTACTGAAACTACGTAGTGATATGTTCTCTTATTACCGATATATCTTTATATATAAATTGCGTTATTTGACACAACATTAATAGCGCTAAACCAACTTTTAACAAAAAATACATTTTAGCATGTCTTTTTACAAAATTAATGAACAACAATTACATTTACAATGACGACCTCTGTGGCGTAGTGGTTATAAAACATGACTCCTACGCAGAGATCTCGGGTTCGATTCTCGCTCAATGCAAATCTTTGCGTATATGAACATGATCGTTTGCATTGGTCTGGGTGTTTTCTATGTAGTATGTATTTACAAGAAAAAAATGGGTATTTAAGTATGTTTATCCGTTGTCTAGTACCCATAGTACAAGCTCAGCTTAGTTTGGGACTAGAGGGCGTTGTGTGAATGTGTGATGATTATTTATTTATATTTTTATTTTATAAAGCTAGTGGGGCTCAGAGAAAACATAATCATTATAATAATATTGTGTAAGGTTAAAACAGTATCCAAAAATCTTTATTATAGTTTGTTGCCCAAATTTACTTATTTTGACCGTCATAATATCAGTTGTGACCAGAATTTTACTTCATAAGTTATGAAGCTGAAATTATCATAAATAATAAGTTTGAATAGCACCATCAAGCCCACCTACTATTTTACCTCTGAAGCATGACAGGAGAGCATTCACTCTTTGTGTGAACTGTACACATACAAAACAATAAAATAATAAATGAATAAAATTTATACATTTGTCATCAAAATAATCTTTCCGCAGAGCGAAGCCAAAAAACATTCAGCGTCACGAGAGACATTTATTAAGAACAGCATAGAATGAGTTTCCACGTGACTTACTTAAGTAGGCCTCTAACCACAAGCATAGTAGTATATTCCAGGGCTCAAGCTTACGTTGGTCACTTGGCAGACGTCGTAGGATTAAGTAGATTATACTCGTGTGCCGCTTACGTTACCCGCCGCTACACGTCGTTCTAATAAAAGTGCTTTTGAAAAGTGTTTGTCGCTATTTCTTACTGCAAAATGATAATGTCATTATGATCAATAACATAAAGCATGTAAGTAGTTACATTAAACGCAGTTCTATAATCATACAAAGACACAGCGTGACAAATACATGACGAGGGTAATTCTTTTGTGTTGCTGGACGTGTCTGACAGCTGCTACTAATTGTTAACGGCGCACATTAGAACCCTTCATTATTATACAACCTTACGTGCTTTTATTATTTTATGTTTTGCATGGCACAAAAATGTTTTAAAAACAAGTATATATTAGAAGAAATATTTAGAAGTATATATTTAGAATAATTCAAATGTAACTGAATGCTAAGTCAAATGTAACTTTTATGGCACGAGTGCCTTAAATTGTTGTTATTTTTTTCTCTCCATCAAAATTCGATTTTCTTTTCAGTGAGAAATACAAAAGTATCTATTACACTTAGTACATTAATGGTTGACATAAAACAAATATTATAAGGACATTTATGTTTTGTTTTTGTTTACTTTTAATGTGGAGTACATTGAGTATTTTTGTTAACAAAGGTACTTACTTATTGTTTTTTCTTTGAATTATAAAAGAAATAATGTTAAGTGTGAACACCGTTAAAGTTACAAGATAAACATACATCACGTGGAATCATTTTACGAATAGTAACAAAGTTTCCAGCTTATTATTTAATTTACTTATGTTATTATTTAATCAAAGTACTGTTAAGAAGTAGAAAATACTATATTCATAGCTCTACATAATGACCGGACCAAGAGTTCATTTTCTTTAAATTATAAAATGATTACCAGCTGTAACAACTTCATATACACCTATCTTTCTGATTTCCAGGTTTTATCTGTCGACTATGAATATTAACAACGATTACGTGATCCGTTATTTTCACAACTTTTGTGTTCAAATAAATATATTTAGGTTATAAAAAAAATCTTTTCTTTCTTTCAATCTACTTACGCAGTGTTTTCAAGAGTCAATTTACAAAAGTGCTGTCTGATTACGATCAATACAGTTTTAATTAAATCAACTTCAATATTCAAGTGAACTCGAAACTTGAGCAAGCCAATGAGTGATTCTCAAACTCGTTAACAACTAAAATTAAAAAGAGACGATTAAATCTCAAAGGCCTCGTATCTGGTCCGGGGACAGCTACAATACAGCCTCACCAACTTCGCACAAACTTGTAACTTCATAAACAAATTATAAAGATATTTTAAGAGGTTTTAGATAAGAGCTTTTGTGTATTCATGTTTACAGTTTAAACAAAATTCTCAACTATTTCATCAAACCAACAATGTTGTACAATCATTATTATATACCACTTTGCTTTAAAACATTTTTTTGTTTAATTCAAAATTATAAAACATATCTATACTATATAATAAAACTGTAGAGAGATCAATTCTGTACATTGAATATATGTTAAAAATTAATATTGGACGATGAATGGTGATCGACACTAATGCCGAAAATGCAATCAATAAATTTTTTGTCTGTCTGTCTGTCTGTCTGTCTGTCTGTCTGTCTGTATGTCTGTATGTGCACGCATGGGTCAAAAACTACTGAAGGCATTTAAACCAAACTTGGTACGATTGTAGTCCATACTCCCGGGCTGGTTATAGGCTGTATAACATAACGCTAAGACACATAGGAGCTGAGCAGTGACGAAAAATTTGAAGCAAGTCGGTTGTAAAAACGCGCGTTCGAGCTCTTATCATCGCATACGTTGATCATACGCCAAAAATATGTATTACAAAAATAATGGTCTTCAAAAAATGTACAAAAAAGTCCTAAGTAGTATATATCTATCTTTTATATATTAGTCACAATAACGTGTTTAATCGTTAAGGTTTTCTTCAAAGTGTATTAAATACATAAATATATTGTAATTTGCATAGACATCTCTTTTTCAAATTCCCATATTTCAAATGTACACTTTAATATCCTATTTATAAAAAAAAAATTATAGAAATCGGTTTATAAACACACAAGATATAGATGAAAGAAAATTTCCAAATGTCGCCGCGCCAGTATGAGTACGGCTGTACGGTTGATTTTTGTTTAACGTCCGAAACGGCCAACCGGTGCATCTATATAATTTCATTCACATTGACTCTTAATGCGAACGGACGTGGTTCTTATTGACTCTTCTCGGAATAAGCGCGCTTTAGATATTAAAATACATAGATACGTAGTTTTTAGGTATTAAGTTTAAAGTAGGTAATCTATCTATCTTCTATACTATAATAAAACTGTAGAGGTCGAAATGTCTGATTCTGATCATCTTTTCGAAAATTCAGATAAAAATTATCTATAAAATCTAGAAAAAAGTCAAATAGCAACAACAAAGAATTAATGTCTATCTGTCACACATCTTTAAAACGAATTAAAATATAATCTTAAGACCAATGCATTGTATTGTAGCCTTTCTTATTAGGCTTAAACTGAGGTATGTTTCAACAAAATCGGATAAGTATTACTCGAGATATCGCTAGATCTCTTTATTAGAACAGTCCAATACAAATCAGGGGTCATGAAAAATGGATTTGGTTCAATGTTGAATGAATTTAAATTACGTTTCTTTTGTTCACGAGATGGCGTTACCAGTTAGTAATCATAAAATAAATGAGTTTTTAAATAATCTATAACTATTTTATTATTAAGTGCTACTAATAAGTTATTCCTTTTAAATGATAATAAAATTAACCATGAATCGTATGCGTAATATCAATTATAAGTCTTATTAAATTAAATCAATTATAAGTTTACTTGATTGTTATATTTTTGTGTTTTTCGTAATTGAAACGAAATCTAATTAAATATAAATTGTATTAGTAAGCTATTAATCAAAAGTATCAATTATTCTTTTGGTATTAATTTAGTTTAAACTGTAGTAGTTACTGGTCAACGTAAAAGTATGCAACAGACTCTCCACCTGTTTATGTTAATGTAAATAAATACAAATAACCTTTATTAGTTAATCACAGGTACAAAACATCTGACAAAAATAAAAAGTCTTTCCCTGTATTGCTAATATTGGCGTACAAACTTAATTTTTTAAAGTTAAACTATACCTATACTTAATCATAAATATTAAATGGAATTAAAATAACATTCCTTTTCTCACAATCTTATTATAACTGCAATTATAACACACTTAAATAACTATTTAATAATTAATAATATATGGGTATAATATAACAGACAACATAATAAGTAAAACTTTTTTTCTTTATTAAATCATTTTACACATTATTGCTATTTGTCAACATTAAAAAAATACAAAACTAACAATAAAATATAGAAATACAATCACAAAACATTAAATTTTTATTCAAAGTGTTTGTGTTTATTTTATTAAGTAATTCAAAAATACCGCACGCAGTTTATCTATAGATAATAATAATAATATAGTCGAGTCTAAGTTTAGTCAAATATTTTTTGCTAGATGGTAAAAAGGTGTTAGGTACAATAATGGCTAACGCAGACCTGGACGGCATGGCAAAGTATTTTAATTTTTACTAATGGAAATTCAACCGCACTGTTGCAGAAATACGACATAAATTGCTATGCTTTAAAATGATGCCGCGGCATTGAAAGGGATTTTTCTGCGTTAGCCATAAGTTATTTCAGCATTTTTTTTACAAAAGACAAATCACACACTAGCCTTTAAAAATATCAATTTAACGGACACAAACAACATCCAGACTAAGGACAATAGTTTGTGTATCACAATTGTCCTCCATGGGAATCGAACCTGCGACCTCATGCACGCCAGCCATGTAATGCGACCGCCGCGCCACCGAGGCAGGTAATTCTGCCGCACCATAACGTGACGTGCAAATGTATTCATTCATAATTAATTAGCGATTATCCGTGTGGTGACGGAGTAAGAATACAATATGTCACCTCCCCATCTCATCCCATGGGTGGCGTAAAACCGACTAAGGGACTACTCATGCACAGGACTACTCAGGGTGAATATTATCTTTACGAAATAAAAATGAAGGAAAACTTGAAATTAAACCCTATACCAATCCGACTGACCTGCGTGGTATAAGTAGGCCAAGTATCTCTCCGTCACGGGAGGAGGCGCGTCCTTGCAGTGGGACATTAATGGGCTGTTATGATGAAATAAGCGATGTCATTTATTTTAACTTACAAATTTGACAACAGATGGCATTGTGCCTGTGACGTCATTTTCAGTATCGCGGTGTTAAGATTTTCCTTGAAAGAATGACGTTCGCTCATGTCTTTCAGCATAAGTTTAGACGCAGTCTTCATAGATCTGTCTTTGTAATGTAAAGGTCTGTTTTTGAAAAGGTTTTGGTTCGTTCGTTAATTTTACAATTCGTTTGTAGGTATATCTGTTTGTTATAAGGTTTAAAAAACGATTTTTCAGTATTAAATCGAAATGCGAAGTAAGTAACATCCGCCACGCGAACGAAGTCGCGGGCACAGCAGCTAGTTATTAATAATGCCTTTGCACTAGGTACATAAATATAAACACGTGGAATGTAATTCTACTTACTCAAAATTGTTGACGTGAGTGAAATTTCTGTTTCACAGTAGAATGAATCTGTACAAAGCACAGCGGATGTTCATTGCAAACAGACACAATAGCTCTAAGAACGAAATCGCGCTAAGCCACGGATAGGTATATTTAGAAACATACGTATTACAAAAGACTTATTACAAGTGTACCTCATCGTTTTGTGAATGGAACATCGAGTTTTGAAAACATTGTTTCATTAATTCTACCTTCAATCATGTGAATTTTCTTCTCGTTCTGAAAAACCTCTACTTATATAAAAACTTCTTCGTTAAATGAAGATGTCATCGGGAAGCCAAGTTTCTATTTATCACAAGAAGAGGTCCACTTTTGTAAAAGTATAATTTAAAACATATTATGTAAAAGATTATAATAAAACTTCATTACAAGAAAATATGAAGTACAAATAATTTCCTTTAGTTTTCTCTTTTCATAAAGTACAATACATACTTATTTTCATGAATGTTAAACTTCCTAAAACTTGCAACGCTACCTTGGAAGTAGTTTCAAAATTTGCGTTAAACACTTAAACAGATACAAAGGACGCAACAAATATTTAACATAATGCATAATTTTAAATAGTCCTGGAAGCACCGGCTATGTAAATTTAATGTAAAAAAAATAATAAAGTGATACAACGGCGCAGCGCGGCAGAGTAACTGCGGCTACCTAAATAAATAAAGAGAATGATAATATTCAAGTCACAAAAATGAATTACAAATGAATGTATATTTTCTTTGAGTTTTTAATTAAAATGAGAGTGATTTATGACGTCCTCCCGTTATTGTTTTAACAGATAAGTTATGCTCAAGTTTTTAGCGCTACGCCTCAGCTTCGTCCAATATTGAGTTATCCGACGTAAGCCTTCTGAGCACTGGAAGCGTAAAGTTTCGTCGCGGTTTGTTCAACTATTTGTAACAATATGATTCACTCATAACTTCTGTCATTGACTGAGTATTACGATACTACAACTTTTTGTAT
Organism: Schrankia costaestrigalis; assembly: GCA_905475405.1. Lineage (NCBI taxonomy): Eukaryota > Metazoa > Arthropoda > Insecta > Lepidoptera > Erebidae > Schrankia > Schrankia costaestrigalis. Next base: position 23,542,225 of record FR997827.1, on the reverse strand, counting down.
TGTCACTTGTGTTTAGGTTTCTATTAAGTAATTATTATTAAGTAAACCGTGGACTTTTAGATTAAATAAGCATAAAGTCGTGACAGTGTAGCAGAACAAACACGCTTAAGTGGAAAACTTTAGTCACGACTACTAACTGCTTACAACTTTTCGTGATTTCGAAACAACACCTTGCATATTATGCTTTGATGTTTTTACAGATGTTAGCGGCCATCCTATAACATTGTGTCTTACAAGGATGGCGTGTTTTCATAATATTATTTATTGAAATATTCAATCAATCAAATCGTTTATTTGTGTAAAATAAAATATGATATAACCTCACATCGATAGTTGTCGGCACCCCAACAATAAGCACTTGACTGCTACTAGGTCAGGCGCGTTCCACGAAGTTAGAGCGGTCGTCGGCTTGAACTTCGTCGTCTCCCAAACTTGCGAAGTAAACGATAACAGTTTATGCTCAATTAATATTCAAGATACAAGGCGATTGTTATTTTGTACGAAACTTTAAGAACAAACTTAATTCACCACCGAACAACATGAATAACTTAAAAAAGAAACGAAAGATAAATAAATACAGCTTCTTGTGTCTGGACAGTTTGTGAAACCAGTGGATAGGTTTTGTTGAAATTATAAAATAATATGTTAAGCAACGAAGTTATAAATCAAAAAACATCATAGTAGATAAGAGCGTCCCTATATTGGGCCAGACGAATTAGGGTCGTCGTAGCACACATAATAATATGTGTTTTGACATTATCAAAAAGGAATGGGATCGTCTCCGTATCAACTCGAGCCGTTCATATTTTTAGTATGAAACTCCTTACCGTAACGCACACTAATCGGAATAGTAACGTAATCGGATTTTTGACGTTTGAGACGAAGGAAAAAAGCGAGGCGGTGCGGTGATCCCTTTACGTTTTGATATGTTTGCTACGAACCTTAGTAACGAGTTGTTACTTTACGTTGGTCTTTCAGTATTTTGTTAAACTCTACATAATCGTTTAAAAGAGACTACTGCACTCTTTGATTCCCCCATTTTTATACCGTGTGTATGAAATTTGGCGACACTCTTGTCACGTGATCTTCTTACGTCACTACAAGAATATATCAAATGTGTATTATTAGAATAAGTAGGTATAGCTTTGATTGCGAGTTCCGGTACTTCAACTTTATCAACCAATTTACGTTCATTAATAAGTACATCCTTCTAATAAATATCATATGGATAATGGAAATAGAGAATGGATGGATGGATGGATGTTTGTTACTCTTTCACGCAAAAACTACTGAATGGATTTTGATGAAATTTGGAATATAGGCAGTTTAGTGTGTAGAATAACATTAAGGCTACACATACCACGCTGGTGAAGCCGCGGGCATCCGCTAGATAAAAATAAATAAACAACTTCACTACATGATCTCTTTTCACCTTATAGAAAAAAAGGGTTAACATTTTTAAATCAAATAAATTCAAATTATTTATATTGTACATACACAATACCTACTAATAACATACATTATAATGTTCTATTCTGCAAATCGCCTTTATCTAATATACTGTTACAGCTTAGACACAAGCTCTACCTCGCAAGTTATTAGAGAACTTCAAGCTGGGAATAGTCGAAATAGCTCTTTAGCTCAGGAATGCTTTGATTTGAACTTACTATTACTCATTGTAAGATACTAACTTATTTAGAGGTGTTTATTGTATTAAGCCCAGTCTACGATACAATCAACATTAAATCTGTGCGTGTGTATGATTAATTAGGGTTATAGGACCTTATAGGATCACTTTGTTGTCCGTCTGTGCGTCCGTCTGTCTGTCAAGACCATTTATCTCAGGAACGCGTGGAGGTATCAAGCTGACATTTTCACCAAATACTAAGGCTTGTTGCTTCTTAGTGCCGTAAAAAAATCAAACTGCTAATTCAACGCAATCAAGAGATATAATCGTTTTTGTCGCAAATTTAGAGGGGTAAAGGCAAAAACCTACAGGGTACTTCCAGTCTACCTACAAACTTGAAATTTGGCATGAAGCAATGTCTTATTGTACATGTAATGGGAAAATTCCGAAAATCTTAAATTTTTACTTTAATCATATTATATTTTGATTTCATAGAATTTTGGCGGGAAAGCTGAGTCACGTGACCTGTGACGTCATAGAATTTTGGTCACGTGACCCATAACGTCATAGAATTTTGACAGATGAGTCGTGACGTCACAGAATTTTTGACAGATGATTTGTGACGTCATATTATTTTGGCGGGAGAATATATGAGACCTCTGTCACTTTGTTGATAGGCGTGACGTCATAGCATTTTTGACAGATGAGTCGTGACGTCACAGAGTTTTGGCGGGAAAATATATTTTGACAGCTAAGTCATGATGTCATTGAATTTATGACAGCTGAGTCGTGCCGTCATTGAATTTTGGCGGAAAAAATAGTATTTAAACAGTTGAATCCTGACGTTATCACAATTTGGCGACAAAATAAATAGGTTTGTACGGAACCCTCGGTGCGCGAGTCAGACTCGCACTTGACCGGTTTTATTTTTAAAATTATATTTATATGAGCTGTATTTGGAATCAGTAAAGTGTATATGACTCGTAAAACATTCTCCCTGGCTCAGTGGCGTAGCTCGTGAAAGCGGCTGCCGTGCACAAGGTTGCGGGTTTGATTCCCACGCAGGACATGTCTTTGTATGATTCATAAATTGTTGTGATCTTTGAGTCTGTAAAATTGATGTTTGTCAAAGTTCCTGCGACACAGGGCATGATCTCTAGTGCGGAAGTTGACTTTAAAAAACGTTTTTGTGAGAAATATTAAAACATTGTAGGATAACGGCAACTCGGTCGGCTCGTGGAGTCTAGCGGCCAAAAACGTCTGAACACATTGTTCAGATGTATTTTACTTAGATGATGCTCCAAACTGTTCTTTTTATTTTCTAATTTATTTCGATAATTTATAACAAACTTAAGCTTAATAAGTTATAACAAATAAATGTAATAACAACTTAAAGTACTATTGAAAATGAACTGTCTCCAAGTTTAGAGTTTCCTTTAACACCAGTAAGTAGCAATGAAACATGTTGAGATAGCAGAACAGGAGCGGGCGGCACGTGTCGGCGCTAGTTGCGCAAGTTATGAACCAACGTTGTTCCGTGAAGTGGCCGAGTCCGCGCAACTAAATAACTGCACCCAAACACTGTACAAAGGTATTAGCGGAGACTGAACCACGGACTTGCTTAATACAATGGTCTAAGTATCAATCGGACAGCGGTAGTTTTGCCCACAAATAGTGCAAATTGTGTAATTTTGGGAAATGTTTTCTAATATTAGTAAAAAAAGTTGTATTCTATAAACTATCAATCTATTATTGATCACAACTCCAACCCACATTTACTTATGTTTTTAGCAAGGGGCCGTATTGGTCAGTACCACCGCTTTGTCCGCTTAATCTACCTCCAAGCAGTAACAAGTATGAAAATGTTCTAGTGTTTATGTAGAGGAGGCGGTTACTATTTATTTTTGGATAAGTCTCAGGTCATCACTAGCTGCCACCTGACGTAATTAAAAGGTGTTTAATAACTATGTAACATGTTTGCTAAGGAAAGTTACAAGTAAGTATGCACGAGGTCCGAGTAAGTAAGTGAAAACTGTTTTATTTTCATTCCTAGAGCTTGCGACTTTATTTTGTACCGCACATCACATTTCGGAGTTGCAACGAATTCAATTAAAGCGGGATGCAATCCCCCCTCCCGTCCCACACCTCGTCTCCTCTCACGTCCTGTCTGTTCTTGCAGTGTGTTGCGACGTCTTGCGCGCTCACGATAATGGCCGGGTGATGCTCACAGCGGCACTACGACACTTGATTGCTCCATTCTGCTGATATGTGTATCGCACTTGAGACATATCAGGCAACGTGTGGTGTGTAAAAACTTTGTTCTAGCTCACTAATGCATTGTTGTTTTTGTTTCTTGCATTTCCTTCAATTTTGCAGACATATTATTATTGATTACTGATTGCTGATTATTAATACAATTTAAAAGTACTTAAGGGATCATTTTAGATGCATGAAGTACTTAAGCTAAAATTTAGGCTCTATAGTAAATTTAAAAAGAATCATGTGAAGTAATCCAGATTTGCTATTTAAAAAGAAAACTATTTTGTATGCAATACGAACATACCACTATGAATGTGCAAGTAGTTGAAAATAATATGGGTAAATCTAACACTGCAAAAACAAAAGAAGTATATTAGTGTATCGAGTTGCTTTCCGTCTCAGAAATGCCATGCATAGATATTAATGGACCGTTTTGTACAGTTTTATTTTCGTTAATAAATATAAAGTTTTTGTCTACGTCTTTATAAAATATTATGATACTAAGAACAATTGACTAGAATCGCGGATCGTGTTGTTATTTTACGTTCGAAGCAGTAAATAAAGTAGCTCGCAATAAAGAGAACGTTTATAGACGCGCCACGATCAAAGCTCTGTCACATATACGTATTCAATAACTATAAGTAATACTGACTTATGTCGCTTTGTATTAAGCTATATTGAATACTTCTAAGAAATTATTGTTGTTTTTTACTATTTTATTGGATTTTCTGCCTTGTTCATTTGTTAACTTATTATTTTAATAAGAAAAGGATATTTATAAAAGCACTACAAATATTGTTCTCTTAATAATTTCTATTGTATTAATAATTCTGATTGCGAAAAAATATCTCTCTCTGAAGTAGGTTCTGAGGATCGTGGTCTGCATCATAAAATATAACTAAGCGGAAAAACTAACACAACTACACTACACTACGACACACAAGCTAAGCGAGCGAAGCAAGCGTGCTGAGGTAGCAGCCGGCGAGTGCCAAGTACATGATTATGGTGAGGAAGATTCATATTATTATTATTATGTAGTTTCGTAAAATTATTATATCTTTGGTAAGTATGCATTTAGAATATCAGCATTAAATAGCATGGGATTTTGAAGTCTCATAGCAATTAAATTTTCCTGCATTGCACAAACTGCAGTTGAGATACTTATTAATACTTACAGATAACTTTTGCTTTTGTGCAATAATTGTTTGATTTTTTTTAAAACAAAGGGATGATGAATACAAATTCAACTGTTTCATGGTTACCAAATATATATTAATTTGGATCTACTATTTCTTACTCTCTTACTGTAATTATTATTTATGTATGATATGCCACGTACTTGTAAAACAAATATGATAATCCGTCTTTGATCTCAACTAAGGTGTGGGAATAGCAACAGGTTTAATCTCGTGATCCAATTATAGATTTAACTTGGGTTTACTGGTTTGTATGTTCCGTTATGTAAGGTATACACAACGTTGTTTAAAAAATAACATTAAATCAATAATTTAATACACGAACCATGTTATAATTAAAATCTAATACAAATGAAAAACTCTACTTCATTACTTTTTTTATATATAAAAAACACGGCAATATGACCATATCGAACCTGATGGAAATCGCGAGTCGTGATTATCTTGCCGGTGTGGCCAAATGCTTCTTCACAATACGTTTGAAGGACCCAATGTCATACGATGGAGGAAATACGTGAGCCGGAAGTTGGTTCCGTAACTTAATAGTTCGGCATAGGAACGAATTCTCGAACCTTTTGGTGCGAGTCGATATCCGACAGACCGTTTGAGTATGACACCGAAAACCGGCACGAGTGGTCCTGTTATGAAAAGGGGACGGAGGATTAAGATCAAATAATTCTTCAGAGCACTCTACTGGTACACGGGATAGAACATACTAAGAGACGCGATATCTCTGCGTAGCTGTAGCGACTCCGCGTGCTCCGGGACCTGGGTGTCATCAACTATGCGGAACGCATGTCACTGCAGTCGGTCTTGGGCTTCCACGAGATACTTGGCAGAGCCATCCCAAAAGATGCGAACAGAACTCCATGCTGCTCCGAACCTGCGTTTTGTAGAGCAAGTACCGCTGCTCCGGAGTGAAGTATCGCTGCACTTTGTTCAGGATACCAAGTTTACGTGAAACCGTGCTGATTACTACTTCGACATAGTCACGATTGTTTAAATCATGTCGAAGGTTCATCCCTAAGATGTTTAATTTAGTCTAAAGCGACTGCGTAGTGCCCTGAAGAGAGGGTAGTGGCATAAAGGGTGACTTTTTAGTGCTAGACGCGCAACAAAATATTACAGAAATGAATCAAAACAATGATAATGTAATATTGTTCACAAACACGAGTCAGAAATGGTCTTGTGTTTAAGTTAAGCCTATGAGCTTATCTCAGCGCCAGTAGATATACTCGTAACAATAATACTTGCACGCGAGAGATTGAGCGCGTTCTGGCGGAGCTAAGCCAGATTACGATCTAAATGATCCGAATGTGACGATATTTGTATACCTACTTAGTGGCATTATATTATACGTTACCTACAAGTAACATTGTGATACATATATTTTTTTTTTGTCATAGAATTTTGGCGCGAAAATGGTTTTTGACGACTGAGTCGTGACGTCACAGAATTTTGACAGATGAGTCGTGACGTCATTGAATTTTGGCGGGATAATAAATAGGTTTGCGCGTTTAGCACAAAAAAGTCCCCCTTTCTACCACTACCCTCTCTTCAGGGCACTACGCTGTTGCTGCAGACAAACTTAAACATCTTAGTTGATGAACCTTCGACGTGATCTAAACAACCGTGACTACGTCGAAGGAGTAATCACCACAGTTTCACGTAAACTTGGCATCCTGAACAGGGTGCGGCGATACTTCACACCGGAGCAGCGGTACCTGCTCTACAAAACGCAGGTTCGGAGCAGCATGGAGTACTGTTCGCATCTTTGGGTTGGCTCTGCCAAGTATCTCGTGGAAGCCCTGGACCGACTGCAGCGGCATGCGTTCCGCATATTTGATGACACCCAGGTCACGGAGCACGCGGAGTCGCTACAGCTTCGCAGAGATATCGCGTCTCTTAGTGTCTTCTATCGCATGTACCATGGAGAGTGCTCTGAAGAGTTATTCGATCTTGTTCCTCCGTCCCCTTTTCATAACAGGACCACTCGTGCCGGTTTGCGGAGTCATTCTCAGACGGTCTGTCGGATATCGGCTCGCACCAAGAGGTTCGGGAATTCCTTCTTATGCCGAACCATTAAGTTGTGGAACCAGCTTCCGGCTCACGTATTTCCTCCATCATATGATATTGGTTCATTCAAACGCAGTGTGAAGAAGCATTTGGCCAAACCGGCAAGATGATGACGACGGATTGAAGTTGTTTTAGGACTTCTATCCGTTGGCTTCATTTATGGACTATACTCGCGCTTTCCATCAGGTTCGATATAGTCATATTGCCGTGTTTAGTAAAAAAAAACAAAAAAAAATGAAATTTAAAAAAATCCCTGATAAATTTATCAAAATTAAATGAATAGTTTCAAATAACAAAATGTACGGAATAATTGTATGAAAGTCATCACAGTAAAAATTGTGCATAACAATAGCAGTTAACGATGAGAGTAAATTCGAAGCCGTGACAGAATTCGAATATTATGCAACCTTACTTGCCTCTTCATCAAAATTTGTCCAATATTTTTCAAAATAAAGATGCGATGATATTTTTTATTTAATTCCATAAAATATATCATTGGCATTGGGTAGAATACGATCATGAATACAATGACAGTTATTTGCTTAGGCACTTAATTATTTATAAGCGCATTGGGTGTATTGTTTAAGGCAACTTGTTGAATAGTATTTTATAAACTGAAATAGACTCAATAACAAACTCCTATTGAAGAGTAGACATAATAAAATCTCACGTAGTGTTACGCTGCAAGTCAGTGTAACGCAATATAAAACAGTACACAGTGGAGGAGACGTTAATATCGTGAACAATATAATTGAGTTCCGCGGCGGCGCTCGTGGCATCGCATCGCATTACTGTTTGTACCTCGCTACAGGAGTCGTACTCGCGAGGAACTCTGGCGTACCGCACAATACGGTTAACCTACTTTAAATTGTATTAAAAAGTGTTTTCATCTTTGTTGAAGGATAAAATATATTACATTTGAGAACACATTTTGTACAGTATTTAAAAATGTATAAATAACATGGTCTCTGCTATAATTTTTTATATGAAATTCAATGAGATGGGCGTAGAGGGGAAGATTTAGGATTTTTATTTTATAGAGAATGCTTTTCCTACTAATATTTTAAATGGGAAAGTTTGTGAGGATGTATGGATGGATGGTTGGCTGGATGAAGGATGGATGTTTGTTACTTTTTCACGCAAAAACTACTAAATGGATTTTGATGAAATTTGGAATATAGGGTGTAGAATAACATTAAAATGCTACCTATACAACGCGGGTGAAGTCGCGGGCATCAGCTAGTAGGTTATAAAAAGTAAAAAGAAATATTTTGAATCGTAAAATAAAACAATAACAAGCTTTACAAAAGTAGAATATAAGGATATCTTCATAACGAAAAAAGAGTCAAAAATGGATTACTGACGTTTGGCAAAAAACGTTTCCCAAAGTGACACTTACCAAAGTATGTTTCCCAAATTATCATTTCCCAAAACAACATTTGGCAAAACCATCATTTCGCAATTTTACAGATAGCAAAACTATTTTTAGCAAATTCTTGTTTAGCAAATAATTACATAGCAATGTTTCATTTTACCAAATATGGTTTGGCAAATATATTAATAATTCGAATTCCTGACAGATAACAAGTTTTTACACAATAGAGAATGTATTAGTTTAGTATATTAGTATTAGTTTCCATTATTAGATTTTGTTTTATTTATTAATTTATTCTACTTCTTGTTTTAATTGACTTTGGTTCTGTACATTTTAAAAAACTTTTGCAAAATAACTTTTTAATTTATTTTTGTAACCTATGTAAAATTTTGCATGCCTACCTAGGTAAAATATAGCTGAACTATATGTTTATTTTTAATATCTTTTATCACTATATTTCCAAAATAAATAAATATTCTATTCTATTTATTCCAAAATATTATACATCATTATGATTTACTGAGTCTAAATTCACTCCTTTAAAAACTTGATCTAATTGCACTGACAACAAAAATTAATTCTGGCGCTTCGCCGGCCGCTGCCGCGGCACGCTCGCTTCGCTCGCTCGGCTCGCGCTCTGTTGGGATCACAGTTCAAACCTAACCTAACCCACTTTTTTAGCAGTTCTAATCTAACCTAAATTTTTCACCCATATTAAAATTTAAACGAACTTCCTTAAGGAATATAATTTTGACTAAATAAAGCATTTGCTTATTGTATATTTGACTAAATAAAATTTGACCAAGTAAAAATTTGCCAAATGAATATTTGACCAAGTGAATAAAATGCGAAATGTAAATTTGCTAAGCCTTTTTTTTTGGAAATGAAACTTTGCGATAAGTTTTTTGGGAAGTGAAATTTGACGAAACGTTTTTTGCCAAACGGCAGGATCCCGTCAAAAATGTTAAAGCACATAATTTTTTTTCACACATTGACACAACTCTACTACTTAGTCTCAAATTATTAAGACTACGGCTACTAGACAACGGACATAATTAATATACATACTTAATAATTATAAATAATATTATAAGAATAAACATAGATTTATTTTTGATAATAAAACTCAAGTGGAATAAATAATAGCCTTGAATTTTAATACATCCTAATTTTGTATATCTCACAGTTCTGACAGAGTACTAAATATCCACAAACAGAATATAAAGCCAAATAAATTTTACGTTGCTTTAACTTATTGAAATGAGTAATTAAGTCGAATATAATTTCTAATTTAAGGTTGTGGGAGATCAAGTTTCATTATTATAGATACTTTTACTTCTATTACCTACGCCTAGTTAGCAATTATACATTTCTTAAAACTATATTCGACTCCAACAACTTTTTAAGTAGCAAAATTTATATTGTATTCAATTTAATGTTTGAAAAAATCTAGAGTTTCCTAAGTTACTTCAATTTCTAAGCTATTCTTTGGGTCATCAATCTATTCTTTGGGTCGGTTCTCACTTAAAAAACAAAACGTAAAAATAAGTAAGGTAATATTAAAATATAATAATGTAGTTATTAAGTATTGTTTAAACAATGCAAAGTTTTATTTAAAGAAAGTCCCAAAAGAAAACTTACACGATGACCTAAGAAAATTTGCTGTATAGATTTAATATAATTTATAAGAAGTATGTAGACATAAAAATAACAATAAGTAGTTGCTGAGCTTCAAATAATGTTTAGTCTGTTATTCCTAGTATAACAAGTAATACAAATCCAATAACAGTATTGTAATCAGTGAGCTCCACAAAACAAGTAACACAAACATGGTCAACACCTTCACCGTTCACGTTCTACAAATATTGCTTCAGATCCTACTGATTAATTCTGATAAAGTTCTTAAGGCTGCGTAAACATTTCCGCTCGAAATTCACGTTTATATTCTGAACTCGCTAATAACATTTTGGCTAAATGCACAACAAATATTTGATTATTCCATCGATACCAAGTCCTAAGCAAACACAGTTCTGGCGATGACAGCGGACTCAATAGGAGAAATACTTTTTCTTTTATTGTCAACCAGTAGAGCGCGAGTACAGAAACATGTTTTGAAACGTGGGCTATCTGTGAATGATCTCTCTTTGATACTCGTATCAGTCTGTGGTAATTTTTTTGTTTATTATACACATATTTGTTTAGTTTATTTTTTTAAAAAGATTTGTACTTATAAGGTATTATAAAAGTAGTGTTAATGTAAATAAAAATAATGAGTGGATTAGTGATACGTACAGACTGTAGTTATTTTAAAAGTTGTGTGACAATTCCCCAGCTCTTTGCTTTAGTGAACGTAAAGTGCAGATAGTACAAAATAGAATACCATTTTGAGATTGTTGAATCTGAACACAAAAGAAATTGAATGAAAACAACGGTTCATACACAGAGTTTGTATTGTTGATTTTCATTTGTTACTTGCGCTTTATTGTTTTAGGTTCTCGCTACGTGTAATTTTTATGTAAAATAACCACTATTAAGCTATATTAAAATGGGCGCTTTAAAACAATGACTGGTAAGGTACGACAGATTGTGGAGCTTACTCAAGAAAATTTGTTTTTCTGTATAAAGTAACAAACATTAGTGAATTTTAATTGTTCTTTGTGTTTGAGTTTCTGAGAGAGAAAGCTGTTTCAAATCTCCAATTGTAGTCAGTAATGAAGAACAGCTCAAAGCGCAGAGAGGATCGCAAAGAGCTTTAATCAACTCCTCGAAAGCCTCTCGCTTATTGAAGACGAATACAAAAGGGTGGTGAGAGTACTTTGATTTCTGACGTAACTTAAACCGTCTTAATCAATTTAAGGTGCAGCGTTAAATATACTTTGTAAGCAACACTACTGAATCAAATCTAGCTTTATATTGTCCGATCTTGAACTAAGTGCGCGAAACTTTATTGCATTTGATCTTCTCGAGGTCAATAGATACTTTTCTCCCTATAACAAAGAATAGTAATGTATTTTATGGGTATATATTTGTCTGTTACTTTATTTTACGTTTTAAAAGCGAGTTTTTTATTGTCCTATTTCGAAATATCTATTGTTTTAAAATTCTTTTAAATAAAATTTCCTTGCTTAAGAAATAAAAGTATAAATAAAAAAACGATCAAACATGGAAAATAGGAAAATTATCAGCAAAGAATTGGCTTACGGCTAGGATATAAATCCTACTAGTACAAAGAATTATAATGATAAAAATAGTTTTAGTATTTTTTATACTCAAAATACATTGCTTAAACCTCTAAAACATAATTTTCTAATTAAATGTAACTGTGACAAAATTATTCTGTATAAATATGAAAATTTATTTTTACTTCATTAACTTTTATCATATTTAAATCACTGCTTTTTGGCTTGTCATGTTAACTGTACGAATATTAAAGTAAAACAAGCAAGCTAATTCTCGTAATTATATTTGCTTTAAAACTCATCACAATCTCATGGCTATCAATTTCAAACGTCACTTATGTCAAGTTTGACACTCAATTTAGCAATGAGACAACGCCTAATGCTATTACAGTCTGTAGAGTTGTTAGTTAGAGTTAACCGAAATGTAATTATTCTAAATACATTAAGCCATAAGGTTAAAAATGGGTTTGTAGTAGTTCTTTACTCACTATGTAAATTACGTAACAAGAATCACATTTTATCGTATACAAATAATAAAATACGATTCACCCTGTCGTTCTACATTGAACGAAGACGACTCGCATAAATTCGTCTTCCTTAGAGTAACAAATGTAAGTCAGCATCAATATGAATGTCGGAACGTAACGTCCAGTCAGGCCGGTACCTCACTATATTGATTGTTCTCTTTATTCTCTAGACATCATATATTTTCTTTGTGATAGCCCAATAATCATAGACGTCAGATGAAGAGCTCCTTTGTTACGTACACTCACACCACTTGTAATAATTACGATATTTGACTGTACCACGGTACTTGGTATAAGAGGATCCTTAATTAAGTTTGTAACTGCTTTGATAGAGCGGTCATTGGTATTTGTTTTGTTATTGACACTTCTAATTAGTGATATGATTTGATTAATAAGTAAGACACATTTATATTATTATGTTCTTTTAACATTACTTTTTCCATTCCCTTTTCCCATGAGGGGTAGCCAGATACCACTAAGCGTCTTACAAACTGGCATTCCGCAACCCGCTATTTGACTTGTGGGAAACATCATAATTTTAAACGCTTCTCTATTGTAAAGTAAAGTTTTAATAAAGTTAATAGGTCTCAATTTAGGCGAAAGCCGCAAAGTTTATTTCTGTTTGAAGACGGTAAATACGTTATTAAAAGTTATAGTTCCAATATGAGCGTGGCGAAGGAAGTCTCGAGCCATAACTCTGTGAACTAATAAAACAACAAGAGCTCATGACGAACGACATGAGCTCAACTTACTCAGAACACAATATACCTAGTAGCTGTTATATGTGTAAACTTGCATTTTGATTAAACTTAAAGTATTTGTTGGTACCCGCTGTGTTCAAATTCGACTTGCTCGATTGACTTTCGTATTCTGGAAAGTCAAATACATTTGTTTTCAAAAATAACATGCCCATAAAATATGGGGAGTTTATTTTTCTCATCATCGTAACAGCCCATTAATGTCCCACTGCAGAGACGAGTTTCCCCCCGTGACGGAGGAATATTTAGCCTGCTAATCAGAATATCCTGCTGGCCAGACGGATTGGTATAGGGTTTAATTTAAAGTTTTCTTTATTTTTATTTAATAAAAATAATATTATGTTAGTCACCAATCGGAGAATATTTTTCTCATAATACCTACTGAATAATTAACAAGTGATTCATTGACTTCCTATTAAATTTCGTATAATCTTTAATATTTACATCTTTTTTACTTTGATACATAAATATTGGAGACTTCTGATATAGAGTATAAGTATATCAGGGTCAAATGGAGCGGTGACTGGATTGGAAAAAGGCTTGCGGTGGTTCAGTGATGTGGCGAAGATAAATGACGACGATTAACGAAAAGGATTTATCGAGCGGACGCGGCGAATGTTCCCGAGGACGGACCCAGGGATGTGGACATTAATCAAATTAGTGTTGTCTTTGGGAAAAGACCCCGCATCCTATAAATATATTTCTACCCGCTGCGTGAAAAATACGTTCGCTTTAATTTCGGTGTTTGCGATAAAGGATAGCTGTATACAATGCCGTGGGTTCTTGTCGGATAGCAATTATTGTGTAATTCTTAAATTATTGCACAGTGACATTTACAGATGTTCATGTTGAAGGTCTTATTAAATAAGTCTTGCTTGATCCCTTGTGTGCTAAGTGCGCCCTGACACCTACAATGACAATTTGATGTAAACTTATTATTATTTTATTTAAATTATAAACTTGCATTTTATGTATTGCTGCTTGGTAAAAGGTAGAGGAATCGAATTCCCTAAATAACATGGTGTGATCTACATAATATTATAATCATATTGAGCAGCAACGTTTGTAAAGGTTTGTGCAAAATAGACTTGATTCCTAATATTTCACAATTCAGACCCCGCTGCCTTTTTAAATAAAAATAATGTGTTATTTGAACAGCCGAACAACCCGTAGGCGTTGGGTACTCGTGACATTTGCCCCGCAACTCTATATTAATCACAGGTACGCAGTTATTAATAGCGGCGTAAATAATACTCCAGTTACCAACCCGACGTCAAAGTCCTGTCTGAATCTGCGGAAGATTACTTTTCGCAGTCAACAAAAGATCTTTTGAACCAGAATGGTGGAGTACAGGCTGCAGACATTTCAATTTTCTGATGACTATAATATTGCGAAAACACTAATGTTTTGAGTGTTGCTCATAACTAGTTGAAACCATTAATTTATTCACATTAAGGCTAGCTCAAGCCATGTAAGCAGCATAATATATATGTTCCTACATGTATCATGTGTGTAATGTTATTGTTATTACTTAATGCTTACATGAATCCTACACTGCTTACTCGTATATCTTTGGTAGAGAAAGTCTCAATAATTCATAGTTCTTACAGTTGCACGTTTTTCTTTAGATGAAATGGTTTCTACTTCTTTAATGTTTAATATTATAAATAGCACTATGCTATAAGGATTACAATTTTATGTTTTGTATGATCTCATAAAATAATCTCGTTAAAACTTCCACATTAATAAAACATATTCTCAAAAGTCTAAGCAGCTCTTATAACATTGAAGTAGAAGTCTGTGTCTCATTACTCTCAGTGCACCTCACTACTTGAGAAATTAAGGTCATGGCACATTATACCGGCACCGCAACAGCACCGCTCCACACCAGCATTTAACTTGTCATTCAATTTAGAGCATTAAATCGTGTGTAGTTTAATATATTTCATAATGTCAATATGAAAAAGCCAACGGCGGGCAGTCAGCGCGCTTGCCGCTACCACACAACTCGACCCGCAGCCCGCGTGCTGCAAGCGAGCGTACCTTATGCATACAGCGCGCCGACGGCATGCTCATTACGCGCCGACTCCGAGTCGTGCAAGTCCTAAGCGTGTTCAATTATAAATGTCTTAAAACAATATTGAGTTCGCGGTGACACCAAGCTTACACCTCGCGGCCACCGCGCGGACTGTGAGCTTGCACCTTGCGGACAACGCGTAGTTAGCGCGCTGGCAGCTAGCCGTAGTCTCAAATTCGAGGCGAGGCCGTGCAGCAGCTGTGCTGTTGCGGTGCCGGTATAATGTGCCATGACCTTTAGGATACAATTTTGCACTATGCTGAGAAAATTTCAAATAATAATAGTATGTTATGTTCATTTAAACTATGTATTATTAGCAAAATCATAGTCTTAGATTAGAAGAATAGGAATGCTCTTATATTATAAATACAAAGAAAACTGACTAAAATACGTTATTTGACTAAATTATTTCAATATTTGACATCTAAAGATAAACTCGATGGCACTCTAGTGAATGAAATATTTTTTTATCGATGATTTATTATATTAAAAGTACATATTGCTAATACATTGCCTCACAAAACCGATTGTAGATAATCTCTTTGAGTCAAGGCTAATTTTTAAATCCATAACGTAGATGATGCAACCTGTATTCTAATAACTACACTATCCTTACCATCACAATGTTTCAGTTTTTATATTAGTACAAATTAAACAAACAACCGCTGATAATATCATGGTCTAGTGAACTGCAATCAAACCGCTTTCAACTCATTAACTTTACTACCACACATAATGATTTTAATTGTGTTTGAACGTTGTTTATATGGTTTACGTTTAAATTGTATCATGTGCAGCCCAGTTAACCTCGTTATTATAAATCTTTATTCCATTGGCATGCAAATTCCGTGAGCACGAGATGAATGAGGTATTTTAGCATCTACTAATACTACTATTATTTCTTAATCACTAGAGCTCCGAGAGTCCGTGTGTTGACGGAGTTAGAATGCAATATGTCACCACCCCATCTCATCCCATGGGTGTCGTAAAAACCGACTAAGGGACTTACCGTAAATATTATCTTTACGAAGTAAAAAGAAGGAAAACTTGAAATTAAACCCTATACCAATCCGTCTGGCCAGCGTGGTATTAGGAGGCCAAGTATCCCTTCGTCACGTGAGGAGGCCCGTCCCTGCAGTGGGACATTAATGGGCTGTTATGATGACTAGAGCTCTGAGACTCAGCGAGGACAGACAGGGAGAGGACACGACTCTCCCTGCAGCCCTAGGCAACCTTCATCTCCCGTTAGAGCCCTGCAGCCGGTGTAGGTGTTCCGCCTACACATTACAAAAATATATTACAAAAACAGTGTGGTGCCATACCCTAAAGCCAACGGGTCTTCTTAGGAAGGTGAGAAACCATCTGATTGGTGGGAAAAATTCTTTGTCTCTTGGTATTATATCTTTTCAGGACATGACGAAAAAAGATAAACTTATGGTAATGAAAAATTTTATAATGTTCTAAGTGCAAAATCGACTTGAATGTTGAAAGCGATTACGGAACAAAAGTGATTTCGTTAAAATGAAAGTTTTTAATATTGATGAAATTTTAAAAGGATCAAAAGTAATCATTAATATTTTAAAGGATCAAAAAATTAAAAAAGAACCTTTGCCTCTTCCGATGTTCGTCGATAAGTTTAGTTTCGAGTTTTCCTTTTCAATATTATTTTACAAATCCTAGAACTGTCGACACAAATGTAACTGATCTTATTAAACAGATTCTGTCAACATGTAGCTGTATAAACATTGTAATGCTGGCAACCTATAAACCAATCGCAGGATATTTTGAAGCTGAATTGTTTCACATAATTTGTCAGTACGAGCTTAAGAAACTTGAGAAAATGATTTACAATAGTCGACAAGCTAATTGTTTAATGTGATATTATCAATCTAGGGTGGTGATGGAGGGAAGCCGATGGATAAAAGTGGAAATGTTTGGAGGAGACCTGTGTCCAGCAATGGACATCCATATGCTGATATGATGATGTTGATGAAGATGAGAAAGTAAGAAAACCCCTTTTCCGAATGAAAAATAGAATTAGGTTCCTCTGCAATTCGTATAATAAATATAATTTTATTTAACGCCATCTATGATCTAAATTAAGAATCATTTTGTTAACTTCTTACCATAAGCAAGACCTTAGACTGAAAAGTTACCAACACATTATGAAAACCCAAATCGCTATAACGCCATCTACACGCTTTCCTCTGAACCAGCAACATTAGTACGAGACTGACGTTCATTCGTGAAAGTTAGTACGCCCTTGTCTAGAATAGAGAGCCTTGTTCTCTAAAACTAAATAACAACAGACTATTGTGTTTAGAAAATGTTATTTGCGTAAGTAATTTAATAGAAGAAATGGGTGAATCCAAAACGGTATTGTAAGGCACCCCATAATAAAGGATCGGTGTAAAATATTTACTCATCTCACAATTACTTTGCTGGTATTGCCGGTATTTTATATGTTCTGCTATTATGGCCACAACTGATTTTTTAAAATCAAATAATGTCATCTACGAGTAAATCTTTTATTTATAATCTTACTAATTCCTACTAATATTATAAATGCGAAAGTTTGTGAGGATATATGGATGGATGGATGTTTATTATTCTTTTACGCAAAATCTACTGAAGGGATTTTAATGAAATTAGTAATATAGGTAGTTTAGGGTATGGACTAAAATGTAAGCTGGCTGTACTAGGCGGATGAAGCCGCGGGCATCAGCTAGTAATCGTATAAAAGAGTACTGTGAGACAGAATACATAATATTTTACCCAATGAAAAGTAGGACAATTTAAGGTAAGTATGTCAGGTATAATATTGGCCATCGTAGTATATTAATTAACAAAATTTATATGCAATACAGGTACGCGGTACGCTTGACCGCAGCCGGATATTTGAATAGAATGATTCATTGGTAATAACAAGGAGATCTCACCTCACCATATCAATAGCAGTGTATAGCTGAAATAATTGAATCGTGCGGGTCGGCCTCAGGCCCTGTCTGGCCTTGTCCGGCCTGTCCGGGTGTCCATGACACCGCCCCAACACGGACCTGCATTACACACCGCTCTCACTCAGCTATGGCTCTTCCTAAATTGGTGTTTGCATCGTACAATTGGTTTTCTATTTTAGGAATCCATTTAATTTTCACAATCGTCATTAAATCCCTCAGATCTATAAGAACGTGTGACAAATGGAGACTAGTGCATTGATAAGACAAACAATATTTTAAAAATAAATAATATATATAACTTGGATATAAATACAAATTTTAAAAAAGAACGAAAAGACGCATCCATTTTAATACAAATAAAGTAGAGTTCAAACAAAAAAAGAGTTAAGTGACGTTTATATTTAACCACTTTACGATCTCTATGGAGTAAGTTGTTAGTAAAAGGAGCGCAGTCCGCACATAACGTGTTGATACATAATGCGCGCACATAAACTGTCCGCAGAGTCTCAGTCGACACGACGCGTCGTATGCTCGGACATTTTACTCGCTCCTCGGGGACCTCCTGCCGTCGCCTACATGTGATAAGAGTTATTGCAAAGTGGATCTTACGTGATCCAGGACTTAAATGTGTACTTTATAGATGTTTAAAACTAGAAAAGTTAGAGGTCTTTTTAAATTTAATGATGTTTGGAATCATAATTCTTTTTGACAAATCAAAAAATGTGAAGTAAGCGAAATATTAGACCATACTGAAGATAGATAATCAAGTTTTTCTTATCTTTTTTGCTAGGTTATGTCTGCAATCTAAACAATATCAGCTCAGTGCATTATACATCATCCTTAACGGATCGTATAAAGTCTCTACGTTCAATATCATCAGAGTGCAATATGGCCAGTAGGTATGAAATGTATAAATTTTAATTAAAGCGGTCTGGTGTGACAGGTCCGCGACGATGATAAACGAGTTGGTCAGTGCCGGCCGGTCACAGGCGCACGTATTACTACAATCATACATTTTGTTGCTCAGATAACAAATATAATGTAATAAGCTTACTAGTTTATTATATTTCGCTGCTCAGTCACCCCTCATATCGTGAAGTTAGTCATAAATGTCGGTTCTGATTGTAGATTTACAAATAAATACAAATATTTAGCATAATCGCTTGAAGAAATACTTAAGTGTAAAAGGTTTAAGTTTGGTTTCCACTTCCTACAGTTCGATAATTATTTTTTTTGGCCAAAAGTAAGCCCAAAAACACGCAGAATTGCCTATCTTTCATATGCTTGCGAGCAAGAGTGCAGACACGATGGGCACGATGTTATGTGCGCCGCGCCGTTGTTAAAGGGCGGTACGCTGTGGAGATGTATGTGGAACTTGATAGTAATAACACGGATTTACTACTTAAATCTATATAAGTTTTAATGTTTAGTTCAGAATGTCATTGTTGTAGACAGGTAGAGGTTAAACGACCGCGGTTAAGTCTGTCTTTGACAACCAGCTCGGCCGAAAGCACAGCGCGCTCTAAAACTACAATAGAATCATTTGTACATATTATTTGAATCATTCTGTAACACAATAATTGTAATTTCTATAACCAGAATACCAGCTTTAAAAGTAAACGCGTGAATGTACCTATTTATGAAATGTTTCAAGAAATCGAAACAATGTTTCTTCTCATTGGCTCACAAACATGAAGATTAACAACACAAGATTAAAAACAGTTTTGATCTGTTATACTATTGATTATTATAGGTATTTAAGTGAAGTTAGCAGACACCTCCAAAACCGCCTAAAATACAATTTGTCCTTAATAGTCAGGACATTAAAAAAATTTACTATTTTCAGATTTCGAATAAGAATTATAGTTAAGAAGGGGCACCCTTCCACGCTTATGTTGGCTTATAGATTCACACAAACTTTACAAATTAAAAATATTTTATGTCATATAAAATAGTAGACTCATCAAAATTGAATAACTAATAGCGTCCAGTTTAGTATTTAATAGATAAATGTTTTAATTATAATAGATGGGTTGTTACGTAATTGCGTTATAGGCGACCTTAATCAAGTGTCAATCACCGATGTAAATGCTCGCCCGATGGATTCATTTTGCGCCGGTAATTGCTGTGCGTGCCCTCGATACGTGCAACTACCTACATGTATATATGTATGCAGTAGCATATTTATTTGTTATCATGGAAATTGTTTAAAAGTTCGTGTTAATAAAGAAATATTTGTTGGCAATATACAACTTTTTCTCCCTCAAATCTGCAAATGTTCCCTTAGTTGACTTTTACGATTCCCGTAGTACGAGACGAGGTGGCTACACTACGTCTTACTTAGTCACACCACTCTCGTCGAATCTCATTGATGAAAAAAACTTAAAATCAATGCTGTAATAAATCGTCTGATCAGCGTGTTAGTTTCCTCCAATGAAGAAAATCGTTTATTGTTTTTATAATAGGATATTTATGTCCTTAGTGGATATTAAACTTCAAGTAAGTGATTGCTGTTAGGAGTTTAGGTCGTACTACATAACATTGGTGCTGTAGTAAATTATGTTTGAATGGGAAGCCCCATAGGTAAAGCTAAATTGCAGAGCAATAGACAAACTTGAGTATTCAGATAGATGCCTGGAGGGGATATTTGGTTCCTACATATTCGATATTTGATAGGTTAAAAATGATAAAGGGCGTTTACTTAGTGAATAAGGGTTAGACCACATACTCTAGATACGGAATACTTAATCATTTACTAACTCATAAATTAGAAAACTTTTAATAATACCGTTACACACAATAATAAAGTTTCATTTAATTCTGTTCTCAGTAAACAAACAAGTTCAAATATTAACGTTTCTAGAACGATTGCCGAAGGCGTGTTAGCTTATTAAGCATTAGATTAACTTCACCAAAGAGATGTAATATTAATGTAATTAATAAGCGAACTAATTAACATTTTCATTTGAAAGCTCTCTTACCAATACAATCAGTCGGGCGCGTGGAATCATCTCGCTCTGATAACAAACATCCGATTTGAAAACGTATTTGTATAGAGTTTAATAACCTATCGTAACGAAACATTAAAACGAAGTGCCGTGGTTCAGATCCGGTAATACACAATAAGTACAGCTTCATGTTTTGACTTTTAATGTAGCACCGTGGCGTGGGTCAGAAGCCAGCAATCTCAACAACACCACCGGAGCTCAAGAGTAGCCTACCTTCCTACAGAGCGCTACTGGTTTCTTACACAAAAGAAATATAATTAACTATGATTGAGAAACAACGTGAGAGTAGAGACCATCTTGGTGGTTACCGTTGAGAACTCGTTTCAGTAAGGTATAACAGGCAAAACATTACTCGCTTCTGTTTCGATATTTTAGTTTCTATTTAGTATGTTTTATTTTTTAATCGTAGTTTTGTTGTCTTAGATAAGTGAGTTGTAAAACATTATGTATAATTATTATATACAGGGTGTCCCATAAATCGACGTCCAACGGGAAACCAGAGATGGTCCAAGTGAAAAGTATTAAAAAAAAAATTAAAAAAAAATCCGACTTATGTACTTAAAAAGTTATAGGTATTTAAAAAAAATCAAGAAAATCGTCACCCTATACAACACTTTTGACTACAGTGTCTACAAATATTATTATTTTTTAAATTTTTTTTTTGTTTTGTAATCCTGAATAACGTGTTTCTTAATTGTATTTCAAAATTTTAACTTAATTGTCTTATTTCTTAGTAAAAAATCACATTGAACTCAAACAATGAAATGAAAATTGCTACATCACGTAACTTTGACCGACGGCCATGTAAAAAAAAATTACTAAACACTATGTGGCAAATACCTTTAAAAAATAACGCATTTATTTACGATTCCAAAATGGTATCATACATAATCATAACTTATTGGTTTATTGGACTTGATTTAAAACAAAAAAAAAATTAAAAAAATAATAATATTTGTAGACACTGTAGTCAAAAGTGTTGTACAGGGTGACGATTTTCTTGATTTTTTTTAAATACCTATAACTTTTTGAGTACATAAGTCGGATTTTTTTTTTATTTTTTTTTTAATACTTTTCACATGGACCATCTCTGGTTTCCCGTTGGACGTCGATTTATGGGACACCCTGTATAAGAATATAGCTTATAAATAATTATAATACAGTATACATACTAAAATTGAATTTTAGATTTTTCATGATTATTTACAAGCTATATAATAAGAGCAGATAAAACAACATGAAATGAAACTTACAAAATCAAAGCATGTAGCACAAAATCATCAAACGGTTCAAGGAATATTCGTCAAGTAACTTTGTTGTCGGTTCGATAGTTAAATGCGAGTATGTTGAACAAGAGCATATCATAAAGGTTTGTTCACAATTATATATTTCCAGTGATCTGAGTGAGTCAGGGCTATTCATTATCATAAGATCGATGTGGAGCAGTTTCAGCGCCTGCTTTTGAAAGTTTAAGGCATAATTTTCCACTCGTATATTCTTTTAGCCTTTTTTTCTTTTAGACCTCCCACACATTTGGCGTCGGCGTTCCTTGATCGTATGAACGAGGCTCACGCCGCGTTGACGCCACGTCGACGAATCGTCTAAGCCGCGTTTGACTAGCGTTGGGTCGGCCTTACATTCCCTGTCTGCTTGATCGACCACTTTGTGGTTAGGGGGAATCTGGGTCATTTATAGATTGTGTATTATAAAAAGTAATCAAAGCGTAAATATTTTCGCTACTGTCAGTAAAGACTATTTAATGGCTTATGTTCGTAGAAATAAACTTGATTCGATTTGAACTTATACGAGCTGTTCAAAGATCTATGACGAGGTGAAACAAATCTCCTAGCTTATGGCTAGTCTGACAACAACCCTAGACCGACACTAAACAAAACCTGCTGTTACACTAACAAAAAAAAATTATTTTGATAAATCTAAGAACTATAAGAAAAGATCTCCCACATAACCTAGTTCTTCATTCAATTTTGGCCATTTATAATACTTCAATGTGGATGTTTTTAAATGTCGTCATCGATGAACGATATTACGAATGCATGAGACCCTGTTGTCTACTGACAGCGTCGTCAATGTACCGACATGTGTACACGTGTCTGTACGAACCCGTGCTCTTTACATATTAGTATTCCTCTAACATCCTCACAGATATAATCAAAAAATATATTATGTCTCATACCTTTGAGCCCAGCGCTGTGTATAAAAGTAATATTTATGTATCAAATTGAGTTGTGAAGTTTATGAGATAGTAGAAAATGTTAAATAACCTTTTTATACTTAGACTATATCCTTTTGGGTATTCTTGTGATTTACAAATCTGTAAAGGCCTACGCAGACCTGGACGGCATGGAAAGAAAGAAAGAAAGAAAGAAAATAAACTTTATTTGACACAGTAGACACTATACACAAATAGAATTCAACCCAATTTACATAATTACAAGAATTACATATCTTAATATTAAGTTGTCTATAGTTATACAAAAATATATAATTGTATGTATATAAGTAACAAAAAAAATGGCAAATGTGTCTTAAACCTGCGACAAAAAGGGAACCAGCTCAGCATAAAGCCAGGCGATGATACCTGGCGCTGATTTTCAGCTGTAGCCATGATTTTGACATATGGATGCCAGCCCATTTTAAATACAAATAACATGATATCTTAACTTAAATTAAATTAAAAAAAAAATTGAGATTGTCGGACAAGTGCAAAAAAAGTGTTAGTAACATAAACAATTATTACTTTATAATGCAAAAGTATGTCTTTTGTGAAATTTAATAACAGAATGAATCAAATGTCGTAAAAGATAACAGAGCGGATTACTTTCATTTCGATAGAATTAGTTTCACCAACAATTGAACTAAGTATAATATTTAATCAAGTCATTGACAGATACAATTAATGCAGTACCAATAAATCTAATTTATTCGTTTACTGCGTTAGTTAAATTTAAACATTTATTACGATTCATAATGTACACGGAGTGGACCGGAGGTACACTACTTTTTTTAAGATTTTTTAAATTTTTATTTCTCACGTACTTTATAAATATCTCATACTTGAAAAAAATTTACATTAAAATGTATCGCTTAGGTGCAGACGCAGACGTTAGCGGGCCAATTGCTGACCATGTGCTGGGCACAGCACAGGCACACAAAGCACACATACACATATAAACCAACACATACACAGGATACATATAAATACACCAATAAAAGACACTCAACAGATAAATAATTAATTTACCACCACATAAACGTACCTGTATATATTTTATTTATACCCAAATACACACAGAGAAATGCCTATGGCTGAAGTTTGTAGACATCAGCCAGTAAGGCCAACATGACTAACCATGACTGTATACACCAAACAATGACAAGGAATACCCTGTAGACTAAAACGATCACAGCCTATATTAATGAATAATTCATGTTCACATTACTCATTTTTACCTGACCATCTATTAGATGTTTTTTTAAATGATTCCTGAAAGAGTGAATTGTGGTCAGGTTTTTAATAGGTGGGGGTATATTATTCCATATTTTAGTTGCAGCATAACGAAAGCTGCCTCTAAAAGCGGTCGTACTATGCTGAGGTATTGACAATTGCTGCGAACATTGCCTTGTCGTGCATTCTCGCCTTGTAGACATCCACGCAAGTTTTTGGTACAAGTATTCTGGGACTCTGTGCTTAATAATGCCAAACATAAGACATGCAAGATGTAACTTCCGCCTCGACTTCATTTTTAAAATTAAATGATCATTAAGAAAAGGTGTAACGTGACTACGTCGAGGAACAGAGAAGCAGAATCGAGCACATGCGTTTTGTATCCTCTGCACAAGCTTATCTGTACGGGAGAGCAAACGAGGTCCATAAACAGTATCAGCGTAATTAAGTCTAGACAGAACTAATGCCTCTACGAGTTGCAAACGTAGTTCCTCTGATAGGTATGGGCGTATCTTGTATAGAACTTTTAACCTATAGAAGCAGTTGCTAACAACATTCGCTATATGAGACTCGTACCTTAAGTTTGCATCAAGATGTAAACCCAAATTCCTGGCCTCATATACTCTCTCAATTTGTTTGTTCATCAGACTGATGTTTAGTGTTGATGGTAAAGACTTAAGTTGATGTTTAGTACCGAAAACCATATATTTCGTCTTGCAAGGATTAAGAACCAAACAATGCAGAGCAGACCAATCAGATATTCTTTGGAGATCGTCATTAAGCTTTGTGAGAGCAACCTGGTAATCTTTGGGCTTAAATGAGGCATATATTTGTACGTCATCAGCATACAAATGATAAGCTGAGTTCTGTAAGCACTTGGTTATGTCTGCGCAATACAGGGAAAACAAAATAGGTCCCAATATAGAACCTTGGGGAACTCCTCGATTTAAATAAGATACCTCAGATTTTTTCAACTTTCCATCATTCATACGCAGCTCTACAAGCTGCCTACGTTGTGATAAATAGCTTTGGAACCATTGTAACGCGGCACAGTCTAAACCATAATAAGCTAACTTCGACATCAATAATGACACATTAATAGAATCGAAAGCTCTAGAATAATCGAGTAATATCAATATTGTACACATACCTGCATCTTGTGCTGCCAAGATGTTATCAGTTACATCAATAAGTGCAGTAGATGTACTATGCTGCCTCCTAAATCCTGACTGAAGCATGGGTATGACATTGTTTGTCTCCAAATAGTCTGTCAGTTGCCTGCACACGACCCTCTCGATCACTTTTGACAAACAAGGTAAAATACTGATGGGCCGAAGGTCGCCTACCGTGGATGGGTTGCGGTTTTTTGGGTAGTGGCTTAACAACAGCTACCTTCCAAGCAGTGGGAAACGTGGATGACACTATTGACCTGTTAACCATTCCCGTTACGATCGACAGAATATAGGTATGAGACAGAGTCAGCATGTTGAGAGTTATGCCATCATAACCCACAGCGTTTGATCTCAATTTTTGAAGAATCTCAGATACAGTTTTTTCGCTTACGGTTTTCAAAGAGAATTCACAGCAATGATGACGATGAAATTCATAGTAACTTAAGTTAGAGATAGTAGTTACTGAGTTACCTGGTACGTTTATAAAATGTGTATTGATACTATTAGGATCACCAAAATAGGAAGGTAAATCAATGTTATTTTTAAAGGGTAATATATTTGTTTTTAAGTTTTTCCAAAGGGCCTTAGGACATTTAACTTTATCATTAATATTGTGACGAAAATAAGCTTTTTTCTCGTAATAAATGGATTGCGTCACCAATGACTTAAGCTGTTTGTAGTATTCTCCTTTTGTTTCCAGCCCAGTACGATGATAAGCAGATAATGCATTGTCACGTAGTTTCATCATTAATTTAATATTGTCCGTTATCCACGGATAGGCTGGGTTTTTTATTCGAGTTTCCTTAACCGGACAATGAAAATCAAAAATTGATAAAAGATAAGAGTTAAAAGCACTCACCATATCATCAACACTATCCAAAGCCATTAGGTTGCTCCATGGTGTAATAGAAAGGTCGTAATTTAAGCTATCAATACAAACATCCTTTATAGGTCTATGTTGAATAGTAAACGGAATTATTTTGTCCCGTTTTACTTTCATTTCACAACAAACAAATGAATGCCCAGTCAAGGAACCCACCTGGGTAACGGATACGTAACTAGCTTTAAGGTCCGTACATACTAAGTCTATCAGAGTCTGACTTGTAAGGGTAAAATGAGTAGGACTGTTTACGAGCTGCTCCAAAGTAAAACTATTTAGAAAAACATCGAGTTTTTTACTTTTTACGTCATTTTTGTTCAACATATTCACGTTAAAATCTCCTAGAAGAACAACATGGTCGCAACTACCAAGTGAGCTGATACTTTCGCTGAGAGCGTCAAGAAACAACTCCAAGTCAAGCCATGGTGGCCGATAAGCAGTACCCACAGCGATTTTTTTACAATTCTGATTAATTGTGATCCACATCTGTTCAACCTTTTCATACTTACTAGAAACCGCATAAGACCAAGTACGAGCCGCAAGCCCACTCCTGACGTAGAAGCCAACTCCACCTCCTCGGCCACCATGAACAGATGTTGAACGCGGTACATGACGTAACCTGTAGCCGGGTACGACTGGCGCACAGCCCTCCTGACCCGGACGAAGCCAAGTCTCGTTAACAGCCACAATATCCACATGAAATCTTTCAACTACCTGAATAAAATCTTCATGGTTAGTATTTAGTGAACCAGCATTTAAAAATCCAATTTTTAAGTATTTTTCATACATTGTTATTATAAGAGTTATAAAACAAAATAACACATAACAACTTTATACAGTGACATAGTGAGTAATCATCTTCAACGTCAATAAATAAATTAAGATATGTAGTGGTATAAATAAACATATTTTGTAATATAAATAAATATAATCTATTACTAAAAATTACTGTGTTAGTGTTAGGTCCCAGAAAAATATAAATTAAAAGACAAAAATCATAACACGATTGCCGATAAGATATATAAAATATGTACGTGTCAATAATAACCACAATAGAAAACAATAAACTACTAAAATAACTTATATTCAACGCTGAACAACAAAACAGTTGATAAAAATAAGTTGCATTGAAATATTCTTTGAAATTAAAATAATCCAGTCCTGACTGGAGACACACGTCTTGCCCTGACAAAAAAAAAATAAAAACTAAAACAATGAGTAAACATAACAAATAACGTATAGGGAGTTCAATAACTGACATTATAAAACGATATGAACGTAGTAAAATACTTAACATATTTAAGCTAGTTATTAAACTTATAATCAAATAGAACCTATGCCAAAAATTCGGGTTATGTCTTTATCAGTCCTTATGTACTCGGCGCGTTCACCGTCAGCTTTGCATGCAAGTATCCTACCCGTCTTTGTCCATATATACTTCCATCCCAAACGATTACCAGCTTCACGAGCGCGATAGAATAAATGACTGCATGGCAAGGAGAGATGGCGACACTGTCATGTAAACATCTTGCTCCCGTATTTTAATTGTTAAAAAATAGTTTAAGCGACGTAATCGTGATAAATTTATAAAAAAAGTGTAGTTGACTGTTTGATACTCATGTGAAAGTGTTATCAGGATATAATTATAAGTAAATAAAACTTTATTATCGTGAACTGTACAGTGAACATTGTGAACAATTAAAACTTATAACATTTTTCATATTCAGCATAATAAACACTAAATACATAGTGAACAGTGATAAACAATAATATTAATAAATGCAAAAATTAAAAAAACCAACTTTAAGAACTATAAAAACATAAAAATCAAACTTTGTGATTTAAAGTGACAGTTGAGGAAAAAATTTTTAAACAAAACGCGGTTGACTCGCAAACTACGTCATTCGTACAAATTATTCATCCATCGCTATAGATGTATTATTTTAACCGTCTTAGTAAGCGTCTGGTTGGTGCATTGGCTATACCGTCAGTTCATGACATGGAGCTCAGGATCAAATCTCGCTCATCGGTGTGATGTCTTTTTGTGCATTTTCTAACTTCTTTCTGATAAAACCAATTTATTAAAGGAATAAAAGTACAAAAATATAGTAAAATTATAAAAAAAAAAAAAAATTTTTAGAAATGGAGTTCTTGCAAAATATTACGATGCGCCGTCCACAGGCACGTACTGTGTCGCCCGTGTCGGATTCAAGTACCAAAAATGATAATAACAGCTTTGAGCTAAATGAGACACTAGATGACAGCACTAGTAGTATACAAGCAGACGTACTAAATGATAAAGATGTGTTGCTATCGAACTTACAAGAACAAGTTGAAAAACTTATGTTTGAATTAAAAAATGCTCGTCAGGTGATCGAGTGTCTTTCCTCAGAAAATAGTGATCTTAAGCAGATCAATGAAGACTTATTGAAGAAAAATAATAATTCTTTAAATAGTTATCCCTCCAAGCAGACTTCTATTAAACAAATAAAAAACACTACACCTACGAACAGAAAACAAATACAAAGAAAAATCGCAGAATCCAACGAGAAGTCAACTAAGAATAATATACAAAGTGAAGCAGCAGGTGTAACTAAATATTCCCAAAATAAAGAAAACTATACCCAATTACAGAAGGAAATAGACATTAGAAAGAAAAGGAAAATGTGTATACTCAATGGTTGCAACTACAGCGGTACACTAAAAATAATAGAGCGCACTTTTGGAGAACAGTTCAACTACTGTCACTTTGTAAAACGGAATAGCGGTGTGAAAGAACTCATGACAGATGTCAAATACAAAATTCAGAACTTTGATGAAGAAGATTATTGTTTAATTATGATTGGTGAAAATGATTTTAGGAAGAATGTAGACCTGAACGAATTGGTCATGTTTATTAGAAAAACGTTAACAGGTATATCAAAAACAAATATAATTTTGTGTACCCCTACTTATGTACTAGGGGCGCCGATATATAATTACCGAATTGAAATGTTTGCAAATTTACTTTTTAAGGATATTGAAAATTATAAATATGGTTACTTCTTTGATACTAATTATGTTTTATCTTATGAAATGTTATCAACGAGAACAGGTAAAATTAACAGACTTGGTATAAAATGTGTATTTGGAAGTATTTTTAATCGTATACTTGTTGACCTGAAAACTGATTTTAATTCTTCTACATTAGCATCTGACAGTAACGATCAAAATTGTTTTTTTCGTATCACATAATTCTTCTGCAGAGAATAAACAACAATTTATATTATTTCATCAGAATATAGCAGGGTTATTAAATAAATTAGAGCTTATTGAAATAGCAATGATCGAGTTACAGAAGCAGATTGGAGATGTAGATTTCATTTGTTTTAGCGAAACGTTTGTACAACTGGGCCATGAAGGTAATTTGCATATAGATAATTATAATTTAGCTGCCAACTACTCAAGAAAAGGTAAAAAACGTGGTGGGTCATGTATATTTGTTAAAAAAGGCATACAATTTACTCCATTATCATTAACTAATGAATTCGCGACAACGTATTGCTTTGAATGTTGTGGTATAGAAGTACCGAGCTATAATCTTTTAGTGGTTTGTATTTATAGAATACCAGATTCCGATACGTTTATTTTTCTAAAAAAATTAGAACTATTATTATCTAAATTAACTCTTAATAGTAAAAAATATATCATCATTTGTGGCGATTGGAACATTGATATTCTCAAAGAAAATGCGCAGAAAAAGGAATTAATTTCGGTTCTTAAGAACTTTAATTTACTACCTCACATCAACTTACCTACTAGAAAAAAAACCAGAATTGATCAAATAGCTAGTAATATTTCCATTCAGAACTTAAAAAGTAATACTCATAACCTTGCTTTATCGGACCATGACACAGCCCAATCATTAATTTTTCAAGTGCCAAAAGATAAAAATAAAGTTACATCGGTAAAATTTTGGTATGAGACAGTGAGAGACTTCAATGAAGATAACATAAATAAATTTATTGAATGCATTGGAGCGTTAAGTTTTGATGAAGTATATAGTGAAACATGCTGCAATAAGTCGTTTAATGTTTTTCATGACCTTTATAGTCTTTTATTTAAATTGTGTTTCCCTGAAATACGCGTTAGGAAAGGTAATAAACCTGTTAAGAATAGATGGTTAAGCAAAGGGTTAAAGATATCATGCATTAAAAAAAGAATATTATATTACAAATATCAACATGATTCTATAGGTAAAAAATATCACAAAAAGAAATAATATGTAACATATACAAAAATATTAAAAAAGTGTATATCAAAATCTCAACGAATAAATAATGACAAACATATAAATAACTCTAAAAATAAATGTAAAGCGACCTGGTCTATTATAAAAAATAATTTTGATAGTACTATTGACAAGAGTGATATAGAAAAATTAGTGTACCAGGATAAAACCATTAATAGCCCTAATGATATATGTAACTTTATAAACAACTATTTTATTGAACTCACTCATAAAAATAATTTTGATGATACAAGTAACGACTTGAGTAACATTAATATTACTCCTCAAAGAAATAGTTTGTTCTTAACTCCTGTAACTGAGAGTGACATTATGAAGATCATCAATTCTTTAAATAATACTAATGCTACCGGCTATGATGAACTCACAACCAGAATAATAAAAATGAGTAGTAGTTTTATATCAATTCCTCTGTGTTACATAATCAACCTGTCGTTAGAACAAGGAATATTCCCTACACGACTCAAATTGTCCATAGTTAAACCTCTATTTAAAAAAGGCGATCGAACGCATATTGACAATTATAGGCCTATCACACTAATACCAATAATAGCAAAGATTTTTGAAAAAGTTATGCATGACAAAATTAGTAGTTACTTGAATAAAAATAATATTCTTGTTGACAATCAATTTGGATTCAGAAAGAATAATTCCACTGCATTGGCCTGTTTTACTTTAGTGAAACTAGTTACGGAAGCACTTAATAATAAAATCGGTATTCAACGTTATCGGTATTCCTAGACATGAGCAAAGCTTTTGACTTTGTCTCACATAAACGACTACTTTTTAAACTTGAGAGATATGGAATTAGAGGAAATGCATATGACTGGATTGAAAGCTATTTGTCGAATCGCCAGCAAAGAACGGTACTCTCAAAAATAGTAAATAACTCAAAAGTGACCTATGAATCTGAACCAAAATTTAATAATTGTGGCGTGCCGCAGGGTAGCATTCTGGGGCCACTTTTATTCATAGTTTATATTAATGATCTTGTCAATAACCTAAAACATAAATCCACATTATTTGCTGATGACACAACACTAACTATAAGATGCATAAACAAGAATAATCTTGAGTTTGAAACCAACAATGAATTACAAAATGCAGTGAAATGGTTACAAGAAAATAATTTACACGTTAACCTAAATAAAACTAAATTGATACAGTACCAAACTAAAAACTCAACATGCGAACCCACTACAATACAGTATAATAATCAAAAAAAAAAGTCTTAAAACCAGTACAATCTGCATCATTTTTGGGTTTAGTTATTGATAATAAGTTAAACTGGAAGGAACAGGTAGACAAAGTATGTAGTAAGCTCGATCGATTTGTATTCGCTCTTCGCAAACTAAGACTCACAGCCAGCAAAGAAACAGTTCTCAGCGCCTATCATGGGTATGTCTCGTCAGTGTTACGCTATGGATTAGTGATATGGGGCAACTCAGTGGATGTAGATAGGGCATTTATAGCACAAAAAAAATGTATTAGAGCCATGTGTGATGCTGATTATATAGATCATTGTAAACCATTATTTCAAAAATTAAAGATACTTCCACTGCCATGTCTATACATTTTTGAAATTAGTTTGTTTGTTAAGAAATATCATCATCTATTTCCTATTTATGAGCCTATTTCTAAAAGAGTTCAGGAAAGAAACCCAAACCAATTAGTGGTACCAACCCAGAGACTACATTTGTACAGTTGTAATGCCTACTGTATGGCAGTAAAAATTTACAATAAACTACCACCTCAGATAAGACTGTTGCCTTTACACAAATTTAAATGTGCATTGTTTTCTTGGCTTTTGGACATGTGTTTTTATTCTGTGAATGATTTTATAGACTATAAGTATAAATAAATAAATGTTCCTAATAGTAATAATTTTTAGTATAGTAGGTTTATAAAAAATAGTAAAGTAGATAGTAAATAATTAGTAAGTAATGTCCTATTATTGTTTATGTTTTTATATTGTTTTTTTTTTCATTGTCTCTGAAGTATTTATGTGATGTTAAATAATATAATTAATATTGAAAATACCTAGTAATTAAGTGCAATATTTCTACACCGAACACGGTAGTGTATGTTGAACCATTTTATGTGTAACAACCTGTAATACCATATACTTAGAAATAAACGATATTCTATTCTATTCTATTCTATTCTAAGGGATTTTAATTTTTACTAATGGAAATTCAACCGTAATGTTACAGAAATACGACATAAATTGCTATGCTTTAAAATGATGCCGTGGCATTGAAAGGGATTTTATCGCACGGCATTAAAAGACGTGCCACAGGCTCCCGTGGCGGGATGCCGCGGCATACCGCGACCGAGTGCTGACTCATGGCAAAATCCCTTGCCATGCCGTCCGGCGGCATGTTTTTCTGGTATCCAAACCTAATACTTAATAATGTTAATGATATACATGTACATAATCTCTGTAGCCAATACATAGATTACCTAATGTTCTAGTAAATGATTTACCCTAATCTATCTGTTAGCTATTACATATATAATATCGACAATGTCTTTGATAACTGAAGTGTATAATCGTGCAAAGCACTCAATCATTATAAATCATAATACGGTCAAACGTAAACACAACTATTAATTACAACCTAATTAATTACTTGAGGTGATAATGGTTACCATTATCAGAGAAGTATTGAATATTATGAAATATTGTGTATACGTGATTTTATAAGGTTAACTAAATATAAAGTACTTACTATAAAATGCAAAACTTAGGAATTAACTTAAAAATAGAAAAGTACAAACAAGTGGGCAGTAAATTAGCCACCTGTTAATAGTGATTGGCAGAAGTATGGTGTAGAAAGACAAACCAAAGTAGAATCAATTGAATGAAGCTAGTGGACGTTGATTTTATGATATATGTATAACAAATGTTTCAGGTGTGAGGAGGTTCAAATTCCTATGGTCTGAAAGTTCTGAAGTTATAATTTCATCATTAAGCATATAGTCAAATTTAGGATGTTTATTCAGGATCCCTATTTACTTGTAGGTAGTACGTAGTATCTTCTGAGTGAGTAGTTACATCAATGATAGCTGGATTAACATATTGTTCGAGACAATGACTTTAACCGTGGGCGTGTATTAAAGTTTCGTTACCTCAATCATTGTGAATTACTAACTACTTTAGGTAAAACCGTAGAACCACAATTAACAGTTACCGTTGAAGGCATTGTAATTACTGAACTAACCATGTATCAATATGAAGTGAACCGATCGACTATTAAATATAGTATCGAACTATTTTATTTATCTATTTATTATTATTATTTTACACTTTATTGCACAAAGGTGCACGATGGCGGGCTTAATGCCTTAAGGCATATCCCTTCTAAGAATGATACAATGCATCAACTAGTTTAATTTCACGTTGACATAATATCAATTACATTATATCAATATATTCAGCAGATTGACAAGATCGGACATGCAGTGGTTATGTGAAGTCGGATGTCGCCGTCGAGGGAGACGTCGGAAGCGTTTTCGTGTTGACCTATATTTAAAATAACTTACAAGAAAATGTAAGATACCGGAAGGAAATGTGGAAGACTGGGATAAAAAACAATCTCCACAGTGCAGTGGCACAATAGACATTAGAAGAATAATGTCGCGATTTTCAGTTACTTTGAGTTTCAAGGAAGAGCAGAGATTTTTACAGATCCTATCGGATGACAGATCATCAGATGACCACAACAAATAAACAAGGTTTCTATTAAAATGATTTCTTCTGACAAACATGCAGGTAACTGTTAATTATTATTAAAGTCATTACTTTATTTTTGGTACTTTCCTGTACTATTCCTTTAGTGTAGTACACCCAGTAGAGTGACCCAGTGTGTGTGCTCTTATCTGTTTCTATCAGCATGATGAAGATTCAGAGGATTGTGTACAATATATTGTTTAACGTTCGTGTACGGCATACATTACGTTGGTATGTTGCCCCAAACTGCAGTTACAGTGACCACGCGCTGCGAACTATCAGAATACATCGCAATAAATAATATTTTACTTTAAACACTACTTGAAACTAGTCTTTTTAGTAGACAAGTATAATTATAGTCAGATAGAATCAGACTACTTAACTACCAAAAAAAATATAGAAAGAAAGAAAGAAAAAATAATTATTATATAAGTATAATAATGTACGCTAACCCATGAGAAAAACGTGGTGCAATTAGCTCGAGCACTTTCAAGAGCTTCTTTTATAGACATGAGGTAAATTTCTTTGCTCTTAGTTCTTTCGTTCGCTTGACACTAATTTGTGTTAAAATGAAGATTCCTGGTTCTTTTTGACAGCTCAAATTTTTGATTTTAGCTTACAAGAGAATTTGAAACGATTTGTGGCAAAGTGAGTAAGTTTAAACAATGACTGCACAATGATGAAAGAAAAATACAATACAAATCGAAAAGTAGCATACAAGTATGGAAAATTAATTTCCTTATGCAGGAAAAGATCAACTCAATTTCTCTCAATTTATAAATAATTAGTGTCACGTTGATCGTGTGCAAAATTTAAATTTAAAAAAATAGTTTTAAGTACTCAAATATAAGCAAAGACTTACACCCTATTCTGACAAATAAATAAACTGAATTTGAAAGAAAAAGTCATTACTCTTCGGGTATAGTCAAATCTTACGACATCTTTAAGACTTTACGTATTCTCAAAAAGAGAAGAAATAAGTTAGTGACAGAGACAATTTTACAGCTAATTAATATAGTTTAATTTAGGCGATGTCCTTATTACCTCTAACGTGATGGTGTCCCGTAGTGCACATAACTATGTAGTACATACATGAATAATTGGATGCGAGTGGATCGATGACGCCGACATGACGTGAGTTTCTCGCAATACCTACCTACATAACACATATACGAGTGTGTGGACCACGTACATACAGACACACATACATAACTGTACTTGTCAATAGCTAGAACACGAGAGCTGATGATTACGTAGTTATAGTTTCATGTTATAAATACAGGTCATCGCCTTCGGGTCATTGTATTAGTGTGAAATATGTAATCATCTCTCATAATGTGAATATTCCTTTTATTGCAGAATAGAGGTGATGAAATACATTGATGATGGTGATTGTATAAATAGCATTTATCACTATACCACTGTGAAAAAAGGGGGTTGTTCCTTCAGTTCTTTGTGATAAAAAAGCAAATTACCAGTTGTAGTTTTTTGCCGCGGAAGCTTAATGTAATAGTAATCTGTAAAAACGTAAATTATTGCAACTAAACTTTATAACTTGCTATACAGCTAGTAATATATCTTGTATGAAACGAGACTTAATCCTAATGGAATCCACACCTAAAAGAGAACTAACTACATTAACACTAGATAAAAAGTTTCAAAGTTATAACAAAACACAAATATTTAAAATATTATAAAAAGCAAAATTTTATTGGCTGCATAAGCTACTGATATTTTTGTAACAGTCGTACGGGTGAAAGAGTTGTTTTATTTGAAGGTGTCCTATGTCCAGAAGAGAGCGTCCATTGGATTATTATGCTCATGGAAAAACTATGTTTTGAATCTACCTTCTCAAGAATGATGTTTCCTATTTTATATTATTAATATTTTTGTCAGCTAAAACATTTTGTATAGCTGTTTCTTGTAAAACGTCAGCGATGGTACGTTTCACAGCTGTCAGTCTAGTGCAGAGGCTCGGTTTCCGCACGAGGAGGCTCGCGGTACAGCCTGCAGATGTTTGTTCTTCGTGTTTCAGGACGTGATTTGTTTATTTTACTACCTTTGACATACTAACAGATGGCTCTGAGTTGTATAAACATTTTGTTTTAGCTGTTTCTTGACTCACATAGTTATATGAAAAATGTGACCAACTTTTACATTTACTCTAGACTCAATTTTCTTATCTTTGCTTATTACAAAAAAAAAAAGTTAAATGCATCTCCTTACTTTTAGTGAATGCACTTTTATGCATTTTCTTGCATATATTTCTGACTGTTAATAAGTAGGGCCATAGCCCCTGGCTAGGGCCTTATGATTTACTGATACCTGAGTTTGTTGTTACAGACAGTTCGTTTCTCGTAATAAGGAGAAGTTTGGATCTACTTAATACACAGTGGCAAGGCCTGCTGGTAAAGGAGTTTTGACCAAGTTTCTCCGTAATAATAGTATTATTGTTTGTATTGTTTTATTGAAGAAACTTTCTTTACCTACTCCTCTGGTTAAGCTGGGGTGGTAATTATAATGTATGCAAAGTCGATAATATTAGAGCTGATTTATATCCTTGTTTCACACAAATATGTGCAGTGATAAATTAAGCTGGTTTCACTTTTGTGCAACCTGCGCAAAATCCCGGGATTTCAAATGATTTGTAGTTTTTCAGATTATTTCTATAGGTTCACTAGTCCGACCCGACAAAACAAATCGCTGTTCAGATTTACTGTTAACTATATTCGGGATGGCAGCAGATACTATCGATACTACTATCTATAGATATATGATATTAGGTTTATGCTAAAATATTAAAAAATATGGTATCTAGGAAATGTGTAAATTATTTTTTTAGCTGATTTGGTGGCAGCCACTGATAGTCTGATAGTTACAGAATCGTGCTGCTGTTTTTGGGTGCGGAGTACTACTGAAGAAACATAATGGCTAGTGCCATTTTAGTAGTAACCTGTATTTCAAATTGTGTGCCAAATAATGTAAACCTGAATCCTTCGTTTTTACTCTATGTTAATACAAACAAGTAGATAAATAAATATACTTAATAAGTGAAGTTTCCTAACAAAACAATGTTCTAAGATTATTTCTTGTCAAGCGCGTGTGACGTTAAAGTCGATGCGGGTTTCATCTCCGAGTAGCGCAGATAAAATCTCGTACGTTTGTTCCACCGGTTGTAAAGTGAGCTAATTAACTACCTACAGGGCAAGTACATCTTGTTCTCAGGTACAGTGTAGAGTTATATAACAAGGATCTCGGCGACATATTACTGCTGCCTCCTTACATGTATTACACGTGCGTGTGTAAAACAACCACGTAACGCTGCTAATAATTCTATGCTGTTTTACAAGATTATTCTGAAATTATTTGGTGTTTTACCAAAAATGGTGCTTGTTTGTCAAACCTGTGTTATAATAGCAATAATAACACATATCCTTCCAAACTCATATTGATGTTATTTATTTAGCCCCAGCTAACGATAGTGATATTTTAAAAGGGGCTGTTTCGAAATAATTAAAGACACTATAGTCTTAAGAATATCTACTCTGTTTACCAAATTTAAAAAAATCTATGTAAATCTATCGCAAAGCGTTCACCTCTACTAATTGTAACAAAGCCTCCATATTTTGTAAATATAATCCCAAAAAAAATCTATCTAATCAACTTGGAAATAAAAACGAAATGATGATGACCGGTGATGAAGGGACCCTTAGTCTACTTATACCACGCTAGCGCCGGTTTATGTAAGATTTTGATAGTCGACTTAAAAAAAAACTGTAATATTATCTTCTTTACAATCGGTTTCTGCAACATTTACTGCACGAGATGAGGTGTTGATTTTATTGTGTTCGTACGTAACTGATACAGACAATGAAAATACGCATACCCGATATTACTAATGAACTAAAACTTAGTCGTCCTTTGTTGAGCAGTTTCCTTTGACTTTGAGTTAATTAGCATAATACTCTTACAACAATGTAATACAGACTGAACGGTGACGTAGGTAATCTATCAATAACATCAAGTATACAGTCATGAGTGATGCTAGGTAGAAGCAAAACCCAAAATATAAATAAACGTTAATACATACCTACTAATAAATAAGCTTTTTTAAAAAATAAGCATGAAAAAACACTACCCCTTTAATGTCGTATGCTAAGTTTATATGCTGATAATATTATTCAGCAAAAACTTGAGATAGAGACATTAAAAGAATATCTTTTTTTCTCAATATTGAGTACATTGTTTTTTTAATAAAAATATATCACCCCATTGATAAATGTAATAAGAAATACATTATTCGTTTTTTTTTTTCTTTAAAAGAATCAGCATACCAATACATGTTTCGTTCACATCCCTCTCCTCTGCGTAGTGGTCGTACGTTACACTCTTTATACTTAAACATATAAATTAACACTTACCTTTGTCAACACTTGTTACGAGCTAAGAAACTTACACCTTTTTGAATGCTGATCGCAATGAATATCAAATGTTGTAGCTGAAGAGATACATAGCCCTTCGAATGTAAGTGTCTTTTGGTGCCCTTAGGAACACGAAGACGCTTAAAAATACCTCTGAGCGGTCACCCATTAACGATAATTACGACCTCTTCAACATTGCTCAACGAGTGAAAGAAAGAAAGAAAGAATTTTTTTTTTATTGAGTCTTTGAGTTTTTATTGAGTGCTTTATTGTTTATGAATAAAGCTCACAGCTTGTAGCAACCAGCTACAGGCTGTGAGTAATGGCGAATAAAACGACTTAATGTGAAGTTTTATTATTTTATTTTTAGAAAAGACAACTCCCGCACTAGGGATCATGCCCTGTGTCGCGGGGACCTTTTACGAACATCAATTAACGGACACAAAGAACACCCAGACCAGGTCAATAATTTGTGAATCTCACAAATTATTGTCCTGCGTGGGGATCGAACCCACAACCTCTTGCACGGCAGCCGCTTGCGCTACCGTCGCGCCACCGAGGTTGTCAAAAGTTTCATTTTCCTTTTCTGTTTCTAAGCCAATTATGATTCCGATAATATTTACTTTGTCCCTTTTTACCTGGTGCCCACCCACTCATTATCTACAAGGTGTTTTGTACCCCTAACCTACTCACATATATTATACATTTTCTCACAGGCTCAATCCATCCGAAATAAAAATAGATGGGACCTTACTCTTACACTTGTAAAGTTGAACATAAGTTAAGCCTACTATAAAGGTGGTACATCTTAAGATAAGTACCCTCCGTATAAGTAGGTTAAGAAAATAGTCCATTATAAACCCAATGTAGGTACTTAGAGTAGGTTGTCGTGCTGACGTCATAATGCTTGGTAAATGGCCGCTAATCCGTTCAATAACAAGAGTTTCTTTGTTTAGGTCCGGGCCCGCCTCGGCTTCGGTCTCGGAGCGTTACTTAATCTCCTGCCTTATGTATTCTGTTGTAATCTATGTACAGCTGACAGACTATCCACTACTCGATGTTGGAAGCACGTTCACAAATTATCAGTTAATCTCTCAGATATTTTGTTTTAATATTAATCTTAACGTTTTATTTGGGAGACATTTTGTGAGTTTTGTACTTACACCACGTAAGTTCATTTGTTCTTTCCAGGCCGCACAAATAATTTCTATATACAAAAAGTGTTTTCATGCATTCAAAACCTCAGCTAAATACAAAAATTGTAAGCATTAATAACGGATACGCGGAAAATACATTTTTTTTCAGTTGTGTAAGTTCATAATTTTATTAAATATAAATGTAACTTCATATGCCGCGCCGTACCATGTTGCATTGAGTACATAAATATTAATGCTCACACTTATTATCAGTTCCACGCAAACAGTATTACTTGCCTGATATTAATGTACGACCTACAGATTACAAAATAATTATACCAAATGAAAGCTGTATGTTGCATCAGTAGCATGCAATATTCTCGCATTTTAATAATTACTTTTACCTTTAAGCCCGATTTACACATCGACAAGTACAGTAGCGAGTTAAGTAGTAAGTTGTTGATTAAGTTGATTTAAATAGATCTCCATCCTATTTTTTGGCGAGTTAAGTCGGCGAGACGCGAGAGAGGGGGCTACTTTGTAATTTACTCGCCAAAAAATAGGATAAAGACCTATTCAAATCAACTTATTCAACAACTTACTACTTAACTCGCTACTGTACTTATCGATGTGTAAATCGGGCTTTAGTCTGGCTTTATTTAGGCAGTAAATTAACAACTATGTAGTTATTTAAGCCCCGTAGAAGTCATTCAATCGCGTGTCAGTGAACACGGACTGTTGCGGTGTAAGATAAAAAGTATGTTTATTATTTTTGGTACCTTATTTTGTACTATTAGTACCTACATATCTATACTTATGGACAATAGGTAAAATATTGTAAAAGTTAATGAAATGCAATGTTATTATAATAATTCTCATTGTGAAACTGGATGAAATATTCGTTTACATGACTCAATTATGTAAACATAAATATCCGTTGACAAAATTTAATATACGGATAAAATAAGAGAAGCTAACCACTTACTAGTCCATAACTCTATCTGTCTTAACAAGTTTATGTGTCAACATAGTACAATCAGTAGGTAATATCTAAGCTGAAGGTATTTTCCAAGATGGCTAACATAATAACGTGAAGGTGCATCAGGTCACAACTGACGCCAGCGCCCCCTGCCGGCCGACGTTACAAACTGTATTAAAATAGCCAAATTGATTTATAGGGGCTCGGCGTGGGGCTTACGCGCCGGTATAACCTCCCACTGCCTTCGGACAAATCCTGTTAGTACTACACACTATCATGAGAGATAATATCAGCTTATAATAATGATCAACTGTTTTTTCTTCTTGTAATAATATTGGGACGGACTTTATCCGATACTTGAATTATTTGTTGTTTCTATTTGTTTAGGGAAGTAGCAAGTGCAAGGATATGTTTTTTTAACTTTGTTTTTATCGTTAAATATTTATTGCTATTAGAAGTATTGAGTCACTAGAACAAACACAATAAGAAAGAGCAAACAGAGCAAGGATTGTGGAACGTCGCTTGACGCAAGTGACACTTTGCTTTCTCCACTTGTTAGTTATGGTTTTCACCATCAACTCTATATTATTCTTAGATAATAACACAATAACTAGTCATGTTATACAAAATACCTATCTATATTACATCGTAAAATGATGATATAGTCAACTTAGCAATCAATATTTCTAATATACAAGTAAAACTTAGTACAAACTCGATTTGTCAACCAACCCATCGACAAAGCTTGGTATTACCAAGCTGACATACAAAGAACGGAAGATTGTCTCAAAGAAAAATAATAAAATAATGATATTATTTCAAATTCAATATCAAAGCAACATATTAACATTAGTTAAATACTTTATTTTATCATAAATGTTTCCTTTAAATATTATAAAGTTTAATTTATAATATACATTTCAGTAAAACTTTAGTATAAAGTAAGTATAGTGAGGCAGGAGACAGGAGGGCGAGCTCCTCGTTGATTGCACAGTATAGCACGAGTCGTGTACAACACTAACTCGATAACTCGGAACAAATCGCCTTACCTGCCTCCACCGCGACACTGACACTGCCGAGTTACTTACTGCTACAACACTATACTGTGTATGTATTTTGTTAGAATAACATTTTGTTGGGACACTCTTTTTGTTTTGGTATTTTAGTCATAATATTATTGTTCTTTAAAAAGTACAGTCAGCATCAAATAATTGTATATAAAATTAGATTGTTGTCAACAATAAGGAATCTTTGTTTGTGCCGATTGTATTGACTTTGGGGTTGTGTCTATTTATTTAACTACCTTGAGTGCTACTAACTAGTTATGGCTAACTGTACATATCTATTAATAAGAAGTATTCAAGAGTATATAACAAATATTAATTATCGGGGCCTAAACTATACAATGTACTATAAAAATATAATATCGGCCAGTAAAATTAAAATAGGTTATACTAGAAGAACTTTAGATGCTTTTGGGTTCAATTCCCGCTCATTGCCAGTTATTTTACTTTCTATTTATAACTAACTAATTCTTCTTTTGCAACATGTGTAGTATGAAATGTTTATACTTCACTACACTATGAGTGCAACAAACATGTTTTATTCACAAGTGTAACAGCAGAGTAGAATGAAATATGCAAGTCGCAACAATTTGTTTGTTTTCAGTCAACTTTTGGTGCCAGTGTCGTCGGATGGGCCATTCGGTCCAGTGCTAGTAAAGGCGGAGAAGTAGCCAATGTGCACTTGAACGACTATTGCGCTACTGCTACTGACATACACTACTGCTTCTTGTATTGGATTTAGTAGTGTATTATTGGGCATTCTAATCCACCACCGTTCGCTTCGCTCCCGATCGTTCGCTTCGCTCACTTGGTGGATAGAAAGCCCAATAATACACAACGAATGGTGGTTTTGCAAAGCCAAACTATTATTATTTTTAATGATGATCAACCAGCTCTACATATCAATCACTTAAACGTTCATTCATTTTATCCCCCCTCACTTCTTCTAATATAATTCTTGTAAAATGATTGTGACTTCATTTCACATTCGAAGTGTACCGAATCAACTACACTTAACAACATGTGTCAGAATAAATATCATCCCAGATATGATATGTACAATAGTTACAAAACTCGACTATACTCATTTAGACATTATTGGTCTACGGTTAGCTTAAGAGCAGAAGTGGTCTCGGAAATGGCTGACGCAGGTTTTTTTTATTGTGGAAACAGCATAAATGATCATGCGGCATGTTTTTCATGTGGTGTTGTCATTGAAGATTGGGAAATTTATCAAGATCCTTGGCTGCAACATGCTATACGTTCTCCTCAATGTTGTTATTTGATTTCGGTGAAAGGAAAAAAATACATAGAATGGATCAATTATAATAATTTCAGAACAGGTAA
Organism: Schrankia costaestrigalis; assembly: GCA_905475405.1. NCBI lineage: Eukaryota > Metazoa > Arthropoda > Insecta > Lepidoptera > Erebidae > Schrankia > Schrankia costaestrigalis. Next base: position 23,498,700 of record FR997827.1, on the reverse strand, counting down.
GGCAGTGAAAGATGAAAAGTGATGACTATATAAACCAGAATACATCAAATTCGTAATCACTTTGTTTCCGACATTAATCATGAAATTTGTTAAACAACCTCAGTCTTTGAATGTTAACCCAATCTGTGACGATTTTATTAAGACTGATTCGCGTCATGGAGAATTATTGCCTAACACAGTGCGCTGTATCATTTGTGGACCGTCGAATTGTGGAAAAACCAATTTACTTATTGGTCTCCTTATACATGAAAATGGTTTGAGATTCAAAAATGTATATATTTATTCAAAAACCTTGCACCAGCCTAAATACCTTTTCTTAGAAAAAGTTTTACAACATGTGCCAAATATTTCACTTACAAAATATCAGGAAAACGAGGATGTTATACGCGTACAAGACGCTAAGCCCAACTCTGTTATTATATTTGACGACATTGCTTGTGAAAATCAGAGTAATGTGCGTGATTATTTTGCAATGGGAAGGCACAAACACATTGATTGTTTTTATCTAAATCAAACGTACAGCAAAATTCCTAAACAGTTAATAAGAGACAATTCTAACTTAATCATACTGTTTAAACAAGATGACATTAACTTGAGACATGTTTATGAAGAACATGTTAATACTGATATGAGATGGCTTGCATTTCGTGAATTGTGTTCAAAAATATGGAGTGAACCTTTTAATTATGTTGTGATTAATAAAGATTGTTCCAAAAATAACGGTTGTTACAGAAATAAATTTGACACCTTTGTAGTCTTTGATTGACTAGTGAAAAAAACTATTTAAGAGCTTTACATTCTTGATAACATTATTCTATAAACAGCTCTTAATCAATCACGGTGTGTTTTAAGCAGAATGCAAACATCATTAACACGTTCACTGCGGGAGCTCAAAAACCGTCTCGAATTTGAGTGCGTTACGAGATATAATGAGCCCCGTGACGTGTTACCTTCATAGTGCGTTACGGGTATAAAAGTGCCCCGTACACCCTTATTGCTTTTTTAAGATTAAAACTCACTGAAAAATTATGTTTGGTTTTGTTTTATTTTATAGTCTGATTGATTATGAAATGGGCTATGTTATAGTCTTTTCGCCAGTAGATTTGACAAAAAATTACGAAAATACAAAAAAAAACCAATTGTACGGGGTCTGGGAAACCCCGTACCGCACTTGATATAATAAAATACGGGATTCTACTGCCCCGTAATGCACAGAACTCAATTATGTCGATAAAATTATAGTGTTGGGAAATAAGACAAACGATAATTTTTAATTTAAAATATTTATTTCGGCTTAGGGACTTTATTTAAGAACTTAAGGAGGAGAGGATCGATGATCCAAAATTACTTTTTTTGAGCATGTTGGTTGTTAAACATTTTCATCCGACCTCAACGGCAATTGGGAACTTTGACAGAGATCAATTGACTTAATACATATTTGCATCCGCTTATTTAGTAGTAGTAACATTGTCCAAAATTATGATCTTTGGTTTTTTGAAAAAATCACATGAACATTACGTAGCTCGTGATAGGCATGACTAGTACTAGGACTAGTGATAATATCAAACTCATCTGTTGCGCGTTGCTGATGCCGCTGTAAAACCTTGCGGTAAATTATTTAGGAAGCAGACTGCCGGCCGTTGGGATGAACTTGGAGACGACGGAATTTCATCATCCTTGTTAATATTTTACAGTTCTAACATACGTCGCGATCGCTTCATTATCGATAGTTAAAAACTACGTCTTGCGCTAATAACAACACTAATGGTAATGACCTCACTACCCCGTACGGGAGCACAATAATTAATACGGGATTTTTTAACCCCGTATCGCACTGGAAGGTAATTTTTGTTCTCTGGTCGTAACGGGGTTTGTAAGACCCCGTATAATTTTATTATTTTAACTGTTTCTTTAATAAGCGTACATGAAAAATATATATTTATCTCTCTCATACAGTAAATAGTTTCATAGATACAGTTCCCGCACCAGCGAGTATACTCTAGTTTTTTTCGTCCGCACTGAATGACGGCACTGCACGAGGTTCAAAAAACCCCGTAACGCAGTGAACGTGTTAAAGAAACAAATTGTTGATGCAGCAGAAGCAGTTAAGAAAAAAGTGCGAAAGATGAGAGAATTTGAGGCTGAGAATAGGCAAGCATTAGAGACAGTGTTTCAGCCTGTAACAGAACCTCTCAATATAATAGCTAACAGCAGTAACCAAGCTGCACTATTGAGTTTAAGACAAGATGGGGAAACAGAATTTCCATTTGAAAATGAAAATTTGCAGAAAAAAACTGCTAATATTGATACAGAAGAAATTGAATCAGATATCGATAGTGATGAGTCATATCAATCATTAGCAGATAATAATCAAGACCGTAATACTTCTTCCTGGTCAGTATCTTCAGAGGCACTTACAGATATTCCATTTGGTGTTCGAATGGATCGCGGAAAATTGATGTTAGGCTCAGATTCTATAACGTTCAATGATGATTTTATCACCCTAGCCGATCGAAAATACCGAAATACTCCAGGACTCAAGCAATTATTACTAAAAAAGGATGTAGACTTAAGCTTGGTTACAGAGTCTGATCTGCAGCATTATAAGTTTATGTTAACTGCCACAAATGCACATCGACGAGACTTTGATGCAAGAAAGCCAATAAAAAGTAACAAAGGGCAAAAATATTTGCAAGTTATTAAACCTCTTTTTAAAGTGTCAAGTACAATTCAAAGCAATCAGACAAAGGGCAAAGGCTTAAGACCTTTGACAAAAATGTGGAAGAAAAATGTAGATTTTGTATATTGGGATGACCCAAATGAATTAGTAGACAGGTTAAAGTTATTGATTGCATCTCGGGACGCTGGCAACACAGGGCTTGACAATGAAATTATTTCTATTATAGAAGAACTGCGAGAAAATAAAATTATTAATTAAGTATTAAAATAAACATTTTAAGTTCACGTTTCATTTTATTACCAACCTTTCGATACAATAGACCTCAAATATGAATGTAGATAAATTTGGACACTTTATTCATAAGAGGATGCGTTTGTCAGAATTATTCGAGTCCAACGAAAGTGCATTAATAAAGTCAGATACCGGAGACTATGACTTAAAAAATACACGACTGAGAGGAGTTAAATTGCCTGTAGAAATAGATGATGCTGTCAACAAGGATTATGTAGATAAATTGTGTGACCATACAGTGAAAGAAGTTAATAAGCTACTCAACTTGCTGCGTGTAAAAATCATGAAAGATATGCAGATAAAGGTACAAGATACTTTAAAAGAAAATGTATCTTCGATTTTAGCTCAGTTGGAAAATAAGTTTTATACTAAAGCAGAAGTACAAAATCTATTAGTAAAAGCTCCATGATGACAAAGCAAGAAATTGTAAATGAAATACACAAAACAGCACGAAGAAATTTTCAGAGACGTTCTGTTACTTTAAAGGGAATAGATGACTTATGGCAAGCCGATCTGATGGACATGCAAAATTTGAGAAAATTTAATAAAGGTTTCAATTTTATATTAGTGGTCATTGATGGTTTTTCAAAATACGCTTGGACAGTACCATTGAAATCAAAAACTAAGCTTGATGTAACTCGCGCATTTGAGCAAATACTAGCAATCAGTAATAGGCAACCAAACAATTTACAAACAGATTTGGGAACAGAATTCTATAATTTAACATTTCAAACGCTTATGAAAAAGTACCATATTAACCACTACTCATCATTTTCTACCAAGAAAGCATCGATCGTGGAACGCCTGATTAAAACATTGAAAAATAAATTATACAAACAATTTAGTCTAAATGGAAACTATAAATGGTTAGGTTCAATATTAGATGATACTTTGAAAACCTACAATAATTCTAAACATAATACTATAAAATTTAAACCCATCGATGTAAATAAATTTAACGAAGCAATAATACAAGATAACATTAAGAAAGCACATAAACATGTGACAGTTCTGTGTAAACCTAAATTCAAGGTAGGGGATAATGTTCGTATAAGTAAATACAAACATATTTTTGAGAAAGGTTATACTCCGAATTGGTCCACAGAAATATTTATTATTAGAAAAATTAATAACACGGTACCAGTAACTTATCAAATAGAAGATCAACGAAAACAAACCATTAGAGGATCTTTTTATGAACAAGAATTACAGAAATCGCGATATCCAGGTATTTATCTAATAGAAAAAGTACTAAAAAAGAAAGGAAGGAAAATATTTGTTAAATGGTTGGGCTTAAGCAAAGAAGAAAACAGTTGGATTGATAAGGATGCTATTGTGGATTAAGGTCGTGATTATATATATATATATAGTTACATATTAGAGTAATATTTTATTCATTACAGTCTGGACTATGCAAGGTAGTGGTCTAGTAAATAGTGTTATTAATAATCTTCCTTTTGAACTTCATCTGCCCGGTTACAATTACTGTGGACCAGGAACAAAACTTCACCCAAGTAACACAGAAAGCATTTTAACAAGCAACAAGTGAACTTATATAGAGCTTACGACCCGTACAAACTCTTATATAAGTTCACCGAGCGTCTTGAAGCTGAACATTGAAAATTTGAAAATCATTGTAATGCTTTACGCTGTATAACAGTTGGATAATGGCATATCAGAATGCTTTTGTAAAGCCTTTAGCTATTTTTAGTGCTTTTGGTTCTACAAAGACATTTTAAAGTAGTTAATAAGTGCTTGAAGCTGTTTTACAGCACAAACGTGAACCACTATAATGCCATGTAAATCCGATATCCAGCTTTAAGCTGTTTTTTGTGCCTTTTGCTGTGTAAAAGCACTTGTAAGGGGTAAGTAAAAGCTTAATGCTGCTGAACAGCATAAATGTGAATCAATATAATGCTTGCATTTTAAAGGAAGAACTGAGTGCTGTTGTGTAGCTAATAGCTCTTTAAACAATCACACGTGAGTAGTTGTAATGCTGGTGGCATTAATTGGGCTCACCGGGCTGCTTAAGGCTGACCACCATTTTGTAAATATTTTATAACCAAAAAATATTTTCTTTCGGACCTATTTACAAAAGGAATTGTCATTTAAAATATTTATATAACTTAATTTAATACAGTACAAGCAAAACTATGATTATATTTATTCAAAACTTATTCTGTACTAGGAATACACATTTGTTTTGGTTTTACACACATCATTTTTATAAAACATTTTGTATGAAAACCACAAAATATCGAAGGCGCGTGAAAATTTTCAATGAAACTTATATAAACAAGTACAGTAAACTACACTGCGCAGTAATATTTGAAGGCAAGAAATAACAAACGAGTCAAAAACTTATCCGACGAATTTGTTTTGATGCAAACTATAATATGGCGTCACTTTTTTTGATTGTAATAATTTACACGCAATAATATAAAGTTTCCTAAGTGTGAACACTTAAATTGCTCCAATAATTCTTTTAGCACATTTAAATGCTAGTCTAATGCTTTTGTAATGCCGTTGGCATCTTCACTATCAATAATTTTGCTATTATAATGCTTCTGTAATGCAATAGGCTATCTCATTGACCATTTTAATGCTTTCTTAATGCGATTGGCAATATTATTGACCAAAATGATGCTTGTTTAATCCGATTGACATCTTTCTTGACCACAATAATGCTAATTTAATGCGCCAGTAATGCTATTAACCAGCTACTGTGAACCTATATAGGGCATAAAGCTGTATAATTTGTGCCCAAATAAGCATTACAGTAGCCATATAAACGTTTATAATGCGACTATAAAACTAACTCAAAATGCTAAAAGGATACAAGAATACTCTTATTCGGCCCTTATAATGCTTTGATGTGTTACTTGGGCATAAACGACTTGCTCGAGGTGATCGAGGAATTAATAAGTTAGACGAAGCTTGTATGCATCACGACATTGCATATACAAAACATACAGATTTAGAAAATCGTCACAAAGCTGACTTACAACTTCTCAACATGAGCAAGCAAAGGCTTCAATCCAAAGACGCAGGAAAAGGTGAGAAACTAAGCTCATGGTTAGTGAGTAAAATAATGAAAGCCAAATTAAAGGCTGGCTCTGGAATCAAAAGTTTTAAAAGCTTGGTTTCGAAAATAAGATCACAAATAAGAAAGCTTAAGCCCAAGGATAAAAAAAATCTAATAAATATGGCTTACGCAGCTGCAAAAAAGTTATATCCTAAGATTCGCCATCAAATTCGGATACCACGAGTAATACCAATTCCAAAAACTGGAGGGGTTCTGCCTTTAATTCCAATATTTGCTGGTTTATCGGCTTTGGGAACTTTAGCTGGTGGTGCAGCTGGCATTGCAAAAACTGTCAATGATTACAAAGCAGCGCAGCGGAATTTGCAAGAATCAGAACGCCATAATAAAGCAATGGAGGCTTTAGTGCTAGGAAAAGGATTATACATCAAACCTTATAAAAATGGTAAAGGATTGTTTATACAGAATTCAAAAAACTAAAAATTAAGCTACCTAATAGACCTTTGAGTAATATAGACATTCAAAAGTATGCAAGTAACATTCCTCACTTTCGAGGAGTCTACATGAAGGATCAATTACCTAAAATTCCAAAGCGGTTTGAATGTGGGGTCGTTAACTTAGACGATTCAAAGAACCAAGGAACCCATTGGGTAGCTTATGTTAAAGTAAACAACTACTGCGAGTATTTTGACAGTTACGGAAATTTAAAACCGCCAAAAGAATTATTGCATTATTTTAGAAAGTATAATGTTTTTTATAATTATACAAGATATCAAAAATTTAATACAGTTAATTGTGGTCATTTGTGTTTAGAATATTTATGGTCTTTTTGGAATAAAAAATGATATAAAACGTATGCATTCTTTTAATTTCAATCATTTCCAAGATGTCTCTCACATTATCGATTACTGGAAACTCATCAACACTATCTACTTACTATTCGAATACGTTACAACTCGATGGAGAGTATGAATGTGCTTTGTTACATTTTTCAACATTTAATTCTATCCCTAATATTGACAAAAGTAACAATAAATTATATTATGGAATAAACGAAGTTATTGAAATTCCTGAAGGCACTTACGAATTGCAAGATATCCACGATTATTTAAAATCAGAAATAAAAGACGCATCCATCAAACTCAAGTGCAACAACAATACGTTACAAACTAGGATCTACTGTACAAAAGATATAAATTTTAATAAACATGGATCTTTCAGTACATTGTTAGGGTTCAATAAGCAGGTCTTAAAAGCAAATAAATGGCATGTGTCACCATCTCCAGTCAACATTCTACCAACAACCGTAGTAAGGATTGAATGTGATATTGTTAGCGGCTCATACATAAACGGAGAACCAAGCCATATTATTCACGAATTTGCTCTTAACGTGCCACCCGGATACAGGATCATAGAAATTCCTAAAAACGCAATATATTTTCCAATCAACCAAAATAATATAAGTTGTTTACACATAAGGATATTAGATATAAATAACAACCTAATAAATTTACGTGGTGAGGAAGTGCAGCTGTATTTACATCTCAGAAGAAAAAAATGATTGACTACAATAAATATACGCCAAAAAGAATAACTAATATCAGTTCTACCCGAGCTATCCGCGAATTCAGACCTCAGTCTATCAAGAAAATAAAATTAACAAAGGAAAATAAAACATTTCTTAAAGCAATCGGATTATTAAAATGAATATCTTAGATGTTTTGGCCGCTCCAACGTACGACAATGCCATAGAAGGCATTGAATTTCACTCTTACAAGCCATATGTAACAAGTTTCAACAGGAATGATGAAATCCGCATACCTATCAACCAACAAGACTTGTATATATTACCATCAGCTAGCACCTTATATTTAGAAGGCACTGTCATTGTTAGCAAAAAGGACTTAAAAGAGCCAGCCACAAGTGTCAATTTCACGAACAATGGTTTACTGTATCTTTTTCAAGATATTAGGTATGAGCTGAACGGAGTCGAGATTGATAAAATAAAAAATGCTGGTGTAACTACAACTATGAAGTCATTAATTTCCATGAATGAAATTGAGTCCAAGATGTCTTATGCTTGGGGTTGGAACATTGATGGTGTAAAAAATATAAATAGTGGTAGTTTTGCTGTTTCTATACCGCTCTGCAATATCCTCGGTTTCGCGGAAGATTTTAAAAAAGTAGTAATAAATTGCAGGCATGAACTGGTATTGCTACGAAGTAACACTAATTTAAACGCTGTGAAACTAAGCACTGGTGAAGTGGTGGAAGATGTTCTGATCAACAAAATTATATGGCGTGTACCGCACGTTAAAGTATCAGATAAAGAAAAAATTAATTTGTTAAAACTCTTAGAAAGAGATCGACCGCTTCAGATGGTATTTAGAAACTGGGATCTTTACAAGCATACCTGGTCTGTCAAGACTTCATCTCAAATCGAAAAACCAAGATATATAATCATAGGTCTACAAACAAATAGAAAGAACAATGCAAGTTCTGACATGTCGCAATTCGATCACTGTCATATTCGTGACGTTAAGGTGTATCTGAATTCAGCTTATTTTCCATATGATAATCTAAATATAAGTTTTTCTAACAACAAAATCGCTTTATTATACGAGCAATACGTTCGATTTCAACAGTCATATTACGGACGTCGTCCAGAGCCCTTGTTAGGTGAGAAACAATTTAAAGATCTGGCTCCGCTGTTTGTAGTTGATTGCTCTAGACAAGTTGATAACTTGAAGACAGGCCCAGTTGTGGATGTTAGAGTAGAAATCGAGAGCGATACAGAAATACCCGATCAAACTACAGCTTACTGTCTCATTCTTAACGATTGCATTGTTGAATATAAACCACTGAGCAACACCGTGAAGAAGTTATCATGAACGCGGATATCATTTTTGTTGAACTACAAGGATTCAAAGACTTAATTAATAATTTTATTGTGAAAGAAGTAGCTATAGCAAACCACGAACACACGCAAACGTTCCTGGTTAAACCCCCATATTCATATAATTTCCTTACTCCAGAAGAAAAAAAGCAAGTGAGGTGGTTAGAAAACAGTCGAGGAATTCGCTGGAGTGAAGGCTACATAGACTATAGAGAGTTTCAGCGCATCATTTTACCATATTTAGAAAATAAAAAAATTATAACCAAGGGGTTAGAAAAGATTAAGTGGATTAAGGCCTTGTGTTATAATTGTGACGTGATCGATATAGGCGAAAAAGGGTGTCCTAATTTATTAACCTTGAGAGAAAAATACTGTAAGAATGAAACAGAATATAATTGTGTGAACCATAGACTAAATTGTGCCTTGAATAATGTTTTATGTATTAGGAAATGGTATTTTGATAATAACATGTCTTCATTTAATTTATTTAGTAAACAAATAAATTTGTAAAATAAAAATGTTTTATTATTTATTATAAGATATATAACCTTATGGATGAAAGCTGTTAATTCATCATATCAACCTATGGATATCCACTGCTGGACATAGGTCTCCTCCAAACATTTCCCCTTTGTGCCTCCTACCTAGCTAGGTCGTCGGTCCAACCTTCAACTGTTAATTAGCTGTAGTAAAATAATGTAAGATAATTAAATTTCTTTTAATAGTTCTTTTAATAATAAAGTTGTAGGTAGGTATCTAATTATTTTACTACAGGTAATTTTAAATTCTTAAATACCTAATTGGGAATTGTAAAGTAAAACGTAAGTAATTAATATTTCATAATATTTTTATTTATTCTTTAAACATCGACACTTATAAAATTTAACAACGAATACTTAAAATTATATGATATTGGAAAAACAAGTTTTACGTAAGTTTATAATATTATAAGTAATTTAAATAATATATTTATTTTAATTTTATTTTATTAGCTCTGACAATAGTAAACATAATATTTTTTTTGCAATTCGGTTATACTAATAAGGTCTGATACATTACAAGCTGACCAGCTAGAATTAAGCATAATTAAAATTAGGTAATTTTAAATTTTTTAATATTTTTATTTGTTCTTTAATCGTAGGTACTTATAAATATAATTGCACAACTAATACTTAAAATTATTTTATTTATTTTATTAGGAAAACAAATAGTTATTTATCTATACAAAAAAAACTAAATGAATAACACGAAACCAGTTACATGTTATGTGTTGAAAAATATTTCAATACAAGTTTTACTTATGGATTTTAATCATTAACACAACTATACACGACTACAACTATAATATTAAGATAAAAAATACAAATCTCTAATTAGTTAATTATATTACTTACTTAATTTAATTAACACTAAACACTAAGATATTATTCTTATATATACATTTTCACATAGTTTAACAAACACATTCACATTTCACATACTCGTAGTTACCATGTCTTCAAAAACCATTGTCACACAGTTTTTTTGATATTTTATTTATTAGGTATAATGTTTCGTCCATAATATTGTCCACTTCGTCACTAACTACATATTGAGCACATATCACTGTCGCGTCCTCGTTATCATTTGAGGATTCTTGTAGATCACTGATGTCTGTCACTGTGATCTGGATCAGTCTGTGTCCCTTTTTCTTTTCATTGTTAATAACATATGACTGGCAGTGCTCTGATGCTTTTCTTTTGGAGCAATCCCGTTTTGCTTTCGGCTTCTTGCTCATCGGACCTGGTTGTTCTGGTGAAGGACATGGACTGTAGCTCGGCGACGGCAAACCCTGACCGTACTGAGAGAACATGACATCAGGAGAATAATTCATTGTTATCGATGATCTGAAACAAAGAAAATAATATTAAAGTATTTTATTGAAATCATGAGGATAAACTCATAATTATATAAATATAAGATTCACAAAATATAGATAGGTACTTACTAATTTCTTGCTTGGAATTGATGTGACCACTACAACAAGCGACCGCTTAATGAATGAGAATCTAATATTATTTATATGACGAGTGAATAGTGTAACATAAAACCTGTGATGCAATTTTATATTTCGTTCAACAAGTTTGAACTTGTTTCTCGTAGACAATGAACATTAGAGTGCACCTGACTGGTGTCATATTTTACATGTAATCAGAAACAGCATTCCAAACTTCAATTTATTATGCATTACTAAGAAAAATTATTTCATGTTGTAACAAGCTTGTATTTTTTTTTTGCTTTAAATGTAGGAATGGTAGGTGGTCTAAAATGAAAAGATGCTATATAATATGATAAATGTATTTATTTTAAAAATAATTCTTTTACAATAAACTTAAATTTATTTTTATTACAGAGCTATTATTAGTAATACTTATGAGCTATTATTATTAGTAATACTTATTATAAAATAATAAGATTTATTTAGATTAGTAACAATGTATTTTAATAAGGTATATTTGAACAACTCATTTCACATGTTTCGCATACATAAAAAAAAAAAATACAACCGAATTGAGAACCTCCTCCTTTTTGAAGTCGGTTGAAAAGGTTTTTAAAATATAAAGACAAATAGATAAGTACTTCATCTAAATATAGTAGCATTTCCCCATGCTAAAGTAGATACCTTATCAGATAATAGCAGCCGTTTATCGTCATTGCTTGAAAGTGCTATTTTATTAACACTCTGTGTAAATATTTCATGTTTTATTGACCTAAAGAGTACATTCTTTTTACGGATTACATTACAAGTATACAAAACATTTTTATAATCTATCAAATGTAAATTTTTCATTACACATTTTTTTGTTCCTTTTGCTTTCTTTATTGTTTTTTCCAATGTTTTTATACAATAAAGCTTGGAACGCAGCCCTACAAATTCTTTAATTATTTTGCCTCCCATTTCGTCCTTAAAAAGACCTGGAATTTTTTTATTGATAATTGGCAAGTGAAACTCGTTATCAGCATCGTAATTGCTGGTATCAAAATATTGAAGAAAGTGTTGTTTAATATCTTTGTATAAGTCATTCGTATTTACATTATAAACTAAACTATCAGTGTCAGTATAGCATAATTCAACATGGTTACGATAAAATGGTTTTATTGTAGAATAGTGGAAATCATACATATGACTCTTAGATAATTCTAACACAGCGAACCCTATGTATATTGGTTTATTAAGAATAACACGCGAAGGTTTCATTTGTATTGCTACCAAATCATCTGAAAATACAGAAGCGCTATGAAAATATGGGCTTGCGATTAACTTTTCAGCACAAGCTGTTTTTTTTGTTTTATTATTTGAGTCACACCATTTGTTTACTAACTTTACATCAATTCTGTGTTCATTATTTTCCAAGGTTTTTCCAAAAATACTGTTGTTTAATAATTTAAAAAAATCTTGTTCAAAGACAGATTCTGCTTTTTGACGTAACTGAGTATTAAGATCAATATATTTTTTCAAAAAATTACTTTGCTTAAATACAATACCGCGATGAATCTTTTTCAGTATTAAACCGTGTCGTATGCATGTTTTTAAATGAGTGTAATGAATAACATAGTGGTATTTATCATACAAATTTGGTATTAGTTTTTTATTTTTACCTCCAGGCGGTACGCACTTTTCTGGACAAAATGGAAAGTCGTTGTGTTCAGTGTGTAAACTCTCAGGGTATATCAAATCAACTTCAAGAATATAACCGTATTCCGCGGTATCACTGATATCTGCCAAGTTCAAATTTAAATTATTTATTTCATCGTTTGACATAAATCTAAAATCTGAATAGGGTAAGGATTGACACATGCTGTAACCATATAAATTGTTGCAGTCTAAATATACGATGAATGAATTTGGACGAGTTGGATCGTAAGAATCTAAATATTTGTGATTGGCTTTGACATGTCGTTTGAAACACATACAAACACCACCACGGATACCTTTTTGTATCATTCTAAAAATGTTTACATCACTAATCAATTCTAATTTAACGCTTGTTTTTAAAAGCATTGCATCGAATGATAGGCTTGGTGCTGTAAGGTAAAACGCTGGATCGAGATTATAATACCGTTTACAAGTTTTTCTAAAACTTTCAAACACATCTGCTAGCAATAACACGTCGGTTTTAAGATATAAATCTGTGTACATACCCATATTCTTAATATTAAATACAGACCAAATAGATTGCGCGTGTTCATAGTCTCTATCTGTAATTGCTTCATTTGACAAGGAGTTATAAAAATTTGTTTTATTAGGCAAACACATATCTTCATAACGATTCCATTGTGACATATAATCATACGGATACACTCCTTTACGAGTAAGGAGCTCAAATTGTTCTTTGTCAGGAAAATAACATTTTAATAGTTTAAACTCTTGTTCTTTCATAGTATTAACCAATTTTTCTAAACTAGTTCCTAAAAACTTGAAAGAATCTACAAAACGAACCTGCATACTTTCCTCCCTTGAAATAGGAATTAACTTTGTGAAAGAAATATAGTTTTCTTTTGTTTTAGGTATTACTTTAATAGACCCAGGAGCTTCGCCCAATTTTTTTATGAAAAGATGACAATCATAACCAGATAAGTTATGAAAAAATACTGGCAAAAATTTTGGTAATTTATATTGTAAGTTACAATGACTATGAGCTGCGCCGCGATATTTACCAGTTAAATGACAATGGTCTCGGACCCTATCACCAAGCAATAAATGGTCACAAATATGACAAGTTACCGCGTTATCAAATTCGTAAGCATTAATATCGGTGTAAATCATAGCAACTTGTTTATTTAAAATATTATAAATTTTTTTTGTATCTTTATAAATAGAATTTACAAAATTTGATACACAATCCAAACCACGATAAGAAACGTAACGATTGTAACTTTTGTCTAGCGCGCAAGTAACATGATAAGCGAAAGCAACAGGAACATGTCTCTGACGCGTTACAGTGCTCGCTTTAGTTGGATCAGGGTCACAAGACTCGTACTGTTCTAGCATTGTTTCAAAGTCTGCGTAAATAACAAATGGTACAATTTGCTTTCTGTTAAAATTTTTAAATTGTATATGGGAACCATCTGGAGGAAGTTCTGTAGCAACGCCTCCACAAGTATGCGAATCAAGATCATCGTATGTATTAAAAAATATTAAGCAAATGTCACACAGGTACAATTTACCATGATGTTTTGTAATTTGATTTTTAACAAGTCGCGGTAAATCTTTTATTAAACAGTAATGTGATAAATTATCGCTTTCTAAATAAAGTAAATGTATTACCTTTTTCTTTAAATTATTTGATTTATAAAGTGGTCCTACTACAGTACTATTTTTTAGCCCATAAATATAAACACAAATTTTAGGATTATTTACTTCAAACTGGGCAATATGTGAGAAAGTCAAAGGAAATTCTATGCTTTCTATATTTAACACATCCCGAAAATCAGGGTAAGACGATACTCTTTCAGGGTGCCTCTTGACTGGGTATAAAGCGGCAACAACTGACCACAAAAAACAATACTCATCATTATTTCTAATATTTACACATGCTTTCTTCGATTTTATACTATCCGGTAATTCGATAAAGCCTGAACCGCGCAAAGGTTGATATTTGTTTATGTTCACTTCTAAGTGAGAGCTACTCAAGAATGTCCAACCACTATCGCGATCCTGAAATTCTTCAACTTTTTTTGATAAAACGCTTTTAACTTGGGATATTAAGTACTCATATTCATAGTTTTGATGAATTATATAATTTTTTGTAGAAAAAGATTTTATCTCTTGAGAGTCATTTTTAAACATTAAAAACAAAGCAAAATACTCAAAGTTAATTTTCACGCAAGTATGTTGTTTAAGAGACAAATTTATTAATGACTTAATTTTTTCCTGAATACTAATTAAAAATGAAGTCAAAGAACAGTTCTCATATTGATTAACAATCCTATAGGAAGCTATACGATTTCGAAATGCAGAATTTATTAATTCAACACCATCACAGAAATTAGAAATATGTTTGTTTTTGTGAATAGTGCTGCGTAAGTGACCTATCCAACGCCTGCGCTCAACAGATGTATTACAGACAGTACAGAAAGGCATTTTTGTGTGTTATACAACACAAACAAAAGATACAAATTAATAAAAACTTATAAAAAACAGTTAACCTAAATCTAGCCTAACCGTAAAATAAGCGAAAAACAAAAATATAAAATAATATTTATGTATTATTTTATTTTATATTTGTGATAAAAATATAAAATAATATATATTATTTTATATTTATGTTGTCACTGTAAAACACAGGCTCCGAGTCCTGAAACATTGCATGAGTCCGTCTCAGAAATGTCTGCAGCGCGTCCCACTGCTGAGTTTCTCTATTTAGCTGCACTTTAAGTGCCACTAACGCTTTTTTCCACCGTTCAAGTGGAGTCGTGGACGCTGCATCTGACTTATTATAAACTTTTACCTCAGCGTAAAAGTCACCTTCTATAGGCACCGTCCGTCGCACCTTCCCGTTAGCGACCCGGCTCACAATAGACGACGTGAGGTTCACCGTCTCGCCGACGGTTGTCGTCGGTGCACGATGCTCTCTATCCTCTAGACCGAAGAGGTCCGAGCTATGTTGTACTTTTTTACTGTAAAAATAAAAAATATATTAAGTACCTTATCATTACAACATCACCTTCAAAATGTTCTATCAAAAAAGAACCAATGGAATTAAGATTATAAATCATAGTATTGTCTTTCTGGTTTTAAGTATAAAATAAATAAACTACTAACGTATAACACTCTTATTGAAATAAAATACACAAATACCTAAAGACAATCATTAAAGAAATTACCTTGATTTAGATTGCGAGGTACTCTCAGAAGCTTTACGCTTTTGAGCTTTCTTTTTTAGCTGTACCTTTACAGTCTCAGGTGCAGGACGGGAATATTCCGATTCGGATTCAGACCTGTAATCGAGTACAACACAATTAATTTCAAAACAAACATCTGCAAAGAAGATTATATACGACTTATGAAACACAAAGACACTGAAATAACATAATTAAGTACTTATTTAAAAAATACTTACGTACATTTTATTGAAGTAAAATGATATTCGCACAATTAGCAATATACTTAAGTGGAGCTTGTCACTAGAAGACGTTGCTTGGAGCAAATGTGAATTTTCACATAAATTGGTCGAATTTAAATAGAGAAAAATACCGTCTCAGCAAATTTAACCTCATAACAAAATTAAGCCTTAAATCCTAGCATTACAATTGTAATATTAACTTATGTCGGTTACGTCCATTTGAATCATTCTTGGTTCCGTCAAAATGCAATTTTATCATAACAAAATGAAATATAACACCAGCATTTGTCCGACACCGACAAAGGTGCCGTTTAAACGTGCTGACGTAGGTACCTACCTGACTTACGTTTCTATGATTACTACTGAATGACTAATATTTATTTAAATTCTATATGGTTTTAAATAATAAATTTTTGGAATACATTATTTAAGTCTGTGAAAATCTGGAACAAATATTCGATGATTACTCTTACTTAAATTATATTTATTTAATTATAAAACTTAGGATACTAACGCATACTGAACGAATTTATTAACTCAATTATTCACTTATAGAAAAAAGGATTGCGATAGGGATTCAAACCGAAACCTAGAAATTTACATACATAAGCCTATTTGCTACCAGAGCTATTTGCAATCCTGTTTGCAGAGTCTAACTTAACATGTATTTGGATCCTAAAAGGATGACGTCAGGTCAGTGTCATCAATCAATAAGTTGCAGTCAAGATAATTTATGTGCCGAAAAGTTTTGAATGGATACGCGTACTAAAACTAGTTTATTACGTATGTTGCAGTCAAACTGCAAATATAAAACCGTCAAATTTAATAGAAATACCTATGGTATAATAATAAAGTCGTATAGTAGAAGTTGTATTGATATCTTACAGTTTTGTTAATTTATGTAGTATTTTTAAAGAATCACTAAACAATAAAGTTAAAAAAGTAGTTAAAAAAATATTTTATACACATATTTATTTATTGTAAGTAACTACGAAGTCATATAAATCATAAATTATTATAATAAAGTAATTTCTAAGATTAGTGTGCTGTACCGAAACTGAAGTACCTATTTTATAAACATAGGAAGTTTTGTAAAAGACAAATTAAAACAATGATTGCAACAAGCGCGGTGCTTATCTTGCATAATATTATATGAAGGTTCCCATGCGAATTACACACACATATACACCCACATACATATCTTACATACAACATAATAAATGCAATTTTGCATTTTCAAAGACTGTAAAGGCTTATTTACACCCACCCGTAACAGTTGTCCGATACGACCGATTCCGACGCTGTTAGGTATTTTATAAAAGAATACAACGTAGCGAAACTGATCGGACTTACACATACCGGACCGTAAATATTAATGTGAATGCGCCTTAATTCAGCGCGCCGCCTGTGCGGTTGGATAGCAATCAGTGCATTACGTGACTTGTTCATTAACGTGTAAGTAGTGTTGTCTGTCAGTAACTTAAATTTCGGATGTCCTCGGTACCAATCTGGTCACATAATCTGAGTGTGTGTTGAACCGTATGTAGTAAGGTGGTAACTCTAACTCTGTGGAGAGACATGAGACTATCTGTCCTGAAGTTTAGTTTTATGTATACGATATCCTAAAATTCAGATGTCCTCGGTACCAATCTGGTCACATAATCTGAGTGTGTGTTGAACCGTATGTGGTAAGACGCTAACTCTAACTCTGTGGAGAGACATGAGACTATCTGTCCTGAAGTTTAGTTTAATGTATACGATATCCTAAAATTCAGATGTCCTCGGTACCAATCTGGTCACATAATCTGAGTGTCCCTTGAACCGTATGTAGTATGACGCTAACTCTAACTCTGTGGAGAGACATGAGACTATCTGTCCTGAAGTTTAGGTCAACGGTTCAGACAACCGACGTCTTTAGTAGAAGTAATAATATAGGTCTATAAAGTGTAGAAATGTGTAGTGAAACTATGAAAGAATGACAGTAAAGTAGTGTTGTGAAACAGAGTTTAAACCGTAGATCTGCTTTTGCTAATCGAGGTAAGTGGTTGATATGTAGAAGTGTATTATTGGGCTTTCTATCCACCAAGTGAGCGAAGCGAACGATCGGGAGCGAAGCGAACGGTGGTGGATTAGAATGCCTAAGTAACTTAAATTTCTGCGTTCAAGTGGAGTCGTGGACGCTGCATCTGACTTATTATAAACTTTTACCTCAGCGTAAAAGTCACCTTCTATAGGCACCGTCCGTCGCACCTTCCCGTTAGCGACCCGGCTCACAATAGACGACGTGAGGTTCACCGTCTCGCCGACGGTTGTCGTCGGTGCACGATGCTCTCTATCCTCTAGACCGAAGAGGTCCGAGCTATGTTGTACTTTTTTACTGTAAAAATAAAAAAGAGTTTAAACCGTAGATCTGCTTTTGCTAATCGAGGTAAGTGGTTGATATGTAGAAGTGTATTATTGGGCTTTCTATCCACCAAGTGAGCGAAGCGAACGATCGGGAGCGAAGCGAACGGTGGTGGATTAGAATGCCCAATAATACACTACTGGATTTCTTTCTTGAGTAATCCAAAACGAAAAATAAATCTTTAAATCTTATGTTTGACAAATTTTTTACTTTTTGTTTGTCGTTACAGTTAATTTGATGGCCAAGGCATCTTCTTCTATTTCATGTTCAACGTTATAATATCGCCTTGTCGTTAAGAGAATTATCACAAAAAGCTAACGAAACAATAAATATCAGGAAGAAATAGCAAGAGTATCTATCACTTGCGCCAATAGTAGAATTAAACGAACGACGCTCCACAAACCTTACTCAAATGTTTGTTGTAGAGGCTCGCTTGCAAGTTCTCGCACCTGAATACACTGCGATGCTTAACGTTAATGTAAATGTCTTTTAGTCAGCATTACCGGTATCATTTAAGTCATTTTGATCCTGTGAGTAACCGAAACAACCTAAGATCAAAAACGTGGTCACTATGCCCATTATGAGACAATACGTAAAAATGCCACGCAGGTGGTAATGGAAGGACTATGCTTAGGGTTTCTTTCCTTGTTTGAGTCATATATACATCCACAGGAAAACTAAAGTAACAGATAAAGCACCGGATTGCCCCTCTTAAGTGGCAATGGGCAAAGCAGTACAGACCCCTCATGAGATGAACAAACATTGGATGAGGTAGTAACAGAACAGGTTTAGAGACATTTGAAGGAGGCAGCAGAGTACGTATTTTAGGTGAGAATAGTCCTAACGCAAGTAAATAATCTTCATCGACTATTTCTATCCTCTTTGGTTGAAGTAAAGCGGTGATAATTGCTGTACTATTACATCAGAGCTCATGGACAAAAACGTGTAAATACTACTATAATAATGGGGTAATACAGGTTACATTTACATACGTGCGAGCGAGAGGGAACTTCTTATTGTTTACTTATCGAGGAGCAGTTGGCAAGGAATTAACAAGTTTGCTAATAAGGCTTCTAGTACTTTTTAACTGACGAATGGAAGGAGTTTTTTTGAGGAATATTTGCTGTATAAATACTTTTGTTCTTACTTTAAAGGTTGAAGGTTTTTATTATGGGTTTGACTTAGTAAACTACAATAGTCAAACTAGTAAAGGATATTCTTTTAGGTTTTCTTTCTCGCAACGGCTGTGAAAGTTTCCATCGTTTGGTTCTTTTGAAAGTAGGTAAGTACTAAATTATATTTGTGGGAAAATAGGTATATTGTGGAAACTTGATGTTTTAGACAGTCACTACTCGTACCAATAATCTTATAGATAGAGGTATGTTTAAATTAAGTTGCTTATCGATTTAGCTAATAAGGCATCATGAAAACTGTATGCGTTTTACACGATATAAAACTTCTGTTATTTTAAACCAAGTTCAAATGGCACCTGTCTGTTGTCACAGATTTTGTACCTACTACAATATTACTCAACATCAGGTGCCTTGCAATTACTTCGATCTGTCACTTTTAATAAATACATAATAAAAATAGCAATACAATAACATAGCTTGTGACTTAGCGACTTTTTTCAGCCAATGCAAAAACTGTTTACACAATCTTCTAAAAATACATCATTGCTACCGATCAAATTATTATTCTAAGCTTGTGCGCAAGGCTATTGAAATCAAAATATCCCCAAGGAATTTAAATCAAGAACGGTATCTAATCTTGGAGTCCAGTGATTTTAAAATAACAAATATAACGTTTCTAGCAGTCGTGTTATATGTTATAGTGTATGGTGGGGCTCAACATGAAAATGAGTGAGTGGACGGAGTGACGTCACGGACGTTAAGAACAGCTGTTACGCTCTGTGTTTATTAAAGTTTTTAAATTTAAAATAAATTAGTTAGTGAAAAACAAATGTGTTTATTGTTATAAAGTTAACTGACTCATAGCAAATTAGTGTTGACGATCAAAGTTGTAAAGAAAAACGTAAATAAAATACAAAAACACTTAACTTATAGTGAATTAATATTTATAGTCATACCCTATAAGTGAAATAAAAGTACAAAATTGGTAAAATCAGTTAATTGTGCGGCTGTTGATTGTGTGTTTCGTGAGTCGGTGACCTGTGTCCATTGTTACACGCTAACTGGTGCTGAAATTAGTGTGAGGCCTTCAGTAGAACCTTTTTTTCCAAACCTTGTAATAGCGCCATCTATTTCGTTTCTGCTGCACCACGCATAGAAAGAGTTCTTGAAAGGGCATCGATTAATTATTAATTACTTATTCAGCGCCGCCTAGTCTATTATATAATTTAATTGCAGCCATGACTAAACAATGCGGAGCTTGTAATAAATTCATGCAGGTTAAAGGTGGCGCTGCATGCAAAAGCTGCACAGGTATATACCACAAGGCGTGTCTGCTGATGCCGGAGACAGCGCGGTTGACGGCCGACTGGATGTGTCCTGATTGCCATAGAAAAATGCCTAAAGCAGATAACACTGCTACACCTGTGAAGGGAGCTGGTGGCTGCATTGACCTTGATACCAGCCATGCAGATCTGGACCAGCAGCTTAAGATCATGACAGACCAGCTACGGGACACTATCCGAGCAGAGATAAGGCTGGCCAGAGAGGACTTGATTGGCGAGCTCAAAAGGGAACTGGTGGAGGTACGTGCTGCTCTTGTTGCCAGCACTCTACGTATAGAAAGTCTGGAAAAGCGGCTGGAGGTCCTGGAGACCACACCTAAACACCAGAATGAAGATAGGGACAGTAATGCCCAGCTTAACGAAACTGTTAAGCAACTAAAGCTCGAGCAATGAACGGGACCAGGAGCTGCTCTCATCAGACCTCGAAATTGACAACTTTCCGGAGACCAGTGGAGAAAACGTTTTGCATACCGTGGGTCTTGTGGCAGGAAAGCTCGGTGTTGCCCTAGAACCACGAGATGTCATGTTTGCAGAGCGAGTTGGGTACCGCAGGAATACCAGTGACGGGACAACACTAGCGCCTACCCCGCGCCGTATTGTGGTGAGGCTGGCGAGGCGAGGGCTACGGGATGAAATGCTGGCTGCGGCACGTGCACGTCGAGGTCTAAATAGTGCTGACTTGGGGCTGGCAGCAGCACCTCGTCCCTTTTACATCAATGAGCGCTTGACTAGACACAACAAGCTGGTATTCTTTCGTGTGCGGGAACTAGGTGCCAAACTGGGTTGGAAGTACACATGGACAAAACATGGAAAAATACTAGCAAAGCAAGCTGAAGGAGGATCTACTTTTGCAATCCGTTCTTTGGCTGATTTGGAAAGGGTTTTTGGTAAAGATAACGTTTGCTCTGCACTTAGTGAATAGCATTTCTTTAATATCATATGAGACTTTTCTGTCTTACACTGGTGGAGTGAAGATGGGGGGAATAAGGCATGTACATTTACATTTTCACAAATTCATACAACACCTTTGTTGTAATATTATACACATTTACATTAACAGAACCTTAACTGATAATAACTCTTTAAATGGACACACACAATACATCATCACACTTTTACTTTATGAATGTTTTGGGCAATCTTTTAATTATTTACACGAACTTCTATATACATACTACATACATAAAAAAATGAAAAACACTATACATATCTTAAAAATGGTCTCAAATGACAATATCTATTTACAAATAACAGTATATGCCTTATCTATCTCACATATCTGTAACCACATAGTAAATGGAACTATATTTTATAATTTATTTAAAATACTGATTACTATAAGTGTGCTATTTACAATGATCACAACAGATACATACTTACTATTGCTTTATACTGCTGGGCATAATACTTTTTGTAAACATAGCTCATGTAAATTAGTCTGTACACTACAGTACCCACATTATGATTACAATTTTCTTTTAGTTTTATGTAAATTAACATCCATTTATATACAAATATTACAACATAAGAAAAATAGATATCTCATGCCAAGAAATAATAATTGTGTGATTGTGGTCAGTGGTGGACAGCTTGTGTGTTTATTTTGGTGTTGTGACAAAGTTTACTCTTTTTGTATAAGAATTTATCAACAACAGGGATTGTTATTAATTAATTTGTTTTTGCTTATAGGCCCTGTCAAGAAAATAGTAATAAGTTTGGTTAATGTTTGGACATACATGGTGAGTGCGAGTGATGGGTTTGTGTTTTCCTTTTGCATATTTTTTGTAATTATTAGTATTAAAACAAAATCAGATAGGGATTGTTGGTTGATTGTGTCTGAGCATTATGTCTTTGTGTCTGATGGTTATATGTTGTGTGTATGTGTGTATGTAATGTAATGGCACCTAAATGTCTTAGAGTTGGACTGTACAATGCAGGTTCCCTCGGCACCAACCATGACAGTATTATAGCAGCTGTTGCTCGCAGTGGTGTTGATGTTTTGGCCCTGAATGAAACTTGGATACATTCTGGGGAGGAGGGGCGAGCTCCTGTTATTCCTGGTTATAGACTTAGACACAAGCCACGACCAAAACATCACCGCACGCGTGGTGGTGGCGTTGGTTTCTTTGTAAGGCATGGAATCACTGTGCGTACTTGGCAGCATCCCGTGGACCCACTTCACACGGTGGTCGAACAAATGTGGCTTAGTCTTAATGTTAACGGCAGGAGGCTGATGATTGGCACTGCATACAGGCCAAACTGGGTAAATATTGAACTGTTTTTTGATGCCATCACTGATTCTTTGAGTTCTATGCCTGGATGTGACAACATTATTATTCTAGGTGACTTTAATATTAACTATCTGGATGTAAATAACAATAACACGAAGAAATTTCAAGCTTTTCTTTCTCATTTTAACCTAAACCAACTAGTCACTGAGCCAACTCATTTTACTAGCACTAGTCAAACATTGATTGACGTGGTCTGCACTGATTTAAAGCATAAGAAAATAACTTTGGAGCTTGTAGGAACCATCACAGGTCATTGTCTTGTTGTTTGTGAGTTTGACATTAAGCGGGATAAAATAGCTCCACAGATAATGACTTACCGGCCTATAAAAAACATAACTTTGACAGATTATAACAATGATCTAAATACTATCGATTGGAAGCAGATATCGCAGTGTACCGATGTTAATATGGGCGGATGCCCTTAGCCGCAACAATGTGCGGTTGCTGCGGCGGCCGCAGAGGGTGATCGCCGCCAGAGCGTGCCGTGCGTATCGCACGGTATCGTTCGAGGCGGTCACTCTGCTGGCGGGGGACCCTCCTTGGGAGCTACAAGGTAGGGTCCTGGCGGAGGTTCACGCGCAGCGTGGAATGGCGCGGGCCTCCGGGGCCGACTTCGTCGCGGGCAGAGTAAGGGCTGACTGCCAGACTGCTCTGCTCCGCGACTGGAGGTCGGCCCTAGAACAGCCGGGTGCGGGTCGCAATACCATCGAAGCGATCCGCCCCGTGCTGGATGAGTGGGTCTCCCGGGGAAGGGGGACCCTCACCTACCGGACGTGTCAGGTGCTCACCGGACACGGTTGCTTCGGTGAGTACCTGCACAAGGTGGCCCGGCGAGAGGAGACGCCGGCCTGCCACCACTGCGGCGCACCGGCTGACACGGTGCGCCACACGGTAGAGGAGTGCCCCACATGGGACACACAGAGGAGAGCCCTAGTGGCGGTATTTGGGGGTGATTTGTCGCTGCCGGCTATCGTTCGTCAGGCGGTCGGCAGCGACACCAATTGGGGGGCCATGACCGCCTTTTGCGAGGCGGTCATGAGCCAAAAAGAGGCTGCGGAGAGGGTCCGCGAAGACGATCCCCTTGCGGCCCCTCTCCGCCGATGCAGGAGAGGGGTGAGGCGGCGCAGGTACGCTGACCTGCTGCCGCTTCCCCCTCCGACCACCTAACTGAGGACGAGGATGTGGCGATCCGAGGGGGTCGCTGCGTCCTCAGTAAGGGGGCGTCTCCAACTATTCCTGGGGGCGCCTCCTTGTGCCGTCAGGGCTTGCGCATAAGCGGGCCCGTATGTGCGAAGGCACAATGCGCTGGGGGGCAGGCTGTGAGTGCCCGGAGCGATCCGGCCTGTCCCCTAATTTAAAGGCGCGTGGGGAATAGCCCAGGGGTTTAGCGGGTAGGCCCTCCCCTTCTGGGGGGGAGATCCCCGCATGCCATGGAAGACTCCCTCGAGTCTCCATGGTATCCAATTTCATGGATTCCCCTGGGACAAAAAAAAAAAAAAAAAAAAGTGTACCGATGTTAATCTCATGGTTAATGCATTTAACTGTTTCGTGTTGTCTATTTTTGATTGCTATGCTCCAGTTAAAACTGTCAATTTAAGAAATCGCTCATATCCCTGGATCACTGATACTGTGAGGGTAATGATGAGACTCCGAGATAAGGCGGCAGCTGATTACAATAAAACTAAGACTGACGCAAAAAAGGACTACTACAAAAGCTTGAAGTCCACTGTTAATCAGGCTCTTTATCGTGAGAGTATGCATATTATAGGCATAATATCAACAGTAACATCAATAAACCTAAATTGTTGTGGAAAAACATAAAGAACACCTTGTTACCGCATGATGACTTTACACTGCCTTCAATCTTTGACGACCCAGATAAAATAAACGGACATTTTCTTGACATACCACCTAGTTCAGGTAATATTTCTGACGTAATGGGATTTTACGACACCCATAGATTTACTGATGCCATATTTAAGATGAGTGAAATTAGTATGGAACAACTTATCACGATAATTAGGGGACTTAAGTCTAATGCTGAGGGTTGTGACGGTATCACCCTAGAAATGCTACTCATGACTTTCCCTCAATCCTTGGATTGTGTTCGGGTTCTAGTGAACACTTCTATTAACACGAGTACATTTCCCGAGTTATGGAAATTGGCAGTTGTACGACCATTACCCAAATGTTCAAGCCCAGCTAACTTAAAAGACCTAAGACCTATTAGTATCTTACCGTGTCTATCAAAGATTTTGGAGAAGGCTATTTGTTTGCAGCTGAATAAGTATCTTGAAAATAACAATATTCTGCCTCAGTTGCAATCGGGTTTCAGAGTGGGACGTAGTACTACAACTGCCTTGCTTGATGTAACTGATAATATACTGGTTGCTCGTGATAAGGGGATGTGTACGGTTTTGGTGCTATTGGATTTTTCCCGGGCGTTTGATTCCATAAATATAGGTCTGCTAATGTCCAAACTAAAATTTTATGGCTTTGACACGAAATCTTTAAAGTGGTTTGATAGCTACACCACTAACCGGTATCAGTACGTGAAGTTGCGTCGTAGTGATGGTTCCTATGCCGTATCAAATAAAATGGCCGTGCAATCGGGCGTACCTCAGGGTTCTATCCTTGGACCTATTCTCTTTTCCCTGTATTCAGCTGATATAGTTTCCCACATCAGGCACGCTAATTACCATATCTACGCTGATGATACCCAGATTTACTTGTCGTGTAAGCCGCAAGATGTAGATGAGACGATCGGTAGGCTCAATGAGGATCTTTGCCAGATAGCTGAGTGGTCCTCCAAAAACTGCCTGTTGCTAAATCCTGCCAAAACTAAATACATTGTCTTTGGTAGCAGGCAGCAGCTGACTAGTCTCAATCCTACTGTAAAGCTTATGCTCATGGGACATCCTATTGAACGTGTGTACGAAGCCAGAAACTTGGGTCTTGTTATGGATAGTGACTTGAGGTATGAGAAACATGTGGATAGTTGTGTAAGAGCTTGTTTTTATAGACTGAGGCTGCTCTACAAAATGAGACCTTTCTTGGGAGAGGAACTACGCGTACAGTTGGCGGAAACCCTTGTATTGTCGAAATTAAATTATATGGATGTCGTTGTTGCCCCACGATTGTTAGCGAAAACAAAAAAAGTTATACAGAGGGTTCAAAATGCCTGCGCGCGTTTTTGCTTTAACATACCCTTTAGGTCTCATGTTACTCCTTTTTTGAATAAATACGGTTTACTAAAAATGCAGCACCGTCGTAAGTGTCATTTGTCATGCCTGTTGTTCGGTGTCATTAAGTTTAAGGAACCTAAATATTTATATGACAAGTTTTCCTGGCGCTCGAGTCATAGGAACGGTGTATCCCGCGCTTGCTCAGTACAGTTGGGGCTTCAGCGGCATTGTTCAACTGTTTTTAGGGGAAGCTTCCGTTATGCTGCTTCAAAGTGTTGGAATAATATTCCACCGCCAATCAGAAACTTGCCAAGCATATATGCGTTTAAAAAACAAATAAGATCTTTTGTATTGAAACACCAAAAAAACGAGGAAGCTCTGGTTAATGACACCAGTGCTTTGTAGGCGCTGGCAAATAATTATAATTATTTATTTATTTATAATATATTAATTGATTATGTTTATGTATTTATTTTGGGAACCAGCATCATTCGTACTCACCTCTGTGTGCTTGTGTATTTGTGAATCCCCCGTGTATATATATAGGTTTAAGTATCGTTTGTTGAAAATAAGAGATAACAATATTTATGCTATCCATTTATCTTACTTTTGTAAACAAATATGTACTGGGTACATTTTGCAATTTCACAATTTCACTAGTTTGTGCATTGATTGATTTTACTTTGATGTGTATGAAAATTTATGTAAAGTAGCTTTAGACATGTAGGTATGCTATAACAAAATTATTTTGTCTTGATAAATTATTAGGTACTTTGATTTAACCACTATTTTTCTTGAATTTTACTATTTATTTAATTAAAAATTTTTCACAAAGGTCAAAGACCAAGTCTAACTATAGACTTAGTATGGTCTGTGGTTGACAAGACGCCATATTTGTTTGCCTTTTAGTTCTTATGTGTTTATGAACACTTATACTTCTAGAATTGTATGTGTAGAACTTCTAGAATTGTATGTGTAGACCGTACGTCACTCGTCAACCAGTCTCAGGGGAAGACCAGCGCTGGTTATCTTTAGCCAGTATTTGCTGACTTGAGTCTGATTTGCGGCAAATTAGATATAAGTTATTGTAGCTACTAAGTATTTCATTTTTTGTATGTTTTGCTGCAAATAAATAATTTTTCTATTTCTATTTCTATTTCTAAAATAATTTGAGTCCCAGAAGTAATATTTTTGACGTAAGTAAAATATTCATCAAAAATAGAATAAAGTAAATTAGACATATAAAAAAAAATAAGTTTATAACAATTTGATGCATTTGCTGTTGAATCAAGGTAGTTCGAAGGTTCAAAATAGTTTTTTAAAATAAAACATACGGACTGTCATACTCAAACTAGGCGTACAGGGTAGATGTATAAAAATAATGAGAAAAACTTTATTTGCTCTATAACACAGTCAAGCTCTGTTTCAACTAATATTAAAAAGCTCGGTTATCTCTAGTCTAAAGCGAAAAACTAAAATGAGATTGCATTGTTGGTTAAACATTAAAGTTATACTTTAAGCAGCTTTATTATACAACACAGCTTAACGTGTATTGTATGCCGGAGCACTAACATAATATTTTGTATATTTAATTATGTGTACGAGGCTTGCACTACTCATAATTTATTAGTTTTAATTCGA
This sequence comes from Schrankia costaestrigalis, assembly GCA_905475405.1. Taxonomy (NCBI): domain Eukaryota; kingdom Metazoa; phylum Arthropoda; class Insecta; order Lepidoptera; family Erebidae; genus Schrankia; species Schrankia costaestrigalis. The sequence continues at coordinate 23,470,687 of FR997827.1, read as the reverse complement.
CCAAAATTAAATATTGAAAATTATTTATGTATACTAATATACCGCCCAAAATGAATACAGATTTTAATGTATGTTATGTCAATATGGAAAATTATGTTGATTATTTTTAACGAGTAATCAATCCCTGTAATGCGAAAAGTTAAAATCATATTCTATTAGTAGATATATTTTATGCCTAATTATGAATATTAAGTGCATTATTTTAAATTCTTAGTGGTGAGTGATTTAAAGTCAAATCATGTTTTGTACTAGCTACAGAAAAGAAATGCTTAAAAACCACATCAACTTGTATGCAATTATTTGAAACGAATCCTGACTATTCTAATTAAAATAATATTATAAACTACAAAATAAATTATTCTATAATTATTTCTAAAATAGAATGCAGTTTAACATTAATTTGGTAATGTCCAGCATTTAGGTATTTGTAGTAATCCTCATTAAGCATAGGTTTATTTGGCTCAGTAATCCTGCATTACTGCCTGTGTACATAAACAGTACGTATGTTTGTATGTATATGTACGTACATAGGTAGACGAGTAGGATTACGCGGAGGATCGGCGATGCAGGGATCAGTCGAGTGCTGCGGTAGATAGCTGCGTGTACTACGTGCTAGAACTATTACGTACATTGTCAGACTTACTTACTTTATTGGTGAACGAGTAGAGGTATTCTGTAAATTTCAACTTTGTTTTGGGCTTATATTATTTTTAAAATTAAACTATTTTAATAAAGGTATGTCACTCAATGAGTATTTGTTAGGAACATGGTCACATTTACACATAAACTCACGCCATAATACTCTGGAGGAGGACAGAGACACTGAGTACCATGCGCTACAATACTTACATTATTATCAATCATATCGTTTTAATTTAAGAATGTCTTTCCCATACTAAGCTAACTACTGTATACAATAGCCTTATAAAAATACTTAGGCAAAGTTTTCAATTGTACGTTATTTTTGGTTTCTCTGTAAAATACTGCCTGTAAACGCTAAAAAGGCAACTAAATACTAAAGTAAAAACATAAAATATATGTCGGAGGATCCAAAGAGTCAGATTGATTGTTGTTTGAAAATTAATTGTTACAATATTATTTGTTTCCTTTTATAACTACTTTTAAAAATCATTATTTAATTTAATTTGATTTGTTAAATTAATTTACTATTAAAAAGCTTATTTATCTAATTAAAGTTACGAATATTATATTTCACATAACGACCAATCAGAGCAGAGCATTGGCGCGAGCGGGGTCGAGGCGCCATCTTGTTTTACTATGAAGCGGGAAACAGTTTTGGAGAGGATTGTGAAAGTTGGAGTCGATCAGGTTGGATCGTGGAATTATTGTAGAGTAAAGTAGGATCGGTGTCCTGAACCCGCTGCTCAGTCTTAACTATTGATTTCTTTTGAACATTAACGATTGTAAAGTTATAGTTTGTTATTTAAATTCAAATAAACTAGTGTAAAAGAAGTGTTCATTGTTTTGTGCTCGCATTCTACCCAAATGACGCCCACCAAATCTACAACCAGTAATGATTATTTTGAAGAGAATGATGCTTCTCCGACATCAGAAGTGGGATCGATGCAAGCGCAAAACGTGCGTACGACGGCGAATGACGGATGGCGTGCGTTATTCAAAGCGCAAAAGAAAATCTAACATGAGGAGACACCAACGCGACGACGACGCCGACGCCAGAGCTTGGCTGGCAACAGCGGACAACTGGTTGTCGAATAGTAATATACAGGGAAGTTAATTAATTCTTATACTTAGTAAGGCTATGAAAGGTTCGGCCGCAACGTAGTTTTCTCAGATTGCTTTTTCTAATATGAAGTGAATAGAATTTATGGAAATATTTCTTCCTTGTTTTGTGTGTTTTTACGTTATTTTAAGTTCAAATTGTATTTTCTGAAGAAATGTCTACTCGTTATAATATGCAACGTAAAGTAATGGCTTTTTCTTATCGCAAAAGGAGTTACCAAGAGATAACAAATATTGTTGGCAGCACTATTTAAGATAATAAACGTCCCAGGCTTAGTTCTGTATCTAAAAAAAAATGTTATGGATGTGGAAAGCTTGGCTATAAATCTTTTAAATGTTTCAGTTAAACGCATGACAAGCAGCAAACAACTCCGATCTCTGAGCGTCCCAACATGGCCGTTGCTATGCGGGCCCTTGCCACATGCTATAAATGTGGTGCTCAGGGTCATAGTGGCATCGCAGTACTCAAAAACATGGCCAGTTGTGAGCAGCATCACTCAGCCCGACGCGACATCGCCGCATCCAGCATTGTGAAGCGAGTGAACTGTGGTGTGTGGTATAAAACCTTTCACCTAGGAAGATTTATGCAATTTGGTGAGCAGTTTTCAGTTTGTTTCGATTCCGGTACTGATTGTTCTTTAATTAAAGAAAGCGTTTCGTAGGCTGTGTATCTGTCTGTGTGATGAATAAAGTCTCTTTATAAGATATCATAACGAGGTGGTTGTTAAGGTGTAGTTAGGTTGCTTGTAAAGATAGCGTGTCCTAACGGCGGATGACTGTTAAGGATACTTGAGTAGCGTGTCCTAACGGCGGATGACTGTTAAGGATACTTGAGTAGCGTGTCCTAACGGCGGATGACTGTTAAGGATACTTGAGTAGCGTGTCCTAACGGCGGATGACTGTTAAGGATACTTGAGTAGCGTGTCCTAACGGCGGATGACTGTTGAGGATACTTGAGTAGCGTGTCCTAACGGCGGATGACTGTTAGGATACTTGAGTAGCGTGTCCTAACGGCGGATGACTGTTGAGGATATCTGTTCAATGTTCTAACGGCGGATGACTGTTGAGAACATGTGCGTTGAACGTCTGAAAGGCGAGGTGGCCAATCAGATTGTGTAGAGAGACTGAAGGCGAGGTGGCCAATCAGATTAGGTAGAGAGTCTGAAGGCGAGGTGGCTAATCAGATTGTGTAGAGAGTCTGAAGGCGAGGTGGCCAATCAGATTGTGTAGAGAATCTGAAGGCGAGGTGGCCAATCAGATTGTGTAGAGAGTCTGGAGGTGAGGTGGCCACTTATAAGGCGAGGTGTAGTTAGGCTTTGTCAGAGGCGAGGTGGCCATTGATAAGGCGAGGTGTAGTTAGGCTTTGTCAGAGGCGAGGTGGCCACTGATAAGGCGAGGTGTAGTTAGGCTTTGTCAGAGGCGAGGTGTAGTTAGGCTTTGTCAGAGGCGAGGTGGCCACTGATAAGGCGAGGTGTAGTTAGGCTTTGTCAGAGGCGAGGTGGCCACTGATAAGGCAATGAGTAGTTAGGCTTTGTCAGAGGCGAGGTGGCCACTGATAAGGCAAGGCATAGTAAGGCTTTGTGATGATATCTCATAATATGAGCTTGTTGGTTAAAAGATGAAATGTAGAGATAAGATCTTTGGTCAGGAGTGGCCGAGCTGTACAGAAAAATCTCTTTCATTTTTGCAGATACCGATGATGCGCTGTCTTCAACATCACACGAGGGCGTGTGCTACGTCAGGAAGGCCGTGTCGGAGGATCCAAAGAGTCAGATTGATTGTTGTTTGAAAATTAATTGTTACAATATTATTTGTTTCCTTTTATAACTACTTTTAAAAATCATTATTTAATTTAATTTGATTTGTTAAATTAATTTACTATTAAAAAGCTTATTTATCTAATTAAAGTTACGAATATTATATTTCACATAACGACCAATCAGAGCAGAGCATTGGCGCGAGCGGGGTCGAGGCGCCATCTTGTTTTACTATGAAGCGGGAAACAGTTTTGGAGAGGATTGTGAAAGTTGGAGTCGATCAGGTTGGATCGTGGAATTATTGTAGAGTAAAGTAGGATCGGTGTCCTGAACCCGCTGCTCAGTCTTAACTATTGATTTCTTTTGAACATTAACGATTGTAAAGTTATAGTTTGTTATTTAAATTCAAATAAACTAGTGTAAAAGAAGTGTTCATTGTTTTGTGCTCGCATTCTACCCAAATGACGCCCACCAAATCTACAACCAGTAATGATTATTTTGAAGAGAATGATGCTTCTCCGACATATATATTATTCACAAGAGAAACTTATTACTTATACGATTGGCTTCCTTAACTTCCAAAAAGAAAAAACTTAAATTAAACCAAACTTATGTAACAAACTCAAAAATATATTTAGGTAACTTTTAGCTATTGTCAGCGGTCGTGTGCGAGGGCGCTTATGAACATTTTACCTCTACATTGAGACGCGACTCGCTCTGTTTGGAGAGCCATCCACCTTATAACAGCCGTATTTACTCGGCAAACTTCGGCTGTTTCCGCCGCTGTTCGGCACGGCTACTTCACTACTAAAACAGGTACCAACATAATTTGGTAAGAATTTTTTCGCTGACGTCGCAAACTTCAACGATAATAGCTGAAGTTGAGATTAAAGTTTGTTTGTTTAAATTTAAATATACAAAAAGATGAGGTTGAAGCTATTACTAACTTTATATTTTACGAAATTATATTTATCTTTTGTTGTCCAAATTATACTGTTGGTTTATAAGGTTAATATATTTTTTCTTTATTTCTAACAATATTTAGACATTGTAAAAAATAATACCAAACAAATTTCACGTCAACATGAGTAAAATAAACAAACAACATTTTTATTTTTCAAATTTATTTAGAAATGTTGTCAATTTGCATCGATATAGATTCCTGTACACCTTCGAACACGGACACAAATTAGTAAAACAATGTAAAGTTTTAAATGAAACACAGTGGGCGTATCACAACGAGCAGTATTAAATAAAGTTGTTTGATCTAGTACTAGTTGTTTTGAGAACGAGCTATTGCAACAACACTTTAATCAACATGCAAATTAAGCGGCAATGTTGTTGTGGTCTCCACACAAAGCGGATTGTCATTTAACTTAATTTACTTTGATGAGGCTTAGATAGACCGACAAGTAATAACTAACTATGTTTGTTAACTATTAACTAAACTACTAACTTTTGTTACACGTAAACTTATTTCATTTGATGTTTGGGTGATAAGGTCGAATGTTGCATGTTTGATTCCTGACCTAATCAAACAGTGTGCATAAACATTGTTTTTGAACTTAGTCTAATATTTTATTAAAAAATAATGTAATGTTTAAAATAATAAATGCTCCTTTAGTCATTAGTCTTCGCGCACGAAGTCGCGGAGTGCAGCTAGTTTTAAAATATAATTGTTCTAGCACAACAATGATAAAGAAAAAATATAATTTATTTAACTAATCAAAACGAAATAACTAGACTATCATATGGAATTTCAGATTTAGAGATCTACGAGTATATTGTTATAAACTGTGACTGCTTAGTGACGAAATTGGAGTCCCAAATACCAGTATCCAATTAAATCTTGAGGATTTGGGTTAAGTCCGCCTAAGGGTCTTAATCACTTACTTAGATGACAGAAAAAGTGACATAACATGTAGTTTAATCAGTACTTTCCTATTAAACGATTAATGTGTTATTTAATTTGTGATTTATAAGTTAATGTTGCTTATAATGTATTGTGTAGTACAATATTTTGCAGAAATTTAATTAAAATGGTTTTTACGAAACTTTCAATAAACAATTCTATATTAATTTAGTTAAGGAACTTGCTGAGCTAAATGTTAATGACCTCGCCTTGAGTTTCAAGAAACTGTCAGTGTTATAAGTTGAGTGAGATTTACATTTAAATAGCATTACAGTACCGCGCTAAGTACAACCTGGTCGCTCCTCGCTGTTGACATCGACTAATAGTTCTTTACTCATTTTATTATAACACTAATTCTTACTTGTTTTTTGTGTTCAGTAACACAGTAGTGAAATAGTAAATAATACTCAAGTGTTATTCAATTTACATTATAGCTGTTGTGATGTTTTTATACATTTGATTTTTATTTTCTGGGAAATGTTTAAAGGTATTCCTAATTTGCGTATTGTATTCTAATGAGACGGTATTATATAACGGTAGAGAGCCTTCACAAGCGTTTCAAGAAATTTAGCGAATTTATTACCTTATTCTTACTTTACATATTTTTTTTTAGTTTCTAACATGACGACACAAACGCTTAAGTGGCTTTTTAGCACTTTAGTCAATGATCAATGCAATATTCTGTTTGAAATTGAAATGTAGATGAGTGCATACCCTGTAGTTAAATACAATACAATTAGCTTGTACGATTAAACTAGGCTCGCAATAAACAACACGCGCATATTGCAGTGCGCGCGTGTTCGTGCGCTCTGTGCCAACTTTGTGCGTAATGCGCTGTTATGTTGTGCACAATAAATAATGGAGGCTCGCTGTCATCATTGCGCTGAATTATCTGCTTTTATTGGTATTGTTCGTTGTTTGCGCGGCTTTACTACAATCAGATGAATTATTATCTACTAAAATGAATTAAATTCAATTTGTGTTGCAATTACAAATTAAAATACTTTTTTACTAAATACTTTTATTCAAAACTAACAAATCAATGAATAGAATAGAATAGAATAGAATATTTATTTATTTTGCAAATATAGGTAGGTATAAAATACATTTAAAGATATTAAAAATAAACATATAGTTCAGCTATATTTTACCTTTTGTAGGCATGCAAAATTTAACATATTATAGTTAGGAAAATAAATTAAAAAGTTACTTTGCAAAAAGTTTTTTTTAAATGTACAGAACCAAAGTCAATTAAGAAGTAAAATAAATTAATAAATAAAATAAAATCTAATAATGGAAACTAATACTAATAGGTATACTAAACTAAAAAATGAAAAAAATGCTATTGTAAAAGGACCTAAATTTAGACGCTTACCTATTTTTTAGCTCCTCATGCTCACAAAAAAGGAAGACTGAAATTAATTTACAAAAAATGTCCTAAGAACATTTCCCAGCTACCTGTCACCTTCAAAGTCAGTCAACTGTAGGAATAAGTGAACTCTTTGTGTGTCTATATGCTATAAGTCATTTTTTACTAGCAGCTAGAAATACACAAATCACTAGTATTTTGTTATGAATAAAACACTAGTAGTAAAATGGAATAGTTTAAATATGTATGTGTGAGTAACTCAATCAGCTAGGGATCACAGGCGCAGTATCAGTTGTACGGTTGGATGTAATCCCGCGACGCGTGTCGTACAGATTACAACCCGCACTCGTATATACTAACTTGTGACTCACTGAACGTGGGTTGGTTTACTTACCGAGAACTTGTGTCTCTCAAATACAATTGCATCCTAGAGGTGTTTTTTACTTATGGTTTAACGAGAGAACTTTGCGCAATAGTATCTTAAATTAAAAAAAAAACTGTAGGTACACCTGTAACATGTTTTCTTTTCATGTCATTATATCTCGAGTTTTTACTTTGACAAAAAAAGGATATTTTAAAAACCTATTTCTGATTCATTTTAAATCTAAAGGATTTCAGGTTTATCTATAAGAGCACTATCTTATTAATAATTTATTAAGGAAGCATAAAAATGTCATTCAATGTTATAACAATCTTAGGTTGGATAAGTTTTAAATCATTTGAAACTGTAACATAAATATTCAATCAATAAAAAGTAAAATCAACCATTATTCAAATTAATGACTTTTAATATCTAAGCAACACCTTGAATACAGATTGTGTGTCAGTATTTAGTGTAACCACATTATATGAATATTCAACATTCACTCAACGCCACGACGACGCGACGCTCTTATTTGTTTGACACACAAATATGTTAGACAAACATCAGAGCACCTTCTTACCTACATCGAGACTGAGGTATGGTTTACTACATAATAAGCTTAATATACAGGATGTATATGAGAATAGCGCATAAAGTCTGCAACACAATGTAACATTACTTTACTCATACGTTTAGTATTTATTTAAATTTTCTCATGCTGTAACCTCTTTCTGTCATGAAACCTGTTAGGCTAGGGAGTTAAAGATATCCATAAGGATGACAAATTTTTTTGTTTTACGATTAGTTTTTTCGGTACTTAAATAACGCTAAAAACTTTGTTAAAGGCTGTTTTTTTCATGGGTTGACTTTATACTATTACTTATAAGTTGTTTTATAAATAATGCATACAATAAATAACAAAGTGCTTAGCTTCAGAGTTTCAACTTACCTTTATTACATTTAGATGTAACAAAAATACGTTTAGGATTGGTATTCCGGGCGGATTCACGAATTGAATTGCACTAAACTTTAAAGTGAGCATAATTCGTACTAAAGCCGCCCAATGCTGCGCGTTTATCTCTACAAACGATATTGTACCGGTAGAAATAATAATAATAATCTAAGCCGAGTTTAAACAATAGCACAATTAATAAACATAATATTTAAATATTGTATTATTCTTTTTGTTAATAATAACGCCATTCGCATAATACATACAAAATAACTAGAAACACATAAAAATTCCATTATGAATCTAATGTTCAAGATTTTCATTGACTAGAAATCGAATCTGTGACCTTTGCGTGGCAGTTATGTGTCATTATAGTAAGTCAGCACCGTGATAACTGATCGTGAATATTGAAATTGTAATCCTACTAATAATATAAATGCGAAAGTTTGTGAGGATGTATGGGTGGATGGATGGATGTTTGTTACTCTTTTACGCAAAAATTACAGAATGGATTTTGATGAAATTTGGAATATGTGTAGTTTAGGGTGTAGAGAGTGTACATTTAAGCTATATAAACAATGCGGGGAAAGCCGCAGGCATCACCTATTAAACATAAACTATTAAAGATGCAATCTTCTTGTATAGTGTCGTAATTGTGAATAAGCGCACAAATCCTTCAGTGTATAAAATAAGTGTTGAAAGTTAAAATATCTTTGAATCCGCTCGGTTGGTCGTATCTGCGGCCGGCAGGCGCTGCTAGCGGCTGATAATAACACACAGACCAACTAATTACGTAGACAGACACAAGTTATTTTAAGGAATACATTACATTGAAGTAAAAATATGCAACCATCTCCGTGTCGTTGTATTAAATCGTGCTTTTGTATACCTGCAATAATTATGAATTTTCCTGAATATTTTATATTTACAAGATTTTATAATTAAAAGCTTTTACAACATATTTACTCGTATGTTGTAAAAGCTTACCAACATAATGCTATCGTTATATAATTTTTCCAAAAAAAAAAGAGTTTATTCCGTAGCCAACGGTACTCTGGCCTGTTCAGAAAGGTAGAAGTCGTCCAGTCTAATTTCTATTGAAACTATTTGTGATGACTTTTGAGTATAACTTTTAGACGGGATATGACGTAGTACTGTAGTAGGTAGTACATACCCTTAGTTTATTAATTAGAATAAGATACTCAGCTTTATAAATGTACTAAAAAATCGTTACAACCATTTTTTTCTTAATAACATATAATGTTGGTGCATTAAATGTCTTTAAATAAATAATGTTTGGTACCTAGAGAAATTAGCTGTTTTTCGAGTCTGCATGGATGTATATTTATTAGTCTTTGTAAAGCGCGAGTAGTAGTTGATGCTTCCTCAGAGAAGTTTGTTGTACGTCGCGTCGCGCGTTACAAACACAAACAATTAACTTTACATTCCAATATTTACACTTCTACTTTAATTAGCTTCTCCTAATTATCGTCTTTTAGAAATTTTCTGTAACGTGTTAATATTAGGTTAAAGATACAAATTTATACATCGTCGATATTTATTTTGACCCCAGTATTAAATATGAATAATAAATCTATTATATTCATACAGTAAAACAGCTACAAGGAATTGCTGAGCCTTTTCAACAAATAATAAAGATGTAATATATCTAGTACATACTACAGCCTACAGTGAAAAGTTAAAGAGAACACAAACGTCACTGATTTAGTAACGAATGTTTACTCTCAGGATCTAATTATAACTTTAGCGAATGTAAATGACATTAGCAATTAATTTGACGTTCGTTTTTTAAAAATTGAAGCAATAAATATTAAGGAGGAAGTAGTTAATTATCTTTAATATAATGCCAATGAGACTAAGTATATCATATCCGTTAAACTTTACATCCGTTGAAGTCTCTGAAACACAGAGTAGTCACCATAATTAAGGAAGATTCTGTAAAAAATAAGGTATGCAGGTACTCGTTTTCCATACATTAATTTTTTACTTATTAACATTTAAGATTTTAATTGTCAATACATGTTTGTATTTTAGAAGTAACGTTAGAATAACCGTCGCGTGCGTTCTGTTTTGTATTCATATTAATGAAAAACGTGATTGGATGTTGTATCAGATTTGTATCTATGTTTGTCATTGCACATTCAACGTGTCATACATACTGTAATAACTCTTTATCCTGCAGTGAGTTTTGTTTATTATATTGTCTATGCTAGCATAACTTTTGTATGGTTTGATTACATATTTTATTGTTTTTTGTATTATAAATATGAAATATATTAGTATATTTTTTTTATTAAAGCTCGTGTGCCTCTGAAATGCCAGAGCTTATCTAAGCTGCTGGCTACCCTGGGACACAAGCATTAACTATAGCCCTGTCATTTATCTAGCAACTATCCTTTCAGCCAGACACTAAACATTTGCACACTGCTTGGAGCTGGTAAAAACAGTATAATGACTGAATAAGGTTCTAATTAAGTTTGTGTTAATAATTAATTATATAAAATGATTATTTTAATTTAAAGTTTAATATTTAAGAACGTCACTCGGTAAAAACGGTGGTTATCCTGGTGTAGAGGTCGTATGTATTTGGCCAAGGTCAAAGATTTAACCTAGTGTTAGACAAAAATTGTGATGATTCAGTGGCTCGTTTATTTTAATTTTTAAATCAATAAGATAATATTATATGACTACGTTCTAAAAAAAATAATACATTTGAAATCAGAAGGTACTCTGGAGTCTGTTAAAACTTATATAGGTACTTGTAGAACATCTAGGTACTATTAAAATACAAACGCAGTCGGTAAAGGATTTTAGAACATCTTTAATACTACTCGTAACTCTTATTCCATTGGAACAAAGTTGTGTATTTTACAAATTATTTATTTGTTTGTCTGTACCAAGTACTTGAAAGTACCTGAAACGACCAAAAACTAATTTCCAACATTTATAAGCACCTACAACCGACTGTCTAATTTAATTATTAATCGAAATTCTCACAATAGGAATGAAACAAAGCCACGTTAATCTGTGCAAAACACGGTCTCATATTCAATTATGTCCGAAACAAGCGAATACGAAATGAGCCACATACCAACACACAGCTTAACTATAAAAATTTAATACGTACATAGAGTGTCAGTAGGTTAATGGGTCTACTGGTACATTTGTAGGAATCTGACGTGTGTTTTGTACTCTGTGGCGCATAGTGGAGCGACGGCGGCGTGCGGCCTCTCCCGCCATTCGCGTGTCCGATGTGTTAGCGCGCGGAGGTGCTACGGCGTAGAGCGTCTACGAGGCTACGACGGAAAGTATTTCGCGAGTGAACTTTGTGCTGAATTGTTTATTATGACTGAGTGCTACGACATGTTTGTTTGAGAAACTTTCACGTTGACTTTGTTCAGTTAAGTATACGAATCCGGTAAGTTCTATGTTATGTTCTTACAATATTGTTATAAAGTAACGGAAAATAATGTGATTATTATTGAAAACTCTTGTAGTAAAACTTTACTTAGTTTTAGTTAACTTCAACTTTAATATTCATTCAATTAAACAGGTTGGACAATGTTTTATTTTCCCATATTTGACCTAGTTCTTAGATGGGCCCTCAAATGGGCTGCTGGAGTAATAAAGGGAAACATAAAAACTTGTTGAAAACCTAAACATTTACGTTATAGTTTTATTTGTTAATCTATTTAAATTTTTTTAAGTATTAAAGTGCATGTATAAATATTTATTAAAATTATAATTATTAACAATATTATTTTCTGTTCGGGTTTAGTTTTATCGTTATACTAAAATAACTACACTTAAACTACATTATATCAATTAGCTTTCCATTATTTTTAGATCGTGCTGTTTTTTTAACATGTATATTACAATACTATAAAAGTAACAATATCGATATACAATATGTAAATGTTTGTAAAAGTTTTAATAGTAAATCAATACTTAATGTAATGACAAAGCTCGTTCGTGCTCATTATGAAGATAATTATTGACATAAGGTAAAGGCACCTAATTCCGTGGTGTTTTTGACAAAACACGAAAGAACATTAAAAATTAAGTAATTATCGTACCTTTATATACAATTTTATTTTTTTATCAGAAGCGTTAACTATCTAATTTTTGAAAAATATATGCAGTTTGTCAGTAAAAGGTTATTAAAAATGATAAAATAAATAAAAATATGAAAAAGAACGATGCGCCTAATTCCGATGTAAAAATCGTAATTCCGATGCATTTGGTTCCTAATTCCGAGTATAAAAATAGAAAGAGAACTACCTATGTACGGTTCTCATACATGATGTTCAAAAATAAAAGGAGTTTATTTTTTATGTTACATCAGTTCTTTTTTTAATCATAAACCTTAATCTTATAAAAATCAACATAAAAATCAACGTAGAAATCAACATAAAAATCTACTTGTATCACGATTACAAAAATAATCTAAACATGTACTTAAATAAAAAAACTAAAAAGTAATAAATAAGTGAAACTAAAATGCAAGTTTAAGACTTTTGAAATAATTTATTAGGCGCGGTTATGCTAAACTTTGAAGAACTATAAATCATGAAGGATTATTATGCAATAAAAAAAATGGCTTAGGAAACCTAATAATGATGTATGTAAAACTATCCAGGTCCAGTCACTAAGTGTGTAGGAGGATACAAAGAAAATTACATAAACACACACGCTGAAAATAGTCTTCAAATAGGCAGACTGACAGACAAAAAATCATTTAATTGCTGTGGTTTCATAATTGGGTTAAAGAAATATGAATACACGCACACTCCTATTTTATGTGATTGTACTATAGATGATTACGTACTAAGCACATAAAAAAAGGAACACTCTGTATTTAAACAGGGTCAATACTCTCTATGACCGGGTCAAAACATCGGAATTAGGAACTCATGTAAGCTTATTCCGATGTAAATACATCGCAATTAGGTGCTCATATAACCTTATTCCGACGTACATTCAGTCAAAAAAGTATCGGGAATGGAAGATTTGTTTATGGTTCCAAATTCAAATTTTTGTTTTTTTTGTTGTTGTTAGATTGGCACAACTGTTTTCCATTTTGGCGCGGAGTTTGAGTAGCTTCTGTTATTTATATTAAATACAGTGCTGGTTTTAGTAATATCATATCTAGTGTGTATTGCGAATTTCAGAATGGACAAAAATATCGAACAAAGAGTTTGTCTTAAATTTTGCATCGCCAATGGAATTTCGTGTTCGGACTCCCTGAAAATGTTACAGAAGGCTTACGGTGAATCGACTTTATCAAAAACACGTGCTTATGAGTGGTACAAAGCGTTCAAAAGCGGTCGAGATGTGATGGAAGATTTGCCTCGCTCTGGTAGGCCATCAACGTCTGCAACTGAAGTTAACATCGCAAAAGTGAAGGAAATAGTGACTGAAAATCCTCATTCAACTTTGAGAGAGATAGCCGCCGAACTTTCTGTATCTCACGAGTCGATCCGTACCATTTTAACTAATCATTTGGGTATGAAACATGTTGCCGCTCGGCTAGTCCCAAAAGATCTGAATTTTCTCCAAAAAGTTAATCGCATGAGAGTCGCTGAGGACATGCTAGAACGAGTCAAATCCGACCCAACATTCATGAAACGCATTGTTACTGGTGACGAGACGTGGGTTTACGAGTTTGACATGCAAACTAGTCAACAAGCTTCAGAGTGGCGCCTTCCAACTGAACCGAAACCGAAAAAACAACGCCAAAGTCGATCAAAAGTCAAAGTCATGTTGACTGTTTTCTTTGACTATCGCGGTGTTGTGCACTCTGAATTCTTACCAGAAGATCTAACGGTAAATAAAGAATATTATGTGAGAGTTATGCGGCGTTTAAGAGAGCAAATTCGACGAAAAAGGCCAGATTTGTGGAAAGAAAATTCTTGGATTTTGCACCACGATAATGCGCCTTCGCACAAGGCCATCATTGTGAACGAATTTTTGACCAAACACTCAACAAATACCATCGAGCAACCACCATATTCACCAGATATGGCTCCAGCCGACTTCTTTCTTTTTCCTAAACTCAAATTACCACTTCGTGGCACCCGTTTTCAATCGGTAGAAGACATAAAGGAGAATTCGCGGCGAGAACTGAACTCAATTCCGGAAGCAGCGTTTAAAAAATGTTTTGATGAATGGATTATTCGCTGGCGTAAGTGTATAGTTTCTGAAGGAGCATACTTTGAAGGTGATAAAATAAATTTGGATGAATAACAAACATTTTGTGTATTATTGATCTTTTCCCGGTACTTTCTTGACAGAGTAGTATATACATCGGAATAGCGTTTTATTATGCTAAATCAAAGTTTCTAATTCCGAGTAACAAAAATTAAAAGATTTTTTGATATTATGTAAATTAAATAGTGGATAGTTGCAATATGAAAGGGAAACAAATATAAGACACATACATATAATAACAGAACAGATCAAAAACCGAACGTCTTCATAAATTTTTTCCCGTACAACGTATTAAGAAAGTACCTATAATAGTCATTTTTAACCTGCTATAATTAGTGAATCCAACGCCAAGGTGTACCTCGGAATTACATTATTAAATGCATGAGTTATTTAATAAGTCAGAACTAACACATTAAACTTTGTAATCATAAAACACACACCGAAAATTAAAAAAAAGTAAATGTCTTAAAATTTGTTTTTCCGTGGTATACATCGCTTTTAGGAACACACTAAAATATTTTGCACCTAATGCCGTGGTGTTTTCAACACGTATTTTCTTGCTAATTTGCAAATAAAATACTCAAATCTTAAGTGTTTTCGATAAAGTATATTGTCCTTTCAATAATTCAATCTCAATGAAAACTCGCATTGTATAAAATTATCACGCAAAACACTATTTGGCAAATTGTAATACTCACATGCATGAGGTCCTAAACGTATGAAGTGTGCTTTAAAGGCGTCTTCCCGTGGTAAAATGACCGATTATTTTACATTGTGAACACACTTAACTCTCTTTTGTTTATATAAATATGAACAGATAAATTATTAATTGATTATTTTATCATGCAGATCAAAATAACTAGTGAATTACTTTAAAAACCCGTTTTACTAAATACCTCGGATTTTACTGCCATTTTTAGAACCCCTCGTAGTTAGGTGCTTTTACCTTAATTAGCGCGGTATGGTGCAGATAACACCAGCTTGCAGTTCATTATCAGATATATAAACATGTACATATATGGTAACAGCAGTGAACTAATTATTTTTTACAATATTAGAAGTTACATTTAATTTAATTTGACTTCATTAAGTGTGAAAGAGGCAGAAGTATAATATTAATCCCTTTCAAATTTTATTTCTTTATCCGTAACCTTACATGGCAATGTATGTAATCAACTTGTTTATTATACCGGAAGTAATTCTCTCTGATAATGTCTGGTGATAAGTGGAGATAAGTTTCACAACCAAACCTCATCTTGAAGTTGTAGTAAAAGCCGACAAAGGCAGAAGCTATACTGAATCATCTCACCCACGGAGTATTAGTGAGCTAAAAATTCTTGTAACAGTAGAGGAAAAGAAACATTATAATGGTATATTAAAAGGCTGTTAAGAGAAAACAATTAAATTGAAAGCAAATGCAGCAAAGGTTCTTTAACTAAATTAAACATTAAACATGGCGAGCTCTGTCACTGTATACAACTAGTCATATATTAGAATTGTAAGGAAATAAATTTTAATTGAACTATAGAAAGGCGGAGTATATCGAGAGTATGTCGCAACAAATCATTGATTAATAGCAATTAACTGTTTCATGTTTAATTTAAATGTTTCAATGTTGAGAGAGAGTACCCTATGCAACACGTTTTACTTAGATCAATACGAAGAAGTAAACTGAATAATATTATTTTGGCACAATAGTCATATTATTTAACTAAATTGTCATTAGCGCAATCAAAAATACATAAGCATTAATTTTAATTATCCCCCGAAATAAGGGGAAATTAAGAAATTAATTGTAAGGTATAGAGAAAAAAAATTGAACAAAAACTTACAGGACTTACAAAACATAAACGAACAAAAAGTAAGAAATAAGAATTATTTCCACGCTTTAATTCAGTAGTTTTGATATAAGAATGAATTTTTTTACACTAACAAGTTAGATGATTTTTTTCGACTATACTACTACTTCATAGTAGGTAAATGCCAAAACTAAATTATATTACCTTCTTTTAAATTGGTTAAGATAATATAACAGAGTTCTTTGGTACAGACAAAAGTAGAGATATAGTTTCTTCTCCAGACATTATTTTAAAGAATTAAGTAAAACTTTTTCTTAAAATATAAAAGCAGTTTTACGAGACCAAGTTTGAGACTAAGCATTAATACAGTATAATATAAGTAAAACTGTTCTTTCAAACTTTTGAACCGTAAAACCAGAAGCTGACAGTTTCAGGTTCTGCGAGCTGAAGCATTAGTGGTCCATAACCATTACTTTTCACTAAACTTTCTTTAATTACTCTGAAATACGGTGCACGCTCTCACTGTTAGGTATAAAAACGAAATGGTTCATCCATTTAAATATTATAGTAATTACTATTTAGAAAAGACGGTAATATTTTTAAAGCTTTTCATAGAGAGATTTATTTTTAGAGAATAAATGGTTTAAGGACAGACGGCTTATATAATTATATGAATAACGAGTGTAAACACCTCATTGAGTGTAATATAAATAAATTAATTTGGTATGTCACTATGAAAAGAAGGTCTAATATAAATAAATAATGTGTTAAACAATATTGTATACAGTATGTAAAGTGAGACATAGGCAATACTTTAGGGCGTGATAGATAACGTTATTTAATGAAGGAAAAAAAAACTCAATGTACATATTTATATTGTCTTCAGGTTGTCAGCGTTGAGCCAGCATGTTCGCCAACGTGCTGCCAGTGTTTCTTCTTATCGTCGTGACTGGTGAGTTTATAACGACGGGTCCTACGTATCTGGTGTAACCCGCAAATTGTCGAAAATGACTTTTTTGCTTGAATGGCCTTAAAATAACCTATTCTTCTCAAATCAGTAAGAAAAAAATTAAAATTTATTTTAGTTTCGGCGATACAAACTCGTAAACTGATGTAAGTAACACAATTTAATGCAAGGAGACGGTCAAAACTGATATAAGTTACTTGCATTAGTCTACGTAGTTACGATCTACGTGACGCGTGAATGTAAGTGACCGTTGCACCAGTATACGCGCGGCGACGATACAGCGCGTACGTACAATACGGGTGTAACTGCAACGAACTTTACTTTATGTATAGAATTTTTAAAAATTATTCATATTTTTACGACGTTTTGAGTGTTTAAGATCAGTGAAAATAAAAATAATAATAAGTATGAAGCGTTCTCGGAGTTAATTAACCCAGATACTCCTGAAACTATTAAGGGTCTCAGATCTTTACAAAAATTTGATATGTCGGTATTTGTGCCACTAACGTTTTAGAAAAACTACATAAAAAGTAATCCCGGTCCTCTTGGAAATCTGGAAAATGATCGGTGTTATAACACCTGGTAGGAGAATGGGTAGCATATTGCTAGTAGAGAACTATGGGGAATATTTTGAATAAAATTTTACACTTTATTGATTTTTAAATCTTTTTTATATATTTTAATAAATTGTGGGTAAATGAATAAATAAGCAGCTAAAATTTACGTTAGTTGTGCAATGAAAGAACTCTGAGGGAGCAAATAAACTTAACATTTCTAACATAAAAAAGTTAGTTTTTGCATTATTTACAAGTTAGGGCTTAAATTGCTTGCAGCTATAGCTACCACAATAAGGAAACGTTACTTTATAGATAATATAATTCTACAGAGCCATTAGCAAACACATTTTTGTTCAATACATAAAAAAAATCTCACTTTCATAAATTTGTCATCACTTTTAACCACTTGTGTATTAGCACAGCCCTGAATAATACGTGACATTATGCAATTCAATAGATCTAGTGAAAGAGTGAGAAGTTATCACGGGAGAATTAGTATCTGACAACTTTTCCCAGTACATCCACTTGGAGGGACAACAAAGTTTCCACTAAACAAAAAGATGGCCATCCTGCATGCCTTCTTGTAAATAAATAAAACGTTAGAACGTTTTATTTATACTTAAACGTATCTGACTAGGTTTTTATTTTCATAGAAGTCTTATTTTTTTAAGATATTTTTACCACTTAGTAGATTGTTGTTGTGGTACAAAATTAATTGTGCAATGTATATCTTATTTTGATGAGTCTGTAAGACAACTATTTAATTAGTCTTAGTAGTCGTACAGTTCTTACCTAAAAAGAATCGAACATTTTGTTATAGATACATATTATTTTATTAACATGGTAAAGAAAACACTGATTACTTTAACTAATTATTATTACTGAAAAGACGAAGCTAAGTATATATTTTATTAAAGTTTATAGCTTTTTAAAGACTGATTTAATAATATAATATCTTCTTAACCTATTAAAGATGATATTTACTATCAGAGCAAGAATCATGTTAAATTTTTAACATTTTAAAATTAAATGGAAAAGACTTCAAAATTTGAAGTCATTATAAAATTAGTAAATACGTTTATTTTTACACATTTACCCCTCTTAAAGTTTAGTCAATTGATTAGCTTAAATCCTTACGGTTTTGTTTGGCATAAGGTTGGTTTTGCTAATAAAAATCTCGCTAAACAGTGTTTAAATTTAAGAGGCCTTTATGAGTAAGGGGGTTAATGTTACACAATAAACGTGTTTTACTATTTTGTACGTTCGTTTGTTTCATTTTTCCATAAAAAAATCAAGTTCATGACCACAAAACTAAATAAATTACTGGTACAACTCGTTTCTTAGTAGCTTGTAAAGTAGCGCAAGTGCTAAAAGTAGATAAATGAAATTATTTTCCCATATTTCGAGGTT
The DNA here is from genome assembly GCA_905475405.1 of Schrankia costaestrigalis. Lineage (NCBI taxonomy): Eukaryota > Metazoa > Arthropoda > Insecta > Lepidoptera > Erebidae > Schrankia > Schrankia costaestrigalis. Next base: position 23,451,608 of record FR997827.1, on the reverse strand, counting down.
TTATGATTTACGAATTACACTCATATGTATGAATAATAATGTGTATTTATTTTATTTTCATTATTTAAAAACTAAGTCAGAACTTTGTAAACTAGTACAAGTGGTTACTTGTAACAGTTTACTTGTTTGGATACTTTGATCAAAACAAGCTAAACAAATGCAAGTACAGCTATTTTCTAAAATACAAAGAAATATAAAAATATATTTAGTCCGGTTTTTTCCTTTCATTTCCAGACATAACCTATCAAAATTCCAGTAATTTCTGTAGAACTTTGACAAAGTTATAAGCTTTTGAACCTTTGAATTGCTCTCCTGTAAAGTTGCATTTTTGCACTTATACTACTCTACGTAGGACCCGTCGATAAGTAATAATAAATTTAAAAAAAATTCTAACTTCGTTCTTCAGACTCGGGCTGAAACTAATTTTATTTTCTAAGAATTCTGTCTGTGATGTGGAGCAAACAAATAAAACTAATTACCTTAGACCTTGACTATACTAACAGGTCTGTTAGAGACATCTCTCAAGGAAAGACTTCTATTAAACATTTCTATGTTTACTTAATTACTTGTTTCAAAAGTTATATTTTATTTCTGTTCTTTTATTATTACGTTTTGGTTTCGTTTTTATAAACAACGCAGGAAATATAAAGTAGAAATTACTTATTGAATTATACTTATTTATGGCACTTATACTGATTGTAAGTCAAGGGAATTGAATTAAGGCAAATATAAAAATAAAACAACATCTAAAACAATAGAATTTTGACAAAAAACGACAGAAGCAATGCTTTAGGTATTGATAACTACGGTATGGTTTGTAAGATTTAAACTACAGGAACTTATTCTAAAACTATTATTTCTACTTATGTAGCAAAGACGAAAGTTTGTAATTTTGTGTTTGTTATTGGTTTACGCAAAAATCTCTAAAATAATAATGGTAACATTTTATTTATTTATTTATTTAAAAAAAAAAAGACATCTCCCGCACTAGGGATCATGCCCTGTGTCGCGGGGACCTTTTACAAACATCAATTAATGGACACAAAGAACACCCAGACCAGGACAATAATTTGTGGGTCTCACAAATTATTGTCCTGCGTGAGGATCGAACCCACAACCTCTTGCACGGCAGCCGCTTGCGCTACCGTCGCGTCACCGAGGTCGTATTTATTTTCATATTATCTGTTTTCACTAATAGGCTAATTTTACAACCCAGGTAAATATACCGTTCCTGATACGCGCGAATTCCCAGACTACAAAGATAATATAATCTAAAACAGATTAATTAAATTTAACATTCTTAAGAATTTAAGAACATAGAAACTGAATATGAATCAGTAATGAAGTTTTGCATACGAGCTTAGAATGAATCTGCTGCAAATAACCGACATTCTAGTCCGAGTTCCATATAAGTAGGCTGGTTAACAATAGTCACGTTTGTCGAACTATGCCGTATTACGTCTCACTATACTGGACCTTACTAAACGATTCTCAAACGTATATAAGTTTCGTATACCACATAGAGCTTTCACGGCTGTCCGTACCAGACGCAGAAAAACTTTCTGATTTACAAATATAAAGCTCTGACTACTTTTACAGTGCGCGTGTCACCCTGATTCAGAAACTGTTATATCAACTGTCATGTCAAATGTCACTAGCAACTGTACCTTTCCCCTTGGACACAGCAACATTTGCACACTGGTGCATGAGGATAGATTAAAAGGGCAAAAGTGGTAGCCTAGAAGGCATCTTGATAAAGATACCAGTTATTACTAACCAGTAGAAAATAATATAATTTATTACTTTATAAGGTAACCCGATACCATATGGACAAGACTGCAATAATTACTCTGGTATTGTTGACATCCATTAGCACTGGTTACCACTTGACATCACAACGATTACTCGTCTGCCACTTCAAAGCAATAAAAAATAAAAAGTAGTTAGTGATTGCGCTGTGATATTCAATTACAAGCACTTGACTGCAGCTGCGCTAAGTAGCAGTTTATTAAACACTACACAATAATGAACACTCTTTGAAGTTTGGTAATAATGAATAGAATGAACTGTTTAATTGTATGTAATATATTGATAGTAACTAACTAAAAAGTTCTGTCATGAAGTGCGCTGTAAGTAATGAATTTAACGCATGACAAACACGGGGTCTAGCATTACAATAATATATGTCTAGTGCTTTACGTAGGTCTCCTTACAAGCGTTTCCTTTCAATCATTTCTCGTGGATATTATCAGGTAGGTTTCACACTTTACTTCTTCCGATACGTTGCCTTTATTTCATAACTTTGGAGCCCCCATAACTCCCGTCGGTTGTAGGCTCATTCAATATACTTTATTACTTTCTTAGTCAATTAAAAGATATCGAAATAACTTTAATAAAATACCTTAAAACTAAATCGATTTAATATTAAAGAATCAGTTTCTTATTGCAAATCATTTTAATGTTATACTTGCAAAAAATCTCTTCCTTTTTAATGCAAATGTCAAAACGAACTTCATTCAAAATACAACGCGAAGATATTTCCTGCAGTTCATAGCGACACTGTTAAAAACACGTAATGCATAAAACTGTCATTAAGTACTGTCTGTAATAACTTGACACGCGTCCTGTACAATGTTGTTACAACCATTAATACAGATAATATACTTACATTTGAGTTATGAATGATTTTACTTGTATAAATCGTCTGTTAGATAGTACTTACAGACTTGATTTACACTATATTATTATATCTTACGTAGTCTGTGTTATACGTGTCTTTAGTTTGTCTAAGTTCTGACATATCTACGTACAAATGTGATAAAATTATAGATGGAATAATAATAACAATTCAACAATACAAGAAAATCTAAATTAGAAAGGAATCATTCAACGTCAGCTTATTTTGACGGCAGATATCTTTTTAGTTTTAGCTTGAAGGACCCAATGCTATAGGAAGAAAGAAACACATGAGTTGTAAGTTCATTCCGTGCTTTATAGTTTGGCAGAAGTAGCAAATAAACTTTTTAGTTTGTGACGGGATATCGATAAGTGTCTTATTGTGGGTAACGTAAACGTGTGGTTCTCGAAATGAATTGTGAAAAGGGGGATACGTTCATATAGCTCAACGGAACAATCTCTCAAACATTTAAGGGCCTTTACGTGGCTCACTAGCGCCGCCAATAGAAAAAAAATCATAATTCGGAAATAAGATAAATAATGTTAAATGTTGATAACAAAGTCTTGAGAAAAGGCAATAAAGTATTTGTATAACACACTCTCAACACTTTAAATGTTTTTTAATTAGTTAAATTTCGCATTCGAAAAAAAAACGGCCGTTTTTGTTAATAATGCAATATTTATTTAATTGAAAAACATTTAAAGTGTTGAGAGTGTGTTATACAAATACTTTATTGCCTTTTCTCAAGACTTTGTTATCAACATTTAACATTATTTATCTTATTTCCGAATTATGATTTTTTTTCTATTGGCGGCGCTAGTGAGCCCTATAAACGCTCTTAAGCAGATACGACACGCAATATGAAGAATAAAATACTTAAAAGGAATTCGAAATTCGAACAAGACACTTTTCTTACCAGCCATTTAATTACCTTTCACTACAGAGTTATAATACCTCTCGTAACGATAGGTTGGCTATAAAACGCTGAATTGACGGATGGGTTATAGTTTGGTAGTTATAACAAGCTTTCCTGCTTTAATTTCTTAGAGATACAACATTCTCAATAACTAGTCGGCTTTTATAACGTACAAGGTATGATCTGCTGGGCTAGTGACTTTAAAAAAAATGAATATTATCTTAAAGTCTAAACTCGTACTTTGACAAATAATTTTGCAAAGTATTTGTACCTAAAAGTGAATCAATAATACATATTATATCTACAAAACTCTACAAGATATTGTTATCTCGTGCAGTTTTGTGGTTAGTGCATCTCGATGAGAATTATATAATGCTGGTGAGTATCGGATATGTATTTTTACGGTCAACCGCATGCTCGGCGCCAATCACTATTTGTGGTCAATTCAATCAATCAATCAATTAACTCAATTTACTTAATGTATTAAAATTACGTTAGTTGTTTATACCTGAATAAACGTATCTTATCATTGCATAATGCACAATGCATTGCGAATGCATCCAAGCTAAAATAGTACTAAAATCAGCTATCACAGAGTTTTATTTAGTGTTTAATTAAAACATAATCGCTTCACCTGTCTGCCTCTGCTGATATCCTGAATAATCACTATTTTACTATGATCAATCACCTCAAGCGACTATAAACTTTTTATTTAAAAACATTTTTTACAAAAAGAACTGTATTATAACAAATAATTTGAAATAAGTTCTGTGTCGTTAAGATAAGGTTTATTTTGCTCCACAGATGATATTGTGGCTGTTAAAACGGGTGTTCATATTGTAATAAGTTTGAATTGTTTTTGATAATTTGGTTAGTAATGGTCGCGGTGAAGTGAGGTGAGGTGGTGTGTGAGGGGTGTGAGGTGCGGGAGGGGCGGGAAGGGGGTTCGTTCAATTTTGTGTTAAACTGACTTTGATCATATTATATTTTGAAATCGCTATTATAATGATAATTTACATAATAATAGTCCTTTAAAAGTAAGTTTAAATCGTTTCGTCCTCAGCTATGAGTGTGTTAGAAAGATATCACCGTCTGCTCATTGAGATAAAGTAACGATTATTGTGGGACTTATGTTATGTAGGAATATGTACGTCATGCATTACAAATGTTTCTGCTTTTCATACAATTATTGATTTTAATACAATTTATTTTATGTATCCAGATTACTTTGCCTAAGAAAATAAACGTAAAGATAAAAATACGCGCGACTTGTCTCTTGTTTTTTTTTGAACCTGCGGTATCTAAGTTATCTTAATACAGTGAAATAGAACAGACAAATCCATCACATTTCCTATAAATCGTAACACAAAAATCTTGAAGCATATGAAAGTTAAACTAGGCTATTCTCGTCACCTCAAGCCGTAACATCTTATGATATAGAGTCATACATTTGTAAGAGCGTGTCACAATCATGTAGTTTGAACATGTCGCGGGAGAGATTGGTTTTAATATTAAAAGATTATATTGCGCTCCGGGTTGCCCTTGTAGCCAGGCTACCTACACGAGTACGTACGTAAGGAACTAATATACTCTACTTAATACATTTCAATGTGAACTGATTGTAGTGGTGTCATATTATTATAGTATTCTGATTAGCTATGAATTTTTAATGTATACTAATGTATTTGCAAACTTTATTTTGAGTCTGAAACTAACAATAAATGCCTAGCCTTACAGATTTATAACGCTATTGTTTGGATCCTAAGGGCAGAAAGGTCCTAAACTACATGCTTTGACACCTTGCGCGATGTACCAGACAAAGGACATCTGTCTCAGCGGTAAAGAGGTGTATGCTACTGTAACATGGGTGGTCTTGGGCTCGAATTCTCATTCAACGACAAATCTTCGTGCGTTGTACAAAATGTTTGTCTTGGGTATACTTTGTGTCCGTTATTTATATAACTGTAAAACTCTCCGTCTCACGGCACTTATTCAACACGTCAGGTTAACTCGCTCATGCATTCATCTATTCTTTGATATATCGTTCTGTATAACAAAGCAGAACAGCAAGTGGCACAACAAGTCAGGTTTAAACAAACATAATAATATCTTAATTGTAACAGTTGTTTGTATGAAGGATATCATAACGTGTGTAATGTATGAATGACGTGTTTTGTGTAGATACAACTGCGGCAGCGCTCACTTGTATTGTTTATTTTACCTTAATGTGGTTCTCAGACGTAATGCAGTAAATGTATGTGTACACAAACTGAATTAAATTAACTTTGTTCGCGAATCTGAAAGTGGGAATCAAAATATTGTTTGTAGTTGATTGTGTTAAGTGTATACAGATACGGTGTTATAGCACGTTACCTACATACTGTTTGTTTGTTTGTAGTTCTTTTACACAAGATACACTGAATTAAAGATTATGAGTCTTGTAGTTTACTTTTTCTTGTGACTATTTTCTTATAACATAGCTCTTGAAATCTTCACGAAGTAGTAACGTTCTTCTGTGGATAAAGGGAAGGTTAAACAACTAAGACGCTGAAGTGTTTTCTGCGTACTATTGTAGATATTAATTTACTTTAATTGAAGTACTATCTTATTGACATTAGCTATAAAATAAGTATATGCAAAAACTAGAACACTAATGAGATATAAATGCAAATAGAAAATGAATACATTGAGTTATTCAAAAATAAGTATGTTTGCATTCAATCATTTCACCCTTTTTTTACTCTTTCATCTTTTACAAATACAAATACAAATACAAAATACAAAATCATTTATTTGCTTGAAACATGGTTTTTTTTACAGATGATGGTTTATAAAATATTATGTACACAATGTTTCGCTTACTTTATTTCAGCATGCAAATTATTTAAGTGTAGCATACACTCTGACTACTTCTAATGTATTTTTTTATTTTTAACAACTTATATAAACTTATCTACTAACTATCCTACTTAATAATTATTATTATCATATTATATCTATTTAATTATCCTAAAACTTACTAACTAATTAATTAATGTTACATGAATACATAATAAAGTTTTTATTTAATTGCATACTTTTTATTTGTTTTATAATTCATGAATTCTTTAATAGTATAAAAACAGTTATTTACTAGCCATGTTACTAGTGTTTTGTAAAATAATGAGAAATGTAACTCTCTTATTTCTTTAGGTATCATGTTATACACCCTAATTGCCATGGTACCTATATTTTTCTGGCAGAATGTTGTCCTACACAAATTACTGTCTAGTTTCGTTGGATCCCTATATGTTTTGTTTCTGGCTGCATTGTTAACTGTCTTGAAAATATCACTGTTCTTTTTGACAAACAAACCTACCTCTAGTATGTACAGCGATGCCAGTGTTAATAATTTATGTTTAATAAATAATGGTTTGCATGACTCCAGTGGGTGTACACCAAACACCGACCTTACACATTTTTTTTGTACAACAAATGCCTTGTTAATGTCAGTGGAGTTTCCCCACATAATTATGCCATACCGTAACACAGATGCCACATAGCCGTGGTATGCCATTAAAGCAGCATTCAGCCCTACTGTTTTCCTAAGATTTCTGAGTGCAAATGTGAAACTATTTAACCTACTACATACATTTTCAATATGTTTCTTCCAATTACAATTTTTATCCATAATTATCCCTAAAAATTTTGTATCATTTACTTCTTCAATTTTGTTGCCATTTCCAAGTATTTGTATATTTTCTTGTGACATTTTATAATTTGTAAATCTTATATATATACTTATATCTGGCTTTTACTTATATCTGGCTTCTTTTAAACAAATATTGTTTTTGTTATATTTAATAAACTACCTGAATATCGTAGTGAGAAAGTATAAATTGAAAGAAATAATAAATGTTGTAATGAAAGTGCAATTACGATCACATAATTTTAATAGTAATATAAGTAGTGTGAAGAACCGATAACAATATTGACACATTTTTACGATTTGCCTAATTATACAAAATAAATAAATTCCAATGAAAGTAATTACTACTTTGATAATAGCCTACAACAACAAAACTTGCAATAAAAAAAACTAAACACATTCAAAGCAACAGTATTATTGTGGACACCCTCTTGCACATACAAGTACATAGTTACTAGCAGAGAACGACTAACATACTCGTAACTATACGTATTAAGTTTGTATTACCATACCGCGCGGCAGCATAAAGGGGGTAAGCAGAACAGATGGTTGCGGCTTATCGCTCACACTATTTACACTAACTGACCCATATTATGTTGGACCTTCATATTTTGTAGTAAAGAGAAAAAAGTCCAGTCTATTTGGTTGATGTGTCTGCCCACAAGAAGTTTCATAGACGTTTTCTTTTAGACTAGTTGTTCAGGCTTTCTGCATTAATTATTAAACACCTAAGTAAACTATCCAATATTTTGTAGAATTCTAAGTTCAGCACTAACAAGTTGACTTGCTCATGGTACGACCACTCTAACAAAAAGTGTTTAAAGTAGTGTATTTGTTTTCCTTTAATCATAAATGAGATTGAAGTCTCTTTTTGTCACAAAAATATTGCATGTTTCAAAGTTAATCTAAAGTACATATTGAAGGATACAATGCGGAGGCAATTAAAATGAAAATGCTCTACGAGTATTCCTCTGTGTACAAAAATAAAACATACACGTTTCACTAAGTACCTAATTAAAAATGTTACGTTCAGCCGCAGCATATCACAAGCATGAGCGTTGACGAACCTCTAATCATTTCCTCGCAAAGTATGCCTTTTTAAATGTGCCTATAAATTTTAATTCCGACATTCTGTCTGTACATCAAGTCTATATTTATATATATCAGCTCCAACCCACGCAGTCATATCAAAGCCTCGCGGTTTCATCGACGGAAACCCTACAGAACTATGTATGTACGTACACCTAGTTGCATATCCACTATAACAAGAGCTCAGGACCCCAAGCAAATTAACTTATTACCGGGAGTTCGAGAGCTCCAATTAATCTGGTTTATGTACGTAACATTGCCCCACTTTTTTAATTACATGCATCATACTGGCTGAGTGCAATTTAAAAAAGGATTTCGAGGTTTTATGTTTTAAACATTGTGTTCGTTTCTTTGTTTTAACTAGAAGAGATTTTAAAATGAAAGTTTTTGAATTATGGATATCAATTTAGATATGCCTGCTACCTACCTACGTCGTACTTACGTGTACATTAGCTTTCACTTTATATTTTGCTTGCTTTACCTACTTGTGAGTAGAAAGCTCAGTTAATTACATAACATAAGATAATGATAGTTAAGACATAAGTAGTCGATATCGTTGTAGGGACGTTGTAGGGGCGGGTCACACGTCACAGTCTGGGTCAGCGCATCACGCATCAATGTCTTATGTCGACACCCTGTGATTGATGCGCGATGTTCACACTACATTACATAAACTATCTTTTTTGTGGGTTTTTTAAATGTAGTAAGTAATAAATTGTTTTAATTAAATTATGAAGTTATCATTAGTTACGATGGATTTACATTTTAGTCTTACCTTCTAAAATACTTTTTTCTTGTAAAAGGTAGCTTTCCTTATGTCTGTATACTTACAAGTATTTAGCATCAACAGTAAGCCTTTTAAAACTACTAAGAATAAATTACGTTAAAATTCAGCGAGGATATGAAAAGTGTTTTATAAAAATATTATTTAGAATAGTAATTAACTGTTTTTTTAAGTTAAAGAATTCGATTTACAACTGGTTCTTTACATTAAATGAATTCTACAAAATACTAGTGTATTTGATATGTATGATAACAATTAGTATTTACTTTCATACATACAGATACGCTACACAGATGATGTTGCGATACCATGTTGCTTACTGGACAATAAAATATAATGCTTATTGCAGCTGTGTGTAGCGTAACTAATAGCGCTATTGTTGCCTTATTACAATGTGCGAGCAGATAACATTTAGCTTGACTAATCATTAACATACTGCACACAAACTTATTTAATACATAAAAACAAAATGTCTGTACTTGAAACTCAAGGCATGGTTGGAAGTTGCGTTTCTTGAGTGTAAGTTTATGTTAGTTTATGTAACTACAAATTATATTTTCTTAAAGTGTTGCTACAAATAGAACATATAATTTGTAAACAAAAATCTTGTCAAATTAGCTAAAAATTTGAAAAATACTTTAAGTCCAATAATATAATTTGTTCTTCAATTTTAGGTAATTAATTTTCTAAAAGCGTTTCTTAAGACTCTTTAACTTTTATCATTTCAGTTCTCCTGTAATGGCAATTGAGATTATTACCTCACGACATAATTATTTCTTTTCTTTAAATGATATCAAACCTTAATGTTATACAGTCTGTACACGACGACGTGTGCATTCACGATCAGCATCCAACAATCAACAAAGATATTGTGTACCAGATTAATTATAAATTCAATACTCCACGTGCTGAGGCTTCGACGAGGAGGCTTTGTGGGGTGTCATGGCGTCGTGACGTCACTCTCACGGCGACATCCAGATTATCCTGTTTATTGTGTAGGGCTGTTGCTAACAAGTCATTCATTAATAAACTGATTGCTTTTGAATATTAATTGACTATTACATTTTACATAAATAATTTATTTTGTTAGTTAAGTAATGCATAATCTTAAACCAATAATAATTCAGTTTTCTTCGCATTATGAGATAATACTACATCCCATCCAACTAATGTAATGTAAACAACCACGATTAAGTTTTAACTAAATTGTTTTGTTTTAAGTTGCATATAAAATCCTTATTAAAAAACTTGTAAATAAATCGTCAAAATATCAAAATTAAATATAAGTGTTACCGAGTTAAGTAATGTTTTATTACTGTCAGACTATTAATATACTTCCAATATCCGTCGTGAGCAACGCCTACAAGTATTACAAACGCATGATGGATCGCTCAAGTAGATATGAAAAAGTAAATGAACCATTCCTCTGTGAGGGAGGGCCTTCTTACCCACCTACGTGTATGTTGGCCTATCTGTGTGCAGGACGAGGCGGGCGATATTCCCGACGCGCCACCTCTGTTTGCTTTTACAATGGAAATTATTCTGGCAAGTGTAACAATGATGCGTCCCTGAAGACTACCCGATCTAAAGGTAACGATCTTAGTTATAGGATGTAGCGAGTTTATGAATTTTTAGAATTTTTGATCGAGACACTCCAACAACGCACGCGGCGCTTTTACATTTTAGTTTTAAATTTTGTTTTTAATATTTATTTATGTAATATGTTAAAATACTTATAATAAGTGGTATAACCATGCTGTGACGATGTTACCACCTAATTTGATCCCTGGGTGTCACAAAAGACTACTAAGTAATAGAAAGTCAGCAGAGATTATCTGTACGAAAACAAAAAACAGAACTTTTTATAAAACTTTATACCAATCAGTCACTTACAGCGGAATCCATTAAAGACGTAGATAGGATAAAATAAAACAATTTTGATATAGAACAGTATAATATACTCTTCTATATCAATATTGTTTTATTTTGTATTATATTTTTAAAAACAATAATAAAAACGCTCGTCCTTTACACTGTGTACCCTAAGTCAAACCTAATATTTGACTTGGTGATGCGGCTCGGGCTGTACCAGTTTGATGCGAACTTTACAATATCTGCCCTCTGGAGCGCCATACACAGTACCTACATACTTGCGCATTAGTAGCGCACTAAGATTTAACTTGCCCACTTCTTACTCAACTGTTCACCTAGCCTAACTATTTGTATTATAATGTGTGTTTATAAATAGATAGGAGGTTTATTGTACCACGACTTTGTAGATCGTATAATCTTTGCTCATTTTAGGGAATAGAATAATTATAAGATAATTATACTTTGTGGTACTGATTGTTCTTTTGGTTTAATCGTTTTAAATTTTGTGATTCAAAGAAGACTTTAATACAAATTTTAAACAATGATTTTTAATACAACTCGATACTCTTTGCAAGGGAGACTTTATAATGATTTAAAATGTACAATTAGAGTAAAGAAAAACATCTATTTTAACTGCCACACGTGGAACTTAACCTAAACCTAGTACTAAAACCAAACTTGAGTTGTTTAATGGTTTCGAAGCAGATAAACGCTACTTAAAGCTAAACTGGGAATTTCAGTTTGAATGAACTACAGCAATAAAATAAATAAAGAAATTAACAAAAACTGTCACTAAAAGTAATTTACCTGTAAGTAAATATAGAAACACACATATCTATATTCAAAAGAGATCAGGACGCACACAGAACGTTGTGTGTTTATAATTATACGTATTTACGTAACATAATTACAGTAAGGTAACATGTACCTTTGTCGTGTTAGTTAATGTTGATTAATTGTTTACTCTCAACACAACAACACTGAACAACAACTGTTTGCGTTGCACAACAACAGATACCGCGTTATCGATACTACTTCGCGTAGTCGACGTTAAGCCGCAGGTTCTGATCTACTTGAAGTTATGTTCTATGCATGAGTCGTGGCACCTCTCCAAACTTAGATATTGTCGATACTACATGATTAAGATCTAGAGAATTTAATATATTTTGCAGCAGCTAGTTGCATAGCAGAGAGTTGCGAAATGATGAGTTTTACCAATCCGTCAAAATTTGCTTTGATGGCTTGGTACAGTTTTTATCTAATTTGCGTTATTGTTCCAGGGCGTCGCCGGTCCATATCAGATGTGTAAAACAATTTGGTGATTTACAAACACAAATCTCAGAGTTAGTTTGCATTGCGCTCATCATCTTGTGACGTGTGTTTTTTTAGGGTGTAACTCAGCCCACTAATCTGTCAACTGGATCCGCGGAACTAGTTGACCACTTGCTACGGCTAAGGGTCTACTCTGCCCACACCCAGTACAGACAGTAGTTATAGCCGTTACACACTACTCCGCTCGGGTCAATTTCTGGTATTATTAAGACGATTTAGTTATAAGTTTTTAAAAGAACACATTACAGTAGTTCTGCGTAAATTATATTTATACTTTTATTTTCTTGTGGCAGAAGAACAAATCGACTTTCTTCGCAACCCGATCTTGACAACGCTACATATTGTTGGCCGTGTTAAAAGGCAGTCTCGACGTAAATTTATTCCCGGAGCCTGTATGCTTTTATTCTTTTTTTAAGTCTAGCCTAAAAATAAGGGGCTTCTAAGTGATAAAGCCTTAAAATTAAAAGGCTTTTAGGCCTTAGACATAGGCCACGCGAAGACCAACATTTTTTTTTTGATTCGTAAGGTGATGTTATATTGCCTAAAGCCTTCTTCGATAAAAAGTCTATCCAACAGTAAAAACAAAATTCAATTCGATTTGAGATTAGCGCTTTCAAACAAACAAATTCTTCAGCTCTATATATTATCAAATTTTACTGATTAAAACAAGTTGTAAACACGCTTAAAATAGATTGATAGCGAAGCGCATATTAAGCTAGCGCTCGGGGTTGATAACACCCGACCCCGGCCAACTGCAATAAAAACGTAGCCTTCAGTAGAGCCTCTATGTAGTAGCGCGGTGTATTAATGAGGTGATGCGAGGAGATCCGCCCGCAATCAAACTGGGATTAGACCGACCTGACAAAAGTACTCTACCTATCTACATACCTCATTCATTGTACTATGAGAAAGCTTTTTATGAAGAGTTACGAACAAAAAATAGCACGTTTAGTAAATTCCACGCTATTTTATTGTTTTATTTGTAACTTAAATAATTAAAACTATGCAAAAAAAAATGTTTAACACTAGAAAAAATCTTTTCTTGAAATGTAGACACTCTATTAGTAGAACATAAAATTGTGTCTTTACTTGAATGGTAAATAACCAGGATAGTAAGTTTGTCAGGTTGGAGAAGAGATTAAAAAAAAAACAATAAAAAGGGACAAAACACAAACTTCACTCCTTTATTTTAAAGAAACTGTTAGCCATAAGTCATTTTGTATTGGACACACTCTTGTTTTCTATTGTTACTAAGAGCATGTTGTTTGTTTATAGTAAATAATCCACGGACATTTCATGATGGAGGATATCTTTTATCAAGTACGTAGTGCACTCGCTGCCCAAATAAGTATTCAAGTAGAGACAATGGGCAGCTTGAACAATGACAACAGTCACTGTAGATGCGGAGAGGCACAGACATACAGATACAAACGCATCTACTCAACATTATACTTTTGGAATACACGACCGAATTAAGTTCAGATTTTGTGTTATTTTTATTTAAAACATTTGCCAGTTATGTAGCTGCTATAATGTTTTAAGAATAACGCTGTAATTTGCATGATTACAAATCACATTACTTATATTATAAATGCGAAAGTTTGTGGGGATGGATGGATGTTTGTTACTCTTTTACGCAGAAACTACTGAACGGATTTAAATGAAATTTGTGATATAGGTAGTTTAGGGTGTAGAATAACATTTAGGTTACCTATACCATGCGGGTGAAGCCTCGGGCATCAGCTAGTAACATTATAACATAGGGAATGTCATCTCTGTGCAATGAGAGCGCAATGGAAGTCGCGGGAAGGGTATGGTACTAATACCATACCCTTTCTATGAACCATGAACATTTTTCATTTTAGACTTTGCGATTTTTATCGTAAAAGGACTGTGTATAGCGCCCTTTAATGTCGCAATAGAACAGGCAGTTCGATATCGCTTCGCAATAGAAACTTCTATAAATCCTTCATATGTCAAACCTTCCAAAACTGGCATAGTTTTTCGTCGTTTATTTTTTATACAAAGATAGATTCTTCAAATATATCGGTCACGTAGCAAAGCCATTTCGTGATAGTCGCTCATTGCCTTCTATGCTAGGCACATTACAACATTTAGGAATCACCGTAAACGGGAAATAAAGGTAAAGTAAAAAATAGTACCTAAAGTTATAATAAAAAGAAAACCTTTTCGCTTCATATTTTCAGATTTATCAAAGCTATTGAATATGAAGCCTTTTTAGAAACCATTACCAGAGCATCGCATATTATATTAAGTTTTATTTTTGCGTCCTTCTTTTCTTATTATGAAGTTTACTGTTGAGATCATTTTTGAGGTGAGTTTATTAAACTTAAGCAATAAACAAAATTAAATGCAGAGTAGAGAGGCGTCAGAACTAAGGCAGACAAAATTTTAATTAAATGTTTTTTTAACCAATAATATAAAAAAAGTACTGCTTAAAAGCAGTACATAACTTAAACGTCGAAAATAATTTTAAAAATATGTCTGTCACATAAACTAATCACCGTTAGATCAAAACTAAACACATTAGACACACAATTGTGATATAAGAATGTAAGTTACGAAAAATTTACTATTTACATTCATTATCATACTCACACACACACGCGCCCTCATACATGTTCATTGACAATGACACGCTCACAGAGCTCGCTCAGAGAGCACGCTCCCCGTGGATATGGCCCACATTTAGTGACGTTGATACGACGTCGGAGCCAATATTGAACGACGCATAAAATTTAATCACAAAGTAATTGCTTTACATTGTTATACTTTTTATAAATACTTACTATAAGTTTTTTATAAGTCATTGTCTAAGGTTTCGATACAAAGAAGGTTGATTGAAATTCATAACGTTATAGATATAAAATATGTTATGCCTACTACCCAACTAATCCCGGGGTTGTCGTTAAAACTGACAAGAAAAAAAATTAATTTTCACAAAAAAAAAGAACCGACTTCAAAGACAAAAATTGCACTAAAAAGTAATAAATAATTACTTGTATTTTGATTTTACAACAATAAATCAGCCATTATTTCTATTTAATTTTAATTTATAGAATAGGTTCTTTTCATTAAGTATTGTAAAAGTATTGTTAAGGATATTTCTTTAAGAGTCTGTAAATATATTTATTTGTAGATTGTTTAAAAGATAATCAAATTATTACAAATAATGTAATATTATTGTTATTTTTGGAGTCGGTGTCAGCCACGATCGTTATTATTAAGTATACCATTTTTTATTTCTGACTGAAAACTTAAACAAATATTATGGCGCCGTGTTATACACAGACTAATAATTACATAAAATTCACATTCGAAAATGAAACGGCCGTTTTCGTTTTAAATGCAATATTTATCTAATTAGAAACCATTTAAAGTGATGAGAGTGTGTTATACAAAACTTTATTGCCTATTCTAACGAACTTGTAGACAACATTTTGCATTATTGATCCTATTCGCGAATTATTTCTTTAAATCTAATCTATTTTAAGTTCTGGAAAGCTTTAATCAGTTATTAAATATAATATTAAAACGTTTAAATGTGATACTGGTATTTTAAAATATATTTATTTAAATATGATAAGAATAGTTGTTTAATATTTGTTTAATTTTTAAACTAATCCATACACAATCAACAAATATAATGTCGAAGTCATTTATAATCTGTAATTCATGGCCGTCATTCCGTTTGCTTAGGTATTATCGTACTTATTCCGTTGGCTGACACCGCCTCCAAAAATAACAATAATATTACATTATTTGTAATAATTTGATTATCTTTTAAACAATCTACAAATAAATATATTTACAGACTCAGAAATATCCTTAACAATACTTTTACAATACTTAATGAAAAGAACCTATTCTATAAATTAAAATTAAATAGAAATAATGGCTGATTTATTGTTGTAAAATCAAAATACAAGTAATTATTTATTACTTTTTAGTGCAATTTTTGTCTTTGAAGTCGGTTCTTTTTTTTTGTGAAAATTAATTTTATTTCTAAATTTTTAGTGAATTCCAATTCTATAAATCCGTGTGGTGACGGAGTGAAAACACAATATGTCACCACCTCATTTCATCCCATGGGTGTCGTAAAAACCGACTAAGGGACTATCCGTGAATAGAGATTGAGATATAAAAAGAAGGAAAACTTAAAATTAAACCCTATACCAATCCGCCTGGCCAGCGTGGTATTAGTAGGCCAAGTATTTCTCCGTCACAGAAGGAGGCCCGTCCCTGCAGTGGGACATTACTTTGTCGGAATATGGGTAGACCTACGAAACGCGCTGCTTATATGAGACAGCGCCGATTGAATGAAACAAACGAAGAAAGGGATAAACGCCTTTTAATGTAGGAAATCTACCTCCAATGTCATTTCAAAAGAGACTAGTGAACAACGGAGGACCTACATGCAAAAAGTTTTAAATAGGGAGAACATCGAAAAGCGTAGCCACCGTCTCGGCATGGTTAATTGGTAATAATAATTAAGTTAATTAAAATTAAAATAAATCAAATAAATATAATAATTATTATTATCAATTTGTTATATCTAAAGAATAAGTTTAAAATAAATTAAATGCAATTCAACAATTTTGTCTATTTATAATCCGTTATTAATTCCTATTTTAATTTAAAATAAGAATTTCATTCAAGTCTTAAACCACACCTGCGATTACATTCATAATGTTAAGTTTTCATCAATACAATTAAAATAAGCCCAAACACAAGGTAGCTGCTGTATGCCGTTGAGGAGTTTCTTCGACCCTCAGTCGTCTTTATCATGAGATCATGTTTGTGTAAAGTTGTGTAAAGTTTTCATCAATACGAATAAAATAAGCCCAAACACTCGGTAACTGCTATATACCGTTGAGGAGTTGCCTCGACCCTCAATCTTCTTCATCATCAGATCATGTTTGTGTAAAGTTTTGTAAAGTCTTCATCAATACAATTAAAATAAGCCCAAACACAAGGTAGCTGCAATATGCCGTTGAGGTGTTCCCTCGACTCACTCTGGTCTCCAGGATCTGACCAGTTCTTACTCTTGACTATTTGGTAGTGACGTCAGAGATGCACATGTATGACAAGATTTTACACAATGCGTCCCTACAATTTTCAAGAGATGCCCTCGATTTCTCTGGGATACCGTCATCCAGATCCAGATCTGGTGACAATGGGACCAAATGGGAAGCATACCCATACGAACAAAAAAAAAATTTTTCAAATCGGTCTAGCCGTTTTCGAGAAATCAGGTAACAAACACAAAAAATAAAAAAAAAAATAAAAAAAAAAAAAAAATACAACCGAATTGAGAACCTCCTCTTTTTTGAAGTCGGTTGAAAAAAAGGAAAACTTGACCCAAAAACAATCATTTAGTGAAGGTTCCAAATTTGTACAACTCAACAATTTTATTGACACTTTACCTAAACATAAAATGATTTAAGGCATACCTGAGCCTTAGCTCATCTTTACTACATAATATAGTAAGTTAGAGTTATGATGATTTAAAATGTACATTACATTTTTAAACTAAGGCACCCACTATCATCGGTTGGAGTTATATAGGTAAAAAGAATTACCAAATATTAAAAAGTTATATTTAGTCAGTTGTTCAGCAAAATGGGATCCAGTTATGCAATATAACGACAAGATACAAGCACAAACACTCAGATAGGATAGTGTTAGAATTAATTTGGTTATAAAATAATAGATTAGCGGTGAGCCTCAGCCGTACACCACCAGGACAGACGCGGGCGTGTGTCACTATCATTACTGAATCTGCTCTGAACACGCACACAGCTTTTTAGATTCGATTTATGACGGTACATACTTATACTTAAAAGTGTTGTATTATTTTTTAATATTATTAAGCTGCAATCGCTTCTTTTCAGCCTATAGAGACCCACTGCTGGAGATTGTTTCCACCATGCGCGGTTTTGTGCCTCTCTCATCCATCGGCTTCCCGCCGTCCTAACCAGGTCGTTGGTCCATCGTGTGAGGGGTCTCCCCACCCTGTGCTTCCCGGTGCGCGGTCGCCACTCTAAAACTTTTCTGCCCCTCCATCCCTAGGCTGATATGGATGGATGGAATCGCTTCTTTTCTGAATTTATGGTCAAAGATATAAAGTAGAATGAGAAGTAAAATTTACAAAGAAGGAAAAATAACAATACTCATGTACTAATATTCGTCTGGCCTTGTAGACCGCCACTATATCACAAGCAGAACGAAAATAGATACAAAATAGGTTTTCTCCTTTTATTATAATACAAATAATTTAAAAGCAACTGCAAAATCAGTGTTAACAACTCATAATGAAATGCAATTACGTTTACTTAAATAACATTCAAACAGAAGTTTTTTTTGTAATAAAACATAACATAATTAATAACTAAGCCTTGGAATCTTACCCGTAAGTCGGACTCAGTTAAAAAAAATAACATTAACAGGAAGAATTTCGTTTATAACATTTATCAAAGATCAAAACAAAAGTACAACGAGAAGTAAATAGCAGAACATTTAGCAAACAGTAAGAAGACTCCACTTATTGTAAGACGACACCTCACTCTAGAAAGCTCAGATCTGTATTGACTTATTGACAGATAGCGTGGATACGCTCGTTGAGGACGATCTGAGAGAATTTTACGCTCACTTGACTTGCTCACGTGACAACTGACGGGATTTATACTGATACACCGTCTACACACATACGTATTTGCGTATTTAATATTATGTTTTATAAGTTTAACAGGTCTTTTTGATATTAGTCCTTCAATGTCTCGCTGCAGAGAGAGACATACAAATTGGTAATTGTATTTTGTTGTTACTGATTTTATGCATTACTTCACCTTACATACCCTTTACACGCCATTGAGGGATAATTGGGGTCATAAATTTAGTAAAAAAAAAGTGAATTTTTGTATTTTCACTCCATTAGAATAAGTCTATTTTAGTTGGCATCGCATTGAAAACAACTTGGACCTATTTTTCATCATCTTTATGTCACCTAACATACATCTCTACTTCTGAGCGCAGGATTCTTTTAAATAGAACGCTTTGTGCGATCGGTGTCAATCTGCTAAAAACTCCAAAATAGTATAGTATAGTTTTATACGAGTACATTACATAAAAATATACTTAACTACAATTTAGCCTAAACTCCTAAATTTCTAGAGTCGTATAGTTATTTCAAAGTGCCTCTCAGACAATAATAATAAGTATAATAGTGTGTCAGGTGAAGGGTTTAATGTTGAAGGCAATTATACAAGTGGACAGGACGGTATGTGCGGACCCATAGATAACGAGCACAGTGGAGTAGGTGTAGCACCTCCCTGTGGACAGTGAGGGCATTCTGTATACTTGACGTTATTTATCTTATCTTACATTTGGGTTGATGTTTGTGTTACTTTATAATTATTGTGTTATTTATATATGAAGGTATGACACAAAGTTTTGTAGTGTGATCTTAGTTTCATTTACTTACGTTTCGGATTTGTTTAAACAGATATTTCTTAAACAGGAGTAAATTGCGTTGTAAAACTACTTTGTTTGCAAGCTACGTCGCGTCGCCGTGTCGTATGCCCATACATCTTTATTCTTAGTTTTAATAAGTATAGATTTATGTGGATATAGCGCGGGCGAGAGGACGGTGTAAGGGGTCTCGCATACAGCATCCAAAAAAATCTATCATTGGTTCTCGACGCAGCACGAAGAATAAGCCTAACAACTTCACTCAGTTTATTGCCTCTGCTTGAGCTGGTCATAATGATTGTACACATAGTTTAAATATTAATGTGTAAAGGTACGAGTAGCCACTAGAATGTTCAGGTATGCAAATATGTTTTAATAAAATGTTAGTACGAGTAGATGAGTAGTCAGATCTCGGTGCGGGTACAACTGCGGTCGCTCGACCAGCGCCGCGGGCTCCGGTAATTAATCTGAAATCAATAAGCCCACTCGAGCCACGAGTGTTGTTTAATGCGATCCTCTCGCATATATCCAATAATTCTGTACATACACACATACGTATGTATGTAAATATGTTTGTGTATTGATCGCTGAGTAATCTCATGATGCCTCTTGTGGTAAAGGGCAGTGATGTATGAGTCGAGTTTGGACGTCTAGTAATTGGATATTTCAGTTTGTAATGTATGCTACGTATCTATACGTATACGTGAAGTACGTATTCAAATGGGTCAAATATTACATCTAAATGATATTATTATCTTAAAGTCAATTTAAGGTTTCCGATTATGATACAAGTTTTAAATAAATATATAATTATACCTACTTATAATTTGGATTTTAATTATAAATTCTCCGTGAGGTGACTAAGTAGTACACGGTCATTACCCGTCTTACTTCTTGGGTGTTAAAAAATTATATCATAAGCCAAAACAAGGAAACTTACCACAAATCCCGATACGAACCCGAGTGTCATTAGTAGGACAAGTTATCTTTCTGTATGACTAAAAGAGATAACTAGCAGGCAAAGAGCCCTGTATTAAATAGGTATCCAGGTCAAGAATCATTTTTGAAAATATTCTTATAGCATATCCTCTTAAAGAAACAAGCTTATAATGAATGTGTCATCTTAAATAGGTCACACTAACAAAATAACAGTATTTACATAATATCTAAAAGCATTCATTCTCTCATACACGTCGCAGTCGTTTGAGAAAGTCGTAACAAGAAACTTGCCATACATCTGCCGGCACCAATAGTACTCGCTCGACACAATGCCCACTGTGTCACTGTGCGCTCATTGTGAACGTGGCGTAGCGCATGCAAATGCCCAACTCAGCCATCATCGACTACGCCGTAGCACTCGTAGCACTGTGCTACGCCGCACTACTACGACGTGGCGAGAATACGTATTTGACTTAGAACTAGCTAGTCATTTGCGCAATTTCACTCGTTTACAGAATTTCGTTCATTTCCTTACAAAGTTACCTACTATATAACAATGAATTCTATTACATTATTGTTCTATAAGTATGTATAAGTTTATATTTTGTACCAAAAAAAATATCTCTGGTTCAAAGTTCAAACAAATAATAATGAAATTCCTCTGAAATAAGGCATATCTTTGTATTAATATGTTAAAGAAAACTTGAGCATGCCTTCTTATAAATTTCGTATTTATAATATTTATGTTAGAGATTGGTTATGTTTTGGGTAATAATATGAATATTGACAAATAAACAATATTAAAGTTTAATTACAGTTCTCGTGTAATATTTACAAAACAACATGTATCTACACTAGGTGCATCCAACCTCTTAGGTGGTTGTTTTTACACCTGTATAGCTGATATAATTTATTTAAAAGAGGCTTTCAGGCGATTTTTTCTATGAATATAAGGAAAACACGTTCAGGCGCTTTCGTTGAATCTGCAAATCATGATATTGATAAAACGTGTATTATTTTTATACACAAGCTGATGGTGCAAGTAGATAATGCTTAATACACATTTCTTTGTAACGTTACGATGAATCGACGATCAGAATTTTTGTATAATGCGTTGCATCGAACAAAGTACATATTAATACGACTGTTTGATGCCAAAATAAAATAAATAAATATTGCGAAACATTGCTAACACAGCGGGTGACGCCGAATATTATTTTTACTGTTAGCGTACGGACTGGCGTGATAGTATCATGCCTGTCACAGTCATAGAATTGTATCGTATAATATTACTATTTAGACCTAACGAAGTGAACTAACTTGTTCCGTGGAACTAACGAAGACTCAAACTAATCGTATTGAATTGCATTACTATATTATTTATGATACATCCATTGACTTTAAATAGTACATACCTATAAGAATCCCAATACCCATTAAATCCAAGCAACGAGAAAAAACCAGAGCTTCACAATGTTTTCAACGGTATTAGAACTAAATCCTCCTTTCTCTGAAGAATGCAAGTCTTCAGTAAATGAAGTCTGGAGCGAATAATATCGGTTGTTTGAGGCCACCCCGCAAAGCAGAGCTCAGGTCAGGTTGCAATTCAAATGGCGTCGCCCGCTGACGTCGCACTAGCCTTTGACAGCTACCCACCAAACTGTGCGCAGTTCGAATACCTAGGGCTGCTACTTTCTTGTAATGACAATAAAATGTATCATGCCAAAAAAATATTATAGTTTGTTATTAATAATATTAAGTATACTCACTCGTACTTGTGTAAAATTTGTTTTTAGTTTACATTATTATACCTCACCATAAAATATAGCTTGAGTCATATTTTCTTATTATTGTTTCAGGTAAGTTGATAATCGGCGAACAGGATTGAAGAGTTAAATGCGTAATACCTTAAACTACCTGCATCTTGATTGACTAGCTCGTGAGTGAAGTTTCTTTGTATTTTAAAATATTTTAACATATAAATAAGAACATGTGATGTTATTATCTTAGCGCGTGGTATTAATTGAAGACCCAAACCCCTAGGTAAGTAAGTAAAGCTTGAGGCGATAGGAACTAGACAATATGCAACTGTAACATTATTACCTATTTTTGTAAATACAACCATAAAACTAATAATCATGCTAGATGTACAAAGATTTTCACTGAGCTAGAATCGAACCCGAGATTACTCTCTAAATAACTTAAAATAAAAAATGTATGTAGGTACAATTTTCATCAATATTCGGAACAATATGGCAATAAACGCTTTATCATAATAACTATAATCTCCATTTCACTTAGTTTTATTCCCTGACTACATAAACATTAATCATAATTACTATCATTTAGTGATATTCAAGTTTTTACTAATGACGTATAATTGTAGTAGTTACAGGGTGTTGTCTGTTCACACAATAGTGCTACTAATAACTCGAGCGAATTAATTGTGTTTCATTATTGTACTTTATGATTAACTTCATTATCTACGTTATCGTTAAAGTTTTGTTACAATTATGTTCACTATTATTGTATTGTATTTGTTTTAGCTTTATTGTAAAACATTGGTTTTGACAACAATGGGCATTTTGTACTAGCTTTTTCATCAGGGGCTGTGAAATTATGAAGTACTTGTGTTCATTTAGTCATTTAATAGTTTAGATTATGTAATGTTATACATCATTCATTAAACTTCAGAAATATTCTTACTCCATCACAAAAATAAATAATAAGCTTGTACTTAAAATCTCTATTATTCTTGTGTATGTCCTTACCGTGCGAGAAAAACAAGAAAACATAAAAGAGGGGTAGATGAAAAGTGTTGAATTAAAGTAAGCTTTACTTACGATGTATTACTTAAATATTATACTAACTAATACGTTTGTTATTGATGTTATAATAATACAACATGTTATTGTAAGTCAAGGCACTATCGATGGCTCTACAACAATCACACAATAACTCAGAAGCCCAAACTCTTTTATGTTTATTTTTGACAAAAGAGGGAAAATCCTTTTTACGTAAGTTCAAACACTATTCAACCCTACGCGAGCCGGTGGGTACAATTGTGCCGAGAAAAAGTATCCCTTTGTCTGTTGATTGGATTTTAGCGATTGTTTGTTCCTGGGACGAGGTGAGGCGCCGAATCGCACTGGAATCAATCGAATAGCACTGTGTCGGCTATTAATGGGAAACTTCTTCACAAAGGTTGTGTTTCTCTAGTCGACCTTGTTGTTTGTGTTACATTTGAAGTTTATGTATAAGTTAAAGTTATAAGATTATATCAGTGAACTAAATTGATGCTTTATGTTATTTTTTAACTATTGGATAGCAATACTATGTTTGTATAATTCTGCAAAAGATTTTTTATAAAAGAGTACTTAGTAATCGTTTGCACCTGAAGGACAAGTTTATTTCGAAAATGATGACGTTCAGTACGTAAAGCAAGACGTTCGTGGCTTCCTGTAGTGATAAGATATGTATTTGTAGCAAAGAAATATTTTACGCTTTAGGTGTTACATGGATTTGTTTTTATTTAAAAGTAGGCTTACTTTCTTTGAAAAAACTCATTGCTAGGACATAGGTACTACAAAAATAATCCCAATTACACATAGTAATTGATTATGTACGTGAAGTAAGGTGTAACTCAATAAAGATGGCGTCGCGTCGAACCCTTCTCACGACAATCCTAACCTTAGTAATCCTGTGACGTCACCTCGCAATTATATCGTTAGGACAGTTCCGCTCGGTCTGACTTACCCCGACGCTAATAGGGTTACAGCTTTTTCTCAAAGATTTTATTTCTTAAAAGACGTTGAATATTACAGCAGAACTCTTTTGTTGGTGGAGGAAGGGTCCGCAGACTTTTCTATGCATTTTGAAGCAACTAGTCAAGGAGCACCGTTATTATAATAGTTCGTTAAATTGTATTGTGTTGAGTTTAATGTTGTATGCAAAGTCTTTTTAATGTTTTTGTGGTTTTCTAGGTGAATTAATAGACATATTAACGTGTGTTTAGAAACAATTGTGTGATAGGGGTTTTTGTATAGTATAAAACAAAAAACACTTTATGCTCAATTGTAGCCTGTAAATACCCTACAACAAATAATAAGGTCATAAAGAACTAATTTCTTAGCAGCAGGTGATTTCGTCTTACGTAGACGCGTCGTGTGTGACACAGTTTCTAATATATCGATAAAATAAAATATAGCGCAAATGAAAAATCATAAAATTCCAAAAGTGATAAAGTGTTAACCCTGCAGATGTAGACGTCGGGTCAGAGCGACCGAGCTCAACTCGACCATTATTACCTGCCTCGCGTTCTATATCATTCAGCGCAGACAGGGTTACACGACGGAGAAAGACTTACTCAGATTACTATCTAATAATATTTAGAACAAGATTCTACAATACATTCAATTTTGTTACTTACATTTATTATTACTTAGACTTTAAGAAGCAATATCTGAACCAATTTCTTTAAGATCAAAACGATCATTGTACCCTATTTTCTATTTTGAAGACATTGATCATGTTGTCTTTATTACTTAGACAGTTTTTTGTGAACCTGCTTTCAATAGCGATGGAGAGTTAAGGTTGTTGCGCTATTAAAATGGTATTTATGTGTGTCAAGGTGTATGGGTAACTTAGGTAACTCTTATTTGATAGTAGCTAGTAGGGTACCATCTCATTTGAGAATCTTGTTAGAAACAACGCACTCTCTTGCTATACAAAGAAACTAATTTACAAAATAAAATAAAATTAAATAACAAGAAAATAAAAGAGCAAACGTATAAGAAAGCACAAGTAAGAGCCACTTACCTTGTATATAAAACATCGTTCGGCATCAGATTAAATAACCGTAACCATACTTAAGCTCCCACATCCCTGCCTCGGTTATCCTTTTCACAAATCGTTTCACCGTCTCTCGCCTCATTCGTGTACCGATTGTATCGCGTAAACAATTTGTAAACAATCTGAGGCGCTATCGTGGCGAGGCGAGGCGCCGGGTAATAGCTCCTCGATACCGCCGCGGCTCGAGGCATCGCGCCTCTTTGTTGCGGAGGCACAACGAATGAACGTCAGCATCTATTCTTCTGAATTATTAAATTGTGCATATGCTACGTTGGCCTGATGCTCTATAAACTGTATTTTATTTTAAGTTTTATAGCAGTGACAATATTTATGTTGTAGCATTTTAATACTTGGAACTTACGTAAGATCATCCAGAGCGTTTAAAACCTGGTGCTCTTTTATGTAATTATAATTAACACGGGTATTAACACGTAACTATATTATTTTGGTAAATATTTAGTAATAATTTACCTTTGAGGCTCTCGACGTTTCGGCCAGGTTACACCAGCCGTGGTCACGAGTAGACCGAGCTGGTGTAACCTGGCCGAAAGGTCGAGAGTCTAAAAGGTAAATTATTACTAAATATTTACCAAAATAATATACGTCTTAATACCCGTGTTAATTATAATTACATAAAATGAAACTCGAAAGTTTTGTTAATATTGTTTTATGTGTTTTATAAATTAAAATTATTATTTAGTTACTATGAATGCTGAAAGTTTATTTAAAGTGAACCACGACAGTTAATACATAACTGTGTAGAACTGCCGCAATATTCAACGTAATAATTGAAACTCATTGACAATTAGGATCGGTCGTGCACAAAACAAATTAATTTCCTTTATTTACACAATCAATTCGAGGCGTGTTTCAAATAAGTAAAATCAACATTTTCGGTGGCGCCCCCTCATGACCTAACCCCCTGGTCGCTGGAGTGGGTCGCAGGCGTGAGGTACGTGCGTTCGACGAGCATTCCAATGAGTCGACACGTGCCCGCTTTCATTAACTGCAAACTGGTGTTTTTTTCATACGACACGCCGGGGATTTATTGCCTGAACAAATTAAAACTTCCAATATTTCGATTGATGCCTTCCTGCACTGTTGACCCCAAAATAAATCAAGTTCCACAAATGAATTATGTGCTCGTAAATTTTAAACGGCGGCAATTAAGCACGCGGGTACGCTAATTACGCGGGCATGTTTGGTGCAAAAGTTCATGTAAAATGTAAATATTTATAATATACATAAGACCTAATCTTAGCATTCCATGGATTCTCCGTGCGGGTGCCGGGTTCATCGCGTGATAGGGGACGAAACACTGGCGTAACAGCGTCTGGGACTTACGACCCAGATGTAGGTTTAAGGAGGCCCCCTTACAACGCGTTAGCGGTCACCTTCACTGTCTGCTATGTTCCGTCCTCTACCTATCCAAATTTGGTATGATCCTAACAATGCCGTTTTGGACATTCGTGATAGTAGAGAGCTTACTGAAGTTCTCGGCAGTCCTATTTCTTTTAATAGGCTGTAGAGGGATTTAGATGGAGTACCCCTCGCACCTATTTCCACGGCATATAGAGTAACTTTGTAGCCATTTCTGGTTGTCTCGTTTAGTAAAACTATTTAACATTTACGTAAAAACATTCAAAACCTTATGGGAAAGTAGGTCAATTATAGATTTCAATAAAAAAGTACGAAAATGGGTTAACCGAATCACAGGACAATATGCGTTATAGAGGCGCACTCGGACTGCAGCAGAGCGCGGTCATAAAGCGAAATGGCACGGTACAACGGCACATGTCCCGATATTTCACCGGCACGGTCCGGTGTTGAACCATCAAAGGGTTTATATGCGGGTGCGATTATTACCCAACGGACTCTGTGACGTTAATATCTGATCGATCGCTTTTACGAAATGGTGTTCTACGCTAAAGATACTTGTGTTGCTGTGATTTTTATTAATCATTTAAAATAGAGCAAGTGAGCCTGTCATTTGCTAAATTATGAATTGTTTTGTTTTTACCTCAAAATAATGATAAACATTTCTAATAACATTGTGAAATATTAAATTGTGTGTACAAAATAAACTTCAATGTATTTATTATTGAGTTTTATAATGTACATAACATTTATATAAGTTTATAATATAAAATATACATAATATGTAAGTACATATATTTTTTAAATATCTATGTATATAATACCGCATCAATGAACATAAGCCAGATTTAGTGGATGTTCGCGTATTGTCGCTAACTTACAAGATTCCATGGGTTAAATATATCAGCGAATACACGTATAATAATTTAGCGAATTTAATATGAAATGAACTTAACGAGTGATGATTTATGGTTTAAAGGAGTATTAAATACATGCTTAAAATTGTTTTACAATAATAAAATAGCCCGTAAAATGATTTTGTATATCGCGTACAAGTGAGTACAAACGGGATCATTTACAGCAGCACCTCGTTATTTCTCTCAGTTGTTAATCTGTGCCATCATTACACACGAAAATGAAAATTATTCAGCTTCCTGAATATAATACACGACTGCGGCTCACGAAATGAAATTGAGAAAAGGTCTTAGCGGCTTTAATTATTTTCGTCAGCGGACATAATGTAAGCTCATCTTATTCTGTTTTGACTTACAAATATCATAAAGAATAGTTATGGTACCACTGCGGGGATAGACCTCATTGATAGATGGATAGTCAACTTGCTAATACCTATTCTGTACTAAGTTTAGAGAGACATACCTAATAAAACTCTTGACCTTCTTATCCTTTTATTACTTCCGATATTTAAACTCTAATTGAAACGATCACTAACTTATTTAATTATTTTATTTAACAGGGATAAGCCTAGCAAGGTTGAATATATCACTTTCTGGTAGTTTTTTTTACAGTACATAGATAAAAATTAATGTGTAAAGTCTGTTTTTGGACAGAAGGATCAGTATAGGGATTTATGCTAAGTTTTACTTCTTTTGCTTTAATACTGATAATATCTGCGAGCTTTTTATTATCCAGATTACCATGTGATCAAAATGGGTCAATCTGATTACTAAGTCAACAGAAGCAAAGTAAATTACAAATAAACAATATAAAACCTCATCAATAAAAGTAACGATCGTTACAAATAAATGATATAAGGCATGTGCGCACTGGCCGTCACACTGAGATATAAAAGCAATTAGTGACAATGGTAGGTAGGTAATGGGCTATATGGGCCAATGCACGATTTGGCGCCGAGCCAACGCGAGCCTCCGTACGACACGATGATGTTATACTGTCCTTGTCACACGCGTCTCTACCCACACTAGACAAAAATGGCGGAGAATTATTTGTACAGAATTACAAATATTACAGTGAATTTAATTAAATATTACACAACATGATATTTCTCTTACAATAACATTTGTAATCTACAATAGTCAGGCTGGTTCACGTTTCGTGTTTTGATTTATTTATAGTTGTGTGTTGTACATACCTGTATGACGTACGAAAATATTGATAAATTGATAACACTTTATTCAGCGCAGGGTGTGTGTTACAATGACTACAATAATATTGTTTTTTGTTGCGTTCTATATAATGTTATTTTCTTGGTCTTCTCTTACTTTCTTCACAAAAAGCTTCAGTAATCTCTTGGCATAATCCAGTAAATCTTTAGACTTAGAATATATATATATAATACAAAAATACTGAACTTTATAACGGCTCTTAAATTTTGAAGTTAACATTAATAATGGACCTAATAATATAAATTTTCACATCAAATAACATCGTTTACTAAAAACAAATAAATATGAGTGCGTGTCAATTCACGTAACAAGTTCCCAATCATTATCCTTCCTCAAGTGGACATAAATAATAAAGAGCCTTCATGTCACGGAGCCGATAGGGATCACACAAAGAGTTTCCGACATGTATGTTACTCAATGTTCAATGTTCGCAACAACTTAAAGGATATTACCTAAATTTACACCTTCCTATTGTTTATTTATTTGAAACTGTATATTCTGCCGATTTTCTGGCTAATATTGTAATAATCTGCTCTGTCGGGTTGTAATACTACCTAACTATATTTAATAATTATTTTTCTAGATGTTAAGTTTTAATTTTTGAAAAAGACTGCGGCAACGCATCTGTGATTCCTCTGGTGTTGCGGAAGTCCATGGGCAGCGGTGGTCACTTACCATCAGGTGACCTGCTGGCTCGTTTGCCTTCTATTACATAATAAAAAAAATATAAAAAAAAAAGATTTTCTAGCGCTATTAGTATCGCGACACAAAAAACATCTAGGGTCAAGACCATCATTTAAGGCTCACACAAATCTTGCGGCATTTAAAACCTTGCGCCGCGCAGACCTATACACAATGCTGCCGCGCCGGAGTTAAATTATGTAAGAACTTATGTTAGTAGTGAATTACAAACAGGCTACTGTTACTTACAGTACGGTACAATTATAGTCCAAAAAAGGTCGTATATACAACCCAGGTTGGCTTATCCCTGTGAAAGATATAGGTGGCAATGTTAAAAGAGTTAACAAAAGTTACAATTAGTGTTTAAGTATCTGGTAGTAATGAGAAGATTAGAGAAGGTGAATCGTTTTATTAAGTATGCCTCTTTAAACTTAAGCAAAGTATGTTTAGCTAATTATAAGTTGAATACTTAAGTTGTCTAGTTAAATATTAATGTTACCATCGAAGTACAGTTTACATTTTTATTTTGACAGTTATTATACTAGAATTTATACATTATATTTATATATATTTGTATGTGTCTTACAACATCTTCGGGGAGAGATAGGGTACCAACATCAAGTAAATGTGTCTCTACTGCGTAACTACAGATTATATTTCCTATTTAGATTAAGTATAATAATAGTAATACGGCGATTTAACCATAAAAATGCTGTGAATAAAATTAACAGTTTTTTGCTAGATTACTATCCTATCTTACTTGAAATATAGAGTTAAGCCTAAAGTAACATCACTCTTATCTTCAAAAAAATGTTCGTTCAGGAAGATGTTAACAGTATTATGTACTCTCTCCTATCGATTTCCGATGTAAGGTGGCGACTACTACAGTCACCGAGAGATATTAACCGCTCATGGATCCAAAGCGGCTTTACAATGACTGTAATCTTACTTTATTACCCGAAGATAGCTCAGTACGGCTTCATTAATATCAGATCGGTAGATACGCCACCCACAACTCTATACTATTCAAATCTAATATTCGATATTAAAAAATCTTACCAACTTAATCATCGGATTAGATATCGTCATTTACGATCAAAATGCTTTAAATATTAAAATGGAATACGGTATCTTTTGTTTGCGTGGTAACAAACACACTTTTATCATTCCAAAATCATCATCTCTGACTGACAGGAGTAGAGTTCAAAATAGTTACAAGAAGATCACCTAATATTTCACTTAAATCTAATCGGTGAATCTCTAACGTTACATAAAAACGTTATAGTTTTTCGTATGTATTTTTGGTGAACGTAAATTGTATCCACAACATAAAAGAAGCTTAAATTCAGAACTGATCGTGCATGAACTCGTTTGTAATCTCTAGAGCTTGTATTAAAGTGAAACTGATTGTAATGTGTATCGGGAACCGTACGTGATACTAAATCTGAACATGAAATTCAGATACTCATTGTATTGGTTTTAGTAAAAGTATTTAATGTGATGTAAGGAACGTGTTTAGTCCGTTTATGATCAAATTATTTATAGGTTACGTGGGTATTCATAAGTTTTGTAGACATGTTTCCAAAACTTAATCCTCATAACAACAAATAACAATCATCATAGCAACAACTCATATATATAGCCACAACAATAACCTATCCTAAAGTCGAATACTTCCTAATTTAAATTATTTTGAATGAAAATAATGAATTGATCAGCTCAATCAATATTTTTAGGTGCCTACCTAATTCAATTCCAGTTTACAATGAATCTGTAGGGAGTCTGATAATTTGAAGTCGCAGAGCCAATCCAGGTTCCACTTCAATCGTGTATAACAAGGCGAGTCAAATTAGAGCATTGAATGGACCTCTAATCCTCTTCCAAGACTCCCATTCCGGCATTAACGACTGTCGGATTTACTCCTTTATTAAATTCACTGAGCGAACCGTTCTGATGTGCAAACACAATATGGCACAGTGTCGCAGGGTGCCAGATTACACGCCATTGTGTCATTGTCTGCGAGCCATGGACACTACAAAAAGTTGTTCCTGGAAAGCCTTTTCTAGTGATGAGATATACTCCAGTTTTTGTGAATAATGAATCATTTGGAACAGTAATAAAATTTATTCTCTTTAGTATTAAAATGGCTGTAATATATAAATTCTGATGACATTTATAAGATGCAAGAGCTTTGGGTACTTATTAAATAACCATTCTGTCAATAAATATTCGTACGTAGACGACCTGCAGATAAAATAAAAAAATAAATAATCCTCACACATTCACACAACGTCATCTAGTCCCAAACTAAGCAGAGCTTGTACTATGGATACTAGACAACGGATAAACATACTGAAATACTTTTTTTTTGTAAATACATACATATAAACACTCAGACCAATGCAAACAATTATGTTCATGCACACAAAGATTTGCATTGAGCGGGAATCGAACCCGAGACCTCTGCGTAGCAGCCATGTTATAACCAATACGCCACAGAGATCGTCAATCAATATGCAGATATTCTTTAATTCCTTTAAGGTTGATATAAGTCGTCGTAGTAAAAGAGTTGATATAACTGCTAAGTCAGACGACGGTACGGCTATCTTTTTGATTAGGTTTTTGTTCTCATGCGGCGATATTGTGGCTTCTTTATTAGTCAATGGATTACGAGGACGTAGTCCGTTACTGTGAGTACTGAATAATGTAAAGTTTATTTGACTTAAACTATTAGTAACTTGTGCGTGTAGTTGCAGAGTAATAAAACACAATAGACTGTGTGGTGATGGAATAAAATTAAAAAAAAAAAAGTCAAAGCCAAAGTAGTTACTTTGGCTTTGACATCCATCTTTTTGTTAGCAAGCCAAGTTTCTAATCTGCCTTTTAGGGAATTTTTCGTATTAATAAAACAAGTTCTCCAAGTTATCGGTCGGTAACAAAAACATAAAAAACAATACAAAATAATATTTAAAATGTATAATGTGTGAGTGACTTGTACAAAACCGTTTGGTACGTGAGCGTATGATATAAATCCAGAGCCACTAGCTCGACGCAATATGCTCGGCCGTCACGCGCCGAGCACATCACTCCGCGTCACACGTGAGCGGCGCGAGCGAGCGAGCTGAATGCGCTGAGCTATGCGCCTCACGCGGAACTGCTCTACGACGACTACAGATATTATATAAACGGGATATTAACGCGCATTTAATTTACCTTTATTTTACTTGACGTTTAGGCACAGGTTGCACTGGCCGTGGTCGCAAGCTGACTGGTGATGCGACGTCACAGCTTCGTCTTCGTGATAGATAATATATTATTATCATCTACCCTCGCATCTTGAGATGTTAATATAAAGTCCCCCTACACACAACACTGACCGTATCGCTGTTCTGTACGTTAACCGACCGTTCAAAAAAGGGAGGTATTGTTTTCGATATCACTGGATTCCACGTTGCTGACAACTTGAAACCGTCATCCCGGTTAAAGTTTTTAGGGAACTTTTTGATTTCAATGGCCTCGCGCACAAGTCTTGAGTAATGGTGGCGATCGGTGGAGATTACCCGTGGCTTATGAAACTCGATCCAGTGATTAGCGCCAGCGTTCACCAAGTGTTCGGCGATAGCTGACTTGTTGGTCTGTCGGTTTTTCACAGCAGCTATGTGCTCTTTGAGCCTTTCAGCAATGGTCCGCTTTGTTTGCCCAATATTTTTATTATATCGCCGTTTATATAATATTTATAATAATGAAACGCGATAGTTTAAAAGTTACGACGACTACAGATTGTAAGCTCAATTCAACTACTGACGCGATTCTTTGCTTATGAAAAGTATAGCTGTATGTATGTTTATTATTTATTTAAATATCAGTAGTAGTTCATTGTTAGAAAGAGTAAGCTGTAAAAAAATAAATTTATACGCTAGACACCGAAATGTTTTATTGAGAGGTAATTGCTTGAGTAGTGTTGTAGGCTCCGTGCCAGGGAGGAATACTCGTGGGACAAGGATTTAAGTTTTACTTGTATCTAACAAATAGCACCGTCTAGGAAATAGTACATTAAGCTATTGTTATAACAATCAAAGTGTACAGAAAAACAATATTTCAAGGCTGTACAGAACTATAACAGATAGAAAATGTACAAAATCATAAATTTAATTGAGTGTTGTTATTACAGTATTTACATGTGCGATGGAGTTTCGCCAGTTTACAGTAGTGGGTGTCCACGAGTATACGATCATTACGAGACTTATTTGCGATTCAACAATATCTCCGCATGTGGTGCAGCTTGGCTCATGTTCAAATATTACAGATTCGCGCCTGAGCTTAACATAACTGTGAATTAATGTCTCCATGTTTAATAGTTAGAAACTACCACTAGATTATGAAGTGATTCCTTGTAAAATGTTATTAAAAAAGCTTTACGCATTATCCCATTTTTTTCTATAGTAAAGTTTTATAAATCCCAACTAATATTGAAAATGCGAAAGTAACTGTCTGTCTGTCTGTTACGCTTTCTCGCTTAAACCTCGCAACCGATTTTGATGAAATTTGGTACAGACAATCTTTAGACCCTGAGACAGAACATAAGCTACTTTTTATTAACAAAAAATGTTTTAATTTTTTTGCAAAAAATCGTATGTTCTAGCATTTTGAAATTTTTCCAGTGTGGGGGTGAAATAGGGGTTGAATTGAATAAGAAGAAATAGAATTGATGAGACAATAAATCTTGGTACGTAGGCTTTTTCTACAAACGGAATTCCCGAAATTCGAACGGTACGGTTTCGGAACGGGAACTACAAAGCCAAACTCACATTCACTTCTCTCTCACTCACAACCAATTCTGATTCTGATTCTGATTGACAAAAACAAATTTCACGCGGGCTAAGCCGCGGGCGGAAGCTAGTATTATATAATTATGGTAAACATAATAATATATTATTATATAATACCAAAAGAGACTACTAACAGAGCCGCACCTCGTGCGACCATAATCAACTTTTATCCTGTTAATACTGTTTTACGTTGATACCTTACTTCACAACAACTTGCAAAACGACACTGTCTGTATTTTCAACATTTTGGGAACGTCCAAAAGAATGTAGAAACACAAATTGTTGAATACTATTAATCAACTAGAGCCGCTGTACATTTTTGTGCTTCGTGGACGATGAAGTAAATCAGATTCTTTACAAGAGGAAACATAGCTGGAAACCTTTTTAAAGTGATAATAGTTGACGGCTAGTTAGGGTATAAAAATAATACTTTTTTTTCATCCCAAGGGTCTGCCGAAGGCGACTTAGGGAAAATAAAAATAAATAAATACACTGTACCTTTATAAAATTAAACACAAATTAGTAGGCGACTTTATACGGGTTAGTTCCGCTATGGCATTGTTCTGGTATGGTACCCTAGTTAAAATATCAATCTACCAATCCTACAGTAGGAATTTTCGATAGGTATTTCTTATTTCTAATACTGTTGTTAATAAAAGTTTACTACGTCGCATTTATCTATCATCATTTCTATTGATATAAAGTGTAGAAAATACTTTATTTTAAAAGTTAAAACCACCAATAGTGCCCTAAAAGTAAAAAAAAAACTATACACCGTATAAGAGTCGCTGTCACAGAGCCCCATCCTCGTATAGGTATAGCTCTGTTTAACTTTAAATTGTTTTCGTGGAATCCTAGACGGGCATTGTGCGATATATTAGGATTTTAAGAGGAATTTCGGCCGGAATGGAATGATAGGTCTGGCCGGTAAAGTCGCACCGGTATTGGGCTCCCCGACTATTCGTAAAATTTAATAGTAAATTCTTAATATGCTAGATTAGATGGAACATTTTTATTTTCCTCTTCAACTGAGGATTCCAGGTATGTAGACGCTTTAATATTCCTCTATGAAAGACGCGCTTTCACCTAAAATGTATGAGATAGTATAATTTTGTGTAGGTTTACAGTTCAGGGAATTTGAATTTAAGCTTCTTGGAATTTCGTTTGTAAGCTAGTTGATGGCTTTTAAAAGATATAATGTAATTAGAAACTCTATTTAGAGCTTTAGAAGGCTTCTTATTACTATTAACTAAGGATGACACAGGAAATTTAATAGCCGTAATGAATAATAATATAGATTGTTATGTATCTTTCATAATAAACCTAATTTTAAACACGACTCCAAAATGAGCTTTAATACCGAATACAATAAACTACTATTACCTTGACAACAATTTAATTAGTTTTGATTTAAATGCAATTTTTATGTAATAAATATAATATACAACGAAGTTGATATTATTTTTCAAGCAATAAAATTTCAAACAAGAGCTGAACAAAGATTTAAAAACAAAACTCCTCTTTGTAGGTACAGTCAATTAAACATTTCCTTTGTCAAAAAGAAAATAAACTATTTTGTAGTTGTAATGAGCAATGTTAATTTAAATGTATTCAAAGATTGAGACACGGACAAGCTGTGCAACTTACAGCATTATGAACTGAGCGATGTTAATGAGTCCCATTAACTCCACAATTAATTCTCTGCCATTATTTCAGCTGTTTTGTATCCCGCAACCTATATCAATTGAAATCCTCTGTCAACATTAAATTATTTCAGTTTAATTAAATTTCTCTAGTTAGTTACAACTTGTTACTTCGCTTCACAATCAAATTTTGGTTTGTGTTTTGGCTATAATAAGTTTTATAAAACCAACATGAACTAAATCCATTAAGTTGTCCATTGAAAATATGTTCCAACATTGATATGAAAGTTGAATAACTAAACTTGCTGAGTAAACAATATGATAAATGTATTTTATACAGTTTCATACTGAGCACTGAGCAGTGCTTTAACAAGTTACCAATAAAACTTAAGTAATGTACTTACATACTAATTATATAGTTTGATTTAATATATGATTAGTTTTACGTTCACAATATCACACTTCATGGAATTCTGTAGTCCTGAATCCTTATCCGATGGGAAAAAGGGGTAACCTTTTTACGCATGTAAAGTATCATCATAACAGCCCATTAATATCCCACTCCAGGGACGGGCCTCCTCCCGTGACGGAGGGATACTTGGCCTACTAATACCACGCTGGCCAGACGGATTGGTATAGAATGTAAAGTATGATCGAGATTTATTCACCTTCATTAATGACTTTCAACACTATAAACTTTTTCCAACCAGCCAAACTTTCTTTTAATGTTTTACTATACTTTTAGTTATGCTGAAGAAAACATTTTTACTCAATTTGTTTATTATTTGACTAGAACCAATGACATAAGATTTTAAATATCCATTTTGTTTATTTTACTACACTATACAATTAA
The DNA here is from genome assembly GCA_905475405.1 of Schrankia costaestrigalis. Lineage (NCBI taxonomy): Eukaryota > Metazoa > Arthropoda > Insecta > Lepidoptera > Erebidae > Schrankia > Schrankia costaestrigalis. The sequence continues at coordinate 23,414,442 of FR997827.1, read as the reverse complement.
ATGGCTTACCTGCGGTGTATTTATCGACAGATAAGGCTGGTCACAAGTTGTCAGTGTCAACAGTAGAGACGCCATTACTCTCCGTCAGTCAGTCGCTTGGACGTACTGGCGTCGGACACGGGACCCTTTGTAAATCATTATTATAATGCGGATTCAATGTCCGGACATTATTAATGACATTATATAAATATTTTTTTTACTATCATACTTTATGGTAAGTAGTACAAATTGCTTGTTAGATATACAAATAACAGATTTAAACATCTAATAATACACAAACAGAGAGAACAATTTAATTTACAAATTAGTAAACACTAACTGTTCTATATCTGAATATAATTACGTTTCAGATAATAATACTTTACATTTTAGTTGGGTTTAGGTAGTGAATACAATTTAGTTTGTTATATGAAAGCATATTGAACTAGCGTTCGTTCTAATATTTGAACATGAAATTCGCACAAGGATCGTGAAAAAATAAAGTTTTGTTATTACAACAAATATTTAAACGAATCTGACGTGTTGGCGCTTTCGAAGCTTTCAGGCCCGTTTGGGGAATGGTCCCTACACCAGGGAGAATAATGGTTACTGAAACTATTTGTATTTTGGAAAATGAACCTTAGTTTCATATAGATAAGCTTTATATTTCAGTAAAGTTAGTAGTTAGTGGTCGCTGGAACATTTTAATGGCTTATCGACGCTGACAACGCAGCCTGATATCAGCTCCAATATGACATGAATTAAAAATGTTAATAGCAGTTGTAAAAATAAATATTGGTAACATTTATCCGTTCATTTGTTAAATTTAATCATTACTTTGTTGGGATTATATTATTTAAAATATGAGTAAAGAGAAGTATTTCAAACTAAAGACCGCGCTAACGTCAGAGGAATCTCTTTAGTTGAATTTAGGCTAGAGAAGTAGGACTTGAAAGTGAATAAATTAACTAGAACCTACTCTCCGGTCGAGTAGTTTACCTAACCGGCACTAATTTCATTTATCTGCATTTCTTAAACATACCTATTACAATATTTTCGTGTACAACAATGGTTTTAAGTTTAGCTCATTAATATCACGCTGGCAACTTAACCCTCAAATAAAATGTTGCAACATTTAATGATTGACTAAAACCTTACATATATCTCATACATGTAAAGATGCAAGATCAAATGAGACTTACTCCATCAAACTTGTAGTAGGTATTGCATTAAATTCAACCCTTTCTTAGCTAAGTGCTGAAAATTATGACGTAATCAAATCACTGGCGGCGAGATTACATGGCCGTGTTTATAATTTTAATTAGTTTGGAAACTTGGAACACTTCACGCAACTCTTGCTTAAGCTTCACGTCCACTGTGAAGATAACTCTATCGTTCGATATTTAATTGTTGCAATCCATAACTAAACATTTGCACTCGAAAGTTTTGAAGCCATACAAAAACTTGAACTAGACTTTGTAGCTATTGTAATACCTTTAGTCCTGTACTATAAAACATCATAAAAGTGTAAGTGAAATGTTTTAAGATAAATTTATAGTGTCGTGTAGTATCGCAATAAGGGTCAACTAAAACTGTCTTTCAAAATGAAAAAGAGAAAAAACTAAAATCTATTGATGTTCTAATGTCGACTTTTAGTTCGACTTTAGTTTGTGTCGCTGCTTATACTGGAGCACAGACGTAAGCCAAGTTGTTATAAGCGCGTCGCGTCGCGTCGCCTCTACCGCGCGTATCTTGATTCAATGTTTGACTTGGACGAGTTTAGTGTTAATTATGTGATAATGTTTGTACTACTAGTACCATAAGTTATGTGAATATGTTATTACAGCTGTTGAACTATCAATTGTTATTTTCAAAAATGTAGTTCTCGTTGTATTTTTTTTTAAGTTTCTTATTATAGAGTTCTTCTATTAATTTTTAAAAGAAATAGGGGTACAGCGAATATCACATATTAATTTATGAAATATTTTATTTATTTAGACATAATTATATAAACTATGATGACCAGGTGTTTTTTAGCCTTTAATACACTCTAGGTATGGGATCAAGTATCGACACCTAACATGACATAATCATTAATGACACTTCACAACACAAATTAATTGTGTTTTTTACATGAAAACATTTAAATAATTTTTAAGTAGTTATACCTATTACACCTTTACAGATTAGTACAATAATCTAACCTAGAATCACAAAGAGAGAATGTCCAAAATGTTCGATAAACGGTTAACATGTTCCAAATGATCTTGATCAAGGCCCTGACATTAACGTAATCTATTAGTGGTACTCACTATCTTATCTTGTTCAGACTGTTCTTAACTGATGCTGGCTTTAGTTGGACTTAGTTAAACTTGGGTTTGTATGAGTTTGTTAATTGAAAACAAGTGATAGAAGAATCATTACGAACATAGTATTGTTGAACATGTGTCATCATCATCATTATATCAGCAATTAGACATCCACTGCTGAGCCAGGCCTCTGCCAAATATTTCCATCCTACGGGGTCCTGTGAGTCCCTAATCCACATGTTTTCTGCCGTTTAAACTAAAATAATGTGGTATGGTAATGCTATCCTATAATGGGCTGTTCTGATGGTAATGCTATAATAACATCATCTGTCCCGAAAGGGGGTAAGTACTAATAAAGTATAAGTATGTTAAAAAACAGGAGCTGTTCTCAAGCTAAAATTAAAATAAAGTAAGTCATAGAGATTATACGAGTAATACTGTAAGGCTAGGCAATTAGTTTGTGCACAGACATTACTTGAGGAAGGCTATAAGGTACAATGTAGTTTTAACTTCACACAGATGGAGCAAAGGCAGTCTAAAATTACAGCTGACATTTATTTAGGATAGTTTTAATTACGAAAATCCTTGATTGACTTTTACCCCGAAACGGGCAAAATTAGCTTCTAAGGTATCTTTTATCAAAATATTGAAGGTTTAATTACGAATCGTTCGTTGTAGCGTTTACAAAGGACGCGTCTGGGCGGATTGTCGACAAAATAAATTAAAGATTTCGGAGTAAGGGTGCCATTTACAATTAACGAGCAGTATCGTGTCGCAACATGGCTGCTGTCCGCGCTGCTATTTATAGTTACTTTTTAGAAACAGCACTTTGTAGTACATGTTTTTCACAATCACGTTGTTCCAATTAATTTTGTTAATGTATAATTAATCGTATGTAATGCGAGTATCTAGTGGATAACGAGACATTTAATTTTGTTAATTACGTTGACATATTTTTAATGACAGAGTAAATATTATAAGAGTGTAAGGAAACTTCTCTTTTTTGAATTGTTTCAAATTATGTATGAGCAAATAATTTCGTGTTGTCATTATAAGATATATACCTATTTCGGCTGGATTCATATTGTGTATATCTAAAACTGTAAAATAAAGTAAATGTAATAAAACATTGTTTATTGTAAAAAAAATCATTAACAGCTTTTAAAGGAATTTCATTAACTGAACATTTATCTCATCCCGAAGTTGACAACAATTATTGGAAATATGTTGATAAATAAAACACGGAAAAATTCTTGAATCTCTATCGCATTATTTTGACTTAATTGGATTTTTGACGAAATCATATTGAACGCTCAGTAAATCCGAGTAGGTTGTAGACTGCATACAAATAGGTTCGCTTAACAATGTATACATATACCTGCTTTTACCGAAATCAAAGAAATATTTTATATCTCACACATCAACACTTGTACTAAAAGTACTTTATTAGACAACTAATAAACATAGAAAGACTTCATCTATAGGTATTAGATGAAGTCTTTAGGAAATACCCAAAACATTGAAAATTGCATGAAGCGGGAACTAAACACGAATCCTCTGCGTAGTTGTCAAGTACTATAAACGCATACGCTATTAAAGTAACCAAACGAATAACTTAAACCTATTTATAAAATAGGTATATGGCAGCAACAATAGAACTGTGTTTTTTTACTAAGTGGATTAGTTAAAAACTATATATTTCTACATTTTTACAAGGACTTTAAGAAACCACAATCACCATGAAGTTAATTTTATTGTTGTCAATAAGACTAATATTTAAGAACTAAATAAAAATCCTAGTAAATAATGTAACTAACCAGTTTCTCACAGTTACGGTAACATTAAGTTAATGTTTGTTACGTTCGCAGTTACTACCGTTAGTACACAGTATGGTCGCGCGGCACGTAGTGTCCTGTTTAGTATAATTGCCAACATAACCACTAACACCACGCGGCTAACGTACCTCTTTCTATTAGCATTACTGTATGGGATACCTTGCAGCACTGTTATTGCTGGAGAACAATAATGCTACACAAGAAAGTTTCTTTGTTTTAATAAGCGTAGTTAAAGTAGTTGTTGTATACGACAGCAGATTGACAGTTTTGCTTATTATAGATAAAGCTTTCAACATAGTTATTGTATATATATATATACTAGCTGTAGCCCGCGGCTTCGCTCGCGTTCAGAAGTATTATGATTAATTAGGCTTATTTTTTGTTAGGCGTGTGTAAAAATAAGGGGCCTACAAAACTTCTTTGTACACATATTCTTAATGAAAATAAATAAAATGATAAAATAACTTGTTTAATCCATACAAAGTTATCATCATCATCATATCAGCCAATCGACGTCAACTGCTGGACATAGGACTTCTCCAAGTATTGCACCTTATGGGGTCCTGTGCCTCCCTCATCCATCGGCTTCCAGCCGTCCACAACAGCGCTGTCGCCGGTGCCCATTCCAGAATCTTTCTGCCCAAACAGCTGTCGGTTCTCCGCGCTATGTGCCCTGCTTGTCGTACTTTAACCGGTTATGTCGGTTACTTTGGTTCTCTTGCGGATCTTCTCATTTTTGATTCGATCACACAGGAAAACTTCCAACATAGCTGTCTCCATTGCCCTTGAGTGACCATGAGTCTTCTGAGTAGGCCCATAGGTCAGGCTACAACATAGGTCTCTCCATTGCCCTCTGAGAGACCATGAGCCTTCTGAGCAGGCCCACAGGTCAGGCTACAACATAGCTCTCTCCATTGCCCTCTGAGAGACCATGAGCCTTCTGAGCAGGCCCATAGGTCAGGCTACAACATAGCCCTCACCATTGCCATCTGAGTAACCATGATTCTACTGAGTAGGCCCATAGGATGGCTACAACATAAGTCTCTCCATTGCCCTCTGAGAAACCATGAGCCTTCTGAGTAGGCCCATAGGTCAGGCTACAACATAGCTCTCTCCATTGCCCTCTAAGAGACCATGAGCCTTCTGAGCAGGCCCACAGGTCAGGCTACAACATAGCCCTCTCCATTGCCCTCTGAGTGACCATGATTCTACTGAGTAGGCCCATAGGTTAGGCTACAACATAGGTCTCTCCATTGCCCTCTGTGAAACCATGAGCCTTCTGAGTAGGCCCACAGGTCAGGCTACAACATAGCTCTCTCCATTTCCCTCTGAGTGAACATGAACCTTCTAAGTAGGCCCATAGGCCCTCCAATTTTTTATTTTTTTTTATCATATCTTGATGTTATATATAGTCTATAGCCTTCCTCGATAAATGGTCTATCCAAAACTGAAAACTAAATTCAATTCGAAGAAGTAGTTCCTGAGATTAGCGCATTCAAATAAACAAACAAACTCTTCAGCTTTATATAATAGTATAGATATAGATAATTAATCTGTCATTAGGCGCTAAAACTATTAAGCTATTGAGAGAAATTACTCGTGAGCAAGCAACATAAAACATGCAGTTCATGAGAGAAGCTAAGTTGCATACTAACTGTAATCCCCTATTTTATCCCCTTGGGGGTAGAATTTATCAAAGTCCTTTCTAAGGGGGTGCCAACGTCATAATATCTATATGCATGCAAAGTCTCAGCCCGATCGGATTGAAACTGACAAAGTTTCGTGCTAACTTTCATCCCCTATTTTATCCCCTTGGGGGTAGAATTTATCAAAATCCTTTGTAAGGGTGTACCAACGTCATAGTAACTATATGCATGCAAAGTCTCAGCCCGATCGTACTGAAACTGACAAAGTTTCATACAAACTTTCATCACCTATTTTATCCCCTTGAGGGTAGAATTTATCAAAGTCCTTCCTAAGGGGGTGCCAACGTCATAATATCTATATGCATGCAAAGTCTCAGCCCGATCGGATTGAAACTGACAAAGTTTCATGCTAATTTTCATCACCTATTTTTTCCCTTTGGGGGTAGAATTTATCAAAGTCCTTTCTAAGAGGGTGCCAACGTCATAGTAGCTATATGCATACAAAGTCTCAAGCCTATCGGTTTGAAATTGACAAAGTTTCATACAAACTTTTACCCCCTATTTTATCCCCTTGGGGGTAGAATTCATCATAATCCTTTCTTAGCGGATGCCTACGTCATAACATCTACCTGCATGCCAAATTTTAGCCAGATCCCACCAGTGGCTTGGGCTGTGCGTTGATAGATCACTATGTCAGTCACCTTTGAGTTTTATATACATATATATAGATATCATCAATGTATCACTCAAAAATGTTATAGAGCTTAGATCATTTATCATCATATTTCCACCGTGAACCGCTTTAACCTGCATGTTAATTTTCGTTCCTTAAAATCGTTAGAAATTCGGTTAGTTAACTTTATACATACAATAGGTAAGATAATTTGACAACTAAAGTTAATTTAACCGAATTGTTAATGATTTTAATGAACGAGAATTGACATGCAGGTTGTCGTTCGACTGGAACTTGCCTAGTTTACGTCTTAACCCACAGTGGTACGCGGTCAACGTTCCAAAAGATTTCAAGGATTTTTATTTTTGTGACCTAAAAAAAAATACTCATGTCATCAAGAAGAACCCTTTTACTTTAACTCGATTTATTTTGTTGTTGAATTGCGAAATCTTTTGTCAATAGTATCACAAAATCAAATAGATTGCTAAAACAGAAACGTTAGATTTATAGACAACAATACAGAGGATATTTCATTTGTTGCCGATCTTGAAGGTAAAGGCTTTGTTGTTAGAACTTATTGCGTAACGTTCAGGTGTTAGAAGTACTTAGTTAAAAGCGCTTTCATATTCTTTAGTATGATCATCAAATTAAATAAATAAATAAATAAAATGTACCCATCACTCCTCCTAGCAGGCTATTTAAAACAAAAAACCTTAACAAATTACTATCAGTTTTTTGCGTTCAGTGGTAAAGTTGCTTGTTATTGGCATATCTTAAACTAATTTTAAGTACTATTTGTATTATACCTGTAAGCTTACAGCTTGAACTATTTTACTTGATTTGAGAAGGTTCCCAAATAAATTAAAATAGTTCAAGCCTATGTATTTACAAACCAAACTCCTGCAGCACTTTTAGATCTTACTATTTTTACAAAAACATATAGAGCGCTATGTTATTACGATGATAACTAGGTTAGTTATTAAAACAATATTGGTAGTGAGTGTTCCATACTTAGCGTGGTATATACGTCCATGTAACTAACGCTAGCCACTTGGAAGCCTCTTGGAAAGCAATTAGAGCCACTCAAACGGATAATGGGCGCGGCTAGCGACGGAGACGGGGAAAACCGCTGGAGTGCAACACTTGCGCCATACTCGCAGAGTAGGTACACATAGCAGAACCTAACTTTCGCTTTGTACCATTTTAATTTTCATTAAGTTTTTAACTGTAGAGCGCATTTATTGTATAATGCGTGTGAAATTGCTAGATATTATTCAGTTGTTGGTTTTAATAAAACGCATTAACTTAAAAATAAGTTTTTCCTTCTGTACGAATTATTATTTTGGTTACTGATCTTGTTAGAGATCTTAATCTGTATTTGTTCATTTTGTAATTTGACGGATATTTTTACGGAAGTTTACAAAATCTGCGTTAGTAGATAGCAGAGGTACAAGTAGGTACTCTACAACAAAGGTGGTCTGTGGCACACGGACTTCAAAATACTTAAAGAAAAAAACCTATAGTTATTTCGAACGTAGTTAAGGTGCGACAACGAAAGGCTCATGACAAGAATATTATTATGCACTAACGTGTTAATATTTATCGTGTAAAAAAAAAGAAAAACACGAAAAAGAAAATATAAAACATTCACTGGTTGTATTTTGTGTCGTAATAGCTTCATTTCTCGGAAGTAATTAAATGCAGTTAAACCTGTAATGTTCGGGGTGGAGTAGAGAACTGCGCTATAACTCAATGAGCAGGAAGGAGACATCCTGACTACTGGAACTACTTGCAGCGATACTTGTATAAGGCATTGTTTGTGAAGAATCTTGTCGTTTTGTAGGTAAGTACTTGACTGCTTTCTTAAAACTACTCCTGAAGTGAAAAATTTAACTACAACTGCAAAAAAAGAAGAACCTTACAGGCCGTAATTATCTTATTATGACCTAAAAAAAATTGTTTTTTTTATATATTGCCCCGGTGATAAAGAGATCGTGTATTTTGCTGTTGGCTGACGTCCGCGAGATTGCGCGTCTTCGAAATCGGCTAAAGATAAATTGTATGATCCACAAATTATTCCCCCTATGTTGTATCTATAATATTATTATCCTCTATTTAAATATGAGAGTGGCAACTATAATCGTAATCTTTTTTCCGAAATTCCATTTAAATTAATTTCTACTTATTTGATTCTCAAGCGATAAAAAAGTAAGACAATTAATCGAGCTAATCTATTTTTATCCTTGATAATACTACAGAAGACAGTTAACTCTCAAGTATTTATCTTTTTCTTCCACTTGTTCTAGTGACCGGTACTTGTATCGTACATCGATATCACTGCATTCCTGTTTCTTTTTACTTATTACTTTCTGTTTCCTATTGAGCTTATTGCAAGTTTCAATTGAGTTTGTCTTGTTCAAACAGACAACGGACAACGAGACAATTCAGATAACTAATATAAACTTGGAAGTGTTGCTTCCGATATAGTCAGTAAGCATTTCTTTTTTCTTTAACCTGATAAATGTAGTAAATCTTAATATATTTAGTCTTATAAGAGACTATTTACTTGTTGTGACCAATTTGCTTCACATTTTTTTTAAATTTAAAAAAAAAAAATGTGACAAGTGGCGTTCCGTCGTCTCTGCCTACCCCGGACGGGGTTTACGCATGCATGTTTGTTTATTAAACTGTTTAAAATAATTACAAGCAAATGTGGTAAATATTATTTAACAGCAAAATAATTTGTGAGTTTAATTTGTGGTTATAATCGTTATTACAAAACATCTACCAATATGTAGTATAATGTTTAGTTTCATTTAATATGTTAAACTCATTATGAGAAATGTTCTCGGTAAACCTCAATTTATTTGTAGGGTTTATTAATTTTAGGCAGCAATACAGAATAGTTTTAAACGTGATTTTTATTTGAGAATATCTCTTTATTTATCAACATAATAGTTATTATAAGTTATAAATAAACCACTAATACTGTTAACAATGATTATTATAACACTTTCATCACTTGTATTATTATAACTAACAAAATCAACAACAAAAAGCTAAATCTGACTCTATTGTCCCACAACTCACCTACGTTGTGATTTACGTTTTTCCTCTTTCTTTCTCATCCTGTTTTGACTCTTAGAAATATAATATTACTATTTTCTTTGATCTTAAGTCGCTATTCAAGTAGTAGCTAAGCAGGAAACGTTATTATATCGTAGTTCAACGAGCCGGATATGAACCCAAGACTCTTTGATCGATGTCGCGCAATTGACCTCAAGTAGTTAAGGTTCGTTATCTGTCCTCAAGTTGTAAGAGTAAACTTAGATCTTTGGTCTTCAAAGAGTTCGCAAGGCGACGGTGACCCTTACTTTTGTAACTGCTAAAATTATGACATATTGGTAGCAATGGACTTTATGAAATAACGTGTACACTTTAATAGTTATTGAAAGTACAAAAAGAAAGTAATGGGGCATGAATACTGTTTTCTTTTTAAACTTTATGAAAAGGTGAAGTTTGTCCACAAAGTTAGTCGGTACTTAAGAACGACTAGTATATAAATATTGGTGGTGGGTTTTTCTCAGTTAAATTACATCGCCATGAGGTTGGCTTCTAAAATGTCCACTGATGTATGTATATAGGTATGATTTTTAAGAAAACAAATGTATCCGATATTACTTTATATTTGCATCGCATAATGTAATACAGTTCAAGATATCATAATTTAAATTGATAAACCCGCTTATTTGATAATGTATCTTAAAACAACATAAAATTTACCGATAAGCTTACAGCAACTGAAATTATAAATTAGCACTTTTAATGAAGCTTTATAATCACCGTAGCGTAACGTCGACTCCACGCTGCATCGACGCAACATAAACGTTGTCGCGACGATCATTACACGTTTGACTTGAATTAATTGCTTCTACGCGATACATGTTGCTAACATGAGAGAGAAAGAGAGATGTATGTGTACATAAATATGTGTAAAAGAGAAACAGTATGAGCCTTCTATGTGTGCGATCATAATACATGAATATTGTGACAGTTCATTAAATAACTTAGTTTAATTAAGTGTTGAAAGTGTCTTAATGTTCATATTTAGTATTATAAATGAGAGTTATTAATTGTGGCTTTTATGAGTTGGAATGATTTAAAGATATAACTTGTACTGTTTATGGCGCAAGTAACAGCTGTTGAGAGTAATAAGTCCCTTGAGCAAGTGACTAAGTAACGAAGTACTTCTACTGTGATATTATTAGCAGATGTAGATATTATGGGAGTGATTTGTGATTACAACACTCAATGAATTTTACTGTTGATAATGTTGTAAATATTACTTACTGTCATAAAGTAAGGTTTTATTATAAAATACATATAACGAAAAACCATTGTTTTATAGTACATAATTATATTTCGGATCTATAATGTTAAAGAAAAACAAAGATAATATACGTAAATAAAATGCAAGAGTTATATTACTAAAACAAATGCTTAAAACACGTTCAAACTTTTGGGAGAAACAAGACAAATTCAAAAATTGTACAGCAATCTATAGTACTGCGGTTCGGGACTCGGTCACTAGACCAACTGCTAGGAACGTCTCATCTAGTCATTGCATAATACATTTGTCATTGACATGTATAATGCAGGCCCCGGTCCGGTGAGACCACATCTATATTGCAGGGACGTCGTACAATACTAGGCTAGATCGTACCACAATACATATTACGCTTACCAGCTGCTCGATGGACACTGAGCTACAAAAAATATTTGTTATTATCTCAAAGTCTTATAATTCTGTTAGGAAGCCATACGAAAAATAGGCAAAGATATTTCATGCAGGATTTTCGATATTAGGTAATACAAATCGTCCGATAACTAGAAAATAGCTTTAAATATTTATCTTTAAGAATAAGTATGTGCCCGAATACCTATCAATATAAAATTAAATGATAGTAAATAATTAAATAAAGAAATATAGAAAATATAGAAACTTTTACCACACGTCAAAAAGCAAGTAATAATTGTCTAAGACTAAATTTAAAATACCGAATCCAATTATAATCGGCAACCAATTCCGTACTTTTGAAAAAAAAAATTTAGGGTAGGTTCTAACTTGGGGCCCTTTTAAACAAAAAGTTTTGAAATGCGGACAGAAAAACAAGTGAGTTTTGCGGTAACAGATAATATAAAAACAAAATACTTTGAAGTAAATTATCATTTCAGAACACTCCACTCTAGTATCTGCACAACACAGATATTGTATGTAGGCTAAATAGCAGCTGCACATCGAAGCGTGACGTAAGGTAACAGATACTCGTAGTACGTATAGTACTTAGGTACGGAATGAACCTCGAGTGGTGTAAACACTCGCACATCGGAATTGCTAATCGTAAGCCGCCATCGCCAGACGCTCTCCACTGCGCGCCCGCGACTCGAGCCTCGAACATCCGTGCCAACTACCGCAGTAATGGATGCGAGACGTGTCATTAAACTAACTCCGGGGAACTTGCTTGATATCTTGAAATCTCAGCCGCTGAGCGAACAGAGCTTTGTCGGGCGTCTTTAGTTAGGAACTAGGTTTTATGCTATGACAAGCACAATTACTTTATACTTACCTTGCGTTTGTACAGCTTTACTGAATTTAAATATATTTATTAACATTTTTTTACGAAAGCTCTACTACATGAAAAATTTGAAAAAATTCTTTGGAAAATCAATCGTAGATGCATTTACCTTACCAGAACTCAAAAGTTGACCATCCAACTCTGTGATTGGGTCTGGGTGTTAAAACCCACTTTCTAAACTTGCTTTATCTAGTCACTTAATACAAGTTATGCTTATGTATTTTAGGGTTAGATGGTGTAGAGGGGGTCGAAATTCCTGTCAATACTAAATGTACCTACATCTGATCACATACCTAGTACATGGAGCTCAGAGTAGCTGGTGTATTATGCACCCTCAAATTACTAACCACAAAAGAATATTTAAAACAAAGCAATAAATTCGACAAAACGCCATTAACAAGCATACATATCGTATTAAAAACAAACATCATTAGTGCACGTAGTCAATAAGCGCGCAATGTTTAATGACAGAACGTTCTGTGTCGTGGAGTACTCTTGTGTCTGTCAGATGCAAATGTAGCACTGTATGCAGCGCGGTCTTGTTTCTCAACTAATATTGCTACACTTTGACTAAGACTCGTTAATGAACGCCTAGCTATGTTGTGGGGAAATGTTGGCTAGAAGACAATGATCGATAACAGTATCAAAATAATTGTGATGTTCTATGAAAATGTTTATTGTATGTGTTGAATATTATAACTAAGCAAAGTATGCTTGATTTTGACAACTTATGAATTGGTATAGGGTTGTATGTCACAATTTTTTTTGTTTTCCTATTTCTGTAATTATACGCAGGGAATGAAATAGGATAACAGCATAATATGATTGCACTGAAATATTGAGTACATAATCCTAAATTTCAAGTATTTAAACGAAAATCAATAAACATGATCGTTACCTAATTCATGATGCTTTACACAAAATATAACAAAATTTGAACAAGCGATACCAATAGAACTGCTATTTAGATCCTTTGTTAACATTTTCGAACGAATGTTGGTTTTTGACATCTCATTTGAATTTAATCTCTTCAATGTTGGCCGGGCACTGTTTGTGATCTGAAAATTTGATAACATTTCTATTTGATCGCAGTGCATCGCGGTTCTGTACTATGTACAGTCATGGTATTTAAAGGTCCGCCACCTTAAGGCCTATTTTCGTGTGCTTATGCAGTATGAGCGATACTCTGCTTTACTAATTGAATATGACATAATATTGCAGTCAATAGTCGGCTGTCACTAGTAGGGATGACAATACAACCTACCTTTACCTAGTGGTTACCTAGGATACAAAATTAGTCCTTCGTGAATGCTCGTGAATCGGAAATAATATTTATTATTATTTAATATTACTTATTTAATATTCAAGTTTTATATTCTGTGGCTATAGGTATAATAAATTATTATTTAAACAGTAATAAATAAACAGTAATAGACATTGACAATGAAACAGAGGATATCACAGCAAATTAAAAGTTTGTAATGACTAAACAGGCCTGTTGGCAGAATTATCGATTAACTTAGGAGCCATTATAAAAAAATAGAACAGAACAGACTAAATAGTTCATTAAAAAGGTTTGATGTTGACATGTAACTAGACGTAGACCAAAGGTGAAAATGAATTTGACCCTTATTATCATACAGTGTGAGTATAGTTTTATGTGTTTTGTCTATACAATGCTTTAGTTTCAAAAGGTACTAAGAGTTTTAGGCTTCACAAACGAATGAAAAAGAAAACTGGCGGACGTTTTCGGTCACCCACTGTACCTATCATGTTGAAATTTTTTTATGGCTCATTCGCTTTTATTATTAACCTCAAATTTAGGACAGCGCGGGAGACCGACGGATGAAGAACAAAGTGGAAGTACTGGGAAAAACCTTTGTTCAGCTGTGGACGACAGTGATAATAATTGTAAATGATTAAAACAATGTGTCTGTCAACTATTTACACTTTGTAATTAGTTTAAGCTTCTGATAACATTACAGTAATAACGATATAATGGTCGTTAATAATAGATAATTAATGATTGCTGCAGGCGCCCATTAGGCTAATTGAATTTATAGTTAATCAATAAATTATTGCGTTAGTTTGAATACAACGAATGCGCTATGATAGTTTTTTATACAAGATAAATTTAAGTATATCAGTTTTGGTATATGGTAACCAAGATAATATAGTTAAATATCTACAAATAGTCCAAAACATAATAACTAAAAATCAGTTTCAAATGAATATTATAATGTTGAACTCTGATTTTAGTATGAAAATATTATTTGTACAAATATTAAATAAAAAATGAATGATAGATCAAAAAAAAATATTCTTCTTAATTATAAGTATAATTAATATTACTCGTAGTATTAATTTTAATTATTTTTAACCATTTATTGTACACAATACTTGACGAAACTATGTTGTGAAGAGAAACAATCAAAACAAAATATTTTATAGAAACATAATAATGTAGTCAATTTTCAAAAAAATTACAATTTCTCTGGAAAAAATCTATTATTTAACTATAAATATTTTATTAATTATTATACATTCTTACTATATTTATACTCGTAAAATAATAACACCACTTAATTTATAAAGTTAATTTCATCTTAATTAATAGGCTCATGTATGTTGAAGCAACAGGCTTGTATTAATTATAACTGAACGTTTATTATAATTAACTAATTAACTAAAATTACGGTAATTTTTATAAATTTCAAACTATAAGATTTAAAGAGTTACGAGTATATTTTTAAAGGAAGTCAAAACATTACAATATTAAAGTAATGTACTTACATCGCGAAAGTATTAACGTTGGTAGGTGAGGCCCTAGAAGTACTTGCAGAGTGCTTACCAGTTGCATCTTTCAAAAGGAGCAGGTATATTGCACTCGGGACCGGTCGGCATGTATGAAGCACAACAAGTTTGTTAAGAGCGTAGTACATGGCGTCCTTTGATTCACTTTCCTTTCAACTAAGTCTTAATTTATTTTAACAAAAGGATTCATTTCACCATAATTACTTCCAAAAAGAAATTCATCATAAGTAAAATACACAGAACAATAATACATAACAAGTAATCACAACCCGTCCTTAGACTAGATTTATCAAAAGCTTATTATTTGTAGTTTAAACACCTTCACAAAATAGATAAGAAGTATTCGATGAACGCTAACCGATACTAACACTCGATTCAGAAGTAAACCAACTTAATCAGTGTAATTCACAAGACAACGGAGTAACAACTGATCCTATTAAAGATAATCGTCACAAATATTTCAGGAAGTACTTGTAAGTAGCCGGGGAGGGAACAATGGACCCACTGTTTTGTTAAAACAAAGGATTTATCGAGCACTTATGCGGATATATTTGAGAGTGTTTGGCTCTCCCAATAGCCCGTTAAAAGATCAAAAAGAGGCTTGCGGTTGTCATAATATATTTCAAGTATTTAAATGTGGGCTCTGAGTCTCTCAACGGTTGAATTATGGAAATTTGTTTGACGTTTGAATACGTATGACAATACCAGAAATTGTTGTCGTAAAACAATATTGGTCATGATTAACGTCATATTCGCATCTCAATTTTCTATTATTACACTTCACTGTTACTAATCAACGTTCTAAAATAAATTGAGTTGCTAATATACCAAACCAATTGAATATGAAATTAACTTAATTCATCAAATTTTAGATATTATGAGCTGAAATCAGACTGAAATTTGACAAACACATTTAGTTTCTTCCGCAATTCCACAACACATTTGTATAAAAGATATAATCTTTATTGTAGATAAAGACAACCATTCAGAAACTTATTTAGTCAAAAAACAATACGATTTATTCTAAATACAGTATAACCCGCTTAAGACGATTTTCCAGGGACCCCACCAAAAACGTGTCTTAAGCGAGAAAGCGTATTAAGCGGGATAGGAAAAAAAAACATGCTACATTTATTATGTTTTTTGTTCTTATTATTTGAAATTATGTACCTACATTCAATACATTATTAAAAATAATCACTTATTTTGGTTTGACAGAAAGATTTTGATGCATTAGCAATTACAAGATTTTCAACTTTTGCACCGTCATCACTTACATCCAAAGAAGCAACTTATTCATTCATTAAATCATTAATAGCCGATAATGCCCGACTCATCTTCGTCCTCATCATTATCAGTAAGGCATAGGGGCCTCGTTTTGTGTGTTATTCACATCCTCAATAAGATATTGATTGAATTTCGTTCGTGCTACATTGTCATCAATGGAAAAATATCTAGCCAGAATATTTACCACCCTGCAATATCCCGAGATACTGCAGGGTTTTCCTGAATCCTGGTATCTCAGGAAGAAGCACCCGAGTTCTTCTTTCAGCACGACGTCAACCACGTTATTTCAAGAACCGGCTTTCTTAAAACAACTTTAAAAGGGCCCCACGGCTGGCCTCGAGTGCGGTTGTAGGGCCTGAGCGCGGGCGTATTAAACGGGATGACGAATCGTATTAAGCGTTAAGAAAAGAAATGTATGAAAATATGTCTCAAATTGCAGGGACCGGCGTAAAAAGGCGTATTATGCGTGAAATCGTATTAAGCGTGATCGTATTAACCGGGTTCTACTGTATTTCTAAAAGTTTATTAGAATAAAGAAAAACGTTACATTCACGCAGCGATGTCTTATACTTGTAGAGAAAAGAGTGAACCCATACAAAATACACATTTCTATCATATTTTAACATCGTGTCTATATTTACCTATTGTTCTCATACATTGTTATAAATATTCATTGATATCAAATGTTAGATGTTTTAACAACATCTTAGTCTCTTGGCACTCGTCTGTAGAGTGCTGAGGCTGTAAGGCTGCAACTATCTTGGATCAGGTAGGTTCCGGCGCTCACGGCGGCGGCCCGACACCGAGGAGGCTACATTGTTGTACAGCTCGATAGCGTCATAACGTCGTCCATTGTGTATACTGTACCTGATTCACTGTTGTCTTACTTTGTAATGGATTGAGATTAACTTAGAGTATTTGCAGACAGCTAACTGTCAAGATATCAATGTTTACTTATTCTGCAAGTTTATAAGTATCAAAATGTGAGCATGAAACAAAGTTCTTTTTATCAGCGTCGACATTTTAATTTTCAAAGTAACATTATAAATATAAGATACATAATAACTGTAGTCATTCAATTAACTAGCATTCTTGTAATAATTGCGCTGGGGCAGTGGTATTAGCTCGCCCGCGGCGGCTGGCTGACGTTGAGATCAAGTGTCAAATCAAGTCAGCTCCCCGCGCGCTGCCAACTTACCAACTTGGAGTAGTTTGTGAGCGCGCGGTTAATGTGACTTGCGGTACATTTGTACGTCAAGTTTGTGTCTCGTTCTGTTTTGATTTACATTGTAAGCTTAAAAGATACCTATTATGTTTTTGTCAAGAATTAACGAATGTGTGTGGGGATCTAAATAAAGTAATAAGTATCATTAACTAACAAAACAACAGTAACACAAAAACTTGGTGATTATAAAATCAAAATGTCTTGTAGATCTAATTATTCAAACCTATAAAATGTATGACTATTTCCGACAAATACACTTGTTACTCATTTTTAATTACTTTATTAAAAACGTTTTCATGCTGAGAAAGTTAATAAGTATAATCGCTCACTGACTTTGCAGTGAGTAATTAATTTTTATTTCATTTTGTTTTTGTTTCAGAAAAAGCAAAGTTAGTAACCTCAACTTATCTGGTTTGGAAAGTCTTAAAATGTTCACAATATAATAGAGTTAATTAACAAATTCTTCCTGAATATTTTGTGTATTATTAAGAGACTTTAAAATTTGCTCCTTTTAATAAACATTTAAGGTTCCTTTAATGAAAAGGAGCTGTGCGGTTTAATATTATATTTATTTATAACCAAAATAACGTAATGTCGGGAGTGAATTTATACTCGTAATTATATGGTACCCACCGCTGAATATTTTAGTTGAAAGAGCTTTATTAAACACATTTATCTTAATTTAGACTAACTTAGTTGTGTATAAGTTTCTGTTATATTGACTTCCTATTATAACTTGATAAATTCAGTTATTAAACCATACATATTGTTACTGCTATATTTATTAAATAGGTATAGTATTTTATAATATTGAAAATCATTAAAAATTGCCCTTTACTCACCCTTTACCTACAAAGCAGTGCTGCTCTTTTTTTACTTTAGTAAATTATTCCATGTTACTATTACATAAATTAACAACGAAAGAACATTATTATAAAACATTACGTTACATATTTCCAATATTTATTTATTTAGTATAACATAATACAATAGGTATTTGTTTAACCTAGTTAAATTTAATAAAAAATATATTGTATGTAATACAGCAGGTGTAGTGTTAATAAGGTTTCTGGCTCAGTGACCTGTTTCGTATATGCACCATTATTGTGTACCGTGCTAGTTGGTACGTTTGGGTCGTTTGTTCTACGCACCATTTGTACTCTTAGTGCTGTGACCCCAAATTAGTGACGCCGTATTTGTGACACTACACACCACAAACTACTCCGTTACGTCGTCAAATTTTACAGAATATGCTGTGAAATATGGTGTAAAGCCCGAACAGAAAAGGTTTTTAAAATCATAAAAAGTTGATAATTGGGTTGTTATTTAATTGAGAGTAACATAAGGTTTTATGTTGATGAAATGATGATGCTTATTACAACTTGAACTAAACTTTTAACCCCACTTAAGCCCCATATCTTTCTTAGTCGCTTAACGAAAACCAAGCGATAAAAAGACGGGATAATGTTAAAAATCTTTGTCCACTTAATATGTTAGCAGTATAATAGTGAAATAATGATATGATAAAAAGCTTTACATCATACAAAAAATGACCTATAAGAGTATCCTCTTGAATGCAAGAAACGTTTTTTATACTGCAAGAATAAGTAAATAATGATAATTATTTTTTTTCCTTATTAAACTTGATGATCAAATATATTTTAGTGTTAGTAAGGTATACGTGGTACTTACGGCACGTGTATGTAGTAGCGAGTAACCTAAATGAAAGAAGTGCGGCGTCTGCTCTCGTCCTCGTAATGAGTGTCATGAGAGGGGACTCGCTAATGAACTACCGATGTGTAGCCGACAAGGGGCGCCCTAGTATGTACACTGCTGTAGTTAGTGTATCTAACTGATACGTAACTTATTTGGTTTTAACTTTTTCTTTTAAGTAATGAATTAAAATATAGTTTTTTTAACTTCGATTCAGTAAAAACAAAGTATTCTTTTTTTAAATTTATTAACTTTATAATAAAATCAATCTATATAAAAATCGATCACTACGCTTCTACTCGTAAGTGCCTAATAATAATATATTAATTTTCTAAAATAAAATCATATTATAATACTAAACAGTAATTTAAAATATGTAATTTCTAAATGGTTGCTAATCTTAATACAGTACGTATTTTCAAAGTTACGTTAGTAGCAACACGTAAGGGGTAAAATATTAAGTAAGTAGTTGGCTTTTTATTTTAAAACTTGGCAATATAAATTTAGTATCATGGTTTAATTTAAACATGGTTATTGTATAGTTTAATATTATAGAATTTAGTAGCTAAAATCCATTTGCCTTAACTGCTAAAACTCTCTAGCAAAGTTAATATAAATTAGGTGTAAAAGTCTTATTCGAAAACTGATAACAAAATAGTTCACGTGCGGTACCTAAAATATCGGCAATCCTGAACACTTAACAATTTACCGCGACGCGCGGCGTGGGGCGGCGGTGTGGAAGAATGCAATATCTTGCTCATACACAACTATGTCCTACTACGAGTATGAGGTAAAGTTTCTAATATTCTACGCTTTAAGAGTGCGCCTCTATAGAATAGTTCACTACTATGTCTTAATGAAATATAAAACTGTGTTTAAAAGTATGTTGTTTAACTGTAAAGGTTTATTACTCCATAAAAGGTTTGTTTTCTTCTTGTTAAGTCACAAGTAGGTTAGGGTGCGCAATATTTTAACTAAAAGCCAATTAACCGAAATTACGATATCAATTAATTTAATAAATACTCTTGGACGTCTCTACACAGCGCCATCTGTTCCCAAAGTAAGCTACACTTAACCTGCTTGTGTTAAACTTTAATACATTCCCTTTACATATATACATGAATTTTACATAGAATCACTCAGACCAATCCAAACAATCATGTTCATGCACACAAAGATTTGCATTGAGCAGGAAGCGAACCCGAGACCTCTGCGTAGCAGCCATGCAATTTAACCACTACGCCACGCAGGACGTCAGTTATTTAAATGTACATGTATCAGTAATCACTATAATATAAACCTGATGTTGTACACTATATTTATCAGTATAATGTGTAACTCTATAAATATTTATAAGAATTACAATGTTTTAATCTATGCGACAACCTTTGAACCACGACTACCTTTAAACATGATTTATATCGATTCTAGAATATGAGCGCATGTACGTAATACGTTTATAGCTGTTACCTATAAACACTTAAATAAAATGGTATCCATATTAATATTTTCCACATTTTTAATACAAACGCAGGTAAATAAAACTTTCAGGCTTTATTTGAACAGCAGTTCCAGGCATAATTAGTAAACAGGTTCAACAGATTTTATGACGTTGTTTAATGAGCAGTCTACAGAGAGAATCTATTTACATAGTTACAGTTACGTTGTAAAAGTAACATAATTGTACACACTTAGTCACTGCGTTACGACCTCTGAATCAACATAGGAAAGCTACTCTCATACAAATAAATATAAATTACATTACATCGTTTGCCATGTTTCACTCAATTTTTTCTTTTAACTATTTTAAAGTATTTGTATAGGTCCTAAAATAGGTTTTTCAAACGAAAAATATGTATGATTTAAATTGTGTATCTTTGAGCAGACGCAGTCACCTAGTTTAATTTTAAATTGAAAAAAACATTTTATACAGCAAATAAGTTTCAAATTATTTTTAATAAAAAAAGATAAAATAAAATTATTGTGCATTTACTTAAAACATTGAAAGCTGCGACACTCATGGTAATGACGTAGGAGAGGATTAGCATTATACGTCCTACTTAAGATAATAATTTAAGGAATCGGTAAATGTCTTTGAATACATTGTTAAAAGTTCTCGCTACATTTTAAAGTAGATAAATGGGGCTTGAAAAGGCATTTAAACTTTAAATGAATATCAAAGTAAACCGGTAGCATGTGTGGGCACTAAGTCGATGACGTAGGAATTTTGAAATCCTTTCTTCAAGTTTAACTTTGTATTACCTAATACAAAGTTGATTTTGTTATTTCTGTAATTTAATCCAATTAGTAGAACTGAACAATTTACTTTAAAAAAGTTACGCTAAAATTAAACAGTCGTCAAATACACGGTTATTGGTAAAATTAAAAATAATTATGTTCAATATAGTTAAAAAAAATCATGTAGATCCCCCTAACAGAAGTGCCCCCTTCTCTCCGAGTGCTCGTACCAAGCTTGTCACCCCGCTCTCGTGTAATGTGCCACTTTGATCGTAGTTTCTTTGTACTTCCACCTCCACGAACCTGGAATGTTTCACTACGTGAATAATGGCACATTAATATCTTTTAAACATAATTATTAATGATGTAGTGGATCAACTATGACGTGGGAAATCAAATTCACTCCAGTGTGACATTTGGCATCGCATGAAAATAAGCACAAACAACAAGCATAGCGTCGTTGTCAAACCAATATCTGCTATGTGCACTTTTTGAGATTTCGACACAGATCCGTTTTTTTACGACGTCACACAACTTATCTAGCAAAACACCTATAATAAAATAAATAGAAACCGATATTAAACATATTTCGTCGTTGTCAAACCAATATCTGCTATGTGCACTTTTTGACAAATCGACAAATGTCGAAATCTCAAAAAGTGCACATAGCAGATATTGGTTTGACAACGACGATAGATAAGACAATTATGTTAAAATGCATCATTAGCTACTGGTAGACTAGTTCATTTATTTTTAAACTGAATTGATGCTTTAATTTCGGTTTATTTAAACTAATTACAAACCTAGTGTACAATATACTTATTTAAAACGTTATAAAGAACACTTCTTTAATATTCTCTAATCGTACTTTTAAACTTAATCTAGCTATATTTCAGTCATCTCACTTTAGAAGCTAGTAGCCTAATCTTGACATTCATATTTAAATAAGTTAAGCTCATAAACGGGCATGAATTTAAAGTGTAACTTCCTCATAATTCCTCGCCGTATATTCTGATCATAATAAATTGCACCCCACTATTATATAAGTGCGGTTTTTCAATAGTTTGATGGCAGCTTGCGGTGGAGTAGAATTAATCCAACAAGTTTTAATGGGGGTAATGATCTGTGAAGTGCGTCCACCCTCGCCCTCGGCTGATAGGGGTTCGATTGTTAGCTACGTGTTAAATGTGCAACCCTCACTAATTACCTAACTATAGCTTAGCTATAACTATGTGTTCAGCTAGTGGATGTTACTAGATTTTATTCCTGTTTTCAGAATTTGAAAGAAAAACAGGCCATTCAAGTAACACAGATCCACACAAAACAGTGTAGTATAACTAAACTTAGCAGGCAGTGTTATTGTTACTAAACAATGGTTAAACATTCCTAAGCATATTTTTGTTAATACAATATTGCTATAAGTACCTATAATAGAAAACAGCAATGCAAACACGTATGTTAGTGTGCATTAATTGAGCGCATCTCATTAAGCGAGAATCCATCAATCATGTGCTATAACCACTAGGTTACAGAGGTTGCCAAAGTAGTTGATAATTTCGTCTGTACTGAGGAACTAGTATTATTATCGACCGCTACCCATTGATGAAGGGTTTTGTTTTGTTTTTTTACATGCCTAAATAATATTGAAATAGATATCCTTTAGTATTGACTAACCATGTCACGAAACCTATGCAATGAAATATGTTAGCGGTATTATGTATTCTTTCTGCGTCTCCACAAGTAAGAAATATGACTACATCGTCACGAAATCTTAAGTGGTACAATGATCTTAACCTTTAACTTTTTGCCTTTGTTGTCACAGAATATAATAATACTATGATTACAGTTATAGTATTCCAGGGTATAATTATTTTTTAAATTGGTTGCACTTTTAAATACGTAACGAAATTACGTTAGTGTAATTTTTTTTATTTTTAAGTTAACTAGCTAAGGTATATATTTATAATATTTTATTTGAACATAAAATTATAAAGTTACCAAAGTTAAACAGATTTGACATTCCTGTTAAAACGTTGTCAGATTTAGTGGCACAAACCTAATAAGTTGGCACAATTACCGACTTACGAGCGGCATCAGCGGTTTGCTTTACATTGTCGTTTATGTAGCGTAAAGATCTCCTGAACTTTATAACTGGCGAGCATTATTACTACAACAAAGTTTACCTTACGGCTAGTACGACTTTGAAGTTAATTGCATTGTGAGGAAATTATGAAGCTTGTTTTATTCACTCTAAAGTTGTTCTGTGCTGAGTAGGTTGACAAAAATTTGTTTACCCTACAATTTTGTTAGTCATACTTTCATTTCCTATAAGAATAGTTAAATGCTACTTTACATTTATAGCCATTGGTGCTATAATTAGGACTTGAATAGAAACAAACAAAAATATTTATGATTTAGTTTCGAATCATTTAAGATATTTACTTATCGCAATTTATTATTAATACATTAATATTAATAACTAGCTGCTGTGCCCGCGACTTCGTTCGCGTGGCGGATGTTACTTATTTCGCAATTCGATTTAATACTGAAAAATCTTTTTTAAACCTTATAACAAACAGAAATACACACCTCAACAAAGTCTAGGGATATTTTCACGATATTTTGTATTAAGTTGTGAAACTCAAAAAAAATTGGTTTGTTTTTAATTCTTTTGATGAAAACTTACTTTCTTAACCTTTTTCAACCATTCTAAATTTGAATTTGAAAAATAAAATTAAAAATAAAAGATTTACGCGGCTTGAACGTAGTCAAGTTCGAAAATTTCATTTACCAACAGTAACTTTTGACTGCTTTTTTGTGTAAAATTTAAGTTTTATAACAATTTAAACGTTTATTTTGAATTATTAATATTGTGTGCATCAAGCAGCGGCGCCATTTCAACATAGAGGAAATGTTAAGGGCAGTAGGCATGCTCCCAGCTGACGGTACTGAGCATAGTATTGCTGAAGAGATTGGAACAGTACAAAATATGAAATCAAGGTTATGGTCACGTTATCGTCCTACTGCTGAAGTGACTGAAAGATATCACAGCAAAAAGTCTATCACCACTCAACGACATGATCGATTTTTGCAAGTTCCCGCGAAAAGGCAGCCAAATATTACTATCATGCAGCTGGTGTAGAGGCTCCAGCTCTTGGTGGAGCCTCTTGCGGGTGACCAAACTGTCAGAAGAAGTCGGCATGAAGCCCACCTTTATGCTCGCATACCGCTTTGAACTCCAGCAATACGTTGAGCAAATCGCGCAAGATGACTAGAGTGAGGTCGTGAACATTTTGCTCTGCAAAGATGACCTGTTATCTGTAGTGGTGTTTACACATGAGTCCCGGTTCGGTTTCCACTCGGATTCACGTAGAGAACGTGCTTGGCGAGTTCCTGGTTGTAATAGCCGTCTACAACATCCTCAGAAAAACTATTCATACCACGATAGAACAATTATGATTTGGACGGGAATTCGTGTCGGTCGAAGAACAAAGCGCGTTTTGATCAGAAACACCATGACGGCTGAAAAACAACTTAACGAGGTGCTAGAACTAATAATCTACCCCCGTAGACTACAATTGGGCCAAATGTTTAAGCTCATGGACGATAACACCCGTTCGCATAAAGCGAGAGTGATGACGAGCTGGTTGCAGGAGCACGACGTATCAATTTTATGCTGAACCACTCAATCGCCTAACCTCAAAACCATAAAATACGCGTAGGAAATGTTCAAAAGAAGGGCTTTGATGAATTTTCCTGCATAAACTTGCGATGGAAGAGCAACTTTTTTTGTATCCTAGTCGGACCTGTAACATTATACCGCATCAAGACCTGGATAACTTAATCCAAGCATGAAAAACCGTTGCAGGACCGTTATTTACGGTTTTTTTAATGTACTGACTACTGATTACTCACATAACAGTTAAAAACAGATTACTTTTCTATTATTTTCACTTTTGCTTAAGAAACAAATTTATTGTTAGTTTTACTAATTTTCCAATTTTTTTATTTATTTGAATTAAAAATTATTTACGCAAAAATAATAATTTTATTTAATTCTGGATTGTAGCCTGATTAATAACCTTTATAAAAATATAAACATGTTGTATGTTATGTTCAATAATTTTGGAGTTAATTGAGTAAATACCAAATATCCCTAGACTTTGTTGAGGTGTGTACCTATAAACGAATTGTAAAATTAACGAACGAACCAAAACCTTTTCAAAAACAGACCTTTACAAAGACAGATCTATGAAGACTGCGTCTAAACTTATACTGAAAGACATGAGCGAACGTCATTCTTTCAAGGAAAATCTTAACACCGCGATACTGAAAATGACGTCACAGGCACAATACTATCTGTTGTCAAATTTGTAAGTTAAAATAAATGACATCGCTTATTTCATCATAACAGCCCATTAATGTCCCACTGTAAGGACGCGCCTCCTCCCGTGACGGAGGGATACTTGACATACTAATACCACGCTGGCCAGTCGGATTGGTATAGGGTTTAATTTCAAGTTTTCCTTCATTTTTATTTCGTAAAGATAATATTCACCGATAGTCCCTTAGTCGGTTTTACGCCACCCATGGGATGAGATTCCCCATCTCACTGGTGACATATTGTATTCTTACTCCGTCACCACACGGATAACCGCTAATTAATTATGAATGAATACATTTGCACGCCACGTTATGGTGCGGCAGAATTACCTGCCTCGGTGGCGCGGGGCGGTCGCATTACATGGCTGGCGTGCATGAGGTCGCGGGTTCGATTCCCATGGAGGACAATAGTGATACACAAACTATTGTCCTTAGTCTGGATGTTCTTTGTGTCCGTTAAATTGATATTTTTGAAGGCTAGTGTGGGATTTGTCTTTTGTAAAAAAAATGTTGAAATAAATTATTGTACCTAACACCTTTTTACCATCTAGCAAAAAATATTTGACTAAACTTAGACTCGACTATATTATTATTATTATCTATAGATAAACTGCGTGCAGTATTTTTGAATTACTTAATAAAATAAACACAAACACTTTGAATAATAATTTAATGTTTTGTGATTGTATTTCTATATTTTATTGTCAGTTTTGTATTTTTTTAATGTTGACAAATAGCAATAATGTGTAAAATGATTTTATAGATATAGAAAAACGTGTTACTTAATATGTTGTCTTGTCTGTTATATTATACCCATATATTATTAATTATTAAATAGTTATATAAGTGTGTTATAATTGCAGTTATAATAAGATTGTGAGAAAAGAAATGTTATTTTAATTCAATTTAATATTTATGATAAGTATAGGTATAGTTTAACTTTAAAAAATGAAGTTTGTACGCCAATATTAGCAATACAGGGAAAGACTATTTATTTTTGTCAGATGTTTTGTACCTGTGATTAACTAATAATGGTTATTTGTATTTGTATTTATTTACATTAATAAAAACAGGTGGAGTCTGTTGCATACTTTTACGTTGACCAGTAACTACTACAGTTTAAACTAAATTAATACCAAAAGAATAATTGATACTTTAGATTAATAGCTTACTAATACAATTTATTATATTTAATTAAATTGCGTTTCAATTACGAAAAACACAAAAATATAACATTCAAGTAAACTTATAATTGATTTAATTTAATATGACTTATAATTGATATTACACATACGATTCATGGTTAATTTTATTAACATTTAAAAGGAATAACTTATTAATAGCACTTCATAATAAAATAGTTATAGATTATTTAAAAAACTCATTTATTTTATGATTACTACTGGTAACGCCATCTCGTGAACAAAAGAAACGAAATTTAAATTCATTCAACATTGAACCAAATCCATTTTTTATGACCCCTGATTTGTATTGGACTGTTCTAATAAAGAGATCTAGCGATATCTCGAGTTATACTTATCCGATTTTGATGAAACATACCTCAGTTTAAGCCTAATAAGAAAGGCTACAATACAATGTATTGGTCTTAAGATTATATTTTAATTCGTTTTAAAGATGTGCGGTAACAAACAGACAGACAGGCAGATAGACATTAATTCTAAAAATTGTAAGTGTGTAGTGTTGTTGCTTTTTGACTTTTTTCTAGATTTTATAGATAATTTTTATCTGAATTTTCGAAAAGAACAGACATTTCGACCTGTACAGTTTTATTATAGTATAGATAGATAGATTACCTACTTTAAACTTAATACCTAAAATCTACGTATCTATGTATTTTAATATCTAAAGCGCGCTTATTCCGAGAAGAGTCAATAAGAACCACGTCCGTTCGCATTATGAGTCAATGTGAATGAAATTATATATAGATGCACCGGTTGGCCGTTTCGGACGTTAAACAAAAATCAACCGTACAGCCGTACTCATACTGGCGCGGCGACTTTTGGAAATTTTCTTTCATCTATATCTTGTGTGTTTATAAACCGATTTCTATAATTTTTTTCTTGTGAATAAGATATTAAAGTGCACTTTTGAAATATGGGAGTTTGAAAAAGATATGTCTATGCAAATTACAATATATTTATGTATTTAATACACATTGAAGAAAAGCCTAATGATTAAACACGTTATTGTGGCTAATATATAAAAGATATAATATAATATACTATTTAGGACTTCTTTGTACATCTTTTGAAGACCATTATTTTTGTAATACATATTTTTGGCGAATGATCAACGTATGCGATGATAAGAGCTCGAACGCGCGTTTTTTCAACCGACTTGCTTCAAATTTTTCGTCACTGCTCAGCTCCTATGTGTCTTAGCGTTATGTTATACAGCCTATAACCTGCCCAGGAGTATGGACTACAATCGTACCAAGTTTGGTTAAAATGGCTTCAGTAGTTTTTGACCCATGCGTGCACATACAGACAGACGGACAGACAGACAGACAGACAGACAAAAAATTTCTTGATTGCATTTTTGGCATTAGTATCGATCACCATTCATCCTCCAATATTAATTTTTAACATATATTCAATGTACAAAATTGATCTCTCTACAGTTTTATTATAAGTATAGATAATACGAAGTTCAGTAGTTTAACTGCTTAGTAATATAAGTAGAAAGGCAGTATAGAATGTCCTGTTTAAAAATAGAATAAGTTTGCAATTGCCAAAGTTCCAACAATCACACAGCACAGCCACCGAGCACTGCCGGAGCGTTATGTGTTCTTAATAAATATATTCAGTATAAACAAATACGACGTGTAAACATAGACAAATTGAGTCGCGCGCGACACCCCGCGGCCGTATCCTTTAATATTTGCCAATTTTTTGGGCAACTGCGCTCATCACGGCCCGGTGAGCAATAACACGCTTTTTGCGAGGCACGGGTGACGTGTACTAACAACAGTAGTACTACTCACGGATTTATAATAGTATGTTTGTGTTACTGTGTTTAAGTTAAAAGGTATTAGTTGATAGTAAATTACAAGATTAAGGAATACATTTTGTGTGTAGGTTAATTTTGATTACATTACCGTTTAGAAATCTTCATATTCGTCATCATCATGTCGTAAAAAACACTAAAGTACCAGATTTTTGATGTTCTAAGAACGCACACTGACTTCAACGAGTTTTAATAATACTTGATCTTTGCATTTATAATAGCGATCTACTAAAATAAAGGACACGTATAAGACCATCAAACAGATTCTGATGTCACTTTTCCATTATCATATTAACTCTCTTGTTACATACTTAAAATACTTTGAACATATTTCGTTTAGATTTATCAACGTCAATAAAATATGATGTATTATATTGAAAGCTATTATCATCGTTTGTTCTCCATATTGTCTTCCATGGACAATGTACAAGTTTCATCGCAAATTTAAAATATTCGCCACTTGAATTAACGCAGCAACAATAACGGACGAAGCGGGAAGGAGTTTCAGTTAACAAACTAGAAACTTTTAATTAACTTGCAGACTTACAATGAGAGTAATGACTCCGCTACGAAATAGTACAAAATTGTAAATTTTCACTCGCTTTGATTAATTGAGATGAAAACAGTTTCGTCGAAGAAAGCTGTTGCTATAAAACTAGCTAATGAATCAATGCTAACATCATGCTATGTCATCATCTACTATGCCACATAACATTTAATCAAACTCATTCAAAGCTTTCTGAAGGAGATCACCGCACCGAGTGCAATAAGACCGCTACTACTTTATCTTTAACATAATTTTATAATGGTGTTTGTGTATGTGTCTCTATGTCTAATGTTTACTACTTTTAATTCTATGAACGTTTTAATTTACAAAATATCTCGATATATAAAAAATATTTCTCGTTTTCCTTTACACATGAAGCGCTTTTTTGTACGTAAAAGTTTCAACAACATCCTGAATATAAACCACTCTAATGTTATTCGACAAAGCCCGAAAACCTCAAAGTACCCTGAAAAAGATTTATCAACCCAAGAAATAACCAGTAATAACGTTTTTGATAGCAGTAACCCACCACAACAGCGGCAACAGGAAGGCTATTGCGACGAACATTAAAAAAGGAAACGCCTAAAAGGAGGGAGTTTATGAAAAAGCGTGCGTTATTAAGGCCGGGACGCAATATGTGGGGAAAAACAATTGTCCGCGAACAATGCAGCCACCCATTGTACCTGCGAACGGATTAATTTGGCGTTGAATGTAGATTTGTGGCGTACTTATAAGTAGTTTTATAATACTTATACGATGTTTATCTACTGAACAAGTTTGTTTGTTAAACATTATTATTGTTGTTTGAATGAAACGACCATAATACTCATAATGATTAGGTATTTACGATCAGCTATGTTGAAAACATAATATTATAATATATCTACTTTAATTACATAACATTCCTATGATTATTGCTATCATTTTACATACTGTATCTCGGGTCTAGTAAAGATCGGAAAAATAACTCACGCATAAATATGGAATGAAGTGTCTAACACAGATCGTAGATCGCACTAAATGTCAAATATTCTATTTCTGTTTTATTTACTTCTGCTGTATTATTTAATTAAAAGTGTCTACGTCAATATGATTAAATATATTTTGATTTAAAATAACGCCTATAAACATTTTACTTAAGGCTTAACTTAAAATTTTGCAATGCATGATTCTTTACTCATATATTTCATAGGAGCGGCTTTAAAGATTTTCTCATTGTTTGGTTAGTTCTTGATTATAGTGAATACTGAATCACATTTGCCTATGTAAAATCTGTTCGTTTGAATTTGGCATATTTGTAACGCTACAATTATTAACGACAAGTATATTGGAATTCCGTGAATATTGTATTTACAAAATAAAAAGAAGTAATACTTGAAATTAAACCCTCTGCCAATCTGTCTGGCCAGCGTGGTATTAGTAGGACAAATATCCTTTCGTCATGGGAGGAAGCACGCCTCTGCAGTGGGACATTAATGGGCTGTTATGATGATGATATTGAATTTTGACCTATATGAACATTTGAAGGAAAACCCTGTATAGATGTATTGTATTGAGTAAGGTTCTGTCCATCATACAATACCATTTAAAACACGAACCTAACTTTATATTTTCTATGTCATTGTTATTTCGTCTAAACCACAACAGTTTCTAACAAAACGCTGCAGTACTCGTAGAAACGATTCAACGTTGACCTCTTGTGTTTGGCACATCAAATATCCAAACTTAAGTACGTTGAGAACCTTTTTATTGTACCTCTGTCGGTTGTATTGCGTTATTGTTCTGCGTTACTTTGTGGTTAGGGATACTGCGACCTTATAACATGATCACATACAGTTTTTAGAATACTTTTCTCAACTATTATACCTTTTAAGCCTTTTTCGCTCTAGTAGTTATTCGTGAAGTTATTGTATTCTATAATATTTACCAACATTAAAACGTTTTCAAATGTTATCACACGTATTAACATAAGACACACTTAGTATTCCGAGCAAGATCAACTGCTTGGATTTAAGTAACACAACATGGCAGCTAGATAAGAATGTATTACAGAATTATTCGTAGTCGTAGTTAGGTATAATGTGGTCCATACACCGCTGCGGCTGTGTGAGCCTCCATGTTCACGTTTGCAATGCAAATAGCGTGTGCTTGATGCGCCCAACACTAACTCGTTTTGCATCTTATATTGTTTGAACCTAGCGCAATTGGATAACTGCCTCTTTGAGCTCTAACAGCCTTAAGAGCAACTAAAATGTAAGCTATACTAGCTAAAATGTTAGCTCAAAGAATATGCTTTCTACAAAAATAAATATTTCTTTTTTTAAACGGCAAGTCTAAGTAAATGAGTAGTCAGAGTATTCTAAGGTTATCCTTACTAGGGATTAATAATAATAATAATAATAATAATGTTTATTTAATCACAAAATGGTTACAACATAATAGGTTAGGTTAATGTTACAGTATTAGAGTATACAGATCATTATAATATTCTGCCAGTACTTAAATTAGGTTAACCTGTGCTATAAGTACCAGCATCCTTCCGGTTTTACAATATTTGCAGGTATTACTCTTTTTCATTGTTTATCAAAATAAGTTGGCTAAAACATCATCAACAAAAAGACTTAAAATAAAAATAAAAAAAACATAATAAAACTTAGTACAATCCATAAAATAAAACTTAGTACAATCCATAAAATGAACATTACGCGTGCTTCAAACCAGAGGGGCGTATGAACAAAAATGCAATTTTTTTTTTATTACGTAAATTTTTTGTAATTTTATCGACACACAACCTCTTTTATTTTTTTTATTTCTAGCTATATTATTTAAAAAGATATTTAATAAAATACTTTTAGACGTATGATAAAGATCAGTAATTATCATCGAACCAGACAGGCGTACAGCGGCCGTAACTACGCCTGACGAAATGTGTATCTTGCCACAAAGACGTATGTGCATACAACTATCTATTTTCACTAACTTATTATTAAAATACACACATCAACACTGCCTAAGGGTATTTTATATTTGCTTATTAATTAAGAAAATATAAAATACTAACATATACTCAAAAGTCACGACATTATATTTCAATAAAGGCCGTTTAAACTATTTTTTTTTGCGTAAATCATTTTTTATTCAAATAAGTAAATAACTTGAAACAACAGAGAAAAGACAATTAATGTGTTTCTTAAGCAAATGCTTTTGCTTATTTTTAGCAAAAATTAATCTTTTTTTAACTGTTAAGTGAATAATCAGTAGTCAGTACACCCAAAAAACGGTAAATAACGGTCCTGCAACGATTTTTTATGCTTGGATTATGTTATTCAGGCTTTGGTGCAGTATATTCTTCCAGGTCCGACTTGTATGCAAAAAATGTTGCTCTTCCATCGCAATTTTTTGCATTCTTTGGAACATGTCTTACGCGTGTTTAATTGTTTTGAGTTCAGGCGATTGAGTGGTTCAGCTTAAAACCGATACGTCGTGCTCCTGCAACCAGCTCATCATCACTCTCGCTGTATGCGGACGGGTGTTATCGTCCATGAGCTTAAAAATTGGCCCAATTGTAGTCTATGGGGGTAGACTATTATAACTAGCACCTCGTTAAGCTATTTTTCAGCCGTCATGGTGCTGTTGATCAAAACGTTGTCTGTTGTTCGACCATCACGAATTCCTGTTCAATAATAAGTAATTGTTCCCTCGTGATATGAACAGATTTCCGGAGGATGTTGTAGATGGCTATCACAACCAGGAACTCGCCAAACACGTTTTCTACTTGAATCCGAGTGGAAACCGAAGCTGGACTCATCATAACAGGTTATCTTTCCAGAGCAAATGTTCATGAGCCCACTCTAGTCGTCCTCGATTTGCTTGGCATAGTGCTGGAGTACAAAGCAATATGCGAGCATAAAGGTGGACTTTATGCCAACTTCTCCTGACAGTTTGGTCACCCACACTACAGTGGCGCTCTTTCTGGAGCCTCTAAACCAGTTGGTTGGCAGTTGCATGGCAGTAACATTTGACTGTCTTTTCGCGGCAACTTGCAATATCGATAATTTCGTTGAGCGGTGATGGACTTTTTGCTATGGTATCTTCACTTCAGCCACTTCACCAGTAACACGGTAACATGACCACAACCTTGATTTCATGTTTTGTCTTGTTCCAATCTCTCCAGTCATACTCCACTCAGTACCCGCAGCTGGGAGGTTGCCTACTGCCCTAAACATTTCTTCTCTGATGAAATGGCGCCGCTGCTTGACGCCCACAACATAATTTATTCGAAATAAACCTTTAAATTGTTATAAATTTAAATTTGACACAAAAAAGCAGTCTAAACCTACTGTTGGTAAATGAAACCTTTGGACTTGACTTTCGTTATGCCGTTAAAAGTTTATTTCTATAGCGGTTTTTGCAGACTGCCTGCCATTTTTCGTGTACCTACTTATGCTACTTTTCTTAGCTTGACAATTCTGATTCGTCACCAATAAATAAATATTTCTCACACATTCACACAACATCATCTAGTCCCAAATTAAGCAGAGCTTGTACTATGGGTACTAGACAACGGATAAACATACTTAAATACTTTTTTTTTGTAAATACATACAGATTATACATAGAAACACTCAGACCAATGCAAACAATCATGTTCATGCACACAAAGATTTGTATTGAGCGGGAATCGAACCCGAGACCTCTGCGTAGCAGTCATGTTATATAACCTCTACGCCACAGAGGTCGTCAAAATAAAAACAAATATATAAGTTCCTTTTTTTATAAAATTACTTACAAAATTTACTGATTATTTGTTGTTTTATTTAAACATCATCGAAATTAATCCAATTATAAATACATACGTCCGTTCTCTGAACAAAACTTTTAACACATTTTTGACAAGCCAAATAGACGTATAGTCTCCAAAAATAGTACATGTAGTGGATTTAATTACTTGGAAAAATAATTTTAAAAGACGTTTTAAGATAGTGATACTAAGTTACCATCTTTTTTAAATATCGCATTACGTATAAAAGTTTTGATATATACGTCCGTTCAATATAAGCATATTCTGAAAAAATATGGCACAGGTTTTGTGCAATATTGTTGAGCTAAAAAGACGTAAGTGCGATATTGCGAGTTTTTAAATACTTACACAAAAAAATAACATTGCACATAAATAAAAACTTATTTTCATGAAACACATCCAAATTTTTTATCAGGTACATTCATTAGAAAAAAAGTTATTAAGTTTTTTGCTGTTCCTGAAAAGTAAGGGTACAGCGTATACGCCCCTATGGTTTGAAGCACGCGATTAGTTAAAAGATTAGCAATCCTCTAATTTATTTGAGTAAGTACGGTGGGATGTGAGAGTATGAATGTGTGTTTGTGTGTGTGTGTGTGTGTGATTACTTAAAGTTTCCGCCATACGACAGCTGAGAAAAATACCGTTTAGTTTTCTACAGTTCAAGTCCTTCAATGAAAATCCTCAATGCTGAAAAGTACCCTGAATTTTCAAATGTTAAAAAATGATATTATGTAGTTATAAAACAGAATCAGAACAGTAATAATATTGTAGGTAAACATACAAACGTGATGCCAAAGTGACGTGGTAGATACAGCTTGTGTGTAGGTATACTTAACAAACAATCCTTGGTGCGAGCAATCCTCGCTTGTGTGGAGAGACTGTTTGTTTTCATATTCCTATCTGCAGATTGAAACTGATCATTGTTCCTAGAATTCTGTATGTTACTTGTATTTTAGTGCTTGTTATTTCTTTAAGTTACAAATAATATATTATTTAAATGCTACAAATAAATATCAAGATTGTGTAAATAAAAAAAACCTGACAAATTGGTTGGGTTGACCTAATGTTAAAAAGTCAGTGAAGACACAAAAACGGAGATATGTTACTTTTATCACTGTTCCTCTGTGAAACTAATACAAATAACATTTCATCACATTGTGGCAACAGAACGCAGACCACTCACATTATTTTTAATCATTACATCTAAGCACAAAAACTTTCATAATTATTTTCGACTAACATTTCATTAGCATAAAACGTCAAGTAAAATTTTTGAATAACTCTCTGTAAAATATCCTCTCATTATCCCACAAGTGGGCGTCAGTTTACTTCGGTGCGGGTGTCGCGGCGTCAAACCAAACTCGCAATGTATTAATGGCGCAAGTTAAACTCGTATAAATGGCACGAGTTATTAATTACCGTCGTCCGGGCGGTGGGCCTCGTTAATAACAGTCTAGGAACGTTTCCGTCACGGTCCGGAACCCACGCACTAGGGGTGCGACACTCACAAAGGCAACCCTTTTAGACTAGTTGTGATTGTACCGGATTAACTTCGGCATTGCTATGTACTCACTCTACGTCATTGTTGATTCAACACAAGCGAGACCAATAACTTAAGAACTTATTTTTATAAGGATTTATTTATCGATCCGCTGGAAAGAGAGCTCTTTGATGTCAAACCTCAAGTTTTCTTAATGCACTTGTAATGAACCTAATGACCATAATGTACGGAAAGGATCGACCTCTTTCAATGACACATCAAAACTTTGCCTAGCAATGCTCTAGGGCTTAATAGTAATTTTCATTATTTTCCTTTCATACAGCTTTAACCATTGTGGTAATATGTACTACGTGTACATAATATTACCTCAATGGCTTTAACCTACAAAACTTTCCCTCAGTCTACTTCCACGTCATCCATTGGATTGATACTCCGTTGTGTTGAGAAAATAAGCCCCCAACTACTAACATAAAGTTGTTCGTCTTGTAGCTCCTTGTGTTTTAATACTAAACGATACAATTTATACGTACATAATGAGTTCATAGAAGTATACTACTACTGGCACTCCACGACTAAGTTTAATAATTTCAAACTAGTTAAGTGCTCCAACATACACTACGTCTGTCCACAGTATTATTGGTATCTTATTCAAATGAGGAGCCATCGTATTTCAAAAGCATCCATGTTCGCCACAGTTATGAATAGTTCGGTACTATAACTCTATTTATTAACCCGTTAGGGCTCATAAACGTTATTGTGCATGTTTATTTTAATACTACAATGTTTAGAAATACGTCCCCGATGGTAAACCTCCATATTTATATAAGTTTTGTGTAGAAAGTTCTTTGAGCTGTATTTAACATATTTATGTTTGAGAATAACTATTTATTTTATACTAAATTTTAAACGACCAAAAGTCCTCTTTGTTGAAAAGATAGGTGCTCATTTAGAATACAAGTAAATTACTCGTAAGCTAAGTATGAGCTGAGTAAGCTGAGTTACGTAACACAACCTCTTTTTTATACATTCCTACACGTCTTTATCTTTGAATTTCATAATTATCTTCATAAATAGGGGTTTAGAACTTTGACTGTAACTGTACTCCTAGTGTATAATTATAGATAAGTATAAAAGTAAGCCAACGTCTTTTATTAAGATAACTTTGAAATTAAATTTAAATTAATTATGAGAGCAATATAAGAAAAATGTGTGTTATAAACTTCGCCCTGTGATCAACAAGTCACGACTAATATAGGTATGTGACCTGATAAGATTGAAGAAGATTGCATTAGGCAGTGTCTGTACAAAATCGCTATCTTCTGACGAACCATGAAACCAAAAATCCAATCACAGCTGAGTGACTGCTATTTATTTAAAACACATGCATTTGCTAAGCAACTTTTCGGTTATTAATAAAAGCCAACCGCATATTAGTATACTCAGTAGAAAGTAAAACAAAACTTGTATCACATTATTAGTACGAGTATAAGTCGGTCGCGAGTATAGTTAATACTCTACTGTAGTAGTTAGCTCAGTTACTGTTGTAGCTCGGGTCCCCAGCGAGAGAACTGAGAAGTGGCTCAAACGTTGCGATATTAAAACTTTAATTATATACCAGTATTATTCATTACCTACGAGTACTTTACTTCTCTTTATATACTTTTATATTAGAGTTTAGAAATATTAAGTTACGGACCTTTTTATTTGAAGTTTAACTTTGACATAACATTTCTAATAGTAGGTACTAATTTTGTCGAATTTATGATAATTTTATAATGTATTTTATTCATTTGAATGTAAGATAGTAATAAAATAAAACGGTTACGGACATGTATATTAAAGTCCTTTTGCAGAGGCAATTCTATATAATGCCTTTACTGGCAGGCTTTAATCACAGAAAAACTGACTCTTACAAGAGCATTGTTAAAATATTTAAGCAAATCATTTATTAGGATAATTCACATTTTTGATTTTAATTTTGATTGAAATAATTATTACTTATTTTGATAAAATTTATATGTTCTGACCACCTAAAAAAAATTTCTGACAATTACATTTTATATACCTATTAGATATTAAGATATAATAAATATGTTAAATCGTGTCCCACTATTCTCTAACCTGTGTACCATACATAAGTCATCAGTATTACGAGCACGGCAAGTGTCCCTCCCAATTTAAATTAAAATTCTCTGAGGTCCGCGCCTGGACCCCTGTCCACACGTAAACCTCTCAAAGGGCCAACTGACATTATATATTAAAGAAAGGTTCTCGTGATAAGTAGAAAGGAAGTTAGTTTCAGGTACCTACTTGCTTTTGGTGGTTTGCGTTTTGAGTTAGTTAAATCAAGTGGTTACATACTTCAAAACTAACAGAACAGAATTTTATAAAGGCAAATGTTGCTTGCTTGATACCTTACCACTGTATACACTTTCTTGATCCAAGGATAGTCGTCCTGGGTCCAGTGCGCCATTCATCCTGTCTCTGTTAGCTAAAATATTTGACGCATTTGATGCTCGAATGTATGTAACGGGTTCAATAGCCCTTGATTTATTTGCAGCAGAGGAAATGCATTTTTAAATAAAACCAAAAATATCCAACAACTTACGTACAATATTTATGAGTCAATAATGAAACAGAAACTCGCAATAAATGTGAGCAAATGTGCGACGAATATTTATATTTGTAATACTTAAACGTTTCAAAGGGAGGTTGTATTTAGTGAACATGCGCTTGCCTCGTGACGTCATCGCATACCTCTGCGGCAGAGTTATGTGGACAAAGCGACCGCACACACAACACACACAATGTTTGTTCAAATGCCGTATTCAGATAATTATTTACAGAACGTGAAACACCCGGAATTTGGGACTTTGTTATGCGGAACATTGTTTTATTCCACAAGTAACACAATGAAAAATTATATTCAAAGCCTGACTGAATTGAAATCTATGAAATATTGCATTTAAGCGAGCGCGTTGCTACGGGCCGCTACGAACTAGTTACGGTGCTACGAATCTCGTAGCTTCAGATTAGTCTGTGCTACGGCGCTAACATCGCTGTGAAAATATTTATGAGCTTTATCTCGCGTACGAGATACTCGTGTGTCTTGTTATCTGTTGTTTGTTGTCAACTTTTATTATATTTTGTAATAAATATTATAAAAGTAGTATGAGATTTATCTCTACAGTTTACAAAATGTTATAATATGTTTATTATATTAGGATAATTCCTAGGATCGAGTAGAGCTCAGGAACTTTAGCTAAACTTTAAGCTAATTGACACAGCGGACATACTGGGGTAGTTCATAGAATTAGTCACATAGACTTTGTGGAAGCTGATTATGTGATTACGGCATTATTATGGTAGCCAATACACGATCCTTCCTATCGTCCAATCGGCATGACGCTACCGATTGGATCAGTTAGAATTGACCGTGTGTGGGAGTGGATCGGAAGGACAGTTAGAATGGATGGCAGGATCGAATTTCGTTTCTTTTGATTGGGATTGGATCAAGCCTGCAGTATCATGCCGATTGGACGATAGGAAGGATCGTGTATGGCCACCGTGAGCTAAAATGTAGTTTAAAGTATGACTGATCCAATCGGTAGTTCATGCCGATTGGACGACAAGAAGGATCGTGTATGCCCAATGTGGACGAACTGCAGATTGGATCAAGCCTGCAGTGTCATGCCGATTGGACGATAGGAAGGATCGTGTATGGCTACCATTAATACACGT
The DNA here is from genome assembly GCA_905475405.1 of Schrankia costaestrigalis. Lineage (NCBI taxonomy): Eukaryota > Metazoa > Arthropoda > Insecta > Lepidoptera > Erebidae > Schrankia > Schrankia costaestrigalis. The sequence continues at coordinate 23,375,087 of FR997827.1, read as the reverse complement.
GAAGTGGCATGACTTTGTTGATGTAGAATCCGCTAGGAAACTATTTGAATATATTCAATTTTTTGTACTAAAAGATGGTAAGGTAGTACCAGGCGCTAAAGTTTTTAAAGAGATCTTTTCTTCATTTGTACTTGGTGTACATAAGTCAATGAAATTCCACGTTTGGACGTCAGTCAGTTTAACTTGATGGCCTCTTGGTGAATAAATTTATATGTACCAGAAGCACCGTATACGTCGCTTGCAAGAAATAGGAGACAATATAAATTTTATTAGATTTGCTAGACAGTCCCTACATTCAGCAGTTAAAAGTTAACTTTATATCATATGAGAATATATTATAATAATATATGAATACATATTAAAACAAACTATATGAATTATTACGTAAATAACAACTGAGCAACAAACAATTATTTACTACGTAATACGACAGTAATTACACACAAAATATCGCAGCGCCACGAATAATAACAGCAACGCACACAAACATACATAGTAACAATATAACCTTCGACAATGTGAGGCGGACACAGAGAGGTCTGTGTGCGCAGGTTCCGGCGGACGCCACGCCACGCCAGCGACCTCTAGCGACCAAGTAATTAAATGCAAGTGTAATTGCGCACCCTCATTATCAAGTACCGCAGGTCGTTCACCCGCCGCGAGGGAAATCTTCCTAAATTGCTCTACCACTTTTATATCAAACCTTCATGTATGTTTGTAGATAAATATTGTACTTTAGAGATTGTCTGTACGAGGACACGCGGTGACGCTAAGAGTATTGGCAAACATGAATTATATGATCCGTGCTCTATCGAGATTAGACCTCTTATATAACGAACAATAAATAATATACTTATTTATTTAGCTGCCATGTCGTATTGGCTGTAAATAAGATATAAACTAGTGTATATAGGACGCAAATATAGAAATAATACTGCCGAAATATTTATTTATTTATTTATTTATTTCATACTTAACACTATCTTTACAGGTTTGCACCTAATACAATAGTGAAGTTTTATCTTATTCTAAATTAAAATATCGTAACTAAATACTATACAATCTTGTTCTAAAATTAATAATAATTAAAAGCTCACTAATCACAAATAAACACATTTACAGTTACTTGCTTATAAAACAAAAAATAGTCTAATCACAAGAAAAATTTAGAATTAAAATTTAGAAATTAGAATTTAAAAACCGATTTAAAAAATAATAATAAAGAAATAGTGTACAGTACCTCTGGAAAATAGTCCAATGCAAAACATAAAAGTAGTATGTACAATATAAAAACACAACTAAGTATCACTGTATCACATTCTGGCATTAACAACAGATAAGGTACTAAGTTATAAATAAGTAAGTTATTCTTAAACATACATTATGTTGTAGGTATGCACGATGTTGGTACACCTATACTAGATTTATGTTTAGGTATTGCTCATAATATAAATAAGAAGAGAATAGGGTTAGATCTAAATTGATTACAAATAATTTTAGCCGAGACAAAGCATACTTAGAAGCGAACTGTCGTCGCTGTGTAAGATGTTCGAAAGGAAAGTGTATTAAAGTTCAACGCGGTTCAGTTTATTTACCAACTATGGTTCACGTTGCCACTGTCACCACGTAGTTCCACGTAGTGGCAGTGTTCATATTTTTTTACTCTAATGAGGCTTTGTGTTTCAGGGTTTTCATGACTGCTCAGTGTCAAAATATTTTTTTATTGTTTAGGTTCATCAAACAACTCTACGACTCTATCACGTTTAGTTTTAGAGCAGTAACGAAAAACTTGGTTATTTGAATGTCATAAATAAAAAGTATAATGCACCTACTAAGTATAACGAAAGTACTCGATCAGTAGAACATAGTCATGAGTCCGGACAGATTTACGCGTCGCGTTGTACTTGTAACAGATGTGCGGGGCGGCCATCGCTCTTCGCGTAATACCACCCATAATTAACGATCATTAACAGAGCTTGTGTATTGAATCTATCTACTGTACCGATTATTATTGGTAATGTATTGTATAGTATTTATATTTTGAGTATTTATTTCTTTGCAAAGGTTTTGTCTAGTAAAATAAAAAAAATACTTTATATTCAAACTGCTCTAGATATACAATCTTATCATAGACAAGGCAGGCCTGAATAATTTGAAAGTTTATTTATTTAATTAGTTTTAGTTCTATTTCTCTTTCACAAACTTAAACTCAGTTTTGATCTTACTTTCTTAATGAAATACGAAGTTGTAATACACACTGACAAGGGTCAACCTCAAAATATTGTAAGCTACAAGTAATACCACGTAAATATAAATAAACTACTTAATTGAAAATTTGAAATATCTCCTCGGTATTGGAAACTTCGTAATTATAATCTAGTTAACTCAGTTACTAGCGCTGCCAGTTGCAATCGATTTAAATCAGATTTTCATATTAAAACCAATTTACATGTTCATTTTTTTATACAGTAATAGGACAAAACGTGGCCCATTAATACCATATTGGTCAGTCGGATTGGTATAGAGTTTTATGTAAAATGCTGCATTTATCTGTTATGTATTGCAATTCTATTACTTAGATGTAGTACCAGTTGACTGAATATTTTTTTTGGAGTTGAGTACTTTTAGTGATATTTTAAAGAAATAAAGTGTTTATTTGTTTTAAAGTAACGGATTTAACTTAACTTTGACTCTGTGTTGACTTTTGCAGCGTAGTGGTTTTCATAATAAAGGGAACAATTATTCTCGCCAACTTATACCGATATCAATAATATCTAGTCGATGAAACTTAAGAGCTAGATGTTAGTAGCGATCTCTAAAGCTTACATCACTTACATATGACAGAAGCTCACAGTTTTATGGCGGCCATTTTATTTTCCACGTAATGACAGACAGCGTTAACTGCTCCTCACGGGACCATACCTACGTAAAACTGCTTTCAATTCACATAAAAACGGCTAGGAGATTGGAAAAACAGACCAAACGTTTGTGAAAACTTTAAGGAAAGAGTTAAATTCCATTGACTAGTAGAAGTAAAAGATTCGTCATTATGAAATGTTTGTGTGGTATGAAAGAAGCATTGTTAGTTGTTTACCTTAATGCATTTTTCGTAACGAAGTCCGAAGTTACAAAGCAGAAATATATATTTGTCGGGTTAGCCTCAGACATCAGAAGTAAAACACAGGTTATTTAATTGTTACAATGATTTAATAAAGGTAATATTGTAATTTCTAAAAACTCAAATAAATTAATCAAATTAAAATTAATTAACAACTGAAAATACTAGCACTTTGTAATTGTTATAAACTTAAATAATTTAATCAAATTAAAATTAATTTAACAACTGTAAATAGTAGCACTAGGTACCAACTAAATAGCAGTAAAGGCAGGGTAATGGCAGTCCACCGAGACAGTGGTCCGTGCACCCAGACACATCCGTAAGAAATGCGTGCTGATCGAAAGCGCGCTGCCTTTTTATTCAGTCGAGGCGGAGTGGGGCGGAGTGGGGCGATGACGCCGGGTGCACGTTCCGCTAGCGCTATCTATCGCCGTCTCTTTTCTACGTAGACTGCCAGCCCCCCGCCGTCACGGCCATTCTGACAATCGCACGTCCTCGGGCGCTAATAAAAAATAAAAAAAATATCTTATTACAAACATTGCTGGACTAGGTCATCATCCAACCTAAGGAAGAGACCTCTACAGCTCATACCAATGATTCTAAATCATCATCCCAATAGATGAGACCTCTGTAGTACATATTCATAGGGCTAGATCGTCATCCCAACGGATGAGATCCCTTCGGTTGCTACTGGACTAGGTTTACCCAAACCCCTACAGCACAACATTCGTCTCCTTCATTATTTATAATTACTTAGTTATGATAAGTCTTTGACAAATACATTATGCCGAAAGAGTGGCTTCGGAATCAACTGATATAGTATCCTCTGAACCAACTGATAAAGTGTCCTCTGAATCCACACTGATTGTCCGAGAGTCTACACAATCAGTGAGTGAGTCACTGGTAGCAGCATGATTAAGGGACGAATTATCTAGAGATGTATCTACACTGGCATTTATCATTATATCGTCCGCTGTCATAGAATGATCGTCATCATTCGTATCACAGTTTTCTGAAATTTCGAGGAAACCCTGATGCCCTTTTGGAACTTCTCTTAATTTTTCATGGGCGTATTTGTAAGTTCTATTAGAACCATTTATGTTTTTTAGCTCATAACGATTATTTTCTAGAACTGTAATAATCCTAAAAGGTCCTTTAAATTTATTATCTAATTTAGTTTGGTGTCTTTCCTCGCTTTTGACGAAGACAAAATCACCAACTTGAAATGGTTTTATTAGAGCTTTACCTCGATTAAACCGAACAGTATCAGCCATAGCCGACCTTTTTATGTTCTCTGATGCGACTGAACGGGCCGCTTCGACATTAATTTTACTTGGTGAACCAGGAGATACACTAGCTAGACTTAAGGAATTACCCTTAATTCCAAACATTAGTTCTGTAGGCGTAAAGCCTGTAACGCGTGATCGAGTACTATTAATTGCCAGCTGTATTTCTCCTAGTTGGTCCTGCCATGTATTACTAGAATTACATTCTATCACAGTAAGAATAGTTTTGAGAGTTCGCATGACCCTTTCAACTTGTCCATTCGCTCGGCTTGAACCAGTTGCTATTAAATGAAGTTCTATATTATTACTTTTACAAAAATCTTTAAAATCATTTGAATCATAACAACGACCTCGATCAGCTATAACACGTTTTGGAGCACCAAAAAGATTAACAGCTTTTTTAACAGCATTGATTGCATTGGAGGAATTCAAAGCAGACGTATACTCGAGAAGAACAAATTTAGTAAATGCATCAATTAATACCGAACAATATTCTTTTCTATTACTTTTGCCACTTAATTTCCCAGTCAGATCTAAGTGAATAGTATGCCAAGGTATTGGTTCTTTAGGAATAGGATGTAGCTGCACTTGCTGTGCGCCTGAAGGGCCTTTTGATGTTTTACAGACAACGCAACAATTAATGAACTTTTTAACAAATTTCGCCATATCAGGGAACCAGTAAAGATCGTAAAGTTTATCTAGCGTCTTATCATAACCCAAATGTTTAATTTCGCTATGGACAAGGCTAATCAAAGACCAAACCAAAGAACGTGGTATAATAGGAAGCCAACTAGTTGTTCCCTTACGATCAATTTTTCTATATAAAATGCCTTGCCTTAAATCATACGTATGTGCGATTTCTTCAGGTAAGATTATTACGCGTTTTGGTAATTAAATCGGAAAGCTCAGAATCTCGTTCTTGTTCTACAATTAACCAACCTTTATCTAATTCTAGAAAATTTACTCTACGGGGTTCAGGATTATTAGAAATGTTTCGCGACAAAAAGTCTGCGTGAGCCATTTTTCGACCTTCTTTATACACTATCTCAAAGTCGTATGCCTGAAGTATGGCCCACCATCGATGTACTCTTGGAGTTAAATCGCGTTTAGAATGAGAGGCTTTAAGAGAATTACAGTCGGTAAATACAGTAAACTTTTGCCCAAATAAATAGTGTCTGAAATGTTCAACTGCTTTGACTACGGCTAAAGTTTCCAACTCATACGAGTGATATCGGCTCTCTGCATCGGTAGTTTTTCGGCTAAAATAAGCAACAACACAAGGTTTATCGCCATGTTTTTGAATTAGTACTGCTCCATAACCATCGGAACTTGCATCAGTATGGAGCTCAATCGGTAAGGAAGGGTCAAATATTTTTAAAACTGGTTCTGAGGTTAACACATCTATAATTTTTTTGTGTATTTGGTCATGGATAGCAGTCCAGTTAACTTTACCTTTTCCTTTAGTTAATGGGTATAAAGGCCGAATCAACTGAGAGAAATCTGGAATGAATTGCCTAAAGTAAGCAGCCAAACCTATAAGTTGCCTGACTTGTGTTACAGAATTTGGTGTAGAAACATTAATCAGGGCTTGAATTTTTGCTGGGTTTGGTCTGACTTCTCCAGCAGAAACAACATAACCAAGATATTCAGTTTTAATTTTCATGAACGAGCATTTCTTTAGGTTAAATGAAAATCCTGCATCAGAAAGAGTTTTTAGCAAGTTATCCAGGCGACATAAACCTTCGCTAATTGTTCGCGAGGCAGAGAGCACGTCATCCATATAGACTAGAATTTTATCGTCTTTGAGGGGTTTAAGTGCATTATTAATAGCTCTCTGAAAAACCGGTGGGGCGTTACGTAACCCGAAAGGCATAGTCAAATATTCATACTGTCCTTTTGGAGTTACAAAGGCGGTCTTTTCTATAATAATAATAATAATAATAATATAACGTTTATTTATCTTTCACAAAGGTAGGTAAGTACAATTAAACTTAAAGTAATACATTAACAATCTTCATTCCTTTGTGAGAGACTGGTGTCTGTTGTAGGTAAACCTGTGTTACAGATCACCAGGCTCCCATCACTTGGACGAAACTATGTGATAGTAATACTTGTATGTGTACTTAATGTTTAAATTTTTAATAGTAAGTATATTATAAATATATATATATATATATATAATGTGTGTACATTTGGGTGTGTATGTGTGTGTGTGTGTGTGTGTTAGTGTGAATGTGTGTAAAGTAGAGTGTAAAATTCAATTTGTGTTTGTTTTCGTTTGCGTTTTGCTGTGTGTATCAAAAATAATATTTATATCAGAGGGACAAGCAGGTTCTCAGTTTCCTGGTATGGCATTGTTACTAGCCATGATGTTAATTTAATTTTTAACTTTGATTGATTTAAATTGTATATAGATATTATCGAGTTAATTTTGTTATATAAATATGAACCTAAATAGCAGTAGAATCTTTGGGCAAGAGTTGTTCTGTATGTTATATCATTCTGGAAGATTTTATGTTTACGGCGTTTTGTTGCATTGAATAAAGGGTCATAATTTGTTTGTGAATGTGCCTTAAGAATAATGCGATGAATGAATAATTGCCGGACCGTTAGGACATCGAATTTCCGATATACGTCTGTAGTAGGGTGAAGAAATGGAAGGGAAAGAGCCACCTTAAGTACCGCTCTTTGGGCTCGTTCCACCTTAATCAAGATCGTCTTAGCAGCACCTCCCCAGGAAGTGATGCAGTACATCAGTATAGACTGGCATAGCGCAAGGTAGGTCAATTTTAGTACTTTTTTGTCGGAGACATGACGCAGATATTTAAAAATGTATATTAACTTCCTGGTTCTAGATGCTAGTAAGTCAACATGGGCTTGAAATGTGAGATTTTTGTCGATCATAATTCCCAAGTATTTTATTGAATCTACAATTTGGAGATTTTTGCAGGTACATCGGCCAAGTGAAACGTTGAAGTTATAGCAGTGGTGTGCTGTAATAGAAAAAGAAGTTTCTGGCTGCTGTTTATTTGTTTTTAAATTGAATGCTATGTATTTAGTTTTCTCGACATTCAGCGAAAGCAGGTTGGAGTTAAGCCAATTAGTCACGCGGTTTATACCGTCTTGTGCATAAGAATATGTATTCTCCCAGGAGTCGCCACTGAAAACCAATGCAGTGTCATCTGCGAAAGTTATAACCTTTCCATTTATTAAATTTAGTTGGCAGAGGTCATTTATAAAAATGAGAAATAAACTCGGGCCAAGTATACTGCCTTGCGGCACGCCAATGTCGACTGGAAGGTCATCACTACGCACGCCGTCTATTTGAACACACTGTGTGCGGTTTGTTAAAAAACTCGCAAAGAATTTCTTTGGTATTCCACGTATGCCTATCGACTCTAGCTTATGAAGTAGCAGTGGAAGAGAGACTGTGTCAAATGCTTTAGCTAAGTCCAAAAATACCGCGATTACTTTTTTCTTTACATCTAGACTAGTCACAATAGTGTCTGTTAGCTCGTGAACTGCGTCACCAGTGGACCTGCCCTTTCGGAAACCGTATTGTGACTGGGAAAGTATTTTTTTCTTTTCTAAGTAATTTACGAGTCTACTATTCGCTAGTTTTTCTAAGATCTTAGAAAACGCAGGTAAAATTGAAATGGGTCGGTAGTTGCTAACACAGTCTCTCTCGCCACTTTTATGTATGGGGTGAATTAAGGCGCGTTTGAATGCTTTAGGGAAAACACCTAAGGAGAGTGCCAAGTTACAGATATGTGTAAAAGGTTGCAACAAGACACTCCTATACCTTTTGATAAAGTTGTTCGAAATACCATCTAGGCCAATTGCGCAGTCGTTTTTAAGAGCACCGATAATCTGGTTTATTTCGTCAGTGTCTGTTGGGAAGAGAGCGAATGATTGTGATTGGGTTGGTGTGTGTGACGTTGTAAGAGACGAGGGAGGGTTGGAACTCTGGAATTTTTCTGATAGAAGCTTGCCGGCATTAGCAAAGTACTGGTTTACTGAATTTACTGATTCTACTGGGTCTTTTTTGGTTAATAGATCTATTGCTGGTGTTTTAGTTTTATTTGTGTGAGTAATATTTTTGATAACTTTCCAAAGCTTTTTTGTGTTATTTTTAGCATTATTGATTTCCATTTTTTCAAATTCTATTTTTGCGTTATTAATCAGTGAGTTACAGAAGTTGCGGTATCGAGTATAAGTTAGTCGGTAGGTTTCATTATTTGGGTATTTTTTTGTTTTTGCATGTAGTTTGTCCCTATTTCTAATGCATCTCAGCATACCCTTTGTAATCCAAGGTTTTAGGATATGTTGTCGTCTGGGAAGAGTTTGCGTTTTGGTGCAACTGTTCAGCCTAGTGTTTATGGTCTCAGTTAGATAATCCACAGCATCGTCTACATCTGTCATCAGAAGAATAGGGTCAAGGTCTGATTTGGTTAAGACTAAGTCAAGAGCATCGTAGTCCACTCTCTTGATAGTTTTAATAAATTTTTGACTATTAGACATCATACTCAGACTGAGTATGACGCTAAAGTGATCGGTGATGGTAGTGCGTGCAACAAAGCACCTTGTAGGTAATTTGGTCTTAAGAATGGCATGGTCAAGACAAGTGTGGTCACGAGTTGGGATAGTGTGGGCAGGTAGCATGCCATGTGTGGCCAAAAGATTTAGATAATTTTCAGCTCTACTATCCTTTGATGTAATTGTAATATCCAGGTTAATGTCTCCAGTTATTAAAATATTTTGGAAAGATGCTAGTTGTTTTAGTACGGTATCTAATGAATCTATGAAGCTGGACGTGTTTTTAATACCTGGACGGCGGTATATAGCAAGGATAACAGTAGTACTATTTATTTTAATCATGAGACAGTTGGCATCAACAAGCTTTGGTTCAGATATAATGTAACCATGTGTGGATTTATAATATATTACAACCCCTTCGTTTTGTGTCTTATTGTTTGTTGTAAAGGCATGGTTAAAACCTTTCAACAATGGTATGTGGCAATTCTTATGTAGCCAACATTCGGTCAGTATGATCAGATCCCAATAGATGTTAGAGCTATGTAATAATGTTTGCAAATGGGGGATGTTACGATGAATACTTCTAATATTCTGAACAATTAGGTTAAGGGACTTATTACTTGGATAAAGCATGTTAGCGCATATGTTTTCTATATCACAGGTGGTACTACTGGCCACATTCATTGTATCCAAGTCGTTGTTAATTTGAGAATTAGTCGGATCGAATGTAGTTGTTTTTGTTTTTTAACTTGTTACAAATTCTGTGTTTTCTGTTATCGGGTATTGTATAGTATGAAATGATGTTGCTGTTGTCAATAATATACTCGTATAGTACGTTTGAGTATAGTGATGGTAAACATAGTTTTAGCTTCCTGTTTAGAGGTATATCAGCTGGGTGTGAAGTAATAAAAATTAAGTATATTTTTGAATGACATATAAATGATATTATGTTTGTGCGTGTTTTTAAGTGGGATATAAAGATAATAGTGTTTATGTACGTCTTTAAAAGATATTGTATGCATGTTATAATGTTTATGTATGTTTTTGTAATATATAAGTTTGTTATAATGTTTAAACGGGTGTTATTCTGTGTTATTGTGTTGCTTATGTGTGTGTGTTTCATAGTGAACGTAACATGATGTAATATAAAGATGTTGGGGATGTTACATTCTAGTCATATATTATGGACGTCCAGTTTAGCAATGTCGTCTTCACAATTAATACGGATGGTTGGTGTTCCTTCTCTAAGACGTATAAAGACCTTGCCGAACGCGGTCCAGCAGCTGGCTGGGTGGTGGGCTTTCGTGAACTCGCGGGACAAATAGTACAAACGTCGCGTATTGTTTGTCAGGTTGTCCCCCACATAAACCGGTACTGGATTTCCTGATATCTTTAGATGGTTTGAGTTAAACTTAGCGTTATTGCTTTTGTTTTTATTAAAGCTTATAACGCCTTTTATTAGGTTTTCTTTACGTAATGTCGTCGTGAACTCAACAATTACGGGACCGGGTTCGTTTTTAGCTTTAATCCTGAAAATATCACGGATTTCAGTGTCTTGTATTGGTTGATTTACTGCTTCGCCAAGGTGTAGGACATGGGTTTTTAAGTCATCTTTTGTCTCTGGTTTGACTAGTGGCATATTACGAATTTCCATAGATGTCGATTTCTGGCTTCGCTCTAACTGCTCGACCTTAGATTCCAATAGTTTTATGCGATATTTGTGCTGTGAATTTTCTTTTTCGACAGTTTCAAATTTTTGTAAGAGGTTGTCGTACATGCTGGAGAGGAACTCCAGTGATTTCTGGGACTCAATGTTTTGTTTTTTAATAGCTACCATATCCTCTTTTAGTGACCTGAATTCAGCTTCTTGTTTCCTCTGGATATCGCAAAGGAGATCCTTAAGTTCGGCGTTGGCGACATCTCCATGTTTTCGCTTTGGTCTCCTTGATCCGTGGCTAGATCCCTGATCGAAATCGGATTGTAGTGCTTCCGAGGCGGTATCAGAGTCTTGCGTTACAGCAATTTTATTTGTAGATGATGCCGGTAATGATGATATATTTGTAGGCGTTGAAGGCGGAGTTCGGTTGGTTGGCATTATTTTTATAATGTTGCAATAATTATAAAATTGAAATAAATATAAAAAGAAAAAAACAACAAAAATAATATTTTGATCTGGGGTTTGATCTTGGGCCGTGTGTTTTCGCTTACACTGTTAAACCTCCAGGCCACCGGAACAGTTTACAAGTATTGCAAAATTACGGTTCTATATCGTTGCTGTCATATGTTGTTTGTTAAACGCCTCCTGTCTATGTTTGCCTGGTACTTGGTTATAAGAATTGTAATAAGTAATTATGTTTGTCTCTCTCACCCGTGGGTGGGGCTTCGCTTGCAGGCAACACGACGACAACGGGCGGCGCGGCGAAAGGGGTTTAAAGCCGGCTTCGTAGAACACTTCTCACTTCTTATGCGCTCCTATTATTTCTTCGTAATTTAATGGATTAATTTTTAGTTATTTTATTTAATCAAAAACTGCGTAGCTTTTGCACACGTCTGCTCGATATCGAGGTCCAAGGGCTATAGAGTCTCTATGAACAGGTAATTGATGAAACCCTGAAGCCATATCAATTGTACAAAAGTAATGAGCACCGTGTAACCGATCTATTTGTTCACTAATTAACGGCAAGGGATAATTATCGATTTTAGTATTTTGATTTAACTCCCTGAAATTGACACACATACGTTTGCTACCATCTTTCTTTTCTACTAATATTATAGGACTAGAGAACGGAGATGTACTTTCTCTTATAATTTGAGCCTTTAAAAGTTCACAAATTTTTTCATCAACAATTTTAGATTCTTCTAAGGACAATCTATACGGTCGTCTTTGTACGGTCTTGTGTGGATCGATCAGTTCTATTTTTAACTCACCCGTTTTTATACGTGTTGTAGGTAAAGTTTCAATAAAGTTATCTGAATATTTGCATAAAATTTTATGAAGTATTTTTAAGTCTGAACCAATTAAATCTGTATCAATAGAAGCAATGTCCCAAGTACTATTTGTTTTAGAACACGTATTAGCCTCTTTAACATAATTAAATTTTAAACTATCCTCACAAATTTCAACAGATATATTGTCATGAAGTAAATCTCTTCCCAGCAATACCGAATCACGCAGGCAATCGTCGGGAAGGACGTAAAAAGTTACAAGAGCCGAGATGTCTCCAATTTTAACTAAGCTAGTAATTTGTTCATTACTCTCAACGGAAGTTTTCCCTATTCCTGTCATATTAATAAGGTTATGCGATCTCTCTCCACTTAACAATTGTGAATAACTTTTTTTGATCAAGCTACACTCGGAACCGGAATCAAAAATAAACTTAAAAGACTTGCCACTGCAGTTCATGATGCCACGAGCAGTTTTCGAACAAATGTTGACTTCTTTGATGCTTGTAGACGGTTGTCCTTTCTTCGTTGCGTCGGACCTCGTTGGGCAGCTTGATACCACGTGGCCGGGTTCCCCACACGCATAGCAGGTAACTGGGGGTCTTTGATTGGAGCGTTTTTCTGGAACACTTGTAATGGTAGAGTTTTTCTTTTTGTCTCGACAGTCAACAGCACGATGCCCCATTTTACCACAGTTGTTGCAATTTCCCCGGAAATATGAGGAGCTTCGAAAGCGCTTCGGATCAAGTTCATTATGATCGGAGGAATCATTTTTCCGTTTAAGAGATATGCCACGAAGCGCACGAAATAGTTGCGATTTATTGCTTACAACCATAGAATTTAATTCACGACGTATGAGGCTATCACACTGGGATAGCACGGAAATAGCGAAACCTGTTAATATTTTTCTGATAAATTGGCTTCTGGTATTTTTTCCATTAATTGCCATAAGCGTAGGCATGCTTGTGTTGGTGATTCCTCAGGTTTAATTCGAAATTTCAAGATTTGATCAAAATAATCTTGAATAAGCATGGGTCGAGCGAATTGCGATTTTAAAGCTTCTTTAATTTCGGTCCATTCGAATTGTTCAGGTCGAATTTTTGTCAAAAACGCTGCAGCCCGACCTTTAAGGCAACGGGTAAGTGCCACAATTAAGTCTACCCCTTTCAAGTTTTTGCCCTGAACCACAATCTCGGATAGTTGACACCAGTCATCTATATCAGAATTGGCATCATCAGGGTCAAAATCCACCAAGGGAGTAAATAGATATGGTGTGTCATGTCTGGTTTGTAACTTCTCGGCTATCTTCGAAAATAGAGCCTCCATGTTGGCGCTAAATGAGGACATAGGATCCTGCATGGTGCTGGAGGTTGATGGAGCAAAAGTGGGCTGACCTTCGTATCCCACTTCTGATGTCGGGTTAGCCTCAGACATCAGAAGTAAAACACAGGTTATTTAATTGTTACAATGATTTAATAAAGGTAATATTGTAATTTCTAAAAACTCAAATAAATTAATCAAATTAAAATTAATTAACAACTGAAAATACTAGCACTTTGTAATTGTTATAAACTTAAATAATTTAATCAAATTAAAATTAATTTAACAACTGTAAATAGTAGCACTAGGTACCAACTAAATAGCAGTAAAGGCAGGGTAATGGCAGTCCACCGAGACAGTGGTCCGTGCACCCAGACACATCCGTAAGAAATGCGTGCTGATCGATTTTTTTTTTTTTTTTTTTTTTTTTTTTTTGTGGACGAGTAGTCGGTCTCAGACGACCTTTACTACTTTACGCGGGCTGTGGTGGGGCGGATGGCCCTCAACCAAAGACATTTAAGCGACGTGCCACAGGGGCACCCCCTTTGGGGTACGAACCTCGGCCTGGACCGTCACTGACTAACAGGACGTGCGGAAGGCACGCCCTCTAGGAGCGAACGCGGCGCGTATTCCGGCCTCGACGGCGAGGACGGAACCGCGGACGTTTTGTTATGGCTTCGCGAGCCGTGTGAGCTCTACGTTGAGCGATCGTGATCCTATCGTCCGGCTCTTCGAGAGCATGCCTAGGTCTACGAATTTTACTAATCTTAGAGGGGATGTACCCGGACGCCCCGACCACTAGTTGGTTGGGGTGAGTGGCAGCCGAATCAAAGTAGCGGCGGGAACAGAGTTTCATGTGTTGCTGGATAGTAGGCAACCCGAGGTCTATGTGAAGATCCTCGTTACGCATGAACCACGGTGCTCCCGTCGCTTTGCGCATGAACCTATTTTGAACTGTTTGTAACCTATGGATCCTGTGTGGCCTAAGGTGGGCAAAAACTACGCACGCATACGTCATTATTGGTCTGATACAAGTAGTGTATAACCTAACTTTGTTTCGGATCGACATCTTAGACTCCTTCCGGAGGAGCATGTGCAGCCGTCCCAACACAAACATGGCCCGCTTGCGAACCATGTTTATGTGGGGACGGAAAGAGAGCTTATCGTCGAGCAAAACGCCAAGATATTTGGCCTCCTTAGCCCAAGGGATCGGGGAGCCAAACATCTTGACCTCTTGTGTCGCTGCCGAGAGAGGCGAGTGGTTCCGTTTCTTGTGAAACATCACCGCTTGACTCTTTTCGGGGTTGACTGTTATCATCCATTTCTGGAACCAAACGCTGAGGGCGTTGGACGCAGATTGGAGTCGCCTAACTATCGAGGGGGGGGAGGTGCCAGAGGCGTAAATCGCTGTATCGTCTGCAAAAAGGGCTGTTTGCACACCCGCAGGCCGAGGGATATCTCGTGTGTACAGAGAGTACAGAAGGGGGGCGAGGACGGAGCCCTGAGGGACTCCGGCCCGGATGGGGTGAGCTGAGGACAGAGTCCCTTCAACTTTGTAGCGGAAGGAACGATTCGACAGAAAGTCTCGTAAGATGAGCACGAGTCTGTGTGGCACTCCCATCATGAAAAGCTTGTATGTTAAGCCGGCGTGCCACACCTTGTCGAATGCCTTTGCCACATCAAAGAAGAGAGCTCCGGTCATTTGACCTTTCATGAGCCGAGCGCTGACATGTTCAACGACACGGTGAACTTGGTGGGTGGACGAGTGCTTGGCCCGAAAGCCAAACTGCTCGTTTGGAATAAGATTGTTGGCCTCCACGTGTGCTAACAGCCTCCTATACAAAAGCCGCTCGTAAATTTTCCCTAAACCTTTAAGCAGACTAATCGGTCTATAACTAGCCGGCTCGGACTTCTTTTTGCCGGGTTTCGGTATTCCGATAACCACGGCGTCTTTCCACTGCTGTGGGAAGACACAGTTTGATATTGCGGCATTAAATATGCATGTCATAAGGACCAAAAGACATTCGGGGAATAGCTTGATGACCCTATTCGTTATTCCGTCCGAGCCGGGTGCCTTTTTAGGGGCGAGAGATTTTATGACGGTTTGCACCTCGTCTGGTGTAACTAACGGTATAACGTCGCTATCTGCCTCGAGCGGAGGGGCCGGGAGAGAAGCTCGCCGTTCCACTTCACTTTCGACATCTATTTGAAATTTTCCATGAGTATTTCCCTGAAGAGGACTGCTCACGCATTGGGCCTCGAGGCTGTCGGCCAGGCATTCGGCCTTGTCATCATCCTCAAACGCTAGTGTCCTATCAGGCTTGACCAAAGGAGGCATAGAAGAGTAGACGTCCTTCGTTAACGATCGGGATAGTTGCCAGAAAGCGAGGTGAGAAGGCTCGATCTCGCTCAATTTCGCATCCCATCGTGACTGACGAAACTCATTTATGCGTACTTTGACCTGCCGCTGCAGGTATCTAAGGGTAACCCTATTGTCCTCGCTGGGGGCTCTGTCATAGGCACGTGTGGCAGCGTTCTTGCGCCTCAACAGATCACGCACGTCTGCGGGCAGTTGCCAGCGCCGGTCTTCCGGCACAGGCACTGTCCGAGAACAATCGTTAATTAACGATTGAACGTGCTCTGTTAGGGCGCTGATCGCCGCCTCGGTGTCCTCTACAGTCTCTAGTCGGTCGGGCGTGCTGATCGAAAGCGCGCTGCCTTTTTATTCAGTCGAGGCGGAGTGGGGCGGAGTGGGGCGATGACGCCGGGTGCACGTTCCGCTAGCGCTATCTATCGCCGTCTCTTTTCTACGTAGACTGCCAGCCCCCCGCCGTCATATTTATATGGGTTCTTTAAGCGTGTTTAATCCTAATTAATGTATTAAATAATTGTACAGGAACTGAAGAATATATTTTGAACAATATACAGGGTGGCTCATTCAAAAGGGTCAGTATGGGAAAGTCTTAAACTATAAGTCATACGAAGATTTGTTCTTAGGAACCATGTCACCGATTTTGATAAAAAGAAAAACTGCATTCATACATTTGAAAAAGATACTGTACCCAGCTGGGAAATCGAACCCGGTTGTTTTGCAAAAATAAACTTATACTTTTTCTATTTAAATATCGATTCTGTAGGTCTTAAGCAGTAAATATCAGAATCTCTATGAAACATTATGTCTTAAATGAATAAAATGCATTTTTTTCACATACTTAAATTTATTATAGTAGGTGTTCGAAGTGGCCACCGTTTTGTTCAATACAATATTTAACACGTTTAGGTAACGATCTTCTTATTGCATTTTGTATCTTCATGCAGCCAGTCATACTGAAACGTTCCATTTTCAAATGAGGCTTAACTTAACACGTCTCAGTACCTATCTACATACTTTATGTGGGCTTTTTAATTGATTGTTAGTGTTTGATTAATAGAAGTAAGTAGTTGCATGATAATAATATTACTGTAGATAACAAAACTTCCTTAAAAGTTTAATGCAAAGCCACATGATTATGTAACACGGTGTATGTAACTAGTAGAGGGGTACAAACAACCGTAGGGACAATTTTACATGCCTGAACTTGTTGAATATTGTAATGGTGGTCACTTCGAACACCTACTATGATAAATTAAACTATGTGAAAACAATGCATTTTATTCATTTAAGACATAATGTTTCATAGAGATATTTACTGCTTAAGACCTACAGAATCGATATTTAAATAGAAAAAGTGTAAGTTTATTTTTGCAAAACAACCGGGTTCGATTCCCCAGCTGGGTACAGTATCTTTTTCAAATGTATGAATGCAGTTTTTCTTTTTATCAAAATCGGTGACATGGTTCCTAAGAACAAATCTTCGTATGACTTATAGTTTAAGACTTTCCCATACTGACCCTTTTGAATGAGCCACCCTGTATACCTAATGTATTTGTTATATCAGTTTATAATAAAGTATGGCATTAATTTGCTACACTTAACGGTAATTGGATACGTACGAGTATATTGCGTCTAGGTTAATGCTCTCAGATATATTGGTATTTTCAATATACATAACCGTATAACTCTCTCGGTACATAGGCTAACATAACATAAATAAACATATTTAAGTGTCCATCAAACAGTGTCAATACTGTATTCCCTCGTACAGGGTTATATAAGGAATATAAACTAATTTAATGGTCGTCGTATCGACGTTCGGAACAGACGCTTTAGTGCGGCGCGTTTAAGCGTATAGCCGTTTTACGCGCCGTGGCAGTTACCTCGCTTTTATGATCGCGCCTCGACATGCATTCTAACAACGTTTTTAAGAGTTTAATCATTCAAATAACAATTATCTTTGCTTAATCTATAAACACGCAGAGTGTTGGAAGAATTAGAAGACATCCTCTACCAAATAGTGGACGTCAATATGATGATGATGGTATTTTTAGGGTTCCGTACCAGTTTTGAAAAAACGGAACCCTTATAGGATCACTTTGTTGTCCGTCCGTCCGTCTGTCCGTCCGTCCGTCCGTCCGTCTGTCTGTCAAGACCATTTATCTCAGGAACGCGTGAAGGTATCAAGCTTAAATTTTCACCAAATACTAAAGTTTGATGCCTCTTAGTGCTGTAAAAAATTCAAAGTGCTAATCCAACGCAAACAAGAGATATAGCCGTTTTTGTCGCAAAATTTAGAGGGGTAAGGGCAAAAACCTACAGGGTACTTCCAGTCTACCTACAAACTTGAAATTTGGCATGGAGCAAGGTCTTGTAGTACATGTAATGGGAAAATTCCGAAAACTTTAAATTTTTACTTAAATCACATTATATTTTGATTTCATAGAATTTTGGCGGGAAAGCTGAGTCACGTGACCAGTGACGTCATAGAATTTTGACAGCTGTCAAAGTGACAGCTGTCACTTTTGACAGATGGGACGTGACGTCATAGAATTTTTGACAGATGAGTTGTGACGTCACAGAATTTTGGCGGGAAAACATTTTTTGACAGTTGTGTCGTGACGTCATTGAATTTTTGACAGATAAATCGTGACGTAACAGAATTTTTGACATATGAGTTGTGACGTCATATTATTTTGGCTGGAAAATATTTTAGACACCCGTCACTTTGACATCTGTCACAGATGGGACGTGACGTCATATAATTTTTGACAGGTGAGTCGTGACGTCACAGAATTTTGGCGGGAAAACATTTTTTGACAGTTGTGTCGTGACGTCATTGAATTTTTGACAGATAAATCGTGACGTAACAGAATTTTAGACAGATGAGTTGTGACGTCATAGTATTTTGGCGGGAAAATATTTATTAATAGAGCTGAGTCGTGCCGTCATTGAATTTTGGCGGGAAAAATAGTATTTAAACAGCTGAGTCCTGACGTTATCACAATTTGGCAAATAGGTTTGTACGGAACCCTCGGTGCGCGAGTCAGACTCGCACTTGACCGGTTTTTTATTTATTTGTGTGATGATGTTGATACTGAACATGTTTAGTAGTTCCTTTGTTAAAAGCAGACAATTTTGT
The DNA here is from genome assembly GCA_905475405.1 of Schrankia costaestrigalis. Taxonomy (NCBI): domain Eukaryota; kingdom Metazoa; phylum Arthropoda; class Insecta; order Lepidoptera; family Erebidae; genus Schrankia; species Schrankia costaestrigalis. The sequence continues at coordinate 23,356,368 of FR997827.1, read as the reverse complement.
TGACCTTGATATTTAATGTCTGTGTCTTCGCTAATTTGGCGTAATCACGATGGCTATTGATAACCACTGTGAACAAAATAACAAGGTATAACAGGCTGTGAAAATTCAAGAAAGACTTATAACATATATAGGTACAGCTAGTGAGGTAACAGAGTCGAAAAGTTTCCATCCTCTTCTATGTATCTATCATAAGTGCAGTCTTGGGCTGTTATGAAGTAGATAGTAGATATTGTTATGTTTCAGTACATTGTAAAGTTATTACACTACTCAACTCTTAGTGCGCTATAAATTTTATTTAATTGTTTGCTTTTAACAAAGGAACTATTAAACATAATCGGTAATTTAAAAATACAATAGTAAGTTGACGACCTCGGTGGCGCGCCGGTAGAACCAGCGGCTGCTGCGCATGAGGTTGTGGGTTCGATCCCCACGCAGGACAATAATTTGTGAGATCCACAAATTATTGTACTGAGTCTGGGTGTCCTATGTGTCCTTTAATTGATGTTTGTAAAAGTCCCCGCGACACAGGGCATGATCCCAAGTGCGGGAGTTGTCTTTTTATAAAAAGAAAAAAAAGAAAAAAGAATAGTAAAAACAAGAAGCTCTCTGCTTTTGTTTTACTCCAGTTTATTTGAATAACTAACAGCAGACTCAGCGTAATAAGTAGAAAATGTCATTCTAGTTTTTATTTTATGACATTTTTATGTATAAATTTGTAAAACGGAAACTATTTCCTTCCAGCTTACTAAAACTATTTTAATAAATCATTGCCTTAACGATGCATTTAATCTTTAAGGCTATAGCAGCAATGTATCGCTTAATATTAATGGTTGCATTGCTGAAATAAAACAAAACAATAACGTGCGCCTTATGGTAGCCATACACGATCCCTCCTATCGTCCAAGCGGCATGACGCTACCGATTAGATCAGTTAGAATTGACCGTGTGTGGGAGTGGATCGGCATGACAGTTAGAATGGATGGCAGGATCGAATTTCGTTTCTTTTGATTGAGATTGGATCAAATCTGCAGTATCATGCCGATTGGACGATAGGAAGGATCGTGTACGGGCACCATTAGATAGATGTCTATAGCTAGCAGATTGGATCAAGCCTGCAGTATCATGCCGATTGGACGATAGGAAGGATCGTGTATGGCTACCATTACGTAGGTTATTATTCTCATTAAAACAACTAAGCATGAGTCATGACGTCACCCTGGTCAGTTTAAGAACATGTTACGTCACAACGACCGCACTCTAATAGTTAAACTATGCGCAAAAAATAAATGACCAAAGCATAGCGCAGTTGACGCAAGATATATTAGCTCAAGTAGTAGCACAAGTACGGCCAAGTTGCTCTTAAAGTCAACTTAACGCGACTCAGTCATTAGAGCCGACACCCGTCTCTGCAAGCACTTAGTCAACCTTAATGAGTTAAACGAGAAAAACCCTCCACTTCTCTCACAAATATTATAACTGATTTAAGAGAACTTGGAAGAAACTATTCTTGAATTCTCTTACTTCGTCCATCACTAGATTTATGCAAATTACTTTATACTTTTATACGCTTTTGCAAATTTCAAGAAAAATCTTTTTAGTACTAGATAACACGTTACTAATAAGTACCTAAGGTTTTATCCATTATTGGACGAGGCTAGTTTCTACAGTGACACATGTCTAGGCTGATAAGGATAATGTACAAAGGAAAAACAGGTTTGATCTGTTTTTAGAAGACAAAAGTTCTCAGGCATAGGAACAATCTATGTCATGTTTGATTTTGCCAGACACAACCGCAAAAAAAACATGAAGAAAGAATAAAAAAACATTTATGTAGAAAACTAAATAATATTTACACAAATAAATACGATCACGTGGGAAAAATACCACAATCTATATTCACCACTGTTTTAATGCAGTGGATGTTGTATAGTTTTAGAAATCGGTACTTGATACAAACTCTTATAAATCCGAGAGGAATCACAAACTGCATATTTTTTCTTTAGTTTTAAAATGAAATAAAAGTTTAACAATCGATACACACATTGTACAATCAATACAGCACATTTACACACAGTCGTTGCATATTTGCTAACATTCATTGAATTTGCATGATATAAAAATTTGAGCTCATTGCAAAACATGAACGGCAGTGTAAACGATCGGTCGAACAATAACAGTTTTGTGCTGAGCTCAGCAATAGTAAGGTTATGTGACCCTCGGAAGGTAGGGTCTTGGCAAATTTCAATTTGCTTGGAGGAGTCTGTCGTGCATGCATATTGGCATATCAAAGACCTTTCATGTTTGGTCCAAGTTGTGAGAGAGATGTTCAAACACTCATGTTTTAAATTTTTTCATAGAATTATGTACGCTTAAAATAATTATGTTTGCAGAACATAATATAGGTAAACAGTTGTTGTAATATATCTTTGAACAAAATATAAATAAATATCAATCGACAAACATACGACGACGTATATCAGACGTTTTCATGTAATGCATAGTTAATCATTATTTTCTTAGAAATGATAACCAATTCAATTTAGATAAACAATGTCTGGTTTCTAAAGAAATGTTTTTTTTTGCTAATCTATACTTATAATAAAACTGTAGAGGTCGAAATGTCTGTTTTTTTCGAAAATTCAGATAAAAATTATCTATTAGAAAAAAGTCAAAAAGCACGAAACCACGATTTTAGAATTAATGTCTGTCTGTCTGTCTGTTTGTTACCGCACATCTTTAAAACGAATTAATATAATCTTAAGACCAATACATTGTATTGTAGCCTTTTTTATTAGGCTTAAACTGAGGTATGTTTCATCAAAATCGGATAAGTATTACTCGAGATATCGCTTGATCTCTTTATTAGAACAGTCCAATACAAATCAGGGGTCATGAAAAATGGATTTGGTTCAATGTTGAATGAATTTAAATGATGTTTCTTTTGTTCACGAGATGGCGTTACCAGTAGTAATCATACTCATTTATGAGTTTGTAAATAATCTATTTTATTATTAAATTCCTTTTAAATTTCAATAAATTAACCTTGTATCATTATGTGTTATATCAAATAAAAGTCTTATTAAATCGATTATAAGTTTACTTGATTGTTATTTTTTTTGTGTTTTTCGTAAATGAAACGCAATTTAATTAAATATAAATTGTATTAGTAAGCTATTAATCTAAAATATCAATTATTCTTTTGGTATTAATTTAGTTTAAACTGTAGTAGTTACTGTTCCACGTAAGTACTACACAAAAAAATTAATTACTTTTAATTTATTATTTTACGCATTATTGCTATTTGTCAACATTGAAAAAATACAAAACTGACAATAATTATAGAAATACAATCACAGGACATTAAATTATTGTTCAATGTGTTTGTGTTTATTTTTAAAGTAATTCAAAAATACTGCACGCAGTTTATCTATAGATAATAATATACTTAGTCCAGTCTAAATTTAATTAAACATTTTTTGCTAGAATATGGTATATAAAAGGTGTTGCAATAAATTTGTTTCAGCATTTTTTATTATAAAAGACAAATCCCACACTAGCGGGGGCCTTTAAAAAATCAATTTAACGGCCACAAAGAAAATCCAGACTAAGGAGAATAGTTTGTAGATCACATAAAGAATTGTCTTTCATGGGAATCGAACCCGCGACCACATGCACGCCAGCCAGGTAATGCGACCGCCGCGCCACCGAGGCGATTAATTCAAGGGTTCCGTTATAACGAATCTACAATGGTTTTATTTTTTGCCATTTGGCAACGTAAGCCTAAGTATAAAAAACCGGTCAAGTGCGAGTCTGACTCGCGCACCGAGGGTTCCGTACAAACCTATTTGCCAAATTGTGATAACGTCAGGACTCAGCTGTTTAAATACTATTTTTCCCGCCAAAATTCAATGACGGCACGACTCAGCTCTATTAATAAATATTTTCCCGCCAAAATACTATGACGTCACAACTCATCTGTCTAAAATTCTGTTACGTCACGATTTATCTGTCAAAAATTCAATGACGTCACGACACAACTGTCAAAAAATGTTTTCCCGCCAAAATTCTGTGACGTCACGACTCACCTGTCAAAAATTATATGACGTCACGTCCCATCTGTGACAGATGTCAAAGTGACGGGTGTCTAAAATATTTTCCAGCCAAAATAATATGACGTCACAACTCATATGTCAAAAATTCTGTTACGTCACGATTTATCTGTCAAAAATTCAATGACGTCACGACACAACTGTCAAAAAATGTTTTCCCGCCAAAATTCTGTGACGTCACAACTCATCTGTCAAAAATTCTATGACGTCACGTCCCATCTGTCAAAAGTGACAGCTGTCACTTTGACAGCTGTCAAAATTCTATGACGTCACTGGTCACGTGACTCAGCTTTCCCGCCAAAATTCTATGAAATCAAAATATAATGTGATTTAAGTAAAAATTTAAAGTTTTCGGAATTTTCCCATTACATGTACTACAAGACCTTGCTCCATGCCAAATTTCAAGTTTGTAGGTAGACTGGAAGTACCCTGTAGGTTTTTGCCCTTACCCCTCTAAATTTTGCGACAAAAACGGCTATATCTCTTGTTTGCGTTGGATTAGCACTTTGAATTTTTTACAGCACTAAGAGGCATCAAACTTTAGTATTTGGTGAAAATTTAAGCTTGATACCTTCACGCGTTCCTGAGATAAATGGTCTTGACAGACAGACGGACGGACGGACGGACGGACAGACGGACGGACGGACAACAAAGTGATCCTATAAGGGTTCCGTTTTTTCAAAACTGGTACGGAACCCTAAAAAACATGTTTCATCATAATTCCTGTCTATTAAATCATTATGTCTAAAATATACTCTTATCTCCCTAAACCCAAAGTGCATCTAACAATATTTGCTCGCATTTACGCTAAAATGTCCTGGCGTTCAAATGAATTAATTCATAATAAATTAGCGATTATTCGTGTGGTGATGGAGTAAGAATACAATATGTCACCTCCCCATCTCATCCCATGGGTGGCGTAAAAATAAAAAGAAGGAAAACTTGAAATTAAACCCTTTACCAATCCGACTGGCCAGCGTGGTATTAGTAGGCTAAGTATCCCTCCATCACGGGAGTCCTTTCAGTGGGACATTAATGGGCTGTTATGATGAAATAAGCGATGTCATTTATTCTAACTTACAAATTTGACAACAGATGGCGTTGTGCCTGTGACGTTATTTTCAGTATCGCGGTGTTAAGATTTTCCTTAAAAGAATGACCTTTGCTTATGTCTGTAAATACGAGTTTTAAAGCAGTCTCTAAAGACCTGTCTTTGTAAAGGTCTGTTTTTAAAAAGTAAATATCTTAATTCGTTCGTAGTATACTCGTTCGTTATAAGGTTTAAAAAACGATTTGAGAAAATCGAATTGCGAAGTAAGTAATATCCACCACGCGAACGAAGTTGCGGGCACAGCTAGTAATAAATATAATAATGTTTATTTAATTGTTGATTCTCCGACTTAACTAAATTTGTGTCTGATTTGCTTCAAGCTGTTAAACTTACTAAGCATTACGGCCCTAGCTAAAAATCTTTTTTCCTATGTGTCTATTGAAACCACGACCTTTTACATCAGTGCAGTTTTGATTTTAAATTAATCTTTATAATATTCATATAATTAGCTTAAGCAACTCCAATCTTACACTTTAAGCCACACACTATGCCTACATGTTTCGAAGTTACAGCCTTGTTTAGGACCCGAAAGGGTTAAATGGCGCCCGAATGGATTATGTAGTTATTAATGAGCTTTGCAGGGTTACATTTTACTAAATGTATATTGTAATGAGTTCGTGGTCCGACAGACGTAAACTATTTCATTCTGTTAAGTCAAAAGTAAAAGTTTATACGATCCACTTATTCCTTGGGTTGTAGTGTACCTAACTATGTATGTACAAAGCCTATACCTATTATAAAATTACTTTAGCAAAAGCTATGTTATAAAAATAATTTTGAAGTTCTTCTAAAAAAAATCTGAAAACATAAAAATAAGTCCCTAAACCTGTTGTTTGAAGTTGTTGTTTTCCCTGTTTTCATAGACACAACAAAAAGCTTTAAGTGGAATTCAATTTTAGCCGTCAAATTAGTCAAAGAATGTAAAGTCGAGAAAATGTTGCAGTATTTTGGTTGACTGTTCCAGAATCCTTGAAATGAGATTAGGCTATGACATTCCGTGCGACAGTATTGTGGCTGTAATATTTAAATGTATTTTTACTTTTTATGTATTATGTTCACAGGAAGTAAAAAAGACAAGCGGTCATTAAAGCCATGCTACGTACAAAGATAAACTAAGATTGCTATCTCAGCATTGTAGAATAAGCTGGTATTTAATACTTTTTGTTATAATACAACAGACTGTGGGAGTCTAGTCTAGGAGCTAAGACACTGCCTCACAATAGTCCGGGCGCTCCGTCTTTTGTATATTTTTATTAAGAGCAACAAAGACAAACTTCACATCTTTCCGGAGGTTTTATTAACAAAGAGGAATATACCAGGATGAATTTGCGGCTCTATTTTATGGAAAAGGAAGCCTTTATTAACAAATTTTGTTAGAGGATTTACATTACATTTTTCTTTAAAATGCCTTACCACTTACATTTTCCCTAATATTGACACAAGATGGTATATTTTTTGTTTTTATTGTTAAATTTTAAGCTCTGTGATACCTTTAAATGGGGTGTTATGAAATTGACTAAAATGGAATCTTCGCGAGTTTTAAAACCAAACTTTTGATTCTTTCTTTGTCTATTTACCATTCTTAACTTTGATTATTTGCATTCACGTCATGCAATGACTTCGCATTTATTTTATTGATTTTGTTTTTATTTATTCGTATTGAATACTATGGCGTAGAGTAAGACAACGAATTAGTGCAACGTATTAGTAAATAGGAGTGGTTAGACACGGCGTCGCTCGTTTGAAAAGTGCCAATATTCTTTTCTTTTTTAAGTCAGTACAAGTGGTTGCGATTGATAACGCTGAGAGCTAACAAGTTTAATATAGCCTGAAACATGTTTATGTCGGAAACGTAATATTATATCAATATTCATAAAACTTTATGATACTATAACTAATATAATCTATGTCGATAAACACATAGGTATGGGACAAGTTATGCAATTTGCCGCTCAAACAGAAACTCCCATAAAACAATATCGGAACACCTGCCACTGCGTTAGAGAGGAGACACGCCGAGCTATGATCAGTTACTAAAGATTTTATATCTTATACAGAATTTATATCCCTTTGTTTAAGGAAAACGTTTAGTTTGGTTCTTTACTATACTATACCATATTTTTCTCTATTAAAGCAAAGTAATAATTTTGTGTTTAAATGTTAAATACTTAAATAAAAAAGGGAAAATAATATTAAATGTAACTATAAGTAGTCAATTAAGATAGTGTACCATAAATATATTTATATTTTATGGCATAGAATAACAAACCATCATAATCAGTGAAACCCTACCGCATATATTATACGTACAATAAAGAACTTGTTGCCTAACGTACTGCAAACGGCATGCATGATTTGAAAAGAGAGATAAGAAAAGACAGATTGTAGGCACTAGTGTTTAATCAATTTCCCAAATAAAATGCAACTAAGTCAGTTTCAACAGAAAACTAGCAACAAATTAATTAAGGTACGATACGCAAGGTAAGACAAGTCGATTCCCTCTCTCTTTTACTCATCACTAGCGCAAAGGTGTTAGTACAGGAGGTCGTATATTTAACGTGAACGTAACACGCTCAAATGCTCTTTTTATAGTCGCGGAAAGGCGCCAGTAAATTTGAGTGGCACCGCCCTAAGCCGAAGTAAGCCGCGGTACTTGTAATTTCGTTTTATTAAGTCCCCCACGCACTATATTAAAGTCAGCTCTTGTGATATGAGCCATTCTTAGTTATTATATCGTTATTTGTCGCTGTTTTACGTTTTTTTGTGTATAAAACCTTATCTAGTGGTAACAACCATTTTGTTAAAGTATGGGAATATAACAACTTTTATGTTATTTTCTTCCAGAGCTTAAACATTTTTTGGATTGCTTGTGTTTTTCTACAAATTCTATACTCTTCATCCACTTCTTAAATTGAATAAATATTTAGAATGCATCAAAAATAAAACTCACAAGTGCCAAGAAAAACTAAACCATCTGGAAACCTGCAATTTTTAAACTAGATGAAAATAGTAAAATTGAATGCAAATAAGTTTGGACACAGTGTTGTAAACACATGTCGGATAGAAAAATGATATTATAAGATTTCTCACTATTTACACAACGCCAGCTAAACCCAATCTAAGCAGATCTTGTTCTATGTGGGCTTTGTACTGGACGTATAAAATACAGATAGGTATATTTTTTCTTTCAATAACACATAGGAGCTTATTACACATAAAACATCAAGAACAATACTAACAGTCATGTCGTATGCACACACAGTTTGCATTGACAGGGAATTGCACTCATGGTCTTCTCATAGCAGCCATGAAATAAAATATAAAATGCTACAGGAAATCGTAAACATATTTAAACAACAAATTTAAATGAATTAGCTACCAGCTAGCAACTTAAACGTTAGCGATTCACCTAAAAGGAATGTCTAGGACTCAACAGAGCGACTCGCGACTTACGACTAGTGACAATTAACGCGGTCGCACGACAAAGCGACGCAACCCAGGAATTTTAATAAAGCAACAAGAAGCATGGCGATACAAATTGCTACCTCACTTGCATACCACGACGTACTAGATACTATTGAGAGTAAGGCGTGGTTATGTCGTAAATCTGCGACGACGACAGGTGCTTGCATTTGCTTTATTAAACGTGTTACATTATGAAACATTTGTATAATTTATAACACTTAAATATCTTGTATGAGACAACCTGTTATCTTTGTAATGCATGTGTATACTTCATCATAATTAACAGTAACAATACTAATTACACTTCCTTTATGTCAAAGCATACAGTGTGTACCTACCGTACTGTTTAATATAGACGAATATTGTCAACTCATTACCTATTTACATCATTTTGTTTAATAATGACGATGTACTTTGACGACTTGGAATATATTTTAAATAAAGTCAACCTTTGTAAAGTACGTGTTTAAGCTTATGAAAAGGACAAGGGTTCTGTCATAGGTTAATGAGTTAGCAACTAGTTTCAATATCTAAAATCCTAAAATCTAGACGAGACTTCTAACACTTTTCTTTCAGACTTATTATCATAAACATATTGTTTTCAGATTTCCTTCACATAAAAGTTAATACTCTGAATGATTCATTTATAAACAGCGTTACACCTTAACAAATTAAAATATAAATATTTATCATAAAAACTTTATTTGACACATTTGCTGACATAATACTTCTCATTTACTTGTGCCATTACTTTATTGAAATGATTTATAGTTAATTACGACTGCGTACGTTACGTATGCGGAACGCTATAATAGACCTCATAAGGTGTTCCCTAAGACGTATGCCACTCTCATATATTATATTCACAATTATGTTTCCACGCGAAGGTACCTCTCGGTTTAACCTTGTGTAATTTGATGTAGGGAAATGTGCGTTAAATAACCGACATTCTCTGACAATATTACTTTATGCCACAAAGACCTTAATTCGTCACAGGCAGACTTGTGAATAAACAGTCTCAACAACATAACGAGTCTAATTCGCTCGCCAGGCTTTGAACAAAACAATATTTGAAACTGTTGGTAATGAACCGCAGTACGTCTGGTGGGTCTTTGAGTCTGTAATCAAAAGGCACATCGAATAACGTGTGTGTTCGTATGTAGCTGTTAATTAGGTACTGGTACAGTCGCAGTGACGTTAACTGACACGTCGGTAATATCGCGCGCAGTCGCCTCGCGCCGCCACTCTCGGTGACGCGTGTAATTGTTTACGCCATTCGACTCTCATTAATTGACTTACCGTTTGAAACTCGTTTTATTTTAGAATATAAATTTAAACGTGATTTGGATTTTCAACTTTTTGACTTAATCCTTTCCTCGTGTCGTTTAATTAAAACACTTTCGAAGGCAAAGTCGCGTGAACTAACTTAATTAGTTATTTCTAGTAAAACATGAGTGAAAACATGCTCTTTATTGCTTTACGCGGATACGATTGCGTGTCTACAGCCGTATAGTAACTTTAAAAGAATCCAACAAAATTAAAAGAACTTTTCCCCGTGACCGAACGGAAACTTCTTTATTAACTTACAATTGTACCTACTAAGTTTAGTTCAAAGTTTATCTTAGAATTAAAAGGAAATTAAGAACAATAAAGTTAGGCTGAACGCACCGGGATGTCGAACAATATTTAAAGCTTTGTTTCAGTTACAATATTTTACAATGAAAAAAAAAAAGGTACTGACTGTGTGCCATTTTTCATAGTTATACGTGTGCTGGGAAGTTTAAACATTACTGAAGCGACGCTTTTACAAATCAAATACAATTGTTTTTATTTTATTCATGTCGTATTTACAGTTTTATATATTTTTTAAATACATAAGTTAGGTAGATGTTATATATTAGTCATTTAGTCATCACAGTGACTTAAATAATGTTGTATCCTCAAGGCTAAAATATAACTGTATACAAAAATACGGTTTCTATAATATAAATAAAACTCGATCCTAGAACATCACCTTAACAAAAACCCTAATCACTTTTGTTTCTTGTTCCCAGTGTCCCCATCATCATGCCAGCTGCTTTTCCTGATGGAGCCTCCCCCGCGGCTGTCGTTCTCCAACAGCACTGGCGCGAGGGTGTCGTGTGCGGCGCACGGCTCCCCTGCACCCGTCATCTCCTGGCTCACGGAGGATGGTGCACCGGTCTCTGATGTTCCTGGACTAAGGTACTATAAGCTAATAGCTGTAGTTGATTGTCAAAATTGTTTAATATATAGGCACATTATCCTTTTAAATCTATATTAGTTTTTGCGTGTTTAAGAATTTAAAGGAGTATGAAAGAAGAATTTAATTTGGAAAGACTAAGACTGGTATTTAATTTACTTACCTTTTAGTTAAAAAATAAATTTAAGCTTCGTTATAGTTCAAGAATCTGTTACGATATGTTATTGTAGATTATCACATACGTGTATGCTTAGCTCCACCACAAAAAAAACAATTCCATTCGTCACAATGTACCATTACATTTTACGGCGACACATAAGGTTCCTATGGACACATCACGTTGTAAAAACAACTCGGGCATTCAATTTCAAAGTAATCTACCGAATAACAAAAAAGTAAGCTCGGTATCGTGATAGAGCATCAGTCATACGACGTCAACCGAATCTGAAGCGAGTATTAATCTCGCCCGCAGGATTACTGGCGGAACCGGTGCGACTCTAGTTAGATACACGAAATGCGATATGACGTCAAAGCTGAAAGCCTCTTTGTTATTTCATCAATGATATTCATTGTTTCATGTACAGGTTTCCAATAAGCTCTTGCTTTTCTAGGATAACTTTTACTTTTTTGCGTGAAAAACATGATAGTGTTTAAGAGGAATGCACATGGTACTTTGACAAAATATTATTTCAGTTTTTTAAGAACACTGGTTAACTTAAAACGAAATTCATTGCATAGATAAGAAATTAATTTCAATATTCTGTAACATGGTAAACAAGGGTTCAAATTGGATATAGTGTAGGTCATTAAATTACAAATAGGCAGAGAGTTATAGAGAACAAGATTTATGTTACGGTCACAATACTAAATCATCCAACTTCTCAGAACTTAAGCGACATAAATATCGATAAACGGTCGTTATTCTCTTCGTTCCTAAGGGACGGTCTATCCAGATCGCTGTCCAAGTAACTAGTTTGATGACAGTGATAATGTATCAATGGAAGTTCTGCTCCGGCATCACTATAGCGCTCTATTCCCAGACGTGTGTATACGCTCACGCAGTATTCACGGTCCAGTGCGCCCGTACGAAGTCGTTATGTAGTTGGACAAGCATCACGCTAATCCCAGGGGTGAAGGCATTAATTCATTCAAAGCCAATGACGTGGAAGGGTCAGACAAGATTAACGAGCTATAAATTTTGGGTTTAAAACGTTTGTGTGAGATGACCAATCGGCTTAGTTAATGTCGCTATGAACTTTTGCTAGGTCAGGGGTATATCTACGTATTTAAAATGTGTGAAACTATTAACATTTTGGCCCTTTCCTATATACGTAAATACGTAAACTTGTTTAACGTGTAACTAGCTATTTTAGGTATATTATTCCTCACACATTAGTCCAACACCGTTGGACAAACTAATGGAATGGAATGATACGAATTATTTGGAGTTAACTGCGCCTTGCCAGTCGAGTGGTTAAAGGTATCGTAAGATAGAGAGAACTTCACTGCATGACAGTGCTAGATTAAACTATGTTACAGAGACGGTCAATGTCATTATTACTCTGTTTAGATCACTTTTAGCCTCACTTTATACTAGTTATTTAATTCTATAATGAGGTTTCTGTTTCAAAGAAAACACACAGCTTTCAATTTTATGCTACACCCGTGACGTCAATTATCGTCAAATATTTATTATCTTATTTAAGTTAAGCCTTTGGCTTTTTATTTTAATACTAAACAGTATATACGTGTAAAATAATGTACAACGTAAACTTTTGGTAACCTTGATAACTTGATAATATAGAACAAGATACCAGCCTGCATCTATACTTTACTTACTTGGTGGTTAACTTGGTTCTTTAATAATTCACGACATACACGTTCTTGCTTCATCGAATCTTGGTACATGCTTGTTATGTCTGCCTATGTACATACATACTTTTACGCCTTATCCAGTCCGGGATAGGCAGAGACGACTGAACGCCACTTGTCACGATTCTGGCAAACAGATTGGGCCTCGTCCACATTTACGAGTCATACATGCGCGTCGGTTACGAGTGCAACCTATATGGTCAACATTATGTTTTCCGGGGCCTACCCGCACCGTCATGCCCTTTCACACTAGCCTTGTATACTTGTTTCGTCAAACGCTCATCGTTCATTCTCTCAATGTGATCAAACCAACGCAACTCTGAAGGTGCAACTTACACTAAACAACTTTTTTCTTCTTTTCAAGATATATCAAAGTTTTTATCTATCATTAAACCATCCTTTCCTATCACTCAACTACTCACCAATCATGCATACCATAAATCATACCTTCACCGCTTTCACATAACCAATAATGAACTTTGCCCCTGTGATAACTCATCAATTCAAACATTTAGACATTTAATTCTTGAATGTTCACGTTTCCAAATTACTCGTTTACCTTTTATATATACATGTGAGAACCACGATATAGACCCATACAATCCACACTACTTAATTCATTTAATAAAATACGAAGAAACAGTCAACATATTCATCAACCATATTTCATATATTATTAAAGAATTAAAACATTTTAATCAAACTTAGCGATACAGTGAAGTATATTCACACATGCACATATAACTTGCTACATATACTTGCTGATGATTTGTATAAAGACCTGTAAATTTAGTAATTTTTATGTAAATATTGTCTTTTATTTTAGTTCACATAAATGTTATATTTTTCTTCTTTATTGTTAATCTGTTTTGTTTAAATAAGTGTCTGTTTTGTTTGTTTTTTATCTGATTGTATAATAAAAAAAAAACATGCATTCTTTATCCTATACAATTAAAATATGCTATACAACTAAAAATTGCAGTTGTCAAAAAAAAATGATTATATAAAAAAAAATATAAAAAAGGATGTATGTAAATAACTTTAACTTTATTTTATATGTTAAGCATTGTTGTAATATAGAATAGTTTTGTCAATTCTTATGTTCTTCTTATTTTATTGTTAACCATTAATTTGTACTATTTACCACATTATACATTAAATAATAATACTGCAAAACAATACTAGAAGAAGGCGTAGACCATTAGCGCCACTTCTAGGATCTTGCTCTACTAGATCAATTAAAAAAAAAAAAAACCAACGCAACATTCCTTTCTCGATTTTGGTCACTATAATTATCATCTTTTAAGCCACAACGTATAAAAGTATGTATGCCTATGTATTTCATCAATAATATAATCTCATATAATTAACAACCCCACCCCTATGAATTGGAAAGTGAAAGCTGCATTACTGTTTAGGTAATACGCAGTTTCTATAAAAAAATACATAAATTCTTTTTTTTTTTGTAAAATCACTTTGTTAATGACTAAGCATATTCATCCTTATTTTCCTATATCCAGTAGACATCTTCTGAAATAATTAAAGTCAATTTCAATAAGAAGCCGTTATTTTACTGCAAAGCATGTTACTTCATCATGTCATAACGCACTTACAGTGCGCGTCCTGTCTCGTAATAAGTGATTGATAAATTATGTATATAAGCGAGGTAGATGCGAAACTTGAGGTAAGCTCTAGAGCGAGGCATAAGCGTAAGCGAGTACACGATCTTACAAAATATTACAATTTTATTGACTCTTACTCGTTGTTAGATCTGATAGTTTAAGTTAATTAACTTTTTTTTAAAGATCCAAGGTAACTCCTGCAAATTATCTGGGTAACAAAAACAACAAGAACATTCTCCCACTAGGGATTATGCCCTGGTTAATTTAACGGACACAAAGAACATCTAGACTTTGTACAATGATTTGTGAATCTCACAAACAATTGACCTGCGTAGGAACCGAACGTGTGACCTCGTGCACGGGAGCCGTATCCGCGACCGTCGCGACACTGAGGCAGTTTAACGTTTTCGAGCAGTATGCATGATAGATAATATGTCTAAATATAATAATATTCAGGTGGGTAAGCATTTAAAAGTTACATTTTTTTTTGATAATTATCTAATTTATTAACACAGATCTCCGGGGAAAACCTTTCCCGCTGCAGTTTATACCTTAATTCTTTGACAGCATGCAGTTCATATTCGCGTCATGGCGACCATTTGTCTTCGTTAACGTAATAAGCCCGTGACGCAGCCATCTCCAGAATACGGCCACGTCAGCCTTTACTGATACTGTTATTAGCTACCTTGTCTTGAAATACGTTGGTGTACGAAGTCTGCTTTCTTTTAAAATGCTTAATTACTACTTTGAAATTAGGTAAATGTAATTATTACTTTTTAACTTTAAATCTCGGTGTAAAATTAGTGAACTATTAGGTCAAATAAAGGCTAGAAAGAGTAGTGATATTTCAGTAGAGCTCTGACAATGTTTTATAAAAGCGATTACCTACTAATTTTAGAGCGAATGTAAGACGTGGCAAAAGAGCGCTCTCCACTGATTGCTACTTTTCTTTTTATTATTTAACAACTACTGATGATGATGATAAATGTTTACGAAATAAACTACTAATCAAATAAAATAAGCAAAATGTGATCACATTTGAAAAACAAAACCTACTTAATTACCACATAACCTTTTTTTTGTATTCAAAAGCTTCTTAGCTTTTATTATAGTCGATTTAACATTAAATGCTTACCACAATTACGTAAGCGCCATCATAAACTTAATTATCTTTCGTAATACTTCTCTGCGTGGCCATTTATCTTTTTAACAGCGCCATACAGCCCAATTATCTCGTTCTACTTCCTTATATATTTTCCTTCATCACCATAAAATTATTTGTCCTAATATCTTCGTTCACGGTTGGCTTATAGAAAGTGCTGCCCTCGCGGAATATTACAGTGACTAAGCCCGCAGAGTCCACGTAGAGACGTCGTTTGTCTTCGTTACTCTAATAATGTGCTGCCGCCAATAATTGCGCATGATGTATTTACCAACCAGGCTGTTATTATATTCTTTATATACCAAGTAATAGAGTTCATTTTACGTTGAATCAAGGAAATGTATATAAGTTAGTAATATATTCACTTATGACGTATATCTAGTTAAATTGAGTCTCTGAATGGTCCTCTGTGTGCTCGCGTTTCATAATGCTTTTCATTTATGTTTTTTGTATTTATTCTGACTCCCAATTAAATTTTTGTGTAGATTTAACTTTTAAAGAATAAACGTTGTTTTTTGTAAGCTTCTACGTCGCTTTAGGTTTAATTCGCCAAGCGCGATTGCTTTTAAATATTCAGCTTCAAAGATGTATTCTTGGAAAAGATTCAAACTTTGTCATTAGTGTAATTAGGATACATTTTATAATAGGACTGAAGATTTTAAAAATGTTCAAATTCTTTCAAATGAGCTTTATTTTATTGAGTGTTATAAAATCCTTTTTTTTGTTGGAAACCTTACCTACAGCGGCATATAGGTTTAGGACTAGGCAACCTAGAATTTCAAAGTTCTAAAACATATAACCTTTATTATTTATTTTATACATTTTAACCGGATCTAAAGAGAGGAGGAAGTTTTATTTTGGGTATGTTTTATATCTTAGTAATTTGTAATATTGCTGCCTAATTTATTGATAATATTTGTAGCACATGTTACATAAAGACCATCTTCAGATAATTATCGTTGTCAGTTTAATGAAGTGAGAATCCCGCCATATTGAATTTGAGTGAATTGTGTATGATCGAGTATCGAGGCGTGAATGTTGATAAAGTGCCGTTACTCTACTCCTTGTTGAGCTTAGGTATTAGAATAAAACACTACATTATTAGTCAAATCTATGAAAATTGGTTACACAAACCTGTCTTATTAAAATTACTGTCGCCTGCACATGGGATACATGTTTTTAGTTTTAGACTGAAATAAGAATACTAATCCCCCCTCTCTTCGTGACCCCGCTTGAGCAGTCGTGTTTATTTTTGCTCCGTAAATATATTCAAAAACCATAGTAAAACTTAATGTTTCGTGTATAATTTTTTGTGACATTTATCTAGTGACATTTGAACTAATTAGTGAAGCAATTTTCATAGTGATTTAAAGAACAAATAGTGAAAAATTTACAAAATACCTGTGAACAGTGACGGTGATTTGAACTTGGTTTAATAAAATATAAATAGTCACTTACCTACCATCTCACAATTTATAGACAATTATTTTTACTCGTTGGAATAGAAACATAATTTCATCAACTTTAACTAAGTCTTGATAGCCAAGGGCATAGAACAGTCGTTCGATACTGGGGTGTGCCAGAAAATCTTTTTGGTATTTTTATTTTTCATTAATTATATTTTAACGCACCGCTTTCGGTACACTGCCGCTATGCCGTTGAAAAGAACACGCCCCACCTCACCTGCCCCGCTGACGCCGACACCAACGCCAGGCAGCATTCGAAACGCTGCATCTACACTAGCGTTCTGCACAGCAACGAGTGATTCGCCGCTACAGCACTGCGAATCAGAGCCTAATATTCACGCAATGGCAATCAACACCACTGAACGAAAGAAAAGAAAGTATGATGATGAAGCTATAGATGTTACAGCACTGATAAAACAAATGTTCTCGACTTTCTCAAAAGAACAGGAAAAACGTTTCCAAGATCTAAAAACCAGCTTAGAAGTCATGTCGAGTAAATATGATGACTTCTTACAAAAAATATCTACTCTTGAGAAAGAAAGCAAAGAGGAAAAGTTATTAATTAAAGAATTAGAGGAAAAATTGGAAGTATCGGAGCGTAAGTCACGTTGTGCAGGGATAGAAATTCGGAATATACCAAGGCAAAATGGCGAGACCAAGGATAATCTATGCACTGAAATTATGCAATTAGGGAGGACCCTGAGCGTCAACATTGACTACCATAATATTCGTGACGTCTATAGACTGAAGTCGAAAGACGCATCAAATCCTATTATTGTAGATCTTGCTTCCGTACTGCTAAAAGAAAAAATTCTTAAGGCTGTCAAGAGCTTTAATAAGGCACGCACAAAAGAGAGAAAAGCTTAACACTACTCATTTAAATCGGTCTTATCCCCCAAAACCAATATATATATCTGAACTGCTTACTCACAAGACTCAGAAACTGTTTTACCTGGCCAGGCAATTTAAAAACAACTACGGGTACCATTTCTGCTGGACAACAAACGGGTTTATATATCTTAAAAAAAATGAAGAATCGCCGCACATACGTATAAACAATGAGAGTGATTTAAATAGATTAAGAAACTCAGCATGACTATTATTCTCTGTTGTAATAAGTTTATACCTATGTTAATGAGTTATTCTATGATGCATGTTTTTTTCCTATCTGAAACTGTAGGTAAACATACACTGTACAAGCATTACATACCGTTTTACAATCCGTACGTTTTCCGCACAGTACTAATTATAGCTTACTTTCGTATACAACTTAGCACACATTACACACAATACATTTAACTACAGATAATAAACACAATACCTAAATTTATTAATAATACACACGCTCACATCACAACAGTCATATCTGCATACTATTCTATAGTTGTTACCTACTGTATAGCTTACTTAAGTTTACACTCTGTCACGCAACACAAAAATTATACACTGCTTTTTAGATCGCATTCCACAAACTACCCTAAATCTTTGGGTTATTATAGTGAATCACATAAATTATACTTTAACCACGAACACCGTTTCTTGGATAATTTTAAATTACCGTCAAATTCAATGATTTGATTAATCTAATAGAGAATATTGATAGAGTGTCTGTATCGCAATCGCAAGAAACTAATGTTGAAAATTGCCATAAATTAATTCCATCGCATCCAAATAATTTACTAATCTTCACGCTAAATATTCGCAGCATAAGTTGCAACATGCCAGGACTTGAAGTCCTACTGACAAGGTTGAAATTAAAATGTGATATTATTATTCTTTCTGAATGTTGGCTCGCAAGAAATTCAGCTATACCAATGTTAGCAGGGTATTCTCATGTCGGGACTAAAATAAACCACAAACAAAATGATGGCGTAGTAATTTACTATAGGGAAAACCTTAGTTTAACAATAGAGGAGTCGCAAATTTCAGACTCAAACTGCCTAGTCATAAAAATAGACAAACAAATTGCGATACTAGCTTTTTATCGGTCTCCATCTTACAAAAACATTGACAACTTTTTGTTATCCTTAGACACTAAGTGTCTAAGGATAACAAAAAGTGTGTAGTAAAGTCTTTACTACACACAGTATCAGCCTATAAACAAATTTTTATAGTAGGTGACCTTAACATCGATATTAATCCTAACAAAATAAACCTAAACGGGGAACGGTACCTGACATTAGTGGCATCTCATGGACTTCTACCGGCTCATACGTTAGTAACCCGCTATCAGAGCAGTTCTTGTTTAGATCACGTATTAGCCAAGACCAATCTTCCAGTAAATACTTCGGTTCTTCTTACTAACCTAACAGACAATTATCCAGTCCTACTGTGTGTGCCTACAAAAACAACGCACCAATATGCTGTAGCTACAATGAGTAAAATTGACTATACAAACCTCGAGCAAGAACTTATAAATATTAACTTTAACTCAATCTATCTCTATTCAAATCCAAATTTATCTTTTAATCATTTTACTAATTGTCTACAGCAAGTAATCGAAAAAAACACTAAATATATCACTTTATCTAAGCGTAACAGAATTATAAAACCATGGATGACTCAGGGGCTGCTAAAATGCACAAGAAATAGAGATAAGCTGCACTTAAAATCAAAACTTTCACCCGAAAATCTAACCCTAAAAGTTACATACACGCGATACAGAAACTTTTGCAATATACTGCTAAGAAAAATTAAAATAGAGTACGAAAAGAAAAAACTACAAGATGCACAACCAGATAACAAAAGACTGTGGAAAGCTATTAGGGAGATCACTTACTCATCGAAAACTAGAAATCATCCGAAAGAATTACTAACGCTTTCAACAAGGTCCTGAAACCTCATTGAACAAGGTAAATAGTTATTTTGTTAACGTTGGAAGTTCTTTAGCAAACGAAATACACCAGAAAAATACGCATACTGTCAATTGCCAAACCAATACAGCCACAACTACCAGTAGTTTGAAATCATTTCAACTCATAGACACAACGGAAGGGGAGGTTGAACGTTTAATCTTAAATTCAAAATCAGATAGTGCCAGTGGTGGTGATAATATAAGTAATAAATTCTTGAAAACCTATAGACACATTATTGTACCGCCTCTGACAAAGATTATTAATGACTGTCTACAGGGTGGAGTGTTCCCAGACGAACTCAAAAAAGCGGAAGTTTGCCCAATCTATAAGAGTGGGGATAGAAGTCGTATCAATAACTACCGACCGATATCCATTTTACCTGCGATATCAAAGGTATTTGAAAAGATAATAAATTCTCGCCTAATTAACTACTTGGAAAATAATAAACTGCTCTCAGTTAACCAATATGGTTTTCGTCAAGGAAAATCAACAGAGCAAGCAGTAAACAAACTTATTACCTTTATTACTTCCAACTTAGATAACAAGAAAAAGTGTCTCACGATATTTCTCGATCTCGCGAAGGCATTTGATACGATTTCCGTTTCCCGCCTTCTGGACAAACTCGAAAGATTGGGAATAAGAGGAACTCAACATAAATTGCTTGCAAGTTACCTGACTGGTAGATCTCAGTGTGTTCGAGTGGGAAAAAGTAAAAGCTCACACCTCCAGGTCACCCATGGTGTACCACAAGGAAGTATACTGGGACCAACTTTATTCCTAATCTACATTAATGACCTCACAAGTATTGATTTCTTTGCTATTAGTGTGTTAATTAGGCATGCTATTGAGTTTTCTTTTAAGAAAATAAAATCATTAAGATTACCTTTCCTAGATGATCGTAATTAGTCCAACGCTTCATAGGCTTACGTATAAAATATAAAAGATTTTTGTTAACATTTCTATTAACAATAGTAAAGCACTCGGAAACACACCCGATACTCATAAATTAACTCAATGACCAGAAAACGTTATAATTACTTTTGGTTTATTGAAAAAGTAAACAATATTTTTTGTGTAATTATATCAACGTTGGTAGTTTTCATTGTGCAGTAGGCGGGTTCAATGCTCTGTAGTTGGATGAATTTTTACAATTTACATGAAAATTGGGATGCGCTGATGTGGATGCACAATTATTGGATCCTGTCCTGTGATGTAACACGAGTTTTGGTTGAAACCTTTTTTGTATGCAGTTTGGAATGTTTCAGCCAGCGTAGGCTTATACTGATGACAAAGGAATGTGCTGTAAAATATGAAGCTAACTAAGCCGATTTTAGGACTCCGTACGTGAAAATTAAAAATATATTTTTTGGTAGTCGTGATTGCTGATTTCTTTATGAATTAAAAAGCTTGAATAGATCATAGTCTTTTCAGGTGGGAAAGCTGTCTTATTTGATATCGATGCATGTTGAGCTTTTTTGGATTATATAAGTGCAGTAAGCTTCCTTCTCTTTTATAAAATTTAGAATCATCAAATTAGACACAAATATGTATGTATAGTTGCTAACATCTGCTTAAAACATTCGTAGAACAGACTCGGCTTTAAAAGATTCATAATTAAAACAAAATTTAAGTGATTCATGCATTATTTTGACAAGTTTACATCCAGTATTAGATGTGTATAACTACAAACTCAACAGTTCACAACCCTAGACACCCGTACAGAAATAAAACAAGAGAGTAAAATCAAGACAAGATGTTGTCTTACATTTTCATTTATTGCCTGACATCTACCTCGGGGCACTTTCCTGGGCATCACGCTGTTCATTACGTCACGCTGTCAAGTCTGCCTCGGCCGGAACCTTTCTATCTGATATTGACGTTTATTATCATTTTATATAGGGTAAGGTTGCGACTATTGGACCACTTAATTTTAAACAGAGCTGGTATCTAAAATAAAGCGTGAAATAAAACAAAATCTGTGTAAACGAGTAGTCTGTATATTCAATTATTGGTAACTAACATAATTAAGGTAATTTTATTATGTATATAGTCACAAAAGAATAAAATAAAACGTTGTTATGGTTTCCTTGTTTGAACCACCGTCTCTTTCATCGGACCACTTAGTTGCTATAATTGGACTTAGGGCATTATAGGTGGCTGGTCCATTCAAGGTGCATGTAAAAAGTTAATAAAGTAAATTATGTTTTATATCAAGTTTCTTGAAAAATAAATAGATAGTTACATTAATTAGTCGACTCTAATTATAGTCGAATCCCTATTACGCATGCAAAATCACAAAAATATTTCAGGTACGTCAAATCTTCTCTTTAACGTCGCTTTTGGCATTCGAAACATTCTGATTACCTCATTCAATCTAACTTCTTTTTTTCCCTAAGCTAGTTTTATACTCGCCTCTCTCTCCTCCTCTTTTTGGGATGCTAAAATAAAAAGAAACTAAATAAATAAATAACACACATTATAGAAGTTGCCATGATTGGACCGGTTCAATAAAAGAGCATCGTGCCAGTCCATTGATAGAAACTCACTAACATCCACTGAAATATTTAAATTTAAAAAAAGTAACACGTTACTCAACAAAAATATAAGATAGTATGTATTCTTAATTACTGTACTATACTAGTAAAAAAAATCAGATGAAAATAGTGAATATAACAGTACTTACATGCTATTATTTGCCGCGTAAAAAATTATATTCGAGGTCCGAGAAACAAAGTGAAGTACGTCCATCCCTCATGCTGCCTGCTGCGGTACTGGCGGTTGGAGGGTGGTGTGGAGGGATATAAAGCTATCATTTCGATGCAAATATCGGGTTCAAATATGAATAGATCGCGAAATATTGAAGTGGTCCAAACAAAGCGCTAGTCCAATGATCGCAACCTTACCCTACCAATAAAAGTATTGGAGTACCTACGCTTTCTTACTCGATGTTATCAGAATTAAGTTTTACGTTTTCTTTTAAATAAGTAGGTATCAGAAACTCTTAGAATGAAGCTTTTTTTGGTGTTTAGGTTTTGATAATTTGTGTACAAATTATAAAAAAATAAATTATTTTTTCACATTATTACGAAAATTTTGTATTTTTCAGCAACCTATAAATCCAAGATACGATTTTATAATGACATTTTTTAATTATAATATGGGAAAGAATAACTGCATTTGATGCCTTCCCTTAAAAAATAAGGTCACTTTTACAATGAGGATTAAACTCTGAATCGCGGGTTTTATTAAAAAAAAAACCAGACACAATAAACATCTACGCTCAGAACAATATTCCGTAATCTTACAAACAATCTCCTTTCGCAACTGTAACCGCTTACGCAACCATTGTTCCAAATAAATATTACCTAACAAACGTTATGTTTTTAATATCACACACACACACAAACATGAGTACCAAAACAATGACACTAATTTCCATGAAAACATTTCAAATGTGTTGCTGGTCAGTAATTATTTAGCTCGGAGTGGTCTCGCGACAGAGATGTATGGGCGGCCTTGTCAGAGACACAGCCGCGTTACATTGATGACGTCACAATATATAAATGCTGCGTGACATGATTGATTGTGTATCACACACTGAGGAACGAGAAAATATTACTGAGATTTAACTCAAATCAAATCAAATACTTTATTTTCTCTACAATATACATATTACAGACAGTTTTTTTACAATTTTACTTAACTAAATTAATAAATATATTGTAGGAGACTGGTGCCTAAGATAGGCTTTAGGCCTGTGTTTGAGGACACCAGGTTCCCACCCCTAGCTTCTACATTTTCCTAGTAAAGTAGTAACAAACAATTCAACAATAAAATATGCAGAAAACATGTATATTTTAGATTAAAAATTAAAGTTAGTGATATTGTATAAAGGTATGTATGTGTGTGCGTGTATATGTGTATGCGTGTGTATATGTGTGTGCGTGTGTATTTGACTTTGTGTTATGTTTACTAGATTTATATCGCACTAGTAAGCAGACCCTCGGTTTCATCATAATTTAGACTCAACAACCATTCAGTTACCTTATCCTTACATTTATTTTTGGTGAGACTAAAGATAATTAATAATTTGTGTATTTTATTGTAGAGAAAACCACCCAAATGACCAAAAAAGCGATGGGCAACAGTCGTTTTATAAGTAATATGAAAACGTTGAACTGGGTTGTATCGTCTTTTTCCGTTCGACAGCAACGGGTCATACACTAAAAGGGAATGCTGTTTTAAGATTGTATGCAATATAAGCAATTGTCGAACTGTGAGGACTTTACTTTCTTTATATAGCTGTTCAGTGGGATGTCGAAATGGGAGAAATGATGAAACTTTCAGTATTGCTCTTTGAGTTCTCTCCAGTTCCAATAGGGTTGTTTTCGGTGCACCACCCCAAGAGGTAATGCAGTATGTTGTAATGGACTGGGCAAGCGCAAAGTATACCGACTTAAGAATATCTTTATCAACTACATGTCTCAATGTTTTGAATACATATCGCACGCTATAAATAAAAGGGTATTAAGTCTGAAAAACTGTTTTTTTTTTATTTTGAATTCGGAAACCTAATTTTTTTCTCTATAAATTGGTAAGAAAATAGTATTTAAATTCCAAATACTTTTTGAAATATAACGATACAATTCTTTCTTGACTATTTATGCACCCTATTTTCGAGATAGGTAAGACAGTCGCATCTTAGTTGATTCAGTAGCCGGGCATCGTTCGTGGCCGTCGCACGTATCTTTCTGAGTTACAACCCGTCCAGTCGTCAATATCGAATCAATCTATAAAATTGTAAGTATTCTAAACAATATTATGTAAAGTTAATACCTTATTGCTTGTTAAAATTGATACTAGTTTCATGTTTTATTTTAAATAATACTGTCTTGCCTGTTCAATATAATATAATTTGGTAATTTTAACGAAATAATATTAAAATAATACTTTATAGCTCCCGATTTGCTTGAGATAATTCTGTACATCTTGTTAATTGTAGTTTATGGTTGCAAGTTTCAAGTAAAATACTACCTTTTAAGTTGTTATTATATTTTTTCTTTTTTAAATTTTAGTTAAAATCAAAACAATGAAGCGATGTAGGAAGGCTGGTTTAATAATGAAAGCAATCAGCAATCGCCTAAGTACACCGGACAGTTCTTAAAATGAAGAAAACAAAGACCCATTTGCTCATCATCATCATTTCCCTGCCCTTATTCCAATTTTATTTGGGGTCGGCGCAGCATGTTTTTTTCATCCATACTGTCCTATCGGACGTCATCTCACTAGTAACACTCTTCGCAGCCATATAGCTTTTCACACAATCCATCCATCGTTTCTTTGGTCGTCCTCTTCCCCTATATCCATCCACACACATGTTCAGCACCTTCCTCACTACATGACTCTCATTCCTCCGCATAACATGCCCATACCATGACAGCCGGCTGCCACGTAATTTTTCTGCCACCGCCCGGTGCCACTTTCAAATCTTCTTACATACTCATTTCTTACTCTATCTACTCTCGTAACACCACACAGATTGTCTTTCATTCATCCCTTTTCTGGCCAACTCTCTGATCCATACAGGACGGCAGGTGTAATCATAGTTTTATAGATCTTCCCCTTAAATTAAGGGGACTGTGGGGGTCACGGATGGTTCCCGTGAAGCAATGACCTGCTGCCATTTCATCCATCCTATGTTAACTCGGTTTTTGACCGCCCGATCTACTTCGCCATCGCTTTGAATGAAAGAACCGAGATACCGGAAGACAGAGAAGACTAGAAGGCGCATGCCGTTAAGCGCTATGGCTTCAGGACTGCCAACGCTCTAATCTGCTCTGGATCTTAGGTCCATCCTCCCCAACCAGAACAATGTAATCGGCAAACACTGCACCAGGGTGCCATTTCCTGTATGCCCGCCGTCAAGGCGTCCATAATCAGTATTGGTGCAAGCCTACCGCCACACTGAACTGGTTGGAGTTGCAAGACGATCGGACGTATAACTGGTTTGTCTTTACATAGCACGAATTAACTTCACATACTTCCCAGGTACAACTTTCTCTTTCATGGCCCACTTCAATACTTCTACGAAGACCCATTTGCTGACAGTGACAACAGGGATCTAACGTATGTCCCTAAAGTATCACATTTGGTTTAATTTGATAGTTTTGTTACTGTAGGTACCTACATAATGTTGTTAAATTATGTTTCTTTCATATTGAGTTTCTTTTTTATTATAACTAATTATGGTACTAAAACAAATAGAATTTCTAGATTTTCTAGATGCAATCAGAAATAACTTGGTCAAACGCCTAACTTCTGCGTCTTGGGGGGCAGCCACACATGTTGACAGGACTACGGGTCTGGCATTGTCCTACACGGCAGGAGAGTATGCGTCCGCGGTATGGCACCGTTCGGCTCACGCAGGTATGGTCGACTCTGCCCTGAATGAAACATGCCGTATAATAACTGGCTGCTTGAAACCTACCCCATTGGTCAAATTATACTCATTGGCCGCCATTGCTCGACCTGGTGTTCGCCGTCAGGTCATTTGCGAAAGTGAAAGGAAAAACAAGAGACCGACCCTCGTCATCCACTTTACTCGCACAATATACCCAGGGCACGCCTCAAAAGTCGTAAGAGTTTTTTGCGACACACACGTGCACTGTGCGGTGACCCCAGTAAGGCTAGACTGGACGGGTGGGCCTCAAACTTTGCACCACCGGCGGACTTCATTCCACCCGCCGAACATCTTCCACCTGGTACCCTCCTATAGTGGATGTGGGTGCGGTTCTCTCGTCCAGGACATGGAACACTTCCTATCATGCCCAATATGCCCTGCCACCTGCACACCAGAAGACCTAAAGAGTGCCAACGATAATGCTGTTGCTGTCGCTGGTTTTTGGGCAAAACACATCTAAAATATATTTGAAATTAGACTTATTGCCGTCGAAACGAAGAAGAAGAAGAATTATAATCCCTTAGCCATGTAGGCAAAAGATAATTTCTGTGCTGCTTAATATAGTATCAATATTAATTACAACTGGTTATAGAAATAATTTGGTAAATTTTGGTTAAGCTAGAGAGTAGCAAGTTAAACTTAAGAGCTATTTGAACTGCTTAAAGGGTATCATCTTTTTCTGTTCCCATAAAACTATTAATATTAAAAAAACTGTTATAGATACACAAACTAAACTTAACCAGCATAAAGAAGGATAGTGTACTTTTAAATCTAGAGATAATTTTAAATATTTGAGTAAGTAGTTCCGAATCTATGATTTTTTAAAACTTCAATACGCGATATCTCAAAACAACGTTTTCGAAATAATACCCTTTTGTTTGTGACGTGCGATATATAAGTTTACGCAATCTGTTATTAAGTATGTTTATGTGTTCATGAAATCTTAAATTATTATCTATAGTTATGCCAAGGTACTTTACTGTATTTGCCTTAGAGATAGTATTACAGTCACAATTACTTGCGAGTTCGTCGGTACATGTATGTGCTGTAATAGGCTTAGATGGTCCGTCATTTTTTAAAGAGAAAGTCATGTAATGTGTTTTGGAAGTATTAAGTGTTAATCCATTTAACTGAAGCCATGTGTGTACTTTACTGAATCCTGATTGTGCATGCTGATACACATCATCCCATGAAGCAGCGCTAAATAGGAGACTCGTATCATCAGCAAAACTAACCATCTTTCCATTAGTAAGATTAACTGCCCCGAGATCATTGATGATGAGGAAGAGCGTAGGCCCAAGTACAGAACCTTGTGGTGTTCCGTAAGTTAGCGTCCGCTCATCACTTATTAATTCATCTATCTTCACTCTCTGTGTTCGTTTGCTTAAATAATCTTTTATGAGCTCCAGTGGCATTCCTCTAATGCCCAAGCGTTCCATCTTTTCTACAAGAGTTGGCACAGAAACCGTGTCAAACGCCTTGGCCAAGTCCAAAAATATACCCAGGACCTTATGCCCACTATCGAGTTTAGAGACTATATAATCTGTGAGACTATGAAGCGCATACTAACCTTTTATTCATTATCCTTTCCAATATTTTGGAAAAAGTAGTAAGCACAGCAATAGGTCTATAATTGTTAACACAGCCTCTGTCCCCACTCTTGTAGACGGGATGGATAATTGCCTTTTTAAACACGTTTGGAAACTTACCCGTGGCGAGGGCGAGATTACATATGTACACTAGGGGAGGCACAACTAGTGCCTCATGCTTCTTTAGGAGGTCACTGGATATTCCGTCCCATCCCGCACTACAGTTATTGCGAAGAGATTTAATTATTGAGCTTACTTCCAGGTCATCAGTTGGAAGCATAACCATTGATTTCGCCGTTATGGGAAGGTCCGGTTGTGGTAAAGTCGTTGTTGTGGTTTTTATATTGTTAGCCAATTTTTGGCCTATTCCAGCAAAAAAGTTGTTTACATAATTTATAGAGTTTTGCGGTGAACCTGATAAAGACAACAAGTGCGACAATAAGCTAACTTTTTTCGTGGATCTGCCTGAGATACTATTTATAGCGGACCATAACTGTTTAGGGTTTTTGTCAGCTTTGGAAATTAGATCTTTCTCAAATTGTAAAACTGTTATTGTAACAGCCCCTTTCTAGTCAAAGGAATATTAAAATAATATTTTGTCTTAACAACGAGTAAGACACTTACCATCTTTTGTTGGCTCAAGAGTTAAGTACTTATAAAGCAAACTCTTAAAAAAAACCAAACTAGATTTATCTCTAGTCTTGACTATAGGCTAGCAAAATTGTAATACAGAAGCTAAATAAAATGCCTAAAGGTGCGTAATGAGCATTATAAAGCTTCGATTCGACGCTGCCGATTGCTCGTTTATAAATGCTCGGGTAAGAATGCTCTCAGTGAGAACGTACATACCTTACAAGGATTAAATTTCTATCAGAGTTCTTACGTGACTCTTAAACAAAAAAAAATAAAATTAACTACTATGTAAAGACCATTTTGATTTTTATTTAATTACCTACACCTAAACTTTAAAAAAAAAAATTTAATTTCATTGTGTTCATAATTTATAGAGACTAAATGTTTAAAATATCTTTTCACAAATATTATCACGAGGTTATAAATAAGGCTACAAGTAAGTCAGTGTGACAAGACAAAGTGCGTCGGTGGGTGCGGGTAGACCGAGGACGGTGTAAGATCGATGAACGTTGGTTAATGGCTTTTGTCAGTCGCCTGCCTCGGTGAGAGAATCGGAGGCTGATAGAGTGGACGACGTGTCCGGAACTGGCAGGAGAGGCGCGGAGATTTATACGTGTTTGTATAGAACGCTGTTGTTACGTAACTGTTTACTTTGATACTGTGAAGCAGGTAGTGACTTATGATCATTTAAACACTAAAATGCATTTTGATATTTTTATTGTGTTTATTGATACACTGCAAGTTCTATACCAAATTCTTCAAGGATTAGGAACTTACTAAAATAGTAGTAGATACAACCGAGAACTTTGTTTTTTATTGATCAGCATAAATATATAGCAAAAGTATAATTTAGACAATTCTAATAGTTCTCAAAGCTGGTCATAAATGTCATACAGAGATTAATGCGCTGACATTCGTTTGGCAACCTTTTAAGGGTTTTTTAACGGTTAATAGTAAAGTTTATATTCTTTACTATTAGCTGTTAGTTTCTTATTGACTTTGGCGACACCTTCGGTCTACGATAAGGTGGATATTATCTCTCTGTCTTGAACAAGAAAACAATTGGATATCTATTTAAAACAATATAAGAGAGAATAACAATTACGAAAGCAATATAACATAAAACATAAGAACAGTTTATTAGAACTTTTTGTAGCAATACTTATTAGTTGTATTTACTATGTGAGCGTTTATTGCGAAAGTTGGGACCGCTCTGATTAGTTTCTAAACCAAGTAAATATAACTGCACGTATTAGCCGTTTATGAGATAGAGGACTGCCCGCGTCAGGGGTTTAGTTAACAGTTCGTCTTTACTCTATTTATAATACTCGTGTTAAATTAGTGCGGAAACTTCACTCCAGTTGATGGTAATCCCTGGAAGTGGGAGATCAATTTGTATTATCGTTTAAGCGTTCATGTTAAAGCTCTGTTCTGTTAAAGTTTTAATACTCGACTCAGAACTTTCTACAATAAAACATCTGCACTACATACTAAAAGATACTGAAATTACAGTCAGACTTTAATTCGACTGTAATTATTTTCTTATTTTACGTATTCCATTTTTGGTACAATAAATTCTCTTTTCAATAGCATAATATAAAATGTGGTTAATTTATTTTTCTAATCTCAAAATTTTCTAAAGTAGTCCAACACCTAATTTAATTCGACACAATTTTTCCTTGTAAGGTATTCCATGGAATAAAAGATAAGGCAAAAATTATAAAGAAAGAGAGAGTATTCACAACTTGCGGCCTCACACAATACAGCCTTCAATTGTTTAACTTTTATTGTGCGCTCTTCATTTTGTTGTAAAATTTGTTCCACCGTGTAATTCATGCGGGCGGGACTGTATTTGCTTACATTCAAAACACAAGGCGACAGTTTCAGAAAACAAAAGAACTTATAAAAGACTTATGCCCGAATACTCAAACGCTAGTTAAATATTTATCGGTTTCTTAGCTACAAAGTAGCTCTTATCCTATACACAAACCACAATTTTAAGCAACGATTTATCTTAAATTTATTTGTACTTAAACGCCGACTTAGTACTAAATTCGTATACTCAAACGTTACTTAACTTATTTAGCTGTCAAATGACCTGCCAAATTGATTAAAGTAGCTTAAAAACTTGAGAGTGGTGGCAAGGTCTCTTAAATCTCCAAAAAGTTAATAAACAAGTGATTATGATGATTTAAACAGTGGTTCAATGTCTGAAAATCAGTAAAGTAAGCGTCAGTTGCCGCACTAGCGGTAGAGTAAAAGTATACAGGCTGTTAAAGTCATTAAAAATCTCTGGAAAACCTCAGTTTTAAACACATTTATAAATAAAATAATCGTCAGCAATATGCAGTTAAGGCGGCTTCAACGTCAATCGGATTCGATTGAGAAAAATATTTTCGCCTAAAAATAGGTCATGATGTTTACAATCTAATATTGCTATAAAAAAATCATCAGGCGTTATACAAATATTTTCACTCTAATTTAATGGATTTAACAACCCCTCTCGTCCCTACAGCTGACGATTATCGCTTTAATAATCAAAGAAGTGTATTCATTCACCGAATTGTACATTAAATGACAGTCAAAACTTTGCATTACAAATGTTATTGCAAGATGGCTAGGTTCCGAACATGATAGCACAATATTAAATGACTTTCCTCTATGTGCACAGTTAGAGCGTGGAGATTTTCAAGCCATGAGACTCTACTTGGTTATAGCGGTTATCTGTGTCGACCGTACCTGCTAATCCCATTATAAAACCCACGGACACCAACAGAATAAGCTTACAATAGAGCCCAAATAAGCACCAGAAATCCTATAGAGGCTTTTTGGTGTACTTACTAAAAAGGAGATTTCCCTGTCTTCAACATAGAATGGGTTTAAAAATTAATATTATTCCACTAGTTATTGTGGGGTGCGCTTTGTCACACAACATAGCGCTGCGTAGGCGAAATGGAATCTTAGAAGAGGATTCACTTTCTACCGTAGAAGAAAAACCTGTAGGTACCACAGCCTAGAAGCCTTTATACTAATCAACATTTTATAACAAGGACTACTTTAATAAATACACACTTTTTTAATTATAAGTAGTTTTATTTATATACAACATAATTATACAAGATTATTATTTTCAATTTTTCCATTTCCATTTCTATTCTGTACTTATTGATTTCCATTCTGTTTTTATTATTTTTTGACTTCTGTTTGTGTTTCTCGTAAAAGTGTCGCAGTTGTTGCCATGATCTGAAGCCACTCACAGCAACGGCATTACAGTGCTGACACACAAATTCCCAGGTCTCTCGCTTCTTATCATGTAGCCGTTAATTTCCTTATTTTCTACAATATTTAATTTGATATCTGGAAAGTCATTGTTGATTGAATTGAATCACAAACTTGCAATTTAAAAAGAAGTATGTTGAAATGTGTTCACATTAAATTGTCTCATTTTCGTATTACGTTCACATTTCACTCACTTTTTAATTATTTCTAAATGATTTCATCTCTTTCGAAAGTAAAAGATTCTTCTTAAAAATTTTCAAGCTGATGAAAACTCGCGCTTTGTCGTGTTGTGTCACTGTCACTGAGTAAACGTTTCGTTCTTTGTGCAATGATCGTGTCAATCATAGATAAAGATAATAACCAATTATAGGGATATTTAAAAATAAAGAATGGTGTAATTCAGTTTGTTTATTGAAATTGTAATACTTATGTCTGAAAATTTCCAAGTGAATATTCAATTACAATCGTAGTATGCAGCACACAACTGAATATTCTTTTCCATTTTCTGCGTAAAACGAAAGAACAGCATAGGGTAATTAAATTTGTAATTGAAAACATACTTTATGAGGTGAATGTTACCAGTACGCAAACATTTATCGGCTGTTTAGCTAATCAAAGATATGAATGACTTAAGTGGCGTTTGTGTATACCGAAAAAAATTTAAGGATCCAAACGTTTAGGATGCCGTTTATTGTTAGACGATTTAAGTGACGTTTGAGTATTCGGGCGTAAGCTGATATAAATACTAAGCTTTAATTATTCTTTGCGTGTTTTAATGTATTGAAATTAACCGTTTCTGTTTCAAAGTCATTGTTGTAATATTATTCTGAGAGACAAACTTTTCTAAGTACTAAGCTACTTCAACTTTGTTTTTTTGCCAAAAGCTACATTTTAGCTAACACGTATTAGCTAACGCTAATACGTGGAGTTGTGTTAACTACTCCAAATCACACTCAATATTTTATATCTTGTATTTTTTCAAATTGAACAATGTTAAATTTTAATGGCAACGTGTTTAACCAACTACCTCATTATTTTATTACATTTCTTGCAACTAACAACCTCAGAGCAACTGACAAAAACAAGGATATCTATGTTGTTTATCTTTTCTATTTGTACACTTATCTGAAATTTTATTTTTTATGTTAATCTTTATTACGCAATAAATAAAAAATAATGTTTAAAACAGAAAATTCTTATCTACAAAATGCTTGCACTGAAGACGGTTTCACGCGTTTCTTGTATTTGCTTCCTCGAATATTCTGGTCTTATCTCAGTTATCGTTCGAATAAAAGATATTTTGTTATTAAAATTAACTTTACCTTATAATCTCCCCACTTCAAGTAGAATCGTTTTTTACATTGTTGGATAACGCTCAAAGTATTCTTTCGTTATCCTTATGCGTAATGTGCATTTATCCTCAAGGTTTTCCCGATAAAATACGACAAAACCTATTGTAAACCCTCCAAGGGTTCTTTAACCAAGAAATAGGATTTAAGATACTAAGAATATTTTTGAAATCATTTTTTCCTCGAGGATTACTTACTACAAAATATTGTTATTGTGATTGAAAATAATAATTAAAGTAAATAAAAAAAAATGGTAAAAACATTTGAAGCGAGGCAGACACCTCAGGCGATTTGACCGGTAGTTTACCAGAGTTATAGAATCCTTTCTCTGATGTTAATACTCTGTACTCTATAGAGTATTCAATTTCTGTGTCACAAGTACAAGCCTTATGGATTAATGAAGCAAATCTCGGGAATATAATAAATAAATATTATCCATAAAAATAGAACATTCACAAAAAAGCACACAGTAGTCAATAATGATCGCTGTTTTAATACAAAATCAAAAAGAATAATTTCCAAAAACTACCCTAACATTATAATACTTTTGGTAGTCAGCAGACTTACCCACACGCTTCAAGTCGCGTGTAAATATGTATCGAAGTGTAATGACGTGTGCGAGGGTAGATTGTAAGTAAAATTCTTGATGGACGATGTTCGGTTTATTAAAAATGCCTTGTGGCGTGAAGCCCAGATTTTGTATAAAATAGCCTGTTATAAATCGTTGTATTCATAGCTCAGGAAATACATTATTATTTGAATTTACCGACATAAATTATTGTAATAACTATTATACAAGAGAATTGTAAGTACTTTAAATTTATCGTATCTTCATATCCTTCCCTGTGGTTTAGAGGGAAGCTTCACACGCACTGCCACTCCTCTCCGATGTCCTCTTTTGTTAATGCAGTGCTGATGACACATTTACCAGCTTTTATCTGGTCAAACATTCTTAATTCTTTTAAGCGTTCTATATGGTGGCCTGGTGTTCTTAATGTTTTCGGGGTCAGAACTGGATTTTACCTTCGGTGGCGTACGTGACCTGATATGGCCAATTGATGTTGATTCACAAAGTATAAGCGACGACTCATGTTACGTTTTAGTAATTCATTATTTTTGTAGACTTCATATATTTTAATAATACCTAAATAAAACCAAATTCGGTTAAGCTACAGTTCAAACCATTGCTTAGAATTGCGTCAATAATCCGTAAGATTAACGTCAACGAGAGCTAAGAGGGAGAATTAAATCCGTGGAGATTGGAGCGAAACGATCAAATATCAGCACAAATATTGCGTTATTTAACAATAAACAGCGCTGGTTCTGTAAAATTTAAGCTTACTGTTTTGTGTTTTACTTTTGAGATTCACAGTGACAATCAAAATTAAAATAAGAGAATCCAAGCATATTAAAATATTACGAATTCCAACTACTACGAGTAGTAGTAGTTGATTGTCATAAGTATGGGTTAGACATAATTAAACGTGCAAAACACCAAATACTAGTAGGCACTGGTACTAGTAGAAAAGATTTTTATGATTTTCGGTTTTATAATTTCCGAAAATATTTTAAATAATTATGTCAGCTTATTAACATCTACTACTTCACAATAGCAAATATTAATGCAGTCCTGAGTCCTTATAAGTCTTCGCTACTTTAACCGGATATTCTCTCCATCTTGTAAGTGGTCTGCGTACCCTGCCTCTACCGATATGTGGTCCTATTTCTGTAGCTTTTGACTACGCCTACTTAGACTGTTTCCATATTATGGAGACTGCACATTCTGCTTAAGCGGAAAAAATATATTACAAGAATATAAAATTGTATGTAGATTAACTGTTATATTAGGTATATCGCGTTTCATTGTAGACCTCAAAGTAAACAATCGGGCCTTTGCGTTTACTCGTAAACACACCCGTCAGTCCCTACGACGCTCTATGTAACGACCATTAATGTGGTGCAAGTTATAAACCTATATCTAATTTA
Source organism: Schrankia costaestrigalis (assembly GCA_905475405.1). Classification (NCBI taxonomy): domain Eukaryota; kingdom Metazoa; phylum Arthropoda; class Insecta; order Lepidoptera; family Erebidae; genus Schrankia; species Schrankia costaestrigalis. Next base: position 23,321,189 of record FR997827.1, on the reverse strand, counting down.
TACTCAAAATTTAAATGTTATAATTATTGATTATTTATATTATTTTCCTTACATTATTAACATAACATAAAGCAAAAAATCGAATATTAATATAAAAAATAGTTATAGAGAGCTCTTAGAAGATTAATGATCAATTTCAGATTTTTCCTTATTCTGATTTCATATTTTCAATTAAAAGCTTTCTTATAACATTTTTTTAAGGAAATAGCTTACGTTTTTTTTATCTGTTAAAGTTCTTTGCCAATCACGACAAACGTTATGTTTTATCAGCAACTCTATTTGCAAACAAAGACTACTCTTACAAATTCATTAATAAATCGTTAAGACCAATATCAATTAATTACATACATAGGTCAACACGTAAGCACTAGTATTATCCACATATTGTATCAGCAATATAGCCTACCGCTTACTTCATCATAGAAGGCCGTTATTGAGTACGGCCAACATCGTTTAACAAACAGGCCTTATCCCTAAAATAGTTTGAACCAAATATTTGCAGGATATGCGGGATAGTTGGAGCCCGAAGCTCGTTATACCGATTGATGCGGACCATGGGACCTTTACCTCCCTTGATGAATTCGTTCAACCGACGAGGAGTGACGTCACGAACTCACCAAAGTTTCTCAAACTATTCGAATTAACTACTGTTTAAGTTTCGATGTTGAGGTTTTCTTTAGACAAATGTAATTTTGGTTATTCGGCTGTATTAAGCCTACTACATACTGCAATGTGACTTGTTAAAGACATTACTAAGTTAGGTATATTTCGCAAAAGTCATCAGTTACTTAAAAAAAATACAGTACATTTTTGTTTACTTAAGAAGTACTTCGCTGAAATGTTGATTTCAACCAACTCATATGCCATTTTGATTATAATGGAAGATTCTCAGAAATTCCATATTATTTAGATTCACATAAAAAACAAATTTACTTAACTAAGTTTGATGAAAATTCTATAGAATCAACTTGGAAATGTAGGTACTCTTTCAAACGTAAACATGATTAAGTTCTGAGGTAAGAACAATCTGATAGAAAATCTAGTTTTAGAGTCGGTTGATAACGTTACGAAATATTAAGGTTTTAAACATAAAAATAGTTAATTGAGTAAAATTAACAGTTTTCGTGTTGGTCCACAGTAAGCTCTTGGCAAGTCAATCTTGTGCTTCATCTGAAATATCAGAACTGGTTTAATCTCAATTATTCAAACAAAAGGTAACCCACTTGTAAGTCTGCCCTAATCCTATTATAACACGTGGCAAACTTCTTGAGTTTATTATTTGGAATAAACTTAATATTTACCGAATGTTAACACTTTTAATTACGAATTAATTACACTCGGCGCACTCACTAAGGCCTTTGTTATTTAAAAATAGCTCCTAAATACTTTAGCAAATCTCTGCATAAATTTCTAATTAACCCTTAAAGACTTTTTGATAAAATTATCTAAGTTATTGTTTTAAGTCAAGAGGAAAATGACATTTCTTCTTGACACACCAATAAAACAGTAATTTATACAACCGTGTACCTTATTGTGGGCCCAGAGATGGTATTTGCCTGGTGTACATCAGATTAAATATCTCTTAAAGGGCTCTACATCTTGACTTCGGCCCAATATGTACTTTTTAAAGAACCTGAACTCTAATAGACCCGAGTATTACAGGAAACAGAAACAATACAATAACTCGCTGTAATTAGTGAACATTCCTTCAGTAAGTCTAGTAATCCCTGAAGTCTATCATCATACATACAAAGGCACACAAACAGGCAGTAAGAATGTTTGTATAATAATTAATGTATTGTAATCAAAGCGTACGTTATGTCGACACCTACAGGCTTACACGCGTCTCATATAACAGACATGTCAAGTCGACGAGTCACTTTGTACACTAAAGTCTATGGCTTACTACAATATACTTACCTGATTATTATATTCTGTGTATACACATCAAACATCTTACAGAACAAATCATAACAGCCCATTAATGTCCCACTGCAGGGACGGGCCTCCTGCCGTGACGGAGGGATACTTGGCCTATTAATACCACGTTGGCCAGTCGGATTGGTACAGGGTTTAATTTCAAGTTTTCCTTCATTTTTATTTCGTAAAAAATAATATTCACGGATGGTTCCTTAGTCAGTTTTTACGACACCCATGGGATGATATGGGGTGGTGACATATTGTATTCTTACTCCGTCACCACACGGAGATTCTCATTTAATAATTGCCGTAGTTGTCCACATATATTGTAGTATATATTTTATACACAGACTCTAAAAATATATGTAGTATATATTTTATATGTACCACAGACTGAAAAAGAATAAGAAATATGTGCTTGTACCAAAGAAAAGAAGATTATGTGCTTTTTGACCTACAAAAATTAAAAAAATGACTATCTTCTCTTTGATAAAGTCTGTTTATGGACAGCAGTTGTACAGAAAAATAATATTTTTTTCCTTAAAGGACAAGTTTAAGCTTTTAGAATAAGCAAATAAAGTTAAAAATAAAGTAAATGCAATTACATATTACAAAACCTTTACTTTTAAACCTACCTACGTTGACGATCATACTTATCAAGTTTTGAATATTTAAACATTATATAATATTATGTATATATAAATATTTTTTACGACTAGTCACATAGCAAATTACTTGTTCTCACAGAAAAACAGCGATATAAGAGAAATGGGAAAATAAAGAAAGCATTTGCCGGAAATTGAGGTTCCGGTGAGGACAAATTTGCTCAAGTACTTTGTGTTGTAATTTTCCCTTCTCAAGTACCTAGCGAGGAATAAGTCAAATATATTAACATGAAGCACGTAAACAGGGAGTCCAAGTAGCGCACTGGACGGAGTTATTCAATATTCGTTCGTGAATTATTCATGTATTACCGACATACGATTAGGATGTAACTCAGATTTTATTTTTCCTCTCTCGTACGTAATAAACTTGCAAATGTAGAGATCACGATGTTTGTTATGTATTCGTAAGAATAGTCCTTATAATTATACTTTAAGAATTCAATATTCGTATTTTCTTAGGGTTCCGTAGCCAATTGGCAAAAAACGGAACCCTTATAGATCCGTGATGTCCGTCCGTACGTCACAGCTTTTTTATTCCGAACCTATAAGACTTGAAACTTGGTAAGTAGAGTATTCTGTGAACCGCATTTAGATTTTGATGCAAAAATAAAATGATAATAATAAATATTGGGGGCTCCCTATACTTAGAACTGAAACTCAAAATATTTTTTTTCATCAAACACATACGTGTCGGGTATCTATGGTCGGATAGAAAAAAAATGATATCGAGGTTTCTAAAACATTTTTTATACAATATAAATCGTAAACCATTTAATGAAATCAACTCAAATATAAAAATAAACAAAAGACCTTTAATTTCATAAATCAATTGTACGGAACTCTTTGTGCGTGAGTCCGACACGCACTTGGCTGGTTTTTTTTTATTTTGTGTTATCCAAAATGTTATTAAATAGTCAGAAGTATTTAATTAATGTGTCCCGTAGAAATTATTTAAATTGATCTGTGCTTAAACCAAAGTAAATTAACGTAGTAATTTATATTTAATAAGTCATTTCGTTAATTCAATAATTATTGACAATGTATTTATTGTTTCCATGAATTTTCTCCCATTTATAATGACATTAAATAATTAATAGTAATTAATTACAAAGGATATAATAACTATGACCAAGATAAATAGTAAATATTCTATCACACATAATACATAATAGTTTAAAGTAGGGATACAATATTGCAGAAACATCACAACCCACTAAAAGCAATAAATCCCGTAGCACACAGCGTAGCATTCCGTAGCAAATATCAAGCTCTACGATATATTCGTAGCAATAAGCGGCGTAGCACACACCTCCACTACACAGGAACTTCAATCGAATTAAAATTCTGAATAACTGAATACAGGGAATAAAGTTTTACGAATATTTTCCACAAGTATTTTATATGAAACTTGTTAAATAATTTGTTCAGTGAAAATGTTTATTGTTTTTAAAAAAATATCAACATGAGGTAAGCTCAATAGGTGGTACTTATATTGCCGTGACGTCATCACTGAGTTATGATGACAGTAACTCGGTACTGGCGGTACTTTGATGTTCGTTAATTGGAACGTACCAAACGTTGAATGTTAAGAGTCGACTCTTTTGAATTTACATACCGTAACGTAACTTGTGTACACAGATTTTAGAATAATTAGAATTTAATAATTAGATTTGCTAAAATTTTGAAACTGTTTCCTTTTATTTTTGTTTATTTCTCAAACTATTGAACAATATTTTGACCTCTACTTAACTTTTTACGTCAATACAGAAATCATTTACATATGGCATCGGAAACAAACAAAATAAATACACACATTGTAGAATTATTATCCTCGTACCATAAACTACTTACACGATATTCTCATAAATACTTTATGGCAATGATGTATTGATGCTAAGAAACAGCAACGAGAATCACAATACATTAATATCGATAGCAGCTAAAGTAATATCTAGAGAATCTTAACAAAAATTATCACAAAACCCATTGTTTTATGTATTTTTTTATAATATTATTTATTTGTATGGCAAAAACATCCAAATTCTTGTTATTTTATACATAACACGATACATAATCTATATAGCATGCAGCTGTAGTAATTTGACAATAACTGTCAGAGATCCCATTAAACGTATGAGAGTAGCACAGAGCGCACATTCTGGCATCCTCCCAACGTGTCAATTAAACGCATATTTCGCAGAAAACTGTTGTTTGATGTACAATGTGAAATTCTACTGCTTTGTGACGTACTACTTGTTGTATGTCCTGGCATTATTGTGATGCTGTAGTTTATTTTATAAGCATAAATTGCTTAAAATAAAATTCAATATTTTTTTGTTTAGTCCAAAACGAGAAGGAATTTGAATCAGTTGGTATTTTTTTAATTTTTGTTTGGATTTTCATTGTAATTTAACATAATCTATTTAAAACATTAATGATAATCATAAAACACGTATACATTTTGTATAATTTATGCAATAATCACGACCTTTTAACCACAAACAAGTTCAAAATAACTCTTTAGTGACAAAATAATAACATCTATATCCAAATATCCTTTTGTAAGACACAACTACGTTATCCGAGATACGTTATCGTCACAAATATTTCTCCCTACACTACAAATTCCCGTATCATAGAGAACGCTAGGGCACGTCATTAGCAGGTGTCTTTGATTAAATGGCGGCCATATTAATATCATTACTGAGACATACTCTGACAAGATGTTTGAACTTGTGCAGATCAAATTTGATTAAATCTATTTTGTAATTGTGCTGGTAGTTGTCTCAGTGTTTGTTCAATTTGATTTAGTTTAGAAGAATTATTATTGCATAGCGCAGTGATTCTTGTGTTTTTGTGGTTTATGCTAAATACGAGGCGTTATAACTTAACTAATGTTTTCAAAACTACAACACACACACATTCTGTGTGCTCCTACTTAAAATATTATTCTAATACATTAGATGTGCGTTAAAGATACGAGTAAAAACGCAAACAGCATGGTGAATTACCGTTTTAGCCGGCAACAGGTCAACCAACCATGACCGCACACAATATTGTCATTTAGTATGATTAAAGTATTGGTAAGAAAAAATGGATGTTTACATACATTCGATTACATGGAAATATTCTGACAAGCAAAAGTAGTAATGAGATACTTTCCCACAATGAGGTCAACATCAAAGCCAACAAAATGAGATGTCAGTACAAACAAAAATAGAGAATAGATAAATACAGTGATACTATAATGAAATAGTAATACTTCATGATTACTTACTATCCAAGTTGTTATAAAACATGTTTATCTGATGTAGTAGTACGATGGACACATAAAGCCCGTTCTGTATCGTCCGCAGCGGGTAAGGCTCGTACACATGCAATATTCATAGCGGGCGGTGTCACGTAAACACACGCATGATTATTTTATTGTGACCTCATACTCTTATTGGTTCAATGTTTGTAAGACTATACGACGAAATACTTGAAGGTTGTGGACTATATACTTGGGCTATTTTGGTAAGTATTAGTTGTATGTTTGAAGGTGAATTTAAATGTACAACTTATAGTGACTCAACAGAAAGTAGATAAATAAACAACACTAAAAACAAAACATAATTATTAGAGGTAAAAAAGGACACTTTAGTTTATAGTTTTGTTATAACAAAATAAATGAAGTCGCAGTTAAAAAAATGTGCCAAAGTACTCATATTTAAATTAAAAGCTTAAGAACGTAATTGTAAACTTTTTCTTAATTTACATCAGTATCTAATAATAATAGAGTAATACCCATGAAATAATAATTAGCATACGTAAATAAAAGAAAGTTACGCAGATATGGATCTAATTCAGTTAAACGGAAATCAAATATCTTACATTTAGTAGAGACGAAATGATCTGACGTCTCATTCAATTTAATAACAAGATTTATCTCTTTGAACGATTTCATCAATATCTGTTATAAGTAAAATCTTTATAAACGGTAACAATTCAAGCAAATTGGCGCTGAAGCGAGATTGTCAATATCTATCTCTTCTACATTTATATAATAATGTTTAAATTGGGGACATTGTGTAGGCTTTTATCATATAAATTAGTTAGCCTCGGGTGTCTTCTTCAAGTTCTGTAATTACAACTTAAGTTGCTTTTATTGTCACGGTTAAGATGTTTTTTTTTAAATAACTAAGCAGGTAGGTCCATAATTACGAATCTCATTAATATCAATTTAATTTCTGGTCTTCATGTTACAATATGGAAAGGTAATAAGCATACAATTATTAAAGAACTATGCACAAGGATTGTGTACAAATATAAAATAAAATGTAAGTTTCTTTTTAGACTATCCTTGTACATGTTAGCCTGGGTGCACATCGAGTGTAGAATAGTAAACATTTATTCTTAGTCTGTCGCTACCTGATATCTGCATGATGATGGATAATTTAATAAAAGAACAAAACTGATGTAAGTACATAATGTTAATAAATGTAAGGGTGGAGCAGTGTTGGCGTGGCGTGCACTATCGTTCTTAACGCGACGTGTATAAATGGCGCGAGCCATAGTCCGACCCGACTTCCATTCAAACCTTATTTTTCTTACATTCACCGACATTTTTTATCCAAACCAAAAATCGTACCTCATTTATCTTATTCACGAACTCGCGATTCTATTAAAAAGATTTTCTTATTCAAAAATGCCAAGGAATTGAATTTAAAATGGAAGGAAACCGTATCGGTGTGATTAATTATGGGACAGTCACAAAAGTGAGTGTTTTGTTTTAACTTATCATTTGTATTCAAAGATATTATTCAGTAAGAAGTTTGGACAGTCAGACAGTGGGAATGAATAGCTCGCCGCTGTGTCAGTGTAACAAAATGAAGGAAAATGACCTTAATTAGACATAAAAGTTCCTTATTATTATTTAGGTAATAAGATAATATTTGAGTTTTTATATTTGCTATTTTAAAGGTAGTACACTCAGAGTAATAAGTTACTTAAATATGTATATTTAAAACCAACGCTGATTAAAAACACCCACTTTCGTAGTAACTACTACTGAGTACATTCCTCAAAATAATATAATATCCATAGCGGAGAACATTATCGTAATCCGTACTATCCGTTATTACCGATAGTAAAAAATAATTTATTTTTCCATGGCACATCTAGAAACTATTTTTAGTACAATATAAGCAGAACGAGAGAAACATTGATATTCAATGAGTTGACTAAATACTTGAATTGATAAGTATTGGATAACCGTAACAGAACAGTATGCTAATTCCTATCAAACGATGATATAGATGCATAATATTAAGAGGAGAAATTAATAAAAATAAGATTGAAGTAGTTGGTTTGTAACATCTAATTCACAGTTTTAAATAATTGCATAGAAATGTATACTCGACACTGAAAAACTGTGAAAAAACTAAATGTTATCTGTAACAGAATCAACTTGTGCAATAACGTCATGTTATTCACCGTATCATTTCTTCTACCCCCCACAAAATACCCACAAAATAAATTTAATTCACGAGAAGATGATGACGCCTTGCTTTTATGGCACAAAAGTCAGTTAATATTAGGGTCACAAGTTATAGCCTAGAGTAAGGTCCGTCGTAATTCTTTTAGACTTGGAAGGCGATGGAAGCCGTTAAATCCATGATTGAGGAACCGCAGTGTGACCCTCCCGTTACCGACCTTTTATCTATCGTAAATTTAGAATTTCCTCAAAGCTCCAAATATTTTTGGGTTTTAGCTTTGGCATTTAAAGGCTTTGCGCTAAAGAAAGTACAACTTCCTAGTTTAAAAAATATAATCAGATTTAGAAAACCATATTTGTAAAATAAGCAAATATGTACGTCATTCTTTTAATTTTAACTTCTCTGTTTTGTAATGCAGGTTTCATGACGAAAAGAGGTTACAACAATTGAAAACAGAAATGGTCACAATCTCGTAAACTTAGTAAAGTAATGCCCTACCTTTGATTAAAATGAATGCGTCATTCTTATGTACACCCTACATGTAGGCATACGAATACAATAAGATAGATTCTACAAGTTTAATGCTACACGCTGTCCAATGTCCCTTTAAAGTTAATAAATATTAAAAAGTTTAATTTCTTTTTGTCAACAGAAGTGCTCTACAGAACGGTACGCTGTGGCTCGGCACGTTCTCGGCGGCGCAGTATCGCAGCGACGTGCACGCGGCGGTGTACCGGTGCCGCGCGGCCAGCACCACCGGCACTGTACTGTCACGGGACATGAGGCTAGAAGCAGGTAAGTTATATTATTATATTTGTCAACAGGAGTGCTCCACAGAACAGTACGCTGCGACTCAGCACGTGCTCGGCGGCGCAGTATCGGTAAGTATGGCATATATTATCTAAAAATTATAATGATAATACTGAATTTTTTTATTAGGTTCTTAAATTCGATATTCCGAAACATTTTATACAAGTTAAACGTCTTAGTACGTAGTCGTACTAGTCGAAAATTATTTGACACTAAGCTTAATTATTTAGGTACAACAAAAAATTAATACTGGTCTAAAATTAATAAAGCATACAATTCACCAACATATAAGTAGAATAAATAGCGAGAGCAAATAATATTGTGTGTAGCTACGAGTAGGAAGCGCGTCTCAGCGACCACAGACTCGTAACACGACACGACGCGGCGCTGTGCTCTGTGTTACCACAAACAGGCGCGTCTCTATATTGACTTACACATCTCAAGATTTGTTTATGTTTTAGTATTTACTTATTATTATTAATTATTTAGACAAATAAATGTCAACATATTAATTTACCTTATTAGTTTAAATATGGCGTACATTTTTATAAGTTGTATGAATATTAATCGAATTTGCCAAAAACTATGCTTTTATAAATTTCTCTTACTTTTGAAAATAAAAGATTCACAGAATGATTTAACAAAATAAATTCTCTGCCGTAAATATACTTGTATCTATTAATTTCTAAGCCCGTTTAAGAAACTCTCTCCCTATACAAAACCTTAGGGTGTTATTAGTTCACATTCATCGCATACCTTGCGAAACCCCTTCTGTATATATTTCAAAATGACGAAATACCTTTATGTACGTAATGGGTAAATTCCTGAGACTGTGTAGTACGAGTAGATTTGCTCGAGTTAATCTGGCCTCACGCGCTACGCTGGCTATTCTGAAATGCTTGTAATCTAAAGGAAGAGCCGCAAAATACATTCTACAAAATCACCTTCAAAGAATATTTTGTAGATGTGACACGTGGATATTATGGTTAGGGATGGTAGGTAGATTGTAATTTTATTTTTTCTTTTTGGTTTGTGAATATTTGCCCTATGGTTATCAAAAACAGGCAATTAAAAAGGCGTCTACTGCGTCAATATTGCAATGCGTAGAATATTGCAATTTACTAATGAAAATAACGTGTTCATTTTTTTGTACGTCTTTTAAAACTTCTTACATAAAGTTAATACATTACTGTTAATACAAATGTCGAAAAAAATTACACGAATACGCCTGACCAACATGGTATTAATAGGCTAAATTTATTTCCAGTAAGCAACTCTGTCTCTGGTATGCAGATTTATTGAACTTACGTTTGATGATAATAATATTATAACTAATCATTAATAACAATAATCGAACGTAAGCTCAAGAAATCTGTTTACAAAACATTTAAAATCATTGTTCATTTAACTTAGTTCGATATTGTATTTGATTGTAAAGTTGTCAGTAATGGCGTTGAATAGAGTTCTCTTCAGAAAACATTAACGTTAGATCGAACATTCCGATGTAATCTCGTTATCTAACTGTGGAAACTTTTAATTTTATCTGCAACTGCCAAAATTTGGCTCACTCTCGAATTTTAAACCATTATTATTTTACGTAGGAAATTAAAAGTATATAATTTCTTACGGATTATTTCTTTGTTCAATGAGAAAAGTAGAGTATGTCCCAAAACACCTTTATTTCTTAAAAAAAGAAAATGAAAAATGAAATTATAAACAAGACAGGTCATAATGATTTAAATAAGTTAAGGTGATCTGCATTACTCGATGACTATATATTTATTAATTTTTACCTTCTACATTATCACCATATTCAATGATAAAAGTGGTGAATTTATACTATTCCATTAGCGTCATCTTCCCACCGTTAAGCACTTCTGAAAGTTACAGAGGGCCCATCACTGCCAAATTGTTTTTTTGTTTTACAAGAACTAAGACAACTTTGTTTTATTTAGTTTCAATTGTCACTTGTTACTGTATTTATTCTTAGCTTTAACATAAAAAAATCATTTTGATGTAATGTTGATAAGAGAAAAAGCAAAACCTCTGTTTAAAAAACATTAAGTAGTATAACCATAACGCTACAGCTTTTCTTAAAAATCTTTTGGCAAAAAGCCCATCAATTTAAACTCAACAAAGCATGTAAAATGTAGTAGTCGTTTATACTAAACACCCGCTATAAAAGGACAGATACAATTTACAAAAGTATTATCGAATCAGCACCATTCAATTTATATATTTGATTACGTCCACTAAACGATTCGAGGGCGACCTTTCTTTGTCATGTACAGAAAAACACGTTGGAACGTGACCGGTGTGTTTATATTCAATCTAACACCTAAAGGGACCGGCTGTGACGTGAATTTTAAGTAGAAGAAATGAAAACTGACTTGCTTTTACGAGAATATGCGATTTGTGAAGATTGGCGGTTTGAACTTAGCGAGAAATGACTGCCTTTAGGGAATATCAAACTTTTTGAATTAGGGGAAACTTACGAGATTCAGATTATTCAATTCGTCACAGTTACAAAATATGGTGGAAGAATTAAAGTGCTTATTCACTTACTCAGCAATTCTCAACATTTAAAATGTGTTTTGTTTTATTATTTCTTATGAAATAAGTATGTGAAATTGTGAAAAAAAAAATGGTTTTCAAATGAGTACCTAACTTAGTCACAAAATATTTTCAATTCATCAGCACTCCGGCACAATCGACTCCAATAATTGAGTGAAAATCTTGTATGAGCTTTTATCAGTCTTCACAGTTGTTACAATTATTGATCTACATTTCAATAGATATCAAAAGCAAGTTACAAAGACCGCGAAGTTATTCTGAATAAACACTTCGACGCAAGAAAGCGATTTTGTCGTATCTCGAAAAATTGCGAAATTGAGTTTTATACACCATTCGATTCAGAAAAAAATACCACATCGAATGATCTCAGTTTCATTTTTCTACGACTATTTTTTATTTAGATACGACATTGAGATTTACCTCAATTTTTCTGAATCAAAACGAAAATAATGTTGTAACTAACCCAAAATTCGCGTTTTATTATGTTAGGATACATACAACATAATTGCTGCGTATACTTCACAGATTACGACATATACCTCGGCCGAAATGCATTACTTGCAAGGAGTTACACCCTTCACAGCGCACTACAATATAAATTTTATTTAGTTACAGCAAAATTGCCGCTCGGGATTTACATGCCAACTTGAGATATTACCAAGTGCTCATTCAGCAATTTACGTTATTTCTACAATTACAGCACTTTACAGTGTATTTTTCTATTAAAAAAATGTACTTAACCCATTTTAAAGGAATTAATATTTTGGCTACTAGAATATACGTGGCATTCGTTTCCCTGTCCCCCGCGACCATTCGCAGATGCAGCGCGTACGGCTTATTTGTCATTCGGCGCTCGACCGCCCAAGTGTGAATGCGATTACGTAGTGGAAAGACGACTCCTTATGTTCGTGTTTAATGTGATATTTGAACATCATAACAGCCCATTAATACACCACTGCAGGGACGGGCGTCCTACCGTGACGGAGGGATACTTGGCCTACTAATACCACGCTGGCCAGACGGATTGGTATAGGGTTTAAATTCAAATTTTCCTTCTTTTTATTTCGCTAGGATAATATTCAGAAATAGTCCCTTAGTCGGTTTTTACGACACCCATGAAATGAGATGGGGTGATGACATATTGTATTCTTACTCCGTCACCGTCACACGGAGAGAGAAGGCATACGCTAAAGAATTTAAAACCAAAATATGATAAAAAAGTTAAAGATATTCTGGAAGAAACAGACGATGAAGATAAACAGTAATTCAGATCATCTGTTTCTTCTAATTTACGACCATTTCTTAGAATTGCCCTAATTTTTAGTATGATTTGTCACGTTCCATTTACTTTAGCTAAAGTGGTTTTAAGAAGTATTAATCCAATGAAGCTTTTTTTTATTGTTTGTTTTTATTTTGTTTTGCGTATAGGCCTGAAACTCTGTTTTTACATTTTTAATTACAATAAATAAATTCGTTGCTTAACATACCGCATTTTGTTTGTGTTCCGCAAATTAAGTAATACTACTTACAACAAAAAACAAAACCATGATAAATAAATATATTCATATAAAACAAACTAACATTTATCATTTAAAACTTTTAAATAGATACAGCAAGTTTGATAACAGTCAATTAGAAGAAGTTACTGATGGTCTAAACATTTGCTTTTAAGATACAGCATAATCAAAGTTTATATTTTAATAATCAAATGATGTATCTAGTATTAAATCCAAATACAATAATCTTAGAATGACCGGTTAAATTGCAAATGGAAGGTTTTATTTTAAAATTTCATCATTGAAAATATGATAGTTTTAAGTCTACTAGTTTTCATATTATGAATTTTTTAAATAGTTTTTTAGCTCTGGTGCAAAATTGCATTTTTCGAGATACAACAAGATCGCTTTCTTGCGTCGACTTACTTATTCTCAATTGTTCCTAGTAGTCATTTTGAACACTTTCTATTTAAATAACAATCAACATCCTAAATAAGCTCACGAACTTATAATTAAAGTAAGCACTTCAAAGGCCACAAGTTAAGTTTCTCAAGTCATTCTTGGTACTCCTGATTGTACCAACTCAAGTTTATGTTCATGTTCAGTGACAAATACGAAGTAAATAAAAATTAAACCTTACTGTAACATTATTATTCTGACTTAGTTTCTTTCTTTAAAGGACAATCGGGTAGATTCAGAACTAAACTCAAAAACAAACTTAGATTAAAATCAAAGTGTTGCTTCAATAGCAGTCATATATGAGTTTAGTGCCTTCGCTTACTAATTTTATTTTTAAAGTAGGATAATGCTGATTTCAAAGTCTCTCACAATCTACTCACATTTGTTATTTTTTTTAATACATAATTTCGCTTACCCAGCTGTTATGTTTTAGAAGAAAACATTCAAAGTAACAGCTAAACCTTCTCTCTCGTACATTCGCGTCGTCAGCTCCACTTATCTGCTCTCGTATCAGCCGATTTGCCACTCGCACTCGACGACCACTCCACGTCTCTTTACGCTCACGAACAATGCCCACAATGGCTGCACCTAAGCGAGCTTTACCAACGCCCCCGCCGTATTGAGGACGCCGTATTTTCATGACTTTTAAGATGTTGATAATCTGTAAAATGTTAATTTTTTTAGATTTTTGCTAAAACATCAATCTTTACTCAACATTTTGGCAAAAACACTAAAAAGTATTAACGAAATTATAATTCCACTTTGCTTATAAGAAAGTGTCATATTACAAGTACTGAATTAATTTAAATATACCCTAGGAAGTATAATTATAAATTGTTGCATCAATTGCATCACGTTTTTAATATTAAAAATAGTCGTAAAATAAAGCTGACAGTCACAAAATGAAGAACGTAAAAAAATATTTTGCATTCACCGCTGAATAAAAACTTATAAATGCCAGAGCTTAATGACCACTTTGGAATTTTAATATTGGAATTATCTTGAGTGAAATTACAAAACCGACAATCCGCCATCCATGTTTATTTCATACACATTAACAAAAAATACTTCGTAAATTGAAGTTTAACATGATACCTATTTCGTTGAATCTGATTCCATTAATGGACCTTTTTCACACGATGCACAAAGCGTGGATATTGAGGGGCACGGACCTCAATCTCAGAGGTTTACGGCAACCCTCTAGGCCTCTTCTATAAAGAATTGTATTTGCATTCCGAAGAGAGATTGATCCTCGACTTAGCATGTCAATACTAGAGGTCAAGGGCTTAGCTGACGAATGGAATTACAACCCTATCGTTTACCATTAAGAGTGATATTTGATCGCCAGAATTAGGGAATAGTGTGTTTCGCGGCTCGTTTATTTGGCATCCGTCGTCAGGTCAAATGTTTAAGTTCTTGACAGTAATTGTAGAGCTTGAGCAAATAATATATTGCGTGCTTAGGGGTTTGATATTATTTCGAAACTTGTAACAGGATAGTTTAAAACTTATTATCATTAAAAGTATTTGCAGCTGTAACTGATATTCTCTAGTGTTGGAGTAAAACTTGGGCCACTTATACACACTGTGCGCGGCTGCCGTGCACGCCTGATAAATATTTGTGTGATCCATAAATTATTATCTTGAGCCTAGATGTTCTTTGTGCCCGTTATGCGGTGTCCTACGCGGGCGACGAATACGATGCGATGCTACACGCGATTTTAGTAGTTTATAATGATAAGAACGATTTATAATGATGACGATGAAGAAAGTAGGCAAGTTACATAGAGAAAATTATGCACCATTGTGTTCTAAACTCGAAACTCACATACTTTACTCTAATATTTGTATCCATAATTATTCAATATAAATATACATAAATTGAGACATAAACAATAGATACTTATTATACAACAAGCTTTTACAAAATCTACTATGTCGGCAGTAATTAACATCATTTTATAACAAAATTCACTTTGAACATTATAAATCATATTCTAAAGCAGTTTTATTGACATTGGCATAAGGCAAATATTTCCGTAAATCAAATTGAGCCCGAAACTTGGGAGTTTATCGACAAAATTACACAGAACATAATCCCGTTTTAGAACTGCGACTAAACAAATGAACTTAAGCCTTTTCTGAAAGTACTTCAGCGAGGAGTGGAATTAATGGCCCTTTAGCCTTTGGGTAAAAAGGGCTTTTGTTTCCTATGGTGGGACGAAGGGTGGTGCTCGCTAAGCAACTGTCACGTAAGGATCTTACGCCCATGTTGCGGATATAAAGGAGAGCTTTGAAGGACGAATATTAGAAAAGGCTCTCTTTTAACGTAAGATAAAGGATGAGTGTTTAATGTGTTTCAACGAGAACAATTTTACTTTTAACTTTGTCTATGGGTTTAGTATATTTTAAATCATGTTTAACAGTGAGTTGATGTAATAATTAAATTGTTTATTAGCTTTGTAAATAAATACATTAGAGTTTAGTTGAATAATGTTTTCGTGTGCCTTTTACTTAC
Organism: Schrankia costaestrigalis; assembly: GCA_905475405.1. Classification (NCBI taxonomy): domain Eukaryota; kingdom Metazoa; phylum Arthropoda; class Insecta; order Lepidoptera; family Erebidae; genus Schrankia; species Schrankia costaestrigalis. The sequence continues at coordinate 23,305,271 of FR997827.1, read as the reverse complement.
TAATAAGAAATAAATAACTATCCGCGTATTCTGTATCTTTGTACAAAATATTTATAATAATGGTAGACAGCGGGATGTCACATTAACCCGCCATTTCTGAACCCATGTCACATAACTGTAACAATAAAGTGATAGAATCAAATCTACAATGTAGTGACACAATAGTTAAGTAATTAGTAACAACTAGCACTTTATTATTTGAAACTTAGTTTATCGCCTTCATATTATTCAAAATACACACGGGTATTTAAGAAGAGAAATGTCAAATGTTGCAGCATTAAAAATTGTTGTGTATAAATTAGAAATATCTTTAGTGACTTATTATAAGAAACTTATTAAAGTCTAAACATTTTTAATATTATGATAATTACGTATAACAGATGTAAGATGTATACACAGTCTGTGAGTAAACGCACTAACCATTAAATGCATCCGTTAACATCACAAATATAAGCGGAGTTACACAAATCGACTAAACGACAAATTGCGGAAACAAAGTGTTAATCTCATTCAGTTCAGTTTAAATAAACACTGAGCTGCGAAATGAATAAAAAAACACAATAAACGAAGAGGATCCGATCGGAATTTTCTCTAATCGGCTCTTCTCGATTTATTCCTAGTGGATAAAAATTCAATACTTCATTCCCTGAGTGGAGGGTCGCGAAATCTGTTTCTATAATTAATTTCTTTTTGTGGGACATCAAAGCTTGTTAGTTATTTGTAAATTAAAAACGTGTCTCTCGATGCCATCGGAGGATTCTCCTTAGAGCGCCTCGATTAATTTTTGTAAAGGAAATAAATAAATTGTGTAAGAGCCGTTTGCTTCCCGCAAAGGAATAGCGGCGGGCTTTTTTAATTATTCAAAATATTTATTGGTTCCTGTTTCGAGGGAAACAATTGGGAGGAAGGAAATTGAATTTTGTGTGCGCGTAAAATTGTTGGTTTTGTGGTTTATGAACCCGCGACGATTTTGTTAAATATATATTTATTTTCATAATTTTCCTTTGTGGTGCTATATACGTTTTTGTGCGCCATAATATTATAATCATGATGATTTAAAAAAAATTGTAAATTAAAATCACGTTTGCAGTATCGACCTATATATTCTGTTTAAAACCAGGGAGTAATGTTTCAAGAATTCTAATTTTTAAATGTTTAAAAGCCTATAAAGTAGAACAAAGTAGGAAGTCCCTTTTGTAAATAGTTAAGTTGTGTACAAGTACAAAATACATAACATAATTAGGTATGTAAGAGGAGGCCATAAGGAACATCTGGCAGGCATTACCGCGGACCCTCGACTTGCCGACTAATTAACTTTCTCCAGGAAACGTTACAAAAACTCTACTTAACATTCTAATCACACTTTTTCTACTCTCTCATAAATTTCCTTAAAGTTCAATAGAAATTGACTGCGTTCAGAGACTGGATTTAAACCTTAAATTGTTTTAATGCAGGGTGGAGATTGAGATTAAAGGAGATGTTCCATTTGCCCATACATTCTGGGCCCAGGCAAGAACTTACATGAAACCATGTGTGTTTTGAAGTTATATTACCACCGTATAGGCCTGTGTATTTTTTTTACAGTTAAACTCCGAGGATGTGAGATATGTGGTATTTAAAGTGGAATTATATCATACTCCAAATAGCTCAAAATACAATTTTCACATAACAAGTTACCTAATTATTAATATTTGAATGTCTAAAATAAAACCTACATATAATCCATAATCAAACGCGAATTAATATTCAATAATAATCTGCAAATCACATCAAAACATTCACAATACGTAGTAGCAACACAAATAACAAACAAAGCACATTGACAGTTTGACAGAAAATGGGGTGACAGATGTTAAATGTGTTGCAATGATTTAAAAAAAAAATTACATCCGATTTTTCATTAAAATAAAGACAAAATGATTGTTTTACAATAGTAAGTATTGCGTACAAGTCCTATTTTTTTAACGATTAAAATAATATAATGTATTAAAGATTCAAATACATTGTTTGTGATTATTATACTTTTATATGAATAAAATATATTTTATCCCAGACATTATTTTGTACCCACATAATATTATTTTATTTTCAAGGGTGGCAACATATAAGATATCCGCCATTAATTCAACCAATGATTGAGGGAATTAAATACTGTTCACAACCATTTAAAACTAAAATCTTTCCCCCAAGTTCTACGGAGAAATGGAAAACACTAATTGATTTTAAAAATTATTCGTTTAATTTTAATTATTTACAACATTCTGTTCGCTCTGGGCCCCAAATGAAACGTCTCCTTTGCGATATTGTCTTAGAAATTGCTTTATGATACCAGTTTTCTACTAGAAGTATATTAAACAGTAATATAAATATACTCATTAATTTTTTAATAGTTATAATAGTAAGTCGGATATCTTCTTAGCTGCAGTGCAATAGTTCAAAGTTCACATTACATCCTTGTCATTCTTTCTGTACAGCATGGTAGGAGAAAATCTGATATTGAGTCTACATAGACTTGACTAAAGGCCTACACAGACCGGGACGGCATGGCAAGGGATTTTAAATTTTACTAATGGAAATTCAACCGTACTGTTATAGAATATACGACATAAATTGCTTTGCTTTAAAATGAAAAATGCCGTGCGATAAAATCCCTTTCAATGCCGCGGCATCATTTTAAAGCATAGCAATTTATGTCGTATTTCTGTAACAGTACGGTTGAATTTCCATTAGTAAAAATTAAAATCCCTTGCCATGCCGTCCGGGTCTGCGTAGGCCATTAGACTTTTTCCAAAAACGCAAAAATTACTTAGGCCGATTACCTCCGCGGACTTCACACTAACATAAACCTTTTTACCACGATCACCAGATGGAAAATATCATACAGTTACATCCTTCATTTGCCATCTCCTGTTTGCAAGGAGGTCTAAAGTCGCGTTTGGCACGACTAAGGCTTCTTCTTACTTTGTACCTAAAAATAAGTATATCTAGCTTAATGCAAGATAATAATGAAAATACGTAGCATCAATGATATTTAATTATTACATATAATATGTAAAAAATATTATTTTTAGTCCATATTTTACTTTTTTTTGAGAAAACTAAGTTTTAGAGTATTTTTGTTTTATACTAAGGAAGAATAAATTCAACAAGTTATTGCTAAGCACCTATCTGGTGTACATTGGCAATGTTCCAAGACATACAAAACACGAGTTTATTTATTGAGGAAAATGTCTTTAGCAGACATTATAATGACAGCTTATTTTATGATAAGCTACGTGAACATCTCCTGCTATGTTCAGTCGATTATTATGAATATTTTTGTTGCTTTTTTAATATTGTTGGTAGCTAAACAGCCTCTCTTTGTAACAGTCAAAACAAATAGTTATTTGTTTTTAAAAGTTTCCGCATTGCTTTATCAATAAAAACCAAGTAAATCAAACATTACGACACACTAAGAGTTGAAAAAAAACCAAGAATAAAATACTTAGAATTTAATTAAAATAAAAATTACAATTTAATTACTTATTTAAATAACCTAAGATCCTATTCGATATTAGAATATGAATGACAAATATTATAATTCAATTTATTACAAAGGTTTGGTATGTGCGTCATATATTGATTGGTCAGCATTGCATTTCCGTCGAACGATGAAGTGTGTTGAAATCGGATGTAGAATATAATATTAAATCAATAAACTATCTATCGCTGAATATGCTCTTCTCCTAGTGTTGCAACACGTAACATCTCCACCCGCAGATCAGCAACTATTTTAGAATTTTCAGAGAAAATGTTGCTGGGACTGGTCCTCCAGGGGTTGCTTCTTCTGGTTCGGTATAGACATGTTCTTTCGCTTGAGAATGTATAGTCTTCTTGCAAAAGCATTTATATCGAATGCTCATAGTTATGATGAGTGCACCTGCACCTACTAATACAATGTAGAAGGGTATCGTTGTATGGTATAATATGTCAGAATGGTTGTGGTTTAACTGGATTGGCTTGCTCACCAGTAACTGATTCTGGATACTGTGTAATCCTCTCAAGTCAACAGATGTGAGGTGAACATGAGTTGTATTTATATCTTCTTTTTCGAAATTGTAGGGGATCTTCATAAGTTTCAAAGGCTGGCCCAATATTTCATCGCTTTCGTTGATGATAGTTAGTTCTTTGGTGCGTAGATAACAATGAACAGGAATAGTGATTAGGTAACTACCCTGTATCAGACTGGAATCTTCTCTGCCGCAGGCTAATTTTATCTTTGTAGGTTGTGGGAATGATAGAACATAATGCTGGTCGTCTAACTTCTCCATGGCTTCCTTGTTTTGTGATACTGTGGTGAATTTGCATGAGTCTTTAAGGGCTTGATTCATGATTAGTTCCTGGATACAGTCAGACTGGGTGCGAATTTGATGGGTTATTTCCTTTTCACAGAGATACCAGTTATTGTACTTCGAGCATTCTGCTTCTATGTACACGAAAGAATCCTCATTGGTTGCTATGAAAGGATGTGCAGGAATAAGGGCTTGGTGATTCCTATTGGGAACTATAGATAATCGATATAAACTATAAATGCTTTTAGACACTATGGGAAATTTAAAGAGTATAACTATTTGCTTGTCACTAAAATAGGAACCTGGTTTAATTACATTATAATATTCTCTTAACTCAAGATCTAATATCTCTTCTTTACTATATATCTTTTCTAACCTATTTAATATGAACTTAAGACTATTTATATCTATCATCGAGTGATGGGTGCTAGATACTCGAATAAAAGCTAAAGTATTCTCTATACTAGTTAACTCTAATCTTAGATCTTCTACATTTTCACTAATAATAGTCAAAAGTTGACCAAACTTTGCATAATTAATTAAGTGGTCTGTTTTGTCAGTAAGGTTTGACAGTGTTTCGAGAGAACTATTAATTTTTCTTTGATTTTCAACTAATTGCATTAAAACATTATTATGTCTAGCTATCCATTCTTTACTGATACTTATGTGGTTATTGAATTCATTTGCTAATTTATCTTGATTATTTTCTAAAGTTTCAATAGCTCTATTGTACTTTAGGGCATCTGTGTAATCTAGATTACCTGTAATGCTCTTAATTACGGACCCAAAACCATCTATCAGACCTCTTTTTACACGATCAGGTTGTAATGAATTTAATTGATTTGAAAGCTTGCCAATTTTGTCAGTAAGATAAATAATTTGAAATTCAAATAATGAGTAAATGTCGTTACTAAGCTGGCTATTGAAAAGTTTAATCTGATTTTGTAATGTATTAATCTGAATCTCAATATTCTGTAAATTAACATATTGAATAAACGTATGATGATGGGTGGTCATTCTTGTAGGTCCAAGTTTGTACGGTAATAAGCCTGGTCCATCGTCCAAACTTTCAATTTTTATCTCCTGTAACCGCGTCTCCTGAATGATCAGCAATAAGAGAGTCCTGAAACAAGTTAGTGGTTTTAGGGGCTCGTTTCAGTCTAGATTTCGCGACGGGCCCTCGTTTTTTGGATGTATAAATGTGAATAGGTAAGTTAGCTAAGACGGTATCATGAGTATATTTTGGGGCGGTCTTCTGTCGATTATCACAAGGGTTTTTAATGAATACTTGTTGCTGAGGGATATATTCTACTTCTTGCTCACGGTCTTTATTTCTATTCTCTATTAAGGCTGTCCTGTTAGCTAAAGATGAATTATTAATAATTTCATAAATCTGTTTCATTTGAGTTCTATGATTTTGCACATATTGCTGTAATAATTGTTGTGTGAAATCTAAGTCTAAAGTATCTCTAGGATCAAAATGTCCTGTTAACAAATCAAACGGCCGGCATTTAGTAAAACTATGTATCGAACTGTTGTATCCAATAAGAGCATAAGGCATAAGGTTAACAACAGGTTCGTCTTTATGCTGTAGTTTTAGGATTCTAATATGTTCAAGAATTGTAGAGTGAAAACGTTCAATGTTACCGTTATCATTAGGTGAATGCGGCAATATTCTATGGTGGTTAATTTTATGTAAACGTGTGAATTCAGAGAAAAGCTGATTAATAAATTCAGTTCCATTATCGGTGATTAAAGTATACGGTACACCGTGATGAGTACAGAATTGTAACAAAGCTTGCAATATGCTTATGGCAGTTCCATCTCTAAGATGATACGCCTGACCGTATTTGGTGAAAACATCGATAAATGTAATGTATTTTTCGCTATGAACTGTGAACAAATCCATATGAACTATTTCGAATGGCTTAGTGGCAGGAGGTACTATATTAAACTGGGGTCTAATAGGTCTCCTATCGTATTTAGCCTGTCCACAAATAATACATTCGTTGATAAATTTTGCTATCTGATCTTTCATTTTTGGCCAGTAGTATTTTCTTGATAAGGCTAAATGACATTCTGTGATTCCGCGATGGTTAGTTTTGCCATCGTGATAATGTTGGATTATCTCTTGTTGACGGAGATATTCCTTAACATTCTCGAGTTCAGTTTTAGCTAATACGAGATTCATGGATGAACTTTTGAACTTATCTTGTAGTACTGGTATGATTGAATACATTCCCAGAGGGGGATTGATTAACAGTGCTGTTTTCACTTTCGGGTTTACATATTCTTTTATGGCTTTAACTACGTCTTCTTCTAAATTAGAAGATGATATTTGGATAGCTATGCGTGTATGTGTTTCAAATGGTTTGGTAACTACAGGCTTACGTTTAACGTCTTCAACTATGGTAAGGCATATCTGCCGGTGAAATTTATTGAGTGGCTCGTCTGTAATGGGTATTTCTAATATAGGATGCTCGAGACTAGTATGAACGGTGGCAGTGGATGAGTGTGTGGATGGTTCTCTTTCTTCTGTGGGACTTGGCATAATAGACCATATTTCTTCTATGAGGGAGGTGGTATCTTCATTATGAATCTCCACCCGGGATAATGCATCAGCATTTGTGTTACATTTACCGCTTTTATAAATAAATGTATAGTCGTATTCGCTAAGTTTTAATCGCCATCTCGTTAACCGCGAATTAGGCTCTTTGATATTCATCATCCACTGTAGAGGTTTATGGTCGGTTAATATTTTAAATTTTCGACCAAATAAGTATGGCCTAAAATATTTAGTAGCCCATACTATAGCGAGAAGTTCTTTTTCTATGGTACTATAGTTGAGTTCACTTTCGTTAAGGGTTCGTGATGCGAAACACACAGGTTTATCTGATCCTACTGTTCCTTGGGATAAAACGGCTCCAATAGCAACGTTAGAAGCGTCAGTGGTTAAAATGAATTCTTTTTCAAAATCGGGATACTGTAATATAGGGTCATTTGTTAATAATGTTTTACATTTTTCAAAACTGTTAATATACTCAGGGTCTAACACTACTTTACGTCCTTTTTTCAAACATTGCGTGAGAGGTTTAGTGACTTTGGCAAAATCGGGTATAAACTTTCTGTAATAACCTACAAGGCCTAAAAATTGCTTAATTTCTTTGGGGGTTTTTGGAATAGGGTATTTCTTAATGGCAATAACTTTATCTGGGTTAGGTTTTATACCTTCTCTTGTAATAATGTGACCAAGATATGCAGTTTCAAGCTTTAAGAATTCAGATTTGTCCATCTGGATCTTAAAGTTTGATTCTCGTAGTCTTTTAAACACTTTTTCTAGGTTTACCATGTGTTCGGCTAATGATGTGGAAAATATAATTATGTCATCGAGATATACTAAGCATATTTCGTTCTGCAAATTTTTAAGGACATTGTCCATAACTCTCTGAAAAGTGGAAGGAGAATTTTTAAGACCCATTGGCATTCTGAGAAATTCAAAATGGCCATGTTCAACGTTAAAGGCAGTTTTGTGAACATCTGAGGGCTCCATTTCCACCTGATAGAAACCACTGGCGAGGTCTAGTGTGGTGAAGTACTGGCACCTACCTAGTTTATCCAGTACATCATTAATATTGGGGATCGGGTACTTATCGTCAATCGTTTTTTCATTGACCTTTCTAAAGTCAACTACTAATCGCCATTTTTGTTTACCTGAGGCGTCTATCTTCTTAGGAACTACCCAGATAGGTGAGCTCCAGGCCGAATGCGATGGTCTTATTATTCCCTGTTCTAACATTTTTGAAATCTGATCCCTAACTTCTTGGCGATGTATGAAAGGATATCGATAACTTTTTGTGTGAACGGGTATTTCATCAGTGGTATTGATTTTATGTTTAATCTGATTGGTAAACGTTAAAGCCTCACCTTCTAAATAAAATACATCACTATAATTTGAACAAAGAGCTATAAGATTGGCTTTCTCTTCCTCATTTAAGTGTTCGGTTCGTAATCGCGATATTACGTCTTTAATTCTATTTTTACTGTAATATTCGGTACGGTTGCACTCAATATTAAATAAACTTGCATGTGCAGGGCGATCTAATGATAATATAATATCATTAGAAGTCGGATTTTCGATTTCTAAATAACCACGATTGTCAATTACATTAGTAATACATTCACGAATAATACAATTGCATATTGTCTGTTCGCTAACTAAGGCTGCACCGTTTGGAGAATCTAATGGTAATCTAACTAATTTGGAAGAGTGCGCGGGTATGATATCCTCGTACAGATTAACATTACACGAGTTATACATAAGAATTGGATTACAAGATGATCGAGTAATTAAACGTTGATCCTTAAGATCAATTTTTGACTCAAACTTAGTTAATAAATCTAAACCTATTAAACCGTCAAATTACTTATGAAAACGATAAACGAATAACTTAATATTATCTGATTCGTTAAACTCCTGGAAACAAGGTAAAGTTATGGAATAATTATTTCTACTTACTGCATGCACGTTGGTAACTTCAAAAGGGTCATAGTTAAGTTTAAAATTTTGGAAATACTTTTCTACAGCCTCTGGACTAATAAAAGACTGATTTGCACCAGTGTCTATTAATAATTTCAAAGGTGGATTTGCTATAGATATATACGGTAATTGACGTTGTGTCTGAATATTTAATTCTATTTTGGCTTTTTTACAGCTGAACCCTTCTGAAAATTTTGCTCAGAGTGGCTAGAGCTAGGTTGAGGTTCATTTTCATTGTCTAAATTACTAACATAATTCGAATTATAATACATCGGCTCAGGATTGCACTCTATCGAGTCGTATGAATTATAATCGTAATAATTATTATCATGTTCATAATATTCCGGCTCGTAATAATACTCAGCTGTGTAATATGAGTCGTCATACGGTAAACATTCATTCATATTCATTTCTTTACTTTTAAAATAATTATTTGGTGGCGGGTTCCCTGACCTACGCCAATCATGGCCTGATATTAAAGGTTTTGGTGTAAAAGATTGTACACCGCTCATGGGTTTCGGACCCTGGTTCTGTGGGGGCCCGTTCCTATGTGGTAAACGGAAAACATTACTATGGGGATTATATGATTGTGGTAATGATCGGAACATCTGTTGAGTACGTGTGGGCATGCGGTATTGTGACTGCTGAGGCATATTAGAATTAAATTTAAACGGTTGAGGTGAAGGTTGCATGGGCTTAGTACCTACTGGTGCTGGCCAGTTCGGAACCGGACTGGAAAATTGATGAGAACGTGGATGTATAGGATTACTATGATATAAAGGCGGGTTATGGGTTTTATGACTACTAGATGGCTTCTGAAATTCACTACGTTCTTGCAAGTAAATTACATTTAATTCTTCTTGAACATATTCGAGTGCCTTTTCTATGGTGTCTGGACGCATACACCGTATACGGGACCCTAATGGTTCTTTTAAGCCTTTTACAAAAGCCTGCATAGTAACCTTTTTATAGAGCGTTCGCTTCGCTTCAATTGTAGTAGGAATCATTTCATGTAACGTTACGTAAGTAATAATCGTACTAAACAACGTTTGGCAATGCTCGTAAAATTCCTGAGGGGTTCTACTACCCTGAGTCGCTAAAGAGAGGTCTCTATACAGTGCGGTTTCATCCCTCTGGTCTGAAAAATTATTTATAAGTGCCGTCCTAATGCCTTGCCAACTATCTGGTATCCCATTAGAATTAATTGTGCAAGCGGCGGAACCTTTTATTTTATTTAATATACCATTTATTAAACATAAGTTAACTAATTCATTGCCCGGTGCGGCTAAAACATACTGTTGTACGATTTGATCACATATTTTAATGAATCTAGTCAAAACGTTTGGGTTCCCATCGAATTCTGGAACCATACGAAGGGTTTTATAGATGGTATCCGGATCGTGGGCCATCTTACAAGTGTTAATTAAACTATCACTATCTAAATCTCTATTAATATCTATAGTATTCCAGCGAGCCGTACGCGATGCAGGCTCCCGGGACTTATGATCTTTCGGATGAAAAATCTTGAAGGAAAGGAATCACTTAGGAATAAGGGATAAGCAACACAAGAGTAATTCTTAAAGTGTACTTACATAAATTTCATTCTGGTTCTCGTGAATCGAAGGCTGGATTCCTCCACCGAAGCTGCAGCTGGTCCGTAGATTCGGATACTCGAAGATGGAGCTTGATAGCCACCCGGGTGACTCGCGAACGCGGATATCGATATGAGAGTTCCCTAAGGTTCGCGAACCGGCCCGCGAGTATCCTACCGACTGCGCCAATTACGTTAGCTGCACTCGGAGAGTTGAAAAAAAACCAAGAATAAAATACTTAGAATTTAATTAAAATAAAAATTACAATTTAATTACTTATTTAAATAACCTAAGATCCTATTCGATATTAGAATATGAATGACAAATATTATAATTCAATTTATTACAAAGGTTTGGTATGTGCGTCATATATTGATTGGTCAGCATTGCATTTCCGTCGAACGATGAAGTGTGTTGAAATCGGATGTAGAATATAATATTAAATCAATAAACTATCTATCGCTGAATATGCTCTTCTCCTAGTGTTGCAACACGTAACACACTTAAGATGGGATGAGTTACTGTTAGTGTGATCTATCATCAAACAACTTACATTGTCTTGGAAAAACATAACGTGAATTAAAGTTATATAAATCTAAAAAATATTAACGATTCATCTTATTTATATCGATACGATGAAATATTCATAGTTATAAGTTAATGTTTTTGTCCAAACGATGACACGATCGACGATCATGACATGCGGTCTATTAAAACACATTGACTTTATTATTGTACGCCATCAGAGTGAATATGTAAAGTCCCGCCCCAGTAATAATTACTTTCACAATATCATACTCATCTGCTTGACAGACTAAATGTCTGAGTTGAACCACATTTTGTTTGGCCATCGGCGACGAGGGAAATCATAGTCCGGCTCGTTTATTATTCATGACCGACGCCCGCGGATTTCATTACGACACACCCGCCCCTCAGGGGGTAGGTTTGACACCTTATTACTTTTGACTGACTGTTTTGCTTATGGCTCTTTAATTGGGATGATTTTGGACATTGTTGCTTTTTTTTCATTTCACGCTCTGAATTTCTAAAATATATTTGGTTATGAATTCTTTTTCTTACAAACTGGAAAAGTTTTCGCTGTAATTATAGGTATCTTTCTCTTCCTGACCTCTTTAAGAATGCTATGTTTACCAGAATTATTAGTACGAACGTTACAGAGTCAACATTTTCTGATCGCTGTCGTAAAATTTATAGCTCATACCTACAAATAAATTCAATTTAAATAAAATACCATTTTGTTTCATCAACAAAATTTTACGATGAAATAATCAGTTAACCATTTTGAAATAAATTAAATATCTTTTTCATTAAGTATTACGCGGAATATAATTATGTAGAAAATTGTAACAATAACGAGACGACAAAGGCTGTCAGAAATCATATAACCTTTCTCAGTGAGCAGGGGTTAACTCGTGTTAAGCCTCCTACAAATGTGTGCCACCTGATTACATTCACTTTACTCGGAGTATTAACAAGAAATATAACTTTTTATGTTAACATTTAGGCAAATACTTTTGTTTTACAGTGCAGAACAAAAAGGGCCATTGTGCGATATGAGACAGCTTATAATTAGTATAAAAAGTTAGAAATTAACTGTCAGATAAAACCAATTTAATTTTTATATTCACATAATTTTTGTGTACAGATATAAAAAAAATATTTTAAAATTAATGTTCTTTAAGATAATTCGCTTTTGTTTTCATAAAAATTTAAGACGCTAAAAAAATATAACATATATTTCTGCCCATGTTATTTCCTTCTCACATAGTAGTAAGTAACTATTTCTCATTTGAAAGATTATTTTAAGCAAAGTTATAATATTCAAATTTGGACCAAATAACCAATTTCGATAAGCAGTCATGTGTACCAATTCACATTTTAATTAACATTCGATGACAATACAACACAGCTGTTGTATTTCTACATGATCGCACAAGAAATACGTTTGAACAACAACATTCACTGACTTCGGAACAGGTTTCACAATTAAATACACGACAAACATCGACACAGTCAAACTGATTAATTGGATTAAAATTGAAACAGTTAAAAAGGATGAGTTACTCCACTACAGAGTTTGAACTTACTTTAAAGTTTTATGTTGGATCATTCTTTAAGCCTTTTTTGAGTGGACGTAATAAAACGATGTACAAAATTCGTTGCGAAATTTTTTGTAAATTACAAAAGGCAAAACATTGCTCATCTAGATTTTAACATAGCTTAGCAATCTCGGTTAATTACTAAAAAAAATACTAATTTTTATTGTATATAATAAAAAAAATACTAATTTTTATTGTTTACACATTTTCAAAATATAGAAAACAACTAGTCAACGAGCCTACGATGGCTTATTCAGTTGCAAATCTTAGAAGTTAGTCGAACATTAAACAATTAGACCAAAAAGATCGTAAAAGATTTTATTTTATAAAGTAAGAATTGATTTAAAAAAATATGATTGTATAAGGCACTCTATGTCTGTTGATGGACGGACTTTATAACGCTTTTTTCTTAACGCTTTTTCTCTGAGAAAATATACATAGTGGTTTTTTTATTAATAGGTCTTATGTAGAAAACACGTTGCTTGTTACACACATGTACTTAAAAAGTTGAAATCTAGCCTAAGTCTACAAATTATATTTATTTTCTTTAATGGGTTCTAATGTAACGTGTTTAATCTGCACTGCACTCAGTCTAATGAGTGCCCTGAATTTGGACCGAACAAATGAAGGCACATTTAACAGCAAAGCAAGGAAAAACTTTTTTTAAAGTAACGTTACAAAGTTAAGTAGAAATTCCTTTCTCAGGGAGCGATGTCACTGACACACGGTGTGCGTTAAAGTTGTTAATTAAATAATATTCCCTACTCGTACGTATATTTCGTTTTACAATACACAAAATCGCCGTGATGACGCATTATTGTAAGGAATATTTGAGAAAAAGCCTCTTAACTACATAAAGGAAAAGAAAACGCTTATCAATAGTAATACTACGTATAGTATATAACTATACTACATATACTTGTAGTTTAAAAGTCTGTCGGTGTATGTGGTCAAATTTCAAGTAATTATTGTGTGCAGTAACCACTAACCCATTTCCACTGCATATGGCCTTGTTTAATTAAGGACGTCATTCGATGTGATGCCATTATCAGAGGATGAATAAGAGGAGGTAGAGTAATGAGTGACAGTCCACTCTAGCAGAATCTAGTTTGAATTCTACAGATAATTATGAACATTACGAGTATAAACGGATGAAGAATTGGAATTTATTATTATTGACAAAAGGATTGAATAATTTATTGATAATAAAAGATACTCGGTCCTACAGTCCCACCGTTTTAAAGTCTATAACTTAATTTATTTAAGAGACTAAATATTTTTATCATGGTATCTATATATCTATTTAAGTGATTTAATTATGAAGAGAAACTTAACAGTTTTTATTTAATGAAATGTTTGAACATTCTTTTATGTAACATGTTTATTACATACTAGCTGACCCGTGCCCACTTCGTTGGGCGGGGCGAAAAAAACGCTTCTCTTTTTAAAACATATTTCATTACTGCTCCTCTCTTATTAGTCATAGCGTGATACTATTGGTATAGCCTATGGCACTCCCCGATAAATGGAATAATTAACACAAAAATAATTTTAAAAATTGGTTCTGTAGATCCAGAGATTACCCCCTACAACGTCACAAACACACAAACTTTACCTCTTTATAATATTAGTATAGATTAGTATAGAGTATTATCCATGTAACGATGGATTAAGAATACATGGTATTAATCAATAAACCAATTAGCCTATCGCAGTCCACTGCTGGACAAAATGCCTCTCCTAACAAAGGCCACAGAACAGGGTCCTCCGCCCTTCGAATTTAGTCCGACCAAGCGATCTTTTTGAGGTAGAATTAATTTATAGTACATACTTACAGGTATTTTACTCCGTGTAGGGACAGAGTAAGAATATAATATGTCACTACCCCCTCTCATTCCATGAGTGTCGTAAAAACCGACTAAGGGACTATCCGTGAATATTATCTTTACGAAATAAAAAGAAGGAAAACTTGAAATTAAACCCCATACCAATCCGTCTGGCCAGCGTGGTATTAGTAGGCCAAGTATCCCTCCGTTACGGGAGGAGGCCCGTCCCTACAGTGGAACATTAATGGGCTGTTATGATGATGACAGGTATTTAAAATAAAAATAAAAATCTTACTCCAACCAAAATGTTGATACTAAGAAAATTCATCTATACTATACTAACATCGCGTTAGACAGATATTTTACGTTAGTCGCGCATTATTTTAAAACTGAGATATCTTTCAAACTAATAATCGGATCTCATCGCTGTAAAGGTCAATTTTGTTTAAAATTAAATAAATATAATGATTAACGTATTTATTTTGATAAGGGTCGATACCATATACACAAAATACCTTTACAAACAATGCATTTCTTTAAATCAAATTTGATTATTATAAAAAAGGTCGTAGTGAGTCAACCTTAGAAGATAGATATATGCTATCGTTGACTTAATTGTAAAACTTTTTTAAAGGTACAATTCTTTAATACATCATTTCAGTATATCTCCAGACGTTTAAGCAGCAGAAGCAAAATAAACGTTTTTAAGCGTCCCTTTTATAAACATATTTCATTACTGCTCCGCTTCTATAAGTCATAGCGTGATAATATATAGCCTATGACACTCCCCGATAAATGGACTATTCAACACAGAAAGAATTTTTTAAATCGGTTCAGTAGATCCAGAGATTACCCCCTACAACGTCACAAACACACAAACACACAAACTTTACCTCTTTATAATATTATATAATATATTATATATTATTATATTATATATTATATTATATATATAGTATACTTAGGTTATTTGCAATGAATAAATCTGTAATTACTAACAGAAGTCAAGTCAAAATTAAAATGGTAATTGCTTTTTAATTAGATAAATTGCTGTCTGAGTCTGAGCGAATGCGGTAACAAGGTTAATAAGTTGATAAGCTTACAAAAACCTTTGTATGCGACAGTTAAAAAGTAATGTCATAATAATTCACCTAAGAATCGTGTTATAAGAAGAATAAACTAGTTATCACGGCCTTGGTGACATGGCTTATTCATACAACTCACGGCTGCGGAGCATGTGGACCAGGGTTCAAGTCGATCAAAACATTAACAATTTTTTTAAACTCTTATTTAAAAAGATATTTATAAAATTATTACTATATTGTCTGGTTGTAAAACCTTAGGCAAGAGTTATTACCTAGATAGCATTCATAAAACTAATTAATTAATACATTTTATTTTGTTCAGTGATGGACGTTCCATGGGAGGCCAGAGTGCAATCTTCGCATGGTGTGACCGGCGGCGCAGCACTCCTCACGTGCACGGTGCCCTCCACCGTCAAGCATCACGTCACTGTCACCAGGTGGTTAAAGGATGGAGCTGTTCTTGCACCTCTAGCAGCTGAAGCTGGTGAGTCACTTACATTGATTTTAACTATACTATTGATTACATTTTGTAGTCCACTGATGTTTGTTCTGAGACCAGAAGTGTCCGTCACTTCTTTTATAAAAAAAAACCCCGGAATAAAAAATACAAGGAAAAGATCAACTTCCACAACATCGATAATTCGTAAGTGTTTACCCATAATGTAATAGAAGTTATGAAACAAGACTCACAACTAAATAACTTCTGTTCATTGAATAACCGTGAATAACAGGACAACACAAAAAGTTTTCCCATAAATGAGAACTGTTGCTTCATTCGTATGATAACAATAGAGGATGTATGGCCAAACATATTTTTAACACAACATGAGGTTAACTTCGACAGATACACTCTCGTCTGGAAAGTTTCCAACAAACACCAAGCGTGGAGCTTATAAAATCGAAATTAATTTCTACGAAGAGGCGAAATGACCGATTATTGCTTTGGAAAAACGAAAATTAAGAATTTTTGTTAATCCAAGTGTAGGGAACGGCTGTCGGCGACAGGAACAAGGCAGTGAACTTGCTTTATGAGTTCCGAGTTCTCGATTAAAAGTGGAAAATTCGATTAATGTTTTCATTTAGGGACGGTTTCGCTCTTTTCGATTACTGTGCGACGTAATGACTCATTCAACTTCTCAGAGTTTTTTCCGTAAGATTGTGTTTTGAACTGATTTTATATTATTTTGTTCATAAAACTTTGCGAGTGATTCTGACAACACAGCTGATTGTTTTGTTTTACTTTTTAAATTAGTATTGTGTGTAGCAAACATTGAGTGGTATATGTGCCTCTACATCCAGACTGTTTTAAGCTTGTTTAATCTGCGGCTTTTGTGAGCTTACAGTGGATGGGTTTACAGGAGAATGAATATTGCACAAGCCATCCAATACAGGCCACTAGTCCTGCTTACGTATCGTTTACATATCGAGATGCAAAATGTGCTTAAAATGTATGTAATCTTTGCATTGGGTTTACAAATAAAATTTCAAATGTCTTTGTAGTAATAATATAGATAGACACAAAAGTGTCTGTAATGCAAGCATTTTTAGTTGTTTGGATGCCCAATCACAAAAGTGTTTCCTAATTCCTTATTACGTATCTGTCCATATTAAGTAAAAATCCTCTTTTAACAGTTTAACAATATTATGACAACAATATTCAATTTTGCGCAATGCAGTAATTATCAGTGGAGAGACGAGCCGCCTCAATCGATTTAATTATTACAGGCTCGTGTCCAGTTTGGTCCGTTTGACGCTTGCTGCACTGACACATAACAATACGGACCGTGTGAAGAACGTAAATAAATAATAAACACTTATCAATACTATTTTTAGACAAACAGGAATTGCATGATATACGTTCGTTCTTATCCAAGGAGTGATTAGGGGTACATTCTGATCATCATCATCATTCCCCTGCCCTTATCCCTTTTTTTTGGTGTCGGCGCAGCATGTCTTCTTCTTCCACATATAAAAAAATTACAAATATTCTAATCTCAAAGTTATCGTAAGACCCGACTTACTTAGTCGCCTAGCCTTTGTGGCCAGCGTATGTAAATATTATTCAAGCCAAGTATTTAACCCATATGCGACGAATATCCGTCCTTCTACTACTGCAATATTTATGGACTTTAAAGATTGGTACGCACACTTTTAAAAACTACGAGTATTTAACAAATTAACTTCAATTTAATACCTACATACAAAATGCTTTTAACATAAATTAAATCCCAGTAACAGTATGCTGACAAATTATTCCAGTTCTTACCTTGAATGAAAATACGAGTAAGAAGAAATTCTTTTGACTCTAAAATCGTTGAACCATTTACAATCCAACTATTTAGTCCAGCCCGTACAGCTCCGTTGTCCTTTAATAAAGAAGAGCAGGACAAATTGAATAGAACTCTCTCAATTGTCGGCGCGCGGCAATAAGATTCAAACTTTACGTAAAAGTTAAGCAGCGCTAATGCAAGTTTAATGTCCGCTTTTGATGCAGTTCGGGAGAATTACCACTCTGTGTTTGAACAGATAAACTCAAACTTTCTAGATGAGAGCTTCTGCTATTATAAATAACCTTTCATTAGTTATTTATATTATTTTAACAATTGCCAAATTTTGTACAGAACTTAAAAGGAGAAGGAATACAATTTAAACATACATAGTATCAAAAGGCTAGTAAATTCAATCTATAGACGGAAACCTTATGCACATTGTGTCACGGCTGGCCAGACTATTCAGTATACGTGCCAAATTCTTGTTTTCTCGCATAATTAAAATCAGTTTAGAAATCATTATTTTAGTGATATATGAAAATACCTCTTACTTATAACGGTGATATGAAGCTTTTCGAACCATCTATCAGACCAATAGAATACTGTAATGCATCACACAAAAATATAATAACTAACATAATAATACTATTTCTCAGCCAAAATACTTAACCATTTCCACAAGAAAAGGGCTCTAAGACTTAATAAAAAGCGAGTAATTTGCACCTTCTAGTGGTGCAGGCCAGCTGCTTCGCGACAAAGTTGACAGTTTCGCCGGCGTTTATGTAGATTACCCGCGCGCTTGATTTAATATCCGTCCGTTGGTGGTTGAGCAAATTACTCTTACAGTTTCAGCTACAATACATTGTTCAATATAGTTTTTAAACGACATTTTATCATCTATATAATATCATACCATTACATTATAATCTTTATCACGAACAAAATAGCATTAATCATTAAATTTCTGATTCAATTCGAAACAATAACGCTGACCATATTTTCAGCTTCAGCTACATTATACCTTAAACGTTGATTGATTGAGACCAAATAGACAACATAGAATCTTGTCGACAAGACACCGTTGAACTCTTTCGACTTTATATTTAGGTTAATATTAAACAAATTTATTTAAATTAAAAGACTTGATCATACGTCATCCATAATAAGTTCACGTAAAGCTTTGACGTAATTGTAAAATAATTTATTTATCAGTCGATACACGTGACATTTAAAATAACATCAGCTCTTCCTCACGTTTTTATCTTACAAGGAACAATTTTTAAATAATAATTACAAACATACATAAACCTTAATTAACATTACACTGATTATGTCAAATTCTAATTTTACGTTCATTGTCAATGTCGATCCGTTCATTCAAAAATAATAAAAGTTAATTAGACAACCTTTAGAATACGAACTTTGTAAAGAATTCTCGGAAGAAATTTTCAATGCAAATGTTTTAGTAGAATAAGTACTTACATGTTTATTGAATACTGAATAATATCAGACAGTATTTAAATAAACAATATTATTTTAGGGTAATTTGTGGTGTAGAATCAGTTTTAATATGACTGTATTGTGGACGAATAGTGGTAGTAATAAGTCATGAGCTTGCAACATTTACTGCAAGCGTCATTAAACGCATCTCGCTCAACTGAGTTTCACTACTTTCCGCAATATAAACAGCTAATATATTCTGTTTTAAATTAATGTTTCACTTCCTTTAGGAATTAATATACTCTGATTTTAATATCTTCGGTAAATTGCTAAAGTTCTACATACAACAATTTTTACATTTAAAAACTTTTTTCCATCAAGTACCTACTCCTAACTAATATTAGCGGAATAATAATATAGGTAAAAGTAAAGAATTAAAATGTCTGTTACACTTTACAATACGATTATTCGGTAACTTTTTAACTTTGTTTTTTTTTACGTGTTGAAAGCTAAACAAAAACAAGTGTATTAAAACCACAACATCAAAAATCTTTTGTCAAGGTCTACAAATAGTTTGCCACGACCTCTTGGTTTCGATATTAAGGTTATGAGTATAATACGCGTTACACAAATTGCTTGGCCCGCATTCCTTAACCAGTATATTTAAAAGGTTCATAGGTATCTGTTATATTTACGATACATAGTACGATTTCACTGTTCATATTTTTACGTTGTTCATTAAATAATAATACTAATTTCTACAAATTACAACCCTCACAACGTTATTACCATCTATTATCTACTTCATTATAGTCATTGAGCTAACATTAAATAGTTTAATGGGTCTCTTAATTACGTAGAGTACACATTGTTTAATTAAATACCTCGTTAGAGAGAATTACCTAAATCATTTCGATCAATCTTACCTCGGATACAATCTCTTGTTTATCTGTTTTGAGTTCAAAATACAACAATGTTGATTTAAATGTAGATTTTACTGATCTTATCAATCTACAACAGACGTTTTGTTAAACAAGTTGTGTGTCTTTCCTAGGGCGTTCTTAGTTCAAACTTTTACGTATAAAAGGGTTGATTAAAAGAAGTACCTAGTGTAAGTCTTAATGTTTATAAAAAAGGTCTGTATACGAGTATATAGATTCATTTAACAGCTTCAATTTTATCGTTATTTGAATGTTAAGCTCGTACATAAAACAAGTTAAGTCTGCGATAAAGGATCAGTTAATTTCCAACGACATTGTTGTCTTTACGAAGAACCTTTTATGTTTTTAAGACCCTTGAAATTTTGCTGATGACACGATTAGCTTCAGTATGGATGTTATGTTGCCTTTTTATCCATTATAGGGTAAATGGATTTTTAGCTGTTTCCTGACGATGTCACGTTGTTTGTGTTATGGTGCTGAAATTTTATAATAGGATCACGCTTTTCTCTTCAACGAAATGGTTAGTATCATTTATGAGTATGAGTCATCTTTAATTGATTTATTATTAGTCAGTAAAAGATTCATTGTAAAAGATTAATTGCAAATATGTATGTACTAAAATAAACACGAGTGAATAATATTGTGGCCAACCCGAAATAAAAGCCATAAGGTTAAGAAATAAACTCAATTTAAACCATTTCATTGTTCTTTGAAAAACATAAAACTTGTACTCGGACTGAGCCAAGAACCTACTACATTCTATTGCATCAACAAGTAAGTAACCTACATCTTTCTTTAATGTTCGTGGCTGTGATTTCTATGAAAACTGTTGTTGGCCTGCTCAGAATTAATGAATATATTTAAGATATTTATAATCACTCATAATCACAATATTTTAATATTTCACGCGGAAGACTGCGCTAATTTCTTCAACATTGGGCAGTTTGTCACTTTATTAGTATGTAAAAAAATAGATTCCTGATTATCTTTTAAAAATACATTTTAATAAAGCTCTATCATAACGTTTTGGAGTAACGTTTCATTATTGATCTGCGTCTGTTCTGTACATGTCGAAGGTTTTTATACGCAACAAATGTTTAATTCATCCGGGTCCTACCATTGATTAATTAATTCGGTTTCCGATTTGTTGTAATGCGTCAAGTAAAGGTCAGGATAAAGATACCTTTTTAGGTAAAGGTTCTTACTGAATGATTACAATCGAACCTTTTTAGATAAATACATTCATTGAGAGGAAAAAACATGGTTTGATTTGTCCATTTAGGACTTACTACTTATGAATTAAAGGAAATCAATATTTACAAATCCTACAATATATTATTCTTGTTGCAGTTGTAGAAAAAATAACTTCTGCAGTAGGTATATTTATAGGTGTGTATTAAAGAAATTCCTAGGTACACCGTGTTACTGTGTTATGCCAGAAGGGTACTAACTAGTGAAATGACAGGACTACGAAACGTAACTTAACAAGTTATCGGTAGGGTAGAAAGCTGCAGCTTTGCTGTGCTCTACCATTGCTGATGTTTATGAGTGAAGGTTACCTTATCATTGCAAAACTAAAAGTTCTACAACATTGCTTGTTTACATTTATGCAATTTATTACCAAGTTGGTCAACAAAATAGCTTATTTATATGACAATGACAGACTGATTCAGCAGACTAATAATGGTTTCAAGGGGACCATTAAACAGTCGACAATATAAGACAAAGCGGCTGGTAGCAAGTATCCTCCGGTAGTCAGGCATTTAGAATTCATTGAAAAACTCCGCCTGAAAGTTATCTGATCGTAAACGGTGACGACCGGCGCAACGCTTTCATGGACACTTGTGTACGCAAGTGCTATATTTAACCAACACTAGGTTTGGATACATTTTAATACTGCATCCGCTGCCGCAGGGAAATAAATAGCCTCTCTTTCTAAGTAGCTTATTTTATTTTTTAATTCGTTAGGCACTGGGGTAATTAGAGTTTATAAGTATAATATTTTGATGTACCTTATCTAACAATTTGTTTAATCCTTTCGCGCGTTATGTTTATTTATCAAAAATTAAATCAAGTTTTTCTCTATTTAAAAAAAAAGTAATAAATTGTGTGTGCGTATGTTTTACAAAGTGAACAAAGTTATATTTGTGACTATTTTGCAGCAGCAAATTTTTTAGTTCAAATACATTTAAAAAGTGTTTCATATTTACTAAAACCTATATGAATTGCAGGTTTTGTATTTTACATATTTTACACTGCATATTTTAAAACAGGATTTTTTTCTGTCAAAGGGATTTTATATATCAGGATAAGCTTACAAATGTGCTAACTTTTTATAAATGTGTAAAACTAGGTTTGTTCGAAATAAATAAAAAAAGTTGTAAATTATTATCTAATATCAATAAATGCTGGATTGGTATTTAGTAAAATCTATTACGATAGGATTTTTGTGTAAATGACATCATGTATTACAAATAGAATTTGTTACTAGGTACTATTAGGTTAGTACATTCTGTCCCTGTAAAAAGTTTAATTTTAAATTCAATTCCGCTTTACTCTTGGTCTATTTATTTTCTACCTGCTTTTCTCGACATTCAAACACCTTTGTGCTCGTCTGTCCGACACAAAGAGGACGTCGTCGGTCAAATGGTGTCACCCCCCTCTATAAATGGGTAAGTGCACTCGATCGAAGTTGTCTCCTAATTTCAAAGTCATGAGCATTTCACTACTAACTCCTCCCCCTTCCCCTCCAGCCACCTACTTCACATCCTCTCACGTCGTCACTCAAGCAACTTCCTATAGGAGGTGAATGTTGATGGATGACTGAAACTAAATGCAGTTTAATCAAATAGAAAGCCAGTTTGTAGTAAGGCAATGTCGGGGTTTGACCCATATGACATTGTAACTGACTCAATCCTAATAAATTGTTGTCGTTAAACGTTTGATCTGTGGCTTTGTTTGGATAGAAAAGTTTTTAGCATCGATGTCTGTACCTGTGTAACGCATTGTAGTTTGGTAAGTAAACTGTAAATCCATGTTTCAATATTCTAGCCTAAGTGCACCTTTTATTATTAACATCACAACTTAACTTTATTCGTATAACAAAACAAGGTGTTATGTTAGCCACTTAATAATAATAATGAAAGTTATAATATTAATTTGACTAAAAACAATTTCCAGAGTTTATTTTAGCAATTTTCATAGCCACAATAGAATAATTATTGGTATGGGGCAATGCGTCTGTTAATAAAAGTTTATTTATTCTGGAGAAAATATAATCATAAAACGCATTCTAAAACAATTAACTATAGGTACTACTGCTACCATAATTAAAGGAGAAAGAACCAAAACTTTTAAGGTTGATTATCAGTATTCACTACCACTCATAAAAAATAATCAATGTTTGATACAATGGCAAAAACAAACTCGGCCAAGTCACGCACACGGTGATTCAATGACTTAGCAAGAACAGAAATGGTTAATGATAAATGAAACAAGCTTAGGACAATACCAAAGGGAGACAGTTAATTCAAGAGTGGTCCTTCGACAGTTCGTGTAAGGCCAACTAGGTCTCAGAAGAGCTTTACTACTGCGCGCCAACTAACTCCGACGGCTTGAAGTTGTGGCAAATAGCTGCGTAGTTACGAAAGGACAGAAAGCGGGTTCTTTATTTGTTCGTATACAAGCGCGAACTTCTTTGAGTACCTAATTTCAGGGCGGCCGAGTTTGTTGGCGCGTAATGTACGCAGTCTAACTAAATAGGAAGATTTTTGTTAATAGTTCTTTTACGTTTTTCGCAGGTGGTCGATACATAGTCGGTGGCAGTCGCAGCGATATTCTAGTGGTACGCGACGCTAGACCCGATGACGCCAGCACATACTCTTGCGAAGCACAGCACGCGCTCACCGGAGAAAAGCGAAGAAGTTCACCAGCCATGGTCACTGTATCACGTTAGTAATATATTTTTTTTATTCTATGACATGCCATAAAATAGTAATAAGTAAAAGTGTGTAATTTTGTTAATATTAAAAATACTATAACTTTTTAAATATTCGCGCGCGTAAATAAAATGACTACAGCTCACAAACACCCATTAAGCCATGCGTATTTTTTTATTAAATTAATACTGCTGTAAAATATTGTAATTGAAAAATATAATTGATTTGGAATGCCAAATAAAAAGACTGTTTTTTTACTGAAACGTTTAATTTACTGCTATTTTCTATTCTCTCCATTTCCTAAATGAAAAATTGGGATTTTTTTATAATAGTATGAATAAGATAAAAGCTGAATCAGCTCATGTCTCCAGAATAATAATTATGTTATTAAAATAATAAGTAAAAATATGTTAAAAGTGTTAATTAAAACTTTATTATTTTTACAAGCTAATAATTAATTGTCTATAATATTTAAAAAATAATTAGTTCGTACGTAATAAAAAAAATACACTGGCAGAATGGGTTTCTTTCGTTGGAGTCACTTAATATTTTTTTTTGCAAAAAGCGCGGTTAGAAATAAAATTGGTATCGCTATAATTATAATATTTTATTTTTTTACAAAACCCTTTCATGCGTTTGTCGTTTATTTATTTGTCTAAAATATGGTTAAATTTAATTATTTATTGTAGATGCGACTTCAAGTATGGCTCCAAGAATGCTGACTGTATCTGAAGACGAGATGGTGCCGCAAGGAGGTGATATCCGCTTAGTGTGTTGCGCTATTGGAAGCCCCCCACCAACATACAGGTAAACACGCACTTCGTCCACGATTTGTCCTCAGCTTTTTTCGCCTACAATCGTGCTTAACATCATAAGTCATTTATCTGCGTCACTGACAAAAAGAGAAAAAGAATTGCTGTTAACCGCTTGAATTTGGTGCTTTATATCCACGTACTACCTACGTTCCACTTAAACTAGTCTGTTATGGCTTTGAATAGCATAAATATAATTTAATTCCAGACAATTATTTTTCGCATCTTGCCGGTAAGCAAGTTAAATACCATATTTCCGGTATAGTTGTACACGTTGCATAGACTAAAAAATGTTTAATTAAATATTTTGTCATTCCGTGGTATAAACAGTGTATTACTCAGTAATCATATTACAAATATCCTTATGTAGTCATCAGATTATTATGAGCTCATGGTTTAAATTTATGGGTTACGACAAAGTATTAAAGTTCTTTTAGGTATACAACGGAAAATATAAATATTCAGTAAATAAACAGAAGATTCAGACTTTAACAAAACACATTCATTTTCATCTTTACAAAGATTAATCACTTTGCTGCACTCTTAGAGTATGAAAGAAAACAAAGTTTAAGCTGATAAGCGGTCTATCTTCCTTCAAGTTTTCCAAGTAGGATTACAGCATAATCCCTCAAGACTAAGTAAAATTATACAAGCTGCGAATCTTTAAACTTAATATGAAGCGCTGCGTGCTACAGTTTTGTTTATTAAAAAACTTTTACATGCTTAATATTATTAACGTAGAGACATTGTTATTGTAATACTTGAAGAGCAACTATTTTATATTTTTTTTATTGTATTAGTTAATCAAATTGGGTTTTAACAGTAACTTCACAATTACAATTTTGAACTAAATCTTTTAATTTTTTTGACCGTCACATGCCAATCTTGGTTACATTCATGAAAATTTACTAAATATTTTACACATAAGATGTTTCCAACGCGTATTTCCCTTTCCGTGTTCAGTTGGCGACTAAAACCAGCACGGTTTTGTATTACTAACCAACTCGACAAACCCGTGCTGAATTGGCGTCAACTGAGCACGCTTTTGCGATCAAGCAACATTATAAACGTTTTACAAAACAGCGTACGGCTGAATCAAACACGGTTTTTTATTAAGTATGGAATTCAACTACTCCGTGTTCAATTCGCATCAACTGTCTTTGTAACGAGTGGCGCTAGGTGATGTTTTACAAATTAGTGTGTAGTTGAACTGAATACAGCAAGGGTAAGGGTAAAGGGTAAGGAATGAATTATTTTTGTTTATTTATAAATATGTACTCTATCCTAATTTGTATATTTATATAGGTATTTATACCTTCTTATCTATACTAATATTATAAAGAGGTAAAGTTTGTGTTTGTGTGATAGTGTGTTTGTGACGTTGTAGGGGGTGATCTCTGGATCTACTGAACCGATTTTAAAAATTCTTTCTGTGTTTGATAGTCCATTTATCGGGGAGTGTCATAGGCTATATAGTATCACGCTATGCCTAATAGGAGTAGAGCAGTAATGAAATATGTTTATAAAAGGGACGCTTAAAAACGTTTATTTTGCTTCTGCTGCTTAAACGTCTGGAGATATACTGAAATGATGTATTAGAGAATTGTACCTTTAAAAAAGTTTTACAATTAAGTCAAGGATAGCATATATCTATCTTCTAAGGTTAACTCACTACGACCTTTTTTATCAAATTTTATTTAAAGACATGCATTGTTTGGAAAGGTATTTTGTGTACATGGTATCGACCCTTATCAAAATAAATACGTTAATCATTATATTTATTTAATTTTAAACATAATTGACCTTTACAGCTATGAGATCCGATTATTAGTTTGAAAGATATCTCAGTTTTAAAATAATGCGCGAATAACGTAAAATATCTGTCTAACGCGATGTTAGTAAGTATACTTAGATGAATTTTCTTTAGTATCAACATTTTGGTTGGAGTAAGATTTTTATTTTAATTTTAAATACCTGTCATCATCATAACAGCCCATTAATGTCCCACTGCAGGGACGGGCCTCCTCCCGTGAAGGAAGGATACTTGGC
This sequence comes from Schrankia costaestrigalis, assembly GCA_905475405.1. Lineage (NCBI taxonomy): Eukaryota > Metazoa > Arthropoda > Insecta > Lepidoptera > Erebidae > Schrankia > Schrankia costaestrigalis. The sequence continues at coordinate 23,278,330 of FR997827.1, read as the reverse complement.
CTACTAATACGTATAACTATCACTAGACTTCCCATCATAGCTAAGTATTTCAAAATCTTTGGTAATTTCGCTAAAAATCCTTTTAAACTCTTCCATTATGCACTACCAATGAAAACAATATCAAACACGTAAGCGTTGACAAACGGGTTCATACGCGATGCGCGCCAAATGCCGGCTAGCCTAAGTACCTACTTCGCGTGCCGCGATTTATTGCGAACATTTCCGAACATTCTCTTCGGATTGTTCGGAAATGTTCGCACACGATTTTGTAAAACGTTTGGTAACGTTGCTTGATCGCAAAATCGTGTTCAGTTGGCGCCAATTCAGCACGGGTTTGTCGAGTTGGTTAGTAATACAAAACCGTGCTGGTTTTAGTCGCCAACTGAACACGGAAAGGGAAATACGCGTTTCCAACCACGACTTGACTTCATAAATATTCCACGTACCTTTACGTGTAGACTGTAAAGGAGATGGAAACTTCTGGGCTAAAGCCTGTACATTACTGTACAGGCTTTAGCCCAGAAGTTTCCATCTCCTTCAAAAAAAATTATCTTGGATTTCAGGTTGCCAAAACTAACAAAAGATTTAGCACGATACAAAAAGTGTGAAGCTATAAATTAATAATACTCTCATTTCTGTACAATCTTGGCCCAAAACTCTTAGTGAAGGTTTCATTCTCCTTTAATCTAAAACTCAGAAAAGAGCGCTTACGTGTCGTATGTCACGTTTAGATTGATCTCAGTCTTCCAAAAATAAAAGATTTCTCTTCATAAACGTTAAGGTTTACCTAGCACATATCAATTTGTGTCTCTGTCATTAGATTTAAGTACAGAATCTTAAGAACTTTTTCCTTCTACAGCTGGTTCCGCCACTCCAACGGTCGTCTCAGTCCCGTATCGAACAGTATCAGGATATCAGTGTCTGACCAAGTGTTGATCATCCGTCGCGCTCAGCTGTCTGACGGCGGAGTGTGGACGTGTCGGGCGCACAATCAGTACGGAGAACAGAGGAGAGACGCCAGGCTGAGAGTGCGCTCACGATTGGTTGTCAGTGTGCATCCACAGTTACAGGTAATTTGAGTACAAATGTTTTCTATAATCGACTAATTTAATAGGTATATGTCTTTATTAAGAAACGTTGTTACCTTAACACTTTCCCAGTGCAATGTTTGACAGAACACAAGAAAGATAAGCGGCTATAATCTAGATTATCTACGATTATAAATTTACTTACTTTCTCTTGAATTTATAAATATTTTTTTCTTAACAATGTCAGTATTAAAATAATAATACAAATATTATGCAGAAATAATTAAAGTCGTCATTATATAACTTAAATATACATCTCGCAAAGGCCATCTCCAAAAAAACATCAGCAACAACAAATACGTGACCAATACATAAAGTTGATGTTATTATCCATCATGTCAGAAAAATAAACATCCACGTACAACATACATACGGAGAGGTTTTCGTTTATAACATAAAAGAGAAAATGCTATTGTTTCTACAACATTTTGTATTTCGCTGATAGCAGCTAAATTCCGTCAGCGTCGGGTGACGTTGCAAAAATTGAAAACCAAGTATGCAGAGCACAATCGTGAAGACGAGACACATCGCTGCGATGTGATCCCGGCCACACGCTCATCGAATATAGACAAGATGAGGCGTGTTGCTACTGAATGCGGATATACATTTTATTATTATTTTGTTATGATTCATATTCATACACTCTAAAGGATTTTTAGAAACAAAACAAATGAAAGTCAAAATTATTAATAATGACTAAAAGTCCTTTTTATATTACCCTTTTGTCTGCCATGGAAACTAATCTTCACAACCAGTGGAATATTATCTAATCGCTATTTCATTACTGCCACTAAAATAATGTATTAAACTAGGTACATCCAAAAAATTATGAAAAACTTAAAGTCAGTATAAAATGTTTATTGTTCCTTATTATTAAAATAAATAGTACATTTTTGTTTAATTACACGATCTGGTAGGTAGAGGGAGTAGAACAATATTTTAATATTAAAAAACTCTACTTTTATTATTATCCTCAAACACATTTATTTATTAGACTTAGCAGAACTACGAATGTCACAGAAAGTACGAAGGCTAAGTAAATCCTATATAAACTCTGCATCAGTTAGACCGCGCCCGACTTATTTGAATTGTTTATTTAGTGAGCGCGAAATAACAGAATTCCAATTCTACACCAATGTAATAACGCTTTTTATTGATTTTGAATGTAATAGCTTTAACAATTTCATATAAAATTGTTAACGCAGCTATATTCAGGATATTACGTTTGTCTCAAACTTCAAACTTCTAACTTACTAACACATAAAAACATTATAAAATATTATTTAATGTTTGGGTTCGGCAATTTGAAAATAATGCTCGCATTTTAATCCGCCATGATAGATTTCAAAATTACATGTACATTTCATTTTTTGGCGACAGCCTAAAAATATTACTCTGTTGTATGCCTGTGGGCATCGTACGTTGAAAAACTTCAAGATCGAGACGAATTAGCTACGTGCTAAAAGCGCGGCCACCGCTCATTGCGAACTACGGACTTTTAGTATCTTATATCAGGTTATGGTGAATTTGTAATCCGTAGGAAATAGATGTCTCTTTACAAATAAGCAAAGCTTTTGATCATCGATGGGGTAGCTCTGAACATCTTAGAGCAAAAAAAAATTAATTAGACTAATCTTTTTCATTTGGATCGTGTTCAATTACTCTACTACTTTCATACTTTTATTTTAATTAAATTAAATTAAAACAAAATAAATCAAGAAAAGTTCATTTCGTGTACGCACATAATCCTGTTTATAATTAATTCTGCGTCTTAGTCCATCAAATTTAATAAAGTGAACTTGATTCAGTGTAATTTAATTCACAAGTAAATATTGCTGTACATAATTTGATTAAAGGTCGGAACAAAAGTGTTTTCATTCGTTTATCTCAGGATCAAAAGTTTGTTAATAGCTTTCTTAACGTGCTTGATGAATTTAGAAGTGTATCTTGAGAGTTAGCCGTCGTGCAAGGTCGCCCACGTTGATCACAAACTTCCGTCTACAGCTGGCAAGACTGTTATTTAATTATCCCTACGCTTAGATTTTACCTCATTTATCTGTTATACATAAAACAATGAGGTTTGAGATGTCATCAACATTTTTATTAGTTATTTATTAAATTTTATAAATTAATTGAAAGTCCATACTTTTTGTGCATTGAAGTGTAAGTATGAAGTCCATTATTCTGGATTTGGCCTTTATGTTTTGGTTTACTATTTGTATATTACTATTTTATATTAACTCTAACTCATAACCAACTTTTACATAACTTATATTATGAAGTCAAGACCAAAATTAGTAGGTAAATCCTCGCGACCACGGCCCTTACAAGTCGGCCCAAACGTCGAAGAGAAACGTAGGTATTTATCGTATTAGTAATAGTATTAGTTAGTAAAATAATTATGTTTATTCAATTAAAAACTTCTGGACATTTATGTATTATAATATATAAACCTATTCATGTTTGTTGTATGATTTTGGTTGTATTCTTTGTGGGATGAATAAAAGTCTAATTATTGAAGAGCCACTAAGCCAGACTTTAATAAGCATTCATAATAATGCAAGAATAAAAATTTACTGTACTTCCCTCTGCATACCTACCTATATAAAACGCTGAAGCTTACAGTTTTCTTTGTAATTTGGTTTTAAATGACACTACAATTGCAGCCGATCTTACATTCGCATAATTAAAAAAAAAATCAACTAAAACTCGAGTTATAAATGTTTTTACTCATTTGTTTTCTCAATTCATTGTTAGATAAGATAGGTATAACCTTTATGACATCAACTAGAACTTGAATAAAACTTAAAAGTGACAGAAGAAAACAAGACTAATGATTTCTTTAGTTTCTTACAATAATCCCAAAAGTGAACAATAGAGTTACTGGATTTTTAAAGCGTATAGGTACGAACAATAAATATATTATGTCCAAGCCAGATAATCTAGTTTAGTAAGACAGGCGTGATGTCACACGTTGTTGTAGTAAATTATTCAGAAGAGCGAACTCACTCGAACGCCTTGTCTTCAGCCTTGGAGCGAGTTGTTGTCGAGACTTTAGTGAGTTTAGACAGTTGAGGTAATTGGACTACTTACATCATTTAATTTTGTTTTAGTATCCGGTTATGACAAACTCGTATCAAGTTAGTTCTGACAAATGTAATCATTATTTTAATAATAATGTAATAATCCTCACACATTCACACATCGCCAGTCCCAAACTAAGCAAAGCTTGTACTATGGGTACTACGGATAGATATACTTAAATACTTTTTTTTTAAATACATACATAGAAAACCCTCAGACCAATGCAAACAATCATGTTCATGCACACAAAGATTTGCATTGAGTGGGAATCGTATCTTTGAACGAATAAATTCAACATTAATAACACATAATACTCAAAAAAGAGGTCTAATGTTACATTTTTAATATTTAAAAAATTCACTGCTTTCATAATTATGTACTGTTATTTGTTCAGGTAGCGAACTCCGGTAGCTCAGTAACGTTCAACTGTTCCGTGGAGGGAGGCGACGCACGGGTCCGCTGGCTCCACGACGGAGTCCCCGTGGGGGGAGGAGAAAGGGTTCTGAGAGTACACGGCGTCGTGAGAGCTCACAGAGGGATGTACCAGTGCATAGCTGAGAGAGACCTGGACAGCGCTCAGGCTGCCGCTGAGTTAAGACTTGGTGGTGAGTATCTTTTTACCTTTTCCGGACATTTTTATAACTTAACATTTTTCTTATTTTGTATTTTAGAATTGATCGATTAGACTGTCACGACAAGTCGATTAATCACAATTCCATTCTAACAAGTGGACTTTCCTAACAAATCCTATCAACGGAACTTAACTGATCATAAACTTTCGTAAAACTACTAAGTCTACCTATTCCTACGTGAACGAAAAAAGCCTAAGCAAATCATAAAATTAATAATAACGAATTACTAAAATAAGGCAACTTATACAAATGAAAATCCCTCGACCGGATTGTTGAACGCTATTTACAAACGCGTATAACCCTAATCAGTTTCGTTTTGTGCCTCGTTCATTGTTATACTCGTACCTCTCAACAGTGTTGATTCTACTTCAATTGTTTTTGTATAAATGGCCGGCCACTCGAGTGTTCTCCAAACTTTACCCTGCTTTCAATTTAAAAACTTTTAGCATAGCTATTAAAACAAAAGACTTTGTTACTCGTCAAACATTTTAATATAAATTATTACCTTTCATTTTATTTATTTAATTAAATCGAAAAGTAATATTTTTTAATTTATTAAAGGTAAATACTGTTTCGCTGCTTTTATTTAAGTGATTTGCTATTTTTTGCAAGGGTTTTTTTTTGCAAAAAAAGGTATTTCTGGTTTTAATAACAATAAAACCACTAACGAAAATTAGACAAAAAATTGCTGTTTTTTGTTATGTTTTAGTTAGGAAAGATTGATATCAGTAATATGATTAATGGCAATCTATAATTCGGTATGTAAAGATTTTTTTTGGTATTTTTTTTATATTTTTATTTTAAAGGTTTATTAATTATAAACAACTAATTTGAGTAATTTTGCTTTCCTACTTATAGTTTATTTGTAGTAAACAGCCAAAGTAAGCAATTCGACCGCATGTATGACGTCACAGATGCGGTCGAATTGCTTACTTTGGCTGTTTACTGCAGATGGGCTATAGGTGGGAGGGCAAAAATGCTCAAATTAGTTGTTTTAGTTATTGAGCAATGAAAGCAGAAACAAACACGACAAAAAACGGGCGGCATGATGTCATTTAGACGTCAAATGAAAAACAAAGTAATTTATGTAATAATTGTAAAAATAAACACAATCTTGCGTTTTTTTGCGCTAAAAATATGATTTTATTACTTATCGATCTAAAATCTCTAAATGGTTTTGGATTCGACATAGGCTAACTTTTACTTTACATACCGAATTGCTTGATGTATAAAACAATGAATATGTTATAATGTTCCCGAAATGGGAACCACATTTATATTAAAAAGCCAGAACATTTTCTTTTAGCCTTAATACGTGTGTACAGTAAGCTAACATATTTACACAGACATCAAGATCTTATTTCTCCTAAAAGCCGATAGTCCTTCCAAATTAATTTCCCTTCAACAAATGTTTAGTCCGATGCCAAGGGTCCATTTGGAATTAATGGTTTGGTTCAAGGACATTAAGACGTATTTGTTTAGGACTAGCGAGCCCGTAATTGTGTTTTTGGGATTACCACATCACATTTATACCCGTTTTTTCTTTCTGCTAATTGTAATATATTTTACTAACGCATTTTTGTATTGAGTTGCCAACTTTAATTAACAATTGCTTCATTCAATTATACTTTATATCAAACACGATAATTATTATACGTTACCTCTGCTGAATATTAATTGTTTAGAGATTCGTTACGATTTCAAACGTACCTACTTGCTTTGTAAATGACCTATTTTAAATGTGATAATATCTGAGATTATGTTAATATTATAGAGTAGATTTCGGGTTTTATAACGATTTCATTTTAATCAGTGATAAGATTTCATGTTTGATCTTCGTATTCGTAGTTTACTTGTTTGTGTTAATACATGCAGCCATTTATACGAAAATATTTTGAAGAAGATTAGGAGAAAATGTCCCGCAAAAGGAAATACATTATGCCGTATCGAACAGTTATCATTGCTTTCACGTATTGGCAGTCAAAACACAGACCAGATTAATCGCAAAAAGAAATCAAAAAATTGGTCGAAAAATCGTTTCTCGAAACGAAAATTGCTTCCTGATTGGTCGATTAACGTCCTTTGAGAGCGGATTGGCCAATCAGCGGGCACTTTGGCGTGTAATTACAAATGGTGTAATTTTGCGGAGTGCAGTGCGGTGATTTTGGTATGTCGTCGGCTTATTGATTTACGGCTGCTGTAAAGACTAGTCCGGGCGTTGTTATCACCTACGAGAATTAGGGAGGAACCTTCAAATCAAAACTTAATTATAATCATTCAAAATTGTAAAATCAGTTTTTTAAATCTTTGTATGAATTAAAATCATTGTACTTATACACATAATAATATAGGTGTATCATACACAGATTCAAGAATTATGCCTTATTTTATAATTAGGAAAGCTTAATATTAGTAGAATGATTAATAACAATCTAGATAAAATATAAAACATAAAAATAAAATTTAAAAGTTGTTTAGCAGCCAAAGGATATTACACTCTTGAGAATTATGTTAGTGACCGGAATGCCTGGATTTAAAATACGTCTATGAATTAGGACTCGCAGAAAAATTACTTTGGTCGTTGTGAAGTAAGGGCGTCCCACTGCCATTTGTATCTCCCCTAATTTTAGTTTCTTTTTTGTTGCTCTTATTGTCAGGACTCGTCATGCTCACTATAATGTCATTGCTTGTGGTGGCGTGGAGGCCGGGTCAATCCCTTCCCTACAATATGGCGAGGGGGTTGATGGCTGACCTTTGCGTTATACTCGTGAACGGGTGCTACTTGGGGTGACTGGTTGACCCTGACATTATTAAATTAACATTTTATACACTTCTAAGTTTTTATTTAAGGGGTCATTTGGCTGAGCGACGTCTTTATTACTGGATAGTTGTTTATGGATGTGATTTGGTGCTCCCACTTCTATGTACTACCTACATCACGACGCTACCTTTATAATTAAATAATCCTTGGTTATGGTTATGTAATACATGGCATGCGCAAAACAGTACTTTAAGACGTAATGCCATATGGCATGACATTTCGAACCGCGTCATATGGCATTATAACAGTACGCAGGACGCTAAACAGGACCTATGGCGGTTATGCCATATGTAACCAGTTGTCATATAATATGTCGTGTACTGATTGTTCTGGAGTAATAGATAGACCTTTTAGTGGGCAATATTACGTCAGAACAATCATATACATTGAGTTATATTACGAAGTTCTGTGTGTTATACTTTTTTTTTGTATGACGGTCGGTATCGGTGTGTTTTCGTCAAAATTTGAATTTTCCGTGTAAAATAGAGTTCTAGAATATTAATAATCCTTACGACTGCTTATGAATCATAGACTTAATTGAATATTATTTTAAGTTTCATACTACATTTTACATCGATGTACCTTCATTGTAATAATAACAGCCATATAAAACTTCGAAAGAAATAACACTATGAAATAAAAGCTTTACTATAATAGTAGCAGTACTTATAAATTCGAACAAACGAAAGAAAGCGCCATAAGGATAATATTAGTCATATCTACGCAAAGTAGCTTCAAAGAAATGTAACCCGTATCTCGAACGCATAGAGTGCATGTAATACCTAAGTATATGACAGAGACATACCAACCGAACCGAACGCAGGCTACGTTCGCGCGTTCTGTTTAGTGTCATGTGTCCTGCTAAACTTTGTCGGGTAATGCGTACTGTTACAGTACGCGGTCGTGCTATATTACGCGTCATGCATTACTGACAGTACTGACACAAGTCTATTATGTATCCTATATAATATCCTATCCTATGTAAAAAAATGACGTCAAGAAAATGCAGCAGTAGAGTTTGTTGCGCCGCTTCTTCTCTACTAGCGCTTTGGAGGCGGTGGTAAAGTTTTCAAAACTTTGAAATGTTAATAAACTTAGATTAAGTAGTGTTAGATGACGTCAAAAAGATACAATATTATTGTACTACTTTCAATAAATAAATGAATACTGAATTAATATTGGTTCCCAAAGTACAAACTACGAATTAATGTGATTAATAAATGATTTTTATTTATTTATTTTAAATACATATATTATTAAAAAGCCAGAACATTTTCTTTTAGCCTTCGTGTGTACGTGTGTACATTTTAGGTAGTAAAAAATGGCACTTCGAAGGTATCCACAGTAAACGCTAGGTATCTAGGACCTAACTGTATTTGTTTATCGCTGAAATATCAGTTAGATAGATTGTTTCTGATCTAGTCTACTCAGAGTGTCCGTTATTAAATTACTGCTCAATTTTGACAAATTTTAAAATGTAATTATAACTCAAGTCATCCTGAGAATAGAGTTGTAGAGCAAAGGATATCTATTAACCACTCCTAAATCTTGTCTCTCCGCCTACCAAACTACTAGCTTATCCCACGTGCAAGTTCCCCGCTGTGATTTGAGGCCGTTATCGTAGTACGATGCTATCTTGGTAGACAATAAAAAAAACTATATTTATAAGATTTTATTGTATAGCACTGTTATAACATTGAGTTCTATAAAGTTGAAGAATAATGTTGTTGTTATTTGATCAACTACATTTCTAAGCGCCAAAAAGCTAACCACTTGACCTACTTTTCAGTGTAGAAATCTATTGCACTTATTTCGTGCAGGCTCTTTTCTGTCTGCTGGGAGTCCTGTCATATCAGTTCTACAAAAGCAATACAAGTTTACAATGTGAAGTCTGGTCCGAGTGAAGGTATTGTTACATAGAATCGATTGGTCAAAGCTACCAAACTATTTAAAGACGAAGTTGCTTCTTTTAGAAGACGTACTTCATTGTTAACATTTTGTTAGGTACTTAATGTTAGTGGATACCAATTTATTTGATTGCGCTTCGTTCTCGATACAACTAAAAAGCTTTCTTGAACGGTTTAAACTGATAGTATAACTTAGACAGTAATGTCTAGTGGTTGTTTTACAAGATCTATATAATATATCAAATGCATATTGGGAGCTCTATTGTCAATATGGAGTCAAGAAAGATTAGAGATTAGATTAGAATTTGTGGTTTTTAATATTTTTCTTTACAAGACCGCACAAGTTCGTAATATTAAAGCCCGATTTACACATCGACAAGTACAGTGGCGAGTTGAGTAGTAAGTTGTTGATTAAGTTGATTTAAATAGATCTCCATCCTATTTTTTGGCGAGTTAAGTACGAAGTAGCCCCCTCTATCGCGTCTCGCCAACTTAACTCGCCAAAAAATAAGATTGCGATCTATTTAAATCAACTTAATCAACAACTTACTACTTAACTCGCCACTGTACTTGTCGATGTCTAAATCGGGCATAAAAGAAGGCCTATGACCAGCAGTAGACGTCAATGGACTATTATGATGATGATGGATACTTTTATTGTTTTAACAAATTAAAATTGGTTTTTAGCAAAAATGTGGCTAAAACAATTTATAATTAAAACAAGGAAAATAACCAATTTGTTAGTAGAAGTCGGTAACATCAGCTGTTGTCGTAATCCACAAAGTTACTATTTTTTTTATAAATAATACTGTTATTTTATTGTGAAAGCAGAAGATCCTATTCTATGCCGAAATAACAGCATCCTGTCAGACGTGACGTTGGATAAATAAATAATATATTTAGTAGACACAAAAGAGTCCGGTACCTACATAATGTAGTAGTATTCATTCATCTCAGACATCCCTGGCGGAGACAGTTTTGTTTGTTCATGTTGATAGATCGAATTTGCTCATTCCACTATGATACATAATAAAGTATCCTTACTTAATCGTACTTACGAACGAGTAGGAACAGATCTTCTGTAACTTATTATTTATTGCAGGACGTAAGTAAATAGTTTGTAGATAGAATATATACTTTTACTTTATATTACTTCTTTATACATACAAAAATTAAGCATTATTTTTACCAAAAATAAGTAGTAGGTATGTATAGAAGTCTAACACTCACACAGACAAATTAATTCACAACACGTAATATTCTAAACCTGTAATAATAAGCTACTACGGAGGTTATCGCTAGACCGATCTACAAAACACCTCGCTCGAATCAAGACCCCCAGACTTCGTAGGTAAGATTTACACACTTCCAAATTATGATAATGCGTGTGAGGTGTTAATAAATAAGTTTAACTGTTCCTAAAATCGAAATTATGAACTGGTTTAATGCTCTTACACGATTATTAATACACTGTGCTTACTCACTAAATATAGTTTTTATCTATCTTTGAAATATTGAACCCAATAAAAAGAAAAAGAGTCAGAATATCCGAACGTAGTGAATTTAAGTAGTATGATAAATGACCTTTATCGTATAAGCCGAACACATGTAATTTGAGGCAGGGAGTACGCATGAACAAGTACCAACCGAACTAACGGCATGTGAACATAACCATGAAGATAATAACTTATCTATATTCAGTGGCCCCGTCGAGTCCACATTCAGTTATGGTAGCCATAATTCTTGCAATAATGTCGCGGACAGCCCGTAAGTCAGACTGCGGGATAATCCGGATCGGTCTAATGGAATAATAGAGACGATCTATGACGCCATATATTTAACGTACAGTCAGGATTACACCATAACGTAGTGAGATATGGCTTTTATTATTTTGTAGTGCCATTTGCTCGGTATGGATTAGCTGATTGCATTTGCCTCTGTGATAAATAACGTTCCCATACATGATGTAATGTTATGGTCTCAGAATACGAATCACTCAAGGCTTGTTTTTTATTAAGCATTCGATAAATGTTGAGGAACCATGTCGTTAATGATATAGTTATTACTATTCTCTTTATTTACATTTATCACATTAAATTACATTTTTAAATATTGATATAAAAAATAAAAACATTTAAAAATACAAAAAAAAGGTAGACCTACCGGCATCGGGTACAGGGACCAAGCTACCGGTGGTTAGGGCTCCAGAGACAGGAACCTCCTCACAATGCGTGCCGTGTCAAGCAGTACTGCCTTCTGCATCAGACCTATGATCCAACTGTCAAGCGAGAGTCTCCGTAGGTGTTGATAGAGACTCTTTGGAATAAGTCCATTGACCGAAAGTACTATCGGAACAATGATCGCCGAATCAACATTCCACATGTCGACAACCTCGTGAGCCAAGTCCAAATATTTCGTTTGTTTGTCTTTTTCTGCTTTAACAAGATTCTCGTCATGAGGAATGGTGATATCGATTATCATTGCACGGCGTTCTGACCGATCTATCACCACAATATCTGGCTTATTGGCAACAATAGTCCGATCAGTGATGATAGATCGGTCCCAATATAATGTAACACTACTATTTTCGAGAACCGGGTCGGGTACATACTTATAATACGGTACTTCTGCATCGACATGATGATATTTAAGAGCAAGTTGTTGGTGGACAATTCTGGCTACTTGGTTGTGTCTATGCAAGTATTCACCATTCGCAAGACGAGAACAACCAGAAACAATATGTATATGTACTTATTATTATTGTGATAGGCGTCGTAATCAAAGTGCAAATAAAGTAATCTTTACTACATATCACTATGCCACTACGTAAAACTGTTTTTGAGTTCATTTTACTAAAACAATTAATCGTTTAATGGTCGTACTCACGTCGTACTCTATTTATTTATATTAACTAATATTTAACACAAATTATTCAGACAAAACTAAACCTATATCGGTATAATTCTAGATTGTACAAGTAAAGTGTTAAGACGGACTAATTAGCAGTTAATCAGTTAAGCTTTGTGTTTATTCGGTATAAGATCAACATTCCGAGCGGGTAGTTTGTTCCCAACTCTAGCGATGGTCCATTTGAATTAAACTTCTTAAGATTTGCATAAGAATTAAAATAGTTTCAAAGATATGAATTCCGCTCTACTTGCCCATTTTCTCCTCTTAAAATTTTAAGTTTTGAAAGTGCATAATTTTTGTAAGCAAAAAGGAACAGAAATTAAAATATATATGTCGGCGTTAGCTTATGATGGCACGTTCTACGATAGATCAGTGAACTCGAAGTAACACTTTTAATACACGTAACACTTTAACTACACTGAACATTACTCCATTTTCGAAATAACACTACTGAAACAAAACGGGTAACGGTTCCTAGTAAGGAGCCCTGATCACGACCGAAGTCAAACTGTAACTGACTGGCGTCTCCCTCCGGCACGCCTCACCTAGGCTTCGTTGTAGCACAAAGCTAGCTATACACGTCATTGCAACAGTGTCGCCTCTACCGGCATTCATGCTGCGCTTTGTTTATGAATCAAATTAAGTACTGTACAACAATTGAAATTGTAACATTTTTATTGAATCATCGAGCAACCTATCAATGCCCGAAGAAATAAGTATCAATTTCATTTACTACCACATTACAAATCATTGATCTTAACGAAACTAAATCAATTTAATGGAAAGCAAGAATCATATTCGTGGCTCATCATAGGCCTAACAATACTCACCAGTTTGTTTTAATGCATTTCTCCTAAACTCAGAGTGTTGTCTACAAAAGGCCCGATCTCCGGTAAAGTCACCTGCGCACCGTGTACGAACTGCTTAAAACAGACACAAACATTGACTATTACGAGACTACGAAATGACCTACCGTACCAGTGCGGTACTACCAGCCGACCTAAATTACTCTATATCCGCGCCATTCTAGAAGATTAATACTACTTATATCAAGTTTTATTTTTTTATTAAAAGAAGTCATTTTTAATAAATAATTGATATTCAACAGACTGTTATGGTAATTTTAATAAACCTATACCTACTTTTTTCAATATTTATTTATTAGATTGCTTATAAATAACTCCTATTATTAGTTGTATTCCCATGGGATTTATACAACCACAAAATAAGAGAGTAGTATCGCTTACGAATATACAATTAGGCAAGTATCAGTGCGCGGGCATCTGATATAAATTCGCGAAACGATGCAACGTTTACAAGAGCTAACGTTGTGAGCGGGCGGCGAGCCAACTAACTTTGATCTAAGTTACAAGAGACTGTTTTCACTGTTGAAATGTTCGGTTATAAAATGTAAAGATTTAGTGCTTGTTTACTATTTTTTAATAATTATGAAGAATCTCTACTGTTGCGTTATAAAAATTACGACGAAAATAAATAACAAGATAGTACAAATATCTTACATCAGACAAGGAATTAGATAATGTGACAATTCAAACCATTAGGTTTTGTTAATAGGACAGGTACAATCCCACCTCAAGATCACTGTATTTAATCGTCTTCCTAACCCTTATGTTCCTAAACGAAACTATCATGTGTTTTACTATTATTTCCTCTTGCGTAAACAAGAATAATATTATTTATTTTTATTTATTTATTGTATTCAGAAACAAACAGTCATATACAAAAATGCTTAATACTAAAATAAAACTTAGTTTTAGACCTATAGTTTCCTATCTAAGACACCTATGAAACAAAAAATAATGAGTTTTCTCAAAAATTATAAAAAATTATAGAAACTAGACAATTAAAACATTACAACATTACATACTCACACACTTATACATACATACCTACACACATATATACATATACACATATATACATACATACATATACCAATGTAATACCTACTTAAATATTGTAATGTAATATTATACACATACAAACACGTTTACCTACCTATATCCATATGATATAACAAGATACAACTATTTAAAATATATAAACATAACTATTAAGACGATGCAAGTAATTGCAACGATTTTTTCTTAAAACAAATTAAACTTTCACTAAAAATGTCAACATCTATGAACAGGACTGAAAAGCAAGTGCTCTATGGGCCTTGATAATATACCTAGCGAGGTCATAAAGACAAACTCGGAAATCCTAACTGCCCCAATAACATTCATCTGTAATCTAGCGTTATCGACTGGTGTATTCCCGAGGATTTACAAAAAATCACGGATTCACCCTATCCACAAGAGTGGGGCCAGAGACTGTGTTAAAAATTACAGACCTATAGCTATTTTGCCTACCTTATCAAAAATTCTGGAACGCTTGATAAATAAAAGACTCATTAAATATTTGGAAAACAAACACCTATTATCGGATTCGCAATTCGGTTTTAGAGCAAACAGATCCACCTCAGATGCGGTATTAGAATTAACTAACTACATAGTTAATAATTTGGACAATAAAAATAAAACTATTGGAATATTTTTAGACTTAGCAAAAGCTTTTGACACAGTCTCTGTCCCTTCACTGGTAAAAAAGCTCGAAAACTTGGGTATCAGAGGGGTCCCACTGAAATTGCTACAGGACTATCTTACAGATAGAACACAATGTGTACAAATTGGTAACACAATCAGC
Organism: Schrankia costaestrigalis; assembly: GCA_905475405.1. NCBI lineage: Eukaryota > Metazoa > Arthropoda > Insecta > Lepidoptera > Erebidae > Schrankia > Schrankia costaestrigalis. The sequence continues at coordinate 23,263,179 of FR997827.1, read as the reverse complement.
AACGAGGTCCCAATAACTTACGGAGTTCCCCAGGGAAGTATTCTGGGTCCAACATTATTCCTCTGCTACATTAACGACCTTTGCCAAATACAAACATCGAATTTGAAAATTGTGGCATTTGCTGATGACACGGCCTTATTGTTCAGCGCCCGTTCCTGGCGTGAAACATTCCGTATTGCTCAAAAGGGCTTTAATATTGTAACTAACTGGCTTAACGAAAATACATTAACCTTAAATTCTGACAAAACAACATACGTTACCTTTTCTACTAAATCTACTGACAGACCAGACCCGTCCCTTCGAATAATATCACATCAATGCCCTAATTCTTCCGAAGACGCCTGTCTGTGTCCTATTCTGGAAAACAAGCCATGTGTCAAATATTTAGGTGTTCTTATTGACAGAAATTTAAAATTCCATGATCATATTGACCTCATCTCGGGTAGGGTCCGTAAACTAATGTTTATCTTTACATCATTAAGATACATAGCAGAACCTAAATTAATAAAAACAGTTTACTATGCACTTTGCCAATCGCAACTAAGCTACTGCATAACCTCATGGGGAGGTGCTTACAAAACATACTTCCTTAAAGTAGAAAGAGCCCAGGGAGCTTTACTAAAAGTAAGTCTATCCTTACCTTTTTATCACCCTACTACTGACCTATATAAAAAATGTGGTGTTTTAACAGTTAGACAGCTTTTTATCCTATATACAGTATTAAAACAACATACCTTACTTACCTATGAACCGGAAAAAATTCTTAATCAGCGACGTAAATATAAAGTTTGCCCAGTTCCCTCATTCCATACAAGCTTAGCTCAGTGTTTTTTTAACTACCAAGGACCTAATTTATACAATAAGTTAAATCGAGCCCTGTCTATTTATTCATTGTCTAAAAACAAGTGTAAAATGATGATTACAGAGAGATTAATAAACACAGACTATACACACACAGAAAATCTCGTTCACACACATTCCTACCACGAGTCTTTCAATAACTTCTAAACGGTTTTAAGTGTCAAAATAAACTCATACTTAAGTGCCCTACCTTGTTTACTCAATCCTACACATTTATACTAAACCTCATACACACACACCCACTACACTCCACACATACTTTATAAAACCTCAGTGCACATTAAATTCTACTCCTACAATTTGAGCGGGTAAAGGTGCAATATATTATTATTTAATTATTATATATGGTATAAAATATTATTATATTTAGTATAAAATAAAGCTAGTATAAAATAAAATAAAGTGATCTCTGTGTCTTATTATGATTATAAAAATACTCAACATTATTGTAAAAACATTAAATATTATTATAACTATATTATTAATAAACGCTCCGCTTATGAGCCTAGACCGCGAACAAACTTAGTACATACTGTTTAACGTTGCATGCGCAAGCTGTGCGTAGTCTCGTAGTCTCAGTCGCCGGCCGGCACTCGGACCGAGCGCTCATCTGTACTTGTTGGTAATGTTAATATGTCAAATGACCTTGTACTGCGAGTCATCGCTTAAGTATTAATGTAGGTATTCTATTGTCCCATTTCTTGTCCTCAAAGACTTAATTGCTTTAGTTGCGCTTTTTTCCGTTCATAGACTATTATATATGTATATTATTACACTCATATTTATATTATTAAGTACAATATTATATTTATATTATCATTACACACATATATTATACATAATCATATATTATTATATCAAAGACATTACTTATAATGATCTATTTCTTAGTTTTATTGTTATCATTCTCCTTTTACTTAGATATGTAAATTAATTTTTGTTTATTCATACTCGTCTTTAGCGTTGCCATTGTTCGAAGAGTGTGGGCCTGGTGATCTGTAACACAGGCATTCTATGCCTATCACAGACACCAGCTCCTCACATAATATAACTTTGTAAAGAAAGTACGATTATGTAACTAGTTATAAGTGATTTTTTGTGAGGAGAAATAAATAAATAAATAAATAAATAAATAAAAAAATCTATGAGTTTATCATTATACAACCTGCAAGATCTTCTGATGAAACTATTATTAGCGTAACACGTTCTACAAATACGGATAACAAATAAATTATTTTTGCGACAGGATCGTTCACTTCGATATGGCACTCTAAATAATATTTCATGAAGCAATGCAGGGGCATCTATTTGGTTATTAATTATTTTATAAAGGCATGCAACATCAGCCAATTCGCGACGGTGACACAATTGAGTAATGTTGTGTGCTACAGAGGAAGTCTCGTAATCCGTATACCAATGACCAGTACGATAGCAGAGAGCCCTTACAAACTTTTTCTGAACTCCCTCTATCACATCAATATGCTTTTTAAAGAAAGGATGCCAAACAGAGCTTGCAAACTCTAAGTGACTTCTTACATAACAGTTATATAACACCTTATAAGTCAATGGGTTACGAAATGGTTGACAGATACGCAATATAAATCCCAGTTGCCTATACGCCTTATTTATCATTGCATCAATATGTGGAACAAAAGTAAGTTTAGAGTCTAATACAACACCCAAGTCACGGATTTCGGTAACTCGCGTTAAGTCATTATCACAGAGTCTATAGGTGAACTTTAGTAAAGATGTTTTTCTGGAAAAACTTATAACAGAACATTTCTCAGAATTCAAAATTAAACTATTTGAATTACAAAAAGATTCAAAAACCAAAAGATCTTTTTGAAATAATTTACAATCATCTATGTTTCTTACAATTCGAAAGATTTTTGTGTCGTCAGCATATAATAATTGACTAGAATTTAACATATCTTTAGTGATATCATTAATATACAAAATAAATAGCAGGGGCCCTAAATGGGACCCCTGTGGGACTCCAGAACTTATACATTTATAATTTGAGATGTAACCTCCTATAGCTACAGCTTGAGATCGATTTTCTACGTATGATTTTATCCAACGGAGCAAATCGCCACGTATTCCCAGCCGCCAAAGCTTCAACAGCAACGTATTATGACATATTTTGTCAAAAGCTTTGGCAAAATCTGTGTAAATAGCATCTACTTGTGCATTACTATTCATGGCTTCCAAAACAATTTCAGTAAAAGACAAAAGATTTGTATCAACGCTGCGTCCCTTAAAGAAACCGTGCTGGCTAGGTACAATATGACGATTGACAGCGTTAGAAATTTGAATGGTGACAATTTTTTCCAATATTTTACCAAACTGGCAAAGCTTGGATATAGGACGGTAATTTACAATATCTTGACTAACTTGTCCCTTGGGTATTGGGGTCACGAGTGCGCGTTTCCAAATGCTAGGGACACAGCCCTCCTTAAGAGATTTCTCAAAAAGTAATTTTAAAGGTGTTGTTAAAGTAGCTGCACACTGTTTGATCAACAATGGAGGAATCCCATCTGGTCCTGCGCCCTTATTAATATCAACCGATTTAAGATAATTATGTACAAGATCATTACTAAAGAAAATACAGCTCATGTCAAGGACGGTATCCATGTTCAGTGGTAAATTCTGTAAATCAATAGGAGCGATACTAGACTCAACGAAAACTGAGTGAAAATATGTATTAAACAAATTACAAATGTGATGACCATCAGTAGCTGATACCCCGTTATAGGACATAAGCTGTGGAAGGCCGCTATTCGACTTAATTGACTTAACGTATGTCCACAAATATTTTGGGTGAGTTTTAATTCTAGATTCAGTAAAATTCATATAATTATTATAACATTCTCTTTCTAATGTGGCTACCTTTTTTCTAAGAAATTTAAAACTATCATAATCTAAAGGATTACCATATGTCTTCCACAACTTATGAAATCTACGTTTCTCATTCATTAATCTTCTAAGCGACTGAGTGTGCCATGGAGGTTTACAGTTTGAAAAACGCTGAGGGCGTCGGGGCACGAATTTATTGATCAAATCATTTAATAAAATATAAAACTTTTCTAAGCATTGCTCAACAGGTTCCGAGAAAAAGTCATACCAGTCAACTATAGATAACTGTTTGTTAATCTCATTGTAATTTGCATTACGAAAACAATATATAAGAGTAGGCGCCGGTTTTAGAATAGGTATATAAGACAAATTAAGTTCTATTTGAAGCGCCTTATGATGACAATCCTCTGGTGTCAGTGGACTATCACTAGCTATTACCACACAATTAGTATTGGACAGTATTAGGTCAAGAATACGATTATTACTATTTACTATTGAGTTATACTGATTTAGGCTAGAAAAAGACATAAATTCACGTAATAATTTAACTAAGGAACAACTACTGTTGCCCAGTAAACATAATGAATTATCGGACGTTGACCATTGAGCCTCAGGAATATTAAAATCGCCAGTTACTAAAAAAGTGTCATTAGGATTATCAATTACTATTTGACCACATAACTCGAAAAAATTTAATAAAGTATCGCTAAATAAAGGGCCACGCGGAATATAAATACAACAAATGTTTAGATAGTTTCTTACATTATGATGTGACAAAGGAATAGAAATCCAAACGCATTCGCAGGACGAAGGGGGTGGCCTTGGCCAGTCCCGGCGCACGGACCGAAGATCACACCGTGCGGCCACAGCGACACCCCCACCGCGCTCCGCGCCACTCAAAACTGCACATCGGTCGTCCCTATATACATCATACCTACTATCGAAGAATTCACGATTGTAAAAGTTTGAGTTTAACCAACTCTCTGCAATGCAAATAAAATCGAAATTTGATTGTGAGACTTCAAAAAGGAAACCGTGAGACTTCGTACGAAGACCCCTTACATTTTGAAAATAGCAACTAAAAGTTTTATCAATCATTAAAAAACCCTGTTATCATTATAAGAATCACACACATGTCGCACACCGGGTGCAACAACGTCATAAATAACAAATGACGTTAATTTCAGGAGGTCGATTTAAAAGTTGTTGTTCCGATAAAATGAAATCTATTTACAGTACTATTATAATATCGATTACCAAAATATTGTTTATATTCCGTATTTCAGAATTAAGGTTATTTCAGAAATAAAATGTGATATAAGTGGTACATCTTTAATGTTTTCAAAAACGATACCGACATTTATGACATTATTGCGCAGTAAGTTAAATTGAAAGTAGTACTTGTCTGTGCAATAACGTCATAAAAGCAGAACTAAACAAAAAATCAAAACTCTAAATGTCTCATAATTATCTTTTTAGTGGTTAAAAATAATCAACATTACTATTAAAATAAATGGGAATACAAAATCTAAAAAAAAAAAATAATTTCTTACTTTTAAGTAATATTAATCAGACTTCTTCGAGGAACTAACAGGCTAGAAGTAAAACTTATATAGAAACAAATAAACGTGTTTTTTTTAATAACAGGCTTATACTGTTACAGTTATGTAACAGTGTCTAATAAGTCTAGTATTTATAATGTTTTTTGTCTTTGTACTTAATACCTAATTACTCTTACATTTAATAAACAGTCTTCATTAAAAAAAATCTTTAAAATCAGAATTAACCAACTAAAGCTGGTTATAAAAATGTTCATAATAGCGAGGTACAATATTTTTTTGAACTAATTCTAAGAGATCTTGTTTTTTTCTATCACTTATCGGTATATTAGATGTATATGCAGGAATCAAAGATATTTCTTCTATATTCTTTGGTTGTGTCGTATGTTTTCGCAATGTCCTGGTTTGGGCGTTTATGTTTGCCTCATTCAAATTGTCAGTCTTGTACGTAGTTTTATACTTAAAAATATCACAGTCTTTCATAAAACGTATAACTTTAATGTCAGTCGTTTTAATAGCTTCTCCAGAAATATTTTTTACTGTATTTATATTTAAGTCATCTGCTAGTTTCTTCAAATCCATGAAATCGGTATAGTTTAACTCGTTTACTTTAAAGGGTTTTCCTGTCTTCTTAGCGTTTCTGATTAAAGAAATGTACTGGTCCGGTACGTAAATAGCACCAGATTTTTTAGCCCTATTGACAGACTTTTCAATTACTGAGTGAGCTGCATCTCCCTCGTTCTGTGTATGGCCCTTTATTAAAAATTTATGGGTCACAGAATTTATTTGTAACTTGTTAACAGCATAGTAGTACATAGAAAATATGAATCTGAAACAACGTTATTATGTTTAATAAATAAACAGTCCAAAATAATTACTAGCATTTCATAATAAGGTAGTTTACTAACTTATTCTTCTGCTGTCCGCAGCAGTTATCGGAATAAAATATAACATCGCAACCTGGGCTTTTCTCAGCTAGATCTTTTAAAAACATGTATATACACGATCCAATTTCTATGGCACCTCGATTACCTATTCCTTCATGCCAAAAGAAACATGTAGTTTCTTGATTTTTGGCGTCTGACATCTGAAATATGGAAACGTTTTGAAAAAAAAAACGCACTTAATGAAAAATGAATGAATGTAATAATCAAAATAGACTAAGTATCCGTTGAATTATCATTAGTGACTAAGAACTTACCGTAAAATTGTAACAATTCAGTTTCGATTTATAGAAGAAAGCAGATGACTTTCCAATCGGACATGGCATTACAGCTTGTAAATCGTATATTATTACAAAAGTATTACTCTCGGATTTACACTTCCTCATGTCCACGTCTTTTTCTATCCTAGCTAAACTTTTTTCTTCGAGATGCAATTTATAACAATTTTCCAATTTTGCTTTCTCTTCAACAGATGCGTTTTTATAGGCTTCACAGTCGTCACAGGTATCTTTTTTTGGTATAAAAAATCCAATATTGAATTCTGTGTTAAAAATTCGAGCATAAGCATCATAACAAGCTTCTGGTTTATTTTCTTCCTGACGCTTCTTTTTATAATTTCTGTGCATTTCTGCTATAGTTAAGTCTCCCTCTACGAATAGTCTATTAGTATTTGCTCTTAAATAATGGCTCTCTATCTTCGGGATAGAGTTAATGTGATCTCTCACAGATTGCTTTATTTCTTCGTCCAATCTGATTTGTTTGCCGTGTCTTCCTCTTCCGTCCTCTTTCATAATATTATGGCCCTCAGCCCTATTCTTACAGTCTATAACCGTACGTAAAGTCCGTTCCGTGGCGCCCAATGTATTCATTAAAAATGTCTTGCATACTCTAACTTCTCTTCCATCATTGTATAAATAAAAAGTTGTATTTGGTTTCCTGGGATTATTTTTGCGTGAATCTTTTATTCTCCGATACGGTAACTCTAAAAGTCTCACACAAGATGACAAATAATCACGCTGCCTTTGTAAATGGCCTAACTGCCAATAAGCATCAAATAGCTTAGTTCTGTTTTCTGTCGAAAATTTTGATGAGCAAGCTAGCCGGCATTTATCTGGACAAGTCGGGCCCATTATTTTTGACGCTTTAACCATACCAGTTTTTAATGTAGTATATTGCTGACCAGAATTTTTTAGCATTTTTGCAACATTTTTTTTCCATTTGCTTGGATTGCGAGTACGTTTTCTACTACGTTGTGTAGTCGAAGGTCCGGACTCTTGGTTTATATTTCCAGTGGTAAGCATTTCTTGGTCAGATTCCGATGACGATGAACTTTCTGAGCTACTGCTAGAGCTACTGCTAGAGCTACTGCTAGAGCTACTACTACTATCCGAGCTAGCTGACGGTTGAGGCACGTATTGCTCATCGTCATCAGTTCCAGAAAAGTCTTGTTCAGATGAGTTTTCACCGTGGCGAACACTTCTAGGCTAAAAAGAGTTTGCAGAAATCAAAAGTAAATTCCCTTATAAAATTAAAATAGACCCAAAAAATATCACTGTGATTTAAACAATATACCATACCTGAGTTGGATTGTTATGGACGCTTGAAGATTCAAAATCATTAATACTAATATTTGAGCTAGATGACGGTTTAGGTACATATTCCTCTTCTTCAATTCTAGAAAAGGCATATCCAGATGAGTTTCCATCGTCGGAAGCTCTAATAGGCTACAATAAGTTTAAATAAATAAAGTGAATTGCGTAAAAATATTGACATAAACAAAAAAAAATCTGAGATAGAAAATCTTATACCATACCTGAGTTCTGTCATCAGTGTCATCACGGATGTTTGAAGATTCAACAGCAATAGTATCTGAATCTTTTATTAAATCACCATCATGAGGGTAGGTTAAAATGGAAGGAGGATTCGGTGCTATCAACAAAGCTGAACGAAAAATTAAAACATTATGTAAATAATTACGTATACATTATACCTACAGAAAAATGTTTTAAATAATAAAATGCATAAAAACTTACTTGGCTCTCTATCCCTCACATCACCTACGTCATGGCTTTTCTGGTTTAATTGAACCAACTGCACTAATTTTCTACCTCGTCCTTCCATAATTTTATTTTAGCTATAAATAAGAATAAAACGTGTTTTGTAAGTACTATACATAACTCTTCATTCATAATTACAGTGGAATAAATGCAATCTAAACTTCAATATAAAATTCAAAATAAATAATGACAACGGTTTATTTTATGTTTAGTACATTTTCTGGGACAATATTGACATAATTGTAATAAAATGACAGAATTACTTGCTGCTTGTAATAGAAATAGAACCACAAAGTCAGAAGTGTTCACTTATGACATTCTTGTCCCAAAATTTTATGAAATATTTGTCATAATTACCTTTATGACGTTGTTGCTCCTACTCACAAACACTTCCTGCGGGGGGCCGCGCGCAACTGACCAATTAGGACGTTCTCGCACTAGCATTCACGAAATCCCGCCAAAATCACAACGACATTTACACCCTCTGTGGGTCATTTTAAGAGTTACATTTATGACAATGTTGCACTGCATGTAGACGCATGTTTGACATAATTTGTGACCATTATCTATTTTTAAGCATTTTTAGCATTTATGACGTTATTGCACCCGATGTGATTGTATGCTATAAAATTAAAATATCGAATGTGAACGAACCCAACCTATTTGTTTACATATAAACAAATAATTTGTTAATATAAAGGAGAATGTTTTTTTTACTAGGAGCTTTGGGCTAAAATAAAAATTGCTGCCCCCACGTTTGTAACCATTGTACATTGACTTATACCATTGAGCTTATTACATGTTTAAAGAATCAACAAAATTCGCCCCACAGAAATCTAGATATCAGCTGTTCAAAAAATAAAAGCCCTGTGGCACCTCTTTACAGCCAGTTATTACAACTGGCTGTTAAGAGGTAGGGTACAATCTAGGCATGATACTAACTATGGATTGTGCTGAATGGTTAATGCTATACTGTATCGTGCACATGCAAGAACCATACAATAGATATATAACATGAGCACAATATGTTTCTAATGTACGTCTGCCACTCTTCCAGGAGCAGTAATAATGACATATGGCTTCTAACCCAATATTGTCTGCACTGATGAGTATACATATATATATATATGTGTGTAATTAGTTCGCCTACTGGTATGCCTAGATAGGGCCCACCTGTAATGGCGGAGATCGCCGGAGAGGGACTGGACGCAAAGGCTCTGCCGGTTTCCCAGGCCCCCTCCAAGTAGGCGATAAAGGAGTGCCGCTGGGGACTTTTAGTGGGTACACTGGGGGGTTGCCTAACCCCCTGGGAGCCCCACATACCCCTTCCGTCCCCCCAACGTAGTATGCGGATGCGTAGGCATTTTACCCCAGCGAAACCAAAAAAAAAAAAACGGGTATGCCTAGATTGTACCCTACCTCTTAACAACCAGTGATTACCGTTAGAAAATGTTGCTTATATATCAATCTTTGTAATGAACCTAGTTGGTGACCTGGGGACAGACTGACTTTTTAGTAGATAACTGCTTGGAATGCCACAGGGCTTTTATTTTTTGAACAGCTGATATCTAGATTTCTGTGGGACGAATTTTGTTGATTCTATAGAAGAAAATGTTGTTAACGTATCAATCTTTGTAATAGACCTAGTTGGTGACCTAGGGACAGACTGGCTTTTTAGTAAATAACTTTTGCAAGGAGTACCACAGGGCTTTTAGATTTTGAACAGCTGATATCTAGATTTCTGTGGGACGAATTTTATTGATTCTATAGAAGAAAATGTTGTTTACGTATCAATATTTGTAATGAACCTAGTTGGTGACCTGGGGACAGACTGGCTTTTAAGTGATAACTGCTTGGAGTGCCTCAAGGCTTTTTATTTTTTTAACAGCTGATATCTAGATTTCTGTGGGACGAATTTTGTTGGTTCCATAGAAGAAAATGTTGTTTACATATCAATCTTTGTAATGAACCTAGTTGGTGACCTGGGGACTGACTTTGACTTTTTAGCCCAAAAAAAACATTCTCCTTTACAATAGCAATAATAATAGCAGCAAAACTGTAATACAACAACAATAGAATTAGGTATTTTTATTATATTAATAGCAGTATATAACTTGTTATAGCCACTTATTTGGTATTTATTTAATATTTTACACATGTTGACATGAAATGAAAATGTTTTTAACAAGACGACTAATACGAAAATAGACATTAATAGGCGTAATATATGGTATAACTTAAAACTAACATGAACATACATTTTGGCACTTTTTGAGTAGGCACAATTATAAAAATATTCTTGTACAAGTACAAGTCACATTATTTTGTTAAAATCGAATTTTTTTGTTACAATCATGACTTTGGAATTAAACGATTTTCGCACCAATATTTTACAGTCACGTATCCACACGTAAGCAATCTTATTGTCTTTTTTAAGTTGTCGAGCACGTTTAAGAAGTAGTTTGTTTGCCGGGGTAAGATGATCATTAAGAAAAATATCTGAGCTAGGACCAGTGAACCCAATTTTAGAAGTGGTGAGCCCCTTATGATTGCGGAAAGCCGACAGCAACTGATCTTTATAAATTCGTCGCGTAAACTTGACAATAACAGCTGGTGCGCGTAAGTTTGATGCGTTGTGGCCGCCATTATCACCTTGACCTTCACCGGGCGAAAAACGACGCACGCGATGAATGCTATCAACAGCATTTTCGTCGAACCTTTGGCCAATTGCTGTATATATGCTACCAAGGATAGTAATCAAATTCTCATCTCGTAATACCGGTAAACCTGAGATTTCAATATTGTTCATTCTTGTATATTGTTCACGAATATCATTTTCATTTTGTAAGGTAGAAATAGTCGACGATGCTGCGTCAAGGTCAGACTTCAATTTCTTAATACTGTCAGAATCCTTTTTAATGAAAACAACTTTGTCTTCAAGATCAGAGAATCGTGTTTCTATATCACTAATTCTGACATTGTTCTCCAGTAAGCCCTTTTTGAAGCTGGCATTCTCCTCTTTCAGTGAATTAATATTTATGTTTATGTCACTGAGAGTGGTATGTATTGACGATAATTCTTTTCTGATTGCACTACTTACTGCTTCTACAACGGATTCCTGCATGAGACTAATCAGCTGCTCATTCGACATCTCAGCAGATACCGAATTCGAACACGATCCGGATTTAGCTGGTTTCCGTGGGAAGGTGTTAACATTTTTATTAGCACTATCCATCATGTATAGTATTTGTTAACAATGTATGTAGTAGTTCACCGGGAGTTCTGGCAGGCAGGCAGCGCAGCGTAGGCAAGCGAGGGGGTGAAGTGCGGTATCGCCCCACCTTCACGACCGCAAGCAGCGGAGCCAAAACAAGACGCACAGATATGGTCTATCCCGCACTAACACTCGAGTAACTCACTATTTTTCAATTCAATTGCAAACTAATTACAACAGCAATAAGGTAAACAATTGTATGCGAATGTAATAGAGATTTTTTTATGAGAGGTGTAACACTACCACCTGCGATGAGAACTCAAACAAGACTGAATTATATTAAATTGTTATGCAGCTTTTAATTTAATTGCAAAAATGTGATACCAAACTTCGCGTCGTATGTATATTTAGACCACGGGCTGACATAATTATTGTCTGTCAAGCCGTCTAGTAAGATAATAAACCTTTTAGGAACGCTGCCCGCTCACAGTATAAGCCTCATAACTAAGCCACGGCTGTTGTATTTTGCCTTTATTATGTTACGGCTACTAATTGAATTTATTCGCTAAACAATTTACACAGGCATAACCTATTAGCATCACGAAAACTTTTAATTTAAATAAATAGTTTTCCTTCTAGTCAGTAAGGATTAAAAATTAGTTAACTTTTGAAATAATTTGAACATTTGGTTAAGTACCTATCATCACAGAAGCCTATAAATGTGCTGTTATGAGGAAAACTTAGGTCACGTGTGTTCAGTTTTCTTCATTTCGAGAGATATTGAAAGTTAGGTTACATGCTTTAATCTCATTTTTCGACATTTTACGACACTCTCAAGGTCAAATAGAGTGTCATCTTGTATTTATTCTTAGCTTATCACACAAGTATATTATACTATATTTATTTATAGTAGTTATATTAAGTCAATTTTTTTTGTAGGTAAAATCCTTGCTATCGATCCTTGCTATCTGATCTTTCTTCCTGAATTTTAATAATGTCATTAAAACTCTTGTATCATGTAACGGGTGCTTCATTTCATATCACACAAATGACTGCTGCACAACTAAAATAGATAGACTATGAAAATATATTTTAAGGGAGTAAGGTTCATTACATACACAACTAGAAATGTAGTGGTTTCCAAACTTTACAAAATAAACAATCGTAGTTAAACAAAACTCATAAGGTATTTTTTATACCATTTACAGACACAGCGCCCGAGTTGCACTACACGTTCATAGAGCAGGCGCTGCACCCGGGCCCGGCGCTAGCGTTACACTGCGCGTCGTCAGGGTCTCCGCCGCCGAGGTTCACCTGGCTACTGGACGGACAACCTGTTGAAGAACATAATACACCACAAAGGTAATATTTATGTATAATTTAAGGCATTTTTGATAATTGTTCAATTTATTCTAGTTATGAAACTTTTATATTTAGGGTACAAAGTAAATATAACTTTTATTAGTATCAAGAGAAATTATCTGCCAAACTACCAGCACTTTCGCCATATCATCATTATTATTACAATTGGATGTGGTTTACAAGCTACGTAACAAGTTGGCACTGCGATTGTTGTCGTGATAGCAGTTCCTAAACCATACAGAATAATCAAAATCTTGTTATTTGGCTGCACTAACCACGCAATAGTAATAATTTGCATCATTAATCAAATTGTTATCAGATAGTAGTAAAAGGTTAGTGGTTTAAATTTCCAGAAAACTATGAAAATAATTATGTACACTAAATAATATTACTTAATTTATTACTTACAGAAGTATAACTCAATTTATGAACTCAAACGGAGACATAGTGAGCTACTTGAACCTAACATCAGTGCGTGTAGAAGACGGCGGCAGATACACATGCAGAGCACACAACTCAAGAGGCGCGGTCGAACATTCCACCAGGCTTAATGTTTACGGTAAATAACTACTAGTATAGACTATTAATTACGTAGCTAATGTACAAAGTTACATGCGTATGAACCAGTTTTCGAAAACTTTTTCGGTCCGACGCAAATCCCTCTTAATGATCCCCTGGAATGCTATTAGCGAATTGTTTGGCGACGAAAACTATGTTCCTTTCGTTTGAATATTAGGGTAAAATAGAAGTCATCAAGTCTTTGAGAATGATCCAACCTCAGGCAGAGTGCTGGCCAGTGTCAAGAGTATCTCGTAAAACCTAAAATAGCTGTTAAAGTTAACAATCTTTGAGATTAGAATTAAAACTGATTCTCAGTCACTGCACTTGTTGGTAGACGTCGGTAATTTTTTTTAAAGTAGGTATTTATACATTAAGAATTCATCCTGCTAAGTTACTTAATTTTTTTGCATAAATGTAATACATATAAAAAAACTGCTATAACTACCTAGTATTAGACATACTTTAGTTGTTGTTGTTATTATGATAGATTAATTGTAATAAAATGTTCTTTGTAATAATCTCGACAGGTCCCCCATCAATAAGGAGCATCGGTCCAATACGCGTGGTGGCTGGCGTGAACACCACAATCTTCTGTCCGTTCTCCGGATTTCCAATCAGGTTGATGGAGGTGCATTTGCTTAGTAAAATTATAAGTTTCATTTTTGTTCTGTTTTTGGTAGTTTGATGTAACTAACAACCATCAGGCTCTCTTTTACAAGTCTATTTTATTTATCTTCCTTCCGACACAATTTTGTTTGTCTTTCATGATCCTTACCTGAAATACTTAAATAAATAAAATTAACAAAACAAGTAGGACAGCTCGTAAAGCTAATTTCAAATAATTTACATTTCTGATTTATATTTATAACAGTGAAATTCGATGGCAACGTGGCGGTATGGATGTCAGTTCTACTGGTGGACGAGCTCTTTCAGGAGTCAGCGGTGAACTGTTACTCTGGCCAGCGGAACCAGCTGATGCAGGCTTATATTCATGTAGAGTTTCATCACCGTCAGGACAATACGCACAAAAAGATATTAAGATTTTTGTAAGAAGTAAGTTCCAATTAACTATTATAATTATTTTTTTTGGTAAGATAAGTTAAGGTGTTTTTGTATTCCGTCTAGCTAGACTGGCCTTCTGTGTATGTGGAAGTCTAAGGGAGAATCCTTTGCCTAGTACTAATGATAAAGACTAAAACGAACTAACTAATACGAACTTTTAAATTTTCGATATAAAAGTAAGTTTAATCATTATTAAACTTTTTGTGCTATTTAATTTCAGATCCACCGAAAATAGCAGGATTTAATTTTCCATCTGATTTAGTCGAAGGAAGCTCCATACAAGTACTTTGCGGTATTACTTCTGGTGATAAGCCTGTTTACTTCTCTTGGCTTAAAGACGGACAACACATACCATCAACTTTACAGGTAGGCTTTAATATAAACCAGATATTAAATAAAATTGAATTTAAAAATCAGCTTTCATATCGATTATTATACGAAAATTCAACTACTTATACGATTTTCACATGGTAAATCTATTTTTTTTTTTGAGATAAACAACAAACAATTTTGATAGTTTTTTATGAAAGTTAAGGCTTTAAGTACATACTTACACTATCCATTGTTATCTTTTTAAGGTTCAGGAGAAATCTTTGGATGAATTTAGCTTCCTAATATTTTCCCACGTAACATCGAAGCACAGCGGCGAGTACACCTGCGTCGCCAGTAACTCTGCGTCTGAAGTTAATCACACGGCGAGGTTGGCTGTTAAAGGTGAAATTGAACATTAGACATTTTCTATGTTCTGCCATATTTCAAACAAGGTGACAATTGTTTTATACTTCTGTTTTCAGTGGCTCCATCGTGGCTGTACGAACCCCAAGATGTGTCAGCGCTGTTGGGTACACAAATTTTAGTTCACTGTGCTACAAAAGGTTATCCAGAACCAAGAGTTTCGTGGTTAAAAGGTCATGGTAAGTTGTTGAATATTTGTTTCAATATTATTCATAACACTAAGCTTTGTTCTTATTTTCTGATTTAATTTTATGAATAATGAATTGTTTTGAATTTCAGGTTCAGGCGCCGATTTCAGACCTGTATCGAACCTAGACTTACAGTTCTCAGTACTAGCAAACGGAACACTGAGTATAACTCCGGCTGCACATCATCATGAGGGCCAATACATGTGTCGAGCTGAAAATGGGATCGGAAGAGGAGTGTCTAAAATTATTACAGTTTCTGTCAATGGTAAATGTTTTAATATTATTATTCAACTTTGTGTTACCAAGCTACTTTGTCACAAAAAGTTAGTAGATAAGCGATTCCTGGCGATTGTTTAGATGCCTGAAAAACAACCCCATGCACTTCTACACACTGGAAAGTAGACATTAATTTTACTTAGCCCAGATTTTTCAGCTTCAGACCCTTAACCCTCAACCACTGACGTGACGATTATGTTTCACTACCACTGACGTACGTACGAAATACGTTTGCAACTTTGAAGAGCTCTGGTGCGTAGATAGCGCAATATTATGAATATTATATTCTTAATGTATTTGATTATGTATACATTTGAGAAATACAAAAAAAAACACAGTATTATTATTTTAAAAAACATACATATTTCTTATAAAACGACCTCAGAAATAGAAAAAAATTGTATACATTTGTTTTATATTTAAATTCATTTTATAGTATGTTTTTTCGTTTGTGAAAACAAAATAAAAATTTTCTTTCTTTCTTTAAAAATCAACATAAACTTTTTTTTAAATCTACTAGAAAATATTCTTTTACATTAGGAACTATTTAATTTTTCTTTAATATACTTACTTACTAAGGACGGTTTTAATTAGAGATAGAAAAAAAACATTTTAGACAGTTTTTAACAGCACTTATTACAGGTCGGCTTAGAGCACTGCAAATAGACTGGTTTATCGCATGCTTGACAGCCGTACCTAGTTTTAAGACGTTTATGCTTGAAGCACACGTAGCAATTCTTCTTTTTGACAAATTAGGAAGAGGCTTAGCTTTACCTAAGATACGATAATAATAAAATTACATTAACACTGACGCTACATACCACGTGAGTTCCATAAGGTAATGGAACTCACCTGGTTAGAGGGTTGCTACACGCATGTTTTTCTCTGCCGTGCCGGTATCACCGACAGCTAGGAAACTACCAAAAAGGACGCGAAAAAATTTCCGCGCAATTTTAAATTATAAACGAAAAACCGTTTGACCGACGTACCACGTACGTATGTCAGTGGTTAAGGGTTAATAAGCGTAGCTTAAATTTTTGACAAACGTACTGCCAATATGACAACTGACATACGTTTCACCCAGCCGCTCGATAAGCCTGTTCACGTGCACAATGAAATATTGTAAGACACGAGCGCGCGGCTGTATAAGTTTTATACAGCCGCGCGCTCGTGGTACGCACAATGCGCTCGCGTTTCGCACAAGCCCAAAGAATGTGAGACATCCACATGCGCACATGGAGGACGAGTAATACTATACTCACTGTCTAGATATCTTTCATAGAGTTTATTTAGTTCTTGTTACATAAAGTTGTCCCTGAGTGTATCAGCTGAGCTCACACGTGTGGTGTCCCCCGCAGAGCCGGCGCACTTCGAGTTCTCGTCGCGCAACATGTCGGTGAAGCGCACTGCGCACGCGGCGCTGTCGTGCGAGGCGCGCGGCGACGCACCGCTCACGCTCTCCTGGACGCACAACATGAACTCGCTCGATCTCTCCACCTACAGGTGACGGACCACTAGCATCACTACTCGCTTTACCATTTTCATATGCAGATATCATCATCATTATTTCAGACAGTGAACGTCCACTGCTGTGGACAAAACTCCAAATACATTCACCTTCCGCGATTCTGAACCATCCTTTCGACGGTTTCATACTACGTATCGTCGATCCATATGAACAGAACAAGTGCAAAAATCAACTTGATGAAGTGGTTTCTTTTACAAAAAAAATGGTCTTATTGAAACTGTTTAAGATGATTATTGATTTTGAATATTTTACCCTTTGTATTTTCAGAGTATCAGTATCAGAAAAGCGTTCAGAAAGTGGTGTAAGTTCCCAACTGAGCATAGCACATGCAGAACGCCACGACTCTGGTGTGTACCGGTGTAGAGCAGAAAATGCTTATGGCAGAGATGAACTACTGATATATTTAGCCGTGCAAGGTAATTGCTTTTGATACGATTTCTCTTATTGTATGCAAGCTTTCTTTCTGCAATAGTTGTTAGTGTTTTCTTAAAAACTGGTGATTAAACCTAATAAATTATAGACCTATAGTTAAACTGCCTATCATATCGAAAATCTTTGAAAAAGTGATTTATGACTCCATATATACTTATTTTGAAAATATAATTTGTTTTGTCCGGAACAAAAAGGATTTAGAAAACAGTCTTCTACTGTTGATGCAGTATTTGATCTGCAATCGCATGTCATGCCATCTATAGATAATAGAAATCCGGTCTGTGCTATCTATACCTACTGACATGAGCAAGACAATGGACTATGTCCACCATGGTATATTATTAAACAAATTGCATAGTTATGGTGTAAGAGGTAATATTTATCAATTGATAGAATCATACTTAAGTGATAGGAGTCAATTTTCTGAAATTAATAGAATCTGTCCAAAGAACAAAACAGAATCTGTTTATCTATCCAAACCAAGGCGCATTAAATATGGAGTTCCTCAAGGCAGCGTGCTTGGACCACTGCTTTTTCTAATTTATATAAACGATCTCCCAAAGGTAACAACGCATGAAATGGTTCTTTTCGCCGATGACAGTACAGCTGTAGTAAAATGCACAAATCAACTTCAATATGAAACTGACATTCATGTATGTCTCTCTCATAGTATTGTAAACTGGCTTAAAAATAATAATTTAGTCATAAACTTAACTAAAACAAAAATAATGCACTTCCACCTACGATATGAAAGCCTAAAAGTTAGTATTACTTACCTAAATCATAATATTGAAGAAATAACTGTAACTAGGTTTTTGGGTGTGACAATAGATAATAAGCTTACTTGGAAGCCACACGTAGAAGAGCTATGTAAACGCCTAAGCAAAGCCGCCTACGCCTTATTTCAATTGTCAAAAAAAGTAAACAATGAGACTCTGTTAACCGCATACCATGGACTAGTGGCCTACGTCTTGCGTTATGGCATAATTTTCTGGGGACGGTCTACTGACAGGGATCTCGTATTTAGAATGCAGAAGCGGTGTATTAGATCAATATGTGGTATCAAAACAACAGACAGCTGCAATCCTTATTTTAAGTCTCTAAAGATATTAACGTTTCCCTCTCTTTATATATTGGAATCAGCGCTATTTGTAAAAAAAAACCCCGATTTTTTTAAAAAATTGGCAGATGTCAAAAAGGGTCCAATACAGTCCCAATATGTAAATAAATTGTTAAATGTAAAACAGCCCTTATGAAAATAAGTTTTTTTTGGAGCTGCTCCTGATATTTACAATAGGATACCTGCGATTATTATAAATATAACATTGTTTAAATTTAAAAAAGAATTGAATAAATTATTGATAGTTATTACAGTATTGATGAATTTCTTAATGACAATGGTATTGATTTATAATTGTTAATTTAATTAATTAAATATATAAATAATTTAAAATATACTATGCATGAAAATAGAATAATAATATTGTATTACGTTAAAACACAATTTTGTTATAATATAACATACAAATATTATTTGTATGTAAATACTCAAGACCACTACTATGTACTTTACCTATGTTTAACAAATAAATTGTTCTGATTTCTAGACAAATAACTGGACCCTAAACACAACTCAAATTGTAATGTTCTTTTCAAATCCTGGTCATCTACTCTGACAATCATGTATGTTGACTCTGGACCCTTCGCTCATAACACACATCTTGGCACTTGTCCCGCTGTTTACAACGTGGACTTTAACTAAATCTATTTCATTACAGAATTTCCAGAAGCTCCATTAGGTCTTCACGTAACGCATCGAACAGGGCGTGGAGCAACTATGTCCTGGCGTAAAGGATACGACGGCAATGCTAGAGTCATGCTGTATCGACTTCAGTACAGAGTCGTGGGTGATACGAGAAGAACAGATGCTGGGGATTGGGCTGATGCACCGACTAGGGATGTGCCGGCTGACAGAGTTAGTCAAAGGTAGGATTTATTTTGCTTTTTAGAAAAATATATTTACGTAGGAAAATAGAAATATTTAGCTACCTACATAACAAAAACAGACAATTAAAATGCTAACGTTTTAGAAGGCGTCTCCTGAAACTTTTGCATTAAGTTAGTCTTTTCAGATAAAATTTAGACTCAATTTCAAGTTACCTTTCTATTGTGCTATCTAATTCATCATCGTAACTTTTACAGGCAAGACCCTGACTCAATAAAGTCGGAAGTAAACTTAGAGTATCGTGTGGAAGGTCTTCGTCCAGCAACAGCGTATGCGTTAAGACTCTCTGCTGTGAATGCCATCGGCGACAGTGATTATTCTGATCCTGTAATAGTTCAAACATTAGAAGAAGGTAAGTAGGTTCCAGTTCAACTTAATTCGACTTTAATATATACAATGATATATTCAGAATGTTCATAGTCATTTTGTTGTCCTTTCAACAATAATAAGTATAAATGAACCAATAGAATAATGAGTGTGAATAGAAAAATTAAGGGTTACAACTTTGCGTTTTTCCTTTCAGCCCCTTCGGAACCGCCTCATAACGTTCAAGTGCAGGCCACAGCACCTGGAGAGCTTCTGGTAAAATGGCAGGTAAGATCAAAATGGTCTAATATTAAGTAGAGTTTATATGTGTTAGAGTTTATATGCCTGTCTAGAAATGAATGTTTTCAGACGCCTATTTTGACTGACATGCTCCAATAATATACAATACTCCAATGACTCTGTGAACTGTGTATTCTTCCAGGCTCCCCCACAAGAGTCTTGGAACGGCGAGTTGCTCGGCTACGTGGTGTCGTGGCAGGGCGCGGGTGAGAACGTGACGTCATCGCTGACGGCGGCGGGCTGGGGCGCGGCGCACGCGCTGCTGCCGGCGCTGCTCGCGCACGCGCGCTACACCGTCACGCTCAGCGCGTACAACAAGGTCGGCGCCGGCCCGCCCGCCAGCCTCAGCGCCACCACGCTGGAGGGAGGTTAGCTCACACCTTCTTTATATTTAATAGGTGGGTCCACACAGAACGAGCAGTTCTTTGTGGACCCACCTAATGATTAGCATTATGTTGTTAACTTGTTATTAATGTTTTTTCTACTCCATTTTTGATAAACAACTATGACAGATTACTTTAATTGGAATAGACTGATCAAAATTTATGGTTACAAATTATATCACATTATCGGCAGACTGTTTCAACATTATAGACTCTTCACAACATAGAGTTACTTATATCGTTAACTTTTCAGCACCCGAGGCTCCACCAGAACGTGTACGTTGCGAACCAATGTCGGCGCAGTCAATAAGAGTGTGGTGGGAACCTCCTTCACTGGCTCAGCGAGGTGGCGTGCTTCTCGGATATGAAGTGCTTTATGAGGTATTTTATTGTTATACTTGTACGTTATCAAATATGTCAGCATCTTCTACTCTTTGACGTTGTATTTTTGAAAAAATGCCATTAGCAAACCTAACTAATTGGCACATCGCCGTCTTGGTTAGAAATAATTATACCTAACACGTCCTTTGTATTTGACCCTAACTCTTATAGGACTTACTTTACAATTTTTATGAACTACTCTTTTATAATAATAAATGTTGTTTTATTTTAACAGTTATGGGCTAAAGTTAATTTATTTTAATTGTAATGATTGTATTTTCATTGTTTCTCGTCATTTTAGCAAATGTTCACGTGCCCGCTTGTCAGTAATAATTTTAATACAGAAGGCCTAACTTACTTGTCCACAGTCCGTCGACGAAGTAGAAGCTCAAGTAGAGACTCGTCGCTCGGGCGGCATGGAGACTGTGCTGCAGGCGCTACAGCGAGCTGCTAACTACAGCGTCACGGTGCGCGCCAGGACCGCGGCCGGCGCCGGGCCCGCCAGCGAGCCCGTGCACTGCGTCACACATGAAGATAGTACGTTATGTTCACATTAAATACTCTAGTTATAAAGAAAACTTGAGAGTCTAAAATTAATTTATTATAGACCGTAACAAATTTTAGACCATGTCATTTAATTAATTTTTGGGAACTTAACACCTGTTATAGAAATCAAATGCACCCTTATGAGTTTTTTAGTTAAACCTCAACTATTTAACTTTTCGAGTACTTGGTGGATCACAACTTTTGTAATCTATTGAATTAATATGATCTCATTATTATTTCAGTTCCAGGAGCACCTTTGGACATAAAAGCAGTAGCCAACTCCGAAGATACAGTAATTGTTAGTTGGTTAGCACCACTCCAGAAAAATGGGAAAATCAAACATTACACTGTCTACAACAGACCACAAAGGTAAGCAAATTTAAAAAAAATCCCGTAATATGCATTGCTATGCATGTGTTACTTTTGCGGACAAAAAAATAATGGACCAGAGAACGTCCACACAACACAATTATTGATGGATCACACAAATAATTATTATCTTGCGTGGAATTCCTCAGCTTCTGTAGCCAATATACGACTGCATTGCTATCGAGCCAGTAGTTAATTAAAAATTTTATTGATATATATTATTTGCTTACAGAACAGGACAACATTCACAAATGATAGTACTACATAAAGACGACGAAGATGAATATCAGATAGAAGTACGAGGACTGCAGGAACATCAGGTGTATGAGTTTTGGGTGACAGCAACCACTGCGTCTGGCGAAGGAGAAATGAGTGCTATTGTAGCAAAGAAACCGAGCAGTAGAGGTAATTAAATAAAGTTTATGACATATTATTAACCCAGAAGATATAACTGATTAGGATTGGAAGTGAGATTTTTTCCGCTTTGACTGGGTTAGCTAGTGGTGCGTATCGTGCTACGTTGAGCACAGGCAGCAGCAAAGTGGGATGCCTCGTTATTTTTTAAAGACTCGTTAGTCTGTTTAATAATATTTTATTATTCTCATAAATCAAACCTATAATAAGTCAAATATTCATACTACCTATTTGACTAATATAAACAACATTCGCTATAGCCTGTAAATTCCTGAATTGCGAAATAGCTAAAATACCTGTCTCGGAAAAAAACAGGTTCTGCGGGCGCTTGTATTAATGCATTACACATTGACTTCTGCAGCTCCAGCCAAGAGCACATCGTTCGGTCGTCGCGTGTCGGCGCGCGGGGGCGCACGCGCGCGCCTGCACTGTGGCGCTGCCGGCGCGCCGCCCCCGCACCGCGCGTGGTCGCGCCGCCGCCCCGCGCCTCCCATACTGCACGACCACAACTATCTAGTGGACGGACCTTACCTCGTTATACTCAGTGAGCTACACTTTTATTTATATTTTAAACATTTTCCTACACGTACTAACTTATAGCTTTCATTACCAATTGATCGCCTTACCGAGAGTACATTTATTTTTCGATTCCTTTTGCATTTTTTTTTAGTTTTATCTGTTTATCCGAGTAATCTCCAAAACGGCTGAACCGATATCGATGGGACTCAAAAGTAGATTGAAATGTTCTGTAGAAAATAACCAGAATTCCTCTTCAAAACCAATATGTATGTGTAATAATATTCATGCTTGATAAACTTTTCAAAGCATATATTTTTAACAACTTTATCTACTTAATTTTGCTCAATATTTTTGTGTCAGTGTCAATATTATCAGATACTTACGTATAAAATGATCTATCATGGCTCATCTTTTACTCTTTCCTAACAGATGTGGACCGCAACTCAGCAGACAACTACACGTGCACAGTGCGCAACCCGTGGGGCGAGGACCGCACCACGTGGGAGCTGCGCGTGCTGGCCGTGCCGGCGCGCCCGGTACTGAGGCTCGCGTCCGCCGCGCCGGCCAAGTTACATCTGGTGTGGGAGAAACCTGCCACTGGAGGCTCTAATCTTCATGGTGAGATTTTATGAACTTGAATCAGCATGCAATGACAAGTGATTCCATTAAAACGTCTGGCTTTATAAGACATGCAAAAACTCGCAATCGGATTAATCTTAGCCGTATTTCAAAATAGTTTCGTTATCATCAATTACACAATGTCAAATTGCTGGACATAGGTCTCCTCCAAATATTTCCACCTTGTGCGGTCCTGTGCCTTCGTCATCATTCCTCATAATATTTTATAAGTAGCTGAGCTTGTTTTAACTTGTTTCTAAAATTATAAAATCAATTACTTTATTATTTAATGTTTCAACTCTTTTTTCAGGTTATCTTGTAGAACATTCAAAGTCCGAGGATGTGAAATGGCATTCGGCACGATTACCAGCGGACGCTCGTTCCCACACTATAGAGCGGCTATCATGCGGCACTTTGTACAAAGTGAGACTGACGGCGTATAACGCTGTCGGTGCGTCGCCTCACAGTGATGAACTTGTTGTGTCTACTAAGGGAGGACGTGAGTATACTCTGTTCGATGGCAGAACATAATTATTTGTATCTTTTTACAAGTGACAAGAATAAGAAATCGTTGAAATACTTATAATGATAAACTTCACCCTTACCCTTACTTTAGAAATAACTCGATACAAAGTACAAAATATAATCTGGTATGTGCTCAGAGATATAGGTGTAGTTAATTATAGAATCAAAACCTTCTCAAGCTAGTTTTGATTGTTACTAAAAGTTTCAAAGTAACCTTACTATTTTATCAGATTCATTATTATTTATTGTATGCCTATTACAAATAAGACTTTTTTTTCAGCATCCAAAGCCTCTTCGGAGAAAGATTTAATAACTACAAACAGTTCTTGCGTTCGTCTCAACTTATTGACATGGGACAGCAACGGATGTCCACTGGCACAGTTTGTAGTATCTGTGAGGACCTTCGAGGAATCTGCTTGGATCTCCAAAACAGTATCGCCTGCTGCACAACCGACTGTCATTTGTGAATTGTCAGTAGCGAGCTGGTATCATCTGAAGGTGGTAGCTAGCAGTGCAGCCGGTACTAGTTTGGGAAATTACTATTTTTCGACGTTAACAGAAGAAGGAGGTTAGTATGTACAATATTAATATCAATTTTCTTTTTAATTAACCTGCATTGTACTTCCTACTAATATTGTAAATTTGAATGGATTGAATTGAATGATTTTTTTTTAAATGATTGAATGGAGGAAATTGGTATGGATGGATGTTTGTTACTCTATAACGCAAAGAATACTGAATAGGTTGTGATGACATTTGGAGTAGAGGTAGTTTGAGGTGTATCATTAAAGCTGCATAAACAACGCGGTTGAAGCCACGGTCATCAGGTAGAAAAAAAATAAAATGTTAACCGTAAGGCGGTGCTACCAGGTGATATTGTAAACGTTCATTGATAATATTTTGTTAGTGTTAATTAAGGCCGCATTACCTTACCTATTCTTCATAGCACTTCAAAGTTAATGTAGACTTCAAAATTTATGTGATGTTCCTGAAGTTTTAGTTTTCTATGACAAGCAACGGATATCATTGTTGTTACTCAAATGAGTAACAACCTAACCAATTCCACGTGTTTTTTAAATGGGATTGGTTTAAAATGGTTATACTCGTAACTTGTGTTGTAAGTTGACTTTGTAGTCAGTGTGAGTACTAAAATTGAAGTAAACACTGTTTCCCTGGTCCCGGGCAGAGCGCATCCCCGCGCCGGCGACGTTCCCCCCGCGCGCCGGGGAGGAGCGCACGTCGCGCGCGGCGCTGCTGGCGGCGGCGGGCGCGGGGGGGCTGGCCGCGCTGCTGCTGCTCGCTACACTCGCTTACAAGCGGAGGTGGGCTACATCTTTGTTTTTTAATGTTTTTTATTTTAAAAAAACCGCCTGAAAGTCTGGAGGTTCAAAGCTGTTGTTTAATAACAAAAAGGATATTAAAGTGTTCACTAGAAATCAATGTTAACATCTTACAAAAGCCGATCACGATAAAACCGAGCAATGCTATAATAATAAAATGAAATTTTAAACCCAACATTCTTGCTTAATACAAATGACCTTAATAACTTTTATAGCCAAAACAAAACTATTAAATAAAAAATAATTAATATTGCAATCACAACCACAGTTCAATTAAAACGGTTGCTGAACTTGTACATAATCTATCTTTGACCTTTATGCTTTCAGTCCATCAACAACGTGCTTCAGAAAAGGCTACGACCAAGGTGACATATCTGAGGAAGAAGATAAATCTGTGGAGAAGAGAGATAACAGACGTAACTGCCAACAAGTTTACACCTCGTCGCCGATCAAACATCCTGTCAGTAAAAAGGAACAGCAAGGTATGTTTTATTATAATTAATGACAATTTAAATTATTAAGAATGGTAACTACTAATGTAGACTGGAATTATGATTGTGCTGGGTAGAACACGTTATATTCAAAACCAACGACCCACGGGCTAGAAAGTTATTTTATAACAAATGGCACCATAAAAATCAGTAAGAAATCCGCTTATATGATTTGTAATATATGCTACATTTAAAATTAAAAATAACACTAACATAAACTCTCTATTCTTCTCATTAACCTCAATATTTACGCACATAATTGTAAAATGCTTACTAACAAAACATGCACTTTGCCCTACCTTACAAACCACGGAACAAATTAAAATATTTAGGTATCACACTAGACTCAAACTTAAACTTCCGCAAACACATCGATTTATTATGTTCTAGAGTCCGAAAACTAATATACATTTTTAAGAATTTACGAAACATTGCTGATTACCATTTATTAAAACAAGTATATTTTGCACTATGTCAATCTGTGATAAAATACTGTATATCTTCCTGGGGTGGCGCTGCTAAATCAATCTTGCTGCCTCTAGAACTTGCTGCTCAAAGAGCCATTCTTAAAGTGGCCACATTTCGACCTATTATGTATCCAACACAACAGCTATACGAAGACTGTAAGGTACTAACCGTACGGCAGTTATTTATTCTGAACATTCTACTGAGACAACATAGTGAAATTTCTGTCAAAACTGTACTGGAAAAGAGGAGGAAGTACATGGTTTATATAAAGACACAAACAAACCATGCATTTGTAAATAGATTTTATATATTTCTAGGCCCTTTTAAATAAAATAAATAAAACTTTGCACCTTCATAGTCTTAGTCATAAAAATTGTAGTGTAACTTTAACAAAACATCTAGGGAACCTTAATTATAATGATACGGAGAGTTTAATGGTAGTTCTTAAATAGTTTTAGTGTGTATTATATTGATGTTTTATTATATTTCTTTGAATAATTAACATATAATTTTTTACTAAATGTTTATGTTTAAATCTTATCTAAATCTAATCTAAATTTATCTATTTTCTAATTTATTTATCTATCAAGTGCAGTCAAAACTTAACTGGTGGGACTTGTTACAGAGATGTACGAGATAAGTCCGTACGCCACGTTCAGCATGTCGGGCGGCGCGACGAGCGTGGAGGGCGCGGGGGAGGAGGAGAGCGCGCGCGGCGCCACGCTGCGCACGTTCGGTCGCGCCGAGCCGCCCGCGCTGCTCGCCGCGCCGCACCGCAGACATCACGAACATAACGGTCACTACACCAATCATTTTACTATTGTCTAAATTTTAGTCACCTTCATGACCTTGAAGCTGTGAGCCGCAGTGGCGCGCGGGCGGCGAGCGTTCAGATCTAAAGTATTCAGCTCACTAGGCGTGAGCGTTGCGACGTGAAACCGTTTACGAGAACCGTTTTATGTTCTGCGACGATGAAACAGTTTTATACAGATTCCCAAAGTAGTTATCGTTGCAAAACCAGTCTTCAATCAAATACGTTCTCCGTTTTCAAAACAGTCTTCGTTATCTAACCAGTCCTTTAAAACGTCATGCAACTTTTTACTTTATTCTTAAGAAAATAAAGCTCAGGATGCAATAATTCAAAAATGACAATCGGTTCGTGACGTTGCCGTCGCGCGCCGCCCGTCTCAACTTCGTTTTCAACAGTTCTAAACATTAAAAAGTGAGCCTTAACATTAACCAAATACAGTCGAAAAAAATATTCATGCTACGTGAAACCGTTTTATGTTCTGCGACGATGAAACAGTTTTATACAGATTCCCAAAGTAGTTATCGTTGCAAAACCAGTCTTCAATCAAATACGTTCTCCGTTTTCAAAACAGTCTTCGTTATCTAACCAGTCTTCTAAAACGTCATGCAACTTTTTACTTTACATTTAAGAAAATAAAGCTCAGGATGCAATAATTCAAAAATGACAATCGTTCGTAGTCTTTGTTCCGTTTCGTTATCTCAAACCAGTTGCAACGAGAACCGTTTTTTGCAACCGTTTTCATCGTCGCGAAAACGGCTTCGTTTCGTTCGTCAAAAATGCGACGACGACCCACCACTACAGCTCACTGCGTGTCGCCGCTCAACAACGCACCGCGCTGCGACGCCACCACGCACCGATTAGACCAAAGTCGTGAACAAACCGTTATACATACAATAAGCCCGCTAAGTTGGCTGGAATGCAGTTGCTGCTAAATGACTGCGCTGATGTCATTTTGAAAACTAAATAACGGCGAGCGGGTGTTTTCTTAGTGACTGTAATGCGCGAAAGTGTCTGAAATCATAACACTGTGTAAAACCAAATACAACATCCCTGTGTACGTATTTACCGTTAAAAGCAAAATAATATAGTCCCATTAAAAGTTATTATATTAAACGTTTTTTATTTGTTTTAGATGAGTATACGTTATCCCGTGCGATGACGCTGATGGTGCGTCGCTCGGAGTCAGACTCAGACTCGAGCGGGTCGCCGTGCGCCGAGTGTAACTCCAGCGTCTCGTACAGAATGCCTGTCACTCCTGGGAAAGGTAATAGATTCCTTTTACCTTGATAATCACTAAAATCAACGAACAAAATATGCTGAAGCTTAATGTCTTGCCTTATCTGTTGAATGGACTAAAATCAAGTAAAGTTTAAATTAATATTGTTAAATTTAATTTCATTTATAAGATTGACATCATGATAGTTTTCTTAATTAAAAGAATCTGAAGTGTTTGTTCTAATTGAAGAAATTAATTTTAAAAAGCGTGCTCGTTATCATTAAGTGTAATTTTATAAATTGTTTTATCAGTTCCAGACGAAGCGTTCCGCGGCGTCACCGACTCGAGCTGCTCGTCGGCCAGCGCGGGAGACGCTCGACCTATCCGGAGCGGGGGTCACGCGGGGCATACGGGGTCAGGCGGGCACGGGGGTCACGCGGGGCACGCGGGGTCGCACGGGGGCAGGCGGCGCGCGCGGCGGCAGCACGCGCACTCCGCGTCTAGGTAAACGTCAGCTTAGGTAAATGGGGGACGGCTACAACGATACTATTTTATATTCTAACTGACCTCACTCATTGTCTTTTTCACTTTACTCGCCCCCACCTTAACATAGGTCTGACAGCTGTCTACGATATAACGATCTAAAGCCCGATTTACACATCGACAAGTACAGTAGCGAGTTAAGTAATATTTTAAGATTAAGTTGATTTTAATAGATCTCCAGCCTATTTTTTGGCGAGTTAAGTACGAAGTAGCCCCCTCTATCGCGTCTTGCCAACTTAACTCGCCAAAAAATAGTATGGAGATCTATTAAAATCAACTTAATCAACAACTTACTACTTAACTCGCTACTGTACTTGTCGATGTCTAAATCGGGCTTT
Source organism: Schrankia costaestrigalis (assembly GCA_905475405.1). Lineage (NCBI taxonomy): Eukaryota > Metazoa > Arthropoda > Insecta > Lepidoptera > Erebidae > Schrankia > Schrankia costaestrigalis. Next base: position 23,233,971 of record FR997827.1, on the reverse strand, counting down.
ACTGTACGTCGATACAATTAAGTGAGATAAGATACAAAGCCTTCACTATCAAATTAATGACATTTACAACAGTTACTATTCTTCTACGATGATGAACGTTCAATAATGAAAAAATCTTGAATTCTAATGGCACGCTCTTCAAGTTGTGTAGTTTAATACCTATTTGTATTTTTTCCATTTCCATTTTTTACAACACTAATAAGATAAAATGGGATGATAGAGAATAAATAATATAATCCTCCATCACACGAAACTCAACTTTAGTACAACTATTATCAAACAATGAATTAAATTTTCGCAAGTGACATCTACTGGAAAATCCGAGCACTTCGCCGGGACTTGCTTTTGAACGCTCTGGTTCGGGTACACTTTCCTTGAGTTTTCCCGTGAGCCGCTACTCTGAAACTAGAGTGCAGCACTGTATAGGTTACTAGCAATGTATTTTTTTCTTATAAGTAATAATTGACTTGTTTCAGATATCAACAAAGGCAGGAACAAGAAAGAAGAGATTTTACGATACACGTATAGATAAATGAGGACAATAAAGACTGCTATAAGCATTTATAATATAATATTGTTAACTAGCTAATTTACCGTTTTAGTCTAAGAGATTTTAACGAACAAAATAATTGTAAATATTTTAGGAGATTTTGTACTGTGTTGGATTTGAAAAGTATGCGGCCTATTGTTGTAACAAAATTACATTTTGATATGATATATTTTATTTTTAATTGTTTATTTTATTTATATTATAGGTAGTTAAATAGTGATTTTTGTTAACTCACACCGATGAATAGTTAAATAAAATTCCATATCTTATAACTTGTAAAAAATAGGAAATAACTTAAGTAACAGTCAATATTATGTTCAAGAAGATATCATTGAATCTGCAAGAAGAGTAGGTTTTCCTCATTAAGAGCTACAGTAATAGATGGCGCTGTACTCAATTAATTATTTACGTGTTTTCGATGTGTTTTGATTGCTTGAAATTTTGCTCAATTTTAATATTTTTACTGTCTCACATTTTTGTAAAACAATTTACATTTTCATATAAATACCTACTGGGTATTGCCAAAACGATAAAGGTAGTAAGCGGAAATTGTAATGACACTTCATTTTAATTAAGTCTGTCATTATTACGATTGTTAATTAAGTGTAATTACATTAAAAATTTAATTTTGTATAGTGCCAATACATTTTCATTAAAAAAACGTAAGCATTTAATAATTCAAGAGTTAACGTAAAGACAATCATAAGTAAAGACTGTTTGAGAACACGCCGCTACCACTAGCCCAATGGAGTTTACCCTGAATACTTTTAAAACGTTTGAGAAGAAAACATGAATTATTTATAAAATATTTTGAATGTAATATTAATAGTAATAGCAATAACTGATCTGTCTTATGTTACTGTCACTGCCTAATCTATTTACCAATTGTAAATATATTAAATGAATGAAAATAAATTGATTGATTTGTCATATTGGTTTTCTTTCCGTGATGGAAATACTATACCTGTAGTTACATATTCTATTTATTTTTCAAATAAACTAAAATATAATATAGAATTAATACGTAAAGTGACTCGTAAGTCTTTTTATATTTTAAAGACTACATAAAAAGAAACCATCTCTTAAATCAAGTTACTGTTAGCTAGTATATTTAAAAGACTTGATGTCGGCCTTGATACTGAAGCTACGTTTATGTCAAAAACAGACCGCAGTTCAAAAATATCACAGTGCTTATTATGTTTGTAAAAAATTGAAATGCATTCTTATTTTCGCATCGATTCTAGTCTAATTCTGAACTATATAGAATATCATTCAATCAGGGCCCTATTTAATAAACGCGACAATGACAGGTGATAGGTGACAGGCGAAGATCCGACAATTGTCGATATTCCGTTTAAAAACTTGTTTTATTAAACACTAATTTGTCATTGGAAGCCAACATACGTGACAATTGTCACAGATTTTCGACAGGCATTTCATCCAATGTCAACGCTATTCTATAATGTTGTATCAATTATGTCGAAATTAGCGAGACAATAATTGTCATTGCCACAAATATTTTCTTAGAGACTCCACAGTTAAAAGCTGACAATTGTCGCTTTTATTAAATAGGGCCCTGATCCTAACCAATGGACTTTGTACGGTACCCGGTGTACGGTTATCAAAACACTATTACTTATTTGAGTAATAGAAAAAGTCAAATTAGGACCTACTTAGTACCCTTAAATGGGTCTGACGAAACAAGAATACATGGCGATACAAATTCATCACATCTCGTGTGGTCTGGAAAAGCCGACTGATGGAAAATCCACCAATCATTTTCATAACTACTGAATAACCCTATACCAATATTAAATTTGGTAATAGAAGGTTAAGTTGCTATAGGATTCCTGCTCAGGTAGTAGAGCTGTGCTAAGCTGTAATTTTAAATGCATTGCTTTTCGGTCTAGTTTTGCAGCAATCTAGTTTTTATACAGTTAAACAGTTGTGGTGTGTGCGGTCTGACTGCGGTGTATAATAAATTAGTTGCTGTGGTAACGACGAGTCTATTATAAATAAAATTTTCATTTCATTTATCCAAAGTATTCCCTTTTATATTGCAATTTATTTTTACAAAGAACATACATTTTTCCTTACCGACTCGTAGTCACACCAAGCTTGTCACACCAGTGTGACTAACAGTAATCTTTTTTTTGTTTGTCACACTACTGATTTTGACACACCATTTTATGTATTTATTTCTAAACTAGTGATGTCCAAGTTACAGTACTAAGTTTTTTATATTGAAATCATCAAAATATGTAGGTACTACTGTGTTTAGACAAAACGTTTTTTATTCATTAAATTATATCATTTTCCTCTTTTTTGGAAACGACGAACTTACTTACACCAAAGAATAAACGAAACAAAATATTTTTAAACACTTTTTCCGGAAACTGCTATTTCTAGACTATATAATTTAATAACATTCTAACTTCAATAAGGTGCAGCAACCATTGTTTACCATAATATATAACCATAAAAACTTAAGGATTATACTAAGGAATCAATATACATTTTAAATATCTAAAACTATAAGAAGGCATCCTGTAGGTAGTACATAAAAGTGGGAGCACCAAATCACATATTTTATATCAATGTATGTCCAACCGGTCAGTTCTATAGATGAGGTTGTAGTAACTTGTCCTTATTAATTGTCGGCAAACGATTTTACTATGTAGGCACTGCACTAGCAATTATGTTATACATGATGTTGAAAAATCAGTAGTGTGACTAACAGGAAAAAGATTACTGTTTGTTACACTGGTGTGACAACCTTGGTGTGACTACGAGTCGGTAAGGACATTTTTATGGGCCTGCTATTCTTATCAAAATAAAGAATTACGTATTGAAGATAGTAAAAAAAGCCAGTTGTTGATTACTTTGGAGACACTGATTAAGAACTTATATATTCTTTAAAGATAGAAAAGATTACACAAAGCAAGATTACAAATAAACTACCTTATGTGGAGTCAGATGGTGCAGGTTACACTTCTATCACAAGTTTCCAATTTTCTGTTGAGTATCGATTTATTTCGACAAAAACACTATTCGGTATGTATTGGCGGTATTCCAAAGCGTTTCTCAGGAGGCCCGTCTCTGCAATTGAGTATTAATGAGCTATTGTAAATTATAATTAGGTACATGAAGCGATACAAAAAAAATACCTACAGTTAAACAAGAAACCAAAATATATTACCCAATATTATATTTCGCTGTCTTGTTTAACATAATATACAATACAATCAGTTAATTAAGTATATTAGAAACATAAGAATAATGTTGTCCTAATACTAACAAGAGGTAAAATCCTAAACATGGTCGCGGATAACGTAATTATTTGTGGTTGGTTTGTGATAGCGTAATCTATACTTCTATACTATATACTATATATTATACTATATACTATACTATAATACTACGAGTAATATTATAAAGAGGTAAACTTTGTGTGTTTGTGACGTTGTAGGGGGTTATCTCTGGATCTCGTAAACCGATTTTAAAAAATTCATTCTGTGTTGAATAGTTCATTTATTTATCGGGGAGTGTCATAGGCTATACATATCACGTTATGACTACTAGGAGTAGAGCAGTAATGAAATATGTTTAAAAAAGGGACGCTTTTTTTTTTGCCGCCTAACAAAGTTAGCACGGTTCAGCTAGTTTATTATTCTTATTTATTATTATTTTAATAACATTACATATTTTATCATCTACATGTACTTTTAAAAACTTTTGATAATTAAATTGTGCTGTTAGCCATAAATTTCAACAATTTATTTTTATGTTTCAAATACAAAATTTGGCTATAAAGCTAACAAACAAGGCTATATATTTAAGGCAAAGCCTAGGTTTTAGTTGTTGAAACGATGTTATCTTCGCAACATTATAGCGTAGTTCCATCAATAGTTTTCTTGGCAATGTCGCTTATGTCCTCGAGCTGGGGTTTAAGTGCCAACTTCAAGATGTTTCAATGCGGAGCCTGGCAAGTGGCCATACACTGATCATTATCTACTCTATCGCTCTGATTAAAATAAACTTCAATAATCTTTACACAGCTTATAACACTTGCTAAAGATTATGGTTAAAATATATCTTGTGTTGTGCAATATAAACAAATACTATTCAGTATAGGTAGCTACTAAAGTAAAGCGCTTGTAAAATGTACACATTATAAAATGCGGATCAGAAACATTAGATTGACATTGTGTTTGTACAATGTCAGGCAGTGATAAGGACACTCCTCAATCCACCACATTGCTAATCTTACCTTAACTACATACTTGGCGACCAGGACATTTTGCTTAAAACTTTAATTGGTTTAATGTCATCTCTCTTATGAGTACCATAGGGAATATTATTCACAGTCAGAATTACTAAATGCTCATGTCAATCTGTATGGCCTGTGTGGCAACTATAAGTCTAGTTTCCCTCTATACATGGAGTAAACCCATCCCTCCTGAGGGACGATAATAGGCTGCTATGATTCTGACACTACAATGAGTTTGGCGACACATCAGTATAGATAATAATACAGGTAATAAAAATAACATACGACACCCCAGGGCATGATATTGGTTCAAAATATAGCGGTAATTTGAGCACTCAGGTATTTTGTTATTGTAAAATTTATTAAACCTCAACCTGACTATAATGTTGTGCATTGTTAAACCTATGTTATCACTCAGGTATAATGTGGTCAGAGGTCTCAAGCCTGAGTTTCAGAACCTTATACAGAGTATACGTCAAAGTAAACCTCTCCGAATACTAACATATGGGTTGCACAGTCGGAAAAGTTTACTTTAATACAATCTAAATGTTGTCATGCTTGTTTTTTGGCAATAACTTGTCATTTTAGTCATGTTCTTTTATATATTTTATCACATTAACTCTATATCAAAATAATTTTGCATTATTGTCCAAAACATTTAATTTTTTTTTTTGTGTTTACATGTTTACATGATTTGGCACGTCATTGGGTTTAGCTATTCTTTTATCTTTAGTCACTCAAAATTTAGACAAAAATCTCTTACCAGCTCTGACAAATAAAAATGCATCCTTTACCGAGTTGTTCGTACAATAACGATGGTGCACTATCCTTGTAGTTATTGTAGTGTATGCACTAATTGGTCGACCACAGCGCAGTGGTTGCGAGATAAATGGCCCACGCCACATCTGCCCGCCGCAGGCATACCTCAATGTTACTAAGATATACACTATTGCCTATGTCGGTGCGCTTTTATTGACTTTTTGCGCTGCATATTTAGCGAGGGCAAAAACCAAACAGTAGAGCGTGGAATAGAAGATTTTAAGTTATGTAATACCTTTAACTTTCTTCAGTTGGAAACAATCAACTTATATAATAAATGTAGGTAATAAACCTACGTAGTAAAAATATACAATAATATTATAACTAGTTACTTATACTAATATAGTTTTAATTTGTAAAAAACAGGAATAAGAATGCATTGATGTTATGGAAGATAATTACAGCAAATTAATATTCAACAAATAGGTATCCGTGGACATACAATACCTAAAATAAGACTAAATAGAATAGAAATTAATCAGGTAGTTTCCTAGTTAGGAAGAAATACAATTCAGGACTTGTATTCTTAGTATATTTTTTCTTAATAAACCTTTCCTAAAATAGTTAGAATTCAGTAACGGTTGCAAAAATAAAAAGTAGAACACGTAACAGCAGCTTGAGTCATCTTGTATAAAAACAATTGCAGTTCAATTTGCAGTGAACATCAGCAAGTTGTCGATATGACTGGTGTTACGTATAACAAGTACGAGTCATAGGGGTAATATCACAAGCGAGCGAAGCAGTTAAGTGGCTAACTCGCTAACTGGATAATGTCTAGCTCATTTCGTTGACCCTACTATTGGAAGTTACGAGTTCTTCTGCAAGTTGGTTTGGTTCTTTCTATACTACTAACTTATGTATACTTATATAACGTTAAGTGATCTATGAAAACAATTACAACGATAATAATGAGGATTTATGCATGTTTTGTTAGTTTATGAGAAAAGAAGATCTTTACCTAAAATAAACAATAGGTATTTTATTAATTTTAAATGAGAATACCCAAAGATAAAACTAAACTGTGTGTGGCCATCGTTTTTTTACATAAAGACTTTTGTTTAGTAATATATCTCATGTACCTACCTGAGATATATTACTAAAAGGTCAAGAAAGTAATAGTATGTAGGTACATACTGTGTGATTAAGTAAAGTATTCTGGACCAATATAAATCCATAGCTACTCTATACTTAAAACAACCCTTCATATGATAGTACTGCGATAATGTATAAATAAGATAAGACATTTTTTAGTTTTTTAGGTTAACCAAATCTAGACAACTCACTTATTCTCAAAGTTACGAAACCTATTTATTTAAATACACTCTTCGATTCGACTTAACCGTAATCATAAAGAAGAAAATCCTTAAAATATAAAGTACCAACCTCTTTTTTAACGAGCAACATTCTTCATTTTATTTTTCCAATTAATACGTGAACTCCCCGAGTAGCGGTGGCGGAACGATTTCTTCTAACTCGTTGAAGGGGATCAAACATAAAATTTTACAATCTCCGGTCGGCGTTCGCTTGATGGCGACGTTTATGTGTTTTACATCAAGCTTCAATCCACCGTCACGCCTCTAAAAAAACAAGAAAAAATATTATTATTATTATTTTATCTCTGATAAAATAACAAGGAGATAACAATATTGTCGAACAAGCTTTATAATTAATTGAATAAACTTTGATAATTTGAACTGTTATTACTTTATATAATATGTTTTTGTTTTTCATGCCAGGCATCGTCTGATTGTAAGCAAAAACCCATGTTGACCTTCTATGTGTTACGAAAAAAGGTATATTGTTAATTCTCCAGTTTGTTATATGACCTAATGGTTTAATTTCGAGATGGCCTAGTGGTTGTGGCGGTAGATCGCAAGGATCGCCTCGCACCATCCAATATATGCTGGTGTACATATGTGCGATCTTACTGTTAATGACGCTGTAGGAGAAAATCAAACTTTAAAATTGATTTTTGGATTTAAAATATGGTTTGGAAATTTTGCTTTCTTGCTTTTATCATACCACCCTATCTAAATGGGTGTGGTAAAAGTCGCCAAAAAAAGTTTCTAGATATTAGTTCCATGAAATGAAAACTTTAAAATGAGGCGTGCTAAAGTAATTTCCATTTATTTTGAGTAAATATTTTGGCCTAGCAACATTTTTTTTTTAAACATTTTTCTATGTGTAATAAAGTATTTTTATATTTTCTTTTCTTTTATTATAGGCGTCTTATAAAAACAATCAAAACTTGTGCTACCTTTAAATTAAGCTTTGTGTTTTAATGTTCAAAGAATACGGAAAAGAGATTCTCCTTTATACTTTTGCGTTGTAGCAACGCAAGCAAACAACTTTGTTGTGAATCACGTCGCAATAAGGATCAAATTGTGTATAGAACAACGCACAGCCTCTATCGTTCTAACCGCGCTTAACTCTGTAGCTCTACAAGCACACATTTTAATTCTCTATGCGCTACCAACGTCAAGAAGTCTCCTTTACCTTACTCAAGTCCGAACTTCAAAAACCCGCCGTGTTTACTACCAATACTTTGTAGACTACTGCTACAACATAACTACCATTCTTATAAAAGAGTATTAAGACTCAAAGTTGAATAGCTTACAAAACTCTAGCTACATTTGTGGCTGGTTTTCTGACGCATGCGTACTAGTCCTGGCGGCCATTTTCAGGGAAACGCACACTTATTTTGTATGTGTACACATAAAGGTAGTTGGTACGCACACAGAAAAGAATGTATCAAATTCTCCGAAGGATCCGGGTACTCTGCGGCTGTGTGCTGGTGTGCGTGGGATGCTGAGTAAAGTCGTGTCCACATGGACAGCTTCTGATTGAGTTGTACTATTGTTTACTCGAGACTGTAGGAACTGTGGATTATGTAAGTTCACAGAGGCGGAGAGCTTACGTCAAGATTGCGAATACTTTCGATTATTCCTTACACGTCTCGTGAGTGTGTTGGTTCATGAACATAATTCGGGTGATGTTTATAAGACGGTTAAACCTAATTGTTTTGTTTCATTCTTAATTTTATATACCTCTACTAATAAACGAAAGGATCAATGACTGTCTTTTTGGAGACTGTTTACTAAAGGTTCTAATTATGCTATAGGAAAAGTTGAGATAAAAAAGTGACCCTTATGTTATTCCTTCAAACAGAAAATACTGGTTTGCTATCCAAAGCTTTGTATGACTTTACAAAGGAGGAAACAAAGACAATCAAACACAAACTGTACTATTTCTGAGTCAGCTTTGAATGAAAATTATAGTGAAAGTATAGGATATTGTAGACTTTCACTATCATTCTCGTTCAAACTATACTCATTTAATTAAAGCCAATAAAATAGAACATCAATCTAAATTGAATGAAAATATCTACTCTTTTTCTGTTTACACTTGAGGTCGAAAAATATCGAATAAAATAAAATTTACTAGTGCCAGCAACAAATTTGTTAGAACGCACCGCGTCCCACCAAATTGGCGCTGAAAACATCGGGCCCATGTTAAAATATTTACACAATTTATTCAGGAAAATCAGCCCTCTGGACGCGGCTCTACCTCTGACCTGACCCGGCTTGAGAGAGACACAGATTTAGTCAGGCTCGCGCCGCCACCGCCGGCGGGTGTTCGCCCTCGCGCTCCGTACCATCCATTCTGTCCATCCCTCTCTCTCAACTGACACTACCGCAAGTGCGATAAGGCACGGGAAAAAATCGCGTTCTAATAGGTACGTAGTAATTAAGTGTGACCGGCGGAATGCAGGGTTAAAGTATCAGTGCACCCACCATGTCGGACTTAATACTTTGTGAATTATTTCTTATGTCATTTAGTGAATGTTTGAGGTTATTTAGAATGTTTTGTACTACTTGTCAGCTGTTTTAATTCTACCTTGGGGTCTTTTAAGATCATTTTCATTTTCTGATCTTAATTAATATTGAAATTTCCATTATATAAACAATGGATGCTGACGTCCAACAGGAACCCAAAACCGCTATTATCTCTTAACCTGAAGTGTGTCATTGGGCTAATGTTGAACCAAAAGGTATACCGTGTGTTGTTATTATATTAATGAGTAGGGAAGCTGACAACTAATGGTATGTAATCACTTTGAACAAAACATTATTAAAAATATCTATAACATAATCTTAAAGCAGGTATGTATTTTGTTAATCACAATTATTATTATATTGACTAAATTCTTTTCAGTCAATTTACTGTAAAAATATGTAACAAAAGAGCTTTTTTTATTTAACCAAAATAGAAATCAAGGAAAAGAACTAAATTATAAATAATTGCTCAGTGTTTTGTTACTGTTTCATCGTTATTGTTCAGATATTTTTTAAAACTATAAAGTTTAAAATCCATACGCAGTGCATTACAAAATTCGTTAAAATTCTTATTATGTTCTATTATTTATTTTTTACGATGTGTTCACGTCATCTGTAGATAAACATGTTAGTTTATTTTACTGACTTCAATTTATATTACAACAAAAAGTTTTTTGAATTCGTGCTATCGAGCTATTACAATTTAAAACAAACAAAGTTTTTTATGTGTAATCTTACTATAAATACAGTATACATTATATAAATACTAACTATAGATCATTAATGAAGCAACCTACTATAAACAAGCTTTGCCTCAAGACAAATTGCTTCAGCTATTAGATTTCCCCATCGGAGATTTAACATTACTAGAACACTGAGCCTCAACCCATCATGAGACATCGAAGAACGCTAATCATAAATGCATAAGGTTTGTATTAGTTAGTTCTTCATTCGATCATTGATTAATAGAAGATTAGAGTCTCGATTAGTTAAAAGGTACGAGTACTACTTCCAAAGAGGAAGTTTTATTTTGGTCAGAATATTAAGTTAACGGGGTGGACCAAAATATGTTCTCTGGTAAAGGTGGCAGAGGAAGGTTACCTGATGGTTAATAAATATCTCAATATCTCTACACTGCTGTCGTCACGTTGTGGCACAAGTTGTTGTTGAGCTTCATAACTCATTTTATTAGATTGTACTCATTAAACTATCAACATTCTTTGAAGTGATACATAAATTATCTCGATTAAGAAGGTATTATAATTTCTGTAAATTAACATTAAATGATTACTATTACAGTTTTCGTAATAATATCTTTACACAAATCTAAAACCGAATCAGTAGTTTTTTCCTTCATAATAGCAAAAACTAAACTTATGATACATCGAAAACTTACAAAACTTGTATTTGAGCAATAAATTGTTTATAATAGGAGATCTGCAGTTAACATGGTGCTCTAACAAACAGACATAACGATGTACGACGACTTTTCCTCATTTATTACTCTTATACTCATAGCACCGCTAAATAATGGCTGCACAATGCTCTCGTATATTCTTTTATGTTTTTATTTTTCGATATTTGTCTTTATTTGTGATTCAATCTTTTGAGAAGATATTTTTCCTAGTTGAGCTAGCCTACTATAAATTGGTTTTATACAAATATCTTTATCTTTCTTTTTTTTTTCTTTTTTTTTTTTTTTTTTTCATTATAGGTTCTCTTGTGTATTTTGTGGTCTATCTAGGCATAACAGACTTTGATGTGGAATATTTTGTAACAAAGATTTTTATTTTTTTAGCATCTAAGTTTTGTCCCTCCTTTCTACCGTAAAAAAAAGATACTACGGAGTTAACAAACAATATCCAAATCACTTTATCCGATTCTTACGTTGCCATATTTATTATTATTTGACAACATACACGTAGTGAAACTTGATACAGTTACGTGTTATTCGTAAGGTCTTCGTGATACAAAATATGATGTTATAATGTGTAGATGTAAAGATGTTTGTTGTGTCTCTTTTGTATAAGATACTTGTTGAGTACTGCTTTTGCCTACGGGATGCTACGCGCTCATAGATATTCTCGATTGGCTCAGTGGTGGTAAGTTGTCCGTACCAAGAGGCACATAGACTACTAAATACTTTGAGACATTACAGAAGCTTATATATTGTTGCAGGTTTTTCTTTTTCTTTAGTCTATCAAATAATACTATTAAACAAGTATAATTATTAAAATAAAGTATAGATTATGACAAAATAATTAAAACATTATATTTATAGCTACCCAAATATTCCATAGTTTGGGTAAGAAATAAATCGAATGATTGATTGCTAGAATAAAAAGGTAAAAAACAAAGCTAGCAGAACCAGTCCAAATCAATACAAAACTAAACAAATAAATAATAGAGTCAATTGATGGCTTTTTACTTTTGTCATACATAAACTCCTTAGCTTATTATACTTTAGTATTAGCCAAATTGCCAGCTTAGATACCTTTCGTATATAAGTTGAAGGCTTTTATACGTCACAATGTAACCTTCCAAGTGAAGCAGACATTACAAAAATAACTTCAATTTTGTTCAGAGATTAGAACCTAAGAATAGTATCAGAAGTTATTATGGGAATTCATTTCCTTCAAAGCAATCTCCTATATTTATGAAAGAAGAGCTATTTTTAGAAACGTACAAATCGTATCGTTCATCCAGTAAAGAACTAAATGTTTGTATTTATTTATCGCTAACACTAAGAGCTGTGAACTAAGCTCTTATCATTAATTGGTTTTGATAACCGTAATAGTAGCATTAACGTCTAAACAAAGGGTCATGGCTCGTCCTTGAAAGGAGCGAAACTTGCCTTATAGACACCACGCTGATAAACTGGTTAGTACAAAATTCGTACCGTGAATTAGAGTCCTGACCTTGTAATCCTGTAATCCTTCTTCTGTTACACAGGCGGCATACAACAGCCATTTTTATTTAAGACAAATGACATGCAAAATATAACATTATTACTTTTTTATTATCTCTAGCTCTTGCTATTTAATGTTGTTTATCTACTTAAACATAAACACAATATAAAATAATATTTAGTTTGCTGTTATAAAATACTATCATCAATTTTATCGTACCAAAAATATAAATTTTGTGTATGAAAAAATATTGAAACAATTTCTCCTTGTAAATCGTATGATGCTAAGCTTAAACTGGCAAAATTGAACGTTCAAATATAAAATAAATCATACATTTATTACGTGACGGAGCTGTGATTTATCAGCTCAGGACTTTTACATAATTACACTTGATTTTTTTTGTTCAACGTTGGTCAATAAATATTATTTGATGTTGAAAATAGTAATTATTATTCATAAAGATCTTATTCCAGTTTTAGCTCATCTTTATAAATTAGGCATAACTACTTGGATTCTCTCTAAGTTTTCTGCCTAAATCACAACTTAAACAATTCGAATGTATTCATCCTCACTTCATTATCATATTGTGCTACCTGTTGTCCAATTTTAATTAATAAATCTATAACTTATGTCACTAGCAATAAATGAGTTAATTTATTAGGCCATTATATAGTTCATATTCTAGGTGATTCTGAAGCCTTTTTTTCTCTTTGTAAACCGAAATAGGAAGGTTTTTGTTAACAAAGCTCTAAAATTTTATACAAAAGAGTAAAAAGTAAAATGCAGTTATGTGTTCATTAATTGTATGAATAGATTTATTAAGAAAGTATTTTAAAATCATGAACAAAACTGTATAAATAAGTTAAAATGAAGATGAAAGAATAACATTAACTATCTTTTAAAGTAAAACATTTTGTAGTTAAAATGTTTCTCAACTTGACAGATTAATTAACTGATATAGCGTAAGATTACTTTTATAAATTGTTACTCAACTTTTAATTTTAAACAAAATTGTATTCACATTCAATACAAAGAGCGCACTCTATTGGACCATTATAAGGATGCCCAGTTTTATACGATAGTTAACAAATAGAGATGTAAAAATGTAGCCAAAGCCCATTTGTCGTTTTTAGCTTATGCATTAGATTAGGCAGAGGACTTAAGTGGTGCCGTGCCTAATATTATAATTTATTAGTTATTATTAATCATTTTCATTAAAATATTTACATAGTCAAGTCACATACACGTAATTCACTATAATATAGGTGCCAGAATTATATTTTTTTGTTAATTTGAATATAAATTTATAATAATATACATTGTGCTCCTTAAAGTTATTTAATTTTCATTTAAATTATCTTTTACCCTTTAGTAAAATCAATGTTAACGACAAAAGATAAATCATTACTTGAACATATAAGTATTACCCTCTGTATAAAATGTAAAGGTGGCAATCAAAATACGTCATTAAAAGCTCCAGAGATAGGGACGTTACGCCAAAGTTAAGCAATATCTGAAGCTATTGAGTACGTTGAAATAGCATTAAGTACAAAGAAATTGGTAGATAATGTTACTCTTTGATAAAATGTAAGAAACTTTGCTGTTACTGTGATGCATAAGTTTTTTATTACTTTGTCTGTTTTAAGTATATTTTCCTCTCTTGGACTTAATTTATCAATTCTATGATTTGTCGATAATTTACATTTACTTATGGAACATCATGGGATATTTTATTGCTTTTACGATTTTAGAAGTCCTCGTAAGGTACGACACACATTATATTTATGTGGCTTTCCTCTATTAGTTGTTAAAGCCTAATTTAAAATACACAGTGTCACCAGTATTGCCCCAACTCATCCAATCTTTGACGTGCAAACAGACTAAAATACATTTCACATTATGTAACTGTGCATGTACAAAAGAAGGAACTGATGTGAAATCCCTTACCAACTATCCCGCGTGACATTATTAGATCAAATTACGCTCTGTCACTGAAGGAGACCCGTTCCTGTTGTGGGATATTATTGCACCGTCAGGAAATAGTCCAAAGATCTCTATAATATTGTAAACAGTTTATTTCTCAGTTAGTTATAACAATAAATATCACACTCGTATGTAATATCATACGATATGTTATTGTAAGTACAGTTGATACAAACACAGACAGGAGGCTCTCACGCACTATCACCGGGAGGCTGTACGTGACGTGACTCGAACCTACGGCCGGAACGTAATCAGGTTAGGTGACGCGTTCCTCTTGCTTTTAACTACACTTTGTTTCTGTTACCATAGAAGTGTAAGAGTAGGAAAGCGTTTGGTTTTGTATGAAATTAGTAAGAAGAAAATAACTTAGTTAGAAAAGCCTGCTAGTTTAACACATACGAAATATAAGGTCTGAAAACAAATAACCCCACTTCAGAAGCATGTTCACTTGTCACTCACGCAACCAGTTATCTGCTGGTTCCTCCGAATAAAGAAGGAATTGAATGACGTTACGACCACATAGAATAGAGGTTAAAATCGAAACTAACTAACCTAGTAGGAAATGTTAGTAATAGTAATAAATAGTAGAAGTATTAGTAGTAGTCGAACTAGATAGAAATACACACTATCTGTCTAAATCCGTCACCAAACGAATATGCAATTAACACGACAGCACACCAAAATTGTTTTGAGTTGAAAGTAACATATTTAAATAACAGCAGAAAATGATCATTAACATAAAGATATACTTAATTATGTTGTGAGTTTTTAATCAAAGCTCGAAAATTCAAGTAAACATATTTATTTTTATTAATATTCGAAATATAAAATCGTATTAGTTCATACTATTCATTATTTGAATATATTTTAAAAACATTAACTATTATTTTGTCTATCACTGATCTAATATTATGTTAATTACTGAAGTATTTGTTACCATTTGTTGGTATCCTATTCAATAGCATTACATATTTACCATTTTAATTACATCATAATGAAGTTAATTTCATGACTGAAGTAATTTAACTCCTAATGTAATAACCGATCTGTCGATAACCTTAAACTATAAACTCTAGACTATAAAAGCTACGCCGTAGTGTGTCTACGAGTAACGTAGTACTACGAAAATACTACATAAAACGATTCACTTACGGGTAGTAAGTATGGTTTAAAAGGATCTTTTTATATACGATTAGTAGACTCTTGTATTGAAATGCCTCGTGGTCACTCTGGGGTGGCAAAACGGGGTAACCACGAGTCCGACCTCTTAATTTCGATCTCGGAGTCAAGTCTTTTTTATAAGATTACTTACGATTTATATGGCTTTTCTAAGATTTAAATAGTTTTAAAATAATTCAAACTATGATTTACATACTTTATTTTTATTTATTTATTTATTATTGGTTTACCAGGAGTTAATAAAATAATATAATCTTTTAAGAAACACATTTCTAAATGAACAACTTTTGTAGGCACCACCTGCAAAAATAACATAGAATTAAAACTTACAGCAAGCAGCACAGGAAAAAAAACAAAGCACTTTTAACAAGACATAACTAATAGTACTAGTTTGTGGTCATGGCATTCGCCATTGTATAATAATCTTATTTTTAAAGTTTTTATATTTAAATTTAACTAACGTGTTTTTACAATCCAATTACTTAATACCAGTTGAGCGTCTCATCGCGGCGTGATGTTATTGTATCCCAAAACAATCAACAGTCTTCTGAGATGACCTCTGTGCCAATACATTGATCTATTTGATTGAGTAAAGTGCTGGAGCTGTTCGAACATGTACTTTTTGTATAAACAAAATAATGTAGATATTGACTGTATACCTATTGCATAGATTTGGTTTTCAAAGATACATTTTGTTCTTTTTGATAGGTTGCTAGGTCCTGTGAAAATGACAGTAATATACATATTTCCAATTAACTAAATTACTCAAGTTCAAATTGGTTCAAAGCCATATAGTCAAATCCATTTCAAATTTATGACAAATGTTGTACTGAATGTACATGTACATTGCACTTCTGTATTCATTGTTTAACCGGTAGTAATGCCCCAAGAAACATATTGGTTGAGTTAGCTACGTCTTACCTGATCATCATAACAGCCCATTAATGTCCCACTGCAGGGACGGAGGGATACTTGGCCTACTAAAACCACGCTGGCTAGACGGATTGGTATAGGGTTTAATTTCAAGTTTTCCTCCTTTTTATTTCGTAAAGATTTTGTTTCACGGATAGTCCCTCAGTCGGTTTTTACGACACCCATGGGATGAGATGGGGTGGTAACATATATTGTATTCTTACTCCGTCACCACACAGAGAACATACACGTTTTACCTGATGTTCTACTTTTTTAATTGTTTACTAACATTAATAGAAACCCATCTTTTAGTGCTGGATATAAAATAAAACAATTCTTTTTAATGCATAAATTGTATAATTTCTCTTCAACTTCAGTCTCTTTCATAACTCTTCATACTGGGTCAGCCACTAAGCATACAATAAAAAAAATATTGTGTAAATTTATAATATTACGCCTGTCGGCCCTACTCCATAAAGTTCAAAATCACTATCAAATTGAACCCACGTCCACGTCATTAGAGTTAGCCCAACTAAACTCAAATACATTGACTTAAATAATTAGTCGTATCAAATCTGCCGTCACTTTGAATAGATCCGCTTTATTATTTAAGCCCCCATCTCTTGTCGCGGCATGCATAATTGATCTCTCAGGCTCACGAGTGCCTGCCTCCTCTATACCAAACACCACATTACTCAAACAAGCCAATTTCACCCTTATAACAAATACGTCAAGGCTTTGATTGTATATCTAGTAAGTACTACTATTCGTAGCCTAGACAAATAGGAGACATGGCAAAAGCAGATTGAAGTGGAAAAGAAAAAAAATGTTCCAGTCTGGCTACTTCAACTAGTCAGCCTTTGTGTGTTTATCTTGTTTGTATGTGTGTGTGTCTGTTGAAGTATGAAGTAACACTTGTCTCGAGTGCATATTGGAAACCGATGTTATTGTTTTATAACAATAATATCGACTGCACGACTTGCAAATGTACGTAACTATGACAAATATGAAGTGTTGGGATATTGATGAATTTTAAGATTCAGACAATAATGTAATTATAAATTATTGTTTTAAGCTTTATGTAAAGACTTTATAAAAGAAAATTTTATATTTATTAGAGTGCATGAAACATTGACAACATCTATGATTCTCAAATTTTTTTTTTTTAAAAGATAATTAAATAAAGATTTTCTAATATAAGTCAAAACTTAATCATAATACGATAACGATCGCCATTGGTTCTGAATACTCATTGTACGAAACTAATTTCAAATACATCGACAATCGAAGGCATAAATCTGACCTCCTGCTTTGAATTCTAATCGGACGTAATTATTAGTTACGGAAATACTTACAAATGTATAAAGTGTAGCAAAGAAAAGTCCATAGGTAAGTTTTACAGATATTATTGTTGATAGATGACGCATGTATGACTCGCTGAATGTGGGCGAGGCCCAATCTGTTTGCCAGGATCATGACAAGTGACTCCCTACCATGGACGGGATAAGGCTTGAGTTTATGTACCTATGTATGTTGACTTATTATTAATTTGTGTGGACAAAGTGATACAAGAATACCAAGGTTCCCTTTGTCACTGCAGGAGACACTCTCTAGGACATACTGTATAGTTAATATTATTGTAGAATATGATTTGATCGTTTGAATTCAAAGCATTGCATTTCAAATATTTAATTGCACAATATAATTGACCGACAAGGGGTCGCCTTGCAAATTAGCACTTCTGTTTTCTGAAATTCGCTTTGTTTGCTCTGTATTCATACCATACATAAATACATTTATCTACTCGGTCTACGGTAGATTTATTTTTGTATGAAGCATCGTTCGTTAGTCTAATTGATTTGGTGGTCATCGTGAAATTAGTCACCAAACTTAATACGTCCCGAACGTAAAGAATTAACGTACATACCTGCTCGTAATTAAGAACTATTTGTTACATGAGGATTCGAAGTAGTTGACTTCGAATCCTCATGTAACAAATAGTTCTTAAATTATTTTTTATACATAAATGCCAGGATGTGTTTATAAGATCATACAAAATATCAACATCTCAAGAATGCTGAACTCTCAGAATTTTACATTATTTGAGAACGAGAGAGGGTTTTAGAACAAAGACACAAAACAGTATAACGCGAGGTAGAGCCAATTTACAGTTTGTCGAAGCTCTCACTAAGCTACTTGTGGTGCTCTCTCGCATACCGCTTGCGATGCGCGTCTTCTGTTTCAATACCATATTCGATAAAGGTTTGAGCTTGTTGATAAAAGTCATACTTGTATTTACTAAACGTAAAGAGAAAATTTTATTATGTTGTGGTACTTATCGTCCCAGCCGACGAGAAACTTATGCTCTATATGTGGTAACTCAATGATATAAAACATCACCTTTTCTTTCTGCATTACGCGGCCTTGTTGCCGGAGAATTTTTTTGGGTAGAATCAGCGCCTTAAATGAGCACTGGCCTAAAAATAATGTAGAGGCCACCATGTACAGATGCAGGTTATGCAGCGTTACCAATTCCCATACATGCTCCTATAGAAATAGGGCTTAACCGCTTTGATCGCAGTGATGAGATTGCAGGGGAACTAATTAAAGTTCGCTGATGACATTGACATTCTCAGTGCTTAAAATCATTCGGAATTTCGACGCCTATAACAAAATTAATAACACACACAGTGTGCAGTAGGATATTAACTTAATTTGCTAACAGACTTCTCTGGCAGGCTCTTATGAAATATAAAATATTATTATATTAAGTCATTATAATTTAACATTACGAAAATGTAATTACTTAATACAGTCATGTCGAGCGACGATGAATGCTCGTTACATCTGTACGTACGCTTCAGTGGACACTGTACATATTACTTATTACGTCTTCAAATATTATATAATAGAGCTACTGTATGCAAATTAACATTATTTCAAAATTCATAATACTGTATTCTGTTATGTGATAATAAAATATTCATAGGGATTATATTGACAAAGGTACGTTTTAATATCGTTATATTTAGTTCGTTATATCATGTGTTGCCCGAATCTATTTTAAGGAATAAAATTTATACTTTATTTACTTATTTTAAAATCTAATAAAGTTTTGAGTTGTTTACTCCCATGTTCTAAAATGAAACATATATTTATAGCCTATCTTATGTCAACGGGTTCGTCAAACGTAGTGTAAAAGAAGTAGGTATTTAGCTTGACCGGCAAAGTGATGGCCGGCAATGGAGTAAAGTCCTTTCATGATTAACATCAGTTGGCCTCATGTGCTGTGTTTTATTCGGGTTATACGAGTATTACGCGGTGATTAACAACTAAAGCTAAAAATCTTTAGTTCCATCAATAAAACAATATAAAAGAACATAACAGGCTTTACTCGTAACTCAGTTAGATTAATATTCAGTCTGTACAGACAGTATATTAATCTTTCTGATATATTATTATAAAAGCACTTTTTCTTAACAGTTATATTCTACGTGATTGTCTTTGATGACGTCATTGTCTTAATGTGAGGATATTAATCTTTGCTTCTCACATGAGTTATAATTTGGCTGCAGAGTTAATCATTATTGTATAACCACGATATGATAGCAATAAACAATAATTCTGTCTTACAACTTTATTCTGAATGGTATTTCTGTTTGTGTAATAAAGAAGTAAAAATATATAATTCTAGCACCTTCTCCGATAGTCGGTGTCTTAACAGCGAACTAAGAAAGATATGAAAGACCTAACTACCTTGATGCGCCAGGTGCGTCGCTTGCTCGTCCTCCGTTTTATAATGACAATAAGAAAAATAATTGTTTAGAAAGCCCAATAGTAGTTATATAAGTTTATGTTTTATTTTTTTGTAAGTGAAAAACGGGATACCTTCACTATTGTAAATTTAATAGTTATTACACTATAAAACGTCAGTTTGTCAGAAAAACTGTGTTGTTTTATATTTGAAGAGTAATTCAGCTCGTGTTCATAAAAGTTCCATCAAGCAAGTGTCGGCGTGAACATAAAACAGAGATAAAACAAAGTTCAGTTGAAACTCATTTCTTATTCGACCTCACTATTCTTATTTAGAAACAAAGATTTTTTAGACAAACAAGTTTGACACAACTTACCAAAAAAGTATCAAAACATTACACATTTCAAAAAATACAATCACAATGGGTCCGATTGCGTTTCTCAATTGACTTTAATTAAGAACAACAAAATGAACTTAAATGTAAACTTAAATTTTTAGTACACATGGGTATTACCTTTCCTTTAAATAAGAACATACACTAAAATAGGGTCATCCTAAACTTAATTAGTGATAGTAGTTTTCTTATTCCAATTGCGTTTCGTCCTATTTGACATTTGACTGACCTTATTTAAGTAGAAGCGGTATAAAAACAGCCTTAATTAAAGTCGCTCGAAATTTTGTGCGAGCTTATTTTAATTTATTTAAAATATAGGTATTTCTTGGATTTTTAGTAACAAAAATGTTTCCTATCAGTGTTATAATTGTGCAAAGAAGGTTAAATGAAGAACATCAACGATAAGAGGGTTTAAATGTGTTAAAATTACCTAACTGAATGCCTTTGTTCTTTATAAAAAAGTGCGTCTTTTCTTATTAGTTTACAGACAAAAGAAGGCTTACATATCGGCATATCAGAGATAATTCTGATCCGTTCGATGTGAATCTGTTTCCATGTTATAAAAACAAATTATAAGATATCACAAGTAAAAACGTAAAATAAGTACGAACGAAAGTAAGACTAACTTTGACGTAATACAGGCGGCGATGTGGTTGCTAAGCGACAAAGCCTATATAAATAAATTTTAAAAAACTTTGACGTAAAACATGTCAAACTTAATATAACAACACTCTTATTTAAGGTTGTTTTCACAGACAAAAGGAATTGGTAGTTTTTTAGGTCACGTTCTTATTTTGTGACATCCGCAATAGCTTTTATATAAGGACGTGGTCTTATTTTATAAATTTTAGTGCATCCTTATTTAAGAGCGAAAAGAAAGGCAATCGGACCCAATGTATTTCTAAAATAGCGTTATAATGTGACAGCAAATCATTATTATTAAGATATTTAAGCAAACTAAAATTAAGCTTATCAGTACGGTATATTTTCTTCTGAATAAAGCGCTTCTGAATAAATAGAATTGATCTTGCTTGGCACTTCTGTTTTTCGTATTTTATTATTTTTTTAGCACCTTCCTTATTTTAACTCCGCAAATATTAGATATATCCAGTTTAGAGCCTCATAACAACATTGATAGCTTGGGATGTTTAAGTTTATTGCTATAATGTGCTTAATTAATAGATTCACATTTTATTGTGTTGCATTACGTTACAATAAGATAGTAGTTAACTACGTTTTCAAGAGAAAATAAACAACATTCCAGCTTAGTCAAAAAAATTATATTGTTACTTACTTAAAAGATTTTTCAAACTCGTAGGGCAACATGATTTCCCTTTAGTATAATAAGTACAACTTCTTCCCTTTACTTTTTTTTAAACTTGGTAAAACAAACTAATCAACGGTTTTCTTCTAAAACGATCTCGTCTCGGTAATGACGTCAACTTGCTTATGCTCCTTTGTGCTCAACTTCGAAAATAGTAATTTGTAGCGCAAAGTCGCCGCGACAAGTTGGATACTCCTCGGATATATTGTGAATAGGAAATTATTTAGGTCAAATGCAGGTATTTTTAAAGAAATCTTATATGTTCGAGAATAATATTGATTTCTTACATTGCGAATAATTTTATAAGTAGGTATTTATGGTCACATCAATTACCATGCGAAATATATATTTTATGAATTAATAATAATATAATATTTCATTTATGTACCCCTAATTAAACTAAAGCAGACTGAGTTCTTAAGAACTAAGTCTGCTTTTCTAGTTTCAACTTTTTTAATTTGCTAATTGATCGGAATTATTTCTTAAAATAATAAAATGTTATTTTACGGTTGGTATCGAACGTTACCCGAATGGTAACTTTATTGAGAGTTGGAGTGATTATGTTTACTTCTTTACGCCATATGATGTGACCATTGAACACCATTGAATGAAAGTATCTTAATGTAGACGTATCTAATAGCAGACAAGTAAACATAATTATCATATTATAAGTAAACATGATTATCATATAATTATCATATAATCTAGTGCTATGAAGGCTCTAAAAATAGCCATACGGGCGGAGCCATAGGCAACAGGTAGTAATTAATGTAAATTATATATAAAAAAAATTTTTTTATTAAATTTTACCTTTTTATTATTGTATCTATTTATTACCTTGGGTATATCTTAACATAGTATTAGCTATTACACACAGTTTATATAGTATTACAAGAATAAAATGCTATTAAAAAAGCCAAAGCCGACGTCAAGGTTGTACAAAGCGGCTTAGTAGCTGCCTTACTAGGTAAGATGTAATAATTGATATTCAACTTAATTTCAGAATATTATTTTATAAATTTTATAATATGAACTATTAGGAAATAGTTAAACTATTTATAAAAAATGTAACTTTTAAAAGTTGAAGACATAACAGTATCTACATAATGTAACAAACTGCATTGTGAGGTCGACGTGAAAGCATAGCTAAGCGAAGCTATTAGGAAGAAAAACTTTAGAGTAGCCATCTTGGCAGGATACGGTTATATTAGTTGTATAAGTAGGACAAGCTTTCTTTCCTTTATTTTGAACGATGCATTGCTATTAGACTAATAGACTGAAAAAAAAACCGGCACTTGGTATGGAATGTTACATTTCTTCCCAACGGAAAATATGCTTAGTCCTGCAGCCAAGTTTAAGTTCTATTATAGGTCAAAATAGTCTAATAATAACAATTTTTTTAAATATCTAAGTATCGCTAAGATAGTATTTTCGGAGAAAAACAAATGCACAAGAAAATGATTTTGTTATTTTTAATTGTTTTTCTGCTTTGAAGAAATCTTAATACCTAAGTAATTTTTATGTCATCATAACAGCCTATCAATGTCCCACTGCAGGGACGGGCCTCCTCCCATGACGGAGGGATACTTAGCTTACTAATACCACGCTGGCCAGACGGATTGGTATAGGGTTTAATTTCAAGTTTTCCTTTTTTTTATTCCGTAAAGATAATATTCACGGATAGTCCCTCAGTAGGTTTTTACGACACCGATAGGATGAGATGGGGTGGTGATATATTATTGTATTCTTACTCCGTCACCACACGGATTTTTATGTCAGTTGACATAAAATATTAAGATATCACAACAAGAACAGGTATAATCTATTTTCATATTTCAAAAATAAGCGAGAACTAACCTCATAAAAACTTGCCTATCTCTGTTCCATCCTCCTTAAATTACAAACTCGTAAAAGTACGTAACGTAACGTAGGTATGAAGTAGACTGTGGACTCTCGCGCACTCATTTATCAAAGACGTGGTTCCTTTTACTAACTTGTCACAAAGATTTATTGCTTGTACTCTACTAAATATAGGAGGAGAATTTTAATTATTTTCCTGTGCTCTTTAAACTTAAAAGGTTTATATTTCAAAGGTGAGCGAGAAGATAGAAAGCTGGTGATGTTAAATATTGTCGAAAAGCAAATATGTAGAATGCTTTAGATGTTTAGTATTCTCCTAATTGAGTGGCGATAAATACTAAAATTCCGTTCTCCTTCCTAGCAATAATACAGTTTTCATTCATAAAAAAGTTCTTTAATGGTAATGCAAGGATCACACAGTAAATGGTGAAACGATTTTACAAACAAACAGTATTGTTAATCTCGTCTTTCTATAGTGAACACTTCGTGAAGCGAGTGCCGAGTACATTTCGTTTGGTTGTTAATTCCTTTATTTGATCTACGTCTTTAAAACCGCAAGAATAGCAACGAGACAAATTAAATTAAATGTTCGCTGTTCATCTTTTATTCTACAATGGAAATGTAAATGTATTAATAAATACATTCCCAGAATGTAAATTTTAACGAATTGAAATTATGTGAATCAAATAAGTATTATCTTTTCTTTTGTATAGCAATTAAGTAATATTATTTTTAAATAGTTTAATATTTTAGCATGGACATGCAGATTTAATAACTAAGGAAATTTTAATAGAGACAAAATATTTATGATAGTAATAGAATCTTTACTGTATCTATAATTCGTTAAAAAAACAAACTGTGTTTGTGATAGCGGTAAGAGAGCATTCTTAAAATTATAAATAAAAAAACATTCATTTTTTACAATTATTATTAAAACTCTATTAGCAAAACATAGAAACGCAAAATATGATTTAATTTTATGATTTACATTTATAGCATAACAGTTAGTATGTGTCAACCACAGGTGTCAACGAAAGACTTTTATTTTGTTTACTTAGAAAAGTTATTTTATACCAAAATAATTTATCATCATTTGCATGTTTTAAGAGTTTAAAGACAATTATTTATTTATCTTGACGTACTTAAACCAAATTTTTATATTTAAATTTTCATTCGTATAAAAACAAACTTGATCTTGAACACCCCGTCCCCTGCTCTGCTCATTTTTTTTATCTGGGTAGACAATAGTGAGACATGATACATGTTGATATTAAACCTCATTTTTCCTCGCATATCACAAGTTTATTATAATATACAGGAAAAACCTTGTATCAAAAGCTTAATGGACTTAACCTACAATTTCGCTTTCCCTAATGTCCTTAATGACCTCGGGGAGTTAATTCCCATAAGTTGGGGAAAATCTCCTCCTAGCACGCAACTCCGGAGGGCAACAAAAGCTAATTATAAACTACTTTTACATATTTATTAATATTTGTAATTATTGGTATTACTAATAATCTTATTAATCTTACATTGTTGTTATTTATATTGAATTAATTATGGCAGCTTTTTAATTCGTACAATTAATGATCTATACAAATGCTTTCCACATCCTAGCAATTTATATAAGAACTTTTAGTATCAGTATAATATTAAACGTAGTACATATAATACAAAATGATTTTCAGGTTAAAAAAGGAAGACCATGACGAAATCATTTTATAACATTCTTCTATAAAGTATTGGAAAATTGTAGGTTTGAGGTTACAAACAGAAAATTCTTAAACTTTCTGTAAAATGTATATATTTTAAGATATTTTTTGTTTTTATGGTAAGGCTTTATACATTATTTTGATTTAGTTAAGCAGTAAGCTTATCAGCTTTAATTTCCGAGTAATCGATATCTTAAAAGACTCCAAGTTTTAAAACTCTTTGTAGGAAAACGAAACTTATCAAAAACATTCGTTTTACTTTCTACTTCTTCTGCTAAACTTTTTCTTTCATGAATATTTTAACTGGCTTAGATGTAAGTGTAAATTTAAAGATGAAAGATATAAGATTATAGAGTGCGATTGCGATTATTTATGTTCGTGATATTTTACACTTTTATTGAAAAGAATGACTAAATAAAAAATTTTATTTTAATTTTTGTTTTTAATTTAAAAATGTTCATTCCCTATACTCAGAAGAGAGCTAAAGCATTAAGCCTATTGTTACTTTTGAAATATGAAACAAAGCTTTTTTTAATTTAGTCAAATATCATCATGAAATCATAATAAATAAAAATACCATCAATAACCTAAGTACTTGGTCTTGCATTGTAGTAGATTAAGAAAGAGTACAAAACTTGTCAACATTCTGTTTTATTCCTAATCGGTCGTAACTCTGACGTTGACTAGAGGAAAACAGTGGAGATATATTAATATACAAGATAGAGAACTAAAAAGTAAATATTAACCAAAATTAACGAGTAATGTATTGCAGACCAAAGGTAACAGGGCGAATCTGACCCACTTTGTTTTTTTTCGCGTACAAACACCAAACTAGTTTTAAATTGGAGACTTTAATACCGCTTATCTAATTATATAAAAAAAAATAATGTACCTACCGGGAGAAAAAAGTTATTTGGCTGTAAGTGGGTAGGTATAACCAAATACACACATCAAAAAAGTCTAAGCAACATGCATGATATTACAAATTTACCATTTATATTAATTTATTTTACCATTTATTTTAATTATAACGTTGTATTTTATTTTTAAAATAATATTTTTAGGGTTCTATGATGTACAAATAACAGCTGTTTTCTTTATAAGTTCTTTTAATAACAGAAATTAACAATATTAGAATATACAGGTACATAAGAAACTAAACTTTTTTTTTACAAATTGAAATTTCTTAAGAAAATGAATTTATTGTGAAAGAATAGGACAATTTAATACAAAGTATGGCCTCCTCTGCTATTCAGAACTTGTCGGCAACGATTATTCATTGAATTAATGAGACTGTTTATGTCATCTTGCGGTATTCGCTCCCAATGGAATTGTAGCAAATCCTTCAGCTGTTGGGTTGTTGTCACTCCGTCCAAGTCCTTCAAAACACGTCTCTGGAGCATGTCCCATGCGTGCTCGATGGGGTTGAGGTCTGGCGATTGTGCAGGCCAGGGCAATACCTGGATGTTCTCCGTTGCCAAGTATTCACTGGTTCGCCGAGCTGTATGTGAACGCGCATTGTCATGCATTAACGTAAAATCGGAGCCAAAGGTTTGTGCAAATGGATGGACATAAGGTCTGAGAATATCCTCAACGTAATTTTCAGCGTTCATGTTTCCATTTACAAAAACGAGCTCAGTTCGCCTGTTCTTCATAATACCCGCCCATACCATAACTGTTGAGCCGCTGTATGGATGAACTTCCTGAAAGCACCTGAGTCTTTCAGTATTTCCGGGTCGACGGTACACTCGCACCCTTCTTGTATCAGGCCTAAACCCGAATCGCGACTCATCGGAAAACATAATTTTATCCCATTGTTCCTGGGTCCATGTTATGCGTTCTCTACACCATTCATTTCGACGAGCGCGATTCCCGTGACGTATCGGTGGGCACCTGATAGGGCATCGAGCTCGTAGGCCGTACTCATGCAGTCGATTTCGCACAGTTTGGGGACTTACATCAACACCACTTGAATTTTGTAGCCTCAAACTTATTTCTCGAGCGGTTAACATCGGCTGGCGTCTTGCAGTCAGTTGTATGTACCGGTCTTGCCGAGTGGTTGTACTCCTTTTACGGCCTGGATGCTGTTCAGCGGGTTCCCCTGTATTATTGTAGCGCTGCCAAAGACGACTAATAACACTTCTATGAATACCAAAATGTCGAGATACCTGAGATTGATTACTTCCCGCTTGCAACATCCCTACAGCTCTTTGCATTTCATCTGCCGTCAAATGACGTCGCTCCATGACGTAAAGAATATCTAACAATTCAATTTAGTCGCCAACTGTATTTAAATGGTTGGTAAAATTATAAAATCAAGACTAAAACGTAGCAATTAACATGCACTCAAATTCAAACAAATTCGCAGTCATTTGAATTTTATGAAAAAAAACAAAACATAATCGAAATTTTTTTTTTACAACCAGCCAGTATGTCATCAATAACAAAAAAGTTTACTTACCTATACACTTTGAGTGAGTAAATACTTAGAAATTAATTAATATAAATGGTAAATTTGTAATATCATGCATGTTGCTTAGACTTTTTTGATGTGTGTAGGTACTAAACATTATTATGTTTGTAGAAAAATGAAATTAACGCGACAGTTTTGAATTATAACGGTTTAATAACATGCATACACCAGACAAAAAGGTGACCGGCTTGAAGTTATTGCAAATCAGCTGCGCAGATGTCATATTTGGAACTAAATGACCAGGAACAGGGTAGCTGGTGTTTTTTTTTGTTCCTGTACATGCGCAAACTTCTCTGAAAGCTAACTTCAGCCGGACCAAGTTAGTTTGCACGAACCAAGGTATCCAGTAGAATAAAAAAATTTTTTGTAGAACGTGATTTTATTTCTTTCCTTTTTGGGTAAAAACGTTATAATGTGATCATGTGTTGTATTAAACAGACTACTGTTCCAAGTATTGTCGAAATAAGCCCAATAGAATATATATATTTGCAAAAATGCTTTGTTTAATACTATAAAGACAATAAACAACATTTTCATTTTCCTCTATTCTCCCATACCCCACAACAGTGGGACCTATACCAGCTAGTAATAGGTATATTTAACTACATTAGGTATGTAGTTAAATATATAGGTATGTAGTTAAATATGTAGTTAATAGCTTTATTTCGTTCATGTACGCCATGGGTCATTTGTCCAAACAAAATGCCCGTTTACCTTTGTATCTTCTTTGATGCAAATTTTACACTAACATAGCCGGCAGACTACTCAACGTAAAGACGAAATTGAAGGAGCTAATTGACCAACGATATTCGCTCGAATAGTAAAGAAGCCTTCCTACTGAACCGTACAGTAGGGAGTGTTTACAGGGAGGTTTATTTTGATACATAATTCATGTACTAGATCGTATTACAGACGATTTACATAAAACATCAAGTCACTTACTTATGGTTTCAATTACGCAACAACTGAATATATTTTGTCTTCTGCTTTTGCGTATTATAGTAATGTTGTTGTGACAATTTGTGTGGCCTAAATTAATCAACCGAATAAAGGAGTGTTCTTTTCTGTGTACTAATTTTCATTTTACATTATGTTTTATTATGTCTAGACTATCTACTACCTACCTAGTTTTCTTTCTGATTTGATTCTACACTATCATACTATTTTATTTCTTACCTTAGTTTTTATCTGTGTCTCAGGGCTCTTCGATAGCCATATTATTTTATGAAAATGGTGTTAATTTGAAATTATGTTTTCCTCTTAAGTGAATGCGTGTTATAATGACTCAAGCAGGAACTCACTTACTTATTTATTTTCGTTTTCCTTATCATCTAAGTATTGGAATACAATTGACGTTAGTCGCGTAAGAGTTAGAGTCCAAATAGAATAAAAAATATTCATCCTTCGATACTACGCGAATAATGTAGACTATGTATAATGATATTAAACTGTTTATGTTTGTTTCAGAGCTGGTTGTGATAAGCTCGGCCTAACTAGCCGTACGATGTAATGTAGAGACTAGTGTGACGTCATCATGTGCTCGTGGGTCGTGTCAGCCCTCATCATCCTCTTCGCCATGGGTAAGTCTCATCAAGTTATACATATTATTTTTAAAAACATACATTATGTTTTGTAATTTTGAGTGTTTTTAAATAGTATCTGTCATATTTTACGACCTCTGTGGCGTAGTGGTTATGTAACATGACTGCTACGCAGAGGTCTCGGGTTCGATCCCCGCTTGTTTTGTTTCCCCGCATTGTTTGCATTGGTCTGGGTGTTTTCTATGTATAATATAAATGTATTTACAAAAAAAAAGTATTTAAGTATGTTTATCCGTTGTCTAGTACCCATAGTACAAGCTCTGCTTAGTTTAGAACTAGATTGCGTTGTGTAAATGTGTGAGGAATATTTATATCTACTAATACCGTATTAGTAGACCGCGTAGAGACAAATATATAATAATGTCATCACCTTTTTGAGACTGTCATTAGGTACTTGACAACAGACAACAGTATAGTAGATATTTTAGTCGATTCAATTCCGACATACTCATAAGACTGAAAGTCCTCAATGTCATGGTTGAGACACGCCTTACTTTCCTATCTTTCTCGAATGGTATTACTTACTTACCTCATAATGTCACTGTGCTGGTACTACTAGTAAGCTCTGCTAGGGTACTAATACTCAAATAACATCTTAGAGACTTGTCACAAGGGACAGTGCCAAGCACTCTGTCAATACTAACATAAGTACGGTAAGGTACAACTTGCAGTAAATTAATTATCAAAACGTTTCGTGAACAGTCAAAGCGGTTTAGTGGTTAATTCGGTTGATCTGAGATAAGTAGACGGATTAAATCCGAGCAGGTACTAATCAATATTGTGTGAAGATTGTTTTGTGCTTTCAAGATTAAAACCTTATTATTTCTTTAATATCTTAATCCTACGTAATAACGGCTGCTCAAGTAAGTTGAAGAAAATTTATTGTATATTTTGGGTTTATTTTTATACTTTTTTACAAGAATGATTTGTAGCTGATTCGGTGCTAATGGAGTTAGTACATAATACTTAATAATATAATATTTCTATGTGATGCGCAAAAATCATGATATCACCGCACCATAATTATCATCTTATGGTTATCGTAAAAGTTTCCAGATAGCTTATTTTACGAAACAAAAGAGGAAAACTGGTTATAAAATACTTTGTTAATTAGGTTTTATCAGTAGACCCGTTACGGTAGTCTGTTATATGAACCCCATAGGATAAGCTGGAGTGGGTTTACAAAGTTTTCTTGATTAACTTAATTTGTATTCTTAATAAGTAACAATAATAATCACAAGTTAAGTCTAATTAAACATTAATGAATGAAACATACAAGACGCAATAAGTATTTATAAAAGCTTAAAGCATTATAACACAAGATGATATAATTACTTGGTACAAGTATGAAGCGTAATCAAATTAAATATTTTAATTAAAACTTAGGAATAGAGGCGAGCGTTTGCTCGACACAGAGGTAAGAGTTGACGTTAAGTTTCATAACTAAACGCTCTGATGAGAAATAGTTTGTCGACAAGACAAGCTGGTTAAAGAGTTTCATGCAACGCAACTTAAATGAATAAGACTGGAACTTTGAACACAAGAAAATAACTTACGTTAATTGAACATTAAGTCTTTGAATGAAATAAGATGACATTAAGGTATCAACTAACTATTTACCTCATGGTTGTTGTAAAAACCAACTGTGAGTAAGTTTCTGCAAAAACATAACTGACATCAAAATAGTGGTTTTAAATCTCAAACTGTTAATACCTTGTAATCAATTACTATCACAGACACAACGTATTCGTGTTTTGCTTTCAAATAACACATTAGTATTCAATCAATGTCACTATCATTTCAATACTAGAAATACGTCTAGCTAAAGTTATCGATCTTGTACAACAAAAGAACTCGAAGACAAAGGCCTGTATAAAAAGGGCCGAGCTGAACTCCTATTCAATTTCCCCGTGACATTTTACTTGAACTTATCTTCAGACATCGCGGTTCTGCCTTTATCTTAGCACCCTTTGTCTGAAACAGTTAAAAAAACCATCAACATTTTCTATTCCTTTGAAGTTTTGATAAGTTTGGTTTTATAAATTTTATAATACTTGGACTGTTTAAGGACTGTAAATAAGTTATAATTTTGTAAGTAACAGGATGTATATAAAGATTGTTTTGTAGTAGTAAACAGACTTTTTCTTCATAATAAAATTTAAATTGCACTATTTTTGGAATATAAGTATGAATTAACCATAGGCAGGTTGAGAAAACTCATATGGGTTTTTAAATCCCTAAGACATGTGATGAATACGGAACTTCTGAACAAAATATATACTGCTCTGGCCCAATCTGTAATCATTTACTGCATTTCGGTGTGGGGAGGTGCGGCTAAGACACACTTCATTGGATTAGAGCGAGCGCAAAGATCATTAATAAAGGTAATGTATTGTAAACCCTTTAGGTTCCCTACTGAGTCCTTATATAAGGTTTCTGGGCTGCTCTCAGTCAGAAAACTTTACATATTATATTTGATACTTAAATATCACAGTACATTACCTTTCGATCCCGCTAAACTTAGGAGAAGACGTTGGGATCTAGTTGCTCCTACATACCGTGCACGCACAACATTTGCTAGTCGGCAAAATATAGCACAAGCCCCCCGCACGTATAATAAAGTAAATAAAATTATTAATATATACCCTTTAAAATCATATGACTGCAAGAAAAGGTTAATGGAATGGCTGTATTCTCTTAGCTACGATGAAGTAGAAAATATATTAATTACTTTGAAATAAAATAACGAGTTTATGTGTAAATACTTATATTTAAACAGACACATTATGATTAAGTAGGTATATGTGGCTCACTCAAACACACCCAGACACACACGCACACCCAGTCACACACGCACACCCACACACACATACATACATACACACACACACACACGCACAAAACCTATACTGCACTTGCTAATTACATGCTTACCTCAGACTTCTTATTATTAGTTACTTTACTTTTCTTTATTTTAATTGTATAATTTTAAATTAATGTTATAGGTTATTATTGTAAATCGTATGAACATGTCTACGTAGGAAGAGCAGGATTTTCCCAACACAAGTATCTTCTGATTACTTTCCGGGAAACCCTGGCAACTTATTTGTAAAGATTTACAGAAATAAACATATTTTTATTTTATTTATTTATTTTTATTTATTTTAAATACAAAATGGTTTACATATTATTATTTATAAAACAAAAAATTGGTTTATTTTATTATAACGTCGACAGCTGAAGTGCAAAGTCTTTTTCTCGTATTTTAAAGTTGCCAACGAAGGCGGTATTGCCCAGTATTTTATTTTAATTATGATTAAATAATTAGTAAAATTCCTGCGTTATTAGTTAATGTTGATTTTCAAAGTTGAATCAAATATTATGATATTTCTTCAACTGCTCGTGAAGTCAAAAAAAAATTTCAAGCCAAAATTATACGAATTTGTGCAAAATGTGAGTTTATAAATGTCAGAATCAATAAAATAGCGCAAGGGTCAGCCAATAATATATGACAGAAAATCGGAAGACGTGACGTAAGCACTTGGGGATTATGTCCAGCAGTGGCCTACCATGGCTGAGAAAGAAGGGTCAGCATAGAAAAATACCTGATCCCCAATAATTTTCGTAATGTAAGCTCTATTCATTTTGTTCTTTAGTGTTACTAGGTAAATTATTGAATGAAACCATTTTATTTCTGATTTGAGTTCATTAAAAATGTATTCTATTGTTAACTTTAAATTAACAAGTTATGTCATCAGCAAACTACAAATATTTCTACAACTATAGTAATTAATATATACTTTAGGAATGGTCCTAAAATATAGCCCTGTGGTACCCGAAGCTTAACAGGTAACAACATCATTCAACATAGATCCAATTCAATCAACCAGGATGTTTATGACGTGTACCTGACTCACGGATTAATTAAATTATTTCTCACATTATTCGTACATGTTTCAATTTCCCTGATTCTAATATCTCATGGATTCTAATAGACAGACCAAAACAAAGCCCAAAAGTGACCGGCCGATATTCCCAAAATATAAAATCCCCAACTTAATTAAGTCTTGTATGAACACCCGTCGGTCGTGGATGAAATAAATCCGATGTTTTATTAAGCAAATCCTCTTTGCCGCTTAAAATGTGTACTACAAATATATACATACTGTATGTATACGACCAAGGGTCGTCACATAATATTATGTAAAAATATGACGGCGCCATATTTTAAGTAAGCTGTTCTCACATGATTTCCGTAGCACGGTTGTTGTTAGTTTAAACAACCTTTGTGAAAAAAAAGCTTATTCAAAAATTGATATTTCTATCCAAAAGGTTATGTTCCTTTTTTCAATGTTTAAGTGTTATTTCAAAATGCATGATCAAACTGGACGTGTACTTCAAAACAGACTAAACATGCTTGAGATTTTCTAAGAGCATACATTACTTTTCTATATTAAGTCAGGAAGTACTAGTTTGTTGTACATTTTAGGTGTTGTTAGGTAGATGTAGGTCGTTATTTCAGTTTTACATCATAGACTGACTTAAAAGAAACCTAATAAAACGTTGCTGTCATGAGACGAAAGGAATGTATGTTCAATCATACTCCTACCAAACAACATTGCCAAAAAAAGCCTTAATTTTTCACTAATATTATTTCCCATAGTAGCTAAAATAATTACATAATTATATTATGTAATGTAATGTAAAGACTTTGTCCGTAGCGACAGCCCTACGTGCCGGGACCTCATCAGCGAGTGGGTCCAATTTACATGTTAATTGACAGGACATCCAATGAAAAATCACGACACACCAGACCCTTTGTACGTCACAGTATCCGATCACTCTGAGGAGGTCAAATTACGTGATACCTATCACGATATTGACATCACGTAAGCTAATTTATTTAACAATGTATCGGTAAATAGGGAAAGAAAAAACTTTTTAAGCTTTTTTCAGGCCGTCATTCCGTAATGTTTTCTAATTGGAATAGGTTGCACTTTGCTATTGGATTTTATGTTGAGTTAGAGTAAGGTTGATTTAATTTAGACACAAAAACTCAAAAGGAAATAATAATATTGTTTCTTTATTTTTAATTATTGTATTTCTTTTGTAACATCAAATTTCACATTATCCGGGCACTGCGACATTAATGTCCTCCTGTTAAGGAGGCATCGGGTATTTGAAAATAGTAATATAATTTATTGAGTTTTCTATCTCTTATAATGTTACAGATTTTTTAATCTCTTGAAAACGTCTGTTTCATAATTTAGTATAATACAGGTCTTAATAAAATCATAGAAAACAATACATCTTTTTATTCTTGCCAGATTACAAAATCTATCAAACAATACCCTATCTTTTACCCTCAATTCCTCCTACAGTTCAGGACCAAACAATATAGGTTTTAAAATAGAGAACTCTATAACAGTATGAAGGAGCCTACGAAATAAGATGACGTCTGCGTACAACATAATGTTCCTTATAAATATCCTGTGAGTGACAGCGAGGCACGTTTCTACAGCCAATAAACGTGTTTGTTTTGTTTCGTAAGGTTTTAGTTTCTCGTTAAACTGTAAAAGACGTAGGTATCATAAACTGCATGAATGTATTATAAATAGCTGTTACTATACTATATAAGTGCATACATGCATATGTACTTCATTAAAATATATTTACAACAAAACAACTTTATCACTTAAAATTAAAACGTGAACAACTTTATACATTAGAGTCATCATAATTTCCTAACTGCGTTTTTATTACGCAATGTATCTTCAGAATAGTAATTAAACTAATTATATTTACTCACACAACAGTATTCACCGCAACTGCTGCACATTTGCTGACCAAACATTTACATAAACCTGTAGGTATTGTAACAACCGCATCTGTTAGTATCCAGTTGCCGCCCTGTTATTAGTTCCCATATAATTACGAGCTTTGATCCGTGCTCGTGTTACAACTAATGTAAACTATGTATGTATTTAGATAAGCGTTTGACCAATTCAATTATTACTATTAATTAGTCTTAAGCCCGATTTACACATCAAAAAATAGGATGGAGATCTATTCAAATCAAATGAATCAACAACTTACTACTTAACTCGCTACTGTACTTTTCGATGTGTAAATCGGGCTTTAGCTGTTGATTTTTAGGCTAAGTTCTATTATTAGGAAGTTTGTAGACTACTTCGTTGTCAATTGAGCATAATGTAAAGGATTATGAAAATTTTTCTTTTGATTTCGTAGCTATGGACACCCATGGAATATAGTGTTGTGTTAACATTATGTAGTATTACTCCGTCACACCGACATTTGTGATGATTAAATAATATAATGAAGTTTACTCTTCAATAACCAGATTAACTTATACTTTTCTATGCTAAATGACGATTGAATTATTTATTTATTTAAAACTTATTGCACAATTACTTACTTAATTACTTTTTCGTTTTGGTAATCCGAACTTCTATTTAACTTTTATCTAGGTATTCAATTGCTTATAACTTTATAATGGAAGTAACATTATAATACTTACATAAATTGATAGAGTTAATGTATTCCTACTTGTTCAGAACAACATCAAATTTAATGTGAAACTCATACCGCTTTATTAAAATGTAATGAGCTTGCAAAACATTTTCATTAACTTCTAGACACGGGAAAAGACGCCAAAACTTGATGTCTTCTCTTGTTTATATGCTAATGTGTTAGCGTGCAACCAAAACGATAATGTTACTAAACAAATTTAAATTTTAAGTCTTTATTCTTAGGTACATTTTTCAGTAACAAGCCTGTGGAAATGTAAAACGATAAACGTCTCGAAGAATTAGAAGGATTTCTTGCTTTATTTTTTTTCATTCGTTTATTTTCTGGTTTTGGCACTCGCTGATATTTGTTCAAAAGGTTTTTACTGTTATTCAAGCAAGTTAAGACAAGCGTATCAAAGAGATGAATCTATAAATATTTTTAATTGTTATGTCAATGGAGTCAAAGTCTTTGTTTGAATAATGTGTTTTACGATGGATCTGGAAATGTCACGATAAACCTAAACTTGCTTACCATGAGATACTTGAAAGTTTTTGTGTAAAGTAAAAAATTCTTTGGATATCTATACATATAATAAATCTGTAGAGAAGTCAATTCTGTACTTGAAATATATTCTCAAAATAACTATCAGGGTGTGATTAGTGATCGATACTAATGCCAAAAATGCAATCAATAAATTTTTTGTCTGTCTGTCTGTCTGTCTGTCTGTCTGTATGTGCACGCATGGGTCAAAAACTACTGAAGGCATTTTAACCAAACTTGGTACGATTGTAGTCCATACTCCCGAGCAGGTTATAGGCTGTATAACATAACGCTAAGACACATAGGAGCTGAGCAGTGACGAAAAATTTGAAGCAAGTCAGTTGACAAAAAGCGCGTTCTAGCTCTTATCATCGCATACGTTGATCATACGCCAAAAATATGTATTACAAAAATAATGGTCTTCAAAAGATGTACAAAAAAGTCCTGAATGTATATATCTATCTTTTATATATTATCCACAATAACGTGTTTAATCGTTAGGATTTTCTTCAAAGTGTATTAAATACATAAATATATTGTAATTTGCATAGACATATCTTTTTCAAACTCCCATGTTTCAAAAGTACACTTTAATATCTTATTCATAGAAATCGAACATATTAGCTCTCGGGAATATTATTGTTTAAAATTATAAAAGTGTATAATAATTAGGTTTGGACTACACCTACGTGTAGAACAGACTGAATATTATAGTGACTAGCGTTTGTGAGACTTAAAAACTATTTATTGTTGATAAAAGTGGTGTGGATAAAGTGAACGTTTAAATCAACTACAGTGTAAGCAAAGAAGTAAAAGGACCAATTTATGATGTCAGAGTATCATCCCAACAGTTCCAGGTGCTTCTAAACTGTGCAACATTTATCCTTTTTCAATTTAAAAACTGTGAACGAACCTATACATGTAATTTAAAAGTAGAACTTTTTTCTTTTGTTTACAATCAGATTACCCACAATTTAATTATATGAATTGTGTATTGCTCACAATATTTGGAAGGCGCTTAAGCTGAGAGTTTTGCCGTCACGTTTTCGAAAGGGGCATAAGTAAAATTTATTGCTCTGAAATTTTTGAAAGGCGCTGCCGTTGTTACTTATTCTGGTGCTAATTTCATCTTCTACAATGGGCAAATGTGCTGCATGTAACGAAAGTGTGCTTGTAACTCAGAAAAGGATCAAATGTACAACAGAGCTATGCAATCGGAGCTATCACATCGAGTGTGTCAAATATGTTGAGTCTTCGATCACTCGTTCTAAGTGGGTGTGTCCAGTTTGTTTGGTTACTCGCGCCAAGGGCGACAACAGTAATACACCTATACATAATAAAAAACAAAAGGAAAATACTCCTAAACTGCCAGCTGGCAGCTCTCCTCCACTTTCAGCCAATACAGATCAGAACATCCAAGCGATATTGAACGAGATTTGTAACCTCCGCACTGATATGAACAATAAATTCGAGACTCAGCAGGTTTGTCTGACAACATTCCATACTACTCTGCTTGATATGCAAACGGAAGTTCGTAATGTGGGAAAAAAGATGTCTATGATGCGCCAGGAACTCGACGAGGTTGTAAACTCGGTTACATTTTTATCCCAAATGCACGATGACCAAGTTGTTACCAACAAAGGTCATGAAGACACTATTTCACTCCTCAAAACAGAAAACAACGCCCTTACCGCGCAACTTAACTCCATGAGCACTAAGATACATCAAATGGAACAGCACGTTAGAGAGTGTAACCTAGAGCTCCAGAATGTTCCAGAGAGAAAGTCTGAGAACTTACTTAACATTGTCAAGCAACTAATCACAACAGTATCGAGCGGCACATCAGATAGTGAAATTCTGAATTTTCATCGCGTTGCCAAACTTAATCCTCACGCCCCTAGGCCAAGAAACGTCGTAGTAAAGATGGTATCTGCACGCTCTCGCGACAACCTGTTGGCAGCAGTTAAGACCTTCAATAGAACCCACGGAAACGACAAACTCAACTCAGCGCATTTGGGAATACCTGGTGAAACCACGCATGTGTTTGTCTCAGAACACCTATCACCTGAAAACAAAA
This sequence comes from Schrankia costaestrigalis, assembly GCA_905475405.1. Classification (NCBI taxonomy): domain Eukaryota; kingdom Metazoa; phylum Arthropoda; class Insecta; order Lepidoptera; family Erebidae; genus Schrankia; species Schrankia costaestrigalis. Next base: position 23,195,247 of record FR997827.1, on the reverse strand, counting down.
AATTGCACGGAGCAGCACGGCAGTTCGCCAAGGACAAAAACTACCAATTCCTGTGGGTGCGAAACGGTCGCATTCTGTTGAAAAAAGACGTCAATTCGCCGAATATTCTTGTAAGGGACATTAAGCATCTCGGCTCTCTTTAGGCTTTTAATCACCTTCGTTATTATTTTTTTATAAAAATGCATGTTTTCTTTTTGTATCTTTTGGTTGATAACATTCACTCTCAATATATATTACCAAAATGCCAGAGGCCTTAGAACCAAAACAAATGAACTTTATATGTCCCTCCTTAATAACAATTATGATGTAGTGATAATTACAGAGACTTGGTTGAATAGCACAATTTTCGACCATGAACTTGTTGATCAACGTTATAATGTGTATAGGCGCGACAGATCTTCAACCTGTTCTGCGGCTACAAAGAAGGATGGCGGTGGGGTAATGATTGCTGTTTTAAAAAAGTATGAAATATCAAGAAAAAGTAAGTGGGAATCGGTAGGAGAGGACCTTTGGGTCTGCTTAAGGGGTCAGTGCGGTGTTGATATTAATATTTGTGCAGTGTATATCCCGCCTCCTTTAAAGTATGATTACGTAAAAACATTCTTTAACTCTGTTTCCAATGTAATCCAGAATAAAATAAAAAAGCGTTCATTAACTATTATTGCTGGCGATTTCAATATGCCTGAAATTCAGTGGTCAGATGATTCTTACGTAACAAATAATAATATCCTTAACCTGTGTATAGACTCTACTGCGTTCAATAGCTTGCATCAATGTAATGCTGTTTCAAATTTTAATCAGCGTATTCTCGATTTAGTTTTGAGTAACAGTCCCGGAAACCTGACGGTAACGGAATCGGATACACCTTTGCTTCCTCTGGATCCTCACCACCCCTGCCTGCAAATTATGGTTAAAAAAAATGGATACTCTGAAATGAAAGCAAATAAAGTCCCTTTTTACAATTACAACTTGACAGACTATGATACTCTAAATAATGAACTGGAAAGGATTGACTGGACTTCACTCTGGTCAAATTCTACCGGAATAAATGACATGCTCGGAATTTTCTACGACACAGTCATGCCATTAGTTACCACGTATACCCCTCTTCGTCGACCACGCAGTGATAGATTTCCAACGTGGTTTAGTACTCCTCTAATTAAAAATCTTAAAGAAAAAAATAAGTATCATAATAAATTTAAAAAATATGGTAATCCCATGGACAAAATTACATTTGACCTTCTTAGATCAAGATGTGAAGGCATGATCAAAGACTGCTACAACAATTTTAAGAAATACGCATGCGACCACTTATACAACAGGCCTAAATACTTTTGGAATTACCTAAAGACCCAGAAGGCGTGCTCTGTATCGTTGCCAAATGAAATGTATCTAGGAATAGAGTTAGCTCGGGGTGGACTTGAGGTATCTGACTTATTCGCCAAGTACTTCCAGTCTATCTACAGCAGCCACCAGCATTATTCTTCTAACATGAGCGGCTCTGCTCAAACTTCAGAAACGAATATTCCAGCTATATACCAATTTGTACTAAGCGAGAGGGAAGTCTTAGCAGCTCTGAAGTCTTTGGATTGTCACAAGGGTCCCGGCCCTGATAATTTAGCCCCCTGTGTACTAAAAAAATGTGCTATGAACATGTCCGGACCACTTACCTTACTTTATAATACTTCGTTGCGAACTGGAACCTATCCTAAAGATTGGAAACTTGCTTATTTAACACCTATTCATAAATCCGGAGAACAGGACTACGTAGTTAATTATAGGCCCATATCTATATTGTCAACGTGTGGGAAAATACTCGAATCTCTTATTTACAAAAAAATTCTACCACATTTTAGAAACTACGTTAACCCAAACCAACACGGCTTTCTTCCTCTCAAGTCTACTTCAACTAACTTGATGGAATACATTAATGACATTTCAAATGCTCTAGACAATAACAATGAAGTACATGCCATATACACAGATTTTAAAAAGGCATTTGACTTGGTGGATCATAGCCTGCTTTTGGAGAAACTTGGTCGTACTGGAGTTCACGGTGACTTACGCAGATGGTGCGAATCATACTTATCCAATCGATCTCAATTGGTCTCAATCCGTGGTTTTAAGTCCTTCACTTTTGAGGCGCTAACTGGAGTTCCACAAGGTTCTCATTTGGGGCCACTGTTCTTTTTGGTCTTTATCAATGATCTTTGCGACTCAATTGGAAGCAGTTTTAAATTGTATGCTGACGACCTCAAATTATATAGAGTCGTCTGTAGTGACCAGGATGTCCAGTGCCTACAGGAGGATTTGAATCGTATACATTCATGGTGCCTAAATAATAACATGTCGCTTAACGTCAACAAATGCTTTCATATTAAGTTCACAAGAAAGAGAAATTCTTCTTCTGCGAGCTATAAGATCGATTCTTTTGATTTGGAGGAAGTTCAGGTGATTCGTGACCTTGGAGTTACATTGGATACATCTTTAAGTTTCAGATTCCATATAAATAACATAATTAAAAAGACATCGCAAATATCAGGATTTATCACACGTCAGATGAAAATCTTTAAACAACCCACACTGACTATTACTTTATATAACTCAATAGTGCGTAGCATTCTTGAGTATTGTAGTGTTATATGGAATCCCGGTTATCAGGTTCATTCTGATCGTCTTGAGCGTATCCAAAAGCGATTTATTTATCACCTTACATATACGGATAACAAATGCCGGCTTCTAACGTCTTACGACGAAAGGTTATCGAACTACAATGTACCACCCCTTCATTGTCGCAGAAAAATCATTGATGTACTGTTCATGTACAAACTTATTAACGGACAAGTCGAATCCAGGTTCATCCTCGAAAATGTACAGTTTGCTGTTCCCCGCGCTGGTAGTAGACTTGCGAATAGGAGAACATTTGATCTACCGCTCTGCAGAACAAATATTGGTCAACATGCTCCTGTGTACCGCATGATGAAATCGTGTAACGCCATTCGAAACGAAGTAGACTTATTTAATGGTTCTATAGCCTCTGTAAAGCATGCTTTAAATGAACATTTTTGTGTGATTAAGTGATGTATCGTGGGGAGAAATTTTATTGTTGTGTTAGTTTTTAATGTAATCTTTATTTGAATTTTATTTGTTTGTTTATACTTGTAAACATAAAATTGCATGCTGTGTTTGCATATGATAGGGTACAATTTGTATGTAAGCTTTTATTTTACCCATCTAACAATCTGTAAAAAAAATTGTATCCAGTTTTGCAAACCATAAATTAAAAAAAAAAAAAAAAAAAAAAAAAAAAAAAATCGGTTGATAAACACACAAGATATAGATGAAAGCAAATTTCCAAATGTCGCCGCGCCGGTATGAGTACGGCAGTACGGTTGATTTTTGTTTAACGTCCGAAACGGCCAACCGGTGCATCTATATAATTTCATTCACATTGACTCTTAATGCGAACGGACGTGGTTCTTATTGACTCTTTTTGGAATAAGCGCGCTTTAGATATTAAAATACATAGATACGTAGTTTTTAGGCATTAAGTTTAAAGTAGGTAATCTATCTATCTTCTATACTATAATAAAACTGTAGAGGTCGAAATGTCTGTTCTTTTCGAAAATTCAGATAAAAATTATCTATAAAATCTTGAAAAAAGTCAAAAAGCAACAACACTACACACTTACAATTTTTAGAATTAATGTCTATCTGTCTGTCTGTCTGTTACCGCACATCTTTAAAACGAATTAAAATATAATCTTAAGACCAATACATTGTATTGTAGCCTTAAACTGAGGTATGTTTCATCAAAATCGGATAAGTATTACTCGAGATATCGCTAGATCTCTTTATTAGAACAGTCCAATACAAATCAGGGGTCATGAAAAATGGAAATTTGTTCAATGTTGAATGAATTTAAATTTCGTTTCTTTTGTTCACGAGATGGCGTTACCAGTAGTAATCGTAAAATAAATGAGTTTTTAAATAATCTATAACTATTTTATTATTAAGTGCTATTAATAAGTTATTCCTTTTAAATGTTACTAAAATTAACCATGAATCGTATGTGTAATATCAATTATAAGTCTTATTAAATTAAACCAATTATAAGTTTACTTGATTGTTATATTTTTGTGTTTTTCGTAATTGAAACAATTTAATTAAATATAAATTGTATTAGTAAGCTATTAATCTAAAGTAAAATTATTCTTTTGGTAAGTATTCATATAGTTTAAACTGTAGTAGTTACTGGTCAGCGTAAAAGTATGCAACAGACTCCACCTGTTTTTATTAACGTAAATAAATACAAATACAAATAACCTTTATTAGTTAATCACAGATACAAAACATCTGACAAAAATAAATAGTCTTTTCCTGTATTGCTAATATTGGCGTACAAACTTCATTTTTTAAAGTTAAACTATACCTATACTTAATCATAAATATTAAATTGAATTTAAATAACATTCCTTTTCTCACAATCTTATTATAACTGCAATTATAACACACTTATATAACTATTTAATAATTAATAATATATGGGTATAATATAACAGACAACATAATAAGCAACACGTTTTTTCTTTATAAAATCATTTTACACATTATTGCTATTTGTCAACAATAAAAAAATACAAAACTGACAATAAAATATAGAAATACAATTACAAAACATTAAATTATTATTCAAAGTGTTTGTGTTTATTTTATTAAGTAAGTAATTCAAAAATACTGCACGCAGTTTATCTATAGATAATAATAATAATATAGTCGAGTCTAAGTTTAGTCAAATATTTTTTGCTAGATGGTAAAAAGGTGTGAGGTATAATAATTTATTTCAGCATTTTTTTTACAAAAGACAAATCCCACACTAGCCTTTAAAAATATCAATTTAACGGACACAAAGAACATCCAGACTAAGGACAATAGTTTGTGTATCACAATTGTCCTCCATGGGAATCGAACCCGCGACCTCATGCACGCCAGCCATGTAATGCGACCGCCGCGCCACCGAGGCAGGTAATTCTGCCGCACCATAACGTGGCGTGCAAATGTATTCATTCATAATTAATTAGCGATTATCCGTGTGGTGACGGAGTAAGAATACAATATGTCACCTCCCCATCTCATCCCATGGGTGGCGTAAAACCGACTAAGGGACTACCGGTGAATATTATCTTCCAATCTATCCGTATATTATCAACCAATCCGACTGGCCAGCGTGATATTAGTAGGCCAAGTATTCCTCCGTCACGGGAGGAGGCGCGTCCTTGCAGTTATGATGAAATAAGCGATGTCATTTATTTCAACTTACAAATTTAACAACAGATGGCATTGTGCCTGTGACGTCATTTTCAGTATCGCGGTGTTAAGATTTTCCTTGAAAGAATGACGTTCGCTCATGTCTTTCAGTATAAGTTTAGACGCAGTCTTCATAGATATTTTATTTACTATTTATTTACTTTGAAAAGGTTTTGGTTCGTTCGTTAATTTTACAATTCGTTTGTAATGTAGGTATATCTGTTCGTTATAAGGTTTTAAAAACGATTTTTCAGTATTAAATCGAATCGCGAAGTAAGTAACATCCGCCACGCGAACGAAGTCGCGGGCACAGCAGCTAGTTATAAATAAATAAGTACTTAGGTACATTTAAATATTCACACAATAATACTTTCGAAGGTTGAGAGGTCATGACCTCTATAATGTATAATGTTGCTTTATAGACCAGGACATGACCACTGACTATAGATCAGATTACAAGGATTAAAACCACACAAATGGTATCGAAAAGGATTTTGTTGGGCTTTACAAAGCATAAAGAATTGATAGCCAAATCGTGTTTATTTAAAATCACGTGTACACTTCCCAGATCAATGTGAAATGTTAAATAATATGGTTTCTGAGATTATCTAGACGCTAACAAAGGTTTACTCAGACGTTATTTGTACCAAACTTAAAATCATAATACCATTTCATCAAGTCAGTTTAACACAGGTCAAAGATCTGATTATGAGTAATCTGACGGCCTCTGTGGCGTAGTGGTTTTTTAACATGACTGCTATGCAGCAGAGACTGCTAGCAGGTCTCGGGTTCGATTCCCGCTCAATGCAAATCTTTGTGAGCATGAACATGATTGTTTCTATTGGTATGGGTGTTTTCTATGTATAAGAAGTATGTATGTATTTACAAAAAAAAAGTATTTAAGTATGTTTATCCGTTTTCTAGTACCTACCCATAGAACAAGCTTTGCTTAGTTTGGGACTAGATGGCGTTGTGTGAATGTGTGAGGAATATATTTGTATTTAATCAGTGGTTTGTAAATAAAACTAGTATAAAGGAGCTAGGTTCCTAATACAAAGGATAGGTGAAGTATATTAATGAAAATAGATATTGTTGAGTCTGAGCTTTACTGCAAAGCCTTTTTATTAAACGAATACCTTAATTTTACTTATAAAAGAACTGTATCCCTTATAGTGACTTAGAATATTTTATCAAATAAAGGGCAGTTTCCCAATTGGGAGTCGGTTCAAATCTAATCAGGTGCGGTTGATTACTAATGTTTACACGGTACGAGTCACCACCATAAACCAATTAGTGTGGGTTGACGGTAACCAGTCGACCGTATTAGTTGTATTAGATTCTTAGCGTTCGCCCGTTCATACCCAACTAACTCAATTTGCACAACTTGGGGGACTGTGCTTTTCTTATAATATTATTTCTTTGTTATTTCTTCTCTTTAGTTTAAAAGCTTCAGGTTTTCATATATTATTTACTATGATATCTCTATAAATCAATTTCATATTGGACTTTACAACCATTTAAATCACAGACGTCCAAACTTAAGACGCAATGTATATACGTCAAATAATAATGTATGTATATTTGGCAAGAACTGTGGGTGGCAGATGCATCGTTTCATAAAGGCCTTCTCTAAATTAATAGCGGTCCAATTTCAAACTAACAAACCTTAAAAGTAATCTTATTACTAAGGCAGTTAAGAATAAATGTTCAAGATGCGACTGTGACCTTACTATTAAGCACATACTTATTGAATGTCACATGTATAATACAGAAAGATTAGAAACTAAGTTACCTAAGAATTTACAAGATTGTTTAAACAATGTAGAAATAACTGTCAAATTCCTTAAACAAATTGATTATTATAATTTAATTTAATATTGTAAACCTACAGAGGTCGCTAATGACCTTAGATGTTTGAGCGACCTTAAATAAATAAATTAAAAAAAAAAAAACCTTAAAAGTGTTCTAATTTATAAACTCTGTTAATAAATTAAATCAATAGTTTTATACACTAACATAATTAAACTTACTTTCTGTTATTATTTTATATTAGAAATACAAAGTGAATCTACGTGGTCATGGTTATGTTTTCGTATAAAGAAGAAACGAAATCACTGGAATAGGTTTGAAACCTACTGATTTATAAGCCTATACTTTGAGTATCTGCCTCCGCACCTAGTTATTTTGATCGGGTATAGTTATTTTAGTACCAACTTATTGTATAATTACTCTAGACTATCAACTTAAAATTAATAATCATATTTTGATGTACAAATTATAGAAATAGCATTCGTAAATTAGCCTAAAGCTTAACTTGTTAACTCGCACAAACATAACAGTTTTAGACTTTAATATAATGTAGTAAAGTTGAAAATTGAAACAGCAATATCCATATTTGAATGTGTAAGAGTAGCAGCAAACTCGTCAGTCATACGTGCCGACCGTCAATTCTGTCGGCCATTAAATTGTATTATCCTCCGTCCGTCTGCCAGGACAATCGGATTGCGCGCCGCTTCAACTCGCTTATTAGATTTTGTTCCGGTGCCGGCTTGTATACTAAGCCTATCTCTTTTCTTATTATTGTCTAGAAATCATTTTCTACATACACATCGCTTTTGCGGCAAAAATTTCCTAAGCGATATTTAAGAAATTATGTTATAAAGGCTGCTTGTTAGAATTTTTGCCACAAACATTTTCTTAAAAAAGCAACGAAGTTGTTTGTGATTTCACTTACTTACCTATCATTTGATTTTCCATTAAAATTTCTTTACAAGTTTTATTGACGATAATGCCTTTTTCAAGAGTTAATATGTATATTTTCCAAATAAAAACAAATAGTTACCAACTGAGAAAGAAAACATAACAATAATCTTGCAAAATCCCTTTGTACAAACCTGCAGAACCATTTATGCTCAAGTCCATGTCATCGGGACCCCTATTTATTATGCAGGCTTTTAAAGATTATATCTGATAATAAAATATCTTCAACGGTGTCTCAACTCCAAGCATCTTCAAGATAATCTTCGACTAATGAAAGATAAAAGACTTACCAAAAATACAAAAAACTCTTAACATTACGCATTGAATGTGATCCCGGTAGCTTTTATAGGCAAATGAATAAATCTTGTTCAAATGTAGCTGACATTTCCCTACGGCACAACAACAAAGAACAGTCCACAAAGTGAACGACGCCATTACAAATACAATATGTATACAACTAAATAAACAAACTGTACACTAGATATTTTTACTTTACTCAAATGTAACCCTTGTACTAATAGTTACAATGCTTGTTTTGTTATATTATGTAATTAGTCAAAAGATGACGGACACCGTTTTTTTTCCTCGAAATGGCGATTCATAGATTCCCCCAATAGCCAGTATAATACTTTCAGTATGTAAGCGAACAAGGAAAATTTAATTTTGTCACAATATTGAAAATAATGAAAACGTGATAATATTATGTGCTATTTATTAGTAAAGATCGGATCGGTAAAGTCGGTATCTGAGTTATAATTATAGTAATTAAGTTTATATTATATTATTATAGTAATTAATATGAAATCTTAATTTACTGAAATATATTTAGAGCTTCGTCTTATTAGCTTTTATAAAGTTACATAAATATGTACTCGTATATGGGCGGGGAATTGGAATAAGTAAGGATATTATTAACATTAAAAGGCCGAGGGATTGAAGGAGGAAAAAAATCATAGACTGAACAATTTACCCTCGGACATTGGAAGAAAATATAAACTGGAGAGCCTTCATCCAAACCACATTCACACATCGAACTATTCTTGATACGCAATTTAGCAAGGACGGACACCGTTCCAATTGTCCGTTGACGCAGTTGTGCATTGATGCAGTTTCTTGTCTCTGCTGGTAAATAAGTGAAGAAAATGAAAAATAAAAAGACTGATTATTTTTTCAAATATATTGCTCAATGCTATAGCGCTATTTCTTTCCTATATCTGTAAAAGCCATTTAAAGGATTTTGTTAGAATATGTTTGTACACATATTTATGTAAATTTCCACGTAAGCTATTTATATAAATAAATCCACAAAACTGTTAAAGTTAGTTCTTCAAATGTTGAAACTGAACTAAAACCGACGCAACAGTATCGGCACACAATTGTCGAAGATACACAGCGTACTACAAACAAAAGAAATAAACAAATTCCAAAATTCCTCTTCTTTAAATTCGTTTGCAACTTTTAAAACAATTTCAAACTTTTACTACGAAATTACTGAAACTAGAATTTAATTTGTTATTTTCGTACTGGTATGACAAAATGGAAAGTACTTTGCTCTCTTAGGAAAGCGTAAGCATTTCTTGAATTCATTGTTATTAATCTTAAGGTCATTCGAGTAGCAGTATTGTATTTATATTTAAGAGAATAATTATAAACATGCCGTCGTTGTCAACTGAATTAATTATACAATTCTCAACGGTATGTCAGTTTGGTTTTCATGAACAGGTATATCCATTCATCTGTTTTTAACATTCAGGAAACATCTAGCATATAGCTTTGGTCTATGCTTTTGGTTCATTCTTGTGGCAAGGCTCACTTAGCGACCACGTCAGCTTCTTATACAGGGCTGGTTAAGAAACACTCACAGAATTCTCTTATTACTTATTTTATTTAAATAAGTAAATTGATTTTGCACGTCATTAATATGGAGAGTCTTTTTAATAAACGCAAGTTATATGCAAAGTAAAAATAGAGCTTTTTTTGGTTAAAATGTTTGTTATACGCAGCATCACTTAAATAAAATGAGAGTAGTCTGAGCATGCGCCGCCAGCACAAGACTGCGGTCAAATAACAAACAAATTCTGAGTGACGCAGTACGCTTGAGGCTGTATTTTTAACCGTGCTCTTGCCCATTTTTCAAACACCTAAACTTTTATTTGGATGAAAATATGTGTTTGCATTTTCCATTGTTTCGTTTGGGTTTTAAAATCAAAAAACAAAAGGGAATAGAGTTATGACCGACTGAATTATTGTCCGCTATTGTTAGCAAGCAACCGATATATTCCAGTGAACAGTACGTTATTGAAGAAATACTGGACTTGTCTGTTATCATTTTTATGGTGATCTTAATCTAAAGATAATGTAATGTACTGATGTTGTCGCATAGTTTTAAGATACATGTTGCTTTATCGACATACTGAGAGTTTCCTTTACCTAAGAATGTATTTGTTTTGTTAAAACTGAAAAGAGTAAAGCATTAGCAAAATCAAAGATATCACAATAAATGAAAGCACTTGAGCTCCGTAATCACTTTTTTTTCACTGCATTTTACTTTTATAAATTATTTTTACTTATTTAAACTAAGCACTATGATAATACAAAGCTAGTAAGCGTAACCAAAACCGTATCTGTAGAAGTTCGTTATAAAAATGCGAACAAATTGCGTGGCGCTTTCTTCTTTGTTGTTTGAAACCTTACTTAAATAACTCCACCAACTTTTATTTGCTTCTATCTGCGATAACAGAGGAGTCTACATTCAAACCAATAATACTACGATTAAGTTCAAAAAGTAATCTGGGAGAGTGTGTTCTCGTCATAATCCATTTGTTTTTTATTAACTAAGAATATTTTTATTACAAAAACATTTTATATAGATATTATTCGGCATTTTTTCCTTACAGCAAAAAATACTTTAGGAAAAGTCGTATTAATAAAGGTAGTAATTTGTTTTGTCGCAAAACTATTTTCTTAACGTTTTTTCTCTGCTCTAAAGACATTCATCTCCTTTTTTACTTGATTATACAGCCTCTCTTGTTTGGTTATTAACGGAACATTTATATGGACTCTTACATGTTTTCATGGAAACGTATTAATATAATGTATTATTCTCTCACAATACAATACACCTCAAGGTACCTTAAAAGCCTTTCAAAGGACCAGGGAATTTTCGTTAATTAGGCGTCCCATGAAGGTATGAATATTATATAACGTTATGATAGAAAAGCTTCGTAACTACCCACAGAATACACAAATTAATATAAATAATTTTAATTAAATTTTAATCCTTTTAGGTGTCTACCTTAAACCTTTGTGTCGTATACAAACATTTTGAAGTAAAAACTCGGGACATACATTAGGTACGTAAAGTTTAAGGGTTTTGTAGAATTGATTCCCAAAGGAGTCAGACAGTGTTAGCGTTACAAGATATTTTACTTAGTTCTAAGGTCAATCACTTGTAGAAGAATTACGAAGTTATTGTTGTTGTTTTTACCACTTCGAAAGGAAAAATAATAAATAAAATATTTGTCATTCTGTTTTGCAATTCAAGGTACGAGTACATGTTAGTCGACTGTGTTATAATTATAATAAGTAGTGTCTGCCTTCCCCTATCGCAAAAAGTCTTAAGCTTATCTATCTATGTAACAAATCCATATACTTAAAGCCTCAAATAATTTCTTTAGCATACAGGCAGCATTAAATTAAAAATAGTAGCTAAATAATTTATACCTATAATATTTTATGAACTATTATTTTATAGTAACCAATAATTTCAACAGGCGCGGTTCCTGTCCTAGATTTTATAAACAGTCTAAAGGCAGACAGGCTCTTTGTGTGACGGCGAAACGTACACAAAGTGAAAATGTTCACAGATACCCACAAAACTGAACAAAGCCGCAGTACAGGTGAAAATAATAAAAAAATAAAAAAGTTAGGAGCTTTTTTGTCAGCGTACAAGTTTCGCTTCGTAAAACTTGGGGTTTAAAAAATAGAAGATCAGTAAATTTTACGAGATTGTGTTGCTTTGGCGACTTAAAAATAAAAATTCAACTCGGGCTTTTTAATTACGACAACGTGCATTATTAATTTAAAAAATTGTTTTGTATTAATTTAAAACTTTGTCTGGTAAACCTAAAACATTATATGGAGTATTTAGCTGTGGTTGGTAACTCGTAACATAAGAAAATAGCAGAATAAATAGAAAGAAAATGTATTCTTTGATAAGCTGCACCATCAATGTGAGTCTTTATCTTCACACACGTTCTATATTATAACGTTATTGCGTTAAATTGACTGCATAACCCATACTTTGGTTATTCCTGAAGGCAACCAATTTTCACTTTAGGTGAATTTTGGTATGTATTAAATAAATTCATGTAGAAGAACTTTCTGTAGTTATGCCAAATTGTATCATATCTAGAGCGGCTATGAAATGGTTACGTTTGTAAATTCTGTCGCGGAGCGTCGCCTTCAGAACTGCATATTTATGTATGTCCAAATAGAAGGCGAGGTAGTCCTGTATTTTTAGTTAGAGCTAGATGTAAAGTTGACTACAAATGTGCTGTTTGCTTTTGTTTTCAGGTCACCCTGGCTTGGACTAATGTTGTTTGCTATCACGAGGGTACACGTACACATTAATTTGGGATTTTTTGATGTCGTGAATATGTTTTACTCATTGTTGAATGTATTTTTGCAAAATTATTTATTCTCTTATTTCGTGAGATATGTGAAATCTTTATGTTAACCCATTCCACACTATGCTCTACAAGTATTTGTACACCGTTCGTTCTTCAGATATACTCAGAATTAGTCTAATCGTCCTACAATTTTACTAGCATCTTATCTTTCCACATTGACTTATTTTTTGTACTGGCTATTGACTAGAGGTGGATTGAATAACGGTGAGGTAACCTCTCACTGAGGATACCTACCACCTGTATTATTATTGAGGGTTAAAGTTATCAAACACCGAGTTGTATGTCTTGTTATAAGCTAGCATACGAGTATACTTGAACAACTGTTCGAACTAAACAATAATATAATTTACATTCTATAATCCGGAGCTGTGTGACATTATTATGTTAATTTCTACATAACATTGTGGCAAACGCTAGTTGAATCCAGTTTACGGGAGAATGGAGTTTGAAATTCAAATCGCGCATTATACATATCTAGCGGGCCGTCTGTCTGTCTGCGGTAACCACGTTAAGGCAGTTAACCCAATGTCTAATTTGACAAATCTCAGCTAAAACTGGGGAACCGGGAAATGCCCTGAAGGTTTCGCTTAGGAGATTATCGTATTCCGCATTGTTCTATTCTAAAGCTTAGACTTTAGAAACACACTGTGTGGTTTCTATTCTCGCCTTGCTTTACCTTAATACTACAATAAGGCGTCACATTAAACTGTTAATTGTGTAGGTATACATTCTTTATCCTATCCCATATTTAGTGTTTCATAGTTTGTAAAGCTCTTGTGGTTTTAGAATAACATATCCTGGTCAGGTTTATGAAGCAAGATAACTTCGGATCTCTGAACACCCATCCATTATACCTAAACTATTAAAACTCCTGACTATAATTCTAAATAGCTAATTCTCGGTTTAGTTACGCAACGTTCTATAACGATAAAAGATCTTAACGACATACTTGAAAACTTCTCCGGTTCACCTAAAAATGAAGTGTTCATTTTCTAACTTAGTTTTTGTTATTTATATACTTAATAACTTTAGTATGAAAGGTAAGTTAATAGTTGATAATATTGACCATTTCGTTTCTATTGCTTTAATTATAAACCCTAAGGACGGACTTAAAGCGTTGAATTCCTACGTGTCCAATTTAAGCTCGATTGAAGTTAAACTTTTGTAGTTTTAGAACTAAGGTCAACTGTGAAATGTTTTAAATAAGGACATTCATTCATAATAGCTTGCCCCAAGTGTTAATATATAGAATGTGATACATATTTTTTACTTATTGAATACTCTGTGTTATAAAGGACTGATCTACTTAATGTTAAACCTCGTTAGGAAAAAGAATAACTTAAAAAGCAGGAATACAAATAACAAAAATTTCATTAAGTCAGCATGTGAAATTTAATTAATAACTACAAAAAGAAGGGGGTCCTCTATATCTTGCTGGGAAACAGACAAAATAACATACAATATGTCACCACCCCAGCTCATCCCATGGGTTTCGTAAAAACCCGACTAAGGGACTATCCGTAAATATTATCTTTACGAAATAAAAAGAAGGAAAACTTGAAATTAAACCCTATACCAATCCGTTTGGCCAGCGTGGTATTAGTAGGCCAAGTATCCCTCCATCAGTGGAGGAGGCTCGTCCTTGCAGCGGGACATTAATGGGCTGTTATGATGATGATATAGTATGTTGTATTAGGTAAGAGTTATCATTATCTTCCTAGTTCTAAGCTACTTGAAAGCTCTCTATAAACTTCAAAGTTTAATCTTTGCACTGTTACTGCCAGTCGAACAGATTCAAAAAGGTTTTGTTTCAAAATTTACTTATTTGCTAAGAAAACGTCAACGAAACTTCAAACTTAGGCGACTTCTACAATAACTTCCGAATGTGGTGAGATAGAAGTACGGTGTTTAATCCCAACTAATAAGATGAACAATTTTACCTACCAGCTGGTATTATTTTTTATAGGAGATTTTAGGCTACTGTTCTACAAAACAAATATCTATAATATTAATTTGGTAGAGAGGATCACATGAGACACAAATAAAGTAAAAGCTATGATTTGTGTTTCCAGAAAGCTTTGGTGACATAATCGAATATATGTATAACATCTATTAAAGACAAAATGTTTGTTTATATTACTACAACCCATATTTGTTTACCAGGTGGCGAGGGCCAAGAGCACGGGCCCGTGTTCCTGATGGAGCCTCCGCCGCGACTGGTGTTCTCCAACACGACAGGCGCGAGGGTGTCGTGCGCAGCGCACGGGTTCCCCGCACCACAGATCGCCTGGCAACAACCTGATGGTGCGCAGCTTGATGATGTGCCGGGGTTAAGGTGAGTGCAATATTGATTAAATAGTTTTAAATTAAGCATTTACTGGGAATGTAAGCATTAATGCCTGGATTTTCGTAAGATAAACTTTTGAACATAAAATGTCATTATGCCCAAAATCATAACAAATTAGAAATATAAAAAGAAATATTCATTTTGACCCCAAACGTCTTAATACCGAGTACCAAACCCTCTGAGACGCAAAAGAGTTTAGCAAAATTTTAGTTATGTCTGCTCACCAAAAAGTCTCTGTTTAAATAATTGTCAAATATAGGTCAATATAGACCAAAAACCTGTAATTTCTATAGATTACAGGTTTTGGTCAGGTCAGGCAACTTGCTAATGTAATTTTTCGTACTTCTGAAAACAATCCTTTTGAAAATCAATCTTCAACTTTTTAACACTAAGTGAAGTTCATACCCATAACCAAGATTTTTTCCTTACCCTTGAACCCTTTCACCTTAAGCCCTTGTAATAAGACACATTTTGGTACACAAATATATTGTTTATATTTTACTACGTGTGTTTACTTGTTATTACTTTTATTTAAATTGTACTTATCTTAAACAATAAATATAATGTTGTGTTCGTGACACTATCCGTTATTATTCTTACGAGTCAAACTAACTAGAATGTCGTCTGCAGACAATATTATACACTGGGCGGCAATGAAAACGGGTCGCTTATATAAACCTTAATAACTTCCAAAATATTGGAGCTAGGTTTATGAAATAAACACTAAAATAAAGATTATTTAACAGTCCTTATATGGAAGTGATAAAAATTACAGATTGTTAAGTGCATTTTGGACAAAAGTAAGTTAAATAAAAACTGTCACTTTCATTAGATGTCGAAAACAGGTGAAAGGTATCAGAAATGCAATTTTCACTCATTTAATACGCTGTTTTATTATCAGAAGCTGTTAATACAGCTGTCATCTGGTTTTGGATGCTTTCCATTTGGTTTTAAATTGAATTCTGAGGAAAATACACCCATTTCTCTATCACTGCTTCTTTGAGTTCACAAAGGGTGATAAGAGGTAAATTTTGACATCCTACTCATCGACCTAATACGTCCCAAGCATGCTGGATCGCTTTCAAGTCTGGGTTGCGTCCTGGCTACTTCATACGTGTGATAGCGACATCTTTACGGAACTTTAACACTATTAAATCTGTATAAAGACGAGTGTTGAGTTCCATAAAGGTGACTATTTAGCCGATGTTTACCAAAAATGAGCCATCATACTTATTAATGATTTCATTGAAGTACCTCTCTGCAGTTAAAGTACCATTTTATATCACTACTAGCTCGGTGCGGCTTTCAGAAGAAATTCAAGCCCACACGTGTACAGTGCCTCCGGCATAAGGTACTTTCTCTTCAGTGTTAGCTTGGTTATACAGGTTTCCTGTACTTTTCCAGAATCTTAGCCTTCCATCGTGCTTGTATAACGTAAACCTCGACTCATCGGAAGCATTTTCTTTAACTAATCAGTCATGATCCTATTCACGAGTTTTTTTATTATTACTCTATCTGGAATTTTGATGTTGTCTTTCAAGTTTACGAATATTTTCAGGTCTAGGACTGTAATTTTGCTTCATCTAGACACTGCCTCACTATACAAGGGCTTGGATTGCTTTCTCGAGCACGTAGCAAGTTATTTTTTGACTTAACAGCCGTTTGAAATCGATTTCTCAACATTCTCGACACCATGTAACGATCCTCTTGTGCTTTTGTGCACGCTGTTGGTTCTGATCTTGGTCTGCGTGCATTGGATAGAGTGTCTTCTAATGGCTGGAGTACTTTTCGAACGATTGAGAGCTATAAACTAACAGTTTTTGCTGTATAACGATGACTAGGTCATATTTCTAGCATTTCTGGAATCCTTGTAGACTCTTCAGGGGTTAGAGGCATGTTTTTATGCTAGTTTGATCAGAATATCGAATTTCTGTATATAAAATGCGTCTTTTTCATGATACACCATAAAAAAGAGTAAAAAAATGATTTCGAAACTGTTGTTAACATTTAAAAATTGTGTCTTTATTTTTAATTTATGGATTTAATACAATAATCAAAAATAACTTGAAAGATTTTACTTGCGGCATTATTTGTGATTAAATTATCTATCATTTAGTCTTTATTTCATAAAGCTAGCTCCAATATTTTGGAAGTTATTAAGGTTTTTGTAAGCGACCCGTTTTCATTGCCGCCCAGTGTATTATTTATGCGAATAATAAAGACATTTTAAGACAAATGGAATTGCTTTGCTCACAGTACAGGTAGGTACTACAATGCTTTATAAAATAATGACTAGTTATATGATTAAACGGCTCTTTGTGTTGAAGATACTTAAACATCAGTCTAGTAATTATAGCGCTCTATGAATATATAATACTAATAATGATAACAGAGAAAATCATAAATACTTCCCTGCTTCGGCAACGCGGCGGCCATGGTAGCGGTCTCGTAAACGAGGTCACGGATTCAAATCCGTACCATTGTTTTATCATAAACTAAAAAACTTCGGGCTGTTAATGAATTTAAATAAAATATCTCTTATGTAATTATACTGAAATTATTAAAACCACTTCTCTTCCAAGGCTATAAAACTGGGATACTTAAAATAAAAGCGAGAATAGTGTAAAAATACATTCCGCAGGATAAAAATATCCTTGCCAAAATAGCAATAAGGTAAATGTTCTTTATGAAGGACTCGTAAATTATTCATGGCTATAAAATTAATGAACACGGATCCGACGTTAAGACCATTACTTGATTAGTCTTGAAAAGTAAAAAAACCAAGAAACGTAATGAATATGAGTTGTAGTCGCATTACGAAGCAACCGCGTGCTTATTACTATACTATAAATAGAAGAATAAAAGGAATTTTTCAAGTAAAAATTGTAAATACTCAATTCTTTATTCACTTAGATTACATTGTAACTCTTGTGCATATTATAAATATATAAATTTCCTATGAAATTTTGTTCGCAAAGGAATAGAATGTTGTAGTCAAATACTTTTCACACTCCTCACACAGCGTAAACTACAAAATAAAATAAACCTTTATTTACATTTCTTATTAAACTTTAAAAAGAGTTCTTGATGATGTAACGTACCTATTATCTATCCTGATTTCGAATTAACATTATTTACATCTTCATTACAAGGCAAATTAGCAATCATAACTTAATTAACTTGTTTCATAACTATTGGTACACTGTAAGATTTGTATCGTCTTCTACTTTGCTATCCCACTAGCTTTTGTTTATTGTTGTACCGTTTAACAAACATATGCCTAACGCAGACGCTGCATAAGTGCATAACCTTGTTGCGTCACTTCCTTTGCAGAGGATTTCGTTGTCTTTATTGTCTTTGCCCTGCCCAAGCACCTACGTTGAACAAAGGCTAGTGAGATAACCACTTAGCCCGATATTGATGAGATTTATTCAAAGTGCCAATATACGAGTAGATATTAGATTTATAGTTCTCCTCCTATTATTTATTCATGTCAAGATAATAATTCACAAGCACTGTTATACAAACATACATTCAATGGGCAAAACGTCAACATTAAGGAAATGTAATAAAAATATCCAAAAGGTACAGCTAATTTACTTGAATTCTCTCATACTACTTTCTCAATATTATTCAAAGAAGAGAAACTCAATGATTCGTCCACATTCATAATTTGCTTACACAAACAAGGTCGGACCTTTGCCTCGTCTCCAATAATATGCAAATATCATTTTCTCGTATCACATAGTGACGTAGTTTACATTCAACCTCAAAGTTTCAGCCTTACAAGTTTATAAACACGTACGTATCGAAGAATATTGTATAATATAGGAAGGATCATATCTACACCTGAGCCTCGGAAACCAAAAGGAAAAATTGTGTTTTGGTGCAAAAGTGCCTCGAATTACAATAGGGTTTGAGAATAAATTTTAAAATAAGAGATGTTCAGCACGTATTGGGTACACGTTATGGAAGGAAATTTGGCTTGAGATCTTTAAAAACATGTGAAGAAACTGTTGTGTTTTTGTAGAACATTGTAATAACTAGGGAAGTGAATATGAGTTGTGAAGTGGTATTCTTATGTAACAAGCTCTGTATAATGTTAAAACTTTTCATTATTATTTACATAAGACTGCAGTGCACTGTCTCGACATATTTCACTCAACATGTTGTTCAACTTGCTCTGATAATAATGTGCTTCTAAGAAAACTTATATGTAAATAATAACATATATTATGTAGATTTTTCGTATATTAAGACGTTAGTTATTTTCAATAAGATAAGTAAAATGTTAATACAATACTTTTTCATTTTAAGGACAATATTTAACTGTATCGGGGCAAAGCGGAATTGTGTACTCTGCTGCCGTACGCAAGGTCACGTGTTCGATTGCTATGTCCGATAATTAATTAATTAAGTAATTCATGCGTCTGTTTTTACAAGACTAACTTGCTAATCAAAATGTAATATATTATTCAACCTTCGAAACACTTACATACCTGTGAAAATATATGTATTCAAAATTATTATAAACTAGCTGACCCGTGCCCACTTCGTAGGGCGGCGAAAGAAACGTGTCACTTTTTAAACATATTTCATTACTGCTAGCCACAGCGTGATACTATATAGCCTATGACACTCCCCGATAAATTCAACACTAAAATAATTTTTAAAATCGGTTTAGTTAATCCAGAGATTACCCCCTACAACGTCACAAACACACAAACATACAAACACACAAACCACCTCTTTATCTTAAAGTTCGAAATAAAGATTTTATTTATTTATTAATTATTATTATAATATTAGTATAGATTTCATTACTGCTCTACTCCTATACGGCATAGCGTGATACTACATATATAGCCTAAACACACAAACTTTACCTCTTTATAATATTAAGTATAGAAGTATAGATACCTATGTTTTAAAAGAATATAATCTTAAGTCTGGGCAGAAAACAATGTCTACTAAGTGCAGAACATTTAGTCTCTCTTTACGACACCCCTCCATCATTTTACGAAACCCTCCATCATTTTACGACACCCTTGCAGTTTTACGACACCCTTGCTGTTTTAAGACACCCTTGCAGTTATTCGACACGCTCCATCATTTTACGACACCCTCCAGGCCTTTTACGACATCCTTGCAGATTTACGACACTCTTTCAGCTTTTACGACACCCTCCATCATTTTGCGACAACCTTGCAGTTTTACGACACCCTTCCATCATTTTACGACAGCCTAGCAGTTTTACGACACCCTTCGTGAATTTTACGACAACCTCCATCATTTTATGACACCCTTGCAGTTTGGCGACAACCTTGCATTTTTACGACACCCTTGCACTTTTACGACACCCTCCATCATTTTACGACACCTTTCATGCATTTTACGACAACCTCCATCATTTTACGACACCCTTGCTGTTTTACGACACCCTTGCAGCTTTACGACACGCTCCATGCATTTACGACACCCTAGCAGTTTTACGGCACCTTCCATCTTTTACGACACTATTCATTATTTTACGACACCCTTCATTATTTTACGACACCCTTCATTATTTTACGACACCCTAGCAGTTGTACGACAATCTTAAGTCTCTTAATTGTAAAACTTTTTTAAAGGTACAATTCTCTAATACATTATTTCAGTATATCTCCAGACGTTTAAGCAATAGAAGCAAAATAAACGATTTTAAGCGTCCCTTTTATAAACATATTTCATTACTGCTCTACTCCTATTAGGCATAGCGTGATACTATATAGCCTATGACACTCCCCGATAAATGGACTATCAAACACAGAAAGAATTTTTAAAATCGGTTCGGTAGATCCAGAGATTACCCCCTACAACGTCACAAACACACAAACACACAAACACACAAACTTTACCTCTTTATAATATTAGTATAGATAGATATAAAAAGGATCCCTTCAGGAATTAACAAAGTTTACTTTAATCTTTTCTTTCAGTGACGGAGTCAAAATGAAATTTTCCTCAAACATTATTACACCTCCTTGTTTACTAAATAAGTAATAATTAATTAGATTTTATGAAAACAATTAAATTAATATTATGTATAAATTAACTGACAAAGTGTTTAAGCTCACGATTTAATACAGCAGATAAGGTAGAAATTCAGAGTATAAGAAAGATTGTTTTCTAGTTATTTACCGTAAGCTTATTAACAATAGAAAAATTATTAATAGATTTCTTTGTCCATATTTTATTTCTAAAACCTAATCTAAACTTGGTAAAATGTTTTTCAAATATGGTACAGCCAGTGAAAGTGGCAATCACTCTCACTGCTGTACCATATTTGAAAAACATTTTCACATAACGCGTTAGCTATTTTAAATCACAACAATAATGCCGTCAACACCAAAAAAGAGAAGCAATATCTTGTATTTTATGTTTTAAATAAGTTTCAAAAATGTAAAAAAGATCCTTCAGGCGACTTAATCTATACGATATTATGGCTTCTAAATAAATGAGATATAAGAAAAATCCTTCTTACTTTTGCCACGACCACATCCAACAGAAACTAAATTTCTATCTACATAATAATATACAATATGAATTTCACCGCTTAAAATCCATTAAAAAGCCAAACTTGTCAAAATAAACTTTAAGCTTTTTATGCTTGCTTAAATAGCAAGTTGTAAAATAATGATGTTTTACCTCCAAGTGAAAAATATCATAAAGATACGTCGCATAGCGAATAAGTGCAAGCTTTGAAAAGCATCGCATATTGCTTTTAACACGCAACAAGATACTCACAAAACATAAATATTTTAAACCCGAGACTTTTAAACCGAAAATGTAGTTTTGCCTGCAGAACATTTAATCAGCGGAAAATGTACGACGCTCTCAATCGGACACTCTAAAGCTGTATGATTCAGAATAATTTAATGATTAACAGTAAAATATAATGTTATCTTCAAAACTAGAGCGCTGTTGTTCGCAGATTAATAGTTATCTAGATTCTTACTATATTACTATTGAGTATTTGGTAAGCATTGATAATAATTGAGTTAATCATGTTTTATACTGACCTTAAACACATACAAAGATTCGCAAAAAGTTCCTATTATTGAACACTAGTTAATTACGAAGTATCCCCCTCTCTCGCGTCTCGCCAACTTAACTCGCCAAAAAATAGGATGGAGATCTATTTAAATCAACTGAATCAACAACTTACTACTTAACTCGCTACTGTACTTGTCGATGTGTAAATCGAGCTTTAGGCCTGCCACCCCAAATGTTTTTTTTAAATAAAAAAAGCAAAATATAATATATTAATGTAGACTATTGGTTTGATATAGTTCTTGTATGAATGTATTCGTGTATTTATTATAACCAGCATATAGGTACATAGTGACGGTGATATGAAACTCATGAAATATGTAGTATTGTCGTGGAATCCTGGTACGCAAACAGCTTTGATACTATTTTCCATATCTTGTAACAAAAACAAAACGAACTTGATTGGAAGTGAAGTTTTAAAATAATATACCGTAAGATTTCTCCGTGAGATTCTCCATGTGGTGACGGTCTCCGTGTGGTGACAAAGTAAGAATACAATATTCACCACCCCATCTCATCCCATGGGTGTCCTAAAAACCAACTAAAGGACTATCCGTGAATATTATCTTTACGAAATAAAAAGGAGGAAAACGTGAAATTAAACCCTATACCAATCCGTCTGGCCAGCGTGGTATTAGTAGGCCAAGTATCCCTCCGTCACGGGAGGAGGCCCGTCCCTGCAGTGGGACATTAGTGGGCTATTATGATAATATGATGACCGTAAGATTTTGTTAAGGTGACTGCTAATCCCGTTGTCTATTTGTAATCCAATTAAATAAACCACTTTAGTTTATATTTCTATAACACTAAAGTGTTTCATTTAATTGGACCTCAGACATTCAATGAAATTAAACTCAAGTAAAGCTACATGTACAGTTGTCTCAAGAGGTATGTGGTTACTACAAAACACAGACAATCATACCGTGAACACTCGGCGCTAACCACACAAGGCTTTGTACAAACGCTAGATAATAATATATATATAACATGTTATTCCTCAGCCTACACTACACTGCCTGAAATAACATTTAGTTATAATACATTTACTTAAAATGTTTAAGTTAAGTTTCTATATACGTCCATACACTTAGATCTTCTATCTTCATTCCCTATTTCTATTAATACTTGGCTCCATTTGGCATGGTGCAAAGTGATAGCTAGTTCTATACCCGTAACTGCCTCGGCGGGCGGTTTGGTAGCGGCTGGCGTGCACGAAGTTTCGGGTTGGTTGGAATTCCACGTAGAACAATTTTTAGTGTAATCTATAAATTATTATCCTGATTTTAGATGTTCAGTGTGTCCGTTACTTTAATATTCGTAAAGTCTCCATGACACAGGGCATGATTCCTACAGATGAGTTGTGTAAAAAAAAAATACGTTTTATATTTACAAGTCCGATAACATTATTTCTTTTTACATTTTATTCTACAAGCCGTTTTCATTGGCTATTTCTAATATAACTTGGCACCATTTTGCGTGGTGCAAAGTGATAGTAGCTCACTATACTGTATACCTCTCACGTAACTTCAAGCTATAAATCCCTGTTTACCTAGACTCTTAGCCTTTTAGCTCTTCTTACTCAAAGAGTTCTATTAAATAGGTAAAATGTTTATCTCAATTTCAAAGTAAGTCTAATAGAGTGTGAACCGTAATGTTGTTTTAGCAACAAACACTGGATTATTTAATGGTTAGGAGTCAGACGCTTGCTTAACCTTTAAACTTTAATTTGATCGAATATTTAAGTAATTTATTCTGGGTCATTGAGTTGAGATTGAATTTACTTTACATTGCTCAAATTTAAAAAGAAATAATGATAAAAAATATATTAAAAACATGTTACCCCTAACTTTCACAATTGTGTCAGTGGCCAATAACTCCATTGTTTTAGTTTCCTGCTCACCTCATTTGGCCACCTCCTACGTGACCAGGTGCGAGGGATTTGTATTTAAGTAGATACAGTTACATTTTCTTTTGTCAGTCGAAAAAGTTTAAGTTCAGTCTAATAAAATTAAAGTTTAATTTAGTGGCCAAAATAATAATAAAAAATAATAAAATTCAAAAAGAAATATGTAACAATTGAACCTATTTCTTTAAATATAACATAGAATACGGTTAGTAAAGTTCACAGATGAGTAGACGTGTTCAACTGCTCCCGGATTTCGTATCGATCAATAGTTTATTTCTATATTTGGAACGTTTCCATTATTAGAACGCGAAAATATTCAAAGCATCCTTAATGTACATGCCTTATGTATACGTAAAGTTGAGATATATAGAGCGAACTGTCGATGTAGCATTTATTGCGTGGGCCTCTTTTCGTCTATGTATCTAAAACGTTTTTTGTATTGTAAATATTTGAAAAATGGTTTGTGATTTTTTTAAGAGACAGTAGTAGTATAAATAGTACAAGCAAAGGTATAAAAGTTTTAAAATTTTTACCCTTTGTGACATTAGGTAGGTATACTTCGAGGCAAGAAAAGAAAGAGCTGTCGAGAAAAAACTTGTAAATAAAATATCTTCGTTTCTAGTGATGTCTGTCCTCAGAAGCATGTAGCAATGAAATAAATCAAGTTACGAATCCAAACTCACAGCACCCCGGCGGCGCTCGTTTAAGCTCTGCCTTTAAGTCAGTATTATATCGTGATTTTTCAATAAATGTAAGATATTACGCGCCTTGGGCCTAACAAACATTAATAGCCTTTTCGCCACCACCCCATGATAGTAATCAAATATTAAAGCCCATATTTCTTTACTCGAACAGATGCCAAGATACTCTACTTTATAAATAAATGTTACGAGCCATACTGAGGCCACGTATCGTAATAAATAACCTCTATTTCGTACACAATAGAGGTTATATTTCAAAAGCGATTCCCACAGGCCACAGTAAGCCATATAAAGCTAAAGTGTGAGCTTTCGGACTCGATGAATTTACTAAGGCAAGTTTTTAAAATTTAATGCTTTTATTATACAATAGTTACTGTGCAAAAAATAACTATCCACTATTTATTTATTAACTTTAATGTAAATAGCAAGCAAAGTTTTAATTTAAATTTGTTCAACATTTATTTTAGTTAAGTACTATGTTGGTAATAATTTCGATAAACTATACCAAAAGTACGAATTTATTCATATCTTTATTAAATAGTTACAACGTTTATTTAATAATTGTTTACAAAATAAAATAGTTTCAAAATCGCGAAGTAAATTTAAATAATATCATTTAATTATTACTTTAGAGTACAGAGTACGGTAACATTAAATATAATAATACACTTGCCACTACGTAAAACTAAAGTTATAATTTTAGTTTTTAATGAAAACTATTTGCCATAAAAGCTTGAAAACGTACTTATTCTTAATTTGACTTTATTCAGTAAGTAGTTTTATGCAAAAGTTGGTTATTTTTACGAGCACTACAAAAACTATTATTTTCTTTTAGATGTCATATTATTATAACATAAAATTATGTCTTTATAAAATAACATGTCATTTGTTACATGTAAAGTACGTAGGTACAAATAGATTATTTATTAAAGTACTTATGACAATGACAGAATGTACATTGTTTCATCTCTTAAAAAGCTCTTTCATTTATTAGTAAGTTCAACAAGTAGTATAGGTGCATATAGATTTGCCTCGTTTGAAAACGTTTGCCTCTTGACCTCGTTTGCCGCGGTTTCAAATCTAACTATGAATATTATTATATATATATTATTAATATATTCATTGAATATACTTCAACAAGATCAGTATTACTGTACCTATTTATTTATTTATTTGATATGGTACACTAACAGCTATACATAAATTTATATATTGTTTAAAACTATCAATTAACGATACAATCACCAATTACATTTTGAAACAGAAATAAACAGCATGTCAATTCTAGAACATTAAAATCGTTAAAAATTAGGTTAAGTAAACTTTTAGTTGTCAAATTGTCACACTCTAAATAAAACTTTAACACGACCACAAAAGATTATAATTGCAATAGGACTCAATCCCAAGTGCGGGAGATGCCTTTTAAAAAAAAGTGTTTTTTTTACAGCCGTTAAGAAGAGTTACGAAGTATATTTAATCATATACAACTTAATGTAAGACCATCCAAAAGACTTATAGCGTTGATAACCGATGCGTATCGGTCGTATTTCTTCCTTATCGTCGAGCTATCCTGCCGAGCTGCGTCAAATGAATAGACAGACAGACACGCAATCCGTTCATTACGTATCAATGTGATCGTATCATCGCCTTACTACTTATATTCTTTATTCTATTGTTAACAAAATACGTTTATAGTGGTATAAAACTATTGTTTTGTAACATTCCAAACAATTAATTGTTTCTAATAAAATATATTTATTTGAATTATATTCACACAACTTTATTAAGTCCCAATCTAAGCAAAGCTTGAACTATAATTAGATCTATAGTACTTAACTAATATAAAAACATATTTTTCTTGTAAATACACCTAGTCATAATAATTATATTTTATTTATGCACAATTCGGTGATGTTTGACGTTGTAAGCAGACTACTACGCCATTTGGTCAGGTAAACGTCCTACTCTTATTTAACTTATTTGTACATCGTTATATTTATATTCTATTTTATTATAAAAAAACATTTATTTACCAATTAAAGCGAGCTGAATTATTAATAAGTTATTATGCGTATAACAGATAATGCTTGCTCATTCTACTTATGTCATGGCGGTGATCGCGGGTTAAATTTACCGCACACGTCAATCATTATTTTGTGTGCATGAGCAAAGCTGTTTGATTTGGTTTAGTGTAATGATTAAAGGAATTATAATAATTAGGCAAATCTGTAATTGGATGAATCTAAAAAAAAGTCTGTTTATTTATTTGTCTAGTAGGTATGCAATGTACAAGTTTATCTTAGTCTGGAACTAGAGTGACACTATACTGATGTTTTTTGAAAGGAAATAATTATAGCATTATTAAGGTTAATAAGTAATAGAACTGAATTAATTGCCATAATTAGATTTTTTTTGTAGTTAGTACCTAATCTTACGAACTTATTGCTGTAAGCAGTAGTTTATGTGTATGAGTAAAAAGTCACATCAAGGCTTCATACACGAACAGATTAATAAACGCAAGGCAAGCGCAATTACACATAATTACAATAAACAGTGACATTAATACGATATTATTAATTTTCTCCTACTTTTATGTTCATTAACATGGGTATTAAATGCAAATGGAAAGTTTTATAAAGCACAAAAAATATACAAAACAGTAAAAACTTTTCCGCTTCCGATGAAAATACAAAAGTAGTAATTAAAAAATTTGTACAAAATAACAAACTTATTACTCCTGATACAATATTCTTAAAACATGGATATTTAAAAAAGATGGGAACAATTTTTAACCTAAGTAGTATTTTTCACAATATTTGGTATACAATTAAATTAGTAATTAGGTGCGAGTGTCCGTACACTATAATTATATTTGAACAAAAATGATTGTACAAACTCGATCGTACCTTGAGATGTACGTAACTTAATTGGAAGTTTCAATTAATTAATATCTTGGTCTTTGAGGTAATCCATACTAATATTATAAATGCGAAAGTAACTTTTTTTTTTTTTTTTTAAATCTTTATTCATAAAAATAAACAGTTACAAATTATAAAACTCCTCGCCAAGCGACAGCTTGTTGGCGAGATACGCTCGTTACCTTATACTTATAAAATTATAACACATAGTTATCTTAAATCTATACATTAACTTAAACAATAAAACAATTAAATATTTATCACTTAATAATTTAAAACAGTTTTTATTTTTTTCTTATTGTTCGCTGTAATGGACCTCACTGATGGTGGGGTCACACTCACCGAGCAACCATCTCTTTAACATTTGCTTAATTCTATCAATACTGAGTTTTGGTTCCTCTCTTAACATATCTATCTCATTATATATTTTAGGTACTATGTATTCAGACATTCTCTCTCCGTAATAATTTTTAATTTTTGGTTTAATTAATTTTTTTTCTGTTACATTTCTAGTATTATATTTATTTTCTATCCTTATTTTATATATATCTGTATAATATTGTTCAATGGCTATAAGGAATTTAATTTTTAAGTCTATAGGTAATATTTTACACAAGGGATACAATTTATTATAGTCTTTGTTACACATTATTTTGACATCTTTACTTACTAAATATTTAATAAGCCTTGTTTGAATAACTTTTATTTCTTCCACGTATGACACAAATGTGCGACCATATATACTTAGGCCATAGCTTAATACAGAGTCTGCAAGTGAGTAATATATCATTAACATAGTGGGCTTGTTTATGACTTGCTTAAGCTGATACATTTTGCCTAATACTGACCTCAACCTATCACAAACCTGATTAACATGTGGTTTCCAGTTAAAATGTGTATCCACAGTAAGGCCCAAGTAAGTGTATGTATCAACAGATTGTATATAGGAGCAAGTGCAGTTAATGTTGTTAATATGTAAACATTCATATGTGTGGCCTATTATTTTTAAATTGTCCTTGTTTACGTTTTTAGCTTTTTGATTGTAGGGCGAGTATATATGCATATATTTAGTTTTATTTAAATTTAAAATGATTCCATTGTCGTGTGCCCACTTTGTTATCATGGTAAAGTCGTTTTGTATGTTTTCTAGTGCTTCAGACACGTCCTTAGATCCATACATTATGCACATGTCATCCGCATACATATATACTCGACACCTACTTACTACATTGCTAACACTGTTTACATGCATTATATAACCCATTGGCGCAAACACAGAGCCGGTCGGGACGCCTAGATCGACAATAGCCTCGTCTCCTGCGA
Source organism: Schrankia costaestrigalis (assembly GCA_905475405.1). Classification (NCBI taxonomy): domain Eukaryota; kingdom Metazoa; phylum Arthropoda; class Insecta; order Lepidoptera; family Erebidae; genus Schrankia; species Schrankia costaestrigalis. The sequence continues at coordinate 23,166,202 of FR997827.1, read as the reverse complement.
CGTTATTTACTACGGTGCGTATTCTCCTGTTTGTGAGGTAATTTTGAAACCAGTCTTTCGTGGGTCCACGTATACCACATTCGTCCATAGCCTGTAGTAACACATTGTGATCCAGCGTATCGAACGCTTTTTTGTAGTCTATAAAAAGGGCTATAACTTGCTTACCTGAATTTAGGTTCTCGTTTATGTAATCGGCAAAACTTGTCAATGCTGTATTAGTGCTGCGCCCCTTCCTAAAGCCATGCTGTGTGTCCGACAATAAATTATTACACTCAAGGAATCCATTTACTTGACCTACAATTAATTTTTCTACAATTTTATCAACAACCGATAATATTGCAATGGGTCGATAGTTTGTATATTCTAAGTGACAACCAGATTTGTATAAAGGCCGAATAATAGCAAACTTTAACTGGTCCGGATAAACTGCCTGACTCATACACATATTAACAAAATTTGCTAATATTGGACTCATTATTTTACATAAATATTTAATATCCTGTACTCTTATTTTGTCTACTCCTGGGGCTTTTTCTAATGATAATGACATAATAATTTTTTCTACATCTAACGGGTTAACTTTATTATATCTAAAAGTGACTGAGCTAGGGTTAGTATATGTTGTTCTATCTAAAAAATTCGAATTACAATTGTGTTTAATGTTTTTTATTTCATTTGTGAATGTTTTAGTAAATGTTGTACATATATTGTAAGTATTATCATGTTTACCTAAATATTTTAATATTACACTGTCTAGATTGATTTTGTCCCTGCCCAGCCAAGAGTTTATATTTGCCCATATTTTTCTATAATCGCCATTACATTTTTGTATTTCTGATTGCCTATACTTCTGCTTAGCTTCATTCACTAACTTGTTAACTTTATTTCTAAATCTAGTATATTCCAACCGTTTACTCATATCTTTAGGCGATTGTTTCCATACTCTAAATAAATAATCTCTTCTATTTAACATATTATACAAATATCTATCTACCCAGGGTTGTGTGTTACGTTTATTATGTTCATTTACAATAATAGTACTCTCCTTATATATTAAATGAAATATAGTCACTAATTCTGTATACAAAGTCAGAGGACACGTTATCGATAATAGATGAGACCAATCATAGTTATCAAATTTTTGTTTAACTATTTTATCACATATCACTTCCTTAACATTATTAATGTTTTTATTTACATTTAACTTATTTTGTTTTAAATCGACAAGTAAACCAATCGCATGATGATCCGATAAATATGACTCTAGTACATACGCCGTGGAATGCGTATTCCGTCCCTCTCGCACCCATGCGTGATCTCAGTCTGTCTGTCTGTCTGTCTGTCTGTCTGTTACTCTTTCACGCCTAAACGGCTGAACGGATTTCGATGAAATTTGGTACTGACAATCTTTAGACCCTAAGAAAGAACATAGGCTACTTTTTATTAGCAGTCATATTATATTTTGATTTCATAGAATTTTGGCGGGAAAGCTGTGTCACGTGACCTGTGACGTCATAGGTCACGTGACCTGTGACGTCATAGGTCACGTGACCCGTGACGTCATAGAATTTTGACAGATGAGTCGTGACGTCACAGAATTTTGGCGGGAAAATATTTTTTGACAGTTGAGTCGTGACGTCATTGAATTTTTGACAGATGAGTCGTGACGTCACAGAATTTTTGACAGATGATTTGTGACGTCAGATTATTTTGGCGGGAAAATATTTGATACCTCTGTCACTTTTGACAGCTGTCAATTTTGACAGATAGGCGTGACGTCATAGAATTTTTGACAGATGAGTCGTGACGTCACAGAATTTTGGCAGGTAAATATATTTTGACAGCTAAGTCGTGACGTCATTGAATTTTGGCGGGAAAAATAGTATTTAAACAGCTGAATCCTGACGTTATCACAATTTGGCGGGAAAATAAATAGGTTTGTACAGGACCCTCGGTGCGCGAGTCAGACTTGACCGGTTTTTTAGCTGTGGGTCTGATATATCTAGAGAGCTTAAATTCGTAATTGTCAACTTATTTCATCATAACAGCCCATTAATGTCCCACTACAGGGACGGGCCTCCTTCCTTGACGGAGGGATACTTGGCCTACTAATACCACGCTTGCAGACGGATTGGTATAGGGTTTAATTTCAAGTTTTCCTTCTTTTTATTTAGTGAAGATAATATTCACCTTATTTGTTAGGCACTAAAGTGACACACCTTTGCTTATCCTATCCTACTAATATTATAAATGCAAAAGTTTGTGAGGATGGATGGATGTTTGTTACCCTTTCATGCAAAAACTACTAAATGGATTTTGATGAAATTTGGAATATAGGTAGTTTATGGTGTAAAATAACAATTAAGCGGGTAATACCGCGGGCATCAGCTAGTTTCCTATAAAGGAAATTTGTCTTCTTTTGATTCTACACTTACCTGATGAAACATGCTATGTGTCTATTATGCTATCGTAATCTTATTATAGTCGTAATCGTCCATGTGGTGGACGGAGTAAGAATACAATATGTCACCACCCGATCTCATTCCATGGGTATCGTAGAAACCGACTAAGGGACGATCTGTGAATATAACCTTTACATAGAAAGAAGGAAACTTGAAATTATACCCTGTACCAATCCGTCTGACCAGCGTGGTATTAGTAGGCCAAGTATCCCTCCGTCACGGGAGGTGTCCTGTCCCTGCAGTGGGACATTAATGGGCTGTTATGATGATGATGAATCTTATAGTCATATTCACCAAGTGTAAGAGTAAGATGGTGGTACTTTCGACTTTAGCTGCAACTACTAACTGGTCCAAATGTGCAAGAGATGTTTGAGAGGAGTAACGGAATCACTGATTCATGTGTCCGATGCCGGATGGTAAGCAAGATTAGATTGATGTGAATGTTTATTTTTTTTTATATGCCCTTTATTGACTCAGATGGCTAGGTGTGTGAAAATTATCAGTAAAATGTACCTACTATTGGCTGTCTGGAATGTTGTAAAATCAGAGAAGTTACTAATAAAACTTCGCTTTGCAGACATCATTGACGACCTCTGTGGAGTAGTGGTTATATAACATGACTGCTACGCAGAGGTCTCGGGTTCGATTCCCGGTCAATGCAAATCTTTGTGTGCATGAACATGATTGTTTGCATTTGTCTGGGTGTTTTCTATGTATAATAGGTATGTATGTATTTACAAAAAAAAAAGTATTTATGTATGTATATCCGTTGGCTAGTACCCATAGTACAAGCCCTGCTTAGTTTGGGACTAGATGGCGTTGTGTGAAAGTGTGAGGAATATTTATATTTATTATTTGTTTATCACTACAATGAAATCTAAATCACAACTGTCTAACCAACGAACCTGAGATATAAGTACAAAAAAAAACAGAAAATCCAACCTAGTCGTACTCATTACAATAAACAAATTAATAAACTTTTTGTTTCAATCCCCCCTCGCTTACCCCTGCCTTATCCAAAGGTTAAATACCCGTTACTTGTTACAAACAACTTTTACATAATTATAAAATGGATACAAAAGGATAATTGTGAGCAACTCTTTTGTTCAACAATTTATGTCGTAATTGATTGTAGACAATTATGAATACAGCCTCACGTTACCCAACAATGTGCATGAGTTTGTTTTAAACTTTACATACGAGAGCTTATTAGCTTTATCTAAAGTAAGTATATTTGTACAGTTGATTTAGAGAACAAGAATACCATTTTTGTAAAGAAAACCTTTTAGAGGCTGGTTAATAACTGCTGGTGGAAGTTCTAGTATCTTGATGTCATGAAAATTGGACAATTGATCAAATCTTAGCTGTATAGGTTAGGTTTAAATACGAGAAAATTACTTTTTTATAAGATTTTCAGTCAGAAGCCACTGTCTACTCTAAAGTGAGAGTTGTGCGAAAGTAGACGTCACTCGGAGCCCTTTTTGTGAAAGAACCAATAGAATACGTAAAGAGAAGCGAAGTGTTTTCGCTGCCCCAGTAGCAGAGAGATCATGATCATCAACGATGCTAAGAGTCTTGTTATCAAGTGGATCTATTTCGTATTTGGAGCCGCCTGCCTCTCCTACTTTTCTAAAAGTAGTTCCTCTGCCTCTGTGCAGTGAGCAGTACTTCACATTTGGTCGTGCTTGTGTTTTGTACAGCTTCAGCCGCCGATACTGGTTTTTGTCCTTAAAAGGTCAAAGAATAATGAGATTAAAAGGCCTAAAGCAGACACGATTATCCGACCACTCCCATACTTGCGCAAAAAGCAGTATATCTAAAGCAAACAATGTAGTACAAAATTGTGAGTAATTTGTAGCTCGAACTCTGCTCACCCATTTACACGATACGCAGCAACTTGATACTCGTACGTACGTAAAACAGAACAAAGGCTTTGTGTGTATCACGACTCTTTGTTCCAACTATTTATGACGTAATTAATTGCAAGAGAAACGTCAACTCGGTACGGATATAGAATGAAATATGCCTCGTAGAGAAATATTTTACATACTTTTAATTCAGAAAATTTAAAATTATTCTTTTGTGACTGAGTACGCATTTAGAACTCTACCTAAAGCTTGAACTCAAATACATTAAGCAGCTTTATGAATGATAAGTTTCATACCTATAACTATATTGGTTGAAAAGGAAATATGCCAAATGTCTAGTACAATAAATAGTCAACAAAGCACTGCTACAAGCAACTATGGCACTGCTACCATTAGTAACCAAAGCACTTATTTAGTAACACTAAACTTACTATAGTTCAGCAATACTAAAATTAGTCAGTATAGCACTACTACGAAAAGTGCCCGTAGCACTTCTGAATACAAATTCTATAATAAACTTGCAATTTGAATGAATAAAAATCCTCATAACAAAAGAGGCGTATAAAGTTGTAGGTTGTGTAACTATTGAAAATGTTGTAACAAATAATGAACATTAGTTTACCCGCGATATCGAAACAACTCATTTATTTTAACATTGAAGAACAACAATGAGAAAATATAGCGCAATAGATTTATTTTTGTGAAAGACTATACTTTTAACATTGAGCATTACTACAAAATCAATAATGGAATAAATTTTTAAATGCGTGATACATAACTGCAATAATAAGATACGTCATGGTGCCCCGGCGAAAGGACCCAAGCTGATGAAAGACCCAAGAGAAGTAATAAACTAAACTATGAAAGAAGCAATGCTAATCATGTTACTGCTAGAACATATTTACTGAAAAAAATGTTTTAAAACATCATACTTAAAAGCCACCGCTATCGTATAGATCTGATTGTTTTCTTCTTTTCTATTAACAATGTAAACTTGTTTTACAACCTGTTATTAGTAGACAAAGTAACCTTATCACTAAAGGATTTCAGCCTCAACTATGGCACATTATAGGACTCAAAAGATCTATTTCAATTCCTTTGACCTAAATAGACAAAGTCCCAGCTAGATCCTTACGGCGCTTGAACACGGTAAGAAAAATCGCCGGGCCTACGCAAGAATTCGTGTCGTTTCTAAGCACGACCTGTGTACACAGTGCCTGCGATGCATAAGAAAATTTTCTTGTCTGCGCAAGACAAGACACGGCGAACGTTGTTGCGGAGAGGCGGGGAGCGGTGTAGTAGGGTATCATACTTGTTTGCTTTCTAGTTAACAATTTTACTAAAGGAAACTCACACTGATTATCACACTCGTTATTACTTGCGCGCCCTACGCCCGTCTGACGACTGTACGAAAAAAATCCTGGCGTGTACACGTTCCGAATTGTCTTGTCTGCGGAAGACAAGAAAAGTTTTCGTGTACGAAAAAGACAAAATTCTTGACGTATACACGAAGATTTGTCTTGTCTGGCGTAGACACGGCAAATTTTTTTAGCGTGTACAAGCGCCGTTAATAATAAAAATATTTTTAACAAACCTTTTCTATAAAAAAATAGTTACGATTACAGGCCTCAGTAAACTTTCAAAGTAAAGTACCTACTGACCTGTGCTGCACCTGAGCCTCTTGAAGTTCATTAATTAACAGATTTTTTAATTAAATGGCAAGCAACCATTACGAATAAATTGCGAAATTTTGGTTAAATAAATGTTTCACGAAATTAAGCTTCCGTCACATTGATGGAAACGATGTTAATGAATTTACAAGAGGCTTATATTTTTAGCTTAGAATTTTTCAAACGATTTTTTTTCTTTTTTGTGATAAAAGGTTTTCATTTATGTTGGACGTTTAATAAAAGGTCTTGTTTATTAAAGGTCTATCTGCAATTCCGTGTTATTGTTTTTGTAATAGTTTGTTCGTTGATTTTTTGGCCTTTCAACCAAAACATCGAAATTTAAAGAGACCTTGTGAAACCTATATAGCTTACGCACACAGCGCCAGCGGTCCAATACCACCAATAGAAAGCAAAACCGTACAAATCCGGGCCAGGTCGCAAGTAACATTATAAAGTAGGAAAGTATTGATAAAATTAAACACATAGTATATTCCACATAGGAGACGACTAAGTACTTATTTGTTGATACTATTGAGAACTAGAATTCAAGTGTTAAGCAAATAAGTAAAGGTTAACAGGGAAGTAAGGCTATTTTTAATCGTTCAAAGAGGATAATATTGCAATAAGTAGTTGTTTACTTTGTATATTTGACGATTTTATTCAAATTTCTTGTGTAAAGTAATAAGTTCGTGTTTCTAGGACTATCATAGACCACTTTTGATAATGCAGTGCATTGGCAAAAATTTAAACGCCACTGTATTTTAATGTCATCTTTATGACTTTTTTTGTTACAAAAACAAACTTAAAAACTAAATCCAAAATATAATCTAGAATCCCACAAAATCCAACCCTATCATTAATTAGTGGAACAACGGACAGCAGGTACATAGCCCGAGGCGACCGAGATAAATCCCCGCATGAATATACATGAAGAGAAACAAAACAAGACATTACGTAGTGCTACCTCCCTAGTTCACACTTACACGAGTGATGGCGGTGGCAACGGGAATTGCGCACACTTGACGAAATTATGCTTATTCTGAGATTTAAAGTTATATCCATTGTACTCACACTTAACAGTTACCTATATAGCATAAGCCTATGTACTCGTATATAGGCCTCAAACAGTAAGCTGATCATGTCCAATGTTTCCATACCTTTTAGTTACCTATGTAGCAGTAACCTATAAAGCATAGACCGTGGATAGTGAGCTGAATATGCATTATAACTTTTATAAGTGTACGAGCTTTTGTGCAAACCAGAATCTGCTCTGGCTGTCATACAAATATTTATTGTTTTAAATAGAAGTAAATTTAACCATATGGTTAAATTTACTTTTATTTACGTACATAATGTACGTCCGTGGCTCAAAGACGTGATTAACGTTATGAATGAGCTAAAAAACTATTTAATATTTTTCATGTAGTAGAAAATAAAGTACAAATTCATAGAATTACGTCTTTATTGCACAGTTTTGTGTTTTTATAATTTGATGTATGTACGAACTAAAAACATTGACAAAAACCAGCACGCTTCTAACAAATTAGTTTTTACTATGAAACAATGTCAAATGCGATTGACTTCTAGGCATGCAAACATTATTATTTTAGTTACCGTTTGAAAACAGGAAATTAATGTCATCGTTTTTATTTGCATTTTGTACAATAATTGTTCTTTTTTTGTTGTTGTTTATTAATGTATCCTAGAACTAGTTTAGTTACAATGCTGGTTTTGATATTGTATTGAAACTCCAAATATGAGTACATCATCTGCAAAGACCACGCATATTTATTATAATGAGCATATCAGACACAGTTTAACATTATTAAATTTCAATTGTTAACCACGTTATCAAAAAAATGTTTCACTTTCCATGAATACCTTTTCGTTAGTCGGGTCCTACGACACCTACGGGAAGAAATAGGATTGAGAGAGATCATTGTATTCTTACTGACACATACGGAGATAAATAAAATGGCGTAAGTATTATAATCGGTGTCAAAGTTTTGGCTAGAGTTGGTTATTTTTTTGGAAAATTATAAGTTTCTGCTGAATACCAATTCCCTTTGAGCTCCTTTACACATTCTCCAATAATGCATCGTACCATCTGTCAAGATAGTTGACCTCAAAGAGCATATCCAATTCGTTGTCAGCTGTCGAAGATTCAAGTACCCTAGTAACCGTACAGCGATTATATTACTGACATAAACGAGCTGAGATATGTAATACGCATGCTATGATAGCTGAAACCTCATGGTTATTTGAATAATAGTGTTATGATTAAAATATTATGCGAAATGTCCAAAAACACTCTTATTTTAAAAAGTATGTTGTTGTAAAAGATGTCTAATGTGTTGCAAAATTAGACAAACATAATATCAGGATGGAAAATCTTGGCAAAGCCTTTTAAAAAAAAACAGTAAGTATTTGACAATAAATGGGGCAATTTAAATAAATCTTTACGTGATACATATTTTGCTTAGAATATTATTATCTATACATTGATATGGTTACTGCATGTTGAATGGAAATATTTCAAAAGTAAAAAATATCAAGAACTTCCGCAACGTTACGCACAATTAGCGATATAGAAGTTTTCTTGGAACCGTTAACTGTTAATATTTTAATGTATTTAAGTATACGATTATTTGTTTATAACGTTCAGCTCAGCCAGAAGACGAAGATCTATATTTCCTATTTAAATGGTCCTGTCTCAACTCGGATTTCCACCGCCCTAACTAGAAAATTTTGTCCAAAGCGTTAGGAGCCTCCCCATTTTCTCGCATAGTTGTTCACAACGCAGCCATTATCTTTACAATCAGCAAAAATACTTTTTGTTGTGAAACTTTAACTCGTCTAGTTAACAAAAACATAGTAAAACAAAAAAGAAGAAACATATGGAGCTAGTTAAAACTAAACTAAAGTGAATAACATAGTTGAAGTAAATACTATGTTATACTTAATGTAGAACAAATAATATTGTTTGTGTAAACGTTCCCATTTCCCAACACAATCTGACCGCACCTACGAATAATATTTGAACAATTGAATTTGCTTTCCGTACCGATAATGTCCCGAGACAGTTTTAACGTTTTCTTGATTATTTTTCTTATGATAACAGAGTTCTGATTAATTGTATTTTGACATGTTTGATTTTGTGTTTTTTATGTTATAAGTAGCCAAAATATGAGTTTAAATCATCTTAGTAAGGTTTGATAAGAAGAAAATACATTGTTAGAATTTATATAATGTTAAAACATATTATACAACATGTTATGACACAAAACCAAAGCAAGTTTTTTTCAAAAATGTTAAATGATTAAATTGTTTAAAAGTAGTGTATCGATTACATCGCATAGATACACAATTATATTTACTTACTTAATTTTCACGAAATGATTCTGTACTTTTTGAGATAAAAATCAAATCACTTAAACAACTTTAATAAAATTTCTTTAAGGTCGCCAAGGGAATAAACCCTTTTAAACTAATAACATTTTTTTTTCAATTGGTTACAAAAATTATTTTAACTTCTTAGTTCAGAGGTAACAACAAAAAAATGCAACTGAATTAAACTCTTCTCCTCTTTTTAGACTCCATATAATGAGATGTACTTAGTTTATACAACTAGTTAAAAGCCTCTTTTATGCTTAGCACAGTGTTAAATTATGTGTAGTGTGCCCATCATAACGAGGTAGAGAAGTTTCTGCACAAGACTACATAACGTGACCCAAGTAATCTTAGTTGTATGTCGTATTAACGTCCAACAATGTCCTTATCGTCTTGTATTAAACTAAATACAAAGGAAAATAACATTCTAAACTTACAAGTTAACTTTATTCGTGTATTTGTTCAGGTTATGAGAGTTCTATGCTAATGTTATGGCAAAGGTCTTATTATCAACACTTATTTATTATCTTAATAAAGTAGACAAGTCTTTAGTGTTTGTTATTCTAATGTTTATTTCTGTTATGTTTGTTTAATGAAGTACGGTTTTAACAAAATCACGTGTATACAAAAATAAAAATAATAAAATTGTTCACACACTTGCACAACCCAGCGTCATCTACTCTCAAACTACGCACTATACACTAATATGTTTTTATAAAAATAAATATACTTAATATCGACAGCGAATACATGCAACTCCGTTTTTTTTAATTAAGCTTTCTAAATTGTTGATGCGATGTTTCACTTTACACTAACGATGATAACACCCTTAAAAAGATAAGTTTAAATGTAACATTTTTAAATTAAACAACTACTTTTTAAAAGTACCCAGTTGTAACCGCGGGTGGCTTCATGTAAATCATTTTAACTTTTCCTGAGTCACTTGCATTTAAAAAGTATATTTAGTAAAATATTGCTTTGTTATTCCAGCAACTTATTTAATAATATTTTAGATATTAACGTTTTTATATTATATTATTAAGCAAAACAAACCGTATTTCAACCGCATAAAGTATAATTTACTGGTTTAGTAGACATTATAAGCATTAACAGCGTCGAGAAATTACGGGTTTCTGTAAAGATAATTAGCAGAAACGTTCTAGTATTGTTTACTATAAAGCGATTCGACCTAAACTGAATTTTATCTTCTTAGTCCTAAGATTGGATTTAGAGTTGCATTAAACAATGCTTTATTTTAAATTGGGTCTTTTGTCATTGTTTTCAATATCCTTTTTGTCGTTAACTCAAATGTCGCTGTGCAATAAAATGTTAAGTATTGTGCAGAATCAAATTTATACTAAAGCAAGTAAAAATTTGTACACATCTTTAAAAAAGTAGAGCTCTATGTTTTTATTTCTCTCTCACATTTTCAAAATACATTCCCATTCAAAAGCACTACTTTATATTATGTATGAATGAAAAATGTCATCATAAATGGCGACCAATCCCTACTATTAGTAAACAGTAAAAAAAACATAATAACAGTGTCATTTTGAAAGTAAAAATTAAACTTGCGAATAAAAAACATTATTTATGTTGCATTCGCTAGTTATTAATTGAAATGCAAACGCCATAATTTTTTAATCCTCATAACTTCAACAAAGAAAACTTAAAATTACTCCTAAATTTAGGATAAGATTTAACTGTTTGTCTTCGAAATTATCTCACAACTCAGTTAAAACATCGTCCATTCAGTTTAATACCACTGTGCTGAATCAGCTGGAGTCTTCGTAAATGTTCGGAAGTTGTCGTGAATCTTCGTGTTTGATTTACCTAGGGCGGAGACGGACTGGTCGGTAAAGGAAAAGTGCTGATAAAACTTTTGTAATGCAGTCTTTTTGCTGAAATTCTCTTTGAAATGTTTTTGTCTTAATCAATAGATATACATATTATTATATTTTACTTGTTTTATGCTTATTGAGTTTCAATGATCTTAATTTCAAGACGATGCAAAGTTATATTGAATTTAAACGAGATACCTAATTTATGCGACTATAGTAGCAATACTTAATGTTTCTTGTTATTGTAAAATACTACTAAGGCCTCGTTCAGATAAGAGTGTATGTTAACCTGAACAAAATTATATCAATATGTATTGTATATCGAGGCAAGAAACAGTTTTTGGTCGGCTTTGTAATACAAAGTTGCTATTAAATCACGATAGAGCAACTAAATCAACACTCGATACCTGCCTCAAAACTAATCACATAGGTATATAAAGATTACGTTCTAACCAGAATATATTTACATGAGATTGTGACCTTAACAAATTCAAAGGTCAAAAGTATTAGCGTCGGGGACAAAGGTAGTTATCTAAATAATTTCTAATTTTCACAAACTACCCTCGTATATCTGTAAAGTTGTAGTTACACTGGGAGCACGCCCCGACGCTCTGTAAATAGGGCGGATGAAAACGTGACGTCCTCGCAAATTATAATTTTCATAATAGTCCGTCTAAAAGTTTCTTTAATTTGCATAATTTGTACTCTTTCAAAATGAACGAGCTTAATATCTCGAGGGTCAGTCTCGTGTTCTGGATATCTTTTATGTAGATGTAGTTTGTCATAAAACATAAAACGTTGAGAGAATTAAATCACCTGATGCGTTTTTATAGTAGGCAGATTTATCTTCACTAACGTAATAATCTAGTAATATTACTTGTGAATGTTTCAAATACAAGAAAAAAAAATCAAATGGAAATGCAATACAACTAGTTCACTATTGGAACCTCTGTCGCCAAATTTACACAAATAAACTTAACTACTAACAACAAAATAACATAGGTAGCTGATCCTACATCTGGGAGTAAATCTTCATACACTATAAATAGAAGTTATTTTGATGTAGCGCAGTAAGAATTATTATATGACGTTTTGTAATCTAAATAGATTCAATTTTCGAGTTAATTCCGCCGTCGTCCATAGATGACGGTTTTCGCAGTTCTGGCAATTATACTTTAACATGTTGTTCTTAAGGTTTATATTCTCGTTATGTATTACTTATGACGTCAGCGATCAAGTTAGTGAACCAGCGCTTATTTCTGACACGCGTACTACGCCTACTAAGCACTTCCACTTGATTCTTTCTTCCGTGGTTAAATACATCAACCTACTATAAAACCTTTGCACTATCCACTAGCTCACAAAAGCTACTTACTATATACTTGCTCTAGTAAAAATCTTTTAGGGCTACTTGTTACCAAAAAAATTAACTCTATGCAACTTTTAAATGCACTAAGTAATCATTAAAAATGCACTCCAAAAATTATCATTACACCAGATAAACCACCCAAAAAATTTAATCTCAAATAGCAGTCATTTCGTAAAATTCAAAGTAATTTGGTCTAATTAACTTTGGTACTGTTCTTTATAAATGTAAAGAGGACGACAAATTGTGAAATGTTTTGCTAACGGCAATTTATTAGTAGCTACTTACTTTGTAACCTCTGTGTTCTTGCAGATAATGTTTCATTTTACTTTATTCTTTGTTTTATAAGAATGATAATATATTAATTAAAATGAACAATAATTAATTATTGTTTAGTAATTGACACAATAAAATTGTAACCCAATTTGTAGTAAACAATTTTGTAAAGAACTTACTGCACAAGGCTTGTGCCTTGTGCAGTAAGAGAGAGATTGTAAAACCTAGGATCGTAGGATCATGCTTTGGGAAGTTGATGTTCAATCTGTTTTAACACAAGGCCTAACTTAACGTCTTAAACTAATATTAAAAGTCAAATGGAAACTAAAACAAATAGAAACCGCTTTCCTCGTTTTATGGTTAATTTCTGCTAGAATAGACAAGACAACACAAGATAAGAATATAGCTAAGCATAAACGATAGTGACTGTCAGAGTACTTGGATGCCTTCGACCCGATTAGCTTTCAGGTAATGCCTAAAATTGGACTTCCTCGAAGCAAACTTATACATTACATAGGAGATGTATGTTGTCCGTATGCTTTGTAATTATTTAAATATTTTATCTTAAAAATTGCACAATGTTATTTACTTATTGTTACTTTTTCCATATAAACCTCGTAGATATTCACAAATTGAACTACAGTGTCACAGATATTAAATTTAAAGCTTCATTCAACATTTGCATGGGAGGGTTAAGTAATAACATTACTCTGTGGAGGTCGCGGTGACGTAACAGCACCACGCCTCCAACGAAAAGGGAGGATCCTCCAACCAGGCGAAGGTGATCGCGCCTGGCGGGCCATTTACAGTATTTCATACAAATATGGGTAGCCAGTAGCCACGGAATATTAATTCATCAAACCGACGATATAATTCGGTTACATTATTCGATTCCACCGGCCGGCTCTATTAGCGAGCTCATCCCACTCTTTGATACCGAAATGAATGTTTTACTTTTTATCCTTAAAGAAAAGAAGTCCTTAGTTAATCGGATTTTAACAAAGTTGTCTTTGTATTTATACTTTTGTTCTTTTGTGTATTTTTTCTGGGCGCTTAGAGTTTAGTTTTTCGTTTATTTTACATCTTAGAATTGAGATGCTTCAATAAATACATTTGAACCGAATTGTCTTGGGTCAGTATCAATTAACGTATAGCTTTTCAAATATTTCTACTTTATTTTGAAATAATTCTAGCCAGGTTTCAAAAGGTTTATTCAACACAAAATATATTTTACTAACCCATAGTTAATGAAGTAATCGTGTTAACACAGTTTTACAACATTATTAAAAATAAGTAGATTCATTAAATGCGCCTTTTCTTATTTACATAATGTCACTAAATAATTTCTACAAAGTCAAGTACGTAATACACAATGTATGATTATTTTGTTAGAAAGTTCAGTTCATAGAAAATTATATTTTGCTTACAAAATATCTATCGACGGATTACTTGCGTTTCAAATAGTAATAACATAAAGTTGAAAAATAAAATTCGTGCATTCGTTGCAAGGATTGTAAGAGAATATTCACGTCTTACTTCACGGAATTGTTTCTATGAAATATTTTCATTTTTATTGCTGCACTATGTTTTCTGTTATTCTAGCTAAAACAAATGTGAAACATTTTATAGAATTTTTAACTTTGTATGAATAATAAGAAGTAGTCTTGATAAGTGACTGTCTACGACTCTACAGACAACCTAAGCATATCTCACTCCAGGGCTTTGCGTTTCTGATTTGTAATTAACATGAAATGTTATTAAATAATAAATAAATGCTTAAAATACAAAGATTTTGGTAAAACCGTTTAGCGTTTTAGTCACAAAATGTAATATAAGCTAATCTTGTTTTGGCTCGATTATATAAGAAACACGAATTGGAGTCCTTAAAACTGTTTACTTAAATAATTTTTCAGTGTATAAATATTTTTTTTAGTCTCTTAAATTCTAATAAAGATGAATATTTCTCACAGTATCTTTAAAGTTTAGAAGATATTCAAAACTCCACAGCAAGAACTTCTAGTTCAATGACAAATTGCTTATTCATTAGCGGTAAGTTGGTAAGCAAAACAAACTAATAGGAAAATAAATCGTAGCTATACTTGCCGCCATCTTGCGTGTCTGTAATTTTTCAAAGACGAAACGTGACACGAAACTAACGAACATGTTACCCTTTGAGCAGTGGTCCGCGAAAATTTATGAACTTAAATATTGTGTGGTATAAGCGATAAGATTTTGTCTGATGTTCTATAATATCTCTGTTTATACGATGTTTCGGCCAATTTCCAAAAGCCCTACTTATACCTTAAAGATATTCTTATTGATATTCTGAGAGTAAGACCCGTTTTATTAAATTTATACTAATCGTAAAAGCCTTAAATCGATTAAGTCTGTACGTAAAACTATAGCCTGTTTCGATAAAATAGAAGTTGTCATAAGCCGCTACCATAAAATGATGACGTGCTTGTGTTGTGAGTACCAAGCACGATCATTTATACCCCATGCCTTGATCCTTTTATATTTATTTAAAGAAATTTTATTGATCATTACGTTTATATTTACTATGTCATTATTGAATTATATAACATCCTTGATTAATTACTAAAATTATCATAAAGCCTTCTCTTTGTACATAATATAAATAAAATGAGCTGAATATCAAGACACTTTACACGTATTAATTAATTTGTTGTAATAAAATACCTCATATAAATTTCAAATAACAAGCGCCGTATTTTCTAGGATTAAGTATCGCTTAGTTCTACCCCTTGTACCATACACGAGGAAAAGTGCTAACGACGAGCATCTTCAAAATTATAATTAAATTCGCACACATTCACATACTTTTACTTGTGACGACATTAATAAGATTTAATACAAATTAATATTAATATTAGCATTATGACTTTCATTACATAAGTATTACTTATCAAACGGCAACCTACAAGTTATTCACTTACTTGTGTCAAGGAGATTTTTATTCTTTTATGTAAAGGTATTGTTATGCTAACTTATTTTATCTTGTTTTTTGCATTAATTAATACTCTACTCATTTTATTTTTATCTCAGAATTTGAACTTGAATAGTACAAAGGTAACATAGTTTATTTATGTTTCCCTGCTCAGGCTGTGGACTGACAAAGAGAGAGTGCTAGATATATTAGAAAATGTAATATCATCAAATAAAATATATTTTTATTAGGTACACATTATCGTCTCTTGTACTGATAAAAACCGAAGATATTACCGTGATAATAATATATAACGTGCGAGAAGTGTAAAAGTGTAAACGAGATCTGGTAAACAAAAACAGCGTTAGAGGAAAGTGCTACGAAAGCTCGTCTGACTTATTGTACACATAGCAACTAATCAAGCTAGACACTCATGTACCTTAATCCCTTGAAATAAGACACAATTTCAAATGAAAATGTTTAACTTCATGTGTTGCTGTGTGTACTGTATTTAATTATGACACTGCTTCCTTTTATCAAGTACCTGTCATTAAAATCTTCGAATGGAAGCTGACCTGTATAACGTTACTTCCGTATTAAGATTAGGACTTGAATTAAATGAAAACCGAGATTCGTGGAAATTAATTTCGTTCTTAAAAGAGACAAACTCTTTACCGATTAGTCTAGTCAGAGCATTGGAAACCCAATTTAAATTTTATACACTAAGAAATGGTAAACTTTACCATAACGACAGCTACAGATTTGAAAATATTTGATTCTCTCAATGATTAATTGTGTTTAAACAAAATATACTGGAAAAAAAATAAAAATAAAAATAAAATAAAATCATTCATGTTTATGTATTGCATTTTTTTTTCATTTGAACTTTAACCATTTACCTAATACAAAACATTACTTTTTACGTAACCTACTCTTATTTAAACCTTATTTAACATAACATTATTTATATCGTATTTCGTGTAACACGAACAAAGGCAATATTGCGAATAAGCAAAAGCCTCTTTTATCCCTTCGAAATTACATTTAGCAGTTTAATGGGGTGACAAAAATTTATGTGAAAAGTTAACGACTATGACATTTGTTTAGACTGACTATAATCGGTAGGTTCATCTAATGCTTAATTGGTCATTAATAGAAAATCTGATCATTAATAGCTTAGTATTATAACATTATATACAGTCGCGAGCAATAACATAATACATAGTATCTTATTTTCTGAAATACATATGAAATCCTTTATGGAATCCAGCGTCTATAATACTTCTAGCAGGAAGTGCAATTCAATTGAGTAGGGCTCTATTTTTGGACACAGATATAATATAGGTAATGGAAAATGTGACAATATTCAGTGTATATTACTGCCAGTTAATGTACATTTCTCTTTATTCTGAAGTATATGTGAAACCATGATAACATCAGTAAGAAGAGACTTTCTCAGATATTTTTGGGTGTCAGTTCAACCATCACCACAAATATTACTTAGTCATGTTGCAGCTTAAAGCCACAATGTAGTGGTTGTTGATAATATTCAACTAATTATACTACTCGTAGTATGCACGACATCGTCACCATCTGTCAATAATGATTAGATACAGTCGAGGTGTTTAAGCGTTAACTAATAGAGTTTGATTTAATTACAGATACCTGTTTGTTGTGTACAGAACAACATCAGAATAAACACACTTAGAACATTTGTATTATTAGTAGATACGATTAGTAGTTAACGAAACTAAAATTACTTACTTAATCTTATTATTTACTTTGGTTTTAAGAAATTCTCTCCAAAAAATGATGTTGTTTACTTGTAAAAGTTAGCACAAAGTAAATATCAATTAGTTGTTTTAATAACTATTTAGTTTAATAGGACAAAATGTAAACGTTGACAAATTATAAATAGTTTTTTGTTTTTAAGTTTACCAGTAATAGAGAGAAATAAACTTGATTTTATACTTTATTTTTAACCAACACCACTAATTGCATTTTAAATTTAAAATGAGTTTTTATATATTTCTACAATGCAAAGAGTTCTAGACAACCAGCATAATTCCCCATTGTCCCACAATACGTCACCACTCATCCCATGGGTGTCGTAAAAACCGACAAAGGGACTACCCGTGGAAAACTTGAAATTAAACTCTATACCAATCCGTCTGGCCAGCGTGGTATTAGTAGGCCAAGTATCCCTTCGTGGAGGCCTGGAGAGGGACATTAATAGGCTGTTATGAACCAGCATATATCCTACCAAGTCTGGTAGGATGTTGTTGGTGACTTATAGCATACGATACCTCTAGTCTGTTTATGGTTTCGATACCCAATTATTATTTAAAATGAATAAATATTATAAATAAGACGATACTCTGAACCTTTTACGTGTGAATATTAACAACAATTTTTGTGTTCATAAGGAAAAGTAACAGTTGAACTACTACTTCGACCAAGTAATTACTAAGACGCATTCTTTTTAACTTCGTTATTACTGTTTGTTGTCATCATTGTAAGATGCAGCAAAGACAAATCTAGACTAAGAGATATTGAACAATCAAGAATAGATAAGGCCCAATCAGTACACGGTAATTATACACAATAATAATTAATACAATCCTACGTACAGGCTGTGGTACAGGCGACCGAGGTAATAGATAGCTTTGTGTCACTTATGTGTGCGACTGTACCTACCTATAATACGGTCTAATATTGATAACATCTCAAAGCACGTACGTAGTTGATTTATTGAATATTGATATTTGCATAATCCTGATTATATTTTGTGTAGGTATACATTTGTGTAATAACAATTAATATTAATATTGGAATATTACTAAAATAAATCTTTATTAATCCATCTTAATTATCGATCACTAACCGTCCCTATCTTTATTAGTAAAACAAGGTGCAGATTGACAAACAAAAAAACAAAACAAGGGAGATTGTAAATTCACTTGTATGTTTTTTAAATATTTTTAACCTCAGAACTCATACATTTGATGACCGTTCAAATAAAAGATTTTTTGATCGCAAGATACTCTTTCAAACACTTAACTTTCAAGTTGATCCTATAGATATTTTGCTAGATCAACATTTGCTTAAGAATGCAGTTTTATTTTAACAAATAAGACGTTTCTGTCTGTTAAAATAGCTAAGTTAGAGTCGTTGCACATGTATCAAAACGTAAAGGGCACGGCATAGTCTCGCCTTTTTCCTCGGTGTCCAACGTCAAAAATCCAATTACGTTACGATTCCGATTAGTGTACGTTGCAGTTAAGATTTTCATACAAATAATACTGAACGGATCGAGTTGATATGGTGACGATCCTTTGTACGTTTTTATATGTTTTGCTACGACCCTTAGCTACACTTTATATGACTTATTTATAAAGACATAAAACAGTAAACAAGTTTGAATTTAACTGAAAACGTTCAATCGTTTAACAAAGGCTACATTGCCACACCTTTTTCTTCATTCTTAATTTTATTACAGCTAATTTTAACTTACATTTCAATCTTACAGGAACCACAACGTATCACGTAAACGAAGTTTTAGTCTTAAATGTGTTCAATATTTTGTAAAACGGCTTTTAACGAGTAACATCTGCAGTAATTTAGGTAAAACTCTTGTAATACCGTCACCTCGGCGTTACACGTGAATTTCCCGCGGGAAATAAGGTTTCCTTCAATGATGACGTCTATATGTAGACTTCAGAATAGAACAGAGTAATAATATTGGTTAACAGCAACAATAAATTATAATAATATAGCCTTTTTAGACAACGTCGGAAAAGCGAAAACTAATGCAACACTATTACCACGACGTACGTATATAAAACTATGTTATTACTTTTCTTACTCCCCCTATTTTTATTTACCAACACTAATGTTGTAAATATTATAGTTTCTATAAAGCCCGCGAGTTCGTCTGCGAAGGATTAGAGTTTTGAATAGCTTGTAAATAATAAATATAATAAATAATAAATGATATAATAAATGCAATATCTTTACCTATGGGTTATTCTGTTAAATAAGCTAAATTATTGAAAATTTTTACTAAAATCCATCCCCTAGTTTTTACAAGGAAGAGTAACAAAACTTAAAAAAATACTTACTAACTTTTGCGTTGAAGTATGCATGAAAGTAGTAGAATTTGTATAATGTACCAAATGTAAATGTGAACTAAATGTACTAAATACTTAGTATGTAAGGAAAACTTTACTCTTACCTACATCTAGAATAAGAAACAAGACGTGTCCACAAACTATCCTAAACGTTTAGTTTTAAAGGGTTTTCAACGTGCTAACATTTTTAAGTACCTTTTGTAGAAGTTAGGTATGGAAATACATGCTTTTGTAAAATTATTTTCTAAAGGATCTATCTTTATAGCAATCGCCTACAATAATGTGGTTGTGTAAATAAAGTGGTTTTTTTTTACTTTTTTAAACCTTAAAGTGTTTGCTATGTAAACTACTTCAATTAAGTTTACATCATACTAGGTACTGTGTAGTTAAATATTGTTACAAAAAAGTTATTTTGTAAGAAATAGGAAGTGAAAACCTGTTTCTTAACACTTTATCTAGAACATTAAAGTTATTTCGGAAAAAAAAACATTCACTTTTTGAATAACTTATAAGGTAACAAAGTTACCGGTGGTTGCTACCTTCTTTATAATTAATTTTGTTTTGCTAGCTTCTGCATCTGCCTTTTTAATTGGTTTTCTGCGTTGTCCTATTAGCTGGCAGAAAGTCCCTCAGGCATAAAGTCTTTGTGTATTATCTTTGTTCAAGAAGTTTCGAGTTATTCATTTTATTCACTACTTCATACTCTAAGAAAAATGGTGATCTTGTAATCAGTTGTAACTACCTAATGTAAACTCTTAACATAATTATTTTTTCTCTCTAAAGATATTTTCACATAATTTATCTCAAATTGTTTGTCAAACTAGAGGGATGAATAAAAATGCTTATTGTTGTAAACTTCAGAGCCAAATAACATAAGACAGATCTCCTCCTGCAATCCATGGTATGAGATGACATCATAATGTAGTCTTGGCATAAAAAATATAATTTATGATCAAAGTCAGAGCAAAGCAAAACATAAAAAAACATAGATGGACTTTGTTATAAACAAAAATAGTTACTTATGTGTAATGATAATATTTTTTTAAGATAGCGTTTTGTAATCACCATTTAAACCTTCATTCATCAACAAAATCCCCTTTTTCTAGTTACATTTAGACATTAATTAAAAAGATTACTTGACGCGGGAAAAGGCTAATTTCTAAACTACGTTCTTTGAATAGTAACTGAAATAGGTTAACCATTAAGCAACCACCGCATCTCGCCACAAAAAGTCCTTTTTAATTAAAAGACGAAACGACCTTACTTACGGGACAAACAAGCCACAATACATATTAAACTCCCGAGGGACTGAACACAAACTCTGCGCAACCTATTTAGCTACGTAACAGGGAAATTCTTTTGTGAAATATTTTTACTTACTGTCATTAACTATCCGACAGTATGTTAAGTACGTCATACAATCGTGCCTTATTCTGTTTAAAAACGTGTATTCTTTAAATTAAGTAAATACTTCAGCAAAGATAAAAGAAGTATGCAAATTAATTTCTTCTCATTACTGATACGGGCTTATCTTTACGCCTTATTAAACTTCAATATATTATGAAATAACCATCATCATAAACCACTCTTATTACGTTTGTTTTTATCTAGCATACGTGATACGCTTCTATTAAAGGACTTACTTGTTTTCAACGTCTCCTTAATGAAATCAAAAAAGAAAATTTGAAACCGTTTCTTGCTTTCGTATTTTTTGTTCTATAAAAATTAGGAAACAAATTGCATTTTATTGCTTCCAAATAATAATTCTCCCGTTAATGGAAACCATCATTTTAGTCGACTCAATCTCACAGAGGTCAATGATCTACCTTTAACAATGAATTACTGCCGAAGTATTATGTTAGCTGCCTTGGAAAATATTACAACTAAGTTTTAAGTGCTTTAGTACTCGTAACTAAGAAATAAGGGATGTTTTGCTTAAAATTGTTTAAATGTTATGTTTTAATAGAATTCAGTGAAATAAATTCTTACAGTATTATTATTATTTGTGTAGTTTTTCTTAATTTATCAAAGTTATTTTCAGTAGGAGATTCCTCACTCGAAGTTCACAGCTTCACGTAAATGTGTATTTCAATCATGTCAATTTTTATAATGTATACCTACAGGGACAAAAATAAACCATTTTCCTTTTACAAATTTCTTAAAAGGTATGTTACTCAAAACGTAGAACTTATCCTCGACTAAATCTCTTGAATCCGACAAAAAAAAAATTAAAATCATTGTTAGTAGGTATTATCCCGTAAATCCGTACGAAAGCCTCCAAATTCTCTGAATTCAGTTTTCTCTCTAAAACAAAATACCCTATTTACAATTTAAGCTACGATTCATATCTTTTTAAAGCTACGGTCTCTCGAAAACATTGTTTTACGCTATTCTTATATTAAACGCAAGTTGTTTAGGGAATGGAAGCAGTAATTTGTTCGCCAAGTGAATTAAAAGCACGACCATGTGGGAGATGTAACAGGTGTATATTAATGCGAAATATCCGTGATGATTATGTATTCAGTACTCATATTTGGTTTAAATTTATCAAGTTCTTTTAGTATTCTGTTGATTCATAATAATCATAACGGTTTTAAACATGATTACTGGTTGTTAACCCACTCCAAAAATAGGAGCAGAAAGATTCTTTTTCTTGTTTGTTTTTTTAGGTCTTGATCGTACTCAAGTAAGTTCCATAGATTATTCACTTAAACTGTTCTTACCTCTATTACTTAATATTAATATTAAATAGTATTTTTTACACCAACCAACTGACACTAGTTCACTAACGACTTACACTATCTATTTATTACCATAAATGGCGACAATCGCGTGTTTTAAAATGTTATTCGAGTATCTAAGATATCTCCTTGCAACACATTTCAGTTGTATACAAACCCACCAGATTTGTTTGTACTGCAAGTATTTTTACAGAGATATTGTAAAGGACATACAGGACATTTTCTGGTCCCTGTAATGTCAATTAAGATTGATAAAAATATTATGTTTTTATCCGTGGTTATACAGATTTACTTATAAAGGTATAATAAATTATTATTAATATCGTTACAATAATATTCGTAGAATAAGGAACAATCACAATGATGATAAAATTGAATGAAAACAATCTAGTTACTTCACGAATATCCCGGTTATGAATACAAAAATAGTTTCAATTTTCTCTTTAGTTTCTGCTGTACGAGACGTTTCCAATATTTTGTTTGCCAAGGAAAAGTTCAAAATGAAAACCAATCAACTTTTATTTGTTCGGCCTATATATACAGTAGAATAATAAAATACAAACAATATAATATTTTTATTACTATAAATTATAAAGCCTAATTTTTTACATATTTTTATATAAGCTTATTTTTATAATCGGAACGGGTAAAACTTTACAAACTTTAATTTAAATACCTTCCTACTCAATATGTCCCTAAAAATATCAATAAGAAAATTATATAGGTAAGTCGATACCAGTTTTTTTAAGACTCTCAAAATCCGATAAAATCGTTACATATTTTTAAAGTTCACCTTCGCCTACTCTAAAAAGATATTCCGTAAAAAATACGTTTTATTTCTGCGCCAATTACGTTTGCGGTTCATGAAAAAATGCTGCTGCATTTCCCCCTTAATTCAGTCTTATCTTTTTTTCATCGAGGAAATTAAAGTCAATGGAATAATTCAGAGAATCGAGTGCGGTTGTTTTATGTCTTCTTGAGTTAAATTTTCAAGATATCGGCCCTTTTCAGGGTTGGGTTGCGGTGAAATTAGTTGGTGTACTTTTTTATGAGTTCATGAAAAGGACGAGGTGCTTTGTGTCTAAGCTGATAGGGTAAAACAAGTAACTTGTATTTGTTGTAACTGATAGCGTCCATTTTTACAGTACCTAAAGGATATTTTTAATATAGGGCATGTAATTTTGTGACGGTTTTTGTGACAAGCGTTGGTGTCCTAAACAAAACCTCCAACATAAGTTAGTTGTTTTTTTTATGTGCAATTGTTTTTCAAAGCTTTGATTATAATGACGGATTAAGGCCAATCTTTTTAATATGACACATAAAGTAAGAGGAATCTTTCAGTGACGAGAGGAAAATTAGTGCACCACATTGATGAATTGGACCGCGCCTTAATGAATTGGTATATGGTTCTATGGCAAGTTTCCCTTCTTTCGTTTTCGCAGATCATTTCTACGAACTTTTTCTTAATTAGGTTTACCACCCATGGAATGATACTTTACATGGAGAATAGTTAAGAAACCTTTATTTCCCTCGACAGGCAAGTGCTGGACAACGGCACGTTGGTGTTCCTACCATTCAGCGCAGTTCAGTTTCGTCAGGACATCCACGCGACGGTGTACCGCTGTCGTGCACACAACGCACACGGTGCTATTGTCTCCAGGGACATGAAGACGCAGGCAGGTTAGTGTCACATATAGACTAATAAATAATACTTGATCTACTCGTAGTTTCAATACGTGGCTTATCCTAGTTGATTTTTAATATATTATTATATTACTAGCCTTTTTAATATATTATTCACGGTGGACATTTTTAATTTTACCTAGTTATTGGAAAACATTAATAAGTTAGTAAGTACAGTTTATTTCACAACAAATTACGAAGAAAAATAACAATCAAAAAGTAAATTAAAACAGCCAATTAGCAAAGTAATTTTTAGCGAAATAAAATTATTTAATTAGTTTTGTCGATCATTCAAAACGTATTTATTTTCTTGTAATATTTTACTTGACCAACCAAACAAGTAAGTACTAGGTATAAAGATCAAGCAGATACATAACTTGCCTATAGATCGTTCTCAGTTTATTATCACATCGCAATAGTATAAAAACAAATTCATTAGCATTCATTGAATATTGAACATACATACATGAACTAATGCCTTATCCCGTCCGAGGTAGATTCATTCTGAATGATTCAATTTCGACATTATGTATTTCTATTTATGCTACTTCGTCCATTCGTCCATGGCAATACTTCAATAAAAATAATTTTCTAAGATAAGATATTAATATTTCTTTCCTGATATATTTACTTTACATCAATAGTTATTTTCACTAGCGCATATTGTATATCGGATAGTGAAAATAACTTTTTTTTATCCCTTCACGGGTGGTCCTGTCCCACTGCAAGGACGGACATCCCGTCCTTGCAGTGGGACATTAATGAGCTGTTACGATGATGATGATAATGATATTCTAAATATTATACTCAAGATATCAATTTGTATATCCATAAAATTATTCAATGCCTAGAGCAAATCATAGTAAATATAAATCAGATCACGTAACTCCAATTCAGGACAAAGAGGCACAAAACAGTATTGCTGAAAGTAAATACATGTATTAGGTTCCGTATAAAACCTTTTTGCTTATTTGTGATTTTGATCCCAATTGTGTACAACAATAGCAACTAATGATAAAGTAACCAAACTACTAACCGTACCTACTCGTAATTTTAGTTTTGTGAGATGTTAAGTATGCTATTGTGATTCCTAATAAGGTACTAATACTTCCAGCCTGTTAAATGTAACAACAAATGACCCATCCAGGATCAATACAATAATTTTGGGAACTAATAATTATCTTGATTGGGAATCGAAATGGCGAGCTCGGACAGCCGTGAACACGACTCCTTTACTATAGAGGCAGTAAAATTTTTTATTTTTTTTATCAAAAATCTTGTACAGATATGTATTAAGAAGTAATTATTATTACCGTTACACTTGTACTTTAGTTCACGTAGGAACATGTAATATTATGTAATACGATGTATTGATACATCATTATGGTGACCGTCGACGCGTGTGCGTAGGCAATTTATCGCTCGTTAGAACACGATACTGTTTAAAGTTATATCTACGAATACGTCTTTAGGCAGACATCTTTATTTTATTTAGTCATGCTCTATAAATACTTGAAATTTGTTTTAGGCAAGGTTAAAATCAAATAACGTAATATTTAAAATTTTACAAATAATTTTATCTTAAATTTTTTAGTCCTGCCAGTTGTCGCGACAAACACGTACACATTTTGTTATGACATTAATATTTTAATTTACATAATATACCTACTTTCGTATCATAAGAAGACTTTTAACTATAAATTGTAAAAAATCACAACATCGACTCATGTAATAATCGAATAAAAATAATGATGCCCTGTGTCTTCGTTTATTAATTAAAAGAACTACAGACACACCTGTATGTGATGACACCTATCACGTCAAATTGCAAATAATAAAAAAATATCACAATTTGTTTAGAATATACGGTACTAAGCTCATACATGCTAGCGTAAAAAACTTATAACTTTGAACCCTTTTGTTAGCAACGAAGGTTAGAAATTCACAAACTAAAAGACTTCGTTTAAAGTATGAGATTATACTGTAACATTATCTTAAATAGATAAAATCCTAATGCCTAAACATAAAACCTTCATATTTTCCTCTCAGTAACGTCATTATGATATTGCTACGTACTCCCAAGAATCGTTATCCGCCTCTAATCAGTAACTGCTCCAAAAAATCAAATTATCTTCAAGATAAAAACGAAACAAAAAATAAATTTCCTTTTCCCTCGACGGACCGCTCACAGAGTGTGAAGTCACAAATTGTGCGCTCCTTCTATCCACTCATAATATTTATGATAATTTGTAAACATTTACTTAACCGCCTCTCCATAGAGTTCGTTTTCTTTACTTATCCAAGTCTACGGATTTTATATTCTTTACGCAAATTAGATTTTTGCATTGAAAGACACAGATTCTGTGAATCGGTAGAGCGAATTTATTTTACATAGAAATTTAATCAAACGCAATTTCATTGAAAATATTACACATTCTTTTTATACCACCACTTTATTGTAGCGGTTCTTCGACTAGGTGTGTTGAATACCTTGTTTATCATGTAGTTAAATGTTTGAAGGATGTTTATTTAAACGATTTCCTAATTCGAAATTACAATCATTATGACTTACAGTTGAAATGGACTACGAGTATACTTGTACATGAGCTGTCTAATAGGAGCTTAATCGTTATGGTTCAAATGTCTTGTCAGCATGGTAGAGTTACCACCTCGCTGGCCAGAAAACACCTTAACTTCATTAGGTTCTTTTTCAACTTATCTACTCCCTTGGTTTCACGACTATTTTGGTTATATCTAATGGTATATATGGGGAAAGTGAAATAGAGAAACACAAATAAAATCATTTTCAAGTAGGTAGGTACATATTATAATATCCCATGTAATTATTATGTTAGGTACCTAACATAATAATTACATGGGATATTATTACAACCAACCACATCAAAGTTTCTGAGAAAAACGAACCTGAGAACTTAAAAATCTGTTAATATCAAAGCAAACATAAATATATTATAAAATTTCCGTGAATTTATTATATTTATGTATTCAGTACTCTCATGTAATTGGCGAATGATGTATTAACTCAACTAGATAAAATTATCAGTATGCGATTATATCTCTCTGTGCAACATAAAATGTTCATGAAAAAACTAAATATTATTGTGGATAACCACATTACTTTGGGGAACCGGGAAATTTATATGTCGTCTATGATCATGATTTATTGTACACGCTTGGGTTCAACCATGAATAATCACCATACATATTGTGACACTTCGTTTTGCTATAATACTGTTTTGTATGAAAAGTAGAAAAGGGTGCAAAAGGGTTGCCAATGAAATATCTTCTGTCATTGTACTAAATGAAAACTGTCATTTAAGATACTTACCATATTCCTTCATTTAATTTTATACAAAATAGTTACTTGTTAAATAGATAGTTTATATATGTAATGCGTGCTAGTATATAAATGCTTAACCTATTTACATTACTGTAAAAAGAAAAGATTTTTCAAGCTATCTTCTGAATAATTTCGACGCTTAAGTTTCTTTCTCCAGGAGTCAAGAGTCTTCGAGTGTCAAGTTTCTATTATTACGACTCATATTACATTGAATACTAATGCTTTGCTTAAAGTTAAAAGAGTTACATTAGCGCAAAAACTACAAACAAAATAAGGTTTACATTTTCGGTGTGGCGACACACTAAGAATCCCTATAAGTTGTACCACTGAGACATATTATCATCCCTTGGGAATGGTAAAAAGAAACTAAAATGTTTAAGTAACAATGAATAGAAAGAAAGAAAAACAAGCCCTTTGTATAGAGTGGCGTCAGAGGATCAAATTTCTCTCGAGGTCTGTCCCTTCATTGTAACGTAAAAGGGATGCTATGAATGACTGATGTAAACTAACCACATAGTTTATATACTCTGCAGTCGAGTCATAATTTGCATTGTCTTGCGACTTTAACCACTTACTTTTTTTACTTTAAGATGTAAGTAATTAAAAATATTAAAATATCTATAAAATCTTTATCTTATATTCAAAGCTATTAACTATAACTTCAATACTATAAAACATTATATTCAAAACTAAAGAGACGTTTCGTTACAATTTTGGTGACTATTGTACCTTAATTATTCATCGTCATGCAGATATTGATCACTTAGTCTCGTGTCCTGGGGCGTACCGCGTTAAACACTAATTATACTCCTCTAGAGGTAGCGCAGCTTGGTAACCTACTCTCCTTCGACTGTACACTTAAATGTTAGAACTATATATTGAGCACAACTTCATTGCAATGAGCGGAACATTAAGATTACGGACCAGTTATCACAGGAAAGTTTAGTTACAGTTTTATTTTTATTGACTGATTAAAAAAAGCAATAAAATATTTAAAACATTTTGTAAATTCACAAGGTATTCTCGTTATATTTGTACCTAATCCCAATTTCTATATTATTATTTTCTTCTTCAGGAATTCTGGTAACAGACTAAGTCAAAATCAACCAAGTATAACTTTAGCATTGGAAACGAATTTCTATTCAATTGGAAAATACAAAGAAAATCCCGTATCGTTTCTATCAAACTTTCCTCAAATTTTAATAGTCATCCAAAGGAGAAAATATTCATTGGGTTAAGGAATATTTTGCCCTTTGGACGACCTTACGTAAACAGTAGAAAATCACCTGTTAGCATTTCTGATAAACACCAATCAATCGCACTTTCGATAATTTTACGAAAATTTTGATTTTCATGTAAGCCTGTAATTATTTTCGTATAATTATAATTTGGTCCCACGCCCACTCATTGCTGTTGGAGTTTGCATTGCGTCTAATTATAGGGTTCAAACACAAAACGACTCTTTGTTTATTATACAGTGTTTCATATTGAATTTGATTTTTACCGGAATATTTTCCTACGTTACACACACTTAAGAATAATCATTGTACGTTAGTTGATTAGGCTTAAAATATAATTAAAATCGTAGTCAATGTAAATAATTTTGTTTAGTCTTCTTCATTTCTGTCTGATTTAGGTAGCATCTAAGTAATTAATTTTGAAGAAAAATATCATCTTAATTAAGCAGAAAGATGAAAAAGTCCGTTACTTCAAACAAAAAGATTATTTTAAGCTTTCTTTATGCCTACAATCAAAACTACATACCAAATATTATTTTTCATAAACCAAACCCGTTGTCGGCATATAACTACCAAACATTACACGTCGTATTAAGTGCTAAGTGGTTGTTTTCCTGTTCACGTCTACTGACGACCTATTTACGAAGCCGTTTTAATTGAATATTTTACGTATTTTGAGTCCTTCTCCTAAAACTACGATAAAAAATCAGACCCAATAGATTTGTTTTAAATTTTGATTAAGTAAGCTAAAGTAATATAATATTCTCGCCAACAAGCTGTCACTTGGCGAAGAATTTCGTAAATTGTAATTGTTTATTTATAATATAAATAAACAATTACAATTTACGAAATTCATATTATGAATAAAGATTTAAAAAAACATACGTAGATACGTAATCTCATTGGTTTTCTAGTCTATGGTACAAGCGGCCATCATTGGTATTAGTATACCCCTTCCAGCGTAAGTTTAGCTTTTTGACAGTTCACATCCATGAAGTTTCGTAATACTTGCGCTTATTTTTCGAACAAATTATATTGTATTTCATGGACATACCCATGTTTTTTTCAGTTACCATGGTTACTTAGTGATGGACACTCATAACGATTACCACCATTATGAAACAAATTACAAATAATTGGTAGAAATAAATGCTATGAATAAACCTGAACTCTTCATAATACGTTTATAAAATGTAATATGATATTTTAGATTAGCTATAACCCGCGAATGTGTCACGATTCACGATAAATTATGTATTTTAAATAATACCTAAGGTAACTATAATTTTATCATTTTAATGCTATAGGCTAGTTCTCTTAACATAGAAGAAATAAACAATAATAAAATGATAATTTAAGTTGATGTAAGGATCCAAATAATGTGTAAAATAAAGTAATTAAAAAAATCGCAAAATCGCTTACAATCGAATGGAATAACATTCGAGATACTGCTGAACGACACTAACGTCAATCTGTCAAATGTTGTTAAATATAGTGGAAAGGGTATAGTGGTAATTACTCGAGTGCATAAACCTTTTTTTTTCGAGAGAAATGCACAGGTAGAGAGTCGTGTTAGGCCAGCTTTAATCAAACAACTCGTAGCTACGTTTACAACTGGAGGTAAAATTAGAAATAAAAGCGGCTGCCGAGCGAGCTCTGTAAACTTGTTGGTTTTAGTTCGTGTCTGATATTTGCTACATTATTTTTAACTCTTTGAAAATAATCTTATTACTAAATTAATTATTTTCAGTTTACACGAAAAAAAATGTTTACTATGATTGTTTCTGTGTTTTATTTAAATTTTAATAATTATTGTAACTTTTTATTTATTGATACAAAAGTTTATCAAATCATTAAAGATAAATAGAAAATAAAATAAAATTTGCTTCTGTATAAGCTAGATATTATGTAACTCTTTTTTATTAATTTTGATTTAGAAAGATTGTAATTATTAGTATAGGAATTTTTCTTCCATTCTATTCTATATTTATTTTTAGAAAATATGGTAGGTACGCCATGTTACACGACGTTAAATTACGCCAAATTCAACATCTAAAGAAATATTTTTTTATCTTTACATCTTTTTTTAAAAACGTGTCAACATTCCGGTTGTTATGTGTATATTATCAATGTTAAAAAAATTTAGCCTTTTGTTGTCAGTTCAAAATTAAAACCCTTTTCAGAACGTTGGCGGACGTGTCGCCACTAATTAACATAATCCTCTATTCTGTAACGTAGTTAGGGATAAGCGACAATGTGCACAACCTTTATAATATTTGTGTATTTCCTTCGTCGTATTAATAAACCTATTAGTGTCACATTGCAGCAATGGGCCTTTTTAAAGAAAATTTGAACAACCAATAATAACGTGACGACATCTGTTTTATTCTACTTTCAGATCGTTAAAAGGTCTCGGATTCGTTTATAGATCAGTGCAAATCTTTATGTGAAATGTTTTTATTAGCTTAGATGAAACCCGTGAAACTTATACATAATTACAATATCATATTGATGTAAATAAATTTGTTTATCAGTTGTCTAGTAGGACTAGATGCCATTGTATGAAAAAAAAATCCGTAATCGCAACATCGTTTGTGGTTTGTGGTATAATTTTTTTGTCATACGAGACAGGGCGAACGTGGAGGTCTTTGTTTACAAGTAGTAGTAGTCTTTTGCTACTATTATAGTTACATAATCTGTCAGTAAGATATAGTCTACAAAGACAGATTCTTACAAAATATTTCAAAGTACCTAACCAAGCGATAGTTGTACGTCAAACACACTTACACGTACCAGTGGTGTTACATAAACGTTTCTCTCAACGTGTAAGTGGCCAGTTATTTTTGTATTTATCTAAGACGAGGGTGCGACAACTGATAGGCACCTTCCTTATACCAACTATATCTCTATCTCACGTCACATTAATCCTTTTCAAATTCAATTGAAATAAATTCTAAATTTATTAGGTTAACAATCCTTAGTAGGTACTTAGAACAATAATTTAGCCTCAAAAGCTATAGGCTCTTAGCTGAAATGCTTGCCGTGATTACGTTTGCCTCCAAGCAAGTGAGTAAGCATAACTGAACGGTAACTTAAGCCTAAGTTAATGTTGTATTAACTCTACAATATTGCACGTGACCACATTGTAGTGTGTCTAAAATGTGATTTTATTGAGATCGTAAATCATATTTTTTACAAAAATATCTGAGTGAAGAACGCAAATACAGTCTAGGAATAGTGTCATGAAACTTGACTTAGCCAGAACCAAATGAAGTCATTTCTGTTTATAATAATTGTATATCTGCTAGTAACTACATAAATAGCAACAGTTTAGCAAAAGCTCGATCCTTTACTAAACTGTACACAGGCTCGAGTACCAGCTAGGCTAGACGGCAATCAGCCAGTTATTAAAAGTTACCGGCCACTCGTTACAATTTTATGAAAATTTAATTGGAGTTTTTATATTAACTTACTGAACACAAGGTCCTAACATTAATAATTAATAATTTTTAAATTAAAAGTGAAATTAAATTTCGTTTTCAATTTGGAAATTAGGTCGGCATAAATTAGAAAAAAAATACACCTAGAATACCTATTGTTAACCTAAAAATATAGATAAAACTACGGGGAATAAAAATATACATTGACGAAAAACGAAGAAGGTTCTTATCACAGATATCAGAACTTCTTCTTCTTTTTTGCGTGTCGATGACAATCAAACTGTGTCAGCCCAAAATTTTGCCACTATGTCTATCAGAACTATTTCTATTAAAAAGTACAAAGAAATTTTATTCATTCGCTGTCTTACCTTGTTAGCATTTAGTTAGAAAAGCATAACTACAATTAAGAACCTGAGTATAAAATTCTTAATATCTCAACAAAAACTTAAATTAACCATATGGCTATTAACATTGTATAAAATAAATGAGAAGGGAATAAAGATTTTTGTTATTCTTCCACTAAGTGAACAAACCAACAGAGTAAACCGTCCATGAAGAAAACTTTCAAACGGAGGCACTGACTCGTAAAACATCTGTAATACTTGATAATGTTCTAATACTAATAATAAAAGGAAACTTTTCTGTTTGTACATCAGAAACAAGTATAAAAGTTGATTTTCACGGTTCACTTAAATGGGATAGTGGGTTTTGTTTCATTTCATTTATCTTAATGCTACTTAACGTCAAACAAATAAGAGCCAAGTTTTACTTATGTTACTTTACTGAATTAACTTTTATTTTTTATCTTTTTAGTAAAGATTATCTGAACGTATTAAACGCTTTTAGACTTATTAGATAAAAGTAGCTTTCTGTTGATGTTTAGTTATATAACTAACCGTGCTCTATAGAATTATATTAAAAATAAAATTTAGTTCTTTTTTATCTAGATTTAGCCTTTTCATATTAATATAATATTTATAAAAATGATTGTCTGTCTATCTGCGTTTGCGTGTTTATGTATTTCAGTATATATAGATTTTGGGTATGCGTGCACTTAAATTCCTCTTTAAGCCCTTTTCATGACACCTTCGTCTTAAGACGAGGTATTAAATGATACATGAATCTGTAGCTCGTTACCATGAACAACATGTTAAAAATAAAACATCAATTAACATTTGCACTGTAAAGGTCCCTAATACATTATATAAACCAATTACTCAGAAGTCGGGCTATGGCTTCAGAATATATTTGCTAAAATTCATTAGGCTCAGATTGTACAAATAAAGAACAGGTAGCCGGTAATCTATTGAATTAGTAAAGAGCTGAGATTTGCTCAAAATTAACCGAGCCTTGCTACCTGACCTCGCTTATAACTTGTGTACCTGCTTGTATTATTTAAACTTCTTTTACACTCGCACAATTATAATGTATAAATATTTTTTGTCAATGGCATTATTACATAATATGAGCTTTTCTAACTTATGAAAACATTGGAAAAAAAGCCTACTCTTAAACCAGAGTAGGCATGCGCAAAACAGTACTTTAAGACGTAATGCCATATGGCATGACATTTCGAACCGCGTCATATGGCATTATAACAGTACGCAGGACGCTAAACATGACCTATGGCGGTTATGCCATATGTAACCAGTTGTCATATAATATGTCGTGTACTGATTGTTCTGGAGTAATAGATAGACCTTTTAGTGGGCAATATTACGTCAGAACAATCATATACATTGAGTTATATTACGAAGTTCTGTGTGTTATACTTTTTTTTTGTATGACGGTCGGTATCGGTGTGTTTTCGTCAAAATTTGAATTTTCCGTGTAAAATAGAGTTCTAGAATATTAATAATCCTTACGACTGCTTATGAATCATAGACTTAATTGAATATTATTTTAAGTTTCATACTACATTTTACATCGATGTACCTTCATTGTAATAATAACAGCCATATAAAACTTCGAAAGAAATAACACTATGAAATAAAAGCTTTACTATAATAGTAGTAGTACTTATAAATTCGAACAAACGAAAGAAAGCGCCATAAGGATAATATTAGTCATATCTACGCAAAGTAGCTTCAAAGAAATGTAACCCGTATCTCGAACGCATAGAGTGCATGTAATACCTATATGACAGAGACATACCAACCGAACCGAACGCAGGCTACGTTCGCGCGTTCTGTTTAGTGTCATGTGTCCTGCTAAACTTTGTCGGGTAATGCGTACTGTTACAGTACGCGGTCGTGCTATATTACGCGTCATGCATTACTGACAGTACTGACACAAGTCTAAACCAGAGTATTGATACTGATTTCAAATACGTAACTATTTTACTTGAATGATACTTTTAATTCTACATTTTTCATGATAAAAACAAAGTTACATTACCAAGTTTGATAAAATGTTTACTTAGAAATAATAAATACTTTTACTTTATTGGTCAAAAAACTACAGAATTCTGAGGTAAAAATTGAGAACTCCTACTATTTTTAGAGTTGGTAAATAAATGAAAAATGTCCGCAATTTAAACCACACAACTAGGTCTCGAAATAGATACGAGACGAGGTAACCTTATAAAATTGGTAATCCACACAGCGATATTGGATAACCAAAAAGCCGTGCGAAGTAGACTGGTTTAGCTAGAGTAATACACACATGAAAAGGATGTGAAGTCATTCTATGCTTTACGCTGTCTTTTTACTTTCAAAATGAAAATGTTTGAATATTTGTCTGGGGTTAGGGAGTAAAAATAGGTATAAGATCTCCGCATCAATTTCATTCCATGTGTATGTAAGAGTCAACTGAAGAAAAGGCTGTAGCTCTTATCTTTACAAATACAAAAGGGGAAAAACTTGCAATAAAACCCTATACCCATTCATCTGCTTAGCAGCGGATTAGTAGTAGGTAAAGTTTATCCGTTACTTCACAAGATCCGTCTTTAAAGTAGAATTGTTTAATAAGTTATTGTAATTATGTTCAAGGCTGCGTCTTAAGTAAAACGTATGGTTAGGCTTAATTAAGAGTACAGTGGTATCACCACTAAGCCAATAGTCTTGCTACACTATATATCCTTGACCAATACTACAAATACACGAATAGAGACTTCACAAATTACTAAACATATAACACCAAACTTTAAAAGCATCTTCTTAACACCAGTAGACGAAGCTGATATACACAAAATAATTCAAACATTAAACAACACTAACTCTACAGGCTATGACGAAATAAGTACCGAAATAATAAAATTATGCTCAACTGCTTTAGCTATTCCACTTACTCATATAATTAATATATCTTTATCTGAAGGTGTGTTCCCGGAACGCTTAAAAATCTCCGTAATAAAACCTCTCTACAAAAACGGCAGTAAAACAGACATGAGTAATTACCGCCCCATAACTTTGATTCCAATATTATCTAAAGTTCTCGAAAAAGTGATGTTTAACAAGTTAGAAAACTTCCTAACCTCATGCAAAATACTTAAAGACGAACAATTCGGATTTAGAAGAAATAGCTCAACTACCTTAGCATGTTTTTCATTACTAAAAAATATAACTGAAAGCTTAAATGCAAAGACTAAAATAGCTTGTATTTTTGTTGACATGTCGAAAGCTTTCGATTTTGTCTGTCACGAAACTCTACTTTTAAAGCTTTCTAGTTATGGGATACGAGGTAGAGCCAATGATTGGATCAGGAGCTTCCTCAAAGAACGATCCCAATGTGTCGAAATAATGAAATCCGATCGGTCCGACAGAAAACTCTACAGATCGGATTTTTTGCAAAATAACTTTGGCACCCCCCAGGGGGGAATCCTATCACCATTACTCTTTCTCCTCTACATAAACGACCTCCCTGATGCTGTAAACACGGGTTGCATTCTGTTCGCTGACGACACTACATTAATAGTAAAAAGTGACAATAGTATAGATATTGAAAGTAAAGTATGTAAGGCTCTTGATGATACCACAACCTGGCTGGAAAAAAATAACTTAAAAATGAATACGACCAAAACAAAAATAATACAATTTCAAACACTAAACTCAGACACACCCAATATTGACATATGCCACAATAACTGCAACATATCAGATACAAATGAATGTGTATTCCTCGGTATAACCCTAGACAAATATTGTAACTGGAAAGCTCACATTGAAAAACTCCTTAATAGAATAGACCGCTTTGTGTTTGTCTTAACAAAAATCAGACAAACAGTGAGTGTAGAATGCGCAAAAATCACGTATCATGCATACATATCGTCCGCCCTTAGATATGGACTAATTATTTGGGGAAACTCCGTCGACAGTGATAGAGCTTTTAGGGCCCAAAAAAAATGTATCCGAGCTATGTGTGGAGCGGATTACTTAGATAGTTGTAAACCTCTATTTCAAAAACACAAAATACTTCCTTTGCCTTGTTTATACATACTAGAAATTAGTGTATTTGTCAAAAAACATCCGGAATTTTTTGAGAAATACGGTGACTCACAAAACAGCCGGACAAGACATAAGGACAAATTACGTCCACCACAAATCAGACTAGAGATGTTCAGAAAAAATGCATATTGTATGGCTATTAGAGTATTTAATAAGATACCGAACTCTGTTAGTTCACTACCACTTGAACCATTTAAAAAGAAATTATTTGACATTCTCACATTTAAAAACTATTATAGTATCAAAGATTACCTAGATGATAAGCTTTAGTTTTAAACATTGATATTTAATAAAGAATTGTAATTTAATTTAATCTATACATTACTATTGATATTTTTTAATTTTTTAATTATACTTAATGATGCTATTGTTTAAATCAATATGTATTTTGTAAATGGTTAATAATTTGTAATAATACTCTAACTTTTATGTAGTACACTGCACTGCTTATTTGCACGCCGACTGCGGCAGAATATGCAGTAATAAAATATGTTATATACCACCTATTGTACCATATTCTCGCAAATAAATGTTTTTACTTTTTACTTTTACTTTTACACTATTATCAGTAAGCTAGTCTTCTCTCTGTTACTGAAAAAGATTCACTTGTTTATTGGCAAATGAATGTTTGATTTAAGCCCGATTATAAAGCAGGAACTAATTACTATATTGTTTCAGTTTACTCTATAATTTCTTTAGGTGTCAACAATCAAAATTATTTCTAAAAATAAATCTCAGCTAGCAGGTCGCCCTAAACCAAAGAATGGTTGGTTATTCCGTAATTCTCATAGGGTATTGTCAACCTTTCCTATTGGGGAAGTTAAGGGAAAGCGAAGGGCCCGAGTTCCTCTTCACAATCAATACGTACAATGGACTGCCGCCAATTGAAACTCCCATTCAGTTCAAAGTGAGGTTTTACTACATTGTGTTATTTGTGAATAGAACTCTGGCACGTTCATTGCTTTTACGATTACTGTTAACTTGTGAGATCACGTTAGTATAATTAGTTAACTAGCTATCAGCAGATCTACTGCCATTGCAGTAGTGAAGTAGCATTATTTTAATCAAGTCTATTGAACACATGCATTGTATCGAAATAAATAATGCTTTTAAATACCATTGTGTTTTCACACTATCTAACAATTCATGGCTAGATTAATTAATTGTTAAAATCAAGGTCGCAATTTTCATGCATTCGAACAATTTACGTTGTTAATACAACGCTAGGGAAAAGAGCCCTAGACCTAACATTTTTATGTTGTTACTTAACTTCGTTTCGTACAAAGTTAGCATACCCTTTTCTAAACATAATAACCGTTATAGACGGCGGTCACTTAACGTTAAATCTATTTCATGTAACACTTACCCTAAATTCAAATACATAAAATCATGTCTATAAAGCCGATAGAGTATAAACATCAAAAATGGGTGATTTTTGCGTTCGTGACGGCGACGCGTGAACGCTTCCATTTTGGGATTGGCTCGTTAGCGATGCCGAGGGATGTGTCAACGAAGACAATAAATAATCTACGGAAATATACAAGTTTATTTTATACTGAGAGTTTACAATTACTTAGAGTATAGCTATTAAATGTCACACTGAATCGTGTTGTAGTATGGAAATGTACTGTATAACAATTGAAAAGTAGTCTCTACAAAATGCTGAATAAGGTATTATTTGGTAACTACTAGTTAGATATGCAAGATAAGTTCGTTTGAATAGTCTGTTTAGGGAGGCTGAATAGATGCACATACAATCATCCTACAACGAAGGGGCGCATAGTAGTTAAATTGTTTTTCTTTCTTTCTTTCATAGCACAGTTACAAAAACGGAAAAAGAAAATCAAACTCTAGCTTAAACTAAAGCTAAGATAGAGAAATCTAAAGAAATAGGAGAATGTATAACTAAACATGTAAGTATGTCGTGAAGCAGAAATTAAGAAGACAAATTGGATGATCAGTTTTCTTAGATAAATAGAGATTCAAGAGCTTACTTCTGATGTTCTACATCAATACAATATTGTACTCGAACATGAGTATTCTTATAGTATACTAGCTGATGCCCGCGTCTTCAACCGCTTTGTATTATTAGCTCAAATGTTATTCTACACTTTAAACTACCTATATTCCAAATTTCATCAAAATTCATTTACTAGTTTTAGCGTGAAAGAGTAACAAACATTCATCTAAACATTCATCCATCCTCACAAATTTTCGCATTTATAATATTAGTAGAAAAAACGTTTTGTGACTAACAGAATCATACTTTATATAAATATCATCAACAAGTGACAAATTGAAATGATGTAACAACAAAAGTTTACCACCTAGAAACAATGTATTTCCAATTCAAACATAATCGATAACAACATCAAAGCCGTAAATAATCGTTTGACGGAAATTATCGACAAATCTGGTACAACACTAATCTGAGTCGAACGTCCGGTGTTCGATGACCCGTGCGTACATCGAACCTCTTTTATGAACATTCAACGATACGGAATATACATTGTGTTCGACTAAAATTTCGTTTGCTTTTTAGAACTAAGTTAACACTTGAGTTCGTACAGAATAAAGAATATTATTCGTAGTTATACGTGAATATAGGGGTGAATTGTTTCTTTCCTGTTTTTAAATTTCAAACTGCAGGGACGGGTCCTCTGGAAAATTGATTTACTTCACCTCGTTGTCTAGGCAGCTTGTATAAGTCTTAGGTTTAGTTATTTTTCTTGATAATGTATTTAAAAATATCTTCTTAGTGGATTTTTACTTCAAAAAAAATGATATGGGTACTTATTACCCCTTGTTCATATTTCTCTGTATGGATAATTTCTCTATTTCTCTAAACTCTTTCACTATTTCCTACATATTATATAAATTGGTATATAAATAATATTTTATGTAAAAAGTATATTGTATAAGCTCAAAACATGTAGCAACATCCTATCGAATATCAACGTATTATTCAAAATAATGGCCAATTAATCAATATCTAGTATTATATATCTGTGGTGATCAGTCACATGACGTATAGCCGAGCAGCGTCCGAGCGCTGTTGTAATTCTACGGTAGAGGACACTAAATCCATTGTCGCGACTGATTAACGACCTGTGTTGTCAGGATCACGAACATGGGTGCCTAAGAGATGTGGCATTGCTGAAGTCTTACTTAATATCAACCTAAGATTAATCCTAAAAGTTTTTGAGATACAGAAACAGTAAAAGAGGTCAATTTATCGAAATCCTAGTTAACTAAACCTTACAAAAGCAGTGACGTAACTTTACTTTGACTATATTAGCATGCACATTAAATACTTAGTAGACTTCATTTATCTTATTTGTTTAAAAACATAAAATTTTACTCGTTTATTATAACAGAGTATGCATAAAGCAATTAATTTTCAAAAATTATAATAATATCTTTTTAATAAAGATATGAAATCGAAAAGTAATTAAGAATTATAATAAAACAATAAGTAAAGTTAATCTACAAAATGAACGGATAAAACCTAATATAAGTAATATCTGCTCCCAACTGTCTTTATGTAAGCTATCACTTGAAATAGTCAGGTATAAAGGTTTCGGTAATACCCACGAGAACTTTATAGAAGGCCAATATTCAATCGTCTGCGGTGAAAGTTCAGCGTCTATAATGAATTAACTAGAGAATAGATTACCTAAGACTTAGTTCTCGACTGTCGCTATGTATTGCCGAACTTGTAGACATTGCTGTACAAACCTATTAGGACGTATCCTTGTATTTATGTTTCGTTTATTGTTATGCTTTATCAAATATGTCTGCATCTAAGTATGTTTTGCTGCAGAGTTTCTCTTTTTATTGATATAATTTTTTAAACAATAATACAAATTTTAACAAACATACCTACATAACAAAAAATCAAATTTTATTATAAATCCAATTTTAGAAAAGTGTTCTTTAAAATAACTTTTTATTAAAAGAAATGCAAAAAACGGATGCAAATACAAAATTTGTTTAACGAAATCGGTCTTTTATAACATTTTTTTTTGCATAATTCAAAACGCAAATAGTTACTCGTAGCAATCATCTTGAATCATTCCAGGCTAATCACAGCTGAGAATATTGAAAACTTGGCAAAGCCTTATTGTTGTTTATTTCACTCAGTTTTATTAACTGAATCTTGTTGACTCCACAAAGAATAGTTCAGATTATAAGCAAAGAGAACACAGACTCAAAGAAATTGTTTATCGCTTTTTTATGAGCTGGGACGCAATTATTATCTTCTACTGACTTTTGTACTTTGAAACGAAGAAAGACTTATGCTAAGTAACGTAGTAGCTTTAATTCTCTTTTATTACTTTTTCTATCTGTTCTAAATACAGTATGAAAATACAATAATAATGTCAAAGACCGATAGTAAATTAAATTAATTTTGTGTTCTTAAGTGCTTACTAGCAATTTCATTGCGGTACAGAGTTTTTGTTTGTCTAATCAGTGCAGGAGTTAGACTATTACCTCATATAGGTTAAATTCAAATTTACCATCAAAATATGAATATAAAAATCTTCTATTAAACGAGCGCTCCGCTGATTAAAGGGTTGTATTAATTACATTGATTGGTAAACGATCGCTGAGTACCCGTACCAATGCACAGTTTATTAATAATTAAGCTTAACACTGTTTGCTCATATTTAACAAATTGTGGGCGAACAATCATTCCATTTAATTATTGGTTATTATTGATAATCCTTCATGCATTTACTTGTATTTATAATCTTATTATTCACGATTATTTGTTTTTGTTAATTTGTTTAATTAATGTTAAATGTTGATTTAATTTCTACAGTGTTGATAGTAGCTTGTGTTTAATATAGAAATTGGTCACTGTATAAACTGGTCAAATGATAACAGTGACAAAATATTCACCCTGGGCTGTAAAGTAATGCGGCATTTACCTATCTTATTGTACTAAGCATACTGTACATTACATCTTAATAATTACTAAATATAAAAGTGATACATCTTATCTTAAGATATGACTAAAGCCCGATTTACACATCGACAAGTACAGTAGCGAGTTAAGTAGTAAGTTGTTGATTAAGTTGATTTGAATAGATCTCCATCCTATTTTTGGCGAGTTAAGCTGGCAAGACACGAGAGAAGGGGCTACTTCGTACTGGACCGAAAATAATACTAGTAGTGTCATCTCCAGTGAGTCAGTGAGCCAGTCCCCAGCAATCTACCCTTACATGTGCTATGTATGGGTAGAATGATAGATTTACAAAATGATTTTCCTCTCACATACATTAAATTAACCTACACAAGAACATCCGGGCTCAGGACTATAATTTAAGGATCGTACTAACAATGGCTGGATAATTATTATACAGCGTAATTCTTGAACTCACAAAGTCTAACACGATAGCCACATACCATAATATACAATAGTGCATAACTTTTAAGAAGTAATTATTTATG
Source organism: Schrankia costaestrigalis (assembly GCA_905475405.1). Lineage (NCBI taxonomy): Eukaryota > Metazoa > Arthropoda > Insecta > Lepidoptera > Erebidae > Schrankia > Schrankia costaestrigalis. The sequence goes on along the minus strand of FR997827.1, from coordinate 23,123,887 downwards.
TAAGCTAAAGCACTCAATACAGTTTGAATGATTTATTTGACGCAAATCAAAATAGTCGGTAGAGTGGATTGTGAAGTGTAGTATACAGTGGGGTGTGGGGTGGTGTTTGACTTTTGATTGATGTGGGATTGAAGAAGGTAATACCGGGTTGCTATAACTGCCGGCCAGGTTGATTTAACTTCCTCATTTATTTACATCAATTGATATCGTAAATTCATTATTCTAGGTATCTAAATTACTCACTTATGTGTACCTTACCTTTAAAAGACCTACCGCACGACCGAGCCCTTATCCAGATTTTAAGTGATACCTACTTGGTTTTCTTATTACCACTGGCCTGAGTTTTGTAACTACTTTAGTCCCACTAATATTATAAATGCGAAGGTTTGTGAGGATTTATGGATAGATGTTTGTTACTCTATCACGCAAAAACTACTAAGTAAATGAATTTTGATGAGATTTGGAATATAGATATTTTAGGGTGTAGAATAACATTTAAGCTACCAGTACCACGTGGTTGAAGCCGCGGGCATTACCAATTTAGTTTTACTTATACTATAGTATAAGTATAACAATTTAGTTTTACTTATACTTATACTATAGTATAAGTAAAACTAAATTGGTTACTAAGGTACTTGAAACAGGGGCACCAATGCACATTTCTAAATAAAAATATAGTTAATTTTTTTGTAATATCAAAAGAAGTAAAGATACACCCCAACACTAGGAAGTGCAACATAAAAATTTTATAAGTGAGCGAAATAAAACTTTGTAGATAAAATTTATGTTACATAGAAAAGTTGGCACGATTTCTTATTTTAATTCTTCTAGTTCGACAAACAACTAGATGGACTTGGCTTTCGTTGCCTTGCGAGTGTTTTTAGGAAAAAAACATACATGTTCCTTTTAACAAAATTGAATTCACAAAAACATATAATCTGAATAATATGTAACAGACTAACCGCTTTAACGCTATTCCTATTAAATATTCCTTTTTCATATATTTCCATAATGATAATCAAAGTTGTAAACAAATTTAAACCATAATACAATCAAATGAAAGTCCTTTTGTGTTTGCGGATTAATATTATTACGGTCAACGATTTAGTGTTAAAAATAAATGAAGATAGATTGATGGATTCACCAAAATGATTTCATTTAATCAACCTATTAATTAGCTCTAGATGACCTCTATGGCGTAGTGGTTATATAACATGACTGCTACGCAGAGGTCTCGGGTTCGATTCCCGCTCAATGCAAATCTTTGTGTGCATGAACATTGATTTTTTGCATTAGTCTGAGTGTTTTCTATGTATAATATAAAGGTATTTAGAACAAAAAAAAGTATTTCCGTATGTTAATCCGTTGGCTAGTATCCATAGTACAAGCTTTGCTTAGCTTTGCTTAGTTTGGGACTAGATGGCGTTGTGTGAATGTGTGAGGAATATTTAATATTTATTTATTTATATTTAGCTATTAGAGAATTTGTGTAATTATTTTTGTTTTTTACTATCGAGTCACAAGTTTCTGGTTGGTGATTCCGATAATTTATTACTTTGAAGTTTTCCCTTGTTTACTCTTTTTCCTCAAGAAACCAGATTTATTATTGAATCAAGTAGTAAACGTAGTAAACGACAAATTGTAATTTTCATAATCAACCTTGATTATGAAAATTACAATTTGTCCGTTTGACCTCTAGTTGTTAAAATTAATTAATCAACAAAAAACTTTTTTAACAGGCACCACAAGAAAGAAGAAGATTGTTAAAAACATTGTGATTTTTATTTATAATTATATCATATTTTTGTACATTGAAAAAACAGCAAAAACCTAAAAGTTCCGAAGAAGTTAAATTACCAAGAAAGTGCGGGCGTAGCCTTATTTGTAAGGCATCTCAGATGTATACCCACATAATAATGCTAGCCCTACCTATTCAATATTAATACGCTAGGGCTTCAAATATTGTGAAATTTTAAAACAAAATAATCTTTTCATCTTGTAGCCTTCTTTGTTTATTAAAACATACACAAAATATACCTTCATAATATTATTTTTAATTGTCTTACTAAGTATCACAACAGTGGGACGCTTCATCACAAAAGAATTGTATCGAGATTATTGAAAACCCATTCATTGTTCATAACGAAGTCCCACTTTACATACAAGCGTATTGTCTGATAAATTGAAAAGGTTATTTAAAACGACTGCTACATTCAGTTAATAGGATTTTCTTCTTAAGAGAGTTGGACTAAAAATACACCATCCATTCTTATCCCTCGGAGCCAGAGAGGAGAATAACGGAGATCCCTAAGAGCAGATAAAAAGCAGGAAAAATATCGTACTTTTAGACATAATTTTATGGTGAAATTGTTGTTATGATTTTGTTTTTGTATTCATCACGACTACTGCTCCACGGCTTCTCATAGCTACTAATTAGATACTACATTCTGTAAAACTCTACCCTTTAATATTTATGCTGATCAAATTACACGATGCCAGCAAGCGTCTTCATAATTAATTTCCATAAAGACAGTTGAGAATTGTCGAGAGTAAGCTATTATAACAAAATATAAGGGCCAGATTCAGAGACCGCACTTTGACTTTACTTTAGCAAAGTCTAGTTAATATCTCTGAATTTGAACAACATTAAAGTAATCTTTTCGCATGAAAAGTTTACTTTGTAGTAATAAATAATGAAAGTAAACTTTTTCATGCGAAAAATTACTTTAATGTTGTTCAAATTCAGAGATAATAACTAGACTTTGCTAAAGTAAAGACAAAGTGCGGTCTCTGAATCTGGCCCTAAGTTGGCTCTGCTTGTAAAGTGTTTCCAATTAAAGCGGACGATTAGAATGTCTAGATCGTTCCTCGCGCTAATGATCGATTAAGTGTAAGGTTTCAACAATGTACTTCAGCTTCATGCTTTCTATTATGTAAGATAGGAACTTCATTAAGGAGATATTGTTACTAAGAATTTTTATATATCAAGCTAAGCAATGATATTTTTAACCTTGAATAAAATAGTAAGAAAATTATTTGTGTTCTTATAGTCATGGTCTTGAAACCAAACTTGAGATCGGTTGACGTCATTTACAAATCATTAGGTTTCAAAATGTTTATTGTACGAAGTATGCCCATTTTATTCTAATTATAAAAATTATTTAGACTTTCTCTTAGCTAGGTACACTTCCTACAGAAAATAAGTACAAGAAGCATAATGTAGCCGTGCTCTTGCACTGTAGATAATTATTGATATACGCGTTGTTTTTCCTTTAAATCCTTACAATCCACGACAAAAGAGGTTCTGTAGTAGAGGATTTCTATTATTATTATTCTAGGATTTATATTATTCTAGGAACCGCCAAATTGACTTTGACTATACTCCCTATAAACTACTAGCAACGGTACTGTTATCATTTATCGAAAAGATAATGAAAAAATTGAAACTCTAGAACATGAGTTCTATGCGTAAACGCCTCTAACACCTTTGCATTCTACCTACTGAAAAAGATACTTATTATAGATAAAGATTATTCTTCTTTATTATTGAATTATAATACAAACAGATCCTTTGCCCGATTTAGTCTAACAATGGGCGAGAGGCCCTCTTCGCCCTACTATCATAATATTATAAACATCATTGGTTCAAAGGCTAATAGCGCAGGTCTCAAACATTCTGAGGGAAGGAATCGGGACGACTTTATTAAATCAAATATACATGCAATTTAAAGGTTGTTAGGTACGTAGTACATATTATTACCTCAATTATTGTTTTGCACATTTTTTTGTTTTGTTACATCAGGTGGCGCTACACTATGTGGTATGGATATAGATGTATAGGGTTCAGAGCAGAAGCCATACGTAATGATGATGATGTGGTGCTGAGGTATACCTAAAGCTACTAAGATTATGGTTAAATTACTAATTTAGCTTTTAGGTCTTGAGATCTTTATTGGGAATTAGGCCGATATTTTACTATTAAAGTATCTGTAACCCACATACTGGATCCCATAAAAGTATACACTTAAATTCATTATTACAATAACTGTTTACAAGGTCTAGGTTTATCATCATCATCATATCAGCCTATAGACGCCTACAGTTACTGCTGGACATAGGTCTCCTCCAAAAGCTTCCACCCTGCGCGGTCATGCTACTATTATACTATGTATAATTCTTAATGTAACAGATATAGTACCCGCACACCCTTAATATCAGCTCCAAGGTTACCCTGGTCATTTCAGTTATTCACAACTGTTTTTTGAATTAGTTTTGTATATTTAAAAGGCATTCCTTAGAATTTTGTGGAGTAAATGCGAAGATTGGACATTTGCCAAGAGAATCCGCAATTCTCATCTGGTGCATATTTTTTAGTTGATCATATTTTGCTGAAAACAAAAGTTCACGAAATATGTACCTACTTAAATAGTATGAATATAATTTGATCTTGTTTGCTAAACGAAACTCAAAGGGAAATTGTTTTTTTTAACTTTTAAGGATAAGGTGATGGTTACTAATGCTTTTTTTCAAACGCAAAGGTTTCATTTTATGGATTAGAATCAAGTTATTTTGAAAAAATTGGTAATGTTTAAAGAAGAAACCTGGCAATATAATGTTCCTGTAAAAATAATACTCGTACATTACGGAATTCTTTTTTTTTCCCGCAAAACCTCTCTCATTTGCTATTGACAAACGGTTGTCTTAACATGGTAATCCCCTAGTAGTTCTATTTAACTACTAAATTCACTTGTTTCTAATAAATTTGTGTGTTTGCAAGTTTGACTCTGTTTGATTATATGATAAAGGGAGCTCTCGATCACTTCGGGGCCTTTGGTTAGCTTTGAGCTTTGGGACCTCTGGGGTTACCTTCAAAGGAACGAGATAGCCAATTAAAACATATTTACGTGCACTCTTATCTGTGCGAAAGTTAGTATTTCTTGTGAAATTAATTGAAATAATATCATGCATAAAAAAGTTACTACAATTTTAATAGTTTCGATAATATTTTTACTTGTATTGTTATTAAAATGAGCTTTAGCCTGTAGTTACACGTAGGATACGTTTCTGGTAATCTCTTATATACTTACAATTAATTAGTAGTTAATTGTTATTATTTCTTATATTATTAATTAGTAGTTGATTGTCATAACAATTAACTGTTTGATAGGATCAACCAAAATAGACCTCGCAAACTGCACTAAGCATGACACTAATTGAGTCTGGGTGAAAACTACAACGAATACTAATAAGTCCCGCAACAAAATTTATCAGCATACAATGAGAGAGTTGTAAACAATAACCTTACCGAATTTATAAAGCATTTTTCCTAACCCAACAATTCAACCACCACCAAAATTTAGTATTCTACACCAAAATATCTTAAGAAGTACATTGAAGAGGCTATAAATTAACATAACGTTCTTTCTTACTTTGAAAAAATGTGCGAGAATAAAATCTCTGATAAATATAAACTTTCCCCGTCCTTAATCATCATAATATACAGTACAGACGTATACGTACAGTATAGACGTTTCGACACTGACACTTTTATGCTTGAGGTCTCAACAAGAATGTTATAGCGATATATTTAATGCTCATAGCTGAGCTGATAATACTAAGAGATTTTATTTTTTTACTTTTAAATTATCTTTTGTACTTTCATTAAACATGTCATGATAAACCTACATGGTAGCTCTTTATGGAGGAATGAACCTATGGCATCGATACTCGTGTATTGATCAGTTTGTTATTTAAACATTGAGGTGTAAGAGATTTAGTTACAGTACATATTAAAATCATGTGAAACACTTAAAACTGTACACATAGAATTATTTACAGCCTATTTGTACACACAAAATCATCGTCCCTGTTTTATTTGTACACAATGGAATATCTTGGACATTCTTGACTGTTGTGAGCGCAGGTTATACACAAGCTCTCGTCATATTCCCATGAGAGAAGACAGAGACTACAGAACGCCATTTACCACGATGAACTGAGTGCTGAAACATGCTGTCTATGTCTACTAATACATGTCTGTTTATTTATAGTATAAAATTGCATTTAAACTAAAAAAAGAAATAAATTATCAAATCGAGTTCAATAATTTAAAAACATAGAGATAAATAGCTAAGACTAAGTAGACCTATGAACATAAACATAATAATCCTCTTACGATATAAAAACTGATAAAAGTTATAAAAAAATCCTACGAACAGTCACAAAATACTTTATCAATAGAAAAAAAAGTTTAAAAATAAAACGATTCCCGGATGTTTCATGTCTGAAGAATTCAACATCTGTTATAGAGATATTCAACATTTTAAGTACAAAAGCCGCTTGGAACTATAAAATGAAGTTTTATTTTTCAGCAATATTCTTGTTCTTAACAATAACTTCAGTGCTCGGAGTTTCACTCTACCTTAGAAACAATTTTTAAATGTTTAAGGCATTGTTCCACTTTTTCTTTCTACACAATATAAAACATTACGTGTATTGCTTGCCATCAATTCCTGGAAGTTTATTATCTAGTCTTTCTCTGATTTTTCTGCCTGTACAATAAAGGCTATTGTTTAAATTAATAACAGTAGACTGTTATCCTAGGGTCAAATACTACTTATTCCGATTCCAGATAGTTTCAATGACAAAATAAAAATCGAAATGATACTTTATTTTATACTACTACTACTACTTACTTTTTAGTATAAACTAGAAGACACTTGGAAATCAATATAACATTATTTTTTTTTAATTAGCTGTACTTAGACAAAACATTGTCCCAAGAAAACAAAGTGTTTTGACCCTCTGTTTGCGTTACTATGATCATTCTTTCTCAATATTAATAATTACCTATGTTTTCATCACAATAGTACAACATAAATTTTGTAACAAATAAGGTAACTTGAACAAAATATTCTATAAGTAAATATACGAGTACTTACTCTTATTTACTTTGTTTAAATACACTTATTTCTTAAGGAAAAGTCACAAGTTTTCCTCAACAAAATTATGATGAAAACATTGGACTTGACTTGAAATTTGATCATGATTAGATCGATCCAGTTAGCTGAAACAATGTCGCATCACGTGCCCGTGGCGTGAATATAAGAGTACCCTATTATGTAGCGGCTCTTACAAGTTCTGATCAAGTCAAATTATTTAGCTCGTTCCTTGTTAATGATATCTGCTTAGTTAGGTACTGTTTTATATAAGTTTTGTATGTTGTATATTTCTAAAAATAATTTCTGCAGTAACACCAAACTACTATTCTATTCTAGTCTATTTACTGGTCATATACGCGTGCGGTGAAAGTTTTCCCAACATTAATATTTTAAATCAGTAAAAGTCGTTTTTTTGTGTTTATCAAGCGCTTACACGTGTACAAATAAAGACGAAACAATGTTATAAATATTGTTGTTTTTGGTTTCAATTATCCCTATTTACTCTCAAAACGTTTTTTTTTTCAATATCTCCTCATGACAGACATGTGATAGGTCTATTACAAGTTTATTACACGCGTATATTCTATTAAATAGAGAAAGTGTTTTGTGAAACAAAAGCTGTCGACACACGGGTTTATGTCGGGTGAGGCGTCGAGGCACGTGTTGAAGTGTTGACAAGAATATTTGAAACGATGACATGTAGCCTGAATGTTCTTGTTATGTGAAGATAGTTTATTTGTTAGTGTGGGTTTGTTAGTAATGAAGTACCTATTACGAAATATTTTGATTTATTACTTAGTGTTTTAATAGCTTGTAAATTTTATTTATAAGATAATTTGAAAAGTAAATATCTCATTACCGCATAAATAAAATTATTTCGGTAAGAAATATAAGACCAACTCCATTAGTCTTTTACGAATACTGTCTACTCAGCTGATTGATTGTACAAAATATGCACCATATAAAATTAAGGTGCAACAAAACAATATTTTACAATTTAAGCCAAAACAATTTGTTGAAATTTCCTTGATGCTCACACGGAAACAGTTTTGATTTTCTCACCGCGAGCTTGTTTTGCTGTATAATCAAAAGTTTCCGCTTTACTCTACGAGATAATGGATGTAAGTCAACTACAGCCACTGTAAAATATAAACAAAATAACTAGACACCATCTATCACTCCATGCGTACAAAACTTTCAGCCCCATGTGAATTTATGCGAAAATTGACTTATTTAAGTAGGTACTATTGCGTTTAATATAATATGAAGATTTCCCCAGAGCGATGCTTAAAAAAGTTTGAGAAACAGCTAAGGGGACGATACACGAAAGTTTGAGAGCATCTGCTGTAAAGTTACACTGCATGCAAAGAAAAAGTTGAACTGAAAAAAATAAAACGTAGCTAAAGTTGTGGGTCGTCCAGCTAATGTTGATTCAGTGCTTCTACTTTGTCCTTTGTTTATAAAAGGGACGAATTCTGGGTGAGGAACATAAACAGCGCAATATTAAACGTTGATTTTGTTTACTGTGTTTGCTGGCTTATGAATCTGTATGTATTACTTTTAAAACACAATGCAACAAATTGTTTGTTTAGTATGTGTTCATATTTGTATAATATATAAGTAGACCAAGCTTCTCATCGTCACTGGTTGGTTAAGTACTAGCCTTCAACTGCTCGCAGCTGGGAGTGCGATGAGCTTCCTACCGCGATTGATGAAAATTTTGTTAATGGAGTCAAGATAGCCAGACTGGCGTCAAGTTTATTCTTAATAGTTTTTTATCTCAGTAATAGTTTTTACTATTGTCCTTTTAAAATTGCATTTTTGACAAGTGATAGGTAATTACTCTGTCGCCCTACGTGCTATTCTTTAGGCATGCGTAAAACAATAAAATTGCAACAATATATCTCAGCGCTACGCTAACAAAATAATAATATCGAACTCAATACACTAGGATCCAGTTCACCAATATTTTGTGATTCTCGAACATTGCAAAACCGTTGCCTTTTCCTAGAAAGTAAGATAAACGATTATCGATTTAGTGCGACTTTCTACGTGATAGTTCGTTGACGTCTCGCTTAGTCTACCATAACGATGACCTATCACTTCACCATGCAACTATCAGTACTAAAATCATTGATTCACTGCACCCAATTCTGTAGAAAGAGAACTTAATTGGTAGTAGGCTAGGCTGTCCTCTTTACATAGAACGGCATTTCTCTTTGCGTAGTTTCTTTCTTAAACCACTTTTATGACAAGCAAGTCATGATGTCAGATGATGACTCATATAATATCAGTCATGTTTGTTGATCGTAACAAAGAAACCATCAATCAATACCGTATAAAGCATAAACATTATGTTAATTACATTTGATTGCCTGCAAATTCTTCAAGTATGTAATTTTTCCCTCTTCGCAGAAAATCCCCGCAAGTTTGCACTGAATACATTACGAACAAATCAGAGAATTATTCGCAGTCTGAAATCACAGACGTATTCGTTTGCTAATATTTTTTCCACTTTTTTAACCGCAGAACCCCATCGCTGCGGTTTTTACAGTTACAAAGTTTCACGTTTAATTAGACGGTAGCTACTAGAGTTGATTTTTATTTGTTTTCTTTTAAATGCTTGTTTGATATTTATAAATTTTTCTTGAATAAAATGCACAAAATCATACTTTATTATGATGAAACCGTGTGGTGACGGAGTAAGAATACAATCACCACCCTATTTTATCCCATGGGTGTCGTAAAAACCGAGTAAGATACTATAAGTGAATATTATCTTTACGAAATAAAAAGAAGGAAAACTTGAAATAAAACCCAATGCCAATCCGTCTGGTCAGTGTGGTATTAGTAGGCCAAGTATCCCTCCGTCACAGGAGGAGGCCCATCTTTGCAGTGGGACATTAATGATGATGATGAAACCAAGCGTGTTGCTTTTATCCGTTGTGTAGTCTAACTACTAACGAAGTATTTTTTTTATCCAATATACTTCGTGAATGTTCTTGCATTAAACTCTCTTGTTAGTCATTTGAAAATCTCGTACAAATTGAATTATTGTAGCAAAACATAAATCAGACAAGAAGGTACTTTCGAAACATAAGTTGTCCAAAAGTCGCAGGATATTGCCAGGTGGTCCAGTAACAACAACTATCTTACAAACTTTAAATTAGTCGCAACTTGTTTTTCTTTTGTCGAGATATACAGTTTCTATTATATAATTGAATATTTGTGTTACTTCTTGGATTGGCGCAATTTTAATTTAGAGTTTTGAACTTTCAACTTTGAAAATATGTATAAATAAGAAGCGATTACCCAGCTAAGTTGTCCTATTACAAAACCAAATGTTTGTTCTCAGTGGTGTGGCAAGAGTGGGAAGTCCACGTAAGCACCACGGCCGCGGAGGCGGGAGGGCCGGCGCTGCTCACGTGCGTGGCCCCGCCAGCGCTCAGGGAGCACGCCTCTGTGGCCGCCTGGTACAGAGATGACTCAGTGCTGCCGGCTGCTGATCATATGTGTAAGTATTCATGAGCTATGTATACGAATGTAAGCGGCCTCAAGGTTTCTACAAGTACAACATTATTTAAATATAATATATTTCTGATTGATTTTTAAGCTTTCAACTAAATAAGGAAAATGTATTTTCACGCTAAAAAAGGCTTTCTTGTAAATTGTTACAAAGACGAATTATCTTGGGAGTCATTACGAGAACGTCAACAAGAAAATGTTTTATGTTATACTGTAATAAGGACCAATATCGTTTGTTGCAGCTGGTTCCACACTGTTAGTTGATGAAGGATGGAAGTTGATCGTGCGCTCGGTGCGTTTAGAAGACTCTAGGGCGCAGTATTCGTGTTCTGTGCTTGACTCCTTGACTGGTGATAGACGGAGAAGTACACCAGCTACTATCGATGTTTCTCGTAAGTAATAATCAATAAAAAATAAATGGGTTCAAAATAGATCTACATTTTTTTAAATAAAGGTGTTAAATGGTTGTCCGTGTGGTGACGGAGTAAAAATACAATATGTCACCACCCCATCCCATCCCATGGGTGTCGTAAAAGCCGACTAAGAGACTATCCATGAAATTATCTTTACGAAATAAAAAGAAGTAAAAAACTTGAAATTAAACCTATAACAATCAACCCGTCCCTCCGTCACGGGAGGAGGCCCGTTCCTGCAGTGGGACATCAATGGGCTGTTATGATGATGATGATTAAAAGGTAAAGGCTTAAGTTAGTACCGTAACAATTTTTATTTATATTTAACGGCAGAGGTCTCGGATTCGATACTTGCACAAATTCAACATTTTCGTGTACATAAACATTGATTATGAGATAGAACTATTAAGATTAACAGATAAGTATAGAAAATAACAGATGTGTGCTGCAGGTAAGGTCCTAGAAACGATAAATAAATATTCCTCACAGATTCCCACAGCACCATCTAGTCCCAAACTAAGCACAGCTTGCACTATGAGTACTAGACAACGGATAAATAAATACTTATTTTTGTTAATAAATATTATACCTAGAAAACACCCAGACCAATGCAAACAATTATATCCATGCGCACATTGATTTGTATTGAGCGGGAATCGAACGCGAGACTTCTGTGTAGCAACCATGACTAATATACCGACTACGCCACAGAGGTCGTCAAATTCGTCGAAAAGTTGTCAGTCTAAATATTATCAATTCAATTTAAAAAACCTCTTAACTAAATGATGATTATATTAAAAAGATAATTAATAGAACTTTTTAAAAAAATAAAGAAAGTTACATTTCATTAATGAATAGTCTTCCTTCGACAAGTCGCTAACTTGAAATTGCCTTTTAGTTTACTACATGTGTAACTAGATGGCAGTAGTAGACTACAGCCAAGTGTCTGAATTGCGGTGTTAACGTTCTCCGTAACCAATACAATACTACGGTACTCGGTAAACAACAATGATGATATATTATATACAAGAAACCTATTGAAAATAATATTTTTGAATGTTCTGTGCTTGTAATATATCACAGAATATCAGTTTTCATTGTGATTTATTTGATATCTCGTGTATTTTTATGTTGCTAAAATGTATTTGTTTTCTGAATAGTAATCACAGAGTATTGTATTAAATATGTACCTATAACCTAACCAATACTGTTCAACTTTGTGTAAATATTTACCCCCTTACTCATAAACGCGTCTTAAATTTAATCACTGTTTAGCGAGATTTTTATTTGTAAAACCAAATAAAACCGTAAGAATTTAAGCTAATCAGTTGACTAAAATTTAGGAGGCGTTTATGAATAATATTTTTTATTGAATAAATATTATTAACTTAAGTTCTTAATAAATACTTAAAAAAATTCTCGAAATAGGTATCGAGCCGAATCAGGACTTAAAGATCACTATTTATTATACAAGTATTTATTTAAGTACTACCTACTAGGTATTTACCTACTTTAATTTCGACCTTTCATTTGTTATTATTGATTTACATTTTTTATTAGTTGTGGATAGCTGTGCGTGATTCATTCTTTTCATGGTCAACTGAGGCCACAAGCAAATGATCCCGCGGGTCTAGTTGACAGATTAGTGGGCTGAGTTACACCCTAAAAAAAACGAATGGGGTCAACCAAGCCCGCGGGAGCAGTTGCTTGTGGGCTCAGTTGACCATGAAGGCGATTCATTATTTCAATGTAGTATGGTGTCTAATTAGACATTCGTTTACAGCAATGAGCGTGTCGTCAGCGCCTCGCAGCATAACGCACGGACAGTGGGAGGCTGCGGTGCGCAGAGGCGGTGACGTCACGCTACCCTGTCCCGTGCAGGCCAACCCGCCTGCCACAGTCACGTAAGTAACAACTTTATACTTTACAGGTGATGTAGTCTATAGAACGTTCTTGAATAGAGATGGCCTTTTGTCTTCTTCTTTATGTTCAGTTAGTGGCCGACTTGGTGTAAAGAATTGTTCCACCAGCCCATAGGTGACGGACGCTGCTTAACGACTGTGTCAGTATGACGACTACCGACTTTTTACATGACTTCCAAACCACTGAGAAGCACAGTTAAAATACCACTAATTGGTCACCCATCTATGTAATGACCTTGCCTGCTTTGTATAATTAACGTCGTTATCCATAATAAATCCGCTATTGCAACTTGCTGTGAGCGTCTGTATTAGATTTACAATTAGATCAGGTCTATGTTACGAGTCTAATCTTACTTAACCTAACCTCAAAGTAACCCTAATTCATTTCATTTCTCAACCGTAGTCATAACAGGCAAAGACTATCTCTAAATTAGCTTACGGTCATACATGCAGCATCCGAGCCATGCCATTTATTTATATAGTTTATACTTATTATTTTATTCAACATAAACAGTTTATACCACATCACTAAGTTCATAAACATTAGAACCGTAACGACGAAACATAAAACTCCCAGAGCGCATGAACTAAGGAAGTCTTAATGTGAAACAGTTTACAATTCCCTACTGACATTAGCTGTGTTATTAAACCGACCGGTCAAGTTTATAATACTAAAGAGGACGGTATTGCAGATCTTGTGACAACTTTGCACTGTACCTAAAGTAGCATCGAATTGGGTCAACTGCTTGTCATTCAGTAGAAGAGCAAAAGTTAGCAGCGGCAAATGAGCTGCTTCTAGATTATGCACTGCCAATATTTGTATGAAATATGTTAGAAATTTTGGAAAGTAGAACTAGTTATTTTGAACAACATTGTGAATCTTCGGATCGGATTATATTTCTGTGTATCCCACGAGTTTAAAGTTTTGTACGAATGTAATATTATTTAAGCAAAATTATTTTGGACTCAGTTTTACAGCAACACTGAAGATGAATCACACAAAAGTTTCGAATATTTTAATATTATATTAAAATAATGTATATATAATATTTATTATAATATGTAATGTAATATTTCTCACACCTTCACACATCGCCATTAAGCTCCAAACTAAACAGGTACCTTACAACGGATAAACAGAACTTAAACACTTTATGATTTGTTTATTAACATGAGGTAGCCCATTCCCCCTCCCTTTACTTCCCTTTTAAAAGGTCGGCAACGCACCTGTGATTCCTCTGGTGTTGCGGGTGTCCATGGGCGGCGGTGATTACTTACCATCAGGTGACGTGCTGGCTCAATTGCCTCCCATCATATAAAAAAAAAATTAAAGACAATAATTTTGTACTAGTATTAGTTTACGATACGTCAGAGGAACACTTCTTTATGAGCTCTGCCACTCCGGTTTTGGACGAATGTTTATGAATAAGTATAGATAGATTTCAGGTTAAAGGCCTTTTTACGAGATCCTTTTAAAACGTTGCGGGCGAAGATACAAGTCCCTCTATTCATAAACCTTTTTATATTTCCATTGTAGGCAGATCCCTTCAACAAGTAGAAAGAGTGATGAGCTTTCAAAGGCCGTTATAAAGACTTATGTTGAGCGTGTAAATTTATTTCTATGTAACCGATGATGGACAAGGCGTTATGAAAGAAATATCCTACATTTAAAGGAAACGAATTTACGGGTATACCTACCCGTAAATGTTATTCAATTTTTATATTTTATTTAGTTGTATTTATCTTTGTGGTGAACTTACTGGTAAAAAAAAACTTCATCTACCTTTTTCATGCAGTGGTTGTATTTTCGACAGTCGTAGCAAAATTTTATATTATGTACAGCATCATAGCCTGACAATTGAAAAATAATTTACCTGAATTCAAATATAATCAAATATTATTTGAGTACGTTTATGAGTCGTCTAGTCGTTTTGGATTCGACTTCACAAAAACCCCCTGCTTTACCCTCTACGTCTTTCCTGACAAAGTCAGCGACCAAATCTATGTTGGATAAGTTACCACTGACATCAGGCTTTTTATAATTGCTTTAACATCTTTATTACTATTACATTAATAGACAAATAGCTATATCTAGCGAAATGCATTACAGAGAAAGTAAAGACTTAGTAAATAAATGAACACATTAGCTAAGTGAAGTATACTTTAACACTTTGCAAGCCATTGGTCGCTGTAAACTACGTTAATTTGTTACTGCATGGATATCACGCTATGTCACACTGATAAGGCTTAAGTCATACTGAGAAAATTATAGTGTTTTGTTTTGATTTAGAAAAGCTTTATAGGACCAGCCCTGCGTTGACTGGTTTCAGACTAAACTCCCACACTGCTGTTAAACGTAAAACTTTAGTTGAGTCTTTTCAGGCTGGGCTTCTTTAGAACAGTACTACTATTCTGTAAAATGAGAGAAAAAACCGTGTCCCTTGCCCTTCTGGGTTCCTTCAGCTTCTTTAATTAATAGAATTGTCACTGCATTATAAATATTATATTATTATTATACACCCTTTTTGATAACTGATACGGAGACCTGGAATCAAACTCAACTCTAAATTGAATGTAATATCTCTGTAAAACGTTTGACGTTTTGAACTATAACTACTAGAAAATTAGTAAACATGAAACTCGTGCACATTATAAAGCTTAATGAGACAATCGTGACACTAACAAACCAACCATTAATAAACAAAGAACTGGTAAAGCAAACTCTTTACCGCAAACTATACGCTAAGTCAGTACAAGTGGTGGAGCGTCGTAAATTAATGAGTGCGCATTAGTAGAGTCACGTACATTTCATAGCTTGTTAAGTTTTGTGCTGATGGCCGACACTAATGGACGACGTTGGCTCTCGCTTATAAATAGGGTGTTTGAAGCTTATGTGCATATACTCTTATTAGTTAGTTATTTAAAGGAATTATTTTTATGATATTCAGCTAAGAATGGCTTTATCAAGGGATATTTTATTCTCTTATTTTTTAGCTTTTGATGGATATACTAGAATTTTTAGAATAATGTTGGATGTAACTAAAGCTACTCTTTTTTTCTAAATAACAATTTTATATGTATGATTAAATGCCTAATTAATATAAAGCTATGAAATCTTGCGTAGGTACATCACATGGTAGATACACCAATCAAAAATCTACTTGTACAACCGTCAGATCAAAAGATACACAAGCATTTGCGTTATCAAGTTAGGAACTAAAAACAAAGAGAATTTAAAAAGTAAAAACAGTTCTTATTTGGTAAAACACCTAAAACAATGTACTAAACTAACTTCATAGAATGCTATTACGACTTAGTGTAATGGCATTCTAGGATACACAATGATAGTTTATACAACACGTGCCTAGACAACTATTGCAACAGCAATAACACATTTATTTTTCTCAGTTCTAACGTTAGAGGTTATCTGCCCCGCGGGCACCATCGTGCACTGCCTACATTAGTTGCCTGTTTGTGCGAGATAACACAAATGAATTGGTAATGTTCAACGTTACAGTCCAATGTGAGCCCACTGGGGACTAACTTACTTACAAATTAGAAATGTATAGACCAGTTGATGAGGTTTAGTGATGTGATCAGAAGTGTCTCTATGTCCCACACGATCGAATTAAAAATGGAAGTGTTGTAGCGAGTGAGTCGTCGATCTATTAGAAGTCGTAAAAGCGAACTAATGGGCAATGGTTTCCCGAGGGAGAGGTCAACTAAGCGAACGGCCGACCATTAAAAATATCGTCAGCAACTTAATATACCTACTGTATATACTTATACGCACATCGATATTTAAGCTATAGAATTTCATTCGAAAGTGTGTCTTGACACAAAGGAATAAGGTATATGGGTATGTAACTTATTTATTTCTACGAAACCAACAGAAACGAATCTTCATTTAAAACCTTATACCAACGTTTCAATCGGCGTGATTTTTGTGGACTAAGGTTCCATCTTTTTTGAGATCACGTTATTATTTAAATAAACGTCAATGATTTTTAACACCAGTTAGTTAGGGACAGCAACGTACTGCATAAAATAAACTAAAAATATAAAGTAACAAGCTGCTGGTTTAAAAAAAAGTACGCAACATTTTATACATTCACAGCAGCACCCAGTTTCAATTAAAACGTAAATAACAGCACATAATAACATATATATTTTTAAATGTGTGTGTTGTGTAGAAGTGGCACTTAAATCAGGCCACAAGCGTCGCGGAACTCGCATGAACGCAGCCACATCCGCGCGTACTCACTTACTATGACTCGTTTATATTACAGGCCGTGGGTAAACTAATACTTAACTTTATAAATTATTATCGAAAAAAAAGTAAATAAAAGATGATTATTATTTATTGTTGAACATAATATTTAATACCTCAAAATTTGGCGGTTGTCAATGATCTTTCTTTAGACTAAAGTGCCAAAAGTTTGGAAAAACTTTGCAATAAAATAATGGCTCGTAATTGCTAGAATTATAAATGTAAAAAAAATGTTTGAAGTTTAGTGTCGAAACAAAAACATAAGTACAGTTTTTTGAAAAATATATTTTATTCTTATTATAATAAACCATTATAAATTATTTAAGTATTGATATGGACCGCTTCATGCTAAATGGTGATGAAAGAAGAGGGTGAATAATTCAGAGGAATAAAATGAATTTAAAACAGCATGGAATCAAGCATCCAATACTCTCACATATACTTAGATCGAATCGGGTTGCCGGCGCTCATAAAGCAAACGTATTGCTTAAAATACTTAACCCATTTTGAGAGAGCTGACTAGTTAGAGTTTTAGAGTCAATAGTGCAACCATTTGCGTAAACCAATCAGTTTTCTTTTATTTATATTTTATAATAATACAGTACTAACCTATTTCCTTTAAACTACAAACTTCACACTTTAGTTACCTCAAACGATGGTCAAACAAAATTCTACAGATGACGCTAAAAGCCTACTGATACTGAATGTAAATACATTTTTTCTAGATTACGCAAATTGACTCGGCGTAGTCACGTTATGATTAAACAGTTATATTGTAGTATACTTAGTTAAAGTTTAATTTTGTAGTTAATATAATATTCTATGAGTAATTACTACGTAGGTGTAAAATTAACACATTGTTAAATATTTCGTAAAGTTTAATTTTGTAAACAAAAATATGATCCTATTAAAATTTTTAAAAGGTATCAACAATGTTGTTAATGAATACGTTTGCGACAAAAAAAAATAAACTCTTCACGCAAACTACTCGTAAATATATTTTATGTACCTACAAACAAGAGACACAATAAATATTCTAGCAAAGTATTTAACATCTCGAAAAGTGATACACGGTAATGCGCTTTGCAGAGCACTTACTAAATGTTGTTCTAAATAAGATAAAGCCAAATAAATAAGTTGTCTTATCAAATACAAGATGCGGCAAACGAAGAGAAAATCTGTAGGAGAACCACGAAGTTCTTGCACGGGATGTCTCGTTTAAAATGGTAATGGCCAAAAGGTTTTGGACTGATGATATCGTACCCAATGAGGCCGAGTGACAGGCTGGCACAACGTAAACGGATGACCCAGCAGTGGCCGTCATATGTTACGTAAAGATTAATTATCTAACCAGGTGGAGATGGATTAGAAGTTTGAAATTTCTGGACCCGTTCTAGTAATGAGCATGTATTAAAGGTAAAATAAACAAGAATTATCTGTCGGGAATGTTACAGAACATTGGAAAAAGAAACTCTTGAAACAGATCCTACTAACTTGTCGAGCTACAATGGTATGAATAGGCTAAGTTCCTATTTATAAATAGAGGCGGCCTTTACATGCATTGTGATATGAGGATGTCAAGTTGGATTAGAGACAATAAGTCAATTTCGGCACAAATGACTTGTCAATAGTAATTCTTGTGCCATTTATCTATACAACTCAATCTCTTGAATAAAATAACAATACTTTATATCCAATGCGAACAGATTCCCTATTGAGATAAACAATTGATTAATTTATTCATATATTACGAAGACAATGTCTGTTTTCACCGAAATTCTTCTATATGTCGGTTATCAACTATCTATCAGTATTGTTAGAAAAGTCTTGCTCGGCTTCAATGTGTAATAAATCATTTTTGTGCGAAAACAAGTTAAGTGAGTCGAGAATAACATTTACTTGTAGTGAGAAGTTTGTGCAAGAATAAATACTTTTATGGGTAAGATTAACCCATGGTGTCCCTGGAGCGTCGTAAAGAGATGATAAAAGCTATGAGTATACGCGTGTACTGAGCCTATAAACAGCGAGGGCGCAAATTACGTTGAGTGTTGCCCGTAATATTGTACTTTATATCATTTTTATGAAATTCTTAAGCTGAAATTTATAATGCAATTAATAATCTTAAAAATAATAATTTGGCAAATAAGTTTTATACATTTTATAGTAAAAAACATCAACGCATATTATATTAGCAGAATGTGTGATAAAAACGCGCAAAAACACACTTTCCTTTTTCTTCATACACGTGAGGTTTCAAGAGGCGAACGGGGATCTAGAAACCACATTCCGCCTTTTGAACTTGCTGATAGGTTAACTAATAGCTGCCTGGGTAGAAACCACTGTAGACTTTATGGTGTTTCTAAGTTACTACCTTATTCTCTTTTCTATAACTAAAAGTCACATAACATAGCCTAAATTCCTGCTAACAAATATAGATCTGTCTTATATCCTAACTAATGTATTATCAATACTATGTTCTCAGAACAAAATTGATGTTCCTATTTTAGGTCTACAAATGTAACTAAGCCGTCTCGTGTGACAAATGAACGTAGGTTCCGTACATGTATAGTTTTTGTGCGATGTGTGGGAAATGTTCTCGTTTAGAGAGCAAGTTTTTGTGCGTTATAGTTTTTACTGTAGTCTCTCACTTGTCTATCTGGGGAACGTACAATTATTATGTCTGAGTGTTGTTTTAACTTGTGAAATGTTATGTTTTGTCATGCTTTATAATTCATGATATGTAATTTATTTTTTGTAATTTTCAAAATATGTTTTATATAATATGTTATCGTGTTAGTTTTTCTATAGGTATTGTGTTGCTGATAAGTCATTCACATAGCCCTGTAATTCTACCTATGTTCACAGCAACACTTGCACACTACAGTTAATGGCTGGAGATGGAATAAACGGTCATCAAAATACATCATATTTCAACATTTTGCATCACTTTAAATGAAAAACTAGTAATCATCAATCATTCATTAAAACTGAATTCAGTTCATTCGAATAATGGAGAGCAATGTTTTGTCACTGTCAATTACCTAACATTATAAATATAGTAAGGGCGAGTTTGTATCGTATTGGAATATAGAGGCAACAATTTTATAATATCACGAGCTGACCCGTGCCCACTTCGTTAGGCGGCGAAAAAAACGGGTTACTTTTTTAAACATATTTCATTACTGCTCCACTCCTATTAGTCATAGCGTGATACTATACAGGGTGGCTCATTCAAAAGGGTCAGTATGGGAAAGTCTTAAACTATAAGTCATACGAAGATTTGTTCTTAGGAACCATGTCACCGATTTCGATAAAAAGAAAAACTGCATTCATACATTTGAAAAAGATACTGTAATCTCGAATCGAACCCGGTTGTTTTGCATAAATAAACTTATACTTTTTCTATTTAAATATCGATTCTGTAGGTCTTAAGCAGTAAATATCTGAATGAAACATTGTGTCTCAAATGAATAAAATGCATTTTTTTCACATACTTAAATTTATTATAGTAGGTGTTCGAAGTGGCCACCGTTTTGTTCAATACAATATTTAACACGTTTAAGTAACAATCTTCTTATTGCATTTTATATCTTCATGCAGCCAGTTATACTGAAACGTTCCATTTTCAAATGAGGCTTAACACGTCTCTGTACCTATCTACAATATCTACATACTTTATGTGGACTTTTTAATTGATTGTTAGTATTTGATTAATAGAAGTAAGTAGTTGCATGATAATAATATTACTGTAGATAACAAAACTTCCTTAAAAGTTTAATGCAATGCCACATGATTATGTAACACGGTGTATGTAACTAGTAGAGGGGTACAAACAACAGTAGGGAAAATTTTACATGCCTGAACTTGTTGAATATTGTAATGGTGGTCACTTCGAACACCTACTATGATAAATTAAAGTATGTGAAAACAATGCATTTAATTCATTTAAGACAAAATGTTTCATAGAGATATTTACTGCTTAAGACCTACAGAATCAATATTTAAATAGAAAAATTATAAGTTTATTTTTGCAAAATAACCGGGTTCGATTCCCCAGCTGGGTACAGTATCTTTTTCAAATGTATGAATGCAGTTTTTCTTTTTATCAAAATCGTTGACATGGTTCCTAAGAACAAATCTTCGTATGACTTATAGTTTAAGACTTTCCCATACTGACCCTTTTGAATGAGCCACCCTGTATAGCCTATGACACTCCCCGATAAAATGGACTATTCAACACAGAATGAATTTTTAAAATCGGTTCCGTAGATTCAGAGATTACTCCCTACAACGTCACAAACATACAAACACACGAACTTTACCTCTTTATAATATTAGTATAGATATAGATTAACCCATTTAGACCTACCGTATCACATACGATACGGTAGAATTAAAAAAATCTTGCAGACTACCTACTACTAGGTTTCAATTTTTACAACACGTTTTATTATCTTTACTTAGTGCTCAACATTATAAAAACTTTCTTTTTGCTAAAAAAAATGTAAAAGGCTGTTTTTTGAGTTGATGAAAATTGAGATTTGGAGATGGTTTCACCGTAATGACATCAAAGAGGTAATATAACATTTTTTTTTCAACATAGGTAATCTTTTATGTCACTAAATCACATGCTAGAATTGTGGCTACATAATAGGCATATATATTAGAACCATTACGTTACAGAAGTGGTACTTTTCAGGTTTGAAATCTGGTGTATCCTATACGATACAGTAGGCCTATGAGTATTCAAATTTTACGGAATTATAAGTGATTTTTCTAACTGTGTTTACTTTTCTGTTTCTGGTCTTTGACGTTAGAAGACATAATTACGATGTTAGAGGATGTAGACACAGAATGACCTGACTTGGGAACCGATTTTTTTTTTTATCACCACCTAATTATCTGGTGGTAATATAAGAATCTTTGTCGGCGAGTTCAGCATTGGCTACTGAACTTACTGATGAAGAAGGCAAGGATATTGTACTAAAGAAATGAAATGGAAACGAGCCACCTCTGTGTTCCAGGAAAGATCTCCTTTGGAACTAATTCATAGGACTACACGGTATGCACAGCAGCTAAAACAGAAGATAATGATATGCCAGTCACATCTGAAACCCCAATATAATCAAAACATGCGAGGAGTTGATCGTTCTGATCAGAATACATCGACGTACCGAACAAGCATCCGCGGAATGAATAATTGTCATAATAGTATGGCCCATATTGCTACAGTGCATTGATAAGGCTGTACATAAAGCTTGGTTTTACTCTGGAAGGATAACGGCGGATCATAAGACCTCCTAACTTAGGCGTCGGATTACCATCGTTGTTATTGAAGAGAATAGAACTCGACAGAGACATGGACCAAGCAAACTATCAGAATCTTTAGTACAGCAAGATGTAAGATACGATGGCAAAGACTATTTTGTTCTCGAGCAGAAGGCTTAAACAAGGTGTGCACTTTGCCATACATTTTGACCTTCCAGATGCATAAAATACATGTGAAGTATCCTTGACATACCATTCCAAGTAATAATTTTACCTTTAGTTACCTTTATTTTATCTTACTTACGTCTTTTTTTGTTGTTTTGTAATGAGTAATAACAATATGTATATGTAAAATGAATAAACGATGATTAATGAAATTCTTGTATTTTTTGTATAGGCATAAGCCTACTGTATCACATACGATACGGGTGGTTTTCAGAAACCCTTACAGCAAAGATTTTTTTTAATCACTGTTATACCTTGTTTGGGACTATTTAACCATAACTATAACAAAAAATTACTGAAATTAAGAAAAAAATAGTTTCAGGTCTAAATGGGTTAATAAATTATATATTGTGTGGGTTGGGTTGCGAACCGGAAACCATGCTTACAGCAGCTGCATATACGACCTTCGCGCCTCCAAAGCGATTAATGGTTTCAAATGTTTTTAATGCAGTAATATTTCTCTCCTTACAAATACTACACCTAATAAATATACGATTTACTACTTATTATTTATCTATATCTTATAGAATATAATGTAGTTATAAAATAGAAATACACAATCTTCACAACCCTATATAACTTTATGCCGCCGGACTTAAAAAGCTTCTCACATAATATCAACGAGACGGCAATACGAAATCCTATAACAGCCTGTCTGGCTTGCCATTCAAAATATTCACCTTAACTGAACTTTTGTATGACTTTATCGATCACTAGGCATTTTATAAACATCTAAATATTTAAACTAGTTATAGTAAACAATAAAATAATTCGATGGCAAAGTGGTTGTGTAAAAGACAGCCGTACACGAGATCGCGAGTTTGAATCCCATACAAAGATAATTCTGTACCTATAGGATTACCAAATTATTGTCTCTAAATACTTTGTGTTTGTTAAATTGACGCTTGTATGGTCCCCGCGACACAGGGCATGATCCTAGAGATGCAGGCAACCAAACCAAAAATATTAATAATCGTATGTATTACGAAACACCATACCAAAGACATAATAACTTTTGTCTTAAACACAAAGCATACTATTTATCACGGGTTCGATGCCGTGTCGTGGAATGTCCTGCCTTGATTTATATTCTGTCGATAAAAAGAAAACCAAAAACTGTTACTGCCAGTAGAGACAAAGGATGTTAAAACAGAATGATCGATGTTATGGCGATGTTTACTTGTATAATAGCTTATGACCTAGACTTGATCGTTTATAAGATGAATAGCTGCTATCAGACTGAACTAAAATCTAATAAAAAAAAAATGTGATACTTTCACGCGCTAAGCTTAAAAGCGCTTATTAAACACTAAGTAATGCATTTCATATTTCAACAATGAACATTATTCTAATCTGACCTGTTCACGACAGATTAAGAGCATTAAACATTCCATCTCGTTCCTGAAGTGTCATGGGAGGCCGGCGAACGGGGATGCAGCCCTAGAAAAGGAAGTCTAGAAACAAAAATTTGAATTGTTGCCATGTTTTTAATATTGTACGTTATATATATAAATGCAGAACTTCATAGGGGTAATTTTGTTCTGGTAAGAGAATGATAACTGACCCACACACTATGAAAATGCATTACTTTCCTTCTGTCCTTAGAGGAGGCCCTGCATTAAATCATTAATAGGCTGTTACGATTCTCCTCTTTTACTTCGACAGACAGACATAATACTTTGTAAATACTGGACACATGCTACAACATAAATATAAAGTACTTAAACCGGCAACTAACTAAGTATCGAACAATGAAACACTGCTAAGGTTTTTCCTTTCATTCTAAAGTAACGATGCCATAGTCACACAAAGGCTTTAAATGATACCCCTCTTTATGTGACAGGGGTCGTACATGAAATGAAACTACTTATGTCCCCCGTATATGTTCACTATGCTTCTGCCTTGCGTATAACTAATCCAGGGTCAGAGTAATAGCTTGTTACCTATATTAAAAATATATAAATTAAGTCTCTTGCTGTTTTTGTACTAAGTTAATTAGATCTTAATATCTTTGTTAGGTCTGAAATGTTATTCTAATTCATCATGATATAATCACTGAATCGCTCATAGTCGCCCACGCAGGACACCGCGTAGGCAACAGCAGTCCACTTCTTCTCTAGATTATTGAACCCAATGATATTAGGTATATCTAAGCCTCTCTGTTAAGCCAACTTTAAATAAATATACTAAAATAAAAATAAAATAAAATTTATTTAATAAAATTTAACCTACTGTACAATTACGGCTCACTTACCTATGGCTAATGTTATACATTGATAAATAAAAATAAAAAATCTTATATTATAACAATTAATATATTTTTAAGCTATTATATTGGTATTATGGTATTTGTTTAATTATAATTCCTGAACTAGGTTAGAAACCTGTGCTTCAGGGTTTAGATAGGGCTTTGAAGTAAAATACTTATCTTATAATAGTAAGAGCTAATCTAATAACAACAGCGGTATTATCCATTTATTTTGTATTAAAATGACAAATGTCACATAAACATACAGTATGAGGACATTGATAATATGATTGGTTTTTAAAGAAAGACAGACAACAATGAGGAAGCGAGAAAGTGAGATTATAATTTATTGATGATTTTGAAATTGTATATTATGCCGTTAACAATAAGTGCTATATTTTGTTGCACTGCAATGACTTTTTATCGAAGTGCAATGTTTCCGTCACCGGTGTCACTTAGTAAGACATGATGAAACATACAATGTCAAATAGAAGTAAGTAGGGATTCAATCTTTTATAATTTCAACCTTATGCCGAATGCCATAAGATACATTTTAATGTGATAATTTTCAAAACTTATGCTAAAATTATTCAGCTATTATCGGTAATCGGATGTACTTTTCTTACTCATTGATTTGCTGTCTTTCTTTAAAAGCCAATCACATTATCAATGTCCCCATACTGTACTCATAAAGATGAGTCAGAAAACTTAGCCTGAAAGCACTAAGTTAGTGATTTTGTTTCTAATTTTACTAATCTGGCAATGATTTTACTTACGCTTATTTTGTACTAATTGCTTAGTCGACATTTATAAATATTAACTTTTTGTATCTTAAGACTGTGATCACAATGTCAGGTGTTAATGTAGTTTTAAGAGGTACTTGCCTACGAAATGAAATACTATGCAACTAACATGATATTTTGTTACTTCATTACAAACTAAGCTATGTATTACACTCCAAACTGTACTGTTACTCCTAAGCTAACAACAATTAAAACTTTAAAACAACATCTAGTATTAGTATCAAAACATACAAACTAACAATAACTGAGCTAATAACTCAAAGTATTTATAACAAACATCTACACAATGCTAACACGAACCTACATAAGCCCACACGTGTACACGACCCCTAGCTGCATTGGTAAGATCACTCACCAGAGGATCCCTTTGTATTGATGAAGCCTTCAACCTCATTTCTCTGAACTATTTACATATATTATGTTGAATAAACTTCAGATTGAAATTACATCTAAGAATAGACAAGCTATTTCTGATATACTAATGTAGGCAGAAGTCAGGCTGTGTTTTAATTAAAGCGAAGATTTTTAATTTCAACTATCTGCTAGTTTTGGTAAAAAAACTAAACTTAAACTACAATTTTTCATCACCTACTGATTTTACCCAAGACAGATTGGTATATATAATCCTTCTCTTCTAGCTTTATGTGCAAGCTATTTTCACATAATTTTATACGTATCACATTATCACAAATATTGCCTAATCCGACTGTCGGATTGACAGTGAGGCTATTTTTAATAAGAAATTATTTATTTCTTTGAGAAAAATAGAAGTATCGGAAAACGCTGACCTGACTTTTTGGCTAAATTACTAGAAAATATTGTATTCCGGAACTTATGGGTTATTAAAGTTAGTACTTATACTTAGATTATTATTTAACTCAGTAGCTTTAAATGATATTTCATATTTTATCCGTTTTTCTCACGTTTTGAGTAAATCATTTTATTTATCTAACTTAGATCAAGATATTATTAGGTTATTTGGATTATTAGGCAAGTCAGTTATTGCGAAAATTCTCTAAAAGAAAACAGCATAATAAAATAGCAGAATTTTGTAGCCAGGTCATATAATAGCATTAGCAAATATTCAGTAACACTAAGTACATAACACGAGCGTGAAAAGATAGTGTAGTAAATAAAAGATTAGATTAGCAGGCGGCACTCGACGGTTTAACATAAAACTAGGTTAATCATGAACTTTCCTCAGTGGCCATACTTGTAACACGGCTTATAACGAAAGGCTCGATTATGTTCATGAAGTTAATATCAAGAGAATGAAACCTTTCTCTACTATGTTTTGTAGAAATCGCTTTTTATATTGTACTAGTGGCCCATCCCGGCTTCGCACGGGCATTAAATGAATTGAATTTTCTTTGCTATAAACCTCACGGAGCCCAAGACCTTTCCAACGAATGCAAAACCGTGGAAATCGGTTAGTGCGTTCTGGAGTTATAGCGTCAGGAAGGAAAACCCGACTTAATATAGTAGATTGAAGTATATAAGTTTTATCTACGCATAATTTTTACAATCATTTCACTGGTAAACACGACAACAATGTTCATTTACTGCTAGTTTTATGTATTATCTTTAATTAGTTTAAGTTTATTTATTTGTCTTAGTGTTTTTTTCTGACATACATCACAACATACATAATAGAAATCGGCCAAGACTTCAGACATGAAATCAACCGATAGATTTAAGATTGTACTTAATTACTGATCACAAAAGTTGTTTATTACTTATTCAAACCTGCGACCTCGCGCACGTCATTCTCTTACACAACCGCTTTGCAACCGAGGTACTTAAATTACATTTAAAGTACAGGTCAATAATAAAAAAATTACATCTAATTTACGACACCGCTGCGACATAGTTATTACTCTAAGTTCTCCGCCTTGTCCATACTACTCAACAAAATGTAAGAAGTGCCTACTTCTTACTAGTGATGCCTATCAGTTGTCTAATAAACACAGAGTGTTGAAGCAACTGTTTCCCTGAAGCATTGTTACAGTTTATGTGCGAGTGTGAGTAGTTCATCACATATAGGTTCGCACGTTTACGAGCGGCTCTCGTTAACCCACGCCCAAATAAGTTTTCACACATTTACGTTATGTGTTGCTAAAACATAGTCATTTGTACGAAATTTACTAAGTTCTGTAAACGTTGTATTTTACTGTAACTTCGTGAATAAAGATTAGTTACTTCAAATACGTTTAAATTTTTGCATCGCAATATTCAGCTCTTACAACCTTCATTTCCAATAAGTTCAAAAAATATCACGCTATGAAAAATAAGAATCTTCAAAGGCGAGTAGACAGCAGTAACTATAAAAATATATTAGTGACATCATAAACTATTCAGTATACAGAAACTAAAACCTATAGATTGTCAATTCTCTTTGTCAACATTGTGATGCTGTATTATAATCCGCACTACACTACTTTTCTTAAAAAATCTTTTCTCAGAAAGTAAAACTTGACACAATACCACAGAAATAATGAATACAATACTCTCTACCTAATATGCAAAAATCTAATATAATTTATAACTGTTGTGTGTGTTTGTTGCGTTCTGTGGCGTGTATTGGGAGAGGCCAATGTCCAGCAGGGGACTGCAATAGGCTAGTTGATTGATTGATAATGTATAACTTGGCAAACTAATGCCATGACACTCATAATGATATACTTTAAATGGTCTCCAACGATAAAAAAACGATATTCGGCAAGCTCTTGTTACCAATTCCAAATTAAACTTTTACAATTTAATCAGCATGTCAATTCTCGTTCCTAAAATTCGGTTAAGTTAACTTTTAGTTGTCAAATTGTCACACTCTAAATAAAACTTTAACACGACCACAAAAGGTTACAATTGCAATAGCAAAAACATGTCAACTAAAAGTTAACTTAACCGAATTTTAGGAACGAGAATTGACATGCTGTTGAATACAATATGCTTTTAAGTGTATTTACAAATTTTCACACATCGAAGTGTAATTTTGATGTAATTACATATCTCTGAGCTATATAATTTTATTGGAAAGCCCTTCATGTTTTAATTACTGAATAAAATTAAATGTGGAAAGAGTATGATTATAATAATTTAATGCTTGTTTTACTTTGACAATGTTAGGCTTACGAGTTAATTTTATGGCTGTTTTAAGCTTCTTATAAGACTTTATAATATTGAAGAGACTTTTATTATCCAATCCTAGATTATAGACTCCCTCGGATAAGGATTCCTGGAACCATGATCCTTAGTAATGAGGGACCTACAAAAGAGAGTAGTTTATAGACTACTGCTTACGAAGGTACATTTTAATTACGTGATTTGATAGTTCAATAATCTTAAAACATATTTTTCGATGTTTGTTCATATCTGCAATACAAAAAAATATTTACTACGTTCAAACACAATTTAAGAAATGATAAATAAATTTGCAAAATTTTCCAACATTGATAAAATCTATACGACCGGGTGACCTTTGCTGACCTAAAAATATAGGTAGGTACAAACAGAATTGACCCATTTTTGTACTGTTTTCATTGCACTTATTTCTTTTAGACGTAGTGAATCGAGCATTAATAATTGACAATTAAATATTATGTATAAGTTCATACAAATTTGGTTTTCTTGTTTTGAATTGAACGGTTTACTAAATATAGGACATCTCTTGTATTTGAGCAATCATTAAAATAAAGTAGATTTCCACGTGACTAAGCTATTTTACTATAAAAATGGTTAATTTGAAATTCGCTGTTGAATGGTTTTCTATTAAGAAAAAAATCTGCGATTTGTCAGGAAACAGCCAAAGCTTTACTATCGTAACAGGTCATTAGTTCACGTAAGTATAGTTTATATGTTTATCATACATATTTTCCTTTTTTACAGTGGACACTATATTCTCCCCCAGTCACCACACTTCTAACCAAAGCTTTCAGCTGCCACATTTCTATAACTCCTATAATTTTATATATTTTGTAAGCAAATTGAAAATCGAAGTTGGGCAATGTAAATGAACAGTTATGGATGTTACTTTTATTAAGTAATAGCATAAAGTATAATGAATACTAATAGAACTTTATGAAAATGACGTAATTAAACGCACATCCTGTTAACCACAACAGTTATTACAACACCAAAATATTTCAATATAATATAAATTGTGAATTGAATAATTTCCGTCCTGTTCGCACTCGTACTTAACCCTAAACTCGACAATAACCGGACCATTTGTCATGTGTCAGACGGGGCGCCTGACCGCTAATGGATCTCTGGCGAAATACATCAAGAACTGCTACATAGACGAATTTTGATGCCACTGTTATTAATTGTGAAGCTCTTTTTGGTTGAAAACTGTGGGGAAATATTTTAGAAGGGGTTTAGTTGTTGATTGCTTCTGATGAGCTTTGTAATTGAAGCACGATTCTTGTTTAACAGACAAATGGACAACAAGATGTACTCAAAACAGTTCTCTTAATAGTCTCATATTTTAAAAACACCGTAATGGAGAAGTTATACAACACGACATTATTAAATGCAAAACGTTGTAAGTAGTAATACAAGGTTTAACTTAAAATATAGCTTCTACAACAGGAATAAATAAATAAATATAATTAAAATATTTTTGCATGATGGACCAGGATGAGAATAGCGAAGTACTTCGTTCTTCCTTCTACCTGATTGTCTTAGGACTACAATAATGCTTAACATCAGGTGTGTTGAGTATGAACTAATAAATATTTGTCACAATCATGAAATATACGATCCTTTGTTACTCTAGACGTAGGAAGTCTGCACCAAGCGTTATAAAAATATTATTTCTTACCAAATATATACATACATCAAGTATGCATATGAATACTACAGTGCTGTATGTGATAAAGTTGAGGTCACATGTTCGAATGCTACCACGAACTGTACTTATATCGAACTCAAGAACTCGTTACTTTCAAACTTTTAAGTACCTGCGCCCGTGACTATGGTATTGTCATTTCACGTTTATAATAAGCAAGGTATAAGAGGTAGCGATGAACGATCTTTTCAAACTGGCGAACAATAAATACTACATTTTTTTTTTTTTTAACGACTTCTGTGGCGTAGTGGTCATATAACATGACTGCTACGCCGACGTCTCGGTTTCGTTTCCCGCTCTATGTAAAATCTTTGTGTGCATGAACATGATTGTTTGCATTGGCCTGGGTGTTTTCCATGTTTAATATGTATGTATTTACAAAAAAAAAGTATTTCAGTATGTTTATCCGTTGTCTAGTACAACCTCTACAGTACAACCTCTGCTTAGTTTGGGACTAGATAGCGTTGTGTGAAAGTGTGAGGAAATTTTTTTTATTCAATAATTAATAAGATTGTTCAACTTTACTTTATAGAAATCATTGATTTACAAAAAACCAAAGATACACACTCCACTTCCCAAAACCGTCCGCAACAAATAGGCGCATTGTGCACTTTTTTTAAATTAGTATCGCGTTGTTCTACCGGCAAACGTCAATCATTAAATTTTATTGCTTTATGTGCATTACTTTTAAAATACAACTTTATGTCATGCATGTAAGATTGAATTTGAAAAAAAAATATGTTTACGATATTACTATACGTATTTATTGCATATGTTTAATTTGGTGACACTTTTGGCTGTTAGTTTTGTTTGAAAATGTGCATCTTGGGTTTTTTATAAATCAATGATAGAAATACTATAATTATGTAAAACTATTACAGATATCAAATTCCTTTCATATCTTATAAGATTTAAGTGTTACAATTTTACCTATCTACAATATCTACATACTTTATGTGGACTTTTTAATTGATTGTTAGTATTTGATTAATAGAAGTAAGTAGTTGCATGATAATAATATTACTGTAGATAACAAAACTTCCTTAAAAGTTTAATGCAATGCCACATGATTATGTAACACGGTGTATGTAACTAGTAGAGGGGTACAAACAACAGTAGGGAAAATTTTACATGCCTGAACTTGTTGAATATTGTAATGGTGGTCACTTCGAACACCTACTATGATAAATTAAAGTATGTGAAAACAATGCATTTAATTCATTTAAGACAAAATGTTTCATAGAGATATTTACTGCTTAAGACCTACAGAATCAATATTTAAATAGAAAAATTATAAGTTTATTTTTGCAAAATAACCGGGTTCGATTCCCCAGCTGGGTACAGTATCTTTTTCAAATGTATGAATGCAGTTTTTCTTTTTATCAAAATCGTTGACATGGTTCCTAAGAACAAATCTTCGTATGACTTATAGTTTAAGACTTTCCCATACTGACCCTTTTGAATGAGCCACCCTGTATAGCCTATGACACTCCCCGATAAAATGGACTATTCAACACAGAATGAATTTTTAAAATCGGTTCCGTAGATTCAGAGATTACTCCCTACAACGTCACAAACATACAAACACACGAACTTTACCTCTTTATAATATTAGTATAGATATAGATTAACCCATTTAGACCTACCGTATCACATACGATACGGTAGAATTAAAAAAATCTTGCAGACTACCTACTACTAGGTTTCAATTTTTACAACACGTTTTATTATCTTTACTTAGTGCTCAACATTATAAAAACTTTCTTTTTGCTAAAAAAAATGTAAAAGGCTGTTTTTTGAGTTGATGAAAATTGAGATTTGGAGATGGTTTCACCGTAATGACATCAAAGAGGTAATATAACATTTTTTTTTCAACATAGGTAATCTTTTATGTCACTAAATCACATGCTAGAATTGTGGCTACATAATAGGCATATATATTAGAACCATTACGTTACAGAAGTGGTACTTTTCAGGTTTGAAATCTGGTGTATCCTATACGATACAGTAGGCCTATGAGTATTCAAATTTTACGGAATTATAAGTGATTTTTCTAACTGTGTTTACTTTTCTGTTTCTGGTCTTTGACGTTAGAAGACATAATTACGATGTTAGAGGATGTAGACACAGAATGACCTGACTTGGGAACCGATTTTTTTTTTTATCACCACCTAATTATCTGGTGGTAATATAAGAATCTTTGTCGGCGAGTTCAGCATTGGCTACTGAACTTACTGATGAAGAAGGCAAGGATATTGTACTAAAGAAATGAAATGGAAACGAGCCACCTCTGTGTTCCAGGAAAGATCTCCTTTGGAACTAATTCATAGGACTACACGGTATGCACAGCAGCTAAAACAGAAGATAATGATATGCCAGTCACATCTGAAACCCCAATATAATCAAAACATGCGAGGAGTTGATCGTTCTGATCAGAATACATCGACGTACCGAACAAGCATCCGCGGAATGAATAATTGTCATAATAGTATGGCCCATATTGCTACAGTGCATTGATAAGGCTGTACATAAAGCTTGGTTTTACTCTGGAAGGATAACGGCGGATCATAAGACCTCCTAACTTAGGCGTCGGATTACCATCGTTGTTATTGAAGAGAATAGAACTCGACAGAGACATGGACCAAGCAAACTATCAGAATCTTTAGTACAGCAAGATGTAAGATACGATGGCAAAGACTATTTTGTTCTCGAGCAGAAGGCTTAAACAAGGTGTGCACTTTGCCATACATTTTGACCTTCCAGATGCATAAAATACATGTGAAGTATCCTTGACATACCATTCCAAGTAATAATTTTACCTTTAGTTACCTTTATTTTATCTTACTTACGTCTTTTTTTGTTGTTTTGTAATGAGTAATAACAATATGTATATGTAAAATGAATAAACGATGATTAATGAAATT
Source organism: Schrankia costaestrigalis (assembly GCA_905475405.1). Lineage (NCBI taxonomy): Eukaryota > Metazoa > Arthropoda > Insecta > Lepidoptera > Erebidae > Schrankia > Schrankia costaestrigalis. The sequence goes on along the minus strand of FR997827.1, from coordinate 23,090,499 downwards.
CTTGTATTTTTTGTATAGGCATAAGCCTACTGTATCACATACGATACGGGTGGTTTTCAGAAACCCTTACAGCAAAGATTTTTTTTAATCACTGTTATACCTTGTTTGGGACTATTTAACCATAACTATAACAAAAAATTACTGAAATTAAGAAAAAAATAGTTTCAGGTCTAAATGGGTTAATAAATTATATATTGTGTGGGTTGGGTTGCGAACCGGAAACCATGCTTACAGCAGCTGCATATACGACCTTCGCGCCTCCAAAGCGATTAATGGTTTCAAATGTTTTTAATGCAGTAATATTTCTCTCCTTACAAATACTACACCTAATAAATATACGATTTACTACTTATTATTTATCTATATCTTATAGAATATAATGTAGTTATAAAATAGAAATACACAATCTTCACAACCCTATATAACTTTATGCCGCCGGACTTAAAAAGCTTCTCACATAATATCAACGAGACGGCAATACGAAATCCTATAACAGCCTGTCTGGCTTGCCATTCAAAATATTCACCTTAACTGAACTTTTGTATGACTTTATCGATCACTAGGCATTTTATAAACATCTAAATATTTAAACTAGTTATAGTAAACAATAAAATAATTCGATGGCAAAGTGGTTGTGTAAAAGACAGCCGTACACGAGATCGCGAGTTTGAATCCCATACAAAGATAATTCTGTACCTATAGGATTACCAAATTATTGTCTCTAAATACTTTGTGTTTGTTAAATTGACGCTTGTATGGTCCCCGCGACACAGGGCATGATCCTAGAGATGCAGGCAACCAAACCAAAAATATTAATAATCGTATGTATTACGAAACACCATACCAAAGACATAATAACTTTTGTCTTAAACACAAAGCATACTATTTATCACGGGTTCGATGCCGTGTCGTGGAATGTCCTGCCTTGATTTATATTCTGTCGATAAAAAGAAAACCAAAAACTGTTACTGCCAGTAGAGACAAAGGATGTTAAAACAGAATGATCGATGTTATGGCGATGTTTACTTGTATAATAGCTTATGACCTAGACTTGATCGTTTATAAGATGAATAGCTGCTATCAGACTGAACTAAAATCTAATAAAAAAAAAATGTGATACTTTCACGCGCTAAGCTTAAAAGCGCTTATTAAACACTAAGTAATGCATTTCATATTTCAACAATGAACATTATTCTAATCTGACCTGTTCACGACAGATTAAGAGCATTAAACATTCCATCTCGTTCCTGAAGTGTCATGGGAGGCCGGCGAACGGGGATGCAGCCCTAGAAAAGGAAGTCTAGAAACAAAAATTTGAATTGTTGCCATGTTTTTAATATTGTACGTTATATATATAAATGCAGAACTTCATAGGGGTAATTTTGTTCTGGTAAGAGAATGATAACTGACCCACACACTATGAAAATGCATTACTTTCCTTCTGTCCTTAGAGGAGGCCCTGCATTAAATCATTAATAGGCTGTTACGATTCTCCTCTTTTACTTCGACAGACAGACATAATACTTTGTAAATACTGGACACATGCTACAACATAAATATAAAGTACTTAAACCGGCAACTAACTAAGTATCGAACAATGAAACACTGCTAAGGTTTTTCCTTTCATTCTAAAGTAACGATGCCATAGTCACACAAAGGCTTTAAATGATACCCCTCTTTATGTGACAGGGGTCGTACATGAAATGAAACTACTTATGTCCCCCGTATATGTTCACTATGCTTCTGCCTTGCGTATAACTAATCCAGGGTCAGAGTAATAGCTTGTTACCTATATTAAAAATATATAAATTAAGTCTCTTGCTGTTTTTGTACTAAGTTAATTAGATCTTAATATCTTTGTTAGGTCTGAAATGTTATTCTAATTCATCATGATATAATCACTGAATCGCTCATAGTCGCCCACGCAGGACACCGCGTAGGCAACAGCAGTCCACTTCTTCTCTAGATTATTGAACCCAATGATATTAGGTATATCTAAGCCTCTCTGTTAAGCCAACTTTAAATAAATATACTAAAATAAAAATAAAATAAAATTTATTTAATAAAATTTAACCTACTGTACAATTACGGCTCACTTACCTATGGCTAATGTTATACATTGATAAATAAAAATAAAAAATCTTATATTATAACAATTAATATATTTTTAAGCTATTATATTGGTATTATGGTATTTGTTTAATTATAATTCCTGAACTAGGTTAGAAACCTGTGCTTCAGGGTTTAGATAGGGCTTTGAAGTAAAATACTTATCTTATAATAGTAAGAGCTAATCTAATAACAACAGCGGTATTATCCATTTATTTTGTATTAAAATGACAAATGTCACATAAACATACAGTATGAGGACATTGATAATATGATTGGTTTTTAAAGAAAGACAGACAACAATGAGGAAGCGAGAAAGTGAGATTATAATTTATTGATGATTTTGAAATTGTATATTATGCCGTTAACAATAAGTGCTATATTTTGTTGCACTGCAATGACTTTTTATCGAAGTGCAATGTTTCCGTCACCGGTGTCACTTAGTAAGACATGATGAAACATACAATGTCAAATAGAAGTAAGTAGGGATTCAATCTTTTATAATTTCAACCTTATGCCGAATGCCATAAGATACATTTTAATGTGATAATTTTCAAAACTTATGCTAAAATTATTCAGCTATTATCGGTAATCGGATGTACTTTTCTTACTCATTGATTTGCTGTCTTTCTTTAAAAGCCAATCACATTATCAATGTCCCCATACTGTACTCATAAAGATGAGTCAGAAAACTTAGCCTGAAAGCACTAAGTTAGTGATTTTGTTTCTAATTTTACTAATCTGGCAATGATTTTACTTACGCTTATTTTGTACTAATTGCTTAGTCGACATTTATAAATATTAACTTTTTGTATCTTAAGACTGTGATCACAATGTCAGGTGTTAATGTAGTTTTAAGAGGTACTTGCCTACGAAATGAAATACTATGCAACTAACATGATATTTTGTTACTTCATTACAAACTAAGCTATGTATTACACTCCAAACTGTACTGTTACTCCTAAGCTAACAACAATTAAAACTTTAAAACAACATCTAGTATTAGTATCAAAACATACAAACTAACAATAACTGAGCTAATAACTCAAAGTATTTATAACAAACATCTACACAATGCTAACACGAACCTACATAAGCCCACACGTGTACACGACCCCTAGCTGCATTGGTAAGATCACTCACCAGAGGATCCCTTTGTATTGATGAAGCCTTCAACCTCATTTCTCTGAACTATTTACATATATTATGTTGAATAAACTTCAGATTGAAATTACATCTAAGAATAGACAAGCTATTTCTGATATACTAATGTAGGCAGAAGTCAGGCTGTGTTTTAATTAAAGCGAAGATTTTTAATTTCAACTATCTGCTAGTTTTGGTAAAAAAACTAAACTTAAACTACAATTTTTCATCACCTACTGATTTTACCCAAGACAGATTGGTATATATAATCCTTCTCTTCTAGCTTTATGTGCAAGCTATTTTCACATAATTTTATACGTATCACATTATCACAAATATTGCCTAATCCGACTGTCGGATTGACAGTGAGGCTATTTTTAATAAGAAATTATTTATTTCTTTGAGAAAAATAGAAGTATCGGAAAACGCTGACCTGACTTTTTGGCTAAATTACTAGAAAATATTGTATTCCGGAACTTATGGGTTATTAAAGTTAGTACTTATACTTAGATTATTATTTAACTCAGTAGCTTTAAATGATATTTCATATTTTATCCGTTTTTCTCACGTTTTGAGTAAATCATTTTATTTATCTAACTTAGATCAAGATATTATTAGGTTATTTGGATTATTAGGCAAGTCAGTTATTGCGAAAATTCTCTAAAAGAAAACAGCATAATAAAATAGCAGAATTTTGTAGCCAGGTCATATAATAGCATTAGCAAATATTCAGTAACACTAAGTACATAACACGAGCGTGAAAAGATAGTGTAGTAAATAAAAGATTAGATTAGCAGGCGGCACTCGACGGTTTAACATAAAACTAGGTTAATCATGAACTTTCCTCAGTGGCCATACTTGTAACACGGCTTATAACGAAAGGCTCGATTATGTTCATGAAGTTAATATCAAGAGAATGAAACCTTTCTCTACTATGTTTTGTAGAAATCGCTTTTTATATTGTACTAGTGGCCCATCCCGGCTTCGCACGGGCATTAAATGAATTGAATTTTCTTTGCTATAAACCTCACGGAGCCCAAGACCTTTCCAACGAATGCAAAACCGTGGAAATCGGTTAGTGCGTTCTGGAGTTATAGCGTCAGGAAGGAAAACCCGACTTAATATAGTAGATTGAAGTATATAAGTTTTATCTACGCATAATTTTTACAATCATTTCACTGGTAAACACGACAACAATGTTCATTTACTGCTAGTTTTATGTATTATCTTTAATTAGTTTAAGTTTATTTATTTGTCTTAGTGTTTTTTTCTGACATACATCACAACATACATAATAGAAATCGGCCAAGACTTCAGACATGAAATCAACCGATAGATTTAAGATTGTACTTAATTACTGATCACAAAAGTTGTTTATTACTTATTCAAACCTGCGACCTCGCGCACGTCATTCTCTTACACAACCGCTTTGCAACCGAGGTACTTAAATTACATTTAAAGTACAGGTCAATAATAAAAAAATTACATCTAATTTACGACACCGCTGCGACATAGTTATTACTCTAAGTTCTCCGCCTTGTCCATACTACTCAACAAAATGTAAGAAGTGCCTACTTCTTACTAGTGATGCCTATCAGTTGTCTAATAAACACAGAGTGTTGAAGCAACTGTTTCCCTGAAGCATTGTTACAGTTTATGTGCGAGTGTGAGTAGTTCATCACATATAGGTTCGCACGTTTACGAGCGGCTCTCGTTAACCCACGCCCAAATAAGTTTTCACACATTTACGTTATGTGTTGCTAAAACATAGTCATTTGTACGAAATTTACTAAGTTCTGTAAACGTTGTATTTTACTGTAACTTCGTGAATAAAGATTAGTTACTTCAAATACGTTTAAATTTTTGCATCGCAATATTCAGCTCTTACAACCTTCATTTCCAATAAGTTCAAAAAATATCACGCTATGAAAAATAAGAATCTTCAAAGGCGAGTAGACAGCAGTAACTATAAAAATATATTAGTGACATCATAAACTATTCAGTATACAGAAACTAAAACCTATAGATTGTCAATTCTCTTTGTCAACATTGTGATGCTGTATTATAATCCGCACTACACTACTTTTCTTAAAAAATCTTTTCTCAGAAAGTAAAACTTGACACAATACCACAGAAATAATGAATACAATACTCTCTACCTAATATGCAAAAATCTAATATAATTTATAACTGTTGTGTGTGTTTGTTGCGTTCTGTGGCGTGTATTGGGAGAGGCCAATGTCCAGCAGGGGACTGCAATAGGCTAGTTGATTGATTGATAATGTATAACTTGGCAAACTAATGCCATGACACTCATAATGATATACTTTAAATGGTCTCCAACGATAAAAAAACGATATTCGGCAAGCTCTTGTTACCAATTCCAAATTAAACTTTTACAATTTAATCAGCATGTCAATTCTCGTTCCTAAAATTCGGTTAAGTTAACTTTTAGTTGTCAAATTGTCACACTCTAAATAAAACTTTAACACGACCACAAAAGGTTACAATTGCAATAGCAAAAACATGTCAACTAAAAGTTAACTTAACCGAATTTTAGGAACGAGAATTGACATGCTGTTGAATACAATATGCTTTTAAGTGTATTTACAAATTTTCACACATCGAAGTGTAATTTTGATGTAATTACATATCTCTGAGCTATATAATTTTATTGGAAAGCCCTTCATGTTTTAATTACTGAATAAAATTAAATGTGGAAAGAGTATGATTATAATAATTTAATGCTTGTTTTACTTTGACAATGTTAGGCTTACGAGTTAATTTTATGGCTGTTTTAAGCTTCTTATAAGACTTTATAATATTGAAGAGACTTTTATTATCCAATCCTAGATTATAGACTCCCTCGGATAAGGATTCCTGGAACCATGATCCTTAGTAATGAGGGACCTACAAAAGAGAGTAGTTTATAGACTACTGCTTACGAAGGTACATTTTAATTACGTGATTTGATAGTTCAATAATCTTAAAACATATTTTTCGATGTTTGTTCATATCTGCAATACAAAAAAATATTTACTACGTTCAAACACAATTTAAGAAATGATAAATAAATTTGCAAAATTTTCCAACATTGATAAAATCTATACGACCGGGTGACCTTTGCTGACCTAAAAATATAGGTAGGTACAAACAGAATTGACCCATTTTTGTACTGTTTTCATTGCACTTATTTCTTTTAGACGTAGTGAATCGAGCATTAATAATTGACAATTAAATATTATGTATAAGTTCATACAAATTTGGTTTTCTTGTTTTGAATTGAACGGTTTACTAAATATAGGACATCTCTTGTATTTGAGCAATCATTAAAATAAAGTAGATTTCCACGTGACTAAGCTATTTTACTATAAAAATGGTTAATTTGAAATTCGCTGTTGAATGGTTTTCTATTAAGAAAAAAATCTGCGATTTGTCAGGAAACAGCCAAAGCTTTACTATCGTAACAGGTCATTAGTTCACGTAAGTATAGTTTATATGTTTATCATACATATTTTCCTTTTTTACAGTGGACACTATATTCTCCCCCAGTCACCACACTTCTAACCAAAGCTTTCAGCTGCCACATTTCTATAACTCCTATAATTTTATATATTTTGTAAGCAAATTGAAAATCGAAGTTGGGCAATGTAAATGAACAGTTATGGATGTTACTTTTATTAAGTAATAGCATAAAGTATAATGAATACTAATAGAACTTTATGAAAATGACGTAATTAAACGCACATCCTGTTAACCACAACAGTTATTACAACACCAAAATATTTCAATATAATATAAATTGTGAATTGAATAATTTCCGTCCTGTTCGCACTCGTACTTAACCCTAAACTCGACAATAACCGGACCATTTGTCATGTGTCAGACGGGGCGCCTGACCGCTAATGGATCTCTGGCGAAATACATCAAGAACTGCTACATAGACGAATTTTGATGCCACTGTTATTAATTGTGAAGCTCTTTTTGGTTGAAAACTGTGGGGAAATATTTTAGAAGGGGTTTAGTTGTTGATTGCTTCTGATGAGCTTTGTAATTGAAGCACGATTCTTGTTTAACAGACAAATGGACAACAAGATGTACTCAAAACAGTTCTCTTAATAGTCTCATATTTTAAAAACACCGTAATGGAGAAGTTATACAACACGACATTATTAAATGCAAAACGTTGTAAGTAGTAATACAAGGTTTAACTTAAAATATAGCTTCTACAACAGGAATAAATAAATAAATATAATTAAAATATTTTTGCATGATGGACCAGGATGAGAATAGCGAAGTACTTCGTTCTTCCTTCTACCTGATTGTCTTAGGACTACAATAATGCTTAACATCAGGTGTGTTGAGTATGAACTAATAAATATTTGTCACAATCATGAAATATACGATCCTTTGTTACTCTAGACGTAGGAAGTCTGCACCAAGCGTTATAAAAATATTATTTCTTACCAAATATATACATACATCAAGTATGCATATGAATACTACAGTGCTGTATGTGATAAAGTTGAGGTCACATGTTCGAATGCTACCACGAACTGTACTTATATCGAACTCAAGAACTCGTTACTTTCAAACTTTTAAGTACCTGCGCCCGTGACTATGGTATTGTCATTTCACGTTTATAATAAGCAAGGTATAAGAGGTAGCGATGAACGATCTTTTCAAACTGGCGAACAATAAATACTACATTTTTTTTTTTTTTAACGACTTCTGTGGCGTAGTGGTCATATAACATGACTGCTACGCCGACGTCTCGGTTTCGTTTCCCGCTCTATGTAAAATCTTTGTGTGCATGAACATGATTGTTTGCATTGGCCTGGGTGTTTTCCATGTTTAATATGTATGTATTTACAAAAAAAAAGTATTTCAGTATGTTTATCCGTTGTCTAGTACAACCTCTACAGTACAACCTCTGCTTAGTTTGGGACTAGATAGCGTTGTGTGAAAGTGTGAGGAAATTTTTTTTATTCAATAATTAATAAGATTGTTCAACTTTACTTTATAGAAATCATTGATTTACAAAAAACCAAAGATACACACTCCACTTCCCAAAACCGTCCGCAACAAATAGGCGCATTGTGCACTTTTTTTAAATTAGTATCGCGTTGTTCTACCGGCAAACGTCAATCATTAAATTTTATTGCTTTATGTGCATTACTTTTAAAATACAACTTTATGTCATGCATGTAAGATTGAATTTGAAAAAAAAATATGTTTACGATATTACTATACGTATTTATTGCATATGTTTAATTTGGTGACACTTTTGGCTGTTAGTTTTGTTTGAAAATGTGCATCTTGGGTTTTTTATAAATCAATGATAGAAATACTATAATTATGTAAAACTATTACAGATATCAAATTCCTTTCATATCTTATAAGATTTAAGTGTTACAATTTTACCAAACACATTATAACGTATTTGTTGAGATACAGAGCAAATAAATCTAAGAGACTTGGAGTCTGTGCTAGGGCTACCAGATACTAATTCAGATTACAAATTAAAGTACCTAATAGTTTTTTTAAAGGTCAATGCCACATAATTATTCCGTTTAATGTTCGCTGACGCTTATCAATAGTGCCAGACGGAAAGAAGGAAACTGAAAATCGTGTAGCAGAAAACTTATATCGATAAATAGTGTTGCCAGCGGCAAATCTTCTACATGTTTCGTTTATTGTACACTTTGAAAGTTTCCGCCAAGATTTTAGTAAAATATACAAGTTTATGCAAATATAATTTTAGCTATAGCTAGGTAAATACAAAAATTTTCTAGGACTTTGTTGATGTTACCCTAGTAAAACATTTAGATATTTTTATTGCAAAGGTAAAGTAAAAGTAGGTAATTATCGTTATTAATCGTTTAAGAAAGTAGCAGTTAATTTATCCGACAGAGAATTGTTATTTGAAGATCTTCAAAATGGAACGTTCCTTTAATAATGTTAAATTTTTGCAAAGAAAATCAAATTACCCAATCAATTTAGATTCGACTCATAATCATAATAAACGTAATTATAATTCTTTGCTGGGTAGTTTTCTCATGTTTTCATGAGCTACATTCTAAGCTAATATTTATACACTTAAGCTAAATGTTAAATCTTTTGCATGAATGTTTACTTTAAAGAAGTCTCAAGTAAAGTAGTTATTCAAAGCCCTACACATCAAAATGTCCGTTACTAATATCAATACTAAACCTTTGTCATCAGCGTCTACATACGAATAAAAGCTAAAACTGAATTGAACAGACAGCTAAGCTAAAATAGACTAGTGTTACATCACTAATATTACAGTGTATTCTATGCACTAACAAATAAACTTTACTGTGAATTTAATTAACTTACTGTGAGTACAATTTCATAGAATAGATAAGAAGGTGTAGGGTTTTGGCTAGCTAGCCTACCACTGACATCGAACGGGTATCGAACCCGCACGAAAGCACTGAGTTTACTTTATGAAGTATGAAGGTAATTAGGATGAAAGAAGTACGACAGTAAGCGAAGAATGAAGAATATTATTAAGATTTAAAATGATATATAATTATGATTAAGCAAATGAAATATACAAGATAATAATGACTTAGCAAATTTTACAATATAGTATAGCGCGACGCGTACAAGCTCTAAGCAGGTTGAAAGCGGTGTGTGGAGGCCCGTCGTCGACTGCCGTGCGCGGGCGCCGCGTCAAGGACATTTCTCGTCCGCTAGGAACAAATATCATGCGTCGCCGTCGTGCGTAGCGGCACGTGTAAGCCTACGGTCGTTGCTCTCGAACATCGTATGATATACGGGTGTTCGGGTGTGGTCCTACTTTCTTGAGCGGAGCGATTTCTCTTGGTTGGTGGCACTAGTGTAAGTCGCCACATATTCCCCCCTGCTAGCCTGTTGCTACGGGCGATAGAAATTAGGGAACTTTACTCTTCGACCACTCTTCGTTTTTTTTTCATGATCTACCTACGTGGTTGCTGGTGGTAGCGGTTGCAGTTGGGACAGGAGGTGTGGGAAGTGATGCCCCTTCTGTCAAACCCTCGTCGCGTAACATGTAGGCCGGTTTCAGTCTGTCAATAGAGACGTTGACGGGCTTGCCTCTGATATCTAGTGTGAAGTATTTTGAGTATCTGTTCTTGATTTGGTAAGGCCCGACGTAGGGAGGCTCCAGTGATCTTCTAAGGTGGTCTCGACGTAGAAAGGCGTGAGTACAGGTATGAAGATCTTTTGGCACATAGAAGGGTGAGGTGGTGTGCCATGATGTCGGCCTGGGTGTCATTCGAGCCATCTGGATTCGCAGTCGTGTAGCGTATTGGGTGACGTCAGCAGCAGAGGTGTTGTCATCTTTTGGACATAGGAATTGCCCAGGTAAGTGTAGTGGCTCACCGTAGACGAGTTCAGCCGGCGTAGCCTGGATGTCGTCTTTCCAGGAGTTACGAAGGCCAAGGAGAACCAACGGAAGTGCCTCTGTCCATTGCGAGGATGAGTGGCACATGATGGCAGCCTTGAGCTGCCGGTGAAGTCTCTCGACGATACCATTCGCAGCGGGATGGTAAGCAGTGGTGCGGAAGTGGCATGCACCGATGAGTGAAGCGAGGGCCTTGAAAAGGTGGCTCTCGAATTGACGACCACGGTCTGTGGTCACCCTCAATGGACAGCCGAACCTTGCTATCCAGTTGGACACCAGTGCAGCAGCGCAGGTCTCCGCGGTGACATCCTTCAGTAGGTACGCTTCAGGCCACCGAGTGAATCGATCGATGACAGTGAGGCAGTACCTGAAATCATTTGAAGGGGTTAGGGGCCCTATGATGTCGATATGAATGTGGGAAAATCTGGATGAAGGAGTAAGGAAAGGAGATAACGGGGAGTTGGTATGGCGATTGATTTTACTTGTTTGGCATTGTATACATTGCCTAACCCACTCTCTACAATTTTTGCGCATCCCTGGCCACACATAACTTTGTGAGACCAACCGCACTGTAGCAGAAGCTCCTGGATGATGAAGGCTGTGTAGCGAATCAAATACTTGTTTTCTCAACGTTGGAGTGACATATGGACGAGGTAAGTTCATTGACACGTCACAGTAGATCGGTAAATTTCCGCTTAATGGTGATGTTATTTTTTTCAGGTGAAGTGAGGAACCATGACGAAGTAAGTCTTGCAATTCTGGATCTTTATCCTGACATCTTGCAAGATCTTGGAAGTCTATGGCAGCTGATATGACATCTATGCGTGACAGAGCGTCGGCGACAACATTTTTGTTACCAGGTAGGTATCTTATATCGGTTGTAAACTGACCAATAAAGTCGAGGTACCTGAATTGTCTTTGTGAACTTTTATCTCGATTCATCTTGAAGGCGAACGTAAGCGGTTTATGATCTGTGAAGACAGCGAAAGTTCTGGCTTCAACCATGTGACGAAAGTACTTGACTGCTTCATAAATGGCCAGCAATTCTCGATCATACGGACTGTATTTCCGTTGGGCGTTGCTGAGCTTGTGAGAAAAGAAAGCTAGTGGTTGCCAGTTGTCACCTTTTTTTTGTTGCAGGACAGCTCCTATAGCCGTATCGGATGCGTCGGTCACAATTGTTAGTTCAGCCGCTGCATCTGGATGAGCTAAAAGTGTTGCTTTTGACAGGGACGATTTACAATCTTCAAAAGCCTTTAGGATGCCGGGAGTCATCTGTATTGGGTGTGAACCTTTTATCTTTGGACCAGCTAGGACCGCGTTCAGTGGTGCCTGTAGCTGGGCTGCATTCGGAACAAACCTGCGGTAGAAGTTTATGACACCTAAGAATCGTCGTAGCTCCTTAATGGTCTTAGGGATTGTGTACTCTTGGATAGCCTGCACTCTGGATTCTAGCGGCTTTGTTCCTTCGGCGTTTACCTGATAACCAAGAAAAACGACTTGTGGTTGTCCTATTTTGCATTTGGCTGAGTTAATTACCACCCCATATTGTTTCAGGCGGTCGAACAGTAGACGTAGGTGCTGTTTGTGTTTTTCAGGGCTCGCTGAAAAGACTAAAATGTCGTCAACATACCCGTAGCAGAAATCAAGTCCTCGTAGAACTTCATCGATAAATCTTTGGAAGGTCTGAGCCGCGTTTCTTAAGCCAAACGTCATAAAGGGGAATTCGAAAAGTCCAAAAGGTGTTGTAATTGCAGTCTTATGAATGTCGTCAGGGTTTACACGAATCTGGTTGTAAGCTTTGACAAGGTCTATTGTTGAGAAGACTGTACAACCTGCCAGCTGATGAGTGAAATCATGTATGTGACGTATAGGGTACCTGTCAGGTATAGTCTTCGCATTTAATGCCCTATAATCGCCGCATGGTCTCCATCCGTCGTCCTTTTTCTTCACCAGGTGTAGTGGTGCTGACCAAGCACTCTCAGAGGGCCTTGCTACTCCGCTGGCAAGCATTTCTGCGAACTCGTTCTTGGCTACCTGCAGTCGAGCGGGATCAAGGCGCCTAGGCTTGCATGCCACAGGTGGTCCTGACGTTGTCCTGATGTGATGTAATGTACTGTGCTTCCCTGATAGTTGTTTCCCTGGAGGTCGAGTAATTTCGGGATACTCACGTAAGATCTGATGGTAGTCAGAGTCACCAACTACTGCTTTTACAGACGCTACGTCCGTTGAGTTGCAGCGTGCGGCAGGAACTGAGAGTGATGTAGTGCTATCAATCAGACGTTGGTTTCTGCAGTCTACTAAAAGGTTGTAAAAGCTTAAGAAATCCACCCCAATAATAGCCTTTGTCACGTCTGCAATGGTGAAGTTCCAGGTAAAATTCCTCCTTAAACCTAGATTTAATTGTAATTGTAATGGCCCATATGTATGAATCACAGTATTATTAGCAGCTACTAGGTCATACCTTGAACGTAGACAGGGTGTTTTAACTGCAGCCCGGGGAAACACGCACAGGTCCGAGCCCGTGTCAACTAGTAATTGTATTTTTGAGTTCTTATCGGTTATAAATAGTCGGCCCGTGGTTGAAGGTGTTGGGCAGTCGTTAGCCGCTATTTGCGACCGCCCTGTGAGTTTTCCGAGGGAAATTGGCAAGGCTGCTTGCACTTATTAGCCTTTGAACCATAGGTAAAATGGTAAAAACAGTACTGGTGGTCTGGCGGCGGCTGCTGAGCGGCTACGTGGGCGAGATCTTGAGCGATTATTTTGCCAGTTTCTTGATCGTGAGCGTCTGCCATCATTGGACACCTGTGAGGTTAACAAAGCTACCTGTTTAGTCAGTGCAGAGACCTGCTGTACAAGATCTGTGATTAGTGGAGAGGTGGTTACAGCTGTAGATGTGCTCGCCACTTGTGGAATCGCCGGCGCAATCTCGTGCACCTTGTCCGCTAACTCGGCTAGCTTGTCCAATGGAATATCAGCCTGTGAAGCAATCACTGTTTGAATATTTGATGGTAATCTACTAGACCATATAGTGCGTAAAAAATCTACAGGTACCGATGGACCTGCTAGTCCCTGCATGTGGCGTAAAAATTGTGATGGTTTTCTATCACCAAGCTCCTCATGTATTAAAAGTTGTTTAACACGCTTTTCTTGTGAAGCTGACAATGGCCTTATGAGTTCAGATTTCAGTTTTTCATATTTATTACTGTCGGGCGGGTTTGTAATAACATCCTTAACTTCGGCTGCATATTGATGATCTAATTGAGCCACTAAGTAGCAAAACTTTGTGTCGTCAGTAGTTATTTTAGACAGCTTAAATTGGCTTTCTACCTGAGCGAACCATAATCCAGGTTCCTCTGGCCAAAATGGCGGAATTTTAACGCCTACTCTTAAAACACTAGGATGTACAAACCCTCCTTTACTTTCTACATTTTCATCTGACTCAGACATTATAACAAAATAAAATCGCTCACCCTGAGACCACGCCCTTTGTTACCAATACCAAGCCTGTTCTTGATGTGTGCAGGTTATAAAGCGAGTCCTTCCTTCTTCACTGCTTGATTCTGCTTCGTTCTCTGTCCACCGGAATCAGCACGAACCTTCTGGTCTTCTGGTTCTCTTCTTAGACGAGTAATACAATGACCGAAACTGGATTGTTCGTGACTGATTAACGTGATCGTGGTAAATCGGGGTCACCAATGTAGGGTTTTGGCTAGCTAGCCTACCACTGACATCGAACGGGTATCGAACCCGCACGAAAGCACTGAGTTTACTTTATGAAGTATGAAGGTAATTAGGATGAAAGAAGTACGACAGTAAGCGAAGAATGAAGAATATTATTAAGATTTAAAATGATATATAATTATGATTAAGCAAATGAAATATACAAGATAATAATGACTTAGCAAATTTTACAATATAGTATAGCGCGACGCGTACAAGCTCTAAGCAGGTTGAAAGCGGTGTGTGGAGGCCCGTCGTCGACTGCCGTGCGCGGGCGCCGCGTCAAGGACATTTCTCGTCCGCTAGGAACAAATATCATGCGTCGCCGTCGTGCGTAGCGGCACGTGTAAGCCTACGGTCGTTGCTCTCGAACATCGTATGATATACGGGTGTTCGGGTGTGGTCCTACTTTCTTGAGCGGAGCGATTTCTCTTGGTTGGTGGCACTAGTGTAAGTCGCCACAAAGGCTTATGATGTTTCATATTTCTGTCAACTGACTGCCTTGTTGATGAAGCTTTTATGGTTACTTCAAAGTTTTAAATTATTGTCTTTTAAGAAATAATACCAAAATCTATATTGTATTCAATATAATTAGACTAGCTATTGCCCGCGGCTTAGCTCGCGTTAAATTCGGGGTAGCACTGTTACCTTTTCCTGGATACAGAAAAGAAAAAAAAAGTAGCGATAGTACTCTCCATCCCTTTAACTATCTCCACTTAAAAAATCACGTCAATTCGTCGCTCCGTTTTGCCGTGAAAGAAAGACAAACAGACACACTTTCCCATTTATAATATTAGTAAGGATGTAAAATAGCTATTTAAAATTTTGAATACCGTTTTCCAAGTAAGCTATTTGCGTCACAGACAATGTAAGGGAATTATAACTGAAGAACTAAAAACAGTTGAAAGTTTTTACAATAACTTGAGATATTGGCTGGGTACAATACTAATATTAAAAGTGTGGTGCAATAACATTGTATTATTTTAATTTTACCGAGTCTGTGACAGTGCCGAGCGTAAAATTTATGAAATTTAAACTTAGCGACATTTGGAAAACTGGAAAAGATGCCATTTCTTATGAGACTTCGAGGATGGGTTTCAACATGTTATTTATAGCTGTATCTAGTACCAAAAAATGTGTTACTTGTACATGTCGTAATAGATACATAATGTTAGCCTAGTTTATCAATCTGACCATTAAGTTCATAGAGTAAGGTAAAACATTTTTCATAACGATTTATAGAGCCTCGTTCATGGAAATAAGGATTATGTAGATGATTTATGAAGTTCTTATGCTAAGCTGACAAAGTACGACATAGCACTAGCTAAAATTTTATTTATGAGTAGAGGCTTTTTTTTTCATTTGTAGCCTTTTTTCTAGAAAAACATAGAGATTTTGTTAAAGCAAAACTGATTCGAGGATTATTATATTCTTACGAAGTAATTTTTACAACTTTTTATTGACGTACTGCAAAATGACGCGTCTTCCAATAATTAAAGGCTGATTGTATTATCGTTTTATTTTTATATTTTGGTTACTAGCTAAAATATTTCAGAAAAATCATTTAAAAATATTTAGCTAAGTAAACATTAACAGACAAAAATCACAACTTTTATACATACGAAACTGTACTGATTGTGCCTGAGGCAGTGAGCCTTTATCTAGCTTAAGCAAAAAAAGGATTTAATATCTATAACATGACATAACAGTTATTTTGGAAAGCTGATAATAGAACTATTGTTGTACTAATCTGTAAGTTGTATAACTAATACAACAACCGACTAGTCGGACTAATATTATTTTTATTTTTCTTCTCCTTACCGATTACTTATAAATAGCATATCTGCATTACCGTGTTTTGCACACTCTTAGAATATGATGGTTGGTTACAGTATACCTATACCTGTTAGAATCTGTCACCACATAGAAGTATTAGTATATCTTGATATAGATAGACAAGCTCGGTAGCGCAAGCGGCTGCCGTGCACGAGGTTGTGGGTTCGATCCACACGTAAAACAATTTGTGAGATCCACAAATTATTGCCCTGAGTCTGCGTGTTCTTTTTGTCTGTTAAATTGATGTTTGTAAAAAGTCCCCGCGACACAGGGCATGATCCCGAGTGCGGGAGTTGTATTTAAAAAAAAAGACAACAGACTAAAGAAAACGAATCGTGTAGCATACGTAAGTATCTTCTTACAATTCAATGTAATATTAATACACGTTGTGTGTCACACTAAGGAAGGATTTACGAATCAACAATTCAATTGTTACTCTCACCGAGGTAACAAAAAGTATTCTCGAAAGGGGAAAAATCTTGCTTTATTTTCTAAGAGTATCTGAGAGCTCAGAGGCGCCACCTAGAGGCGGAATGAATAAATCGTGCGCTTGAGGCGGTATCCGCCGCCGACGTCGTCACAGTTACCGCTTCCTGTATTCCTCCAGTAATGAATTGCTGTACTTTCAACGCTTAAAGGAAATTTTCTTAAGATTTTTTTTTGTAGTTATGTATAAGTTAAGTTTCACTAACTAGGATCGCGTAATTAGTACCTGCTTAAGTCTTCAGAATTTAACTTAAGATGATTTTATTAGCGTGAAAATGTATTAATAATAAGCCAATCATTAATTATAATAAGGGGGCATTATGTGTTATAACACTCTATTACTCTGTGGCGATGAACTAGAAAACAAAATGTCACCACCCCATTTTCATACTGCGTAAATCATAAAAGTCGTCGAATAAAATGCTTGTTCCTAAAATTGAAAGAAAAAAAAAACAGAGATAAAGAAAAGGGATTTTTTATTCAAAAAAAATGTTGTTATAATACTTTTAATCATATTCAAAATATTTCTTTGACAAACAGGTAACGCTGTGATTTGTGTTTTTAATTGCTATGCTGAGGTCGGGGTTCCAATCCCCACACAAGTTAAGCATTTTTGCATGACAATGGCTATTTCTTATTTTAGTCTGGGTGATTCAACTTAATATGTACAGTCAGCCCCAAAAGTCGTTGAACACATTTTAAATTCCAAAACTGCTGAACACTAAAAGTGGCATAAGTCAGTGTTGCAACAAGAGTACAAAATAAGCTAAACGTACAAAACGACCATAACACGCTGCACACGGGTATTCCAAAAGTAGCTGCACACGGGTATTTCAAAAGTAGTTTTTTTATTTTTTATTTATTTTATTTTATCTCAAAAAAAAACAAGTAACTTAAATTCACCGTCACTGTTCACAGGTATTTTAATAAAGTTAAAATATTAATTTTAATTTTTAATTGAAAATTAAATAGTATTTTTATTTAATTTTTAATTTAATGAAGAATGATCATTATGACCTTAAATTGTATGAGAAACATTTTCCGAGATTCGATGATATGAGTTGAAATGTTATGTAAGAAGAAGTGCTCCCTGTTGTGCGTCATTTAACTTAATAGTTTTATGACATGCAACTAAAATTAACTCTAGAGGTGATAAAGCCATTTAATTAATTTATTAATTAAATTATTTAATTTAATTGTCGAATATACATTTTTTTCGTAAACGAAGTCGCGGGTTACAGCTTGTATTGAATAATAATAGTAGAAAACAAAATAAGAAAAAATAAAAAAACACAAAAAGTACCTAATCCGTTCCTCAGGATCGAACCAGAGCTGTTTTCTTTTCACCCAAGCTCTATACAAGCAAAGCTATCGTGTTGACAACTGTTTTGATGAAATTGTTAATGTAGTATTCCGCTTTGAAATTGGCTTGACTTTTGTCTACTGTCAAAATCACTCACTACAACTACACTGAAACTCGACCGCAGATGAGCGACGTTGCCGTTCAGTCATGCGCGGCTCCCGTATACTGCACGAGTTGGCAACATCGATACTTCTGAAATACCCGTGTGCTGATACTTTTTGAAATACCCATGTGCAGCTACTTTTGGAATAACCGTGTGCAGCGTGTTATGGTCGTTTTTTACGTTTAGCTTATTTTGTACTCTTGTTGCGACACTGACTTATGCCACTTTTAGTGTTCAGCAGTTTTGGAATTTAAAATGTGTTCAGCGACTTTTGGGGCTGACTGTACCTACATAATTTAATCATGTTCCAACTTTTGCTTAGTTTGGGATGAGATGGCGTTGTCGTAATAAGTGACAGTACTAGACAATACAAAACCATACCTATTTATATAAAAACATACATGTTATAGTCAGAATCACGCAGACCAATGTTGTTTTACTCATGTTTATGCCCACAACCAATTGCAATGAGTACAAATCCATATAAGTTTAGTACTAGAAGTAAGTAAATGCGCTATAAATCTCGAAACCAAAGAGACAAGGTATAAAGCTTATTGAAGCGTCACCGGCTCTCGTAGTGTAAACAAATCGCAGTCGTGCATTCAACACGAGCCAAGCACTACTCTATCAAACGAGGCTTTAAAGGAAATAGCTTACTGGACGTGTTTTAAAAGTAAATCAATGCTGAAGTTAGGTGTCGTAGCCAAATAGTCTATATAGTAACTGAAAGATGAAAGGGGTAAGCCTGAAGAAGGAAACCTTAAGACCTTGCCAGACTACACTACTATGACACTACTGGATAAGGACTGTCACTGTATGTGTATGCGAAAGAAAGAAAGAAAATACTTTATTATGTATGAACTTGAAAGTCATTTTTCAACTGCTGTTATTTTTATTTTTTTTCGAAAATTCTTAATATCCGCACTCACGGTATTGTTCAGTTTAATTGGACGATTACTGTTATTCAAATTAAGCACCTAAAACTGGTTCTAGTTATTTGCATTTACATTCCAATAAATAGGAATTACAATTTTCATATGAATTTACATCATTAAGAGCGCGGTATTACCAATGATTACTCGTTGGATGTACAATAATGATCATATCGATTGATGTAAATTTGTCCACGTGCAATTTGAAAGGTACTTAGTATGAATAGATGATAATCTTTCATTTGGATTTGTATCCGTTTCCATGGTTCTCATACTTTCCCACAAACCCATTAACGAATCCTCTCAGTTCCGATGCTAACCATATTGAACGTGGAATTTGGAGATTTAAACCGCAGCCTGACGCACCCTCCCCTTGGGCAACGAACGAATTTTGCACGATCATATAAATAATATTGGGTATATTTTTGTAGTCCATGTTGTAAATGAAAAGCGTTTAAAATTTCGCTTGAATGTTTTATAATGGCCTTCGCTTAAGAAAACCTTTACCTACTCTTTTTAGAATTATTATTCTTAAAGACAGAGTTCTAGGCTTATGAATAATTTAATATAAGTAATTTATGTTATTTTTTTATTGTCTACCATTTATACAAATTATTTCACGCAAATACTAAAAGACTTCACTTGTTTAATCTCAATAATAACATATTAAGTTCCTATCCAGTTAAAAGTTATTACATAAATAAACAATGTTCTATGGTAAAAACATTAAATCGCTAATCGCGTGTAGCTTGCACCTCTAGTAGAATATCCTGGGGCGCGCCAAGGCTGTATCCATCACGCGTTGAGTGGTGCCCCGAGGGAGTCGATCAACGACTCGCAGACTCCCAACTTTGATTCGATGCCTTAATGCTCAACCCATCTTCTATAAAGCACGTGTCTCGTTTGACAAACTATTGAGTATTGCATCAAATATCACTCGCTTTATTAAGGTAGGTTGATTTCGTTACAACTGATTTGATGGCGACGAATTTATGCAAGGCGCTAAGATATATTTACATAAACGCATTGCCTGCCTCTTCCTTCCGAGAAATGAAATGTATATTTTGCATAAAAGAATGTCTTGAATCTTATTTCATTTTTCTCAAAAAGTAAATCAAACCCACATATTACCCCATTTTGGATTTAACGCTTAGCACTTCTTACGTCAGTAGAAAAGTTAAGTTAGAAAAGTATTTATGTTTATTTATAGGAGTCGTGCTTTTCCATCATAATTTAGAAATAAGCAAGATATTCTTACCACATTTAGATTTTTATTGCATTACCTATCTAATACAAAATAAATATTTAGTAAGATTCTATCAGGTGACATTGTATTTCTTCCTCTGTAACAACGTATTTTAATACAAACATTTCAGGCAGAGTTAAGACCCTGGCGACACTATAAGGATCTTTTATTAAACATGTTCTCGAGCCACAAAACCACATTGTAGTCTGTACATTGTCACAGATTTACTCACGTCACAAACAAAGACTTATCATGTGTACAGTCAACTACAAAACTCGATTAACACAGCCTATACTAGGTAGGTTTGACGAACTCTGTGCGGTAGTTGCTAGAGCAAATGGCTGATACGTAGAGGTCTGCTCGCTGCAAATCTTTGTGTGCATAACCATAAATTCGTCTGGGTGTTTACTATATATTATAAAATATGTTTTTATTTACAACACAAAAATTGTATAATTATGTTCATAAGTTGTACATTATCCATAATACAAGCTCTGCTTAGTTTGGGACTAGATGACGTTCTGTAAAAGTGTGTAGAATATTTTATTACATGGTTACTTTTGGTATTCAGCGATTTATGGAATATTGGGGTACAGTGTTTATTCAACACTACTAATAATAACACTATTTTCACTTCTCGTCACGACACTTACAATGGAAGCTTTTAGTGTTAAGATGTTTTGTAGTAAAGGATGTTCTAATCCACTTTTGTAGCTGAGTGTACAAAGCAGTTGTCTTTTCACACTAAGATTAACTGCAGAGGAACGTAACTAGTAGGTAAAGAGTACATTAGGATAGAGTTCAGTAATAACAATAGTTAGAAATTATACAACGGTTCCTACAAAGAGCTTCATTAATAAAGCTTAGTTCTGTTTATATAATAAAATGTAAATCTGTGTGTGTATTAGAATTAACGTTTTTGAATAACTATCCTGATTATAATACATAAGATATTTTGTTTACTTGATATTGACTAAATATTATTTGGCGTAGCTTGGGATTTTAGTAAAATTCTATTTTAAAATACAACTGGCTATCGAAGCAAGATTTCGGGTACTAGCAAAGGATCTGAGAAAAGTATTTAGAAATTAGGGTTCGAGTTTTGTCTGAAGGTCCCAAGTTTAATAAATAAATACTTTTAAAAAGTTTTGTGAATTCACTATTTTTGTAAAGGGAATAATATAATATAATTTCATCCATTTTCAGCGAGAAGCGTTAACCCGGCTATTGTAGTTCTCTACTTAAATGTAGGGTGTCCATAATTTAGTGTCGAGGTGGGATTTAAGATGGATTAAGAACTTTTAGGAGCTTCTATAGTTTACAATGACAAAGTTCCAACTACACACATCAAAAAAGTCTAAGCAACATGCATGATATTACAAATTTACCATTTATATTAATTTATTTTACCATTTATTTTAATTATAACGTTGTATTTTATTTTTAAAATAATATTTTTAGGGTTCTATGATGTAAAAATAACAGCTGTTTTCTTTATAAGTTCTTTTAATAACAGAAATTAACAATATTAGAATATACAGGTACATAAGAAACTAAACTTTTTTTTTACAAATTGAAATTTCTTAAGAAAATGAATTTATTGTGAAAGAATAGGACAATTTAATACAAAGTATGGCCTCCTCTGCTATTCAGAACTTGTCGGCAACGATTATTCATTGAATTAATGAGACTGTTTATGTCATCTTGCGGTATTCGCTCCCAATGGAATTGTAGCAAATCCTTCAGCTGTTGGGTTGTTGTCACTCCGTCCAAGTCCTTCAAAACACGTCTCTGGAGCATGTCCCATGCGTGCTCGATGGGGTTGAGGTCTGGCGATTGTGCATGCCAGGGCAATACCTGGATGTTCTCCGTTGCCAAGTATTCACTGGTTCGCCGAGCTGTATGTGAACGCGCATTGTCATGCATTAACGTAAAATCGGAGCCAAAGGTTTGTGCAAATGGATGGACATAAGGTCTGAGAATATCCTCAACGTAATTTTCAGCGTTCATGTTTCCATTTACAAAAACGAGCTCAGTTCGCCTGTTCTTCATAATACCCGCCCATACCATAACTGTTGAGCCGCTGTATGGATGAACTTCCTGAACGCACCTGAGTCTTTCAGTATTTCCGGGTCGACGGTACACTCGCACCCTTCTTGTATCAGGCCTAAACCCGAATCGCGACTCATCGGAAAACATAATTTTATCCCATTGTTCCTGGGTCCATGTTATGCGTTCTCTACACCATTCATTTCGACGAGCGCGATTCCCGTGACGTATCGGTGGGCACCTGATAGGGCGTCGAGCTCGTAGGCCGTACTCATGCAGTCGATTTCGCACAGTTTGGGGACTTACATCAACACCACTTGAATTTTGTAGCCTCAAACTTATTTCTCGAGCGGTTAACATCGGCTGGCGTCTTGCAGTCAGTTGTATGTACCGGTCTTGCCGAGTGGTTGTACTCCTTTTACGGCCTGGATGCTGTTCAGCGGGTTCCCCTGTATTATTGTAGCGCTGCCAAAGACGACAAATAACACTTCTATGAATACCAAAATGTCGAGATACCTGAGATTGATTACTTCCCGCTTGCAACATCCCTACAGCTCTTTGCATTTCATCTGCCGTCAAATGACGTCGCTCCATGACGTAAAGAATATCTAACAATTCAATTTTGTCGCCAACTGTATTTAAATGGTTGGTAAAATTATAAAATCAAGACTAAAACGTAGCAATTAACATGCACTCAAATTCAAACAAATTCGCAGTCATTTGAATTTTATGAAAAAAAACAAAACATAATCGAAATTTTTTTACCTATACACTTGAAGTTTACTTACCTATACACTTTGAGTGAGTAAATACTTAGAAATTAATTAATATAAATGGTAAATTTGTAATATCATGCATGTTGCTTAGACTTTTTTGATGTGTGTATAACAATTTAACTTCAACTATAAATGCAAAACAGAGCTTTAACGTAATTATGAATCCAAATAAAACATTATTATAGTTTGTTTTTGCTTATTTAATCATTATTTACAGAATGTAATTTGACTTGCTTCCTCATTGAATAGGTGTGGAAAATCGCCAACAGTGAAAACTTTTGTCCTGCAGTAGTGGACGTCATTTCACTGATACAATGATGATGCTGAATTTTATATCCCATTCAATCTATTTTTTGTGGCATAAATAAAATGAAGTAATCGTTTTGAGTAAGTACAGATAGTTTATTATTTTGAAGTTTTCGACAAGTTTTTTCAATTCTAATCCTATTCGGTGTATATAATTCACTAGTTTTCTTTAGAGTAAGCTAGAGAAACAAACAATTTTTAGTATTCATGTTATAAGCCCCTTTTTCCCTGATATTATAATGCATAGTATGTAATTCGTTATGTAACAAACTTAATTAGCTGGCTCGTAGAGACATTTGCGTCACAAAAACAAGAAGGACTATTCTCGTAAAGTACATTTATATCTGTATACGTATTAATTATATTTTATGACGATCCCATTAACATCTTCATGAATACATGGAGACACTTCTCCATATATATCGTCCCAATTGAAATGTTATGAAAACAAATGAAAAAAAAATTCCCTATACAAATCCTCATGGTGATATAGCAGTCCATGCTTCTCTTCTTCACTATAAGTGGTCCCTGCAGTGGCAGGTTGACCCCTTCCCTGTTCAGTGTATCATTATATTTTATGATACATACAGAATGATTCTTTTACTATTGTGTCTACGAGACATTTCAAACATTTTAACAAAACATTTAAAAGTGTGTATCTGACATTATTTTCTAAAATACTTTATCTTAACGACGCCTAAACTAAAGTTACTTTACAAAATAATTTTCAATGAAGTAGAAAATTTCCTTTGATTAGGTTTGTGTAAAGTTTAAATGGTGTTAATCAGTCGGCGGACAGTTTACGAACTTCTCTTACAAAGAGTTGATAAACTTTACAAATTTTGTACTCTCTAGTACTACTAAGTTTCTAGTTACCGTCGTTTATCCTTTGACCCACTGCAAAGACAGGCGTATTTTATTGCTAAAAAGAAAGTTATAAATCACAAATTTAAAAAAACATCATAAATTATGCTCTATATTATTCAAACTTTAATTATTCGAACTTTATATTCTACAAATACAAATACAAAATCATTTATTTGCTTGAAACATGGTTTTTTTTACAGATGATGGTTTATAAAATATTATGTACACAATGTTTCGCTTACTTTATTTCAGCATGCAAATTATTTAAGTGTAGCATACACTCTGACTACTTCT
This sequence comes from Schrankia costaestrigalis, assembly GCA_905475405.1. NCBI lineage: Eukaryota > Metazoa > Arthropoda > Insecta > Lepidoptera > Erebidae > Schrankia > Schrankia costaestrigalis. The sequence goes on along the minus strand of FR997827.1, from coordinate 23,065,855 downwards.
AATGTATTTTTTTATTTTTAACAACTTATATAAACTTATCTACTAACTATCCTACTTAATAATTATTATTATCATATTATATCTATTTAATTATCCTAAAACTTACTAACTAATTAATTAATGTTACATGAATACATAATAAAGTTTTTATTTAATTGCATACTTTTTATTTGTTTTATAATTCATGAATTCTTTAATAGTATAAAAACAGTTATTTACTAGCCATGTTACTAGTGTTTTGTAAAATAATGAGAAATGTAACTCTCTTATTTCTTTAGGTATCATGTTATACACCCTAATTGCCATAGTACCTATATTTTTCTGGCAGAATGTTGTCCTACACAAATTACTGTCTAGTTTCGTTGGATCCCTATATGTTTTGTTTCTGGCTGCATTGTTAACTGTCTTGAAAATATCACTGTTCTTTTTGACAAACAAACCTACCTCTAGTATGTACAGCGATGCCAGTGTTAATAATTTATGTTTAATAAATAATGGTTTGCATGACTCCAGTGGGTGTACACCAAACACCGACCTTACACATTTTTTTTGTACAACAAATGCCTTGTTAATGTCAGTGGAGTTTCCCCACATAATTATGCCATACCGTAACACAGATGCCACATAGCCGTGGTATGCCATTAAAGCAGCACTCAGCCCTACTGTTTTCCTAAGATTTCTGAGTGCAAATGTGAAACTATTTAACCTACTACATACATTTTCAATATGTTTCTTCCAATTACAATTTTTATCCATAATTATGCCTAAAAATTTTGTATCATTTACTTCTTCAATTTTGTTGCCATTTCCAAGTATTTGTATATTTTCTTGTGACATTTTATAATTTGTAAATCTTATATATTTAGTTTTATTAATATTTATACTTAAATTATTTGTTTCAAGCCATCCTAATATTGACTCTACAGCTTTATTTAACCTATCCTGATACCGCTCACCACCGTTCCGTTCTAAGGTTCTTAATAATTGAATGAACTAATTCATGTAATTATTACTCTGCAGGGACATGTTATTTATAGCAATGAAGGAAAACTTAGCCTCGTTGCCTGATCAATGCTTTATTACCACTCTTAGACATTTAGTTTTCTTCATATTATAGCAGTCTATTAAAAATCTGTGGCGACTAATAAATATAATTATATAAAAAATACTGTATTTCATAAAATTTCTAATTGTACAGAAAAAAAACATTTGTTTATTCAGCAATTTTAAAAATAAAAATCGTATTTCTAAGGTATAAATCCCTCAAGTTCTTCACCTTTCACAACATCAAAACGCTACAAACTATTCGTAGCGTTTGTAGCACTTTACGTAGAGCTTTCGTAGCAAACGCTACGTTCTTTGTCGTTGGTAATGACCGTGCGCGTGCCGTTGCTAGGCAACAGCGAGGGTAGAAATAACGCATTAAATAGCAGTTTTCTATGTAAAAATAGTACGTTTTCAAATATAAGAGAGAAGTTTTGAATAGACTTTTTTTTATGAAAAGGGTGTTTAAGTTTTTAAGCCAAGCAAGCTGACCATACTACTATATTATAAGAGAGTGTAGACTCTCTCAGTCTCGAAATTGGTACTGCATTTAGTTCTATTTTTGAGGATATATAATAATAATTGATTTATAGACACTATATGACACGTATCTGTAGATATCCTGTCTCAGAAAATCCCACCACGCCCTCGAGATTCTTATATCATTTCTAATCTCATAAAAGGCACGGATCTTCTCCAATAACGAATAGAAATTTTGGCTAATGATACCACTCTAGCCTGATGAAGAGATAGTCATATATATTTTAACTTCGTCATCACATGAAGAATATTCGAGTGTACCTATTAAAATTTTAAAAATCCATTAATCAATATACCTTAACTTAAATACTCCATATAAAATAAATCATAAGTAAGAGAATATTTTATGTAGACTCATCTAAGCATAAGACACATAAATTTAATGAGGACATCCGCCACCGGAACCGAAACACTTCGGGGATGAAATATTTCTTGAGGAAAAAGATCTTTTCTGACGTATTTTATTCAAGCGAATGAAAAATGTGCTTTTGTATTGATTGACAGAGAAATTAATGTTTATGGTTGCTTTGATGTTTTACGGTTTTAATGGGTCATAAAGTGGGTTTTACGTGTGGGTAATAATATGGGGGTTACCGTGGATAGTCAGCAGATACGAAAATAAAAGAAAGAAAATTTATTGTTAAACCTTATACCAATCAGTAGTGTCACCATGGTACATGAAGGTCAATTTTCCCTTCTTACTGGAAAAACTCTTTACCAGTAGAAAAATATTAAAATAATAACACGAGCTGCTTGTTGATTATTAATTTATTTTTTCTTAGTTCGTACATAATTTAATGACCAATAAATTGGTACCTATGAATCTTCAAATTGGTCAAGTATAACATTAAAAAACAAGAAAGTCTGTGAAAAAAGTTGGTACTCAAGGCAGGACTCGAACCTGCGTCTCTGGAGTATACGCGTCCAGCACCTTAACCGCTAGGCTACCCGAGTCTCTTTTTCGATTACAAAATTAGATCATGGCTTTATACGGAGCACTATCCCTCGCAATTTTAAACTCAACTGCAACAACGCCATCTAGACACAACTGCTGTAAGCTTTCAATATTGCAATTGAAAATTTTACGTTATGTATTGATGTATTTTGCTTACAATGTTGTAAGTACAAGTTTATGAATAAAAACTCTGCTAAAATGTATAAAACTGAAAGTCATTTTAAATTTCATCATAACAGCCCGTTAAGGTCCCACTGCAAGGACGGGCCTCCTCTCGTGACGGAGGGATACTTGGCCTACTAATACCACGATGGCCAGACGGATTGGTATAGGGTTTAATTTCAAGTTTTCCTTCTTTTTACTTTCGTAAAGATAATATTCACGGATAGTCCCTTAGTCGGTTTTTACGACACCCGTGGGATGAGATGGGGTGGTGACATATTGTATTCTTACTCCGTCACCACACGGAGAACATTTTTAACTTTATCTCGAAAATTTTATCAACGCAACTCTTCTTAACTAAGTTGTATAATCTAAGACAATCTTCTCATTTGTTACAGGTGGTACCGTGAGACCGGTGGCGGAGTACTCCGCGACGTCCGCGACGGAGAAGGTGGCGGCAGGTACAGTCGGTCACACGACGCGCTCGCCATCCGCCGCGCTGAGGTGTCCGACGGAGGTCGCTGGGCGTGTCGCGCTGCCAACGCGCACGGACACCTCACCATCAGGCTACACCTCGCCGTGAGAGCGCATCTGACGGCGCATGCCCAGCCACATACACAAGTTAGTAAACTATTAGTTACAGTCGTAAGAAATAATTTTTTGACAGATGAGTTATGATGTCATAGAATTAAGGCGGAAAAATAATTTTTGGCAAGTGTGGCGTGATGTCATAGAATTTACGACACTTAAATTCTGACTATTTTGCCGAGAAACAAATAGGTTTGTTACGGAACCCTCTTTGCGAAAAGTTAGCTGACACCAAAGAATAGCACATCAGCTATTTTAAAAAGCCAAAATCTCTCCCCTAAAATGGAGTAAAAAATAATTCCGATTGCTAGCTAATAATTCAGTACTATTACTATAATAGTCAGTACTATTACAATAAATAAGCAAAGGCTCAAAAATATAATGTTGCATAGCTCACATCTTTTTTCCCAATTAATTTCAAATATAATAGCGATATTTTTATTGTAAAACAACATCAGAACATAACACCGCTTAATTGCACTCCCAAAATAAACTTTGCGTACAAACAAACAATATCATTTTATATTAAAGAAGTAATAATAATAACAATAAATAAAAACTATTTTACTAATGAAAACAGATAAATGGCGCAACTAAAAGGATGCATTAAAACTCGTAGTACGAATAATTTGGTCTGTGGTGAGCGATACGCTATATTACGGCATTCACACATTTTGAGGTCAACCAAGTCGAGGAATAACTGGGAAATACACACATCAAAAAAGTCTAAGCAACATGCATGATATTACAAATTTACCATTTATATTAATTAATTTCTAAGTATTTACTCACTCAAAGTGTATAGGTAAGTAAACTTTTTTGTTATTGATGACATACTGGCTGGTTGTAAAAAAAAAATTTCGATTATGTTTTGTTTTTTTTCATAAAATTCAAATGACTGCGAATTTGTTTGAATTTGAGTGCATGTTAATTGCTACGTTTTAGTCTTGATTTTATAATTTTACCAACCATTTAAATACAGTTGGCGACAAAATTGAATTGTTAGATATTCTTTACGTCATGGAGCGACGTCATTTGACGGCAGATGAAATGCAAAGAGCTGTAGGGATGTTGCAAGCGGGAAGTAATCAATCTCAGGTATCTCGACATTTTGGTATTCATAGAAGTGTTATTTGTCGTCTTTGGCAGCGCTACAATAATACAGGGGAACCCGCTGAACAGCATCCAGGCCGTAAAAGGAGTACAACCACTCGGCAAGACCGGTACATACAACTGACTGCAAGACGCCAGCCGATGTTAACCGCTCGAGAGATAAGTTTGAGGCTACAAAATTCAAGTGGTGTTGATGTAAGTCCCCAAACTGTGCGAAATCGACTGCATGAGTACGGCCTACGAGCTCGACGCCCTATCAGGTGCCCACCGATACGTCACGGGAATCGCGCTCGTCGAAATGAATGGTGTAGAGAACGCATAACATGGACCCAGGAACAATGGGATAAAATTATGTTTTCCGATGAGTCGCGATTCGGGTTTAGGCCTGATACAAGAAGGGTGCGAGTGTACCGTCGACCCGGAAATACTGAAAGACTCAGGTGCGTTCAGGAAGTTCATCCATACAGCGGCTCAACAGTTATGGTATGGGCGGGTATTATGAAGAACAGGCGAACTGAGCTCGTTTTTGTAAATGGAAACATGAACGCTGAAAATTACGTTGAGGATATTCTCAGACCTTATGTCCATCCATTTGCACAAACCTTTGGCTCCGATTTTACGTTAATGCATGACAATGCGCGTTCACATACAGCTCGGCGAACCAGTGAATACTTGGCAACGGAGAACATCCAGGTATTGCCCTGGCCTGCACAATCGCCAGACCTCAACCCCATCGAGCACGCATGGGACATGCTCCAGAGACGTGTTTTGAAGGACTTGGACGAACCCAACAGCTGAAGGATTTGCTACAATTCCATTGGGAGCGAATACCGCAAGATGACATAAACAGTCTCATTAATTCAATGAATAATCGTTGCCGACAAGTTCTGAATAGCAGAGGAGGCCATACTTTGTATTAAATTGTCCTATTCTTTCACAATAAATTCATTTTCTTAAGAAATTTCAATTTGTAAAAAAAAAGTTTAGTTTCTTATGTACCTGTATATTCTAATATTGTTAATTTCTGTTATTAAAAGAACTTATAAAGAAAACAGCTGTTATTTTTACATCATAGAACCCTAAAAATATTAACGTTATAATTAAAATAAATGGTAAAATAAATTAATATAAATGGTAAATTTGTAATATCATGCATGTTGCTTAGACTTTTTTGATGTGTGTATTATGTGAATAAAACCAGAAGAATATTGGCTTTAATCCAAAATGTATTATGACGTTCTTTCATCATTTATTCATGAATAGCATTGATGAATGCTCGAATAGAACTACCTCGACGGTGGAGTATTTGCATGCTGACGTGATTTTGAACCCCATGCAAAACAACTATTTGATCGAACTAGATAACTTCATACAAAAACTCAGATAGTTTGCTGACTTACTACTGGATGAGTGCTGTCTATCTCTACAATTGCAACCGGATCTCTTCTATAACTTGTCTCCCGAAGCGCGGAGACGCTCACAATAATTACCACTAAGAGATCACCCATTTATAGAACGACTTTGCTGTCGACCCCTAACCAGTTTTAGCATTTATTATTGATCAGTATTATTCCGTAGGCGAAATACTTTAACACAAATTTTGAAAGTAAAAATGAGGAAATTGTCTAAATTCTAACCACAAATTTTTCAATATTTATTTGCATTAGGCGCTTTGAGTTGCATTTGTCCTTGTTTCACTTTACGATTGGCAAAACAAGGCGTCCCCTCTTATAGGCGATATTTCGGTAAATCAATATAAACTTTTAATTCTATAATTCTTTAACAAGTTTCGAACTCAATCCTAATTCAATAAAATAAACTTTTTTTACGTCAACTGACCGACCGACCTTTGTAAATATTGTATATTGATTTTGACTTATCTAAGCCCACTGATTCAATAAAATATTTATATTTATCTATGTGTCAACAGACAACAAATTTCAACCGACTACAACTGTAATACAGGGAGGAGGTTCATTCGGCTGTATTTATATGTTTCTTACCCCACACTCAGTCATTTGATTCCACATTATTTCTTTGCTATGTCAAATGGATTCAGTATGAAGTTCCTACAAAATAATGGTCGCAAGTTTTGGGGTTGTATGCTTTTCAACCAAATTCAACTACACATTGGAACCCTTACCCTCTTATTTTACCACTATAACAAAAACAAATATAGCTAAAGAGTTTCAAGTTTTTCACAAGTAAATTTAAAAGCTTCTAGAATATTGTCTTGTTCGCCAATAGTACAAGTACTTTATTTCAAACCACTCTCAACATATTATTTGACCGTCTTCAAATCTTAACAATTTATGCATGAAAGGTTCCAACTATATAAGAAAAAGCCTAAACACTACCCTTCCTGATTGTTTCAGATTGCTCCCAAACACCGGATGAACCCGACCGAGGTCCTTGTTACCCCATACCCTTTTAGTGTAACCAATTGCAAATCGGATTGTTTCAAACGTCCCGAGGTCCTTTTTAACTAGATTCGGTAAAAAATAAAGTCGGTCTTGTGTGTTTAGTTAAATTTTTTCGATGTTCACATTTACTGTTGTCGTTAGCTCGACATACATGTTCGTGTGATGTTTTACTTTTAGTGAAATGTGGGGAAGTGTCGGCTTTATGTTTGTTTCAAGATAAAACGTCAGGTCAGGGTTTTCGTCGCGCAGTTTCATACGTTTTAACGATGTGTCAGAGCTTTAGTATTTGTGTTACTTTAGATACGTTTCATTGTTACAACTGTGAAAGCTTTCTTCAGTTAAAGATATCCTTTGAGTGCTGATGTCCTTCATTAGAGCAACATTTAAGATCTTCAAAGTACCTAGCTTTATAATATAATTTACTCTGAATTTATTTCTTAACAACCACCAGATTGTACAATCACACCCAGAATTACTATCACATGACATGCATCGCATAACAATATTTAAATATCAAACATTTGTTCAATAAATTATATCGACCCGGTAACGGTCAGCTACGTGTGTATTGTCGAGGCGTCAATTAACCCCAGCTTGTAGAAGAAACGAGTATCAAGAGTTTTTGTAGGTACCCTAGTTCATTAAAAATGTGTCACTTTTACCTGCAAATGGCATCAGATCATCAGATCTCTTCTACCAAATAGGCATAGTACATTTTGACCATAATACACATAACTCAGTAAACATGTTGTATATATCCCAGTTTTTCAATTCTAGCAATAATTTTGACTCTCAAATTTTCCTTTATCAAGCTTGTATAAGCTGCGTGTAGCCCGAAGCCAGCCAATTTTGCAGCCACTCAAATAGCAATTAGTATCCAAATCAACGATAGAACAGTGCAGTTTGTAGCTATCGACTTTCGCAATCGGCTCACATCGAGTATAACTCTCATGGAACGACCAAAACGAAAGGATATGATTGGAAAATAGTTTATGATAATACGAGTACAACGCACATATTCATACTTCATACAATGCCATCAAGTTCTTTGTGTACAAATTTACATATTGAACATTGAAAACACCCAGACCAATGTAAACGTTCATTTTTGTAAAGATTTCTATTTAACAGACACTGAACTTGAGACATACGAGTATACGCAGCAGGCGTCTCAGTTTCGCTTTTGACCTAATTCAATAATTATTTTGATCTGTGTCATTACGGTGCTCTGGTAAACCGTAACAAGTTTACAGTATCAATAGTAGCTAATATTAAAAATGCATTCTACACAGAATACGACTGAGATACGTATAAATTTCTGAAAACGTATTTCATTTTTATGTGTACCTAACTAACTATATCTATTGTTATTTTTATGTTATTTTCACAATAATACTAAGTAAGTTGTTGTCTGTAAGAGAGAAAGTGCGTACGTTTGCTTCCAAATAATGTTGTTTTTTCCGACTGTAAATAGTAATAAATATCCTACGTGAATCAGGAATGTTGCTTTGTACACACGGCATTATATTAATGTATACTTTTACATTCGAAAATGAGTTTTATCACAATGGATTAAGGTTTTAGGTGCTGCGATGATGAGGTTGTTCTGTACATATTTGTAGTGAAGATACATAATATAAATAGATAACACTCAGACCAACGCTAACAATCATGATCATGCACACGAAGCGGGAATCGAACCCGAGCATCAGTGTTATTTTCTTAATAAATACTTGTTAGTAAAATTATCAAAATAGCGGTGCGAACCCAGTAGAGTTTAATGTGGATAATATATTCTCTGACTAAGCGTATTTGGAATACTCAATATACCACAATGTTAGATATGCATACGTAGCCAATATGTTTAATTAAGTAAAACTATGACGTTTGTTAATGTAATAAAGATATTTCATACATAAACATTTCCAAAGTTGTCTGCTTTTGAATAATGTTCAAATCAAATGCAATTTTAATCGTTTACCTACCACGTAAAGATTACAAAACTATGTTTTCCACTACATCTACTCAGACGTCTGCCCTCCTCGTTTTGGGTCTCCACTCTTGTGTGTCAGAAACAATGAATGATATGAATGTATTATGATAAAATAATTAAACCCATTGGAATCAAGTTGTAAGTCGTTGTGATATCACGACATTAAAATCAACAGCTATCACGAACGATTGTAAACAATGTCCTATTATTTGTTACATTCAAAGTGTTTACAAAAAGTTATTGTTGTCAGATATTTGCGACGTAAAATAAAATAAATGTGTCCCGATGCCGTTTCGCAAACATTACTCGTGCAATTATAGATAGGGCTGTTACATGCGAGATTATAATATGGATTTACTGGTTTGCGGTGTTAGGGTATCCTTTTTTACTTTGAATAAAACTTCCTTCACAGAGGAAAATTTTTACCACAATGGTTTTCGTAAGAAGAGCTAGTTGTAATAAAAATATGATATGTTAATAGATATATGTGACGAAATACTAATATAACAATACTCAGAGCGATCCCACATCTTTGCTTCTCAAAGACTGGCGTAAAAGTCATCGTTTATTTTATAAGCAAGTTTTAACTTATACCTGTATGTAATTGTATAGTTCAATAACTATTTTGTACTATAATTTAAATAGGATATTTACATCCAAAGTTAAAATGATACCTGTGCCCTAGCATCCCGAACAGTAACGGTGTATATTTCGTAAATAAAACTCTTCCTTTGTTCACCGTTCGCCAGTAAACAAACAAATGAAACTTTTCACGACTGTATCAGACATCAAACAATTAAGCACAAGTAATTACTTTTCCTATAATTACCAAAGTATTTCAATAAGTTATCTAATTGTTTTTAAGTTATCCAGAAGTTTCGGAATTGTAAATGGTGTTTAGGTTTATGTTAAACATTATTCATAAGACCTAGTTATATTATTTGCTATAGATTAAATTTTAGTACTACTTATGTTTAACTTATCTCAAAAAACTAAACATTTCAATTATAGAATTCCTTCTACGTCATGTAATTTTGTCAGTCGAGTCTTATTTGCTGTACTTAATATACCTAGATATTTTAAGTATTACTTAATACCAAAGTTTTGTCTTTAAAGTTTCGTCCAACTTGCAGGGGTCTTGGTCGCGGAGAGACTGTTAATTATTACATTGTAATAGAAGACGAAACTTTAATATAAAAGCTTACGAGCAAATTATACGATTATCTTTATCAGCATATCAGTCAAATCACGCTCACTTCTGGGCATAGGCCTTCCTAAAATGTGTCTATTTTCCACGTTCATCTCTCTTTCTTCGGCTTTCGAATGACACAATGTAAGTACTCAATAAATACTGAACAAGGATTAGAGAAATCATCTTAAGTAGTAGTGCTTATTACAAAGCGTATATCAGCGCTTTTGTTCGTAAAGAACAAACATTAAGTAATTGAGATGGAATGATTTACTGTTACCGTAACAAGAAGAATTATATTCAGCCAAAAACGCTTTTCTTTATTATACGTAGGTATATAAATATGGAAAGGACACTTTATCTTTGTCATGTTTAGTAAAATAATATTTTGCTTTGAGTGCGGACCCACAGATACGTCAGTATAAATGTGCCTCATAAAATATAATATTATTTTGGGAGATAAAATAATGGAAATGATGTCAGGAAGAAATATACTGCGGGCGTTGAAGGAGAAATCAACAGAGAACTTCTATTTATTGTTGTTGGTTCTATCTTATAATTTAATGAATCATATTTTAGACTTTCAATCAGCTTTACAAAAGGTTGAGACAGTAAAATATCGCCCACAATACTTAAAAATAATTTTGACGTATACTTTTACTTAATTTAGAACAGATAAACATTTTAAGTAAGAACCACAGTCCCTTTACGAAACTGAACAGCAATGTGATATGATTAAAAATGATCCTATGACATAATTACTTATATTATTATTGACCTACATATAGATAGCAGAGTAAAAAAAATAAAAAACAGAAACATTTTTTTCTCTTTTTATGAAAACAACAGAGTTTTAATTTCGTTGCAATAGATAAAGAAAGGAGACGGTTTTTTTTTGTTCGGCGAATAGGCCACCACCACAAATTGTGGCATTTAGCAATGAAATGCATATCGGTTTATTCCTTATAATCTCTAGTTAAACAGTCTGCACATATAATAACTTTATCTAGAGGGAATACTCTGAAATACGACAATCAAAACATGACTCTCGTGATAACGTAAAATCTCACAACAGCTATTGTCTAATGAATATACACTAATAAGGCAACCAAGACCTCTCGAAATAACGCAGTTTTTGCTGGCTATTGGTTGTAGATCTAAAATAATAAGCTAGTTAAAGAGAAACAATACACTATATATATGACACAAGAAATATTTATTACTGTTCACAATTATAATTAACACAGTCATCTCTTAAAGCAGTATTTCATCTTAAATAGACGCAGGTGGCTCAAGCTCACCTAAAAGCAGAGCCCAAGATAAAAACCACACTTTACACATCACAATGCACAGCAGCTAACAGTGACTGTACCTGTGCTCAATAAGCAATAACAACAGTATCCAGCAAGAGCAGCTTTATTATTATGCACTCTATCTAAAGATCCTATTTTTATAAAATATAAAAGTACAAATAAATCATGCATTTATCTAATAAAATCTGAAACAATAACAACGTTGTCATGACAATGTCAAACTGATTGAAACTGTACTACAGAGTATCTGCTATTGGCTATTATTTACGTTTCGTTCTACGATTATTTTTAAAGTACGTTACTTGATAATTTGTATTAACTTATAAAATAAACCTAAGAACGTTCCAAAACAAGCATTTTTAGGTATAATCCTTTTTTATTATTATTTCATTATTCCCTCATCGTTTAAGTATAATTTGTGTTCGGTTAACTATATTAAGATAATAACTATTTTTGTGAGTAATATGAATAATAAACATTACTGTTTAGGGTGGTGCGAAAAAAAACCGTCTCCTTTAAATGAAATAAGAATGTAGTTGTTAAACTCTTACACATCGATCGACTCAAGAATACCTAACAAGCTCTCAGAACAACTAGTTAAGAACTTGATCGAACTTGCGCTACAAGTATCAATTTTATTTTACGTTTGCTTATAATACTACTGCAAACGGTACTAGGTATCGTAAAAAAACTTAGCAACATAAAATATGGTAACTTTAATTAAAATACTACTACATTACTATCCCGTTCGGACATTGTGGTATCAATAGGCTAAGTTTTCTTCAGTATGTTGAGGAATTCTGTATAAGCAGTGGTCCTTTCAAGGTCTGTTATGGAATGGTTTTAAAATGATAATCTCGGACAACAAACGTTACGTTTGGTAAAATTGATGGTTTCAATTCACACAATGCCATCTAATCCCACACTAAACTAAACTTTTACTGAGATGTAGGTATATTTTATTTTTAAAAGCAGCCAGACCAATGCAAATCCACAACAACAACAATCTTTGTGTGCTTGAATATAAAGTTCAAGCACACTAAAATTCCTCTGCGTAGCACTAATTGACTATAGCCAATACGCAGCAGAAATATTTGCCACGTAGGTTGTATGTAGAGATGTTCACTAGCTGGAATGCCAGCGTAGACACAACATGTTTTCTCAGTCAGAGAATTCTAAGACCTTACACAAATAAGGTCTTAGAATTCTCTAAAACAGATAATTTATCTCAAACTTATACATTTTAAACTTAATTAGATTTAAATTGCTCAGTATTTGATCTCTCAAATACTTTTCAGGTTCGTTCTATTTTATAAGTATTAAACTTAAAAAAGCTTTTGCTTATTACATAACAGCGTTATCCTTGTGGTGACGGACTAAGAATGGTGTCACCACCCGTTCTCCGAAATATAGGGCGAATAAAAGACTAATTCTTGCTGACGGTAAAGAAGCGAATCTTTACGCATAACCCGATACCAATCCGTGTGGCAATTGTCTTTCTGTTCATGGAGCAGCTATGAGCTTGCAACAGAATATCCCACAATAGTAACGGTCTTTCTGTGGGATATTCATGTACTGTTAATAATAAGTACTAACTGCAAAAATAATGTTTCAAAATGTTAAATTAAGTATCGTTTGTATCGCGGCAACCTTACGCTCGCCATCAGGACTACGGAAATTATTGATATTTGGCCCGGGTTTAATTAAACGGGAACCGTAAAAGTAAATAGTGTCGTTTATTAGCAAATAAAATGTTCTGGAATAAGAGAATGATTCGTTTATTTGATACTCATAATACCAGTTATTTCTAAGTACAATCATTACATTTAAATAAAATGTTAATTTTACGTTTTACTACTCTGTAAAGCGCTGTTATTAGCTTCTGCGGTCCTTTTTAACGAAGGCTACCATCACTACTACTACCTACTTATTAATCATTTTACCATATTACCTGGATGAATAATAATAAATAGGTAAAAATAAGTTACAAAATAAGTTTATAATAAACTTATTTTTGTTGTTGTGTGAATGTTTGTGTGATGACTAAGTACCTACATAATACCACCTCTTCTTGTCGTAAGTGTCGTATTATGTGAGGATGTTAGTATGCTGCCCCTAGATACCTACACAGGCAACTAAAATAGCTTACTTTGCACTTTAAAAAACTAAAGTATCTAATAGAACACTCTAAATTCTAAACTGATGATCAAGCCGTTTACGCTTTTATTTGGCAATATAATACATCCCCCATATTGATGTTTGCTGAAGCCAATAGCCGGCAGCAAAAAAACCAATAAACACAAATACCGATATTTGCGAATATCTATTCCATTTTACCTTTTCTATTCTGGTACTATAAATACCAGACACATAAATTCAAAGCATTTAAATCTAAATGGCATAATATCATTAATGTCGTATAGTAACAAATGTGGGTAGTTAACAAAATAACTAGCGAATCAACATAAAAGTCTAATAATGTAAGCCGTGGTAGTTAGCGCGATGTCCCAATTATCGTGATACAAGTCACGCACGGTACCGTGACGTGACACGGTACTGTTAACTTAAAACTAACTGCTTTATACAATATGTAGTTAGTCTTGTTTGACGCTTATTGATCACTTATTAACTTTTAATCAATGTCCTAAACAAGAAAGGTCCTTCTACAGAAACTGAGATAAACTTAACCTACGAATGCTGCGCTTGGCAGACTGATTGGTACAGAGTTTTACAACAGATTTTCCTTGGTTTGTTTCAGTAAACGTAAAATCTTGGGATGGAATGATATAAATAAATAATGATCCTGACATTTTCACGCAAGGGCAGTCCCGGCTCTACTTAGAGATAGTTATATAGGTACTAGACAACAGATAAACCGACGCTGTTTTATTAAGATGTGTTTACTTAGTTAAGTTGAAGTTAAATACTTTTAATCATTATGTAGTTCATGTACCTACCTTATCAAAATTAGGCCTTATTCTTTTATTTTTCTAAAGTAAAGTTTATTGTGATAAACATGTCCGACTTATCATTAGTATTTTTATCCAACCAGGTAGTGAACAGCGGCGGCACAGCAATCATAAACTGCACTTGGGGGGGCTGGCCAGCTCCTCGACTAGAATGGCTTCACAACGGCATACCGCTAGGCGCCGGAGTACCTGGTGGCAGGGTGAGGGTGCAGAGTAACGGGGAACAGCTGGTGATATCATCAGTGCACAGAGCTGATAAGGGCGTCTACCAGTGCATGGCCAGGAATGAGAGGGATTCCGCACAGGCTAGCGCTGAGTTACGATTAGGAGGTAAATATAAACTTTATTGTACCAGTTATTAACTAGCTTGTTAGTGTGGCAGTCGTGGTTTGAAGCTGCCGTACATAAAGTCGTGGGTACAAACCCAATGTAGTTGTTTGTGCGATCCATTCTTAAGCTGTGTCGCAGGGACTTTTACAAACATCAATTTAAATACATTTAGAACAACCAAGCTCAAGAGAATAATTTCTATCGCACATACAAACTATCTTGCTTCAGAAAACAACTTGCGACCTTATCTTCCGTAGCCTTGTACTTTGACCTCCGAGGAAGCCATAAGTAGAACATGACACAGCAGCACAAACCACTAGTTCACACAAAAGACTGTTTATAACCGTGTAAAATATCTTCCACAGACACAGCACCAGAGCTGCAGTACACGTTCATAGAACAGGTATTAAGACCTGGTCAGGTGGTCACCCTCAAGTGTTCAGCAGCCGGCTCACCTCCACCACACTTTACTTGGATGCTGGATGGTCAACCACTGAACACGATGGCGAGAGGTCATAGGTAAGTTGGTAACTATTTATGAAACACATGATTTAGTTTTCCCTTAACTGACGTATATTACTCCTAATCAGAATGGGCAACCTGAATAAATACGTTATATGGTATTAAGTATATTGAATTTGTCAAAATGTGGTTTTCAATCAAATGTATATCAGTTAAAACATTATTATAAAAGACTTTGAATAAAAAAGAAATGAATTCAAAATAAAGTAAGTACTTAAGTATTTTAATGTTATTTTCTTTTGTATAGACTCTTTACTTTGGTATAGAATTGGATAGTAAAACTTAGACAAAAAATAGTACTCGTTGCGCTCGAAAGCGTATGAACCCAGGGAGACCTATTATTTAGCTAAGGGTATAAGATAGTGTTAAGACCGTTTTTTTTTCGAATCGATAAATTGGAACTAATGATATTATATCAGTAATATAGACATTGGTGTTGCTTATATTATAGTTGTGACGTAGATTGTTTCTCAATGGTCTTAAATTTACCAAGAAAATGGAAGCTTTTTAAAAATAAATAGTAAAAGTCGGACAATAAAATGGGTCGTGGCAACCCCTAAAGCTGAACAAAGGCTATTTACAAGGATATTAGGTGAGATTGTAATATCCTGTCAAACAAGCCTGTTTATACTAAATGATGTTCGCATGTTAATGAATCTCGTATTTTTCACTTAAGGTTTAATTAAGCAACAGAAAAAAGTGATATTATTTTACATACAAATTGTTATTAACTTTACATAGGTACGGCACGTTACAAACTGCAAGTTAAGTAAGTGCAGATAAAAGAGCGTGAAACTAGGTGGCAAATACAGTGTAAAGGTCATGGCACATTATACCGGCACCGCAACAGCACAGCTGCTGCACGGCGTCGCCTCGAATTTAGACTACGGCTAGCTGCCAGCGCGCTAACTACGCGTTGTCCGCAAGGTGCCAGCTCGCAGTCCGCGCGCCGGCCGCGACGTGTAAGCTCACAGTCCGCGCGGTGGCCGCGAGGTGTAAGCTTGCTGTCACCGCGAACTCAATATTGTTTTAAGACATTTATCCTGCGACGACGCAATGACGTTGTTTCTCTACCGACTCGGAGTCGGCGCGTAATGAGCATGCCGTCGGCGCGCTGTACGCATAAGGTCCGCTCGCTTGCAGCATGCGGGCTGCGGGTCGAGTTGTGTGGTAGCGGCAAGCGCGCTGACTGCCCGCCGTTGGCTTTTTCATATTGACATTATGAAATATATTATACTACACACGATTTAATGCTCTAAATTGAATGACAAGTTAAATGCTGGTGTGGAGCGGTGCTGTTGCGGTGCCGGTATAATGTGCCATGACCTTTAGTGTCTCTATCTAAATGTCTTCATATTATAACGTTCTCAGAATGTTTAATATCACCACATCAGCATATCCTACGTCTTTTCATATGATTGAAGAAAAGCTCTCAGATATAAACGAAAGATGCAAAATTTGATAATAAAGCTTAAGCCAATTCGTCTAGCTAGCGTAGGACATACTAGTTTGCTAGGGTTTTCCTTATCATATTTATTACCTTACACAGGTATAGTGTAGAACAATTTGCAACGAAAACCAACGACGTGGTGAGCTACCTAAACATCTCAGCTGTAAGGTCAGAAGACGGGGGCCTCTACACCTGCAGAGCGGCCAACTCTTTAGGGGAGATATCACATACATCCAGACTCAATATTTATGGTAAGTGGGTTTACGTGGTCTAGTATAGTATCTTACATACACAGTACATACATCTGAAACCTGAACTGGAGACTTATGTGCTCCGTATATTATATTTTTTTTAAGAAATAGTCACTTCCAAGTCTGTGCTCTGCTGCTCGACGAGTAGAATCGTTATCAATTTCGACGATCTCTGTGGCGCAGTCGGTATATTACATGGCTGCTACGCAGAGGTCTCGGGTTCGATTCCCGCTCAATCCAAATCTTTGTGTGCATGAACATGATTGTTTTGCATTGGTCTGAGTGTTTCTATGTATAATATGTAGGTATTTACAAAAAAGTATTTAAGTATGTTTATCAGTTGCCTAGTACCCATAGTACAAGCTTTGCTTAGTTTGGGCCTAGGAGGCGATGTGTGAGAATTATTTATATTTATTTGTATTTTGACTAGAAAGCTTGTTCTAATTGATCGCGTTAATTACTGTACTCTTTTATAAACAACGATAAGTTCTATTAGATATTATTATCTGTAATAGCATATAATATAAGATATTATTATCTGTAATAGCATAAATGACAAACTATTACAAGCCAAGCAGAGGTAGTGAGAGCTTTACAGCGATAAACCGACAACTTATCATTTCCTCTAGTACTTAATCTATTTCTTTCAATTCCGATGTTGAGTGTCGTAATCCCTTTGATGGAATACGACACTTGAACAACAGCAACAACACAAAGTGATTACCCAAATATTTAGTTAATTGAAATAGCTATAAAGGAAAAAAATTAATAAAATAATATTTTTTTCGTCTCTATAATAATAATTTTGGTTTAACTAAAACGATGTTTTGGGTGGAAGGATTAGCATGGCATACTTAAGACTGTAAAGTGTAGGATTGAAAATTATTTTTAACAATGTACGTAACTACACGTAAGTCAACGTAAATCCCCTAAAACATGACATTGACTAATCCCGTTGTATTCGCAGGTCCTCCATATGTGCGATCTATAGGACCAATAAGAGCTGTCGCTGGAAGAGAACTGGTTTTATATTGCCCTTACTCTGGCTATCCTATCAGGTAAGAACTATTATTAACATCCAATAGTCGTCTCCATAACTGATTTTGTGAGTGGAAGGCGTTACCTTCATTACTCACCACATGAGTATCATAAAAGCTTACTAAGGAAAAGTTTACAATCCCTAGTAATATCTTTACGAAAACAATAGAAGAAAAATTTGACATTAAGCTCTATACTAATCCGCTTGACAAAGGCGGTATAGGGTCAGTTTTCCTCTGTCATTTGAGAAGACTCGTCCGGTACAGTTTATCATGAACGAGTTGTTATCATGCAGATGCTACGAATAAAAGAAAAAACCTTAAGACAAAATTCTATACCATCCCGTTTAGCCAGCATGACCTAAGAAACAAAACCGTCTGTTACGGCCTTAAAAAGCCCGACTTTGTAATGGAACTTTGAACAGGTGAAATGTTTTTTTTTTTTAATAATAACATTACTATATAATTTTCCTCAGCTCAGTAAAATGGGAACGTGACGGAAGCACGGTAGAATGGGACAACAGTATAGACGGCGCCCTCAGAGTGGCGAGAGTTGAGCCGTCACAGGCAGGCGCGTACACTTGCGCTGTCATGGGTCCGCATGGAGAGATCGCCAGGAGGGAGTTGCAGCTTGTTGTTAGCAGTAAGTGTCATAATTAGCTATGATAATTACTTTAAACAGAAATTTCGTTATTTTTGTTGGCTTTTACTAAGGGCAGACTGTAATTCACAAATAAGACTAAATTTTAAACCCCTCTCTTCACTCAAACTAAGCACGTGAATAACTAAACATAGGTTACACACAAAGTCGGTGATATTTTTTCTCCTTTGTTAGAGAGGACAATAAAACAAAATGTGTGTTGGACACGCTTTGGAATGCGTCTATTGACTAAAACTTCCATCAGAACGATGATCGCCAAATCAACATTCCAATGTTCCCATTCTGGAGTTAAGTCACATAGGGGATTTTGTTCTTTACTACTAAGCAGAGGTCTCAAGTTATACCTATTATCGCTGCCACTTGAAAATAAAATTAAAATAAATCTATGTCGTGTATTTTATTTTCGTAACTGAAGGAAAATGAACAACATTTTAATTAATATTTTAACGATAAGCTGTTATGTTTACGTAATATCATAAAAGTTTACAAATTGAGTTATTTTTATCCTCATTAGAGTAGGCGCCTTCCAACAAGGAAACTCCAAGGAGCCGTGACCGCAGTTACTGTGTCAAACAGTTTACTTAATTATAGGACCCTTCCACTAATTGAATAAAACAATAAGTCTACTCAACTTCAAAGACATTGGACCGTGAATAATAAAATCGATTTGACTCCTAACATAAATTGCCTTATATCAATTACTAAATTAATCTACTTACTTTTCGCGTTTGTTTTTTAATAACTTAAATTAGAAAAAGAAAATTTAACAACCACGTGATGTATTGAACGAGTAAGAACAACCATTCAACTTAGTTGACGTTAAAATTTTCTTTTTGTTCTTGAATTAGCCTAATTTGTCATGAACCTTTTCTTTCAGACCCTCCAGAAATAGAACCGTTTTCCTTCTCTGCTAACTTGCAAGAAGGTAAGCGTGCTCAAGTGAGCTGCAGCGTCACATCTGGAGATATGCCCGTACACTTCACCTGGCTCAAGGACAACTCTCCTATTCCTTCTACATTACAGGTTTGTACTTTATTAGTTAACAAACAATATATCATTATAATGTCACAGTTTGCGCAATCTTACTTGGCCGGGCTGAAGTTAGTCTTTAAAGAGTTAAACACCCGCTCCTCGCCATTTAGTTCCAAAAGTGCTACCATTACCATTTGCTATCGCTTCACGCCAGCCAACTGAGATAGTGCGTAATGTTGTAAGACTTTCGATTAATATTAGGTTGGGGAAAAAGTCTTTTCGTATTTTTGTATGAAAAGTCAAGACATTTTTTTCAAAGTTTATTTACATTTATTTACAATATATATATACCGTTTTGTTGAACAACTTTCACCATTTTGTGGGCAGAGACATTATCCCGTTACTGTAGAAACTTTGGGACTTCTGATCAAAAAAACGGAACAAATAGTTTTGGCAGTCCTCTCTTGAGGTCAACCTTACAGAACCTAAAGAATTCTGAAGAGACCGAAACAGGTGAAAATCTGAAGGCGCAAGGTCAGGGCTATATGGTGGATGCACTAGAACCTCCCAGTCGAACTCTCTTAATTTTTGCTGAGTGGCTAAAGATGTGTGTGGTCTAGCGTTATCGTGATGAAAGACCACACCCTTCCTGTTGATCAATTCCGGCCGTTTTCTCTCGACTGCTTCCTTTAATCTCATCAGTTGCTGGCAGTAAAGATCAGAATCGATGGTTTTGCCGGGCGGTAAAAGCTCATAATGAACAATCCCCTTCCAATCTCACCATACACACAGCATCACCTTATTTCGAGTTAGGCCAGGTTTGGCCACAGTCTGTGAAGCCTGGCCAACTTTCGACCACGACCTTTTTCGCACGTTCTTGTCGTACGTGATCCACTTTTCATCGCCAGTTATCAATCTCTTCAAAAACGGCTCGGTTTCATTACGTCTCAATAATGAATCGCAAATGAGTACACGGTTCATTAAGTTTCTTTGAGTGAGCTCGTGTGGCACCCAAATATCGAGCTTTTTTGTATAACCAGCTTTCTTCAAATGGGTCAAAACTGTTTTGTGGTCAATTCCCAGTTCTTCAGCTACATCGTAACTACTAATATGCCGATCTTGCTCCACTCTTTCAAAAATGGCGTCCATTTTATTCGTAACAGGGCGACCAGAGCGAGGTGCATCTTTAACATCAAAATTTCCGGACTGAAAACGTTTGAACCAAATTTGTGCTACTCTTACTGACACTGCATCAGGTCCATAAACATCACAAATTTTTTTCACTGCTTGAGTTGCATTTTTGCCTTTTTTATAATAAAATTTTAAAATGGATCGAATTTCTTCATTTTTTATTTTTTTCTTTTCTTTATAATGTAACCTTTTTAATGTTACCAAAACCAGCCAGACACAAGTAGTACAGTCAAAGAAATTTTATAATAAGTTTATACCTACGTTATGCGAAAAGACTTTTTCCCCGACCTATTATGTTAATTTTCATACAGTTAACGCTAAAGAAAATACTTTCTTTAAGCTTAAACCGACACATAAGTGTGACAAAAGTTGTCTAGTTTTAATTCTAAATCTTCAACCCGACCTGGTTGTATAGGTGGAAGAGCGAGGGGCTGATTTTTTCAGCAACCTCGTATTCAAAGAGGTGTCGGCTCGACACAGCGGGCTGTATACATGCGTGGCCTCGAATACTGCGGCCAAGGTTAACTACACCGCCGAACTGGTGGTGAAAGGTAACCGCCATGTCAATATGCACCAAGCACCACAGCACTGTCATGAACAATATACGAAATGATGGAAGCGCGGAGAAAGATCTTAAATTATGGATAATTTTTATAACTCCGGTTAAAAAAAAAGTGTATGTTTTATAAAAGTTGAGCGTAAACTGTTTTTAGTCTCTATACACAACGCCTAAACATACTCCTTTTTTTGTAAATTTTCTTCAAAAAACAATGTTCACGTTCACCTTGAACTTTAAGTCAAAAGTTTAATTTGTCAAAGTCAGGCGTGATTACAATGAAACTGATTTATAGACTTTACAAAACAATATAATCTAGCAGTTCCCTTGACTATTTTGATTCTACTGTCATCCATGTAAATAAAGGATTAGTCAAGAACTTTATTTAATTTTTGAACACCAGATATTTAATCTGTATTTTTTAATTATTAATTACTCTTACAATGATGTCCTCGACCGCGCTTCCATCATGAAAGAGGCTAATCACGCTTGCACCGTGCACCGAATTGTCATTTTGATTGTCTTATAATAACAATACGTTTGCAGGATCACCGCCAGTAATTCCTTTGTTATATTTTTATTGAAATGTGACATCTATACATTCGTATCGCACAGTATTGAAATGGACAAATATTCAAGGCATTTTTAATCAATTACACAACATTCGAGTATGTACTTTGAGATGAAATTTGAGATTGTAATGAAATATTTGACCATTTCGTGCAATAAATGCACATAAGAGCACTTTATTCGCAGCGTATTTTTAATTTGAACAGTGAATATCTACCTTTATTTTTATCACAAATATATAAATCGTTGAATATTTTTGTTTTGCTCAGCGTCGGATTTCAGATGGCTTACAATACGGGTAAATTTTGTTTATACAATCATTTATTTACGAAATGTTTTTTTTTAAATTATTGTACCTATTTTTAAGAAGTTGACCTAATTTCAATGGATATTTTAAACTCTAATAAAATATTTTATACATGCAACAGCATGAATTTTCAAAACATAGTAGCAGCTTGTTTTTACTCATATTTAGCAGCGGACGACACAGGTAAAACAAAAGTAAATACAACCTATATGATAGTGAAAATTAATACACTAAGAAACAATTAAAATCGCCTCAGAGAATTTCCAATTAGGATGTTTTTTTACTTCCATGCTGCAGTATCGCCTAAATGGGTGATCGAACCTAAGGACGAAGCAATACTTGCCGGGGAACCCTTGTCTATGCATTGTCAGACCACAGGATCCCCATCCCCGCAAGTCACTTGGTTGAAACAAAGAGGTGAGTAAGATGTCAAATACTTTACTTCAATAAAAAATATTTCAATTTTATCCAATATCTATGACTTTTAACCTTTACTTAATTCATTAGCTTGAGAAGTAAAAACAGGTGGGTTTGTGTCTGTCTTTGACTTTTACATAAATTTTTAATTCACTTTGACAAAATTCTCTCAGCTTTTGCGGGGGTTCGATTACAAAGTAAAAGTTTGTATTAGTAATATTTAAGAAGGAGCTTAATTTTATTACTCGAAAAAATTCAAGTAAGTAAAGCTTTTCTATAAAATACAACTGATACTCCTATCTTTGTGCATTCAATTTAAAACTTCGTGCAAAGCAGCCGCATTCGCTACCGCTGCGTCACTGCAGCAGCTGTAGTTATTTGCAATTACGAGTATATATCTTTTTAAATTCACCCTATCGCCAATATGTAAGTCACCAAACGAAGTCAAAATGAACGGAGAAGTAATCGTAGGGGAGAAGCCTGGGATACACTAGGAAAAATGTTGTCCCTAAACATGACGCGCAACACTCGATATACATGACGCTGAAACGTTGCATAGTTTGCCGCAACATGACCCGAAACATTGTACGTGATGCGGGGCATGTTGCTTGCTCCCGCCTCGAGAGCAAGCGCACATTTGTCCCACATCAGTGTCGCGCTATTTGTCACTTAGAATATTAACTTTTCTTTCTCGTTGTAGCAAGAAACGCAGCACTAATAGCCACAACCTCCTCGGGCAACATTTCTATAAACACTGACTAGTCTGGTCAACACAATGTTTCGCCACATTTTCAATTCTGTATGTTTTACGTAGTAGTGGAGCAATATTTTCCGCAACATGTTGCTCCATTTGCCCCTTATTGTATCCCAAGCTTAAAACACAATGGCAAACTTTCAAAAATCACTTGTTAATAAGTTTTCTTTTTTTCTTTAGGAACTTCAGCAGATTACGTTCCTCTAGTAAATTTAGGAGGAAGATTTCAGTTCCTTTCAAACGGGACTTTATCAATAGAATCAGCGCTTCCCTATGATGAAGGAAGTTACATGTGCAAATCTGAGAATGGTGTTGGATCTGCACTCACCAAAACTATATTCGTTTCTGTTAATGGTAAGAACGTATTGCACAACTTATTTAATGTGTTGCATTTAATATAATTTTCGTAGAATATGGGATTCGCCCTGGAGTCCCGAAATACAGGGTTTCCCTAGTTTAGGCTCCAGTCCACTCCTCATAGATTTTGTTAACCAATATCCATGTAAAAATTCTTGTGGTGGAAAATAAAATGAATTTTTATTATTATTTTTATAAGATGATTATTTTTGGAATAAAATTAATAAGTGGAAAATGTCTTTAAACGGGACTAAGGACTTTTTACGGCTCTCCAATTAAAATTAATATAAAGTTATTCTTTATAATAACTACAAATATAAATACCGCTTAATTGTAAAATATAATGTTCATATATCACAGAGCCAGCTCGTTTTGAGCTGACGTCTCACAACATGACGGCACGACGCGACTCGCCCGCGACCCTGGTGTGTGACGTGCGCGGCGACAGTCCTATACGAGTCACGTGGGCACACAACATGAACCATTTAGATCTTAATACATATAGGTAAGTCATAACATTGCTTGTATGTTAACAATCTAATGAATGGTAGGGTGATATACCTAGATGACTTTCCGTTGCATAGCTTTTTGGATGAAATTGAAACTTTCAATTTGAAACTTTGGTGATCTGGTCAACCCTATTGTGACATTCTTAATCCCGAACTTATTTTTGTCTTGACAACGGAAATCCTTCTAGAGTTCCTCTTTCCGTCTACTAACAAGAACCCCCGATGTTCCGTCTCTTAAGTAGGCCTGCTGCCACGGGAAACCATGATTTTTTCGTAGGCCCCCGACTAATGCTGGCCCACTCTTTAGATGGCTCCGTCTCGAGGTGGAACGAGGTGAAAACAAACAGATGTCTAAGTATAACATTGTTTTTTTATGTTTTTCAGGTTAAGCATTTCTGAAGCAAAGACTGATAGTGGTTTAAGATCTCAGCTGTACATAAGTCGTGCGGATCGTCAGGACTCTGGCGTCTACAAGTGTCAAGCTGTCAACGCTTATGGACACAGCGATCATTATATTTACCTGTCCGTCCAAGGTAAGATATAAATGTACATATAAACTGTTAGAGACTACCTGTATTTTTACACAAAAAGATATCAAATGAGTTAACGGTCACAATTGCAGCAGAATCTTTACGGTTGTGTTGCCAGTCTTGAACATAGGAAAAAGGAGAAGAGTGTGGGAGAGTATAAAATATAGGCAGAAGACCCAAAATAAATACGTTGCAATGCTTCCCATGCATGTTAAGTGAACCTTTTCGAAATAAAACTAGTTATGGATTGACCTATTCACTTGGCTCTCATGGTATTGGTATTCCAAATTCGACTCTATCAGAGACCCAGTTTAACTGTGCCTTGTTGCGGTCATTGCGAAATCATCATTATTCATACTATTGCTATATTATATAATGAAAATATTAATTTATTGCAGAAAAACCCGACACTCCTCATTCCCTAGCGGTGACGGAGATCCTGTCCCGAGCAGTCCGCTTGTCGTGGAGCCAGGGCTTCGACGGCAACTCCCCACTGGTGGGCTACACTCTGCAGTACTGCCTGTTGTCCGCTCAGGGCGCGATACGGGTTAACCAGTGGGAAACTGCGCTCACACTCAATGTCTCCGTCCATGGCATCGCACACTCACACGTCACGTAAGTCTCATCATAATTTAGTATTTTATTTATTTATTCATCATCATAATCATAACAGCCCATTAATGTCCGACTGCAGGGACGGGCCTCCTCCCGTGACGGAGGGATACTTGGCCTACTAATACTACGCTGGCCAGACGGATTGGTATAGGGTTTAATTTCAAGTTTTCCTTCTTTCTATGTAATGGTATAAAATATTCACAGATAATCCCTTAGTCGGTTTCTACGACACCCATGGGATGGGATAGGGTGGTGACATATTGTATTCTTACTCCGTTACCACACGGATATTTTATTACATTGAGTTAATTCAATGTATTCGAAAGAAGTATACTGCATTGGCGCGGCCAGTTATAGGCGCGGTAGCGTCTGCAGTGCACGGGATCAAGGGTTCTATTCCCACGCAAGACAACTCTTTGTGCGATCTACAAATTATTGTCCTAAGTCTAAATATTCTTTCAGCCCGATAAATTGATGTGTGTAAATGCACAAGACACAGCGCATGACGTCTACAGCTGGAGTTTTCTTAAAAAGAAAATATTGATTGTCGCCCATATTTCATTTTCAGTTTGACCAAGAAAGGAGATATACATTACGAGGCTTTACTAAGCAGCCTAAAACCTCATACGGCCTACATGATAAGAATAGCTGCTATCAACCAGATAGATAGGAGTGCATACACCGAGCCTGTAGTCGTGAAGACACAAGAAGAAGGTAACTTTTTTATATTTCTACAATATTTACAAAAAGAAATGTGTAACCATAGATTGTAACATTTGTTTCTTAGTGTTATTCAACATTAAGCATTTATTGTTATGTTAAGTAGTTAAAGAAGAATGGGCATTTTTGTATGGAAGCCGTCCCCACCCCTGTAACACTTACACCTATACATCAAATGAAAGTACTTGAAAAGTGAAGCATTTTAGTGTATGAAACTAATCTGTCAGTCATGGGAGAACAGAGTTATTGAGGATAAGAGAATAAAAATAATAAACGATAATATTACATACTTTATGTTAATATTTACTTTAAAAGCACGATAAAGTCAAAGGATATCTTACTAGTAGACGGACCATACATCTAGATCATCCTACATCATCCAGAAAATCATCCACACCATTTTCCTGACTTTCGGATAGCTAGCCTTGCTAAACTAAACATTCAGAGACCCATTTAAGAAATGTTCTTTATCCAGCAACCATTGCAGAAATAGTAAACGACAGAATTTATGTTCCTCAGGCTCGGTAACGGCTCGATTAAGACTAATAGGTCGATAACCAGCTAGTTCGAACTTCTTTTGTCGGGTTTCGGTATTCCGATAACCACGACGTCTTTCCACTGTTGTGGGAAGACACAATTTGATATAGCGACATTGAAGATGCATGTTAAGGATCAAGAGACGTTCGGGGAATAAATTGAAGACTATATTTGTTATTCTTTTTGAGCCGGGTGCTTTTTTAGTGGCGAGAAGTTTATATGTCCGTATGGTGACGGACTAAGAATACATGATGTCACCATTCCCTTTCGTCCCGCGGGTGCCGTAAAAGCCGACTAAGGGAATCCTTACGCAGATGTTATCACTGCTAGAGAAGAAAAACTCGAAATAAACCCTTTACCAACCCGTCTGGCCAGCGTGGTAAAGTAGGCCAAATAACCCTCCAAAATGAAAATGACAACACACCAATATAAACGACCCCCAGTCCCCGGTCGCTCCGCTATTCCTGGTTAAGGTAGCGGCCATGGTAACGGCGGAGTAGAGGGTGCGAAGAATCTCCGGGGGAGGTCAGGCTACCAACACAACCTAGCTTTGGCCCTGGAAACATACAACGCGCGCACACTGCGGACCGACGAGAAGGTCGTAGAACTGGATGAATAATTGAGAAGGTTACGGTGGGACATTGTCGGCTTATCTGAAGTCCGAAGACAGGGGAGGACTCGATAACCATGATAAATGAAGTCTGGTAACCTGCTCTATTTCCGGGAGGGCGACCAACAGTACTAGGGAGGTGTCGGCTTTTTACATCCACAAGTCTCTCGTGAACAACGTGGTGAAGATCGAGAGTGCTGCCCAACCCAACTGGATCCTGCGATCGATTTCTTTCTCGGAGTTGTTTTTACCAAGCTGGACAACCTGTCCGAGGTCCTCGGTCTCATATTCTTGAACAACTTCGAGCATCAATCCGTCGACATAGATCGGCCTCGGCGTTACATGTTTGTTAAACATGATCTTCGTTTTGTTTAGGTTCATGCCGAGAGGCTCCATTTAGGCCCTGCAGCATCCCGTCAAGCTGTTCCAGTGACTCTGCCACGATGACGATGTCGTCAGCAAAACGGAGGTGTGAGATATACTCGCCGTTGATGTTGATGCCCCGTCCAGTCCAGTCCAACGTCTTAAAGACGTCTTCGAGCGCGTTGGTAAAGAGCTTAGGGGAAATTACATCCCCTTGCCTCACCCCTCTACGCAACTCAATAAGTGGAGTCTTTTTGTCATGGAGCTGGACAGTCATAGTGGCAGTTTCATATAGAGATCTCAACACCTCGATGTACCGCCAATCGATGCGACATCGCTGCAGAGCATCCAGAACCGCCCAGGTTTCGATTGAGTCGGCATTTCGTAGTCCACGAAAGCCATGCACAGCGGCTGATTGTACTCCTCAGTCTTCTGTACAATTTGCCGAACAACATGGATGTGGTCCACGGTGCTGTAGCCTTTTCGAAACCCGGCTTGTTTCGGTGGTTGGAAGTCGTCGAGTCTTCTGGCGAGGCGGTTTGTGAGTACTCTCGAGAACAACTTGTAGATGTGGCTCAGGAGTGATATGGGCCTATAGTTCTTCAGTAAGGATTTATCACCTTTTTTGAAGAACAGGACCACCGCTCTTTGGATATGGACAAAGAAATCCACTAAAAATGAGATTGATTTCATCATGTCGACAAAACGCCTTATATTTAATGATGTCTCAGTGATCAATTCGGTGAAAACCGGAAGCGATCACCGGATGGTAAGAGGCTAATTAAATATCAATCCTAAGCTGGAAAGAAGTCAGCTGATGAAGTCTACGCTCTGACTTACACCAGTCTATATCCCCGAGAACTTCCAACTCATATTACAGAACCGCTTTGAGAGCCCCAGCGAAGCATAACATTGGAAGTTGTTGCCGTGTCAGGTATTTATGCCCAATTTATCTTTCTAATACATCCAACTATGCATAGGAACACAGCGCTCAGAATTGCCCGGTTAAAGTGGCGGTGGGCAGGGGACGTAGCACGGAGAACCAACAGCCGTTGGGGTTGAAAGGTTCTGGAATGGCGACCTACCGCCACCTAGGGAGAGACCCACCACGACCTGGTTAGGACGGCGGAAAACCGGTGGATGAGGGTGCCAAACTCGCCATGTTTGGAGGAGGCCTATGTTCAGTAGTGGACATCAATTGGCTGATATGACGTACGAGTTTTTATATTTATAAAAGCTGTATGTTTTTTATACCCTAGAGTGGGCGCGCTATGAGCATTTTGCCGCCCGCGCTAAAAAACGTTATTAATTTGAAAACGAATTTGTCAGTTAGGCTTGCGATTTTTAGTAGCTGCCCCCACTTTCGTTCACAACGCGTGATAAAAGATTGGAGGAAATAAGTCCACGGGGGTCCGCTTGAGGAGAAGGTTTTTACCACCGGTTGTTGCCAGGCGGCAAATTGCTCACCGCGCGCCCACTCACGTAAGTGATTTTGAAGATGTGAGATCACAGTTTGTTGAGGAGTGTGTCAGAAAGTGATCGATATAATCATCATAGTGAGCATAATATGGACACAGAACAGTCAGCAGGCAGCAGGAATGACTCGCAGATGGCCAATGTGTTGTTATTTTTCAATGATGAAAATTGCCGGTATATACAGTCAAATTATTTACAAAGCCAATATCAAACACTTGATCCTACGCCGACAGTATTTTCGTTAGTTATGTCACAAGGTCTTCTATAGACAGATTAAAGATTCCTTTAAGGAACCAAAATGCTCGCTTTGTTCCAGCAGAACAAGCATCATCTTCAAAGAAAGAGGGCAAATGCAGTATATAGAAAAATAGGGTGTTACAGATTCTCAAAGTTACTGTGCTATAAACATTGCACATACCTTTTTGAAGACTGTTATGACAAAGCATATCCTGCAGATTTAGAAGGCATATAATTTTGTTATTCTTATTAATTTTTTCTAAGTATTATAGAGTATTATATAGGGTAAGTTAAAAAAATGCAATTAAAATATTAAATTTCCTAAAATCTCTTGTAAACCAAAGTTCTCAAAACAGAGTTGAATAAATATGTTGATTTATAATTACTTATATGTGTATCTCTTAAATCCTGAGATAATATATTAATTAAATTGCTGTATTCCTACTTAAAATGGTCAAAGAAAAGGGGCGGCAAAATGCTCCCCACTGACGTTTCGCGAAATGACGCGCCAACTTTAGGGTTAAAAAGCGAAATTCATGGTTTTATGGATGATGTAGGATGTTCTAGATGTATGGTCCCTCTGCTAGTAAGATAGCCTTTGACTCTATCGTGCTTATATAGTAAACCTTAGCTTAAAGTATGCAATATTATCGTTTATTATTTTTATTCTCTTCTCCTCAATAACTCTGTTCTCCCATGACTTACAGACTTGCTGTCATACAATAAAATGCTCAACTTTTCAAGGGCTTTCATTTGATGTATAGATGAAAGTGTTACAAGGGTGGGGACGTTTCGCCCATTCTTCTTTAATCATTATATTAATTGTTAACATAATGGTGCAAGTAGTGTTAACCATTAACCATTAATTGGTCACTACGCTGATTTAGTTTCAAGAACAAGCACTGTTTAAATGTATTAGCGTAAGTTACTGTTGGTTAACCTGAATTAAATAAATAAATAATATTCACGGAGAGTCCCTTAGTCGGTTTTTACGACACCCATGGGATGAGATGGGGTGGTGACATATTGTTTTCTTACTCCGTCACCACACGGAGACAATGTGGCAATATTTACTACTTAATTTTGCTAAGCCAATTCTTCCAATAATCTCAAGATTTTTCATAATTATCACTTAACCAACTATGTTTTAGTACAGATAGTAAGAATAAAAACGTTTAATAAAATTAATACTCTTTATATTATATGAATACTAAGTATGATTGAGATGAATTCTGAGACCTAAATTATGTAACTTACTCGAAAAAAGTTGAACCTAGTACTAAGCGTAGGTAAAACTTCACAATATCATCTTCGTCATAATTCTGCTTACAGCACCATCAGAAGCGCCTACTAACGTACACGTAACTCCTGGTGGTCCGGGAGAACTGCACGTGTCATGGCGGCCGCCCCCACGTGACGCGTGGCACGGAGAACTCTTGGGGTATTCGGTAACTTGCACGGAGCTAAGTCCCGCTTCACCAGCTATGAGGAATGCTAGTAGGTAAGACTGATAATTTTTAATTTTCCCAAATATCGATTGGAATATCGAAAAAGAAAATAATTATAATGATCTCCCGATCAAAGTCATTAAATTGTGACGTAGGAACCACTAAAACAGAGTTCACAGGTTTGTCTCCAAGAAAACCCTTATAGCACGCCTGACTGAGTGGAGACCTAAATGCCAAATTTTTTGATTGCACATTATTGGAGACATTAATGAGCTGCTATAAAAACAG
This sequence comes from Schrankia costaestrigalis, assembly GCA_905475405.1. Classification (NCBI taxonomy): domain Eukaryota; kingdom Metazoa; phylum Arthropoda; class Insecta; order Lepidoptera; family Erebidae; genus Schrankia; species Schrankia costaestrigalis. The sequence goes on along the minus strand of FR997827.1, from coordinate 23,034,858 downwards.
ATCCTCTAGACATGGTCATACACCAATCCAAAAATCAACCTCTGTGCAATGCTTAAATTATTTAATTGTTGTCTTTTTTAACAAACTATATTTAATTGTTTTCAGAACTTTGACAGTAAATGGTTGGTCAGCGACAGAGTTGAGTCTGTCTGCTCTAAGAAAGTTCACTCGCTACGATGTGCGCGTGAGAGCATTCAATGGCGTCGCAGCTGGACCAGCTTCTTCACCAGTCTCAGCTACTACTTTAGAAGGAGGTTTGTCTTTATTATTGGGCATCTAATAAGTTACGTGTACTCCATCACGAGTAAGAATACTTGTTGTCACCAACCATTCTAAACTATCGTAAAAGACGACCGAGTGAAAATTAAATAATGTTATCTCTTATACGAAAATAAAAGATGGAAACCTTGACATAAAACCATCCAACATCCGTCTGGCCAGTGTGACATTAGTTAAGGTCTCATGAGTTTCTGATGAAAGTTTAGGCTGCTGTGTTTTGTCTATAGAATACAGAAAAGTCGTTATTGCATTCACCGTATCTACTTTCACTAAAATCTCTTTAATCTTTACTTAGTTAGCTTTGCTTAGTTTGGGGCTAGATGGCGTTGTGTAAATGTGTGAGGAATATTTATTTATTTAGTTTATCTACAACTTATACATTCTAAAATTTTTATATGTTTGTCTTTTGACTTATTACATGATGACCCTGTTTGTTTTAGTTCCAGAATCAGCACCAACAAGAGTATCATGTTCACCGCTGTCGTCGTCAAGTATGAAGATATCGTGGAACCCGCCGCCTATCGGACAACATGGCGGACTCATACAAGGATATAAAGTTGTCTATTCACCTTTGACTGAAGATCATGGTAAGTGTTGGTGTCTTAACCCTAGAAAGATAACCGTTCTTGCTACGGAAACGTCTGGCTTTGTCAAATTCAGATGGTTTGTCAAATATTGTCTTGCACCAAAAGACTCGGGAATTCTTTTCTTTGCCGATCCATTGAGCAACTTGGAACAAATTTCCGACTATTGTAATTCCTTCTTCGTATGATGTCGGATCCTTCAAACGTTGTTTGAAGATGCATTTGGCGAGACCGGGGAGGTGATGACCACAGAGTGAATTTGTTTTAAACTACCATCCATTGCCTTCGTTTCTGGGCTGTATTCGTGATTTTCATTAGGTTCGATACAATCAAATTGCCATGTCTTTAAAAATAACGGGAGATCTGACACTGCTTGTGTGACGTAACAATACTTTTTCTTAATTTTCAGTGGACGTTGGAGAGATAAAACGAGTAACAACAACAGATACGTATCTACATACATTGAGGAAGTACACCAACCATTCAGTACAAGTATTAGCATTTACTAACGCTGGAGACGGCAAAAGGAGTCCGCCTGTGTACTGTATGACGGAAGAAGATGGTAAGTGCTGACAAGCTTAATAATTTAACTTACAGCTCCAACTTTCACTCCCTTGATGATGAAATTTTACATAGATAGAATTGACTCAGAAAGAAAGTAATAATCAGATAGCGTTTAATTTTAAATCGATTTCAATCCAATTTCAAAAGACAGTATTTAAAGTCCAGGAACATTATTAATATCCCTTCCTTCAAAAGTCTCAAATGCTAACCCATAAAGATTCAATACTAAAGTAATTCATTTCACCCGTGCAAATCCTTTAATTTTTATTAAATTGTTTGTTAAGTTGTTATTTTAAGCCAAAATATTAAACATCGACATATTTACACTTCGCAGTTCCCTCAGCCCCCGAGAAAATCAAAGCGCTGGCGTTTTCCAGTGACTCAGTACTCGTGAGCTGGCTAGCTCCTCTACATCCTAATGGAATAATTTCTCACTACACAGTATATTACAGAGAAGCAGGACGGTAAGAAATTTGATTATTGTTTATTTTTAGTATCATTACGCTACTAAAGTAAGTTTAATGAATTACTTTTTACTATGCGATTTATTATGAGGCCAATATTTTCCAAGCATTTGGAAGATGTCTGTTCATCAAAGACGTTTCGATGAGATGATTTTTACAATAAAATTAACTATAAAGTACTCCATACCTTCTAAAATGATTATCGTGTATTAATACAGGTCAGACTCCTTTTAGGTGTTTCATCATCCATCCATCTCTATTTATTGTTTCAGTCTTGGAAAGCACTCAAGCTTTACAGTGCCAGCCGACAAAAAAGTAGACAACGAGTTGATGTTTCAAGTTCGAAACTTAATGGAGAACCAGCTCTATGAGTTCTGGGTGTCAGCAACTACTGGGTCTGGAGAAGGAGAATCTACGCTCGTTGTCGGACAAGGACCTAGTTCAAGGAGTAAGTCATTTAAAAAAATAAATATGGTTTAAATCTTTTGTTATTAATTTTGTTGATTTTTTTAAGTGATTAATATAAAAAATAGACATTTAGATGTATGCAATCCCGTTTTGCCGCAACTGATAGAATATTAGTTCACTACAGAAATCCCATCAGAATAATTTTTACTAGTAGTAGGACTCCTTGGTAAAGAGCCGTCTAAGTCATTATCTGGTACCAGGATGACAAACGCAGTGCACAGGTATTCTGAACCATATTCTCTATCTTATCTAGGCAAGCGTGAAGTCTACTTTCAGGCGAGTGACTATCTCATTTTGTTTCCATGTAGCATAAAAATATTAAACTAATGTTATGGTGTTAGCTCATTCAATATAACAAGAGTGACCTTACAGTTCCAGCTCGCATCGCTTCGTTCGGCGGTCGAGTGTGGGTGGGGGCGGGGCGCGCTACACTTTTGTCATGCTCGTGCGTGGGAGCGCCGGCGCCGCGCTCACGTTGGCAGCACGGCCGCGCGCCCGTCACGCACCATCAATACTACCAGGTCACGCATCGTGGACATCTGCACATCAGAGGTCAGTTCAGTCTTCTACAACCAGGTTCAAGTCTCAACGGTTTACTGCCACATGCAGGCTTGGATGCCAACATATTGCGAATCGACAACAACCAAAAGACGTCCACTATCGGACACAGCTCTCCTCGAAGCATGTCACCCATTTATCAACTTCCTATCACCATAAATACTTATAACGTTTAGAGGTTTTCCCCGCTTCTTGAAAAAGATATTGTAGTCAATACATCTTCATTAATCTTGTCATTTTTCACAGAGGTAAACGAACAATCTTCGGGCAACTTTACCTGCACTGCTAGCAACACCATCGGAGAAGACTCCATAGTGTATGTGGTGACGGCCATTTTACCTCCTGCAGCGCCGGCTCTTTCTCTACAATACACAACTTCGTCGAGTATAAAACTTCACTGGCAACTTCCTGGAGAAACTGTTGAGCCTATACTGGGTAAGAGAATAAGAAAATGTCACTAACATTTGCAAAAAAATTAATTGCCATTAATAAAAATATCCACCTCTACATCAGCAGCTTCGATGTCATGCCCAAAGCATGTAACTTTTTCGCTGATATTTCTAGTGGATATTACTTTCTTCCGAAATAAAATTAATTGTTCTTTTACCATGTTTCGGAAATACCCACGAATATATCGTATCAATATATTTATGTATCTATCGCATACAAATGCTCTATAAAAAAACGTTTTTTTTACAGGCTACTTATTGAACTACAAACTAGCATCAGAAACAGACTGGCACACAGTAGAGCTATCTCCTGAAGTAACGAGCTACGTGATGGATATGTTGAAATGTGGATCAACGTACAACGCAAAGATCCAGGCGCGGAATAAAATATCAATAGGACCACCTAGTGAAATACTTACAGCCACTACAAGAGGTGGACGTAAGTACCATGAGAAAATAATATTATTTTTTGATTTTCATGATACAGCAATATTATTATTACGGATTAATTCTGATGGTAGTCAAAAAATTGTTTCTATTGTAAGATGAAGGATGTCCCAGAAGTTTGATCCACAATTTACTTTCGCACTTATGACACGCCTGTTTCCTGCTATTGTTAACTTTTTTTAAGATGGTGAATTTATAACTCAAATATTTATCTTAAACTTAAAAGTGTGCTTTAAATGTAAGCCTTCGTACAACTTAATGTTTCAATTAAATACTTATTAGAAATAAAATATTGTTTCAGGACCTAAGACACCGAAACCCGAAGACCATGTTCATATGAATTCTACAGCTATAAAGATAAACTTCTATGCGTGGCGTGATGGCGGCTGTCCGATATTAGGATTTCGAGTTTCGTACAGAAGAGCTGGATCTGAACATTGGATTAAGGTAAGAAATTCATGAAAACTTACTTATTTTGAAGCAAATTAGTAAATTTATATCTATATTTTTAACCGATGACATATTAACCATTTCAAAGCAGAGCACTAGTATCTGCTCTGCTTTGAAATGGTTAATATGTCATCGGTTAATCCGATCACAATACGTTAAAACCAACATCACCACAGAAATATGAATAAAGGTCATCACCAATAAGTCAGCAAAGGAAACCTTTGCTACGTTATTTATTTATCCCTAAAGTCAGATCTTCATGTCTGAAGATCGTTGGTTAGCATCAGGATTGCATCTGGAGAATATAATTTCTCTCTGTCAGTTTCTGCCCTGCTTCCTCTTTCAGCACAGCATAAAATTTCGATAAGTTACATCCCGCATAATTAATTCAAATTATTTGTATCCATTGATTTCCAGGTTGGTGACGGGTTGAGTTCAGCAAGCCATGTTATTGGTGAGCTGATGCCAGCGACCTGGTACGAGCTGTGTGTGGAAGCGTACAGCGATGCTGGAGTAGAACGTGTCACGCTAAGAGCTGATACACATACGTTAGCTGGAGGTGAGGATATTTTAATTGGATTGGATGACACAGAGAAAACATTTCACAGTGGGATACTCGTATAAATCGGCTGTTATGATGATGAACGATTTCTAAGCTGTAACCTTATTAGTTGGCTGCATGCAGCAGCGTTGGTTTTCAGACTGAAATATCCAAACTAATTATTTCTGTCTTATACTTCAGGTCGGATACCTCCAATGAAACCATCGTCACCACTATCAGGTGGTACGCGACCAGCGTCGCTGCGAACTGTGCTTGTGTCTTGCGTCGCGAGCGGTGTAGTCATCGTCGTTACGTTAGCTGCTATTGTGTGCCTTGTACATGGCAAGAAGAAGTAAGACCTTATTTACATAAAATTTAAAATTATTTTTCCATTTTCTATCAGCTGTGACCTTTGCTCCATGCTTGTGAAGTCAAGAACAAAAGATTGATTCACATGATTGGATATGAATCTCCATTCCGAATGTCTGAATGATGAATGAGTGCTTATTATTTGAGACACAATACGAAAAATAGCATAACGTCTTTGTCAAACCAATATCTGCTATGTGCACTTTTTGAGATTTGGTATAGATTTGATATTGGTTTGACAACGACGATAAGCAAATTCATCTACGGTGAAAACCTATAAGTTCTGTAATTCTTGATCATTTTACAGATTCTTCTGCATCTCAAGTGATCACTACATGAGAGACGATAGAAAATTAAGTGAGAGCAATGAAGCTGAGAGAGAGAAACTTAGAGAAGGACAAAAACTATACTCATCCTCTTCTATCAATGGTAACGAGAAGTCTAATGACGACTCATCAGGTTAGTATTTGCTGGATTCCTGAATAGCGTATTTGAAATCACAAATAGAAACTTACTGATGTGCGTAGTAATCAACATCAGCACTTATATCCTTGAACTTAGGGCACAAGTTTGTGAAAAAGGATTGGCTTGCTGTTGAATATATAATCTCTGTGTGGTGATGGAATATGGTGGACATAGTACCTAGTTGATCGCAAAGTACCTTTAGTTCTTTACGCGGACTGTGGTAGATCGGAAATTTAATATAGGCCCACCTGATTCAGATAGAACTCATCTCATGATTCACGTTAAACAAACAAAGAAAATTTTACTTAAAACTTTCTACCAATCCGTCTAGTCATAGTATTAGAAAACCAAGTTTTTCTTCTTTACTGGAGTGAGAAAATCATAACTTGTTCTGAATGTTATAGCGGAGCTGTACGAGATAAGTCCGTACGCGACGTTCGGCGTGTCAGCAGCGCACTCGCTACAGTTCCGCACCCTGGCGCGGCGGGAAGACGACGCCGCGCCGCCTCATCGACGCCGGCATCGCGCCTGCGACCATTACCGATACGGTACCTACCTTATATTTATATTATCATCATAGCAGTCAATGGATGCCCACTGCTAGACATATTATGCCACTTCCTTCGATATAAACACCGGAGGTGAACTAACAACGTTTACAAGAACTATAAATGTGTACAACAGTGGTACCTGCATTCCCATTTCATACAGGTACCTAATCACCCTTTCAAGTCTATTGCGAGAAGTTTCTCCAACTCCTCCCTTTTTCTTCTGATTAATTTATTTGCCAGTCCGCAGACGTTGTTATTACCCCCAAGTGTCTTGCCCAGTGTTTTTGTGTAGATAGTTAAGCAGTTTGTGTAGATTGTTGATTGACATTATTAATCTTAAGATAAAGAGAACTATGAAATCTCGTTAGGCCCATCAATAAAACATTGTAATAGAACCAACAGACCTAAAAGAAAAAAATCACTTCAATCAAATTGGCTTTGAAAAGAATATCAAAATTAAATGATTAGAAATAATGTACACCAAGCACCAGCTTGGTACGATCGTTGCATTTGGGCCGACAGATGAATCGAGCCTGTCTAAATGCTCGACAGTGGAGGCGCGGCACCGCATGCGGGCTGCGTGCGCGAGTGCTGCCGGCCCCGGCGCCAACAACTGGCGCGACACGCACACTGACTCTGATGATAACAGCGATAGTGCCGCTAATACTACTACTAAAGGTACATAATAAAATTTCATATGACCTATAAAGCTTAGGTATAACTAGAAAATTTCGAAAAGAAGAAAGACAATAGAAATACTTGATACTCGAGGTGGGACTCAAACTAGTGTCTCACCATTACGTAAACTCTTCAATGGCAACATTGAAAGCAGTTGAGTTTTAAATTGCGAGGGCTATGGCTCCGTATAAAGTAATGGTCTGATTTGGTTGACAAGGCGCTGCTGGACTGTAGTATAATCACGTATAATCTAGAGAGGCAGTTTCGAGCTCCGCCTCGAGTACCAATTGTTTCTCAGTTTAATCAAGAATTGCTTAATTTAATTTCATAAGTAAGGACATAACATTTACGATAAAGAAATCTCTGACTAAATTTTGACAGTACTATAATTTTTGCAAACTCAAACCATTGTAACTGGTGCTAGGTTCAGGCACATCCCCGTGCGGCAGCGCATACGGCAGCGGGCGGCGCAGCGCGCGCACGACCAGCAGGTAGAACTCAGGTACCTCCCCCGCTCACTCCTCACCACGAGCACACGAGCTCACTGCCTCCAAACTAGATACGCACTCACTACATACACCATACCTTACGTACAGAACGAACTCTGTCGGCCTAAGGTTAGCTAACAGAGAAGTTCGCGCATGTTACAGGAACATAGAAAACACTCGCTTTCTACGCTTCCCACCATTTAGTTTCAAATCTGCGCAGACTTTGCAACACCTACAAGACGGAGACCTTAGTTGGCGCGTACTGGTACAGTCAGGTACAGTCGCGTAATCTAAGCTGTTGCAAATGGCTGTGCAGATGTCTTTTTTAAAACTAAATGGCGGAGTGTGCGAGTGAATCTTAGTTGCTGTATATGCGTGAACGTCTCTGACATGTAGCTTCAGGTCAGCCAAGTAAAGTCGCGCTAGCCTGGACGTATTAAACAAACAGCTGTTATTATGTAGACATAATAATAGGAGCTCACTTTAACAAGCACGTACGTAGAGTATGGTGTAACGAGTTAGATACAAAATTTAAAGCTCACATTAAAGAAGATCATTTCTTTAACATTATTTTGTAGATGTACTAGTAGTTGCTAAAGTAGAAGCGATATTATTGCTTGAATAACATCAGTAAAGTGCCCTTAGGATTTTGAGTAGTTACTATTAGGATGAGTCTATTTTTGTAGAAACAAAGTCAATGTAACTGGATTTTAGATACCCAACACAAGGCTTGTCAAAACCAGCTTTGCAAGAATTTTAGTAATTAAGTTAAGTATTTAAAAATGGTTGTGTGTTAATTAAATTGGTATTTGCTGTTGTGTAGTGGAGGCCCGAACGGGAGCGACGGCCTCTCGGGGAGCTTCGCCCCGGTCCCCGCTGATATATCTTCTTTAATTGACAAGTAAGTAAGAAGAAAGGTAGTAATGCCTTGGCGGAATGGCGATATTTCGCAGCCGCATCTCAGTATTGTGGCATTAAATATGACCGAAGAAACTACAGAACATGCCAGACCATGTGCTGTGGTTCGTATCACAAAAATACCAGCTCAGAAGCTTGGATGTCTTTTCTTAAGGTTTTATTTAATTGATGTTTGTTAAATTAATTTTGTCTATTAATATGATATATAGCCAGCTCAATTCTTTACGCATCTCATTAACATTTTGAAACATTTTTCCTCAGATACCAACAACGGAAAGAACAAGAACGAAGAGAATGTACAATACACGTGTAGCATTAAATGTTTCAAACATTATTAATATTATTGAAAAAGTCCAATCATATAAATTAAATGAAATGAAATGAAATGAAAATCTCTTTATCTTTTTATTTTATATAAGTGATGACGTCTCGATTAATCAAGACATTTTTGCATATTTCAAGTAAATAATTAACTAGAATTAGAACAAAGTGGACCGCTATCGGTTAATTGTTTGTAAAAAAGGGCTTAAATACTTTAATGTGATTGACTACGTCACGAGAGTGACTCCCCATTTACTTAATGTTGAACAAAATGTTAAATAAATTATTTATTATTAATATTATTTATTTAAACACTGTTAATTCAACAACAGTTTAGATTTATATAATGACATCTAATAAACTGTAAATAATAGCAGATGTTAAATATATTAAATTATCTTACTAATTTGCTGTGAGAACGGAAATAAATATGAAATGTAACAGTCCTTAATTTATAGTTCAAAAGCGATAACAAGCTCGTTAGCCTAATACATACACACATAGGTACAGAATTTACCTAGGAGGGCCATTCCGCCAAATCACGCTGTCCGGTAAGGACAAAATTTCAAATAATTTTGTGATTTTGTCCTTACCGGACAGCGTGATTTGGCGGAATGGCCCAGGAACACTCTTCTCACAGCAAAATTAGAAATATAAAAGAAATTGTGTACACTTGTATTTTTTTTGTTAATTTAGCGCTTAGCGTACAAACACAATTGTACATGATTTCTTATAATATAGGTAGAGATCTAATAAATAAGAAAGTCTAACATGTGTAAGACATAAGTACTTAATGTTAAATGGCTGTTCCAAACTGCAAAAGATACATATCATTAAAATAGACTGCCAATATTTAAGTAATTCGTAATTCTTTTTACTATATTGTTGAATAATATAGTTAATTAGGTATTAATTATACACTATTGTATAAAAATCTTTCTATATACATGTTGTGTAATAATAAAATTATTGAGATTAGTGCGGAGGAAAGAAATAAAGATGTGTGTTGTGGTATGAATTTTTATTTTATACTTCTATACACTTTCCTTGGTTACGTCCGATAGGAAAGTATGGAAGAAGAAGAATACTGCGCCGACCCCGAATAAAATTGGGAATATAAAATTGGATTGGCAGGGGAATGATGATACACTTTCCTTGGTTGAATATTATATTTACCTTTATAATTCTGCTGTACGTCTGTATGTCATTGAACTCCTAAACGGCTTGACCGATTTGAATATTTTTTCTGTATTTGTTTGAGTGGCGCCATGGATGGTTTAGATTCACAAATCAGACCGGAAGATGGCGCTGAATATCATATGGAGGACAACGCCTTTGAGGCCCGTTAGCATAATTATATTTTTCATTACAATCTTAAGTATCTACCCAGTCGTCACCATCATCATTATCAACGAGAAGACGTCCACCGCTGCTGAACATAGAGCTCCATCAAATTATCCCCCTTATTTTTGACGCTCATACATTGGTAGAAGTAAGGAAGGAAAATGTAGAGTAATAACTTATGTACAGCAAATAATATTTTCGTTAAAGCAAAGCCATAATAACCTATAGTAAGGCTGCCTTAATTAGAGCACATAATTATTCAGAGCTGGTCTGGTGCCTTTAATACCTACCTACAGGTACTTTTAAAGAAAATGTATTTTTTTATATCATTTCTACAATTAAAAAAAAACCTTTTTTGTTTCTAATAGTGTACCATTATCGTATCCTTATTTTATTTTGATGATGGTAATATTCCATAGAAATCATCATCGACAACCATCAAAATTGATTAGGTAATTTGTTTTTATCTCAAAGTATTGACTGGAATTTCTGTAAATCATCCATGTAAAAGAAACTTAGGATGTTGAAGTTTCCAGATTGACATAAATAGGGACAAGAGCTAGTAGCGCCGTGAAGAAACTAGGCAGTTTTTTTCCCTATTTCGTTGCATGGTCAGGTCATGATTTATAGAGGGAGTTATTAGATTATTGCCCTATCCCTATTGTTGCCACCCTACCACTTTTCTTTCTACGCAAAACCAATTTTTACCAATTTTTGGATTGACATAACATAACAAAGGACAATTTAAATCCGTATGTACCTACTTAAGATTGAATCTGCATAGGGAAAGATTAAATCTCCATCAGGTAAGATTACGTCCTACTGTCCTACTAAGCACAAAAGCAGTTTTTCAATAAAAGCTGAAAGCAGTTTTTAAAAATAAAGCAAATAATTTTACAAAACTTACGAGTAGTTTTGTAAAATTATCACTCGTAATGTAAGGAAAATGTAAAATAGAGATAATGGTTTTTTTTTCAAACCTTTTATGTAACATACCCATCGCTATTAACTTTAGTTCAATAATTTTCTAATCTATCCGACGCCATTAAAAATAAAATTGCGGCAAACATACCGATTTTGCACTACGTACGGTAGTAGATAATATAAATATTATGTACAGTCAACATCAGAAATTTCGAAGCGAACAAGGTGACTGCATATTTTTGAACAATTTAAAATGTCAAAAAGCTCTTTACGCCACGGACGTATACTATAACTGGATCGCTTACTACTATTTCTTTTGATTACAAATTTGATCTCTAAGTTGATAGACATATAGTTACTTTTCCGCTATCAATTGTAAAAGTAGAAAAACGAGCCAAGTGAGAGGACTGAAGTCGTAATGTGTCCTTGTCTAGCAAGTATGCCAGTGTAAAATAAAAACTGTTGTGGTAGAATGGTACAGTCACGAGCAATAATATGTACACATTTTCAAATTTTCTAAACTATCTGCACGTTTATCTAGACATTACAATATCAAAATGAATTCGTAATTTAGAAGAGGTTCCGTACAGTTTTGAATTAATCTTCGAATTTTCAATTTTGGATTGGCAGAACTTTAGATAACTGGTTTACAAAATGCGAAAATGTGTACATATTATTGCTCGTGACTGTACATTTCTCAAGATATATACGTTATATACGTTCGTGCTTTATGCTACAATTATGTACAAGCAACGCCTCAGACCAAATAAAAAATAAAGACGTACATAGCGCTGTCAACAGAAAAATGAGGCCGGTTTTGTAAACATGTGTGTATTTAATGAGTGTTGCCATGCAGTGAAAACTAATTACCCTAATATTTTGTCTGGTCAGCATTGGCAGACTGATTGAGTTCATGAAATAGGTTTAATTTTTAAATTGTATAGGTATAGGTATATCCCTTTTAAGTGGTGGTATAGTAGCATGCTTATTCTCACAAGATTGGGTAAAAATAAAACAATTATTATTCCAGAATCATAAATGAATAATTAATGGCCTTCTTCGTTTAAATTAATAATATATTATTTCATCATTTAAATTTACATATCATTCCAAAATTAAATTATTTTAACAACACGCGATCTAATTAGTAGGTACAGGTGTAATTTTTTTTTTTTTTAATTACTTTTTTTTTTATTAAAAGACAACTCCCGCACTAGGGATCATGCCCTGTGTTGCGGGGACCTTTTACAAACATCAATTAACGGACACAAAGAACATCCAGACCAGGACAATAATTTGTGGATCTCACAAATTATTGTACTGCGTGGGGATCGAACCCACAACCTCTTGCACGGCAGCCGCTTGCGCTACCGTCGCGCCACCGAGGTCGTCATAATTTAACTAACGCCATCAGTGACAGTCAGAAAAAAATCCTATTCCTCATAATTTATGCTCCATTCACAACAGAGTATAAATGTTCTGTGATTCACAAAGGCAACACTAGAACGGAGTGATCACGGAAGAAAAATCAAGTTGAAATGCAATACAACTAATTCACTATGGGAACCGCTGCCTGTCGCCACAAATCAAATGAACTACTAACAAAAAAATAACGTAGCTGATCCTACATCTGAGAGTGAACCTTCAAAAAATATAAATAGAAGTTAATTTGCTGTAGCGTTGAAAGAATTATATGACGTTTTGTAATCTAAATAGATTCAATTTTCGAGTTAATTCCATAGATGGCGTTTTTCACAATTCTGGCAATTATATACTTTAATATGTTGTTTTGTTCAATATTAAAGACAAATAAAATTATAATAGTATCAAGATAGTTTCATCAAATTTCCCCAGTACTGCCCACCACACAATTTTATTTCCCCATTTGCCACGAGATTCTGGTGTATACCTATAACTTTTTTTATTTTAATGTCTGAATTTAAGTATTACTGCCTATGCTTCTAAGTCTTTGTTTTAAAGATTACCTACGGCATTAGAGTAAAAACGTAACTAAAATCAAGCGTCCCTTTAAAAGAAGTTACCGTAAATTTACAAAATAAAAATGTTCAAAACAAAATAACCTGTGTAAAATGGGAAATCATTTAAACCTTTTTTTTTAAATCTTATTTATTTAAAAAATAGCCATACATCATATAGATTAAGTCGGCTTAATCATTTAAACCTTGGTCCCTTGAAAACTGATTAAATAAAAGTTCGTAATTTTCTAAGAGAACAGCTTGATCATACCTATAATTAAATTATTTCAGAAACATAATTAAAGTTTATTTATTTAAGTTTTAATGAACTCTATAATTAATCCAACTTTCCACAAACGTACAATTTTTCAATAGGACGTGCAACCCTAGTCTCGTACGCAATGTCAGAAGAAAGTGCGTGAACCGCACAGGACGTACCATTATAGATTCCCATCACTAGTAACTACTTTGCGCTCACGAAAGGTGGTGTCGCATCTCGCTAAATTGAAAGATAATATTTGTTATTGTACAATTGTACAAACATTTTATCAAAGAAAACAAGTTATATTACATTAGTGTCTTGATTATTAGTGCTTAGCATTAAAAATACCTTGTTTATGTGAAGAGAAATGGCCTTAATTTGATTGTTTTGATGCCATTCACCTATATTGATTTATCGTATGCCAGTGACCTGTTTTTAATATTTGTAAAGTGTAACCCATAAATATTTAATAATATCATCAGAAGCAACAGTGTGTGTGTAATTAGAAGCGGTCTTTCTTTTTTTTATTCTTAAGACGACATGAATAATCTCAAGGGTCTTGTTAGTAGCTCTAGATTTCGTCTGATCTAGTTTTGGGACGTTTCAAAAAGATTTTATATCGTAATGGTGTGCATGTTCCACAATGATGACGCCTATTGAGGAGAAGAAAGATGAAAAAGTAAGTAATTATCATATGAAAAGAGACCAACATAATAGCCACTAACTTTGCTATAGGTTGAACAAACCTTGAACATGTTCTCTCCCAATGTGTATTGTAAATAACTCTTACATATATTCCTATTTTAAACAGGAAAGTCATTCATTAGGATTTTTTAATTTCATGAATAGGAATTACCTAAGTATTTACTAAATGTTATGACATTCAGATTAAGTATAAAATTAAAAAGTAACAAATATTTCATAATTTGTATTTGAAGATATTACTTTTTTTTAATATAAATAAACCCTACTTGTTTTACTTACTAATTTATTTTTCATTAATAACACATAACACTTATTAAGATTAGTTTCATATCTTACTGCTATATTGCTTTACAAGCTATAATTGCATATATTTTAGTGTATAGGTATTGAAAGCATGGAAGAAAATGCCTAACATTTTAAATATACTTATTATTTTTTTTTTAAATCTCATTTATTTAAAATAGCCATGCATTATATAGATTAAGTCGGCTTAATATTGATTTTACTACAAAAAATATTAGTCTATCTCACCTAATGGCAAGTGTGAATACAGTCCAGGAATGATGATTTTTGACATATTCCACTGCGAATTCCCATAAAGTATCATAATTTATTAAATATTAATATATAGCATTTATTAAAAGAAAAGTTCCCTTTTTATCAGAACTATCATGTGTACGCTACCATAACACTGTCATTTAAGTCTTTTTCAATATCTCTGTTCCTACAAGAGCAACTGTTATGAAATTTTGCATAGCGGGGGCAGAGTTGGTGCTGATTTTTTGTGTGTTATCTCTGTTGCTTTACAATTAGCCGTTTTCGAGTACGGCCATGGGTACGCTAGCTTGATCGTGACGCTGGCATACCCATTGAAAATGGTGTTTATTTCCTAGACTAAAGAGGAAGAGTTTTTTTTATTTTTACACTAATTAGGCAGTATCTACGCCAGGTTTTTTGGCATAGTAACCAACTGGATATAGCTCTTGTGTACGCTACCATAACGGACACGTAAAAATGTTACTGTGCGTAGGTTAGGTACTGAAATTGCAGGGCATTTTGAATTCCTCTAGTCCAAATGTTCAACAAATTTGTTCAACCAGTTGAACAAATTGGACAAATATTTTCAATTTTTCCAACTTCAAAAGGTAGTTAAATTATCTGGACTATTTATAAATATTTACATAGGTAGGTTCATAATATGTTAATTTTAGGTACAGAGTACATTTGTTCCGTATGAACCCTGTCGGGCACAACCAGGGCTCAACAATATTAAAAAGGACATATTTTAATTATGATACTATTTTAGATAAATAAATAAGTATCAAGTAGATTTCTTCTTTGAACCCTGTAACATTTGTTTATTTATTTTTATTTATTTAAAAACACATTACAACATCATACACCAATTCGACATTGTAAGTTAAAACATTTATTTTTTATTACAAAAATACATAATTATTATACACACTTAACCAAAAAACTAAAAACTGACAAAACACTGTTGAACTAATTGGAAATTTTAATATATAGTTCAGATAGTTCGACTACATTTTGACTAGAGACTTCATATTGGACTAGAGGTTTTGAAGGTACCTACATGAGTCTTAATAACTTTTTTCTTATTTCCTTCTTTCATAGACATCAACTTAGCTGTACTTTGACAAAACAAAACTTATTAAATGTGTATGTTGGGGCACATCTGGTTAACAGTTATCTTCTAATGTGTTTTAAGTTCCCATCTGATTTACAGTTAGCTTTTATTGTTTGAGATCCTTTTTTTGGTTTACAGTTATCTTTTATGTGTTTTAAGTTCCCACCTGATTTACAGTTATCTTTTATTGTTTTAGATCCTTTGTAGTTTACAGTTAGGTTTGCGCACGCATCGCTATTGTTTGTTCACATCCTTTAATTACCGTTAGCCATTAGTGAATAGATGCTTTGTTAAACAACTAGTGAACATTTGTGTTTTGAATGTTTTTTGTTCAATTTAGTTTTACTATATAAGTTAAGGACGCGCAGTGTGGAGAGGGCAGATCAGTTCAGTTCGGTCAGAGTCCAGTCGCACAGTCGAGCTCGTAAAATCAAGTTCACGCACTTGTTTTATAGTTACTTGAAACTGTATAGTACTGTGTAATCCATAGAGTAAAATAAATAGTGTTTTAAATCAGTGAAGTGTTTTACTTGAATTCCCTAGCAGTACTTGCCTTGTATTTAACACAATACGACACCTAGCCAGTACAACTCCAACAGTGTAAAATAATTTAATATGCTCAAAAAATGTTTATGGATTAAGATAACAAAAAACACTGCCTTGTCATCACTTTGCTCACAAATTACAACTGCTGTTCAGTATAACAATACAAATACACTGTAATTTAATGCAGCACACAATATAAGATTAAGTATGCATAAGAATTAATGGTACGCACACAATGGACTGACAACCTAGTTAGGATGGTGGGAAGGCGATAGATAAGGGAGGCACAGGGCCGCACAAGGTGGCAATATTTGGAGAAGGCCTATGGTCAGCATTGGACGTCTATTGGCTGATAGATGAAGATGATGAATTAATGGAAAATCTTAAATCTTGTATAAGTATTTGTTACTCATTCCGGAGCTTCAAGAATCGAGCGTACTACTTTTTAAAAGGTCCGCAACTCATCTGTGATTCCTCTGGTGTTGCGGGTGTCCATGGGCGGCGGTGATTACTTACCATCAGGTGACCTGCTGGCTCGTTTGCCTCCCATTACATAACACAAATCTATTCATGGCCTCTTTTATTTCAGATCCGCACAGGCATGGTGCAGGTGTCGGACGGTAAGTCGCGCCCCAGGCCGGCGCGGCTCGTCCTCACCATGGACGCGGTGACCGTGCAGCGTGAGGCCCCGGTGCCTGTCATACCTATTAAGGACAAGAATGTACCACATGCTAGGGTGAGTATATAGACAATAAGAGAGAACATTATCAATTATTTTTACATATTTAAAACTGTTAGCTTAGTTAAGGTGAGCGAAGTCCTTGTGGTCGAAGGTGAAGGTTAAAATTGTTAAGTAAAATTATAATACTATTCCTGTATTATCACCGCAGCACTGCTAAGGCAAATGCGGCGTTGTTACGCAAAATAAAGTCATATAATCATAACACGCCAGAAACAACTTTGCAGTTGCCGTCAGCTCCCTGTCGCTGTTCCACTGCGGACTCATCATAACAGCCCAGTGCAATGTCCCACTGCAGGGACGGGTCTCCTCCCGTGGTGGAGGGATACTTGGCCTACTAATACCACGCTGGCCAAACGGATTGTTATAGGGTTTAATTTCAAGTTTTACTTCTTTTTATGACGTAAAGATAATATTTACGGATAGTCCCTTAATCGGTTTTTACGACACCCATGGGATGAGATGGGGTGGTGACACACTATGTTCTTACTCCGTCACCACACGGACTCATCCTTATATAATTTCTCTTTGTCTGCTACTGAATCCATATCAGCTAAAAGACGTATACCATGGGTCGGGTTGATTTCCTCGCAGGACATTTATTTGAGTGATCCACAAATTATTGTTCTGGGTCTGAATGTTCTTTGTGTCCTTTGGTGTTTGTAAAGTCCCCCGCGATACAGGGCAGGGTCCCTAGTACGGGAATTGACTTTAAAAAATCTGATGCTCTACCAAAGAGTTGAAGGACATCTTGAGGGGTTAATAAAAATAATGAAATTCAAACCTTCTAAAAATATCTCTGTTGATTTGGTTTCCCTATTTAATGTTTTAGGAGCGTATCAAATATTTTGAGGTTCGCAGCAATTAATAATGTAGTAGAGCGGCATAGAATTAATTAAGTCAAAACAAGGCAACGGATGAAAACTGATTTTGTTACCGGTCAGAGAGTTTTCGTGTTATGTTGAAAGTTTTTTCATTACATTGCAGTTCGGTTATTGCGGTTCATGCAAGGAGTAGTACCTATTTGGGTATCTCAGTCGTGGCTTATTAAACTTTAAAGTAGATTGTGTGCAAATGCAACGACTATCGTACATGCATTCTGTTGTTGCAGAAATAACCTGGATTGTTTCTTTAGCAATTTAACGAGGATAAATTGCTAAAATAATTGCTTTGCATAATTCTGTGCTTCCAATTACATATCTGTTTTTGGCGTCATCATGTTGTGTTTTATTCTGCTGTTTTAAAACATTCTTGTACCTACATAGCTAGAGACGCTAGACGTCAACATTGCGAGATTGTGTTTTAGATTATGACCTAAATATGCTATGAACTTTCCGATAGACGCTTAATTTATGAAAGGTTAATCAAAATGTCGTTGAAGTTATTTTAGTCTAGTCAATCTTCAATAGAGTAGCTACCTAAATTCTTTAGTCTATCAATCTGATTTCTTGACGGGAATAAACAACTTATTAATTAATTTTAGCTTTCAGACACTAATACTTAAGCTCTGATTACAACGACGTAGCCAGTTTCCTTTCTCTTTCTCTTTCTTATTTTTAAAAAGACAACTCCCGCACTAGGGATCGTGCCCTGTGTCGCGGGGACTTTTACAAACATCAATTAACGGACACATAGAACACCCAGACTCAGGACAATAATTTGTGGATCTCACAAATTATTGTCCTGCGTGGGGATCGAACCCACAACCTCATGCGCGGCAGCCGCTGGCTCTACCGGCGCGCCACCGAGGTCGTCAAATGATATTCATCCTCTAGTCTTTACCCTTCAAAACTAATAATTTAATAAAGTAGAAACTTAAAGTCTGTAATACGACCAGTTTAGGTGCTGACTAAATCGTTCGCTCGTTCTTACTAAGTTTTAACGAGATTTTCGAGAATGTGCCATAATTCGATTAAGTTGACGCCAGCCGTTTGGCATAGACATTAATCAATTTCATTTTATTTGGTTATTCCTCAATGTGTAACGTCTAACTTAATAACAAAAGGTTAAAAGTTGTGTAAAGGGTATTTAGGTCTAATGTTTGGCGAGTCAATATGTTCCCTCCCTGCCTCATTACCATCGAAACTCATTAAAACTGTTTAACAAATGTCTCTGTTTGAGTTTTATAAACTGGTTATTATGTCAATATTTATTTAGTAGACGATAATGCTCGAAAACTAAACTTATGATTCAAATCATATAACTATGAGTGTCATTTTTACATACCAGTGAATAAACGATCTAAACGCGATGTGTATATGATGAATGGTCTAGTTAAGATTTTTAAGAAAGATTCCCATTTCAGGAAAAATCAAAATTGGTAGCAAGGTACTCGTACCTAAGGCTCTAGGCTAAACTTATCTTGCACTAAGTACCTTATAAAGATATAGAAATAAATCTTTAAATCATGCGGTGTGGGGTTAGCAGAAATTTTATGCTTTTAAAATGAAAACCCTACTCTCATAATGCTTACTTGCACCTTTTTCTACTCGACCAAGAAATAGTGTCTATCACTGAACTTTTTCACCCTCTTGGTCGCATAGTCCACTTATAGTTTACAAAAATGCTGTATACTTAGGTATAGGTAATTATTATATTTATACTTATTCGTATATTTTACTTGCTTTCACTAAGTGGGTGACGTTATTAGGACAATATTACGTAATATCATGATGGTGAGACGTTATGCTAAGTACGTTCCGCATTATGGTGCAAAATTTTTTTTTTTGATTTTTTTTCAGTAGGTACTTTTATATACAAAAATATATTTTCTACCATGTATTCAAACATTAATGAATGCTCAAACGCGTATTGTATATTTCAGAGCAGATTGTTAACCCTGAATTCACGCGTGATTCTCTTAGGAGTGGTTTGCATACACCCTAACCATGGCATTTGCTGAGTGTCGTTTACATATGATTTGTTTTTAACACGAGCTCGTTAATATGGTGCTAACGGGCAGACGTGTCGAATATCATCACACTTTATTAGCTACAAATGGGATGGTACAAAATGAAATAGGTACGTGAAAAAAATGGAATGTGTGACTTAATAATATTAGCGTCTGGATAATAAATATTAGCTATAAAGTTTTATTTACTTAACTTGTCTGTTATTCCACGCAACCCATTCTCGTATTTTTGATAAGGGGAACCCTTGTTATTTTTTTGTAGAATGATATTATTACCATTGCCCATTTTAACCCAATGAATACTAAAGGCGAGCGTCATACTAAATCTGGTGGCCACCATACATAGGTCTACTACGTAATGATGCGTAGTTGGCATCACGTATACAAGGCTATATAAAGATTCAGCTTGAAGCAACTGTAACTACTATATCTTCTGCTAATTATGGCAAGGCGCAATGACTCGATTCTTGACCGTCAACAAAAAATATTTGAGGTTCATCGAAAGCCAAGTTTTCTTACACTTAAATTTTAGTAGAATTTAACATGTTTGGATTTTGATGATTTTGAATGTTTAGTTGGATAGAAAATAAAATAAAATAGTTTTTATTTCCAACACAGGATTCATATCATGTTAGTTACAATACACTTAGGATTATTATTATATAAAAACCGCATAGTAAGTTACTCACAGATTTTTCTCGATTTTACGACGCACATCATCAACAACATCGATGTTTTGTTTGTTCATAGCGGTTAACTTAATTTACTACAAGACTCTACTCCTCAAATAAGTCTAAATTCTCTTCACTAAGGGCAAAGGAGACTCGTACCTGGCAGATAAACGATTAAGTATCAAATGATATCTGATTCCCAGTATTATAATGGAACTCAGAGACTATACAATGGATTCTTTGTCATTATAATAGATAGAATAGCCGTATCACCTTGTAACAATAGACAATACAACTGGGACGTTTTCTATATCAGCTTTTGTCTAAGCTTTATCCGTTTATACAAAGATATTTAATTTCATAGAGTCAGTTTGAAAATGAGCACTTAGAAATGCAACAAGGCAGAAGTGAAAACGAAAACGCAAAAATTACATATTCTGTTGAAAATTAAGGTATAAATTCCGTTTAAACTTGACTACAAGACCACTTAGTGACAAACAAGTTTTAGTAGGCCTATAGGATCAGAGTTTTATACGATGCCCTCTTAATTATTGGGCTTTTAATTTTTAATTTAAGTTCTATCTTAAAAGTCATTAATGTGCAAACTGACTGTCTTATCTTTTCTCTCTCAAACATTTTTAACGCTTATCTTGTGATCTGCCTTTCTTGACTGCCTGTGAAGACTGCCTTATTGTCAGATACAGAACTAAATGACATAATTATTAGATAAATATTATCTATTGTCATGGATGGATGCAATTTAATTGAGGCTCGTTGTTCTCGTGGACGAACAGAATAATATTCATTTATAGCAAACGGTTCACAGTATGTTATCAAAACAGTCCTTTTCTACAAAAATATTTAGGAGACCGATTTAACCCCAAAAAAATTAATTTTTACGCAGTCATGTCTTTTTGTCCTTATAATTAGTATTCGCATTGTTCTTAGAATGTTTTAATTGAAATATTGCAATATCTGTATTTATAAGAGCCTGGGGTTATTATCTATACTTATAATAAAACTGTAGAGAGATCAATTCTGTACATTGAATATATGTTAAAAATTAATATTGGAGGATGAATGGTGATCGATACTAATGCCAAAAATGCAATCAATAAATTTTTTGTCTGTCTGTCTGTCTGTCTGTCTGTCTGTCTGTCTGTATGTGCACGCATGGGTCAAAAACTACTGAAGGCATTTTAACCAAACTTGGTACAATTGTAGTCCATACTCCCGGGCAGGTTATAGGCTGTATAACATAACGCTAAGACACATAGGAGCTGAGCAGTGACGATAAATTTGAAGCAAGTCGGTTGAAAAAAAGCGCGTTCGAGCTCTTATCATCGCATACGTTGATCATACGCCAAAAATATGTATTACAAAAATAATGGTCTTCAAAAGATGAACAAAAAAGTCCTGAATAGTATATATCTATCTTTTATATATTAGCCACAATAACCTGTTTAATCGTTAGGGTTTTCTTCAAAGTGTATTAAATACATAAATATATTGTAATTTGCATAGACATATCTTTTTCAAACTCCCATATTTCAAAAGTACACTTTAATACCTTATTCATAATTTTTTTTTTATAGAAATCGGTTTATAAACACACAAGATTTAGATGAAAGAAAATTTCCAAATGTCGCCGCGCCAGTATGAGTACGGCTGTACGGTTGATTTTTGTTTAACGTCCGAAACGGCCAACCGGTGCATCTATATAATTTCATTCCCATTGACTCTTAATGCGAACGGAAGTGGTTCTTATTGACTCTTCTCGGAATAAGCGCGCTTTAGATATTAAAATACATAGATACGTAGTTTTTAGGTATTAAGTTTAAAGTAGGTATCTATCTATACTATAACAATCGGAATCGGATAAGTAGTAATACTCGAGATATCGCTAGATCTCTTTATTAGAACAGTCCAATACAAATCAGGGGTCATGAAAAATGGATTTGGTTCAATGTTGAATGAATTTAAATTTCGTTTCTTTTGTTCACGAGATGGCGTTACCAGTAGTTATCATAAAATAAATGAGTTTTTAAATAATATATAACTATTTTATTATTAAGTGCTATTAATAAGTTATTCCTTTTAAATGTTAATAAAATTAACCATGAATCGTATGTGTAATATCAATTAAAGTCTTCACACTAGCCTTTAAAAATATCAATTTAAAGGACACAAAGAACATCCAGACTAAGGACAATAGTTTGTGTATCACAATTGTCCTCCATGGGAATCGAACCCGCGACCTCATGCACGCCAGCCATGTAATGCGACCGCCGCGCCACCGAGGCAGGTAATTCTGCCGCACCATAACGTGGCGTGCAAATGTATTCATTCATAATTAATTAGCGATTATCCGTGTGGTGACGGAGCAAGAATACAATATGTCACCTCCCCATCTCATCCCATGGATGGCGTAAAACCGACTAAGGGACTATCAGTGAATATTATCTTTACGAAATAAAAATGTAAGAAAACTTGAAATTAAACCCTATACCAATCCGACTGGCCAACGTGGTATTAGTAGGCCAAGTATCCCTCCGTCACGGGAGGAGGCGCGTCCTTGCAGTGGGACGTTAATGGGCTGTGATGATGAAAAAAGCGATGTCATTTATTTTAACTTACAAATTTGACAACAAATTAATGGCATTGTCCCTGTGACGTCATTTTCAGTATCGCGGTATTAAGATTTTACTTGAAAGAATGACGTTCGCTCATGTCTTTCAGTATGTTTAGACACAGTCTTCATAGATCTGTCTTTGTAAAGATCTGTTTTTGAAAAGGTTTTGGTTCGTTCGTTAATTTTACAATTCGTGTGTAGGTATATCTGTTTGTTATAAGGTTTAAAAAACGATTTTTCAGTAATAAATCGAATTGCGAAGTAAGTAACATCCGCCACGCGAACGAAGTCGCGGGCACAGCAGCTAGTTATACATATAATTTTAGTTTAACTAAACGAAGCCTTCGAGGAAATGCTTCACAATCTCGTCAAAATCTGGCACGCTTGTCGAAAGTCCAACATAAATTAATTTCCTACTTTTTCTCTGAAAATGTATGCATGAACCAGTTTCTAGCAATCCGCGCCCTTTAAATTTTAATGTGGTAGGGACTTGCATACTGTGAGTGGTTTATATAGTATCTATGTATACCCAAGGCTGTATTTACATCCGCAACTGAAACCCGAGACTAATATCTAAAGACAAAAGGAACAATAAAGTCGTAAAAGCACGTCATCGTATCTGGTTACCTTTATGGTAACGGGCAATGGATTCCTTAATTCGTAATGAAATTCGCAGAGATAATAATTTTTGTATGAAGCCGGTACGCTGCTTAATGGGCGGTAGTAGTAAATAATTAAGTAGGTCATAATATATTAACGGTAGCGGTAGTCACCGCAACCTGCCTGATGGATACATCGGATATGCAAGGACTTAAGCTATGAGTTATGAACACTGGCTTCTGATAATATACTTATGTTAATCTAGGAAGTTACCTTAATGTTTTATGTTAAGGTACTAAGAGGAAAAGGTATAAAACTGTTCCAATGACCTCGAGTATCGATACTTTTGTTCCTAATTGTGTATTAGAAGTTCTATCACGAAGGATTTACCTTACCTTACCTTAATCACATGCCTTATTTGACTTATTTTATTTAAGCATAGGTTGTACGTCGCCGTCTTGTTTTTTTGTAAGGATTGCTGGTTTCCTTTCGTAGGATAATATGATATAGAAAACCTGTGAAATATCATAATAATTATATTGTACTATATGCATGGTTTCTCATAGAAATAATAATTGCAAAAACACAATAATCATTTGTACTTAAATGATTATGTTTAAATACATGTGAAATCGGACAGTGGTGGGAAGGGAATCAGGTGTTGTAAAGCTGCGTAGTTCTAAAGGCATATTAATCGTACTTAATGCTTGCAGGAGAGGATGGTACAGATAACTCGGCTGAAAGTCGGCGGCCTGGGTCTGAGCATCAAGGGTGGCTCGGAGCACAAGCTGCCCATCCTCATATCCAAGATATACAAGGACCAGGCGGCTGACCAGACGGGACAGCTCTTCGTTGGAGATGCTGTTATTAAAGGTACATAAAAATATGTAATAATAAGTTTTTTTTGTCGTATAAGTTGTAATGTACGGGCCTAGTGTGACTTTTTCAAGATCACTAGAATGAGGTTCGTTGTTCAAGAGATGTATGTTTGTTACGAATAAATTAAGGACAACAAATAGCATACAATACAAATTATAGTAAACTATATTCTAAACAAACTGAACAACTTCGTTATTACATCGGAAACTGAAAGTTTTGAACGTACATACTTATTTTGTTTAAGTTTTCACCGCGTCTATACTGCTCAATTATTGCTTCATGCCCCTGTTATCTTTCTGTATGTAAAAGTGTGTTTTATCCAGCCCTTTATTTCCTCCGTATGATATTTACCAGCAGATAATATATTACCACGGGTATAAAATATAAACTAAATTGTGTACCTACTGTTCCACACTCCCAGTACATATTAAACGTACCTATTATATTTATAAAGTATTCACCGTGTTAGATATTTTGACCTAAAAAAGACTACTATGGGCCTAACGTGACGAAAACCTATTAGATTTTTAGGGTAAAAATGATGAAAGTAATTTAATCCACTAAATATATTACGCAGCTTCCGCCCTGAATGCGGCATTACTAAGGATTAGATATTGTCGTAATTACTTTGACCGGACTGACTCAGATTAAGCTGTTATTAAAGGTTCAACAAAAGTAGACGGGCGACGCCGCCATTACTTGATTCTGTTACATGTTTGTTGTTCACAAAACTTTTGTTGGTATTGTATGAGAATAATTTATATGTAACTTTTGCTTCCTTACTTTATTATGAATGAGTGTTTCCTTGTACGGAGTGTTGTATGTAAACATTGTATTTGTGATTTGTGAGTTGCTATACTTTTGGTTCTACCAACCGTCTTGAAAATGTCATGAATGTGTTTTTTATTTTCACATTACATATAGGTAATTTATTTCGATATAAAACTTTAAAAATTGGTAAAATACTACTTTTCGAAGTATGTTATGGCTATTTGAAATAGGTCGTACATACATAAACGTAACGTAAGAATATATACATGGTCTCACTATCCTATCTTATCCCATGGGTGTCGTTAAACCCGTTTTATGGGATGTAAGTAGATATTTTCTTTTCGAAAATAAGAAAGTAAAATTTGATATAAACCACAATAGTACCTAATACGTTTGGTCAGCATGGTATAAAGTAGATAGAAACTGTGAAATGCAAATTAAACCGGCGGGCGTTGCTTGATCTTCATTCGAGTATATTTTCAAATACGTCTGAGTTATTACAATCATAGTATTATAGAAAACCTGGAGAAAAATGATATTCTTATATCTTATACGTAATGCAGTACGTAACAGGTAAAACATTGAGCTATATTATTTACGACGGCGACGCTCGTAAAAGCATTCACCGATACATATAATAAAGTTATATCAAGTTTTGTAACGCATGACATCTGTATCCAGATAAGTTTATAGGTAGGTAGGTATTGAAATATTCTAAGATTTAACATTTTTTTTTATCTAAATTTAAATGCGAGCTGGAACCAACCTTTTTCCATAACCTATGATCGCAATCTTTGATATTGTCAGCTTAATATGTTCTCCCAATAGTTTTATCAAGGGAAAATCATCCAAGCATTTTTATCGTTGTAATAATTCCATTGCTTGCTTTGGAAATGTAAAATCTCTAATCTCCTTCTCATCTAGGGCATCCAGCGAGTAAGTAGCGGCTACAAACTAGATTATCTGAATTTGGTTCCTGTCTCAAGCTTCAGAAAATTTCCATCGTATTTCTGTTTTTTAAATAAACAAAGTTTTGCTGCCACTAACAAATTGCATACCTTTTTCAAATAAACTGTACGGGCCGTTGAACACAAGAGATTTAGTAAAAGTTCGTTAAAAACTGGCCACAGTGAACATCCTTTATACGTGTCCTAGATTAAAGTTAATTCTAAAGGAAACTGCAATGCGCGCCTCAAATGTTTTAACAAGGCTTAATTAGTAAGAACAGAAATAAAATGCAACTTGCTACTGGCATTAATTAAAGACAATTAGACGGATAGATGCAGCGGAATTTAGGACATTAGAGAAGCTAGGTTTTTACGACTGGGTATAATATGTATGTTTCTAAAGAATCCCAAATTTACCACTAACTCGGGCTTTCTCCTGAAGGCCAATTGTCGTAAATGTATTTATTATAATTACATTTCGGTTAACTCCAAGTGATAACTCTACAGTAGGTATATACTAGATTATAAGCGTTTGGCGGTGTCTCATTGGTTACTGAAGAGTCAAATTTGACGTAAGTGACATTTGAATTTGACTGACTGAGATTGAGTTGAGATTTTGATATAATATAATTAAGAGAATAACCCTACCGTGTAAAAGGCATTTGGCCAACTGTAACACTAGTCAGTCAGATTAGATTTCGTGGTTTTCCTTTCTAGCAGTTTCTTTAAGGAGCTCTATGACCAGCATAAGACTGCTTATGGCCGGGAGAGAGAGAGAGACTTACGATCCACCTAGGGCATGTAAAGATGGAGGTGGCACTTTATTTTCCACGAACGGTGAACGGAAGCTAAATTTAGTTTTTTATATACTATATTTTGTACCTAAATAAAACATGAGCAGAATGACTTGAGCAGAATTATACATAGGGTCACCGCAATCTCCCCCTAGAGACTTACAGTAGTGGAAACGGAGTGAATTTTTGAAAGAGTTCGTTAAATAAGTAACTTGGCCTTATTTCAGAGATTTATAAGGCTTATGTTTAAATGCCGCCCTAAAATGTACCTATTTTACTATCAATAAAATTCGAAACATTTACCAAAATGGATAAATGGTCACCAAATTACGTTTCCTAAAATATTATCAAATAAATCCAATTTTTCTTATTATTGACTACCATAAAAATATGAGGACGCCTTGAAAATTTACTTCAGACTAAATATTTTATATTATTACTAAATAGATGTTACCAATATTTTATGTCACGAGTTTTAATTTGGAAGTTTTCGCTGTACTAAAAAAGCCAATGATCACTAGAACTTTTTTTTAATTGCCAAACAATATACTGCGGTTCCCAAACATATGTCACTAGTTTATTGTTATATGAAATTAATTGAAATGCGATAATATAGCCAAATAGTATAGGTATTTCAGTCTTAATGTTTCTATAAAATAAAACCATCGAAAGTGGAATCAAAAATATGTTTTATTACAGTCGTAGGTACTGATGTACGATTTATTAATGGCACTTTGAGATCAGTCAATCATAGACACTTTATAAAAAAACAAGTAAAAATTATTGAATTAATAGAGCTTTTTTAGATTTTGCTGGCCGCCCTTTCTTTCTCTTCTCGCCAATAGGGATATTTCTGGCTTCATGAGGTGGTTCCACGCACTTCAGCCTAATTGCAGCCCAGTAGATGATTACAGGTATACTGTTTTAAAAATGTAGGACAGTTACACCTACCGGTTAGCCATTCATCGCTGTTGATGGGTAACATGACTTCCCATTCACTGAAAAACTGTTCCTTAAAATCGTTGAAGCGGTTGTGCGGGGTGCGGGGTAAAGAAATAAGGGAAGCAATTGTAATTTTAGTCTTACATTAAAATAGTCTGTGTTCAATATATTTATTTTGGATGGCGTCAAACTAATTTAGGGTAAGGTTTTTGGTATTAACCCAGATACTCCTACCAGGTGTTATAACACCGATTAAATGACTTTAACAATACCATCAAATAAAATATACAAAAAGCGAATAGTGATCAGCATTTCTCATTATATCTTATTTAGTGCATGTGCATAGTTATTTACGTGCTGAAACAATTGTTATATGAATTAAATTTTATGGATTTTTGCTCAATTAAAAAAAGATTTGTGGATTTTTTTCAAAATCACAATTAAAAGCTACTTTCTCTGTAATTATTGTATAGCAACCTAATAATATCGTCCTGATTATGGAAACTAATGACTGTTAGCTATAAAATGGAAAATTTAGTTATATTGTATTTAAATTTGTTTATTTTTTATAAATAAAATTCTCAGAGGTGTTATAACACCTAGTAGGAGAATATACGTCTATATCGCTTTACTACAAAATGATAGGTCACTGCCAGAAAAATCATTATGTTTACACGAAATATGAGAGAAATTAGAAAAATTTAATAATGAAACACATTTTCCACGAAGTATAGTCATTCTCGGGTTCTAGGTGGTCAATTTAGGGTTAAAGCTGAAGTACATTACGAAGAAACTACTTCTGACTACTATGAATATAACGTCTTAAATCCAGTGTCTTATATAACTAAGAAAAGGCGTACAGAATCTCCGTCCCACCTCAAAAATTCTACTGTACCTCATTCAGCTCCTGTAGTCTTTCTTACAAACAAGTGGTACTGCCTTTGCAGCGAGAATATCAAAGAAACAGAATTATCCAAATTCTTACCCAGAATGGCAAATTTTGAGGGTCCGAATAAACTACAGCCACCAACATAATATTATTCTGATGCCATGTTTGGTGATGATGTCGTTGATATGCTGTTTCTGTTGGTATCTCGTTTGTACATTTAGTATACAAACTTATACACTTGCCAAAAGAGAAGTAGAATATTGTCACAACCAATGCATTGAAATGATTCCTGGCTATCATTTTGTTTAGTGGATGTGGTCCATCGAAGAGTTATGTACTGGGAAAGTTATCAGATACTACTTTTGCACATATAAGTAACACTCTTTCACGAGATCGATTACGTAATGTTACATTTTCACTGCTGTGATAATACACCAAGTGGTGACAAGTAATGGCTAATTTGTGAAAGTAAGACCTTATTTTGGTGTATTGAACAAAAATTTATTACCTATGGCTTTTATAGAATTATTGTATCAATGAAGTAGTAGTGTCTTTTTATGGGAGCCATTGTTACACGCAATTTATACAACCTATGGCCCTAACTTGTTAAATTTGCAAACACAAATCTATTTTATGTAAAAAATGTTAGGTTTATTTTCACCCTAAGAGGTGCTTCATAACTAAATTAACGTAAAATATGAACTACTTATATTCTACCCATAGTATAAAACAGTATAAAAGTCTAACAAAGATTAAAAAATATATAAACTGTATAATTTTGTCCAAAATATTTCCCATAGTTTCCTACTAGCAATAGTAGCCCATTCTCCTACCAGGTGTTATAACACCGATCATTTTCCAGCTTTCCCAGAAGGAAAGGATTTTTTTTTGTATTTTTCCTGAAAAGTTAGTGACACTAATACCAACATATCAAAAAATTACAAAGATCTGAGACCCTAAATAGTTTCAGGAGTATCTGGGTTAATATTAATCTTTGTGTAAGACATTATTTGGTGACCATTTATCTATTTTGGGAAGCAAAAAGAATATTTGTACAATGCGTGAATTTATTCTGATGTTTGTTTATTTGTTTTGGGTCACAATATGGTTTACTTTAGGACCCTTTTTATAAAGTCAATTTAATTTTTTTGGGGTTATTTACTTTATTTGGCGCTTAGGGTTATGGTCCTAATAATATTTCTGGTGACCGTCTAAATTATACCCGATTTATAATACGGTTTGGTGCAATACGAGATAATTTAGTAACAAAGTTTATTTAGACCTCGTAACGTAAATGTTTGCAAATTATGACAAATGTTTATTACTCCTGGTAATTTTATTGTTATTAAAATTAACAGCAAAACAGGATATCAGAAACATGGCCGTGTTAAGTGAAAATATTTGGATAAGGCCTATTTCCAGCATAACTAAGGACTACAGAGGGACATGCAAGCAACTTCTATGGAATGTGTTATTTTCATGTCCATGATGTTCTGCTGTAGGGGCTGGTCCCGTTTTTATTTACATTCAGTTATATCTTTATCATCATATCAACCAATAGACGTCCACTGCTGGACATAGGCCTCCTCCAAATATTGCCACCTTGTGCGGTCCTGCGCCTCCCTCATCCATCGGTTTCCCGCCGTCCTAACTAGGTCTCGGTTCACCGTGTGAGGGGTCTCCCCACCCTGCGGTGCACCTTTTCCAGTACGCGGGTGACACTCCAGAACCTTTCTGCCCCAACGACTGTCGGTTCTTCGCGCTATGTGCCCTGCCCACCGCCACTTTAACCGGGGAATCCAGTTATATGTTTTTTTTTTTCATTGTGGCTGATAAGCTTGCAGTTTCATAGCCCTGTATGGTGTCAAGTTTTCGAGATACTGAAAGCCCCCTAGCCACTGAAGTTGGGAAGTCATAAGTAGTCTATGTAAAATATTTGGCATCATTCGAGTAATCAAATATTTAAAATATTACCACGTACGTGCTAGATGTAGAAACGCTCCACACTACCTTGTGGAGCGTCCTTGTGTGAAGCCGATTTTCCACCGCGAAAGAGAAATGAGCGGAAAATAAAAAAGCGGAACGTTGTTTCCACCAACAGCGTTTTTAAAATTGTGTTTAATCTGCTCCGTTTTCGAGGCAGGGCCAGTAGGCTTACTCTTGAACATAATTTTAATTTCAATCTAATACCAATCCAATTACAATGTCAATTTTGAAGTCACGTGATTTCGTACTCTTGAAAACAATTTCGTCAACATTGAATTGAAATCCGGATTGGTTCACGATTATATTTTAGAGTGTGAAGTTAGCAACACATGACATTGGAGAAGTGATGTTCAACTACATACTAAATTGAGAAAATATTATTACTAAGGTCGATATCTGCTTATTAACAATAGTAATAAATACAAGTTATGGAAAATATTATTGTAATATACGTTTTTTAATTATTTATTATTATTCGGATCGAGAAATTAGCATTTCAAAAATTTTGTGTTGCTTGTGGCTGAATGAGACGGGTCAAAGACAAGTCTATTATAAAAATAGTTCCCCTTACTTGTCAAAAAGTAAATATCGCACCCTCAGTATCATAAGGGCACAATCCAAAAAAGTTGATTTTTGGGAAATCACGATTTAAGATTCTGGGTTCCTATAAAATACCTATTTTTTCAAATTACATGTTTATTATTTAAGTTATAAATGTGAAATTTGGCAGATTTGTTCTTTGGTAAATGCACTATAAATAGCAATAGGAGAAAACAATAAATTTGCATTAATTCTATAAATTACAAGTAATTGAAAAACATGCATTCAAGTTAGGCCTTTATAATACAAAAATATCAAAGAAATACTAGGACTATTTAAAATTGAACCTATATATTATTTAAATCCCTGTCACTGTTTAGTTGTTAACCATAACCTTCTAGCAGTAAGAGCGGGCGCCGGGCTGGGAGAGTGTGAGAGGGACACAAATATATTTACCGAGTCGTTATTGTCCTTTTTCTCGCTCTGTCAGCGCTAACAGGTAAAGAATTCCATTTTATGCCCTTAGCATTTAAAATCTCAGTTTACTAAAATTTTGACTTGGCCCCTTATGTTACTGAGGGTGCGATATATTCTAGAATAATTCTATTAATTCTATATTAGTGTTTCTAGTTTAAAAAGCTTTGTGTGGCTTTGTGACCAAGTAAATCTTGAATATTTATCATTAAATATATAATTTAATATATATTTAACAAATAAATTATTTGTGTTGTCAAACAGTGTTCGTTATCATTCGGCGCCATATTTTATTTGGTACATAGATACAACACACAAAGCGCAATATAGGTTTAGTTTGCCTTTCTTTTAAAGCTCAATCTACGTTTTTTTATGTAGACTAAATGATATCTTTACTAATAAGTCATATTAAAGATGTATTAATATTCCCAAGTCGACATAAAACACAAAACAATATGTAAAAAGTTACTTATTTGCTATTGGAATAATACCAATTTACAAGCAATCCGAACACAATTTCAACGCAATACGCAGCTGTCAAAATGAATTCAAGAGTACCATTTTTAATTCAATCACATTTTCATGTAGTTCAACAAATAGACACCTAATTTGAAAACAATTTGGCGCTAGTGTTGATTTCAAGAGTATGAAATAGCGGTAAACGTCATAATTCCAATCCCGATCGATCGGAATTAAATTCAAGAGTAGACCAGCAGGAGCGAGCTCATTTCTACTCTTTCTACACGCTCGGCTCTTTCCGTCCTACTATTTTGGTGGACATACAACTATGCAGTTTGCGTTTGCGAGTTTAACGAAGTCATTAGTGGGTACGTTCCTTTCGCGGTGGAAAACTGGCTTTTTACGATTGAAAAACGTTTTAACTATCAATCGATTAGAGTAGATTACTAATAATTCCGTTGCATCGAATCTTGTCTCCCGAAACTGAGGCTCTGAAATAGTAAATTACTCATTATAATAACCTACTATCTAGCTAGATCAATGACCAGAAATAACGGCTCTAAAACAGCTTATTATTAATTATGCCTACTATCCAAAGAGATCATAGTTTTTGTGCAAGTAAAGAGAGTTTGGATAAAGCACCGGCCACCCGTCAAGCGACAATGAAACATTATAAACTGTTCAATAAAAATACTTGTACCGAAGCGTACCTAGTTGTTTATAAGTGCATGCATTGCAATGATCTGTGAATTACAATAGTGCCCTTGTTACTTATCGTTTAGGGCGAGGAATTCAGTACTTGCTTTGTCTTGTTTTGAGTCTGATTACTTATGGTCAAATGGGTTTTTTTGAATTAATTGTTTCAATTCGCATTCTTTACTTTTTACCTATTTGTATTATAATCAATCACGAGAACAGCCATAAAATTGTTAAAGATGTTAATTGTTAGGAAGAATTTAATAGCTAATGTATTTTCGTAATTAAATTACCAAGTTAATAATGTAGCCAAACGTATTAATTCAGTTTTGGTATTTAAGATCAACAGTTGTGAGCTACGTAGGTACGTTTTTACACGCAAGGGTGACGATCGTATATGTGTAAACTAAGTATATTATGATATATCGAATGGCATTTGGAATGGCGATTGGTTTAGATCTGCCAGAGCCGGTAAAGTAATTTGGCAGTAATTTTTCTGATGAACCATAAACGGTCTATGCGAAAGTGGGAAGCAGTCTCAATTCGGATGATCGAACTGATTAATACAGGAAGCGAGAAATTACCCGCTTCGACTGCACCAACTAAAACAGGCTCAGTCCAGGCACTCAACCAAAATATGGCGCACCATATCTTCAGCCCAGTTCCGGTATTGATGATTCTTCTGGCGTTTTCTCATGAACATAAAGAAAACGGGCACCATATCATTTTAACATAAATTTGTTATTGTTTCAGTAAATGGCGAGTACATAACAGCGTGTAAACACGACGATGCAGTCAACATTCTACGTAACGCCGGTGACATCGTTGTACTCACTGTCAAACACTATAGAGCTGCAACACCCTTCTTACAAAAACAAGGTATCTAATTAATTCGTACATTTTGTATCTACGTTCGTGCCTATGCCATAACATAGTTACCCGAGCCCTTGCCTCGATATGCAAATGAGAACGACACGTTTCAGAGACATTAAATAATACTATGTCCAGCAGTGGCCGTCCATATGATGATGATGAAATACTACTATGGCCCTGCTTTGGTATTCCCCTTTCCTATTCATCATCACTATGATGCTCATTCATGTCCCACTGCAGGGACGGGGCCTCTTCCCGTGACGGAGGGATACTTGGCCTACTAATACCGGCTGGCCAGGCGGATTGATATAGGGTTTAATTTCAAGTATTCCTTCTTTTTATTTTGAAGAGATAATATTCACGGATAGTCCCTTAGTCGGGTTTTACGACACTAATGGGATGAGATGGGGTGGTGTCATATTGTATTCCTACTCCGTCACCACGCAAAAATTCCTTTCCTATTGCTTCGCAGAAATCTAAATTTTTTATAAGCCATCTAAAATAGAAATGTACCTCAAACTATAAGTGAGTAGGTAATTGATAGAATGTATACTGTGGTCATCAAAATAATATAAGATAGTAGCTTTTTTAAAATTGCTCAGGTTAAAACATGAATGTTATATTATTAGCAGACGGAGCGTCGGATACAGACAGCAGTACGGGAGACGATCACCCCTCGTTACATAACAAACCTGTCGACGCTAACTGCAATGAGAAGACGGAACAGACTAATGGTGGATGGCAAGTGAGTACTCAATATTTAGTTTGTGGGGAGATTGGACAAATATACAAATAGTACTCCTTGTTCTGTATGAAAATCATATTATCACAACGGACCGTAAGTGGTGGTACCTGAAACCAATTTGAAATTCGATTCGATTTACATTACCTTGTTATCTTAACTAAGAAAATGTAGTCAATTGAAATAACTACCATCACTAGTATAAATTGTATTATTGGTCATTGTGCGTCAAAAGGAAAATAATAAACTGAATTGGGAAAATCAAATCATTTTTTTAAACATATATGTAGTAACCTAAACTTTTCCTGGCTTTTTATTCTTGGTGTTACACAATTTCTTCATAATATCATGTATTAAAAATATCATTAATTATTACAGAGTGCTTGGACAGATGGTGATGAGAATAGTAGACCAGGGAGTGCCACAGGGTCTGTTCGTGGGTCCCGCCCTCCATCCGTCGCTTCAGATCGACCTACTGAGATTATTAAGGAATGGGTCGATGTTGTTTCAGGTAATGTTTCTCAACCGACTTCAAAAAAGAGGAGGTTCTCAATTCGGTTGTATTTTTTTTTTTATTTTTTTTTTTTATTTTTTTTATTTTTTTTTTTTG
Organism: Schrankia costaestrigalis; assembly: GCA_905475405.1. Taxonomy (NCBI): domain Eukaryota; kingdom Metazoa; phylum Arthropoda; class Insecta; order Lepidoptera; family Erebidae; genus Schrankia; species Schrankia costaestrigalis. The sequence continues at coordinate 22,999,701 of FR997827.1, read as the reverse complement.
TGTTTGTTACCTGATTTCTCGAAAACGGCTAGACCGATTTGAAAAATTTTTTTTTTGTTCGATTGGGTATACTTCCCATTTGGTCCCATTGTCACCAGATCTGGATCTGGATGACGGGATCCCAGAGAAATCGAGGGCATCTCTTAAAAATTGTAGGGACGCATTATGTAAAATGTTGTCATATACGTGCATCTTTGACGTCACTACCAAATAGTCAAGAGTCAGAACTGGTCTGATGCTGGAGACCACAGAGAGTCGAGGGAACAACTTAACGGCATGTAGCAGCTACCTTGTGTTTAGGCTTATTTTAATTGTATTGATGAAAACTTTACGAAACTTGACACAAACATGATCTGATGATGAAGAAGACTGAGGGTCGAGGGAACTCCTCAACGGTATGTAGCAGCTACCTAGTGTTTAGGCTTATTTTATTCGTATTGATGAAAGCTTTACACAACTTTACATAAACATGATCTCATGATGAAGACGACTTAGGGGCGAGGGAACTCCTCAACGGTATACAGCAGCTACCTCATGTTTTGGCTTATTAAATTCGTATTGATGAAAACTTTACACAAACATGATCTGATGATGAAGAAGATTGAGGGTCGAGGGATTTCCTTAACTGTATATAGCAGCTACCTTGGGTTTGGGCTTATTTTATTCACAACTCACTATTCAATGTCGCATTTCCTGTTCCGTTTCACAAATTTTTGTGTAGACTATTTGTTTTACGTAGCCTCACAAATATAAGTCTAACGGAGGCCTGAGAAGAGCCTACCTTCCCACTGACGCTGCCGGTGGCCTAAACGTAATTATTCGTCTCGTCTAGTCAGACATTGTTTCTTCGTTATACAGATGCTTTTACAGTTAACAAGTCATAAAGATGCTTAGGTACACAGTTAACACATCATACAGATGTTTACACAGTTAACAACAGAGATGCGCAATCTAATAAATAGAATGAATCAGATATTTATAAATCTTTTATACATATATTTGTAATTTTAGTGACAGCCGAACGTAGACGCATTCTGAATGTTAAAATCTATAAACTCTTCAAACACGACGTAGGAAAGAAATATTATTTTGACTAGTTTGTTTACATTGTACTGTGAAGCTTGATTGATTTGTTTACCTTTTCAGGAATACAATATTAGTCATTCTTGAGTTCTCTCTACTTACCTACATATTTATATAAGTACATTGGAATTATGCTTTAAAAGTAATGTAAAATAAAATGCAGATTAGATAAATAAATAGATATAAAATGCAATAGAGTCATAATGTTGTAATGTATCTATCCTGATTTTCCTTCATACTTGACAGGCTTAGGACTGTCAACCTAGTTGTAAATAAATAGGTATATATCTTCATAGGTAATTTTAAAATTAAATACTTTATTCACATCAAAGACTAGGTTGGCGTATTTAAAAATCAGCATATATACATAATTGAATTATTGAAAGAACACAGTATTCAATTCGTCATACAGATGCTTATCAACCGACTTCAAAAAAGAGGAGGTTCTCAATTCGGTTGTATTTTTTTTTTTTTTTGTGTTTGTTACCTGATTTCTCGAAAACGGCTAGACCGATTTGAAAAATTTTTTTTTTGTTCGTATGGGTATGCTTCTCATTTGGTTCCATTGTCACCAGATCTGGATCTGGATGACGGGATCCCAGAGAAATCGAGGGCATCTCTTGTAAATTGTAGGGACGCATTGTGTAAAATCTTGTCATACATGTGCATCTTTGACGTCACTACCAAATAGTCAAGAGTAAGAACTGGTCAGATCCTGGAGACCAGAGAGAGTCGAGGGAACACCTCAACGGCATATTGCAGCTACCTTGTGTTTGGGCTTATTTTAATTGTATTGATGAAGACTTTACAAAACTTTACACAAACATGATCTGATGATGTAGAAGATTGAGGGTCGAGGCAACTCCTCAACGGTATATAGCAGTTACCGAGTGTTTGCGGGCTTATTTTATTCGTATTGATGAAAACTGTACACAACTTTACACAAACATGATCTCATGATAAAGAAGACTGAGGGTCGAGGGAACTCCTCAACGGTATATAGCAGATACCTTGTGTTTGGGCTTATTTTATTCGTATTGATGAAAACTTTACACAACTTTACACAAACATGATCTCATGATAAAGACGACTGAAGGTCGAGGAAACTCCTCAACGGCATATAGCAGCTACCTTGTGTTTGGGCTTATTTTAATTGTATTGATGAAAACTTAACATTATGAATGTAATCGCAGGTGTGGTTTAAGACTTGAATGAAATTCTTATTTTAAATTAAAATAGGAATTAATAACGGATTATAAATAGACAAAATTGTTGAATTGCATTTAATTTATTTTAAACTTATTCTTTAGATATAACAAATTGATAATAATAATTATTATATTTATTTGATTTATTTTTATTTTAATTACCTTAATTATTATTACCAATTAACCATGCCGAGACGGTGGCTACGCTTTTCGATGTTCTCCCTATTTAAAACTTTTTGCATGTAGGTCCTCCGTTGTTCACTAGTCTCTTTTGAAATGACATTGGAGGTAGATTTCCTACATTAAAAGGCGTTTATCCCTTTCTTCGTTTGTTTCATTCAATCGGCGCTGTCTCATATAAGCAGCGCGTTTCGTAGGTCTACCCATATTCAGACAAAGTCCCACTGCAGGGACGGGCCTTCTGTGACGGAGAAATACTTGGCCTACTAATACCACGCTGGCCAGGCGGATTGGTATAGGGTTTAATTTTAAGTTTTCCTTCTTTTTATATCTCAAAGATAATATTCACGGATAGTCCCTTAGTCGGTTTTTACGACACCCATGGGATGAAATGAGGTGGTGACATATTGTGTTCTCACTCCGTCACCACACGGATTTATAGAATTGGAATTCACTAAAAATTTAGAAATAAAATTAATTTTCACAAAAAAAAAGAACCGACTTCAAAGACAAAAATTGCACTAAAAAGTAATAAATAATTACTTGTATTTTGATTTTACAACAATAAATCAGCCATTCTTTCTATTTAATTTTAATCTAAAGAATAGGTTCTTTTCATTAAGTATTGTAAAAGTATTGTTAAGGATATTTCTTGAAGAGTCTGTAAATATATTTATTTGTAGATTCTTTAAAAGATAATCAAATTATTACAAATAATGTAATATTATTGTTATTTTTGGAGGCGGTGTCAGCCAACGAAATAAGTACGATAATACCTAAGCAAACGGAATGACGGCCATGAATTACAGATTATATATGACTTCGACATTATAGTTGTTGATTGTTTATGGATTAGTTTAAAAATTAAACAACTATTCTTATCATATTTAAATAAATATATTTTAAAATACCAGTATCACATTTAAACGTTTTAATATTATATTTAATAACTGATTAAAGCTTTCCAGAACTTAAAATAGATTAGATTTAAAGAAATAATTCGCGAATAGGATCAATAATGCAAAATGTTGTCTACAACGTCGTTAGAATAGGCAATAAAGTTTTGTATAACACACTCTCATCACTTTAAATGGTTTCTAATTAGATAAATATTGCATTTAAAACGAAAACGGCCGTTTCATTTTCGAATGTGAATTTTATGTAATTATTAGTCTGTGTATAACACGGCGCCATAATATTTGTTTAAGTTTTCAGTCAGAAATAAAAAATGGTATACTTAATAATAACTATCGTGGCTGACACCGACTCCAAAAATAACAATAATATTACATTATTTGTAATAATTTGATTATCTTTTAAAGAATCTACAAATAAATATATTTACAGACTCTTCAAGAAATATCCTTAACAATACTTTTACAATACTTAATGAAAAGAACCTATTCTTTAGATTAAAATTAAATAGAAAGAATGGCTGATTTATTGTTGTAAAATCAAAATACAAGTAATTATTTATTACTTTTTAGTGCAATTTTTGTCTTTGAAGTCGGTTCTTTTTTTTTGTGAAAATTAATTTTTTTATTTACTGACTAGTTGACCCGTGCCCACTTCGTTGGGCAGCGAAAAAAACGTTATTAAGCGTCCCTTTTTTAAACATATTTCATTACTGCTCCACTCCTATTAGTCATAGTGTAATATAGCCTATGACACTCCCCGATAAATGGACTATTCAAAACAGAATGAATTTTTAAAATCGGTTCATTAGATCCAGAGATTACCCCTTACAACGTTACAAACATGCAAACAATAACTTTACCTCTTTATAATATGAGTATAGATGACATTTTACAAATAGGTATTAGTTTAGTTGGTGGGTTTATCATTACACTAATGTCAAAACGAAATTGTACCTTATTTGGCTGTAACTCGAATTAATATTCTCTCACTAGGCAATTAGTTTTTTGAGTTGCTATAATAAATCTTGACTGGTTTTTGATGTAATATCTATGTATATTCTTAATAATTTTCATTAAATGTTTCAGTGCCTCTAATGATGGGATACGTGACAAGATATGTGTTTGGAACTGATAAATTACGACCAGGAGCATTTGAAGTGAGTCTAATTTATAGTTTTAACTATTTACAGTTTCAACTTACCCTGTGACAATAATTGTCAAGAATGAAGAATTGTCAATGACATGTATTTTGTGAAAAAAAAAATAATATGAAATATAAAAATGACAATAGTTTGAGATACAATGTAAACTAATGATTGTTTAATGAACTAACGTATAGGTCCGCGGCGCGCGCGCCCCGCTGACGACGGGCGTGATCCACGCGGAGGAGCCCGCCGCGCTGTCGCACTGGCTCAAGACTATCTCCGACAATATTGTCGGACTCACCAACCTGCAGGTACATACATTTGTACTGCTACACTACTTTTATAATGAAGTATCGTAAACTGGTGGAACAAATTATATCACACAAGAAAGTTACTTCCATGACCTACGTATTCGTGTCTTTTAGTTTACCAATTTCGAACAAGACGTGTGTTACGTAAAATCAGTATTTCCTAAAAGGATTATACCACTCATTGGGACCAAATTTTGTAACCTATAAAGCTATTTGAATTTGGACACTGGCATCTCGCTCTTAGACGTAAGCGGTCCATTGCTGAACATAGGCCTCCTCGATTTCGCGTCACTTCTTTTGGTCCTCTGCTCATCACATTCAGCTATTACCAGCCACTATTTGCATTTTTCCAACAAATAATATGATGGTATAATGTCCCAGATGAAGTTGTTCAACCGCCACCTGGTGGTGGGTGAGCGCATAGAGTACATGGGCTGGGTGCACGAGGGCGTGGTGTCGGCGCACAGCTGGCAGACCTACCGCCCCAAGTTCCTCGTGCTCAAGGGCACTGACGTCATGCTCTTTGATATACCGCCCGTGAGTATCGACTCATTTTTTCGACTATTCAACCTATACCACTTGGTCAACACTGGATGGAAAGAGAGGAAAACCTCATTTTTCACCTAGGATAACACAGTAAATAACAATAAAATAAAAATGTAGTTCTTATCAAACCTTAAGTGTCCCACTCTAGGAATAAGTCTTGTCTAAAGTTATGAAGGCGTAAAAACAGACTAAGCGACTATCCGTGAATATTATCTTTACGAAATAAAAAAAGAAGGAAAACTTAAAATTAAACCCTATACCCATCCGCCTGATTAGTTGGCCCAGTATTCCTCCGTCACGGGAGGAGGCCCGTCCTTGCAGTGAGACATTAATGGGCTGTTATGATGAAAAATAAGAATGAATCTGGGCCTATTACCACGTTGGCCATACGGGTTATTAGGTACAGGCTTTGTTTTAAGTTTTACTTTTTTTATACGAAGAGGCTAGACACATCCCAAGGTCGATTGAAATTTGACAAGCGCATTGAGCAATCAGATTGGTAAAGGATTAGGTATACTCGTACATACATTTTATTTTATTTGTTTATGCAACTTTCTTTTAGTTTCTTTTACGATATCAATGGTGATGCTACGTGTTTTTATATGCAATTTACTATTAAAGATTTGAACTGCATGTCAATTCTCGTACCTAAAATTCGGTTAAGTTAACTTTTAGTTGTCAAATTGTCGAACTCTAAATAAAACCTTAACACGACCACAAAAGATTGCAATAGCAAAAACATGACAACTAAAAGTTAACTTATCCGAATTTTAGGTACGAGAATTGACATGCTGGTGTAAAATGTTAACATAAAAAGAAAACTATTTCTATCCCTTTCTAGATGAATATAGCCGAGCTAGCAAAATGCCCGGAGACGCTCAAAGTGTACCAGACAATGTTCCGCACAGTGAAGGAGAGCGAGACAGTAGATTGGCGGCAGCACTGCTTCCTCGTGCAGTCCAGCTCTGCCGGGCCGCCCGGGGCCTCCGCGCCGGGCCCCAGGTACTTCAGCGCCGAGACGCGACAGGACCTGTTGAGGGTCGAGGCGGCTTGGACCGCTAATATTGTTAACTCCGTCATACGATTAGGGGTCAGTATATATTATACTTTACATACTTTTTCAAATTGTTTTCTCTTTTTACTGTTGTTATCTTTTCTTGGCTATCATTTGTTTACTTAATATCATTACAATAACTCATTGGATATCCTCCACATATACTTGAGAGATCACGTCTATAGATAAACATTTATTTGTGTTCTATAAAACTAGGTAACTTTTATAAAAACTAGTAAAATTAAACAACTTTACAAACTTAAATCCCTTTATTAGCTTACGAAATACAAAGACACTGTGTTTTTATACCTAATTATATAAATTACAATAGCAACTTAAATAACTTTTAACTTAATAATAACTTAAGAAATCTAATGTTTACTAATCAGACTAGAGTTGCGTGGAAGCAAAGAACGCTTGTTAAAGTTGGAGGAGCCCATCTTGCGTTTGAGTCTAGGATATGGTTGCAGGCAGGTCGCGAAATCTTTCTTGCTCAATCTGGAAATATTCAACATAAGTATATCAATTAAATACGTTTGTGTTACTGATTGAAACAAATAGACAATAACTCCAAAGAAAAGATAGTTTTTAACTAAAATAGTACAAAAAACAATATTTAATTTTTTATAGTATTTCATACATACATAAACTCACGCCAAATCCCGTCCGGGGTGGTATAAGTATTAGTATAAAAAGTTGCCATATTAATAGAATAGTTAATAGAAATGCTGCATTGAATATTTTTCTTTCAACAAGTAGGTACTTCTACCAAAAACTAAACTATGGTGCAAAAAATGAAATTAAAATAAAATGTTTATTATGAAAGTGGAAGATGAAAGATCACAATGTGAGCTATAATGAGTATGAACATAATTATATAATGAAAATTAAATAAATCTCACAATCAAGACGAATGAATGACGACTTCGGTGGCGCGACGGTAGCGCAAGCGGCTGCCGTGCAAGAGGTTGTGGGTTCGATCCCCACGCAGGACAATAATTTGTGAAATACACAAATTATTGTCCTGGTCTGGGTGTTCTTTGTGTCCGTTAATTGATGTTTGTAAAATGTCCCCGCGACACAGGGCATGATCCCTAGTGCGGGAGAAAAAAAAACAATATGGAGACAGGAAATGCACAATGAACATAATATAGAGTGTAGTATAATTACGAGTATATCTCAGTGATCTCCAGCGCTATGATGGTGGCGGTGCGCAGCACGTGCTCGTGCAGCAGGGACTCGTCACCGAACGACGCGCCGTCACGCAGGTGCGCCACCTGCAGAGCATCGTGAACATTACGCGCAATCTTACTCGATTGGCTTGAAGTTAGCTGTCGCGAGAAGTTCGCGCATGTAAAAGAAATAAGAAAACACCCAGCTCCCATACAATGACATACGCAGCTTTTAATTCCTTTTTATTGACGGAGGGAAATCCTCCTTGAATTCCTCCGCTCGGTCGTGGATTATAAGGATATCACATATGCCAGCTATTTTCGTGACATTTTCAATGTTTTAGTCCTAGTAGGTTATACAAAGCATTCCTAGCACAGATTTAAAAAAAATCATTAATTAAATTAGTTAAATACAAACTACCTTGGTGGCAAATTCTTTTGCGGCCCGCAGTATGATTTTGAGTTCCCCACTAGACAATTCGACGGTCCCTATTAAGAATGTCGGAAGTTCATTTTTGCCAAAAATCACTTTTTTACATAAATAGAATTACAATTAAAAGTTCTTTAAACCTAGTAATTTATTTTACTCAAAATCATTATTATTATGGTAGTTGCCAGATTAATACTGTTGGTAGTAATATCGGCGTCCCTACAAAATTGTAGGTAGTGGCAGTACGAGCGTTCTACGCGGGATAGAGGGAACGCGTCTTGGTGTGGATCTGTCAGTACCTACAGTCTTAGTCGTCAGGACGGAGCGCGAGTTTATAAGTATTAGGAATATGAGTTTAAAGGTTACTACTTTTTACGAAGTAACTTTCAAGATTTTAGAAAAAATAATTTTATTCCCTTAAACAAAGTAGTTTCCGGTAGTTACAACAGTTTTCCATGGACTTCAACCAGTGAATTTGGTTGGATGTACCACTACCGACATTATTTTATGGAAGTACAACTAATCATTTTGTCGAATGTGTCACTTCCAACTTTATTGTATGTATATAAAACATATCATTTTGTCGAAAGTGTCACTTTCTACATTATTGTACGGACGTTAAATAGGTTCATTTTGTCGTATGTGTCACTATGAACATTGTTACATGTAACCCACAAACAAAGTGGTGTTGTAAGTGTGGCTTCTGACATTATTGCATGGAAATATACAAGTGAACATGTCGGATATGTTAATTTATATACGAAAACTGCACCATTCGTCTACTTTTTTCTATTGGATGCACATCTTAACTAGAACAGTGACTTAAGATTATTATTTAATCTTAAATCATTAACTACTTCGGGGGCAAAGCGGTCGTGTATGCGGTTGCACAAGGTTGAAGAATCGAATTCCGCGCAAGACAATTAATCGAAGTCGAAGGTTCAAGTTTCACGCAAGACAATTATTAATCAAAGTCGAGGTGTAGAGTTCCACGCAAAACAATTATTAATCGAAGTCGAAGTTTCGAGTTTCACCCAAGATAATTATTAATCGAAGTCGAAGTGTCGAGTTCCACGCAAGATAAAAAATATTAATCGAAGTCAAAGGTTCGAGTTCCACGCAAAACAATTATTAATCGAAGTCGAAGGTTCGAGTTTCACGCAAGACAATAATTAATTTACCAATTATTGTCTAGGGTCTGAGTGTTCTTTGTGTCAATTTATTTCATGTATGTAAATGTCACCGCGACACAGTGCTCGAATCGTAGTACGGGAGTTGCCTTTAATAAAAAGATAAAAAAGAAAAAGATAAGTGAGAAGGTAGATTAAGCAAAAAGTCATCTGATTTTCCTTCTATTTAGTTCTATAGTTACATACTGCTTAATTCTATCGATAAATACCTAACTGCTCACTTAACATTTTTATTCTAAAGTTTATTATTTTTTCCAAATGGATCTTCGCCTGTACTGGCTGCGTTCGATGTAGAAATGACACTTTGTTTCCCAGATTTAATGCACGATAGTAATAATCTTCAGTAAACGATCTAAACAAGTAATTATAAATATTTTTAACAGTTAAGGACGGTTGTCTTGCGGTTTGTGTTTACGCTGTTATAGTTATACTGTTTATAAAGATAAGTATAGGTAAGACCTAATCTTAACATTCCATGGATTCTCCGTGCGGGTGCCGGGTCCATCGCGTTATAGAGGACGGAACACTGGCATAACAGCGTCAGGACTTACGACCCAGATGTAGGTTTAAGGAAGCCCCCTTACAACGTCTTAACGGTCACCTTCACTGTATGCTATGTTCCGTTCTCTACCTTGTGACGTAGTGGGTAGTTTAGGGAGATAAATGCAAACAACTCAGTACGACAATGTAGTATTATTCAGTGAAAAGTTTAGTACATACAATGTTATTAGTTTGTCACTATATATTTAGGAATCACTACGTTAACACAAATATAGTTTAAGCAAGCCGGTCTAATCAGAAGGATTTTGAGAGGATTCGATTACAAAGCACGAGATTCGAAGGCTGCCCTATAGAAAGGCAAACACTTAGCTTCAGTCAGCAAGCCGGAACAAAAGGGAAGCGGCCGCGCCCCGCGTCCTCTTATATAATGGCCGCTGTGTAGGCCCCTCCACGACGCGCTCGCGCCATTGACGTGTAGCGAAGTGGAGCGCGCGAAGATGGACGCGCGAAGCGGGACGCGTGAGGCACGTCACATACCCCCCCCGCTAGACCAGAATTTTTCCTAGGGAAAATTCGGCTGCTAGCAGGGGGGCGACAGGCTGTTCAGGCACCAACACCCTGCAGGAGCGGTAGATGAGATCAGCTCCGCGGGAGGTACCTGAAACAGCCAAAAGAAAAGGGCAGTACATCCTATTTAAAAAAAAAAAATTAGGGTTAGTAGTTAGTATAGTCGTGTGACGAGTCAGCGCTGTACGGATATTTTAATAAAAAGGGAAGAGAGAAAGAGAGTTTTCAAGTAGGTATACTATGCAGATTAGATTCATTGAAATACGGAACCTATATTGTAAACAAAAGAACAGCTGTAGGCTGTCGCCGTGTTATAGAAAAAAAATATAGTCAATTAAATCACAAGGAACAGGTTAACAACCTTCGAACAAAAGATCGTTCGAGCGAGGCCGCATTCCAATGGTTCAACTTATACCTAATATTTTAATTAAAATGTTTATTTTAGAACGTAAACAACCTTAATATAATTCAATAAAACATATCAACTTAGTGGTGTCCGTGACGGTAGCGTACACAAGAGCTGTATCGAGTTGGTTACTATGCCAAAAAACTCGGTGTAAATACTGCCTAATTAGTGTAAAAATAAAAAAAAACTCTTCCTCTTTAGTTTAGAAAATAAACACCATTTTCAATGGGTACGCCAGCGTCACGATCAAGCTAGCGTACCCATGGCCGTACTCGAAAACGGCTAATTGTAAAGCAACAGAAGTTACACACAAAAACTCGGTACTAACTCTGCCCCCGCTATGCAAAATTTCATAACAATTGCTCTTGTAGAAACAGAGATATTGAACAAGACTTTTAAATGACAGCGTTATGGTAGCGTACACATAATAGTTCTGATTACTTCTGATAGATAGGGAACTTTTCTTTTGATAAATGCTATATGAAAAAATTCGGCGTGAAATTCTGACTCTATTAGTGTAAATACTTTATGCGAATTCGCAGTGGTATATGTCAAAAAATCTATGTAAAGTTCTAGGAACAAATGTATTGACGTACAGTAGCGAACAAAATGTATTCGTGAAATTATAAACAAAGTTATAGCGTTATTTGCTAATATAAGCTAGATTGATTTGTTCTGACATAAATATTAAAATTATTAACTACCTATTTATGTACTTGACTGTAAAAAGTTGGTTTGTCTGGAATGGAACATTTTCAAATGGTAATGTGAAATTCATAATTCATAATAATTCATAATTTCTTTATTTGCAAAAACATGGTATTACAAGGTGTAGTACAAAAGTGGTTGATCTACATGTTTCGTCCAACTTGGGCATGCAAATACTTAAGATCTAGCTAATACATAATATCAATTAACTATAATTTTTTACATCTACACACATACATTACATATTATTATTTATTTATAAAATAGAATTGTGTGTCAGAATTAAAAATAATTAAATGTGATGTCAGATTACAAAGGTAAGTCAATGTCAATAATAATTACTAATTGTTATACAAAAACGGAAGAAATGTCAAGTTTTTTTACAATTTAAAAATTCTGTTACGGAGTAAAATGTCTTCTCGATTAACCATTCTTTTAACGATTTAACAAATTTAGAAATAGACTATACTTAATACTTTCTCCTTCGCGCTTGCACGTCTTATGGCAACTAACATGATCGGGGGGTGAGGATAAGGGGTGAGCGGGGTAAGGAAGCGCGAAAAAACCCGCTCACATAATTTCTTTGTGATGTGACTAGTCGGACCCTGTTGTGATGTGTTGTTGTTTTTTTTTGTGGCAGTGAATTTATTAGGTAAGTTAAAAATTTATATGTTATAAATTTTTAAAATAAAAATTGTTATTATTTGTAAATATTTTCTAAGACTGATTCTTACAAATAAATATGTTTAAATCATAACCTATTTTATGGTAAATTGTAATTATTATAACAAAACATAAATAAATCATAACCTGTATTACATTTTATACAACAAATGCTGTTTTAATTCAAACTGTGATTATTGTAACAATACCAAATGTGATTATACTGTGATTTTTAATATAATATATAATTAATAATTGTACAATTGTTATTACTTGTAAATATTTTCTAAGATTCTTACTAATAAATATGTTTAAATCATAACCTGTTTTAAAGTAAATTGTCATTAATATTTTCAAAACAGAACCTAATATAATTATACTGTGACAAAAATTGTTGTTTTTGGCAAAACAAACGTTATTTTTCTTATAAAGCTACTTATTTGAATTTTTCCAATTATTTCATTTTCTATCAGGGCAATATCTAGAAATTAATAAAGTGAATATACTCCTAGTTCAGTATTTCATCACGTTTCATCAGTTTTAATTCTGTATTTTAAAAAAACTTGTCAAATCACTTGTGAGCATATCTGTACCAGTACTATGAACATAAAATAACATGGATTTTTGACATATTCCACTGCGAATTTGCATAAAGTATTTACACTAATAGAGTCAGAATTTCACACCGAATTTTTTCATATAGCATTTATCAAAAGAAAAGTTCCCTATCTATCAGAAGTAATCAGAACTATTATGTGTACGCTACCATAACGCTGTCATTTAAAAGTCTTGTTCAATATCTCTGTTTCTACAAGAGCAATTGTTATGAAATTTTGCATAGCGGGGGCAGAGTTAGTACCGAGTTTTTGTGTGTAACTTCTGTTGCTTTACAATTAGCCGTTTTCGAGTACGGCCATGGGTACGCTAGCTTGATCGTGACGCTGGCGTACCCATTGAAAATGGTGTTTATTTCCTAAACTAAAGAGGAAGAGTTTTTTTTATTTTTACACTAATTAGGCAGTATTTACACCGAGTTTTTTGGCATAGTAACCAACTCGATACAGCTCTTGTGTACGCTACCGTCACGGACACAACTTAGTGAGCAGTTTCGCCGTCAATTACTTAATGAAATAAAGAGTTTCAGGCATCGAACCTGTGATCAAGTTCGAAAAACCTCTCTTTCTACCACTGTACCACGGGGTAAAAAAAAATATTTTCTTTTAATCAGCTCGATGAACACCGAGTAACAAAAACAACAAGTTAAAATACAACACGCCACAGCGCAGTCTCGGGCTCGAATCCGAAACCTTGCGTAATTTGTAGATAAAAATACAAAGTCTCGGGTTCGAATCCGAAACCCTTGTAATTTGTAGATAAAAATACAAATCGATAATATTATTACACCGAGGTGTGAAGGATAAAAGTCGATAAGCGACATGCACGAGAGTGCGAGTAATACGACGATGCCTAAACAAAATAATAACAACTATATGTAGGTAAAATCTATTTATGTTTATTTCAGATATCATTCTTTATAATTTATATTTTTAATATCTTTGATATGCCATTCACCCAGCGGTTTACCTGACATATCGGATAGTTTATAGACCAAAGGCGACTTTTTAGATGTGATTTTACACTTTATAAACTTAGGGGCCAACTTCTTACAAAAATATTTATCCTTATCGCTAAGATAAAAAGTACGTCTCCATACAACATCGCCCACCTGGAATTCCACCGGCTTACGACGGAGATTATAAGATTGACAATTACGCTGGTGAGCCGACAGCAAGGCTGCCTGTACCTTCTCAAAGATTGAAGATAAGTAGCCGAGTGATTCAGCGTAAGAGTCTCGCGGCTCATGGACCATATTGGGGTCAGAGTCAATATGGCGTGAGCCGCAATTTACAAGCTCCCGACCGTAAACAAGAAACGACGGCGAGAAACCTGTCACTTCGTTCACCGCAGAATTAATTGCAAATTGAATCTTTGGTATAAGTGTGTCCCAGACACGGTGATCATTATCTATGAAGGTTGAAACGGCCGTGATTATAGTTTTATTATAACGTTCCACAGAATTTACATGAGGAGTATATAAAGGCGTGTAGTGCAAGTTTGGAATTTTATATTTAGTTAATAAGTTTTTAAAAGTTGAACTAATGAATTGCTTGCCGTTATCGAGTATGACCGTAGAAGGAATACCATGAACTAAGAAAACGTTTTCCTCCAGTATTCTGGTAATAACCTCGGCTGTTGCACGTTTAATGGGAAAAAGTAAACAATATTTCGAGAAACAACAAGAAACGACAAAAATGAAAGTATTTTGCTTCCTCGTTGGAGGCAATGGACCGACTAAATCGATGCTAATTACCTGGAAGGGTTTGGAAACCGACTTAGGACCGCCCATGTGACCCAAGGTTAAATGTGTCTGGTGTTTATGGGCAATGCAAGCTTCGCAAGAATTTACCGCCTTGACCACGTCACTATACATACCTGGCCAATAATAATTAAGATCTAGACGTTTATAAGTTTTAAAAATGCCAAGATGACCAGCCGTGGGCAACGAATGATTCTGAGATATAACCAACGCTCTCTCCTCGGACGGTACAATCTCCTTCCATTGAAATTCTCTAGTGAGAGGATTGAGACTTCTCTTAAAACGATAAAGTTTGTTATCAATTACCTGATAATCAACAAAGGAAGTAGGAGTTTTTAAACAACCGTTATATATTTTTAAATACCACGGATCGTTAGTAGAAACGTTATTAGATTTATTTTGCGTTTCTATACACATAATATTTTTAGAACGAGACAACAAATCCGGCACAACATTGTCAGAACCACGACGGTGCCTTATTTCGAAATTATAAGCAGAAAGACGAACACCCCACCTAGCCAACCGGCCGGTTGGGTTATTAAGCTTTAGGAACCATTGGAGCGCTGCGTGGTCACTATATACTATGAGGGGTTTACCGTTATCTACATAGCAACGCCAATGCTCAATGGCTGAAAGCACTGCGAGCGCCTCGCGCTCGGTAGCACTATAATTTCTCTCTTGGTCCGATAACGACTTGCTATAGTAAGCAATGACCCTTTCCTCCCCATTCAAGATCTGGCAAAGTACCGCGCCTATGCCATAGTCACTGGCATCGGCGTGTATCTCAAATGGTTGAGTATAATCTGGACAAGATAAGACAGAAGGGGAAATCAAATGATTTTTTAAATTAACGAAGGCCTGATCGGCCTCTGGTGACCAAGAAAAAGGGGGAGACTTCTTTCCACTAGAAGTTAATTTATTAAGAGGAGTAGCCAAGGTACTAAAGTTAGGAATGAACCTCCTATACCACGACGCCGCTCCCAAGAAACGACGCACCTCCTTTCTATTAGCGGGCACAGGATAATTTGCAATAGAATCAACCTTATCGGGATCGGGATGAAGGCCCTTAGAATCGACAACATAACCTAAATATTTAATTTTTTCTCTAAAAAATTTACATTTTTCAAAATTTATTGTTAAATTAGCGTCCTTTAATTTTTTTAATATTAAGGACAATAATTTAATATGCATTTTATAATTTTGCGTAATGCAGACGATGTCGTCTACAAAACAGAATACCCTATTTTCGAACTCAGGACCGCAGAATAGGCTGTCCGCTAAGCGCTGCTGAGTAGCGGGTGCATTGGTAAGACCAAAAGGCATACATTTAAATTGATACGTTCCGCGAGAGGGAATATAAAAGGCCGTCTTACAACGATCCTCCTCTTTTATTAAAGTTTGCCAAAAACACTTAGAAATATCGATGCTAGATAAGTATTTCGCGTCTGACAAATTATCCAATATTTCGGCTATATAGGGCAAGCTATAGGCATCCTTTTTTGTGACAGAATTCAATTTACGACTATCAAGACAAAAGCGCATGTCACCCGTTTTTTTTTTAATCAATATTACAGGGTTCGACCAAGGGCTTTCGGACTTCTCAATCACATCGTCCTTAAGCATTCCGTCGACCTGCTGTATTAAAATACGCTGCTTTTCGGGAGACATGCGATAGTAACGCTGGCGAATAGGGGGACTGTCCCCAGTATCAATCGAATGAGTAATAAGGGAAGTGCGACCCAGACCTCGTCTTTCATAAGAAATATCCTTAAACTGGGAGATTATTTTATTAGCGTTCTCTCTTTGGTCACTTGAAAGATTATCAAGGGAAATTAACTGAGTCGTGTCATCGGAATGTAGTTCCGTGACGTCCACAATTTTTCTATCAACCAACACAGATTCTAATTCGACAGGAAACAAATCAAAACTCCTCCAAAAGTCTATACCAAGTATCAAGGAAATCTTTATGCCTGGCACTATGTGAGTGACAATATAATTAATTTTATTACCAAATTTAAAAGGAAGTACCACACTGCCAAGAGAAGAATATCTATCACCCCCAGCGGTGGTAAATTCTAATGATTTTGTTGAATCAATATTTAACTTGTTTATTTAACTTAATTTGAAATCATAGTTATGTGGGCTAAAATCCTGCTTCAATGACCCACACAACTCACTCCATGAATTTACATTGTTCCTAACGGAACGATACCAATGAAGGGCATCGTCCGAAAATATCTCATACGCGAAGGATAAGATCTTCGAGTCAGGAATGCCCCTAGACGAAATAAATTCATTCATTCTCTCTATGAAACCGCGCACACACGTTTTACCCGAGTACTTAAACTTGCCTAACTCCGAAAAAAGTTTACGGTCATAATTTAATGACTCGGAGGTAGGTGCAACACCGCCTGGTTGCTGTACTGCTGTCTTTGCGACGCTCGTGCCACTAATAGAGGAAGGTGACAAGGCTTTAAATAAGTTAAAGATGGAGTTGAACTCCTGCCAAATGGATTCATAACTTTCCCTGTCACTAAATTCAACACGCTGTAACCTATGATACACGTGGTGCAAGATGGATTCCGTCCTAGCGAACATCCTACTATTAAAGTCTACTTGCAATAGTTTTAAATTATTATTAGCTCGCGACAAGGACAATTCACTTTGCGATATATCCGCGGCGGGCTCGTAACACGACTCCGAAATGTCCTCCGACGGATAAAGAGGAAATAATTTTACTAATTGCTTCCGCAACTCGTCTACCGTATCTGACTTATCGCCCTTTCGTACAAGGACCTCATATTGTAGTTCAGTCTTGTTTAAATGGTGGTAGTTAATCGCGTACGACATTTTATTTAAGAAAAGAAAAAATAATACACGGCAAAACTGCAGAAGCAATCAATGTAAACAACGAACAATAGAATTAAATGTGAATTATGTGTTCCGTTCAGTAGGTATCGTCTACGAAGTCAATTAAATATCTTGTTATGATATTTTTTAAAAGGACAACGCGGTCACGCCACGTGCGCTGACCGGTTGTTTATTTAACGTACAAGGTAGTTAAATTAAATAAAAAAAGTAGATAATTCGCTTGCAGAAACGAAAGGAAAGTTTAAACTCTTTTTAACACAAAAGAAAGAACAAGAACAGTACCAACCTTGAACGGAACACTTTTTTTTTTTCACGACACACAGAAAAGAGAAAAAAAAAATATGGGCGTGCTCACCAAACCTCGTGCTTTTGCCTTAATACGTTGGACGCCACTGTGACGTAGTGGGTAGTTTAGGGAGATAAATGCAAACAACTCAGTACGACAATGTAGTATTATTCAGTGAAAAGTTTAGTACATACAATGTTATTAGTTTGTCACTATATATTTAGGAATCACTACGTTAACACAAATATAGTTTAAGCAAGCCGGTCTAATCAGAAGGATTTTGAGAGGATTCGATTACAAAGCACGAGATTCGAAGGCTGCCCTATAGAAAGGCAAACACTTAGCTTCAGTCAGCAAGCCGGAACAAAAGGGAAGCGGCCGCGCCCCGCGTCCTCTTATATAATGGCCGCTGTGTAGGCCCCTCCACGACGCGCTCGCGCCATTGACGTGTAGCGAAGTGGAGCGCGCGAAGATGGACGCGCGAAGCGGGACGCGTGAGGCACGTCACAACCTATCCCAATTTGGTGGAACCTAACAATGCCGTTTTGGATATGCGTGATAGTAGAGAGTTTACCGAAGTTCTCGGCAGTCCTAGTTCTTTTAATAGGTTGTAGAGGGATTTAGATAGTGTAGCCCTTGCACCTATTTCTACGCATACAACAGAGTAACCCTGTATTTCTTGTTATCTCATTTGTCAGTCGAAGTTTTTGTTTGTCTTAATTGCCTGGTCTTTAGGGATGTCAGTTTCCTACAATACCGTAAGCTCAATAAGTAGTACAAGCTTTTTCGAATTTGAGTAGAGGAACACGTCTGATCTTAACGGTGACAAGCAGATATCCTCCGTTTCATTGCGTGCACGCTGGTACCTGTCATTCTCATCTTGGTTTAAGAATGATTGTATAATTTCTTTGTCTGATTGACTTTCTGTGTTTCATGTAACTACATTTTATCCAGTTTTTAATGTGTAAACATTATAAACTGGATAAAATGTAGTTTATTTTCTAATTTAACTTAGTAAGACAAACACATACGACATAAAAATATCCATTTTTCCATTTTAAAATGTTGGATATACCATTTAGGGATGTGTTATTTAGGGAATGATATATGTGTAGGATAGTTAATATAGGATTTCAAATAAACAAATACGTGTTCACCATTCTTGTGCTTTATTACGACTGAAAACTTATTAGGCGAACGCAGTCGCCACTACCTATGTACTTACACACATAAACATCTTATATCATATTACACATGTGTGACATGTCCCTACACCATTCCCCCCTTAACAAAAAATAAAAATTTATTTTTATTTATTAAAACACCACTACTCTGAGACGGCTGAGATTGTCTGAAATTGTGAAAGACCATAATAGTTTTACTATTAAGTTAATTTACAATTAGTATTAAGAACCTTATTCTTTATAAAATATTTTATTTACCTAGTTAAATATTACACAATAACTATATTGTTATGAACCACTCATAACATAGAATAACAATCTGAAAAAGATCTCGACGATCAAATAACTGATGTGTGAACAGCTCTAAATAAACTAGCAACTAGAGCAATTAAAATAAACTACAATTCTTAAAACTAATCATAACTAAAAACAATGTGTAACAATACAATATCTGTGTGCGAGCAGCGATAACAATTTTGCTTATCGTGATCGAATGACTTACAATAACAGTCTCAAAACTCAACACCATGAGAGGTGTGCGAGACACAATATTTATATTACAACTAAATAAACAATTTAAGAGTCTTAAAATATACATTTATCAAAACTAGAGATGTTGTAAACAATTTACTAAAAACAATATGTATTCCTAAATTTCAATTAGGTACATACATAATAATATTTCTATTAAGCAAGTACTGTATACTGCATAAAAAATAAAGTTTTTCATATATAACATTTAAGCAATTTCCATTTATTCGTAACAAAAATATGTTAAAGCTTAAATAGTATTGTATATAGTATCCATTGTGTAAAACTGCAAAAGTATGTACTTATTTAAGTGTAGAAAAACAAAAAAAAATAGAAATGATGAAAGTTTTTGTTACCATTTACTTTTATGTTATGTGTCTGTGTGCAAAAAAAAAATAGTTTAAAAAAATAATTAACAAAATGTATTATAATTCTAGGTATGCTACATTTGCATTACAAAATTATTATTTCGCAATGATAAATAACCTTAATACAAAGTACATTTGCGTCACATAGTTAAGATTGTTAATTAAGCAAAACGCAAAGGTGTTTTGATAACACGGCCACTTCGCGTTGTCTTATGATTAATAATTTTGCTAGAAGTTTCCTGATTATTATTTACATGATAATGATTACTATTCGTGACGTCTAAATTAGTACAAAAATTATTACTATCAATAATATAGGCAGGTTTCAGTCTGTCTATTGAAATACATTTTTCTTTACCATCTATCTTAATAATAAAAGTCTTTCCTTGTCTTTTTACAACATTGTATGGACCGTCATATGGTGGCTGAAGTGACTTTCGCATTAACTCATTTCTCACGAAAACACTTTGACACGTATTTAAATCACTAGAAACAAACAACGATCGTGAATTACCATGGCTTGGTGGTCGAGGTTTAAATTTACTTATACTATCCCTAAGCAACTGTAAATATTCCGAATCCGACATACATACTTTGGTTTCGTCGTAAAAATCACCGGGCAATCGAATCGTCTTACCGTATGTTAATTCTGCTGCGCTTATACCGCTGTCGCTTCTAGTAGCTGTACGTAATCCTAACAACACTATCGGAAGCTCATCTACCCATGATTTGTTGCATTGTAAACGTGCCATAAGAGCCACTTTTAGTGCTCTATGCCAACGTTCTATCATGCCGTTGCTTTGTGGATGGTAAGGGGTGGTCCTGATTTTATGTATACCTAAATATTTCATAAGTTTATTAAATAAATCACTTTCAAATTGTCTACCCTGGTCGCTTGTAAGCTTCGAAGGGCAGCCAAAACGAGAAATCCACCACTCAAACACTACTCTCGCAATAACTTCTGCTGTAATACTTTGGACAGGAACTGCCTCTGCCCAGCCGGTGGCGCGGTCTATAAGTGTAACACAATAACGATAGCCTTCAGCAGAAATCGTTAACGGCCCTACTATGTCTATATGGACATGTTGAAAACGATCGGCCTGTTCAATATTTCCTAAACCTGAAATAGTGTGCCTGCTGACCTTAACTTTTTGGCATATTGCACACGCTCTGGCCCACTTAGTAACATCTCTATCCATATTTGGCCAAAAAAACTTTTGTTTAACCAACTGTCTAGTACATTTCACACCAGGATGGCTTAAATCGTGTACTGCATGAAAGGCTATTAACCTAAACTCTTCGGTTAAATAAGGTCTTACTTTATTAGTTGAGATCTCACAGTAAATTTGTTTATCGCAACCCGGTAGGTGATATTGTTTAAACTGTAAGTTGTAATCCGACACTCGTAACGCCTGCTGTAGGTAATCGTCACTGCCTTGCTTATCTGCTAACGTCGCATAATCTATAACCGTGGGACAATTTATTGTCTCTATTCGTGAGAGAGTATCTGCTACTACGTTTTGACTTCCACTTACATACTTAATATTCGTGCTAAACTCACTAATATATGAAAGTTGCCGTATACGCCGGGGACTTTCTTTATCGCTATTTATTTTACTGAAAGCGTAAATAAGTGGCTTGTGGTCCGTAAATATAGTTAAGTTTCGACCTTCCACTAAATTTTTAAAATATTTAATTGCCGTAAATATAGCTAAAAGTTCGCGATCATAAGTAGAGTATTTCATTTCCGTTTGCGTTAATTTCTTAGAAAAATATCCGACACTTATATTAGAAGCATCTGTCATTAAGCATAAATTAGCGTCTGATAATGGATATGACAATGTAACCGCGCTTTTTAAGCTTTCCTTACATTGTTCGAATGCCTCGATGGCCTTATCAGTCCATTTAATAATAGTTTTATCACGCTTTTTGGTGTTATGTAAATAAGTATTTAATTCTATTTGATACTCTACAGCCTTAGGAATGTGTGTACGATAAAAATTAACCATACCGAGAAAACGACGCAATTGCTCGATATTTTCAGGTCTCGGGAACTTTACAATTGCTTGTACCTTATCGTCTAGCGGACGAACACCGTCGGCTGACACTTCATAACCTAAAAAATCTAGTTTCGAAACACCGATAACACATTTAGAAATATTAATTGTAATGCCGTATTCGTTAAACCTTTGAAAAACTGCATTCAAGTGCTCCTTGTGGGTTTCTTTTGAGTCACTGGCTATGCACAAATCGTCGATATAATTAAAAACAAAATCAAAACCGCGTAGGACTATTGTGTCCATAAACCTTTGAAATGACTGTGCTGCATTACGCAAGCCAAACGTCATTCGCGGGAATTCGAACAACCCAAAAGGCGTTATGATTGCAGTTTTCTCTATACTCTCCTGCGAAACAGGTATAAAATGATATGCCCTATTTAAATCTAATTTACTAAATATAGTTTTATTTCCTGCTAATAAATATTTAAAATCGTTTATACGTGGGATGGGATAACGATCGGGCTTTGTAATTGAATTTAGCCGTCGATAGTCTCCACATGGACGTAATTCTCCATTTTTCTTAGGTACCACATGCAGTGGGCTTGCCCATGGACTTTTGGATGGTCTACAGATTCCTAAGTCTAACATATGTTGAAATTCCGCTTTAACTTTTTTATACCGATCCGGTGGAAGCGGTCTCGCTTTTGCATACACCGGTGGGCCCGTCGTTTCGATATAATGGCACACCGAATGCTTAGGAATATCTTTATATGAGACTGGCTTAGTTATTTCAGGGTATTTACACAGTATATCATGCCACATATTATTATTGTACACTGTTTTAATAGATGACTCACACTCACCATGGCACACGATTGAAGCAATAACATTTAAACGCGTAATTTGATCTACTAGTCTACGTGCGCTTAAGTCAACTAACAACTTATAATGGGTTAAAAAATCTGCCCCTATTATAGGTTGTTTAACAGCCGCCACTATGAATGTCCATCGGAAAGCTCGCCTTAAACTAAGATCTAAAACTAAAGTACGCACACCATACGTTTCTATTTCAGTACCGTTAGCTGCGTAAAGTTTGTATCCGTCACTCGCGGTTTTTTTTAAATTCACTTTAGATATAGGAATGACCGACACGTTAGCACCCGTATCTATAAGAAACTTTAGTCCACTTTTACGATCTAATACACATAGGCGATTTGACGGGTTGATACATACCTCCGCCACAGGTTGTATCGACGCTAGTTTTCCGTCGGGGAAACATTGTTTGGCACTTCCCAGTTACACGGTTGTACGCACTTGGTAGCATCTGACCTGAACTTGTAATGATAGTAACACAACCGCTTGTGGGGGTCCCGTCGACCTCTACTCCTATCTCTAGTGCGCGACCTTGATTGACCATACCTGTAATTTTTTCTCCCGCGCTGTGGTTGCCGCTCACGACGCATCTCTGCAACCTCGACGCTAAGTTTCTCTAAAGCAGCTACCAATTCCGCCGTTGCGTAAGTATCTTTGGGAACGACGTTAGGTGTGACCATTGCAATTTCCGCAGTACGTGTCGCTTCCATAACCTTGTCCGCTACCACGGCCAAGTTATCCAGCTCTTTGACCTCTGTGACCGCCAGTACAGCCTGGACTGCCGCCGGCAGGTGACTATTCCACATAATTTGCAAGGTAGAGTCTGGTATCTTCCCACGCGCCAAGTCTCTCATGCGCCTTAGGAGTTGTGAAGGCTTCTGGGCACCTAGTTCCATTTCTCCTAGTAACTTCTGGAACTGGCGAGTCTCTGATTCCTCGAAGACTTGTAATAACCTCTCCTTAAGCGTATCATATTTACGCGTCTCGATAGGTGCTAAAAGTAGGTCACTAACCTGTTGAATTGCACTTTTATTGAGCTTCGTAACTACTAAATTCAGCTTCGCAGCCTCGCTGAGTTTCTGGTTTGCCACCACAGCCTCATATTGAACGAACCAGAGTCGCGGTTGGTCCGCCCAAAAATCCGGTATACGTGACGACACTGTTATACTAGCCAGCGCTGACACGTCCTCAGCGCGTGGCTCGGGTTTCAACTGTATAGGTGATGTATTCGCGATAGACATGGTATTTTGGAAAATTAAAAGGAGATAAAACACAAGAAAGGACACAGGGGTCACCAGTTTAGGGATGTGTTATTTAGGGAATGATATATGTGTAGGATAGTTAATATAGGATTTCAAATAAACAAATACGTGTTCACCATTCTTGTGCTTTATTACGACTGAAAACTTATTAGGCGAACGCAGTCGCCACTACCTATGTACTTACACACATAAACATCTTATATCATATTACACATGTGTGACATGTCCCTACATACCACTTCCTACTTTAATTACTATTGCACATGCAAATAATATTGCCGAAAGTGCCACTATCGACAGTTTTCCTAAAAAATAGTCCGGATGATAATGTCAGTAGTGCATTATTTTGAAAACTATCAATTAATTCCCTTAGTTTTCTACGCCACAATGTAATGAATATTATAAAAAAACACCAGTCCAAATTTTAAACGGCTGTGTCTTTTAATACCTTTTTTATCCTCAAAATAAACTTTAAACTGCTCTACTGAAAAGTTGTGTTTTTGGAGTACCGACATTCTTAATAGGGACCGTCGAATTATTAGTGTTATCCATAAATTACTGTATTGAGCCTGAATGTACTACAATTCATGTCTATAATTAACTGTAGTTAGCACAGATATCTGAACAAAGGAGATGTGCCCTGATTGTCATTTTGTATGGAAACCTAATGTCGCCAGTTTTTTTAACACACACAGCAATAGAATATACGAATAGAGTACTGTTCTCAGTTACATCTAGATTATCAATGAACGCAATTACTTTGTCTTGTTTCTCCTTGAAATATCTCCCTTACACGGTGTCACAGCGAACCAATCAGCGCTACTATATTTAAACAAATAAAACAAACTAAAATAAATTTAGATAGAAGAACTACTACAATTTAAAACTACTACATGTAAAAAAATTACATTTATGCTAGGCGTTGACCTTATCGATAGATGATTAATAAAATATATCGATAGACAAGACTTACACTTATTTTATTCAAAAATAAATACTTACTTATAAATATAAATAATAATTACTTTTATATAAATATGTATAATGTAATAATATATAATTGTACAATACTTTTGTAAAATAATATTCACGACAGTGTGTATAAGATCGTACATGTCGTGAAACAAATTAATCCGTGAACTGATGTCGTAATATCGCAGGTTGAAGGAACTCAAGCGTCATACTTCTTTTGCGTCCTTATTGTCGCAGCAGTTTGTAACATTTTGACTGTTGTCATACAAAATTAACGCACCTGTGAGGGAGAGCTAGCGATAATTTAGCCACAGTCGGTAAAGCCTAGCCGACTTTAAACCACGACTTTTGACGAAAAGCTGTGTGTGCTAATAAATGTATGAGCTTTTAAAAAAACTTTTAAAACCACTCTAATGATCATTTTAAACCTTTATGTTCTAGAGTACTTACGCCACCTTTGATTTAGGATATTATTTCAACATTGTAATACATATATTGAAATTACATAATTTAACATTTAAAAAAAATATTTTTTTCATTTAACTTAATAAAACTTTTACAATTTAAAATTCCTTCAATACACGACTTTTTATCGAAAACGATAGATAGTCGTAGTCATGAACGGGTCGTCACTATCGTTTGGTTGTTAGAGCGATCACGGTTAGCAACCACTTGTCATACGTAATATCGTTGAGCGAATAGTTCATTGCTTCATATATTCATTGAATGACTAGTTTACACAACATTAGAGAAGCAATGTATATGTTACAAAAATATTATAGTACTTAATTATCCGAATATGAAAATAACATAGTGAGGACATCGAAAATTATTTTTTCATGATTTTAGAGGTAAATACAATAAAATACATGTACTAAGATATGGTAAGTGATTCCATTATTAATAAAGTTTTTTTTATTGCTCTTATTTTTACAGGCAACCACTGAACAACTGGGCATTTTATATGTTATCCCGGTCGTTGTCAAAACACAGCTAAACCTAGGTGACAGCCATTTTTAGCTATATAATCGTTCTAATCATATTGCTTTGACAAGAAAACCCCGTCATACCATTTCTCCTTTTATTTAGATTTCTGTGGTAGTTAGCTTAAAAAACTAAAATACGAAAAAGAGATTATGAGTACTTACCTCTCTTCCAAGTTCGTTAATAACAGCAACGGTACCGGATGATATCACGTACAACGACTGTGCTACCACTCCATATTTTACTACCATCTGAAATATTACATTAAGGGTAACATCTTAATAATAATAATTTATTAAAGCTAACTATTCACATAATACCTAGTCAAGTTTAATAACTTGGCTGATATTTAATTGCTAATTCTGATGGTAATCGGTTAGGTAACAAATTACATTCAAACTCATCTTTTTTTCGCTCGCATGGCAATCGAAAGTATTATATCTATTGCAACTTACAATGTTGCATCTCACCCACTTGACTTTAATTACAACTACGGGACTACAAGATTGATAACTGTGTATTCTCAAACAGTGATCACAGTCAAGTCATAAAATTATGAGTTTTCGTAGGTACTTGAAGTGGGTACTTACTTCGCCGGGCATAAACAATCTTCTTGTAAATTGGAATACGATACAGTTGAGCAACACAACAGGCATGTCTTGGAACAGCGGTATGTTCAGCAACAAGTTTCTGCAGCAGTACACGTTGATGTCCTGCTTGATCTGTTCGTTTATCGTATTCTCTATAGCTTCCTCGTTAAAACAATGACCATTGAAGTTATAATTGAGGAACAAATTTATTTTCTTTTGCAAAAATGCAGGGAATCGAAAAAAAATCATTATGTCTTTCAACTCTTTATGCTTTCCGTTGAATAAGTGCACGTCATGGTGCCAATAGAATGCCAAATTCATGAATGTACAGAACAGATATTTGAGAAATACTAAACCTATTAATCCTAATGTAGCAGACAACATGAAGCCGGGTATGAAATGGTGATCTACGGGCTTGTAATGCCCTGCACCGACACACAAAGCACACACTAGATAAAGATTAGCTATGTATTTGTCAGAAAAAGACTTGACATTCGTATCTATATTAAAATTCGGAAGCCACTGTGAGAACTCCATGTCATGTAAGTTATACACGTGGTAAAATATATTAGGTACTTGAAAGTGTACGTAGGTCATCCAATGAAAGAACATAACCGCAGTTACGAGCACTTTTAGAAATACATAAGATATATAGGGAAGCTGGAATAGGCTAAACACGTTTTTCCATTGGTCGCCCAGCGATAAGATTCTTAGCAATTTAAATATAAACATTGAAGTGTGCGTTGGGTATTCACAAATATGAAAAAATGGTAGAAGTTGCAGTGGCAAACACGCAATGAGATTAGGAATAAAGTGAGTCTTAAGGTAGTGTGTGGCTATGTTCTTAGGTTCTAGTATAATAGTCTTGCGCTGTCTGTCCATGTAGCCAGTTATAAATCGCGAGATCAGATGGAGGAAGTTTAGGAAATCTGTCAAGAGAATGAACCAATCGTTGGGGTGAGAACCTGAAACCAACAAGTATGAATTAAATATAGAGAGTCTTTAAATAATATAAAATAAACGTATTTACTATATAATTATGTCCAAGGTTAGCAGTCGCATAAATAAATATGTTTCAGGTAAGACCACCCCAAAAATGTATGTACCTACTCCATTATTCGAGATAGTAAACGTCAAAGCTGATACACTGAGAATGTGATTATGGTTTATTATTTACCGTTTGGAGAAGGCAGGGCTGGGGGGTAGGCTGATATGGATAGATGGACGGATTTACCTATTACATTACCTATACACTTTTATGACGATCTTTATGAAACCAGTAACATTCAAAAATACTTACAACCTTTAAACACCTGTAAAGGCATATAAATATAAGCAACGTAGAAGACTATCAGATGCATGAGGTCCCAGTAGTACTTGATGGGGCTGAATGGATGCCAGATGAACCAGCCTATTTCATAATGGCGCTCACACTCCATGCGCAGTCGCTTGAGACTTCTGATGTGTAGCACAGTGCCGGTGTGCCACTCGCAAGGTAGGGCTAGCCGTTTAAATCTGTATATCTGTAGGTAATATAAACAATGAATGTAATGAATAAAGTATTGTTGTTTAAATTGTACGATACTCTCTACATGTAAAAAACTGTAATACACAATTTTTCAATTTCATGTTTTCCTAATATTATTCAACGTATCCTCGCTATCTCTGCTTTCTACCACTATTTACACTTTCCTATATGAAGTTTTTGATCGTTTAATCTAAATGCAGCTACTCACGAAAAATTATCTTGATAGTAATCTGTTCGCAAAAACAATGGATGGCAGTCATATATCTTTACTTCGTTGGTCTCTAAATAAAATTCTGGGTTAAGAGTTGATTTTTCCACTTCACTATCAAACCTTTAGTATGTGTTTGTATACCGACCTGCCGTTGACAAAACGAGGCTGTAGGGTGCTCGTACAATCCGGGCTTCTGCGGTATCATACACACATGTTTGTCAATCCCATACATTTTGTGGGATAATGGGGCCAAAAACTAGCACTAACTTGCAGCTTAGACAATAAATTATTACATTAAATTAACTTAAAATGTATTTTATTATTTGATAGATTTTTTCACGTCACAATGTCAAAATTAATAAGATAAAGACAATATAGAGAGTTTAATCAAAATGTTCTTAGGTTTGTTCTTGCTCAACGAGCAAACCATAAAAATAAAAACCTTCAATACAAATATATAATAGTCTGCTTTTTTATAAAAAAACCTTAATACTATTCTCTGTATTATTATGTATTATTCTCCGTATTATATGTATACTATTCCCTGTTTTTGCACTTATGTTAGTAAATTTTACAACATCCACTGGACGAAAAGCTGATATTTTACTCATACAATATTATAACGAGTGTCACTCATGAGTGCCATATGTATCTATTACAGAAGAAAACGTTCACAGTAGTGCACATGGGTCGCGCGGCCGGGCTCACGCTGGACTGGGCGGCGGGGTTCTCTCTCAGCGAGGGCACGCCGGGCGCCAAGCCTGTGTGGGCTTACAGGTAATATTTTCATGTTCTCAGGTTTTACTTGATTCTAAGGTATTTATTTCCCTTATTCGCTATATGGCAGATTCTGTATTGGACAGATTCGCGATTAGGCAGATTCGCTACTGGACAGATTCTCTATTGGACAGAATCTGAATTGGTCAGAATTATAATTCGGCAGAAGTACAGTTAATAAAAGTAAAGTTAATGTGAGATTTTTTATTCAATTTTTTATAAGTATAGAAAAAAAAATACGACGTCGTGATTCATTTTAAGCTTATTAAGTCCACTGCTGGACATGAGCTTACTTCAAATGTTCTTTTCTTACCCAATCTTACGATCATAAGACTCAAAAATTGCTCTTTATTGTTTGGTTGATCACTACTTACGAGTAGGTGGATAGACGAGGTCCTTTTACTATGTAGTGGTTGTAAGAATTCTTCTGCCTGAACGATATTTTTTGCGTTGGTTTCAAACTTACAATACTTACATGTTTATATAGTTTTTATATGCCTGTTTTAATCTGCTGTCATTAAATGTAATGTAAATGTATTAATTCTTTTATCTTTATAGGTTTTCTCAACTGAGAGGGTCGAGTGACGATGGGAAATCAAAATTAAAATTGCACTTTCAAGATGCTGAAACCAAAGTAATCGAGACTAAGGTAAATATACTGTTGTTTATAATATACTCGCTGATGCCCGCGGCTTCACCCTCGTGGTGTAGGTAGCTTAAATGTTCAATGCAAATTTCATCAAAATACGTCCCGTAGTTTTTGCGTGAAAGAGTACCAAATATCCATCCATATATCTTCACAAACTTTCGCATTTATAATATTATTAGGATTTAATAAAAATAATACAATATGTCACCACCCCATCTCATCCCATGGGTGTCGTAAAAACCGACTAAGGGACTATCCGTGAATAATATCTTTACGAAATAAAAGAAGGAAAACTTGATATTAAACCCTATACCAATCCGTTTGGCCAGCGTGGTATAATCCGTGTGACCAGCGTGGTATTAGTAGGCCAAGTATCCCGCCGTCAAAGGAGGCCCGTCCCTGCAGTGGGACATTAATGGGCTGTTACGACGACTCTTTGTCATCATTTGTGACCCTTGGCATATTTTACCCTCGTCGACATTGTGACATCAGAAAAATAAAATTTATCATTTACCACCATAACTTCAACATTACTTTTCCTTTCCAGGAGTTAGAATGTCAGATCCTGCAAAGTCTGTTGTTCTGTATGCACGCGTTCCTCACGGCGAAGGTAGCCTCCGTGGACCCCGCCTTCCTCGCCTCCATACAACAGTCCAACTAGACTACAATACTTGAAGACACGTCGTGACGTCTGCGAGTGAGAATATAGTAGGAATGAAGAAAGGAGATTGCTGTGGTAAAGAAAATTGAACCTTATTTGTGTAAGCATACGGTTTGTTCTTGATATATAGTTCGAGTTACCAATAGAATGATTACACTTAGTTCAATTGGTTTATTTGGTATTATGAGAAGAGGGAAGAATGACATACGAAGGGAATATTTGTAGAAAACGCGGCTAAGGCCCTTTTTACTTTATCGTGAAAAATACTTTATGGTATAAAACATGATTGAAAGAATTTAAATATTATTTAATATAATTTTACAACAAAATGTTGGTTCATCGCAGTTAAGGTTCATATCCACTAGGGACATATCTAAAGCTCTTTAGGAGACGTAGTGAATATGCACCTTTATCTTTGTTATAATTATATAAAAAATAAAAATAAAACTTAACGCACTTAATTATAAATTAATTTCCTAATTTAATTTAAGGCCTAATATTGAA
Organism: Schrankia costaestrigalis; assembly: GCA_905475405.1. Taxonomy (NCBI): domain Eukaryota; kingdom Metazoa; phylum Arthropoda; class Insecta; order Lepidoptera; family Erebidae; genus Schrankia; species Schrankia costaestrigalis. The sequence goes on along the minus strand of FR997827.1, from coordinate 22,968,992 downwards.
CCCAAACAGCGAATGTTGAAAGACTTAAAATTTAAATGATACTTAGCTCTGTTGTCTCTTACAAATCTATTTTTGAATCTTACTTCCATTACTATAAAGTTCATTATTGAAGTCTCGTCTTCCCTGTACATAACCACTTATTCTTCTAATATTGCTTGAAATTTTTCTATTAACTTGTTCCAATGAATTAATTAACTTTTTCTAATTAACATCTGATAACGGGAAGTGTGAAATAGAATACACTCATGCTTATGAGCGCATTTTGGTAAAAGATGTCTTCTGTGTACCTACACAGGCATTCTTTAACCTCTGACCTCTGTGGTGAAGTAGTTTGAGTCCATGAATGTGGCATATAGTATGGAAAAGTCTCGGTTTTGATTTTCCCCTCAATGGAAATCTTATTTATATTTTCATTGAGGGGTTATTAATATTTATTCTACGTATGTGTTTAGCCTGCTAATTCATACATATAATAATACAATGTATATTTGTTATGGTTGTTTTTTACATAAAATGTTTTCCTTCTACTTTCCCTTATACGCTTTAACGAAACCTATAAGAATGAGATAATCTGATGTCACTATGTATTCTTCAACAAAGAAGTGTGGTTCTAAACACACAGACCCTTTAAGTAATAGATGAAATGAATATATGCAAGTGATGCACGAAATTCTACTATACTAACACACGTATTCAAAGAAGTGGAACAAGTTTTCCCCGAGTGTATTTTAAGTCACGTTTCCCGTAAAACAATATCTTTGACTTCCCTCTACTATAATAAGACCCCTGTCCATTGTCCACTCCGATCCGAACATTGAAGCTTATAAAGTAACTTAAATTCGTTACATTTTATTATCATGACGATCGACAAATAACTATTGTAATTATAAACTTCTTTAGGTGACGCGCTAGCAACCTAATATGCTAAGTTGAGCTTTATCTACAAGGTAATAAGTACTGTTTTAATTATATATATTGGATACTTACATCTATTCGTAACAGTAGAAATTGAAAATGTACCTACTAGTTCTTTTCTAAAATTAGACAGTCAAGTGACATTTTAAAGGTGTATAAATACATGGTGTAGCAACAAATTAAGCGAGATTATATCTTAACTACTTGCAATAAGATACATTTTCAAATACAAACGTGTATCTTGTTAATATGTAGCTGTGCCTACAAATCAAATGTAACTCCGACTTAAGGTTAAGTCGGCAACACGTAACAATACCTCCAATTGTTATAATTAAAATATTAAAGTAGTAACCAGCAGTCATATTATTATTAGTTAAAAAAAATTGCAGTAATTATCCTTCTGAAACGAAGTTATTTTTCCATGGCCACATAAACTTGCCCTTAATCAACCTTGTCGTTCGACGTAACTTATAACTTTAATCGTAATTATTTAATCTAATTCAAATGTCATTGCTGGTTACTGAAACACCTTAAAATTTAAGCGATTACGCTGCAGCTTATAAGCAGCTCACAAAATTAATAACAATAATTGTAAGCGACTAACATTGTACGATTGTTAGTTAATCTAACTTTGTATACGCCCGAAATTAATAACTTAGTAAACATTCTAGTGCTGTGTACCACAGTATGATAAATCCGTTCAGTTGTACAATTAAGACGTCTGGACAATAAACGATAATAATATGTAGAGTAGTCAAATACGAGAGAGGGCAAGACGCGTATATTAGTAGCTGCGTGCTTAACACTTTTATGGACAGTAATAAGCGTGATAATATAAAAACTACTATTTATGGTAAGTCTAGACTCTAGACTATCCACTCAAGTGTTGTAAAATGAAGAAAAACACGTACGAAACTGCAAATATGAATAACCTACATCTGGCATTACAAAATATGCGATGCGAGAAATTGAATCTAAATTAATAAGTACTATTAAAGTATTGTTCACTTGTCTAGCAACTTTGTTTAGACGTCAGACGCGATCAAATATATTACTGTTATCTTTTTATACTGTGGTACATGAGCTAGAAAGTAAATGAAAATTTCGGGGCATAATATCAATGGCTTAGAAACTCATCTTCCATTAATCTCATTGTAGTATTTATATTCGATATGTACAATGTACATATTCGAATAATCATTAATCGATAACGTGTATATCGATATAACATTTCTCGATTAAATACGTTTTGTACTCGACACACCAAAGATTTTAATCGATATTGTTAGTGTTAGGCGTGTACGTGATATATTTTCTCGAAAGAGACTATTCTAGGACTGAAGTTATGAAAGTTTTAGCACTGAATGTATATTAAGTCCGGACCCCAAACCTTTGCCAAGTATTGTCATATAGGTATTACAACAAAGAAATTAGCGGTTCCTTATAATTGTTTTGTGTCTAGTACCCGTTGTGTATGCTTTATGAAATAACATTAAAGTTTACGCGATGTCCTCTTATGTTCAAATAGTAATTTGTATATAATTATCAGAGTAATGTATATGCAATAGATTTGTCAATTTTCCAATTTACGTCAAATTATGAATAAAAATTGTCATTTATTACAATAATTCAAAAGTAAATTTTAGAAACAAAAGATATTTAAACAAAAATATTATATAAATATAAGTGTCTAAAATAAACGGAAATAATAAATTAAATACTGAGAAAATGAAACATCCGTGTAGTATTTTCGTATGTTGGCATTAAACTTATTTACCAACACAAAAATATGTATTATTATAAGTATTCTGTGCTAAGCATGTAGAGTTATTATAATATGTTTTGTATAGGTAAACTTTGCGCTTGCTTCATATCATTAAATTTAAGTAAATGAATTATATCGTCGCCATGATATGTTATTGAAATCATAGATTTTCTTATACAGAGTCATGCTGCCTTATTATAAAATACGGTCTAACTATAAACCACGATTTATTACGTCACAAAACCACTGTTTTTGAAATTTGTTATTGCAAAATCAGTCTTAACGCTAAAGCGTTAAAACTGATTTTGTATTAACGAATACAAAATCATAAATTTATTAATACAAAATCAGTTTTAACACTTTAGAGTTACGACTGATTTTGCAATAACAAATTTCAAAAACAATGGTTTTGTGACGTAATAAATCGTGGTTTATAGTTAGACCGTATTTTGTAATAAGGCCGATGAGGTTTAAGTCGTTGATTCACTGCTCGTAATATATTATTATATTAAACTTACTTATATATGTTAGGTGATAAAAGTCAAATTATAAATAATAATTAAAAATTATATTATGTGTAATTATGTTGATTAATATTAATTTACTGAAAAAATATACACTATTTTAACATAAAAACAATTACAAATTAAATTATGAAATTGAATAATATGTATAAAATTAAAGTTTTTATGAATTATGTATTTATATTTATCATGTAATATTGTATTTTACTAGTATAATATTTATAACATGTAATAATAAAAGGTATCTAAAATATATATACTTAAAATATAATTCTAAAAGAATTGTGTTAAATCGAACGGCTTAAAACCAATGACTCCATATAATTTGTTAATAAGAATTTTACATTTTATCTGTATCAGCCTGGAGGCTCTATTTAACATAGTATTGACTTAGATATATTATTTTATAAATAAATAGAATTGTTTTATTGTATTATACAAGTAACTCTTTGTATTATAATTATTATCCATAACATATTTGAATTAAGTTATTTAATGTAGGTCTGAACAGTCCAAAATGAAAAAATATTTTACAAACAGACCGTTTAGATTTTTCGTAATAAATAGTAGAAATATTTATTTAGATTTACATCTAAAACTTCATGTAGTTATTTTCATAAAGTGGAAAACAGTTTAAACATTGTATCGCTTTTAACTACAACGATCCCTTTGTTTTATTTAAAACATTTTAATCGTGAAGAAGTAAATTAAAATATAAATATAATATTACGTTTTCGAAACGTGTTAACGAGGCACGGTAAAGTTATTGTTGTACAATAGTTATCATTTTCTTTGTGTTAATTATATCAAATCATTTATTTATTTACGCCTTTCATTTAAATTAAAAAAAAGTGTACACACTGTTTTCTGCTTATGAAATTTCATAGTTGATTGTGTATAATATCTATGTATATTGCAGCCTTGTGTACTGTCAATTTGTAATCGTATTGAATAGCGGCTCATATATGTCACATTAACATATTTATATGTATTTAAAAAAAAACGAGAAAGTTACGGTCAAGTGTGGTTTAAACAAAACTTTGACCATTGTAATTAAACGTTAAAGGAAGAAAATTAATCAAAGTATATACCAATGATTTTTTTTTAAAATGTGTCTATTACTTTAGTCCCTCTTTAGTCCTTTCATGTTTTGTGACAAATATGAATCATTTAAGTGCATGCATACATTTGTATAAAGTAGACAGTATTAATACTCAGACGAAAAATAACGAAATACTTTTAAGTTTTAGCTATTTTGTACCTTATTATCATAAGTAAACGATTTATTTTACATTGATACTTCATAATACTCCTTGTGAGACTGTAATTATATTTTAGTTTTTACACGATTTTCATTTTAATCTACATTGAAATAAGCATTATTTTTGCATTAAGCTATTTTATGAAGACTTAAAAATGTTTGACTTTGATATTAGTAGCTTTTAGTTATTTTATGTACCATATTATGTTATTTACTTAATTGTAGGTTTCGTTACTATAGCCACATTTATACGGTCACTCTACCGTTCATGGAACAGCATTCGTGTCAGTAAGAGTACGGATTCGGTACTCAACACTGACCAATAAGCATATTGAGTTGAGCAATAAGCAGTTTGAATTATTCAATTGTTTTTTTAAATTATTCATTTGTTTCAATTGGTTGTTAGAGCTATTTATTCCATTAAAACGTTGGTAAATCATGATTTGATTATTTAACTTATTACCTCGAAAGGAAACATTCTAAGAAGCTTTTTCGCATTGACAGTCGTTTAGGTGTGCAAAACATTGAGTTTGTTCAAAGAGGCAGAGATCGACCGTATAAGTGAGGCTAGTCCGTAGCAAGGAAATAAATTATAATAATCAATTTGAAATATTTAGTAGAGGGTGATGATCACAAAATACCTGAATGCATCAGATAGTCGGGTTGCTGAGTCATATCATCATATCTGTTGTAAAGAAACGATATTATGAACGACATTATTATAATATAAGTAGGAGTATGCCCGGTGGAGCACATAAGTTACATACAGTACGCGGAATCTAAGATGGCCGTCATAAAGTTCTTGCAAATGGCGACGCAGATGTCATTTTTGAAACAAAATGGCGGCGAGCGTGTTTTCTTTGTTCTTCTACATGCGCAAACGTCTTTTAAAGCTGACTTCAGGGCGGCTAAGTAAGGTTGCGTGAACTACTTCGTGCATGTTCGTTTATATTAGTGGTTACTGTAACAGATTTAACTGTTAGTCAATTTAGAGATAATACCGAAGACTGAAGTTGGATGTTGTGCTGTTTTAGTTTATTTGTGCTTCATTCACACGGTAGAGGGCAGTTTTGATGTGCATTACATCGCATTCGGTTCAGTACCTAGCTTAGTTATATTTCCGTCCTTCTTGTTCACTTATTAACTATGAAACAAGTACCTACCCCTACCACGATATTTTTCAGCGCATAAGACTGTTGAAGTATGAAAAGTGAAGTACTTATAAAATTGAATCTCTATAAATGTCTCATACTTATGGTCTTATAACTTTAAGTTACTTACAATGTCTTATCTAATCTTTATGTAAATGATCACTTCTGCCCTCTATTTAAGAATTTATTTGAAAAATAAATAAGTATACTTAATTGTTTTTATCTCGAGTTCAGTCATTAATGATTGTTTATTTTATTTCATCCAAACTTTAGTAAGTACCTATTATTGTACGAATGTTGCTCGGTCAGATTAAACCTAACAATAATGATGTATCTACTGGAAATCAAACCGATAAATAGTTGGAAGCTGTCGTTGAGAAATATCTAGGATACTTTAAGAATTGTAATAATTTCTCAACGAAGCTAAAGCTATTTTAAGGATCAGATTTAGAGATAGGCCACAAAATATATAAATATTTATCATTGCCGACGGTACCGCCCTCTATAAATCTGTTCCTTAACGGTCCAATTATTTAAAGGAAAATGTACCACGTCTATAAAGTTAGTGGCGAAATGCCTAGTTATTTATACCTACTGTTGATTATTGTAACTAAATTGTATTCATTAGTAAAATATTAATTCAATTATTATTTTTGTTTTCTTTACTAAGAACTATTTCATAATACCTTTTTGGAAACTCTGCAAAGCCAAACCCTGTAAGCCTTTGATAAGCAAAAGATGTATAAGTGGAGAGGGGAGGACATGTTTTTCAGCTATGTTGTCTCAACCTAAACTGTGTCGAGATATTTACAGACGGGACGGATGGGAAGATGTGCACTGACCAAAGCCGAAGCTGCGTTCTATTTAGCTAATATTACCTTCTTGTACTAAAAGAAGAGAAACTACTTAATTATTAAGAAATTCCCACCACACGTCTCAAATCTCGTAGGTGAGTATAATATTATTTTTGAGTGTTTTTGGTTCATTCGTGTCATCGTTAGGCCCTGCGCAGACGACAGACTATCCGTGACGCACTTTTTAGTCTATGAAAATAGAACCTATACAATTATAAGCAGTAAAGTCCGGCGCACAAAAGACTCAAACATAATGCCATGTATGGCAGACTTTTTGTGCGCCACAGACTCGATCGCACAAAAAGTGTGCCGTCTGCGCAGGGCCTCAACCGAAGAATAGGAAGTAAATAAAACATTAATTTTATTGTAATATTTAATCCAAGCTTGAGGAACAAAGTAAACCTACACAAGAGGGTACAGGCGACACTCGCCGCGTTGGACTACCCACAATGGAAATTAATTTATTACACCAATAATTAACTAAGTACATATTACGTTTACAGACAATTAATCTTAAAGCGAAATAATTCTAAAAACATTAACTTAGCTGTTCATTCTTGGGTTTATTCTGATACAATTTCGTTACAAAATATAATGAGTAAATATATTATAATATATTTTATTGCTTAACATAAAATATTAACAAAAACCATTCATAGATTAATGGTAAAAATATTTACTTTTAATTTACGCTAGGAAGAGTGTTTTACTTAGTATGCGAGCAAAGCGCTCCCGTTCGCAATATGTAATTTTTTAACTAAATACTTTTATCATTAAGCTATGGTCTTCCGCAAAGTAAAACCTTGTTCTATTATCGTTCATAAAAAACAATTCTATTAATCAAGTGCTTACAGTTAATTAAACTGAACTAAAGCGCTAACATTCCAGTTTCCAGCATCTGCCTGTTGAAAGTTCAACTAAAATGTAGGATTAAAAGAATATGTATTACGATTTAGCTACAAAAGCAATATTGTCCTACAACACGTAACATCGACATATATTTACTTTAGGTATATATTCCACAGAGATGTATTTAAACAGAAAATGTCTAAAATAGGTAGTCATTTTATAGTAGGTATAGAGTATTTTGTGCGTTTCTATTACTTGACTACGTATTTTTCTATAGGTATAACTTTAAGTTAAAGTAATCGATGGTCGCAAAGGTTTTTAATAAGTAGGTATAACATATTTACTTAGTTTATTTGTGCATTGCGACTGGCATGTTTGGGATGATTATTTAAAATTTTGTGATCAAACAACGAAAGTGTATGTAGGTTTATATAAAATTATATTGTAGTTACCTAATACAAAATCAGAGGCTGCGTTTTTTTAATTGAATTTGAGTATTGCTATTTATAATCTTACAAATGGCTCTACTTTTGTGAATGGTGTCTTTCTACTAGGTAGGTCTGTACGCCCTCAACCATCGATTACCTTAACTAAACTTCTTATCGCCAATTTTCTAAATTACGAAAATTGATTCAACGTTCTAGATGTTGAAATTACAAATCAAAATGATCGTTTATATGAAAGAATAAAGCGGACAGTCCTTTGTTCATAACATTATTGTCTATTCACTTTATTGTCTTCATCTTTAGTCAAACTTTTACCAAATATTTATATTGTTCTTATGAATTTTGCTAAGTTTTCAATATTTTTTCGTTCACTGCTTTTTAAGATTATTAAGCACACTAAAGTTTCTGAATTGGTTAATAATATGATCTGTTTTTGTTTACTTTATTTTTAATTTTGTATTTATCGTGATATACTTATATGAAACAAAGTGTATATTTTATATAATTGATATTAATTGAAACTGCGAATACTCGTTGGCAAGAAATTGACAATTATCTAATGTTTCGTTAGACTTTACATAGAATATATTTATGTATAAAAACATCTAAAGATTTTAATCATATAAACGTGAACGATCCAAATATCACTGTCAGAGATATATACATATCTACACAGGTACTTTTGTTATCAATCAGTTTAAATTAGAACTTAAAGTGATTGATTGAAATTTTATTTTATTTGATTTAGAACATGAAAATGGACTTTGTATTTTTGTAAATCAGAAATAAATAAGCAGGCAAAATTAAAAGAAATATTTGCAGTAAGTCTACGTCCAGCATCGGACTGATTTAGCTGATATGATTGATTGATTGAAATAAATATGTGTCCATTTTTTTTAGTAGTTGTCAAATAATAATCTTTCTTGTAGATTTATAGTTTCTTTGACAGTGTATACCTACACATTTTCTTTCAATCTAAAACAACTACATAGGTACATTATCCGGTTAGTTACGAAAAGAAACACTCATTATTATCTTATAAATATTTTTCTACAACAATCAACATTCAATAAGGGCCAGTGTACATCGATGCGAGCACTAAACAGTGACGTAGACACCACTAAACATACAAATACACAACCATTATATTAGCCTGTAGTGCATGGCATCAGAAATTATACAGGACACATTAAAGTATAGTAACGCCATAACTTAATATTGATTAAGTTCCAAGCTTGTCATCAAGTTGTAAAGGTGTACTTAGCGGTTCAGTTTTACATACCTACCTTCTATTGTTATCCTCATTTTTATTTTTTAAATTTACTTTTGTATGAAATCTAAACCCCTAAGTGACCGTAAGTAGAAATTTAGAATTATATATATTTTATGTTCATTATCAAAATACTTTATTGTCGCTAATTACGATAGTCACTATTTTTTTTTACAAATACGTATGTATCTAATAATTTAATTACCTATAACTATGGGTTGGAGTCAAACCCAGTGACTCGGAGAAGATATGCTTTGAACACGACACAATATAGTCTACCATAGATTTACTTTCCCAACAGCGATTATGTCCTAGAACAGTATACAATATACGCGAGACATGTACATTAGAACATGTAATACTACATATATCATATAAACATTAAGAGCTGAACATGCATAGTCCACACATGTCCTATATAAAGCCAAATACCAATGCATTTATTTTTATGTTTATTTATAATTCATTAACGAACTTAGTTTCGTTTGAGACACTTTACTATAAATTAAGCTTTGCTACTACAGAATAACAGACAGATTAAATTATATTACAAGTGCTCGCCTCTTACTAAATTAATTAAGGAAATAATATAGTTTTTTATTCCATCAATATGATGTTACAGTACAATTTCTGTTATTTGTTACATTTCAGTACAGAAGAGTTTTGTATTGTGTCACTTAATAATATACCTATTACATTAAAGTGACACAATACGTAAAAAAACTTTGCGCTGACTAAGTGTATCTCAGTTATTGTCTTTCATTCTTTAGCATCCTTTGCTCTTATATTTTAATCAATTTAACCAACCCTTATATCTACTAGGAGACTGAATAATATGAGATAAAAATAGTAAATAAACCTAAAGGCGAGTAGAAAGTAACTGAAGAAATGTAGAGTTCTTAAACACAGAGTTCATAATGCAAAGATCACAAGTATCATAAGATGTCAGCGAACACTAAAGCATGGCTCTAATAGACTCTAATTTATCGTATTATACCTAAACTACCTTATTGTTATGACTAGATTCAAAATAAATTAAACATTTTGGTAGATATTTAATATAACATGTAGTAAACTAAAATCATGCAAACATAATTAATATTTTTGTAATATTAAGTAGATTCTCACTTAATGGCGAATAAATAAATAATAATTTGATATAACAATGGTATTATATAAAACATTTATTTACGTAAGACTAGGTAGAAAGCTCGAGTTGAGAAGGAGACTCATAAGAAGTCAACAACCATACTTCCGTATAAATGTAGAATATTTTCTGTGACGTGGACGAAGTACCTTTCAATTTACATTGATTGATTCAATCAATTTTACTAAATATTATGTGCATGGTGCATCTGCACCATCTACCAACTAATTGATAACTGCAATACTTATTTATGTATGTAGGTATATTGATTGATTTTATTTTCTGTAGAAAAAATTCACTGTAATTTAAAAAGTATGTATTTCAACTGAGTAGGTATCGTCGTACCTACCTCATAAAGGGATAAATTTTTGATCCGAAGAACGTGTTTGTGCTAAAAATGTTCTTTTTTTTTCAAAGTCTTTTCAATCAATACAGAGAATTTTACTAATTGCTAGAATTCGTTAAGGTACTTACGTCCGCGTTACAATATAATTTCATTTCTATAGTTATATACTTAAATACATACCTATTATAGTTTGAGCATAGCTTTGTGCTATAACCACTTACAAATGTATGACCCCGGTTTAGGATCGCAGAACATCTAAACATGATATGATAGATGAGAACTTTACCCTTATAAAAGGAACTAAGTAGGTATTATATGACCTAGAGTTAAAAATATCATTCACACCTACCTCTACTGTAACTAGTTTTACGATCTCTTATAGGCTATTAAAGCTATGTCACTAATAATTTCATAGATTCTATTATCTCTTGAGATCTATCATGTTCATGTTATACTACATCTTAATTACATTTAGAAATGAAATAGATCTATATTGTATAACGAAGCTTACATTACTTCAGTAAATATATGATCAAAAATTATTATTGTCATACATATTATGTCCTACATAGTCGACATCAAGGTCGTCTCACGCAGAACCAACATAATGTTACACTTGTTTATTGTCAACCGTCATCATTTATTTGTATAATATATTTCTTTTTAAATTACTTTTTATTAAAACGATTTTATCGCACGTATATAGAACATTTTATTTAGGTATATAATATGTATATAATTTATTGTCACCAGGAAGAACTTTAAAACCGCATCTTTAATATATATATAGTGTAATCTGTTGTCTATATTTTTGTCTTTGTTTTTTATCCTGCATCCCTAAGAATGGGATGTCAAAGGATTATTCTATAAAAGCACTTTCCCCTAATCTACTAACATCAAACATCAAACAAACATATACTTACTAAACACTAACTATACTGCAGGGTTTGTCACTTGTAGTCTGCTGTATGTGACTACGTATGATAGAACATCATTATTTTCGATCATACGAACAAGTGACCCAAGCCCCCGTCTCTCACAATTAAGAAAATACAAATAAAGACATCAAAAACCTCCCTAAAAGTCCGCTAAAGCTTTGAGAACACTGCATTACTTATAAAAGCAGCTTACCTTACAATTCACATATTTAAAAACAGATATTTTTCATACAATATTAGTAATATTAATTACCTAACACTACAATGCGATATACGACTTTACCCCGAGAAAAAGTATCGAGTGAGGCAGGCGGCCGTCGCGTATGTAAATTCAAGTTGCAAGTCGCCGGTAAACCTTTATACAATATCTCCATTCCTTCATAATAAATCATTTATTATCACAGCTTCAAACAATTTACATCACACGATATACGAGTGATATGTGAAAATATTTAGCCATATTTTATTGTCATTATTGATATTTAAAAGAACTTTCTAGACATTTCTTCAACACGCATAAAGAGCGTCGTATCATCACACGTACATTATATAATTATATTGTATAATATTATATTTTATCTCTTTGAAAATTGACTTACCTACTATATTTACTTTTTAATAGGTATATAATTTTATTGTCATTAGTATGTATTTATTGTCATACGTTATTAGTTCGCGCTGCAAAAGGTGCACGCTGAAATTTCAAGTTCCATTTAAAACCACTTTGGAACGATTGATGTAGTTTCTGGTAAATTCTTGGAATAATTTCGACAACATAGTTGTTTACACAATCTTTCGAAGAATACAGATAACACGATATTTTAAAATTATTTGAAGTTGTCAAGTGTTTCTGCTTATATATCTTCTGATTTGGCATCATCGTCGTTATACTGCGCGATCTGCTGGTGTATCCAGGGTATGAACTTGGGCACGTACGCGTAGACGCCGGGGAGACGCGGGTGGGCACACTTGATGCCCCAGGACACGATGCCTCCCACGTACCAGCGCGAAGAGTCACTCGGGTCCTTGCAAAGTAGAGGGCCGCCAGAGTCACCCTAGAAATAAAAAGTTATACCTTTAGTAAGATTTTCCTCGGTTATTTATTGGATGGAATATTCTAAGCTCTTGTTTTAAACACAAAATGTCTCTTGACTGTGTTTTAATAGAGTCGGCTCCCATATAAATAATTCCTGGAATGCTAGGACTTAAGATGTTATTGGTAGTTGTTTTACTATTGTTAAAGCTTAGACTAAAATACTAGTAGTATTTTAGTCTAAACTTTGTTGCACGACGACTAAATTTCAAGGAAAAATTTAATTAATATAATAAAATTTAAATAAAATTTTATTATATTAATTTAAAATTTAGTTTGTCTCTTAATTATCCATAAAATTATACTGTTTTAACATACAATTTTGCATTATATTTTAAATGACTTCAGATTTCAACATTAGGCACGCTGTTTTCCTTATTATCAAGACCAGTTTAGTAGTAAACAAGTAAGTATTTTCAAAGTAGGTAACGTTGCAATATCCTAGAGCCTACAAACTGTCAAAAGTATAATAAGGTACGTATTAAAGCTGAGTGTACACAAAATACATTCGGCAGTGCTGACTCTTTCGTATTTAATTTTGTACCGCTCTCTGTTACGACGCGCGAATTAATAAAACAGGAGAATTTAACGACTCAGCTCCTAAAGTATTATATTATACGCACGTATTTTGAAATTTCAACAAGAACTGGGAAATGTTAATTTTAAATTGACACAAAATTTGAAGTCGGGTTAGATCCATTTATACTGGCCTTTTAAGATTTAGTGGAATCACATTGTTTTATTAAGGCTAACCTCTATTTATTCGATTGTCACTTAACAATATAAGTACTTATAAAAAAAGAAATATCAAATATGTTAATTTGAAAATCGACCGTAAATAAGTAGCGCAACACTCAAAGCATTATTGCTTCAATTATGTCGTAAATTTTTTGAGATTATTATCTTTTTAAATTATTTTGAAAATGTTTTTTTAGTTACTTTAGTTTAGTTACTCTGTTTGTTTAAAAGTTAAAACGATAAATGTGGCTTTTAATCCAATTTCTAAAACTAGAAGGTCTAATCTAAAATGGTTTATCAAAACAAAACAACTTAGTCAAGTTTAAATCAATGCTTTGCTTCCATTCATAAATATTTTATTTCGTTACGTATCTATACTTATAATAAAACTGTAGAGAGATCAATTCTGTACATTGAATATATGTTAAAAATTAATATTGGAGGATGAATGGTGATCGATACTAATGCCAAAAATGCAATCAATAATTTTTTTGTCTGTCTGTCTGTCTGTCTGTCTGTCTGTCTGTCTGTATGTGCACGCATGGGTCAAAAACTACTGAAGGGATTTTAACGAAACTTGGTACGATTGTAGTCCATACTCCTGGGCAGGTTATAGGCTGTATAACATAACGCTAAAACACTTAGGAGCTGAGCAGTGACGAAAAATTTGAAGTGAGTCGGTTGAAAAAACGCGCGTTCGAGCTCTTATCATCGCATACGTTGATCATACGCCAAAAATATGTATTACAAAAATAATGGTCTTCAAAAGATGTACAAAAAAGTCCTGAATAGTATATATCTATCTTTTATATATTAGCCACAATAACGTGTTTAATCGTTAGGGTTTTCTTCAAAGTGTATTAAATACATAAATATATTGTAATTTGCATAGACATATCATTTTCAAACTCCCATATTTCAAAAGTACACCTTATTCATATTTTTTTTTTTATAGAAATCGGTTTATAAACACACAAGATATAGATGAAAGAAAATTTCCAAATGTCGCCGCGCCATTATGAGTACGGCTGTACGGTTGATTTTTGTTTAACGTCCGAAACGGCCAACCGGTGCATCTATATAATTTCATTCACATTGACTCTTAATGCGAACGGACGTGGTTTTTATTGACTCTTCTCGGAATAAGTGCGCTTTAGATATTAAAATAAATAGATACGTAGTTTTTTGGTATTAAGTTTAAAGTAGGTAATCTATCTATCTATCTATACTTATAATAAAACTGTAGAGAGATCAATTCTGTACATTGAATATATGTTAAAAATTAATATTGGAGGATGAATGGTGATCGATACTAATGCCAAAAATGCAAACAATAAATTTTTTGTCTGTCTGTCTGTCTGTCTGTCTGTCTGTCTGTCTGTATGTGCACGCATGGGTCAAAAACTACTGAAGGCATTTTAACCAAACTTGGTACAATTGTAGTCCATACTCCCGGGCAGGTTATAGGCTGTATAACATAACGCTAAGACACATAGGAGCTGAGCAGTGACGATAAATTTGAAGCAAGTCGGTTGAAAAAAAGCGCGTTCGAGCTCTTATCATCGCGTACGTTGATCATACGCCAAAAATATGTATTACAAAAATAATGGTCTTCAAAAGATGTACAAAAAAGTCTTGAATAGTATATATCTATCTTTTATATATTAGCCACAATAACCTGTTTAATCGTTAGGGTTTTCTTCAAAGTGTATTAAATACATAAATATATTGTAATTTGCATAGACATATCTTTTTCAAACTCCCATATTTCAAAAGTACACTTTAAAACCTTATTCATAAAAAAAAAATTATAGAAATCGGTTTATAAACACACAAGATTTAGATGAAAGAAAATTTCCAAATGTCGCCGCGCCAGTATGAGTACGGCTGTACGGTTGATTTTTGTTTAACGTCCGAAACGGCCAACCGATGCATCTATATAATTTCATTCACATTGACTCTTAATGCGAACGGACGTGGTTCTTATTGACTCTTCTCGGAATAAGCGAGCTTTAGATATTAAAATACATAGATACGTAGTTTTTAGGTATTAAGTTTAAAGTAGGTATCTATCTATACTATAATAGAACAATCGGAATCGGATAAGTAATACTCGAGATATCGCTAGATCTCTTTATTAGAACAGTCCAATACAAATCAGGGGTCATGAAAAATGGATTTGGTTCAATGTTGAATGAATTTAAATTTCGTTTCTTTTGTTCACGAGATGGCGTTACCAGTAGTAATCATAAAATAAATGAGTTTTTAAATAATATATAACTATTTTATTATTAAGTGCTATTAATAAGTTATTCCTTTTAAATGTTAATAAAATTAACCATGAATCGTATGTGTAATATCAATTATTATAAGTCTTCACACTAGCCTTTAAAAATATCAATTTAACGGACACAAAGAACATCCAGACTAAGGACAATAGTTTGTGTATCACAATTGTCCTCCATGGGAATCGAACCCGCGACCTCATGCACGCCAGCCATGTAATGCGACCGCCGCGCCACCGAGGCAGGTAATTCTGCCGCACCATAACGTGGCGTGCAAATGTATTCATTCATAATTAATTAGCGATTATCCGTGTGGTGACGGAGCAAGAATACAATATGTCACCTCCCCATCTCATCCCATGGGTGGCGTAAAACCGACTAAGGGACTATCGGTGAATATTATCTTTACGAAATAAAAATGAAGGAAAACTTGAAATTAAACCCTATACCAATCAGACTGGCCAACGTGGTATTAGTAGGCCAAGTATCCCTCCGTCACGGGAGGAGGCGCGTCCTTGCAGTGGGACATTAATGGGCTGTTATGATGAAAAAAGCGATGTCATTTATTTTAACTTACAAATTTGACAACAGATGGCATTGTGCCTGTGACGTCATTTTCAGTATCGCGGTATTAAGATTTTACTTGAAAGAATGACGTTCGCTCATGTCTTTCAGTATAAGTTTAGACACAGTCTTCATAGATCTGTCTTTGTAAAGATCTGTTTTTGAAAAGGTTTTGATTCGTTCGTTAATTTTACAATTCGTGTGTAGGTATATCTGTTTGTTATAAGGTTTAAAAAACGATTTTTCAGTATTAAATCGAATTGCGAAGTAAGTAACATCCGCCACGCGAACGAAGTCGCGGGCACAGCAGCTAGTACTATAATAAAACAATCGGAATCGGATAAGTAATACTCGAGATATCGCTAGATCTCTTTATTAGAACAGTCCAATACAAATCAGGGGTAATGAAAAATGGATTTGGTTCAATGTTGAATGAATTTAAATTTCGTTTCTTTTGTTCACGGGATGGCGTTACCAGTAGTAATCATAAAATATGAGTTTTTAAATAATCTACAACTATTTTATTATTAAGTGCTATTAATAAGGGGTGCGCCCAAGTTCACCTAAAATTTCAACTCCTATAATTGGAAGTCCGAAAATGTTCTTCCTAACATTTTTTATCCTAACAATCGCAATTCCTAATTTTTTTGTCTCTAATGTTAATAATCCGAAGCATTCATCTTCATAATTTCAGTAGCAATAAACATCTATTATACTATTATTTGTTTTCCTATATTTTCTCAACATAACCATCTTTTATACTATAATTTAAAGTCATATCTTTTTTGGTTAGATTTCTTTTTATTCATAATAATTAATATTATTATACATTAATTTTGCGTAACTTTGTTGACAACATGTAGGTAAAACATAATATACCATAGACCAGAGCAAAACCAGAGTCCCGCTCCAATCATTCAGTCAAGATCCAGAAACGAAATGGGTCCTATTCATAATTATTGGTTTAGGTTATGGTAGAACTGTGACCCCAACGCACGAGCCGAGCGAGAGCAGCGAGCGTGCCGCGGCAGCGGCCGGCGAAGTGCAAGAACCGAATTGGTCCTTTACTTATTGGTTTAGTTACGGTTACGGTAAACTCTCTGGCCATAAGCATAACCGTGAACGAGTCATGTTTTATGGATTTCATTAATTTAAGACAAAAATATTCTAATAATTTTAATAAACAATAATTTAAAAAAAATGGTTTAAGTTTATGTAAAAAGTTGTTAAGTAAAATCACAAGAAATAGTATAAAAACAAACCTTTTTATTACTTTCACTTGGTAAATATTTCTTTCTGAGTATGAGAGAAAATATTATGGTGAAAATGTTTAAAAATGTTAATCCTTTTAAATGTTAATAAAATTAACCATGAATCGTATGTGTAATATCAATTATAAGTCTTCACACTAGCCTTTAAAAATATCAATTTAACGGACACAAAGAATATCCAGACTAAGGACAATAGTTTGTGTATTACAATTGTCCTCCATGGGAATCGAACCCGCGACCTCATGCACGCCAGCCATGTAATGCGACCGCCGCGCCACCGAGGCAGGTAATTCTGCCGCACCATAACGTGGCGTGCAAATGTATTCATTCATAATTAATTAGCGATTATCCGTGTGGTGACGGAGCAAGAATACAATATGTCACCTCCCCATCTCATCCCATGGGTGGCGTAAAACCGACTAAGGGACTATCGGTGAATATTATCTTTACGAAATAAAAATGAAGGAAAACTTGAAATTAAACCCTGTACCAATCCGACTGGCCAACGTGGTATTAGTAGGCCAAGTATCCCTCCGTCACGGGAGGAGGCGCGTCCTTGCAGTGGGACATTAATGGGCTGTTATGATGAAATAAGCGATGTCATTTATTTTAACTTACCAATTTGACAACAGATGGCATTGTGCCTGTGACCTCATTTTCAGTATCGGTATTAAGATTTTCCTTGAAAGAATGACGTTCGCTCATGTCTTTCAGTATAAGTTTAGACACAGTCTTCATAGATCTGTCTTTGTAAAGGTCTGTTTTTGAAAAGGTTTTGGGTCGTTCGTTAATTTTACAATTCGTGTGTAGGTATGATTGTTATAAGGTTTCAAAAACCATTTTTCAGTATTAAATCGAATTGCGAAGTAAGTAACATCCGCCACGCGAACGAAGTCGCGGGCACAGCAGCTAGTCAGTCATAAATTTGTTACTCTGCAATGAGGGGCCTCCCCCATCGGAAGGAAACTTGACTTAGTACTACCACGTTGGTCTGATGGGTTAGTATATCTTTATTCGAGTTTTATCCTATTGTAATAACATTATGCTTATCGAATATTCGTAGTACACTTTTTACTATTATGACCACAATTACAACATTTATAAAAATACATTAATTCTTTTTGCATCATTTGTTCGTAATAACATTTTATCTAATAAAATTTAATTAACCAAATAGTAAATGTAAAATTTACTTAAAACTTTCAAATGTCTACCGTGGTCACATTCATCCGAAATTCTCAATTTACAAAAGATAATAATATCAGCAGCATACCGTACGCTTCATTAAGCAATTTCGTTAAGTATCGGAGTAAACAAGCAGCGCATTTTATTATAACGCGGTGTCCTACGTGGGCGACGTACGCGATCAAATCAACGGCGATGCGACGAGACGCGAGATAATCATGTAGGACACCAGCTGTCGCGTGTAGCATCGCCTCGCGTCGCGTCGCATTCGTAGCTCACGTAGGAGACCGCGTAATAGAGAACTTGTTTACCGATAACCCTCTCACTTATATCGGTTTCATTTGTTTGATAATATGTATATTGTTACAAAGTTAAGATGTTTTTCAGTTGATTTAATATCTACCAATAAGCATATTAAAATAAAAATAAAATAAGCAATTAAGGTTATTTACCAATTTTTAGTGTCGTTTGATTATTATCAAGGAACCTGGGACTTTTCGATAGTCTTACGTTATTACGCACCGGCTAAACATCCACGCTCTGTATTACCACTTTTGGGTGTTGCTGTGACAATACCTAAGGTACTTGCGGTAAATAAGGGCCACCTTAATCTAAACCTAAATAATTTCTATAAATAGAGGAATATAATAAAATATTTAATATCATGGTAATGTTTATTTCAATATCTGCATCAGAAAGTACTATTACAAGTATTTTCATCTCAATTAGGCATAGTAATCATGATTTTAAAAAACCCTCTCTTTGGCCCTTAATAAACGTATGTAGTTTTATAAGGGCCAAATTTTAATTCAAATATTAAAAGAGTAATCAATTAAAAAAATATTGTTTTCGGTTTCATTTGACTTTAATTATCATTTGGCATTAAATCACGCTTTTAACATTACTTAATCAAAGGAAAAACTAGCAATGGCTCTTAATAAACTAACGTAGCAAAAACATGTCATAAAAACCTTTATCTATAACATATCGTCAAAATAATCACAGACGTAAACAATGAGTTTGTAATTTTTTAAATATTATCTATGGAAATTACAAAACTAAAACATTTTTTTTTATAAATAAGTAGTACGGTATAAGACAGGCCACGTATGTGGCCCTTCTTATCCTTATTATAAAATCTATTGTTATCTAGATCAACAACTTGGACACTTTTAAGTTAATTAAAGATATTAGGGATGATTTATGATACAAAAATAATAACAAATACATGCTTAATAATAATAACTATGGTATGTATTAAAATAACGAAGTCTATTGAAATTTGTTAAAATTAATTTACATTCTATATGTATAATAAGGGCCGGCCTATGTACCCGCCTCCAGCGTGGCCCGTATTAGCCCCTGATAATAGCATAATTGAAAACGGTAAAAAGTATTGTATTTATTAACAAAAATTTATAACTTATCTCCACTAGCCCACACTATTTGTATAACATTCACAATTAATTAACAAGATTTGAACAAACGGCTGTATTTTAGGTAAAAATAAAATTATTTTGGCAAGATAAAATTATAGTGGAGCTGCGTTGTCTATCACTCTCAACTGACTCGTGGCTACTGGTAAGATTGATGATCGTGCGACGACGCGAGCTCGGATCTTAGCTTTCCTATTGGTCATTTTTAAGCATGTGTAAATGTAGGGTGCTGTGATCATTAAAAGTGTCATTTTCAAGCAACGGCTCTTGATACCCACCGGCTCTTGTTACCCGCAGGTACCTTAGTTGCTGTAAATGATTTTGAGCACATTTACGCAACACCATGTAATCCCAAGCGAAGCAATTTTTAATTGGTTATGAGTACTTTGAAATAGGCTTACTACTACTACTGCATACTTTAATGTTCGTACAAAAATGTGATTATAAGTAGACAAAGATATTTGTCTAGGTATAGGAATCTTAAACACAACCTACGTTTGGCACAGATATATGTGACCATCAAAAGTAAAAGATGTTATTACAACAATAAAGATTTAACATCGATGTTAACAAACAGTAAGTATCTATTAATCCTTTGTTTAAACATAAACTTAATACAATTTAAAACATTAAACAACGTAATGAGGTGTTAAACGTTTATTTGTAACGTTTACTTGTTTGTCCATCTTAATTGTTTTAATACTGTTGTTAACACTCACAATATTACAATTTAAAAGTATATTTCCTTCTATTTCTTCACTATACCTACTTATTTAAGTTTTTGAACTTAGTTTGAATTAAGCATTAGCGTTTTCGTGAGTCTCACCCAGTAAATTTGCGAGTACATGCTTACAGGAGTCGCAATTAAGGCAAACTAATTTTGATTAGTCCTACTAATAAATAGGCACAAATTCACAGGCCGTCGTAAATCTAAGGGAGTGTATGAGGATTTTTTACAAAGTTGAAAGGTAGAAGAAGTAATGCCCCTGCACTGGATTAGGATTCAGCATGCCACCACCACCCTGCTACCAATTTTTATCTTCATCATAACAGCCCATTAATGTTCCACTGCAGGGACGGACCTCCTCCCGTGACGGAGGGTTACTTGGCCTACTAATACCACGCTGGCCAGACGGATTGGTAAAGGGTTTAATTTCAAGTTTTCCTTCTTTTTATTTCGTAAAGAGTATACGTTACGGTTATTCCCTTAGTCGGTTTTTACGACACCCATGGGATGAGATGGGGTTGTGACATATTGTATTCTTACTCCGTCACCACACGGATAATTTTTATCTTATTAAGTTGGTACTTATCAATCAACAAAAAACAATAAAATACATAATCTATGTAATATGATGTTCAAGCATTTAATATAGAAATATTCGTCTCATTCGTTCATATAACGTAATATCCTGTGCGATCGAGTAAATAATAATATATTTGATCGTTTGACGGATCTTATAACATTTCATGGTGGGTTCATCTCTTTAATAAGTACATATTAAGTACATTAGACATATTTAGAGAATGGATAGGAATGGACAAAGAAACTTTATAATTTACAGCGCCAATGTTTTAGGTAAAGTCGGTAGAGGACGCCCTAGAATGACTTACAGGGACATAATTGGTGGCACCCTTCAGAAAGTGCAAGTGCATAGCACTTGGACCCGCCAGGTATCATCATAACAGCCCACTTATGGCCTACTGCAGGGACGGTCCTCCTCCCATGACGGAGGGATAATTGGCCTACTAAAACCACGCTGGCCTGACAGATTGGTATAGGGTTTAATTTCAAGTTTTCCTTCTTTTTATTTCGTAAAGAAAATATTCACAGATAGTCTTTTAGTCGGTTTTTACGACACCAATGGGATGAGATGGGGTGGTGACCTATTGTATTCTTACTCCGTCACCACACGAACCTGCCAGGTATGTATGATTGTTAAAGTATCAAAGCAGGTTTGTATATGTACCTAATATAAGGCATTAGCTTATGTACATATAAATACATTTTCTACTATACCTACCAGTGGCGAAGGGTGAGTTTTTATAAAAGGTAAGCCGGAAAAAAAACTTACCATGGCAGTGTAGATACAGGTACTCATTTCAAAACTTCTGACTGGCTCACTGTTCGATGCTTAGATTCAAGTGGTTGAGGAAATTTCAATCCAAATTTACTATACGAGTAAGCACTGATGTTGACAGTGTCTTTCAAGTATAATAAAAGTGGCTTTGAAAAAAGCCTTTCGTGAATGAGATGTGCATGAATATGTGATGTCTACCAACCAAAACTAAATACTATTTACTTGCTAAACTACACTACTTATACTCTAAAGCTATACGTCTATTTTTTCTCACAAAATGAGCAAGGACATTATCATAAAAATCGGGTTCGTTCTTAGTCTTAAGCAACAAATGTTTTTCTATAGATATTATAGCTAAATCAGACAATCGCTCCTCCTTTTGAGAGTTTCTAATGTAAGTATGAATTCGTTTTAAAGCCGAAAACGATCTCTCAGCGGATGATACTGTAACAGGAAGAGTCAAAAAAATATTACATAATGTGGAAATTTGTGGAAAAGTGTCTATTAAAACTGAATTTTGAAAATGAAGAAAGAGCTCATAAACGTCTAGTTTATTTAAAGATGAAGTGGTGTATAACACTTTGAGTTCGTTTTTTAATGCACTAAACTCGAATATCTGTGGAAATTTAGTAATTAAAGAGGATATTAACTCATCTGGAAATGAACTACTGTAGTAACTATATTTAGATTTATTAAGCAAATTAAGAAAACTGATCTGAGAAAACGATTGATATCGGTATTCTATTTGCGTCTTAACATTGTCTATTATTTCAATAAATAGACGTCTATACAACGTTCTAGTGTCTAATTCTACATTAAGGCGTCTACGCTGCCGCGGTGGCTCATTAAATTCTTGGATGCTGTCATAAATAAAATTAAAACTATTTATAAAATCATTTGAAAGCCAATTATTGAACCTCTCTATTTCGCGTGATGCAATATCGACGTCTATTTGTTTTGATTGCAATAAATTAAAAAGAACGTCGGTTTTCTGAAATATTTCAGATAATACAGTTAAGAAAAAACAAAATTGCATGTTTTCTAATTTAGCTAAAAAGCATTCTGCCAAAGAGAGAGATTCGCTGTCCCAGGATTGCGCATTTTCTGTTATTGAATTTAAAGTATTAATTATGTCTAATCTACTATTAAAAATTACATTGATAATACGCGAATGGTAGTGCCAGCGAGTTTCCGATACTCCGGGCATACGGCGGTCAGCGATTTCCTTTAAAAGGTTCGACCGTTTAGATGATTTGTTAAAAAATCTAACAATGCTATTAATGTGTCCAAAAAATGTTTTTAATTCTTGAATATTTTCAAGGGACCGGCTAAGTACTAAATTTAATATATGCGCGTAGCATGGAACAAACGTTGCCATTGGGCATGACTCACGTATTTTCGCTTGCACTCCACCATGCTCTCCAGACATAACCGCTGCCCCATCGTACGACTGACCTACTAACTTACCCCTACAACGGTACTGGTCAAGTATTTCTAACAACTGGTTAGATAAGACTTCAGCAGTACGACTACCACTAACGTCGTAAAATCCTAGAAATCGTTCCTCAATGCCAGTTTCAGTTAAATATCTAAATATTACAGTAAGTTGCTCCCTATGGCTTACGTCAGGTGTTTCGTCAATCATAACCGATACAAATTGAGCTTTATCTATCTCTAATCTAATACGATCTCTTAAAACGGATGCAATGCTATGTATTAAATCATTTTGAATGTCACTAGAAAGACCCGAAAATACAGGATTTTGCATAGAAGAACATTGTTCTAAATGTGATTCCATTACTGAGTCGTATTTACTTAAATATAATAAAGTTTCGATATAGTTACCGCGGTTATCAGATCCTGAACTTTCATCGTGACCGCGAAAAGCTAACTCTTGTCTACCTAATAAAATTACAGTATCTATAAACCGTTTCATTAGATTTCTATTTCGATCTACTTTTCTGTTATGTATTTCATATGTATTCGTAAAAAATGTTTCGATCCTAGTGGTCCCGAACTCATATAAAGCTAAACAACTACGAATATGTTTCTCAGTTTGGACATGTTTCTTATACGAATTCGATAAATTGTTAAGGTCGCTATATCCTACATGACTCCACATACTTTTAGAATCTGAGAATAACAAACAAGGAAAACAGTACATTCTATTTAAATTACAACTACCTGTGAGCCACTTGTATTTATCATAAAGAGATATATTAAAATGTTTTGTAAATCCATCGCGTCGTATGTATTCTATGGTCATGTCTGGACAAGCACGACCTAACTGAACTACGTGTTTCTTATTTTCATAACTTAATTTCGAAAAAGATGTTTCCTCACACAACAAATAATCAGTAAGACAACAATCTAATGCTATTAACGCTGCCATTATAACAACAAACTTTTAAATTTGCTAACAAATAATTTAATACAAAAAAGTACTTACAAAAAGATGACGCCAACGCACTACGACAATAATAATGTAAATCAATACACAACACTCTACTACAACTACTACACAATCACAAATTATAATTAGTAATTACTACTTTACACAACAAAGCGATTTCTAACAATTATTTGCAATACTTTAAATAATAGAAGAAAACAAAAATAAATGCAACTTGTGATGGGAAATGAAAATGAGCCATTAGCCAAGTATAAGTATAATATGCATCGTTTCACCTTCATTGCAGTGCGAAATTCAAAAAAATAGCATGACGTATCTATGATCAGTGATCACGTTAAATGCTCTCTCGCTCTCGCATGTCGCATGTCGCATCTCAAAGCCGAAAATGACCGAATGTCTCTTTCCACTCGTCGATGTGCCGGCGGCGCCGCCGCGCTCGGGTACTGTACAACAGGACCTACTCGTAACATAACATAACCCGGCCTGAGCCGGCTTACCTTTACGCCTACATACGCAGATGAAATGCATAATAATACACCTAGGTTTTGCATGTGTGCGTACGGCTTTCGTACCGTCTGTTTATACTGGATTCCTATTTTTTCGCCCGGCTTACCCGCCATTAGTTGACAATGTTGTAATAAGAGATGGCGTTATGTGTACGTAAATAATAATTATATTAAAGCGATTTACGTAACAGAAAACTTTTTGTTTTTTTTTTAATTTTGTGTACTGAATAGATGTTGCGTGCGTCATTGATTTATATTTTTTTAATAGAGTATGCTTAGCGGTTTTTGCAAAGGTAAGCCGGTAGGAATCGGGTTATATGGACACTTCGCCACTGATACCTACGTGTTTTAACTGAATAAGTAGCGTAAACAATGAGATTCTAAATGTTTCTACAGAGTCTGTTATGTGAGTGACGGAGTGTCAGTTCCAGATCTTAATCATATTTTGTTGTACTAGATACAATATAAGATACTCTTTTACATGCATGTATGCGTCCTTAATTTTTTTTTTTGCATTAGTACAGTTAGTAAAACGGTTGTAGGTGCAAACTTGGCAAGATGATAGGTATCTGTTTTCGTAAATTATTCGTCCAAAATAAATTAAAAGTACTCTGTCATGATGACAAAAATAATAGATTATGCAAACATTTACGTTGATCTGCTAACTTAATTACTAATACGTGGCCAGTACCATAGTATGTTTCCCAGATGGGTTTTAGTCTAGTTTTTCTGATTTTCTAGACATATTGGTTATCAAACTAGATACACCTTCAACGATAGCCAGAGAATAAGGGTAGTTTAACCTTTTCAGTTTCAGGATAAAGGTAAAAACATCTTAACAACATATTATTATCTAAACTCACCTGACAAGCATCTTTCCCTCCTTCAGGATATCCAGCGCAGATCATTCCCTCGGTGACGTTAAGATCTCGGTGTTCCAGCCACTGGTTGCACAGATCTCGGTTCAACACGGGTACTTCCACTTCATTTATCGCCGGCTCGTATTCCGATACTGAAGACAATATAAAACCTTTTGTTTATGATCCATTACCCTTACCAATATTACATTTGTTTATCTTGCTTCACAATACTTGACTTTGAATAATAAAATGAAATAAGATTGGTTGAAAAATGTAATAAAATGTTGTCGAAAATATCACTTGATACAGCCATTACTGTGGATTTTAGAGAAGTTTAATATTTTTATACTTTCACTATATCTTTAATTTTCATTTATTAAAGATTTTGATAACCCAACAACAATGTATATTTTGAAGCTTGTTTTGGTACAAACAAGATTGTTAGTAAAAGTTTGAACCTGCGTTTTTCTGACCGACCTTGTTATTCAAATTTGCCCTCTGCCTCACTGCGATTGTGTTGCTATAATTCTAATTATTCATTTCATTTAATTAATTCATTTATTAAAAATGCTCAGTCATGATTTCAAAGGGGTTACGTAGATCTAGCGGACAAGGCGTCTGGGGCATTTACTCAGAAGACGTAGGTTTAAGGTCGTAGCAGTTGTATCAAAACGTAAACGGATCGGCACCGCCTCGCCCTTTTCCTCGGTGTCAAAAGTCAAAAATCCGATTACGTTACGATTCCGATTAGTGTGCGTTGATGAGTTTCATACAAATAATACTGAACGGCTCGAGTCGATACGGTGCCGATCCGTTTACGTTTTGATATATCAGCTACGACCCTTAAACTCTTTCTGAAGATCGCTTTGATCAGCACATAGAGCTTCAAAATATGGCTTGTTTTCCAATTATAAATTATATTTGTACCCATAAAGAACGCAACTACACTAAAACTTCTTAGCGTAGAGTATCAGAAAGAATTGGTAAGTTTGAAGTAAAACACTTACGTTCTTTGTCATCTCGCTTCCCCCATCCGATGACAGTGCATAGCGTACCAGGCTTGAGCACTCGGTTGGCGGGCGGTAGACACACTGGCGAGACCTGCTCGTGGTATCTCACCCGGACCGAGAGCTGCGGAAGGATATTCAAGTAATTATTAGAGAGTATATTTGAACAGGGTTTACCTACTTTCTTTGTAGCTCCTCAATGAATAACGTCTTCATTTGGGATATGGGTATGTTAACAGTATAATACTTCTAGCGTTTTTAAGAATAATATCAACACGCGTTAAAATCAAACTATGTTAAGCGTCAATAAAATGTTAAAACAACAAGTCAAGCTGTACTTTTAGTTCAACAATAAATAAATGTTATTGCAAGGAGTTAAGGTAATCAATTTAAACCTAGGTAACTAGTATTTATTTACTAACAACCTATAAATCTCCTACTAATATAAATGAGGTAATTCTATTGATTCATTGCTGATTAATGATCTCACCTGAAACAGCGCAATATCATTGTCATGAGCTATCCCGGAGTTGTACTGGGGATGCGGCGCAACCCGCTTCACCTTCACCTTCTGTCCGTAGTAGGCGTGCGAGCGACGCCGCGTGATGCCCAGCTGTATCGTCCAGCCGTTCACGTCCGTGTGGCTGGAAACACTTTGCCAGTTAGATCTAGGAATTTGTTTTAAGATTAGAAAGGTACGTGGTGACTAGAATATCATGGTCCGTATTCATCATCATAACAACCCATTAATGTCCCACTGCAGGGACGGGCCTCCTCCCATGACGGAGGGATACTTGGCCTACTAATACCAAGCTGGCCAGACGGATTGGTATACTTAGGGTTTAATTTCAAGTTTTCCTTCTTTTATATTTCGTAAAGATAATATTCACGGATAGTCCCTTAGTCGGTTTTTACAACACCCATAGGATGAGATGGGGTGGTGACATATTGTATTCTTACTCCGTGACCACACGGAGGGGTGGTCACACATGGTCCGTATTAAAGGAGGTCAAAATGTGTAAAGGGGGTAAAGAGTGTAAAGAAGATACCTACACAAATTCAGGGCAGTTGACTGGAGAAAAGGATACGGTGGTATTAGTCGGCTAAGTTTCATACCGCCCCTCTAGTCACCCTGGAGTCCTATTCCGCTGGTCATAGGCTCGCTTAAATTCAGATTTTGAAACGCCACATGTCTTTAAGTCAACTTTTTACGAAGATGGAATTACCGTCATGGTTTATGTAAGATTTTTTATTTTTGTCATAATAAATCCTGGTTAATTAGAGTAATTACTAACTTGCCAACACAGTGCGCTGCTGTAAGGACCCACTGGTCAGCGATGAGCACGCCGGCGCAGTAGAACACCTCCTCGGGCCCGCCGAGGATCGCAGCCAAGAACGGCCAGTCGCCCGGAGACGCCTGCACTCCTCCCACTATGCGCTTTGATGATCCTCCTCCTATGGTACGTCTCTTGCCACATTCTACAACAAACATTTGTTATAAGGACATTGGTTTGTTACTATGTTTTTGGTATTGTTATGAAACTACAGATATTTAAAAATATATAACTATATTTTTTATGTAGATTTTGAGGACAAAAATTTTGATCTAAACTGTAATAGTCCATACTGAATACTGTCATAGTGTCCCGTGGACCTTACAGTTTATTGATAAGTAAAAATTTACAAAGGTATTTTTTTAAAGACTGTCACTGTTTGTTTTCCATTCAGGTTTGGTTATTATACTTGTACCTAATATGCTTTCAATCTATTCTTACTTTCATAATTTTAGCTGAAGACAATCCTTGTTGCTATGTATATACTCGTAATATACCTACACATTATGCTGGTGGTCCTAATTAGCTGGTTGCCGTAGCTTCCTCAAATTAAAGGTGTAACTAAATTGGGTGTGATTTTTCTTACAAGGCATAAGCTAAATACGCGACTTCAACTGCCTTATACTTAGTAAAGACAAAAGCTTGTTATTAAACCCTGCTGGTTGTCTGCGTAAATATTTATACAACACAATATCCTCTACAGTTATCCTTCACAAAGTAAGCCGTAAATATTAATCTTGTTGTAATTTGTGCTTGCTCGTTGTAGCCGCTGTTAAAGCAAAAATTAAATTTGTTTAGTTTAACTTCTCTTTTCAACTTAACGTTAGCTAGAATAAACACTTTCGAGTTGTAGCAGTTTTTTCTGACGAAATAATACCGGAATTGTATTACGTGCTTATATTATATTGACTATTTTATTACATGAAGGCTTAGGTCCTTTAAACAAATATCGAGAACCATATTCATGTAGGTATATGCATAATGCTTTTAATGCTGACCTGTTGCCATGTTTATTCTTTTGGCAAATGAAAGAAAGGTTAAAATAAAGCCCGTAGTCAGTCATAGTCATAAATAATGGCAAGTGTATGACTAATTTTCATTGTCTTCATAAGCTCTTTGTAGATAACTAAGAGTTCGTCTTCCTTATGCTCATTTAAAAAAAAACCCATGTTCTTATTTGAGTTTATTTAAACGTTTTAATTCACTAAGCCCCGGTTTCCGAATGACTGATCAAGAAAAAAACAACTAATCAAGTGTCAAAACTGTCAGATAGTTTTGACACTTGATCAGTTGATTTTTACTTGATCAGTCATTCGAAAACCGGGGTAAGTCTTTCGTTGAAACATTTTGAATTCCAGTGAGTTATTATCTATTAAAAAAACCTACAACAACATGGTATATAATACAAGGTACTCGTGACAAACACACTACATTATAAATCCAATAAAAGATAAGTAGTTTATGCAGAAGCGGATCTCATAGCTTTCATCGTATAAAAGGAAGCGTTTCTTGCATCGTAGAGTTATTATTGAATCATTGAGTTCAAGAATAAACACGGCTTCACAATAAGGTTTAAGGTTTAATATCTTTATTATCATTAAGACAAAATATGTCACTTATATGATAACACAGTTTTATACTTAACATTTTATAGGTTGTCGCCTTTACTATTGTTTATATACCTAATTATAAACTATTTGTCTAGTAAACGCACTTAACAGGTTTAGCGTTACACTAAAACTTTAACTCAATGCTAGCAAAAACAAACGACCACTTACCTACACTGAAAAGTTACACAGATACAACTAACCCAATCCACATAATATGTATATAGTTTATTCTATAACTACCAAGTGGAGCAAAATAGACAAATGTTTGTACTTATATGTGTCGATAGCATTTTATTATAATAATTAATTTTAAGTACATAGTAAGAATATATCTAATGATTTAAAAACAAAATGTAATTAGTTACTTCGTCCAAATATTGCCTATTTGTACGATTAACTTAGTATTAGTTTTGTAATGTGCAGCAGACAGCTAGGAAATAATATATAAAGTACTAAAAACCTGTGTAGGTAGCTATTTGGTATTGCAGTAGATTTCTAATAAGTAAACATAACGATTCAGAGCCAGTTAATAGGTATTATTATTTTGTTTGTGGTCATTAACATTTAAAAAGCTAGGACAATAAGTAGGTATTATGTATGTATATTAAAACGTACTCACACGGTCACTAATTTTGGAGTTCACTTCACACTACGGCAACATAATATGGGTGAAACTAACCACTATTACACTTCTTTTTTATTATCAATTTACTAATAACCTAATAATAAGGACGTGGCTTATTGTAGAGTACGAGTATGTTATTGTGCTTGATATGAAATAAGCTCGGGTGTTAAATGTGAGCATTTGTATTCATTGATAACTATTTTATTTTTAGTTTACGTTTACAAAAACTTACCTCAATTAATTCCTGATAAAGGAATTAGAAACATTTTATCCGTATGGCTTATCATATCGAAAAAACTATGAAGAAACTTTGAAGCTAGATAGGATAACTACAGTTTCATCTTTACAGAGTAAATGCACCAAACGCCTTTGTCCATTAGACTACGTAGGCTAGTGGTCAAAGGTGTCTAGTATTGTTAGAAGATTCAGTTAGATAGTTTTCTAATATCGGAGATTGTGTGCATAGGAAGCAACATGGAGAAGGAAAAGAAATCAGTCGCTGTCTGTCCCGAAACCGAATAAACTGCGCCATTATGTACAGCCGACATAGAGTCGAACAATAGAATAAATTGTATAGAAAATATTATTCATATCAAAAAGGTATTCAGTTATTGAGTCAGGGAACTAAACTCCACCTGCTACCCTAATCTGTCTTTACTGTAAGCGACACCAAATAATTACACTTATAAATTATTGTCTACCTAACCTAGTATACAAACTGCTTTAGAAGCGTCAAGCTTACGTAGGTAGGGGTTTGAATCCCACAGAACCATCGAAATTGTACTAAGTCTGAATGTTATTTCACCGAGGAACAGACTGATTATTACTTTCTCATAAGTTTGCTTTTCTAGCGACGATAGGTTTATTTCGTTATCCTGTCAATCTCATTTAGTCAATGTTTATGACAGCTACGGGACCTGGTAGTGACTCTTTGCATTAGTAAGTTATTTCCTTTACAGTCCATAAGCCCTACTTCACGAGCCTCTTTCAGTGATAGAGGGCAACTTGGCATACTAATATCACGCTGGCGATATATACTTATTGTACATTTACAGGGACTTAAGTAAAGTTTTTCTTTTTTAGTCTTAGTAGAAATAACATCTACAAACTTTCCATTACCCGGTTTTACGACACCTTTAGGATGTGAGGAAGACACACCACGTATTTGTACTCTGTCTGTCTAGTAAGTAAATAAGTTAGGTAAGTAACCTATCTAAGATTCTTGGAAG
Organism: Schrankia costaestrigalis; assembly: GCA_905475405.1. Taxonomy (NCBI): domain Eukaryota; kingdom Metazoa; phylum Arthropoda; class Insecta; order Lepidoptera; family Erebidae; genus Schrankia; species Schrankia costaestrigalis. The sequence continues at coordinate 22,937,289 of FR997827.1, read as the reverse complement.
GTCGTTCAAATAAGTAGATATTTATTAGTATTTCTTGGATAAATTGCTTGTTTGTAGAACCCCATTTGTATTGACTGAAGCGGTTTATTACCTCTCTAGACAAGACATATTGGTGTTAAGGCTAGCGTCTAAGACGTGACTCGGAGATCCGACAACTAGCTTTGTATCTCATTATGTGTTTGGTAACTACCAGTGTTCGCATGTGACATTGCTTGAAACGAGACTGTACTTTATTGACTGATATAATCATCATCACTGAAGGGACTGACTTCGTTTACGTTGGGACTGGAATCTTGGCTTACTTTCTTTTCTTGGACGGCACACTAAGGTTGTATTTGTTTATTAAAACGTAGTTATAAAACTGTGTAACAAGAATGGGTGCATTTTGTATTATAATTCCTATAAATTACTGAATGATTGACACCCTAGACCACATACTAGACGAGTATTCGGTCGGCTCAATTTGCCTCCATTGCTAAAAGATACCTACATATTCGCGCAGTAGAACTTTCAAGGGTTTTTAATATAATAATTTATTTATCTATGAGTTAGTCCAGGTTTTATTGGTTTCTCTCTTTCAAGATGGCGATATGTGCATGTGTGACAAGAATAAAACTAACTTAACTAGTACTCCTATAGGTACGTATACAACATAAAGACTGTATGAGCGATGGTAAGATTGAAATAAATCGAGGGAACTTATAGCCAGTCGTTACAGGTAATGAGACTTCTGTGGACCTTCCACAAATGAATCCCAACCGTAACGTAGATAAATTTAAGGTCTACGTTTGTTTAACAGAGCATAATATTTATAGGATCCTGAAAGCTCTGACTCAAAGCACTTTTTAGTATTACATCAGTTTAAATTTTAATTAAATTTTTGAATACGAAAATTAGATTTATTAGTTGTTGTGCGGCGAACAAGAAAAACAAACAAAAACAAACGAAAATATTAGTTTATAACTAAAACAATATAATAATAAGTTCGAGGGTTTGAATTGTTGTATCGTTTCATTTTTATCCTCCTTTTATAATTTTAGTTTTTAGGTTTTTGGCTAAACCTACCCACTTTCCTATCTATGGTCCCTGTACATTAAGGTCAACAGCGTGACCTCCCAAAAACAATAAGCATAAGACTCGTTGAGTCCCGAGGATAAGCTAAATACTCTTGAACGAATCTTCCCTTTAAGTAGCTACTTTTTAGACCATCATCATATCTTTTTAAGGCAAAAATGTCTCTTGCTGCCCATAAGCCTATTCCAAATCTTTCTACACTAAACGTTGTTCAGTTATTCTCATAGATCTATTGTCAGAGTAAACCTTTTCAGTGAATTTTCAGTTTAGGTACAAGATACTCGCCTTTTACCGTAATACATTTTTAATGATGTTTACCTCATGTATCTTCTTGTGCGTTATTTGTGTTTGTAACTGTATCTATAAATAGTTGATGGATAATAGTTAGTAATAGTTAATAGTAGATAATAGTTGATAGTTTTTATTAACCGAAATAACTAAACCCTAAAATTAGTTTGGCCTTAATTAAGCAGTATTCACAGCAACTTCTTTTCGCCTTGCCACCGCTCGTCACTCTAGTCAATACCAAAATTGCTCCACTACTTTGCAATATTATGAGGTAATGACTGTCTATATTTACGACATCCATGGTTTAAAATTAGGCGTGGAAACCATGTTTTTTTTCCTTATCTTCTTCTAACCTTACTACGGATAATTTTATTATTTCTTCCGTTGCTTTATTTTTACCATGAAACCTATTTACTTTTTCCTTTAACAGTATACGAGAGGGTGATAATTTTAGCCAGTTCATTTAATTAATGAAAGCGGCATTACTTTTATACTTTTTCCAAGAAATATCTTTACAATAGATTCCAACGTCAGCGTAAGATATAAATACATTATATTTTACTTTATTTCTCGTTATTATTGCGTTTCCTATGTAGGTCAATCGTCTTAAGGACGTCATGTTCATATTAAGTAGAACTTTTCTGCAGTGAGTTATAAGTTGTATTGCTTTGAAGACTACTTATAAGTGATTTCAAGTTTTTATTTCTAGACTAAAATATGTTTGTGTTTACTGAATATAAATTAAAAGTTGGACCCCATATACTTCTTTCGTGGTTTTAATTGACTGACGGTGTAAACCTGCCTGCTAGCGTGATCTGAGCAGGGTAAGATAAAATGTTGAAAAATAAAAATAAGAAGGACTTAGGTAGATAATTATCACTAGGCCTATGTTTTTTTTTATTCATCATCATATCAGCGAAATGACGTTCACTGATTGACAAAGGCCTTTTTTAAATATTTCCGCCTTGTGTGGGCCTGTGCCTCCCTCATCTGACTCAAATCTTTTTTATAAGATCACAGTGACGTTAAAACTATTAAGAATTAGTAGAAACTTAGTAGATTGTATACAATGTATTAAGGTCTTATAATGCATGTAAGATCGCGGTCAAACCTTCAAGTAACATTGGTACAAAGAGCGGGCATCGGCCCGTCGCCGCCGCTCGTTGCGTAAGTGATCGATATTTCTTTTACCTACAACAGCCTAAACATTATCTCTTACTACATACAATTTGAAAAGAATTCCTTTAAGAAGGATGTCTTCTATTTTTTATTGCTTTATCAGAGCCGAGAGAGACAGTAGCTACCTATCGAATGAGATGGAAGTCTGAAGGAAACACCTTTGCCCTGTAGTGGGAAAGTACAGGTCTTAAATCTATACCTACTTATATTATAAAGAAGTAAAGTTGGTGTGTTTGTGACGTTGTAAGGGGTAATCTCTGGATCTACTGAACCGATTTAAAAAAAAAATTCTGTGTTGAATAGTACATTTTATCGGAGAGTGTCGTAGGATATATAGTATCACGCTATGACTAATAGGAGTGGAGCAGTAATGAAATATGTTTAAAAAAGGGACGCGTTTTATTCGCTGCCCAACGAAGTGAGCACAGTTCAGCTATTAAATAATAATAAGGTGGTAGACAAGCAAGCAGATCACGGAATGGTAAGTCGCACAATAACTGGCGCTCATACAGTGGTTGGCTGTGCTAGAGCTGTCCACCCTAGACATAAGTTGTTTGGTCTTATTATCACGAGATAATAGACCAAACAACTACGAATTACGAAATTTATCTATACCATGCCACTATAACATTTCTCCGTATTACTATAATTACGATCGGAAATCCTACTAATATTATAAATGTGAAACTTTGTGAGGTTGGATTGATGGATGGATGTTTGTTGCTCTTTCACGCAAAAACTTCTGCACGGATTTTGATGAAACTTTACAATAATATAGCTAAAACGTCAGAATAATATATAGGTTACAAATAATAAAGACTTTTAATCCCTAAGTCACCTTTAACAACAATAAAGTGATGAAAAAGGTACTAAAAAAAAACTGTCACTAACCGATCTCATTCAGTCGGTGTCGTAAAAATTTCTTAGACAACAATTTGTTACAAAATTAGATATGGACTGTCTGAAATCTGAAAAATAACCTAAGATACTATTTATCGAAACACCACGCGGGCGAAGTCGCGGGCGAAAACTAGTCTTACTTAAACATGGTCTGTAAGATTAACAACATCTTATCCAGTTGAGCAAACAAAACGAGCTTACCAATCAATTGGTAGGTACATTATCTACGCGGCAGCCTTGTTTTTGCGATGGATTAAGTTATTATTATTACCGAGTAATAGCTTTATTAGGCCAAATGGTATAAACGTTATTGTACTTATATTAGGTCCTTACCTATGAAATATAATAAAAATCCCTTATAATTAAAATGCTATAAGTTAGCTTAAATGTGCGCCATTCCTTATACCTAATTCCATTCTATTATTAAAGTTATTTACCCTTTCTAGTTTCAGGTGCTTTTTCTTTATTAAAGCTCCCGTTCCTTTGATGAAATTATACATTAATATCAAAATGACATAAACAGTAACTCATTTATACAAAACTAAAAGTCCTGAGTAGAAACTTTGTTTAGTAACGAAATGGAAACCCAACCACGCTGTTATCTGCTTAAATTACACAAAATATTATTTTGAAGACAAAAATATGAACAGGAACGTTTTGTAAAGTATTGAATTTTGTTGAAAGGGCGTCAGGGACAGATCCATTAGTGGTAATGTAAAATACGCCTACAATTGATAACGTTTTGACGGGCATTTAACATTATTATAATAGACGTCTAACAGATTTAAATAGTTGAGATTGTAAACTACCAAATAATTTTATCATTGATGAGATATTATACTGATAGGGAAAGACGACTTCATGATTTCATTTAGATTTTAGATACGATGCGTGGTAATTGTGAATTTTATGAAAGAACAAGGAGTGTATACTTTTGTATTTACACACAGCCAAAACGAGTTAGATCAAACTTACGTCTAATTACTATGCAAGCTGGTGATCAAAATAATAAACTCTATTAGTCCTTCATTGTCGCCTTGAACTTATTTCACATAATAGCATAATAATTTATGACAGCTTTAAGTATAAATGTTGTTTTTCATCAATTTTATAATAATTTATCATAATCAAATTAAGGTATCGCTTATTATTTCAGTAATTTGCCTCTGCATTGACATCAAAGGCGAATTCAAAAATGTAAAAGCTACTTACCTATTTATCATTGAAATCTTTATACAAAAGCCCTTTTCATGCATTCATAAGAGGATTATAATATAAAAAGAAAGTATAATCAGGACTCTTCTTATTATAAGGTAGATCGACTTGATTTGTGTTCGTTGTCATGGGGACTAACATTATTCAATTATGTCGCTTATATGTTTTCAATAGTATTACAGTAACTATTATAGCTGTTTCCAATGTCTGTTACTATACTACACACCGTGTTGTTTGTTGACTTCGTGTCGTGACACTACTTTAAGTCACGACAGAGTTCTCTTTGTCGTGATGGGATCATCGCCCATTTCATTCTCATGAGTGTCGTAAAAAGCGATTTAGGAAAGGTTACAGATACGTTTCTCTAAGAAATCACAAGATGGAAGCTTCCCATTAAATCCTATACTTACACAATCTGACAACCTTTATGGCGTAGTGGTTATATAACATGACTGCTACGCAGAGGTCTCGGGTTTTCCCTTGGTATTTGGAGGTGACCTGTTTCTGCCATAAGTCATTAATAGGTATTAAATGAGTTTTCTTTCATGGTCTGTCATAAGGTCTGATATACATTAGTCTTATATAAATCGATCGATTTATAAGACTCTTCTTAAACAAGATGGCAAATTAAAATTGTAGATTCTTAGAAAAAGAGCACCCGTGATTTCTGTGTTCAATCAAAGTATTCTGAATAAAGTATGATATAATGTAATACTGATATTTAAATCTGTTACAAGTCGTGCGAGGCTACAGGTTAATTCGTCGGTTGGTAGACTAGGTGATAAGCTGGCGAGCTGCCACCGCGACCTCTCACGGTTAATTGGTAAACTCACCCACTCTGTGTACCTACCTAGTGAAAAAAGACGCATTTCCTTTCCATTGTCGTCTTAGAACTTTAATCTTTTAATGTCAAATACAAAGAAAGATGTCTGATTTGACGCGCACCTGATTGATAACTTGATCGAATCTACGTCTTTACAGCGTATTGTACCTACGTTTATTGGTTACGTAGTACCTAATGAAATTATTTTGTAACAATTATAAATTTCTGTACTGCCTTCTAGCTATACCGAGTATATTTTATGGGTAACAGACGAAGGAATAACTTATCTTGTTTGTAGTTATCATTTTTTATGCATACTACTTAATGTTTGATTTGCGGAGAAGATTAGGCCTACCTATGAAATTGGCGTTTTGTATGAAGATTTTATCAGAAGTTTAATTTTGCATACTAACGAATTAAAAGAGTTTGCTGGTTTTTAGACTCATTTGCCTCTCAAATACAATAATAAATAAAACCGGTCAAGTGCGAGTCTGACTCGCGCACCGAGGGTTCCGTACAAACTTATTTATTTTCCCATCAACATGCGCTGACGTCACGATCAGCTATCAAAATCTATGACGTCACGAACAATCTGTCAAAATTCTGAGACGTCACCACGTAGCTGTCAATAAAAATTGTCCCGCCAAAATTCTATGACGTCACGTCTCATCTGTCAAAAATTCTATGACGTCACGAATCATCTGTCAAAATTCTATGACGTCTTGAATCATCTGTTAAAATACTGTGACGTCACGACTCAGCTGTTAAAAAATATTTTCTCGCCAAATTCTATGACGTCACGACTCAGCTGTTAAAAAATATTTTCTCGCCAAATTCTATGACGTCACGACTCAGCTGTCAAAAATATTTTCCCGCCAAAATTTTATGACGTCACGACTCATCTGTCAAAATTCTATGACGTCACGGTTCACGTGACCAAAATTCTATGACGTCACGGGTCACGTGACTCAGCTTTCCCGCCAAAATTCTACGAAATCAAAATATAATTTGATTGAAGTAAAAATTTAAGGATTTCGGAATTTTCCCATTACATGTACTTTAAGACCTTGCTTCATGCCAAATTTCAAGTTTGTAGGTAGACTGGAAGTACCCTGTAGGTTTTTGCCCCTACCCCTCTAAAATTTGCGCCAAAAACGGCTGTATCTCTTGATTGCGTTGGATTAGCAGTTTGATTTTTTTACAGCACTAAGAGGCAATGAGCCTTAGTATTTGGTGAAAATTTCAGCTTGAAACCTCCACGCGTTCCTGAGATAAATGGTCTTGACAGACAACAGACAGACAGACGGACAACAAAGTGATCCTATAAGGGTTCCGTTTTTTCAAAAGTGGTACGGAACCCTAAAAATAATTATTAAATAATCAGTTCTATAAGTAAAAGATTCCGAATTTAAGAACAAAACAGTTGAATGGCGTTGGTTAGTCTGGCTTATTTGTGCCTGGCTAGTAAAATCTACAATCTTGTAAGTTCTTTGCACTATAAGTACTAGAAAGCTTTTAAAATACGAAGATTCAATTTGTATTGTACAAGCCTTGGGAGACGAGGCAAGGGATCAAAACGAAAGCATTTGTGTTTACTCTGTACTTCTAAACGTATCACCACTTACCTTAGAATAACACTTGAAGATAAAGCCTTTTTGAGATTTAAAAGAAAGTAAAAGAAATATTTTACTTTGAATGTTTTTTTTAAAAGGTCTGGGTTCTGATTAAGGACGCTGACAAATAGACGTTTTTTTTAAGTATTGATTTCAGTAATTTTCATCTTTTGAAGCATAATTTCTCTCACAACTATTATTTTTTAGAATATAACTATTTTAAATACTTCTTTCGAGTCGTAAGGCACACAATGCAGTACCATCGGTGGTCAAATGCAATCAGCCCAGAACTTGGCCACGTATCGTATTGCCTTATTTTAAATAGGACGAGATGATGAATATGTATTCATAAACTAATAATAATTCTGTAATATAATTTTACAGTATATCGTTAGAAAATAATAGCATTAGTAAGTTAATAGTATAGTTATTCCCTGAGCACAAACGCTTGCAATCATAGAACCGTTAAGTTAAGCCGGTTACCCGATCACATGCAACACTGAGTTAGCTACAAGCTCCTATACCTGACGCTTAGCTCCGGGCTATTAGCTAAACTGTCGACCAGCGCAACCGACTCGTTTTCTGCTCAACATTTCTGTCAGCAAATATGCATCTTTGTGCAATTAGGTGTGCTGGAAAGTGTTAAGTATTTTACGACGGAGGCAGCTTTGTGAGCTTTTTCCGTTTTTATTGTAAAGTGTTTCTTACAAACGACTTCGTGACCGATGGCGTATCTCGTGTGAATTCATTTCTACTAAATAATATCTATAATATTGAAAAAGTTATAAAAGAGTTTTTAATCCAAATTATGACTGAATCAAAATGAAATAATAATGACTTACCATAGTTATTACAGACGAGGTATACTCTGGGTGAATCACGACGACACTCCTTCAGTTCCTTGAGCAGACCTCCCTGACTCCTCAGGAAGGCTCGGTATGTCTGCGCAGCGCCATGCTCGTGAAGCCATGATGCTCGGTGACCAAGGTTCGAGCTCACGTTCACAGCAGCTTTGATACTGCTTAGTGCTGGCTTCAATTCGTTGATTACGGCTTTGCTTTTATTGAGCCATCTGAGTGAAGATAATAATAAAAGTTAATTGCAGTAGGTAGTTTTTTTATGTTTAGTTATTAAACACTTGTTGACCCTAGCCAGCAGTTTCATCAACGGGAGTATATCTAAAACTAGCTGACCCGTGCCCACTTCGCTGGGCGGCGAAAAAAACGCGTCCCTTTTTTAAACATATTTCATTACTGCTCTACTCTTATTAGTCATAGCGTGATACTATATAGCCTATGACACTTCCCGATATATGTGTCGCCAGATGGCTATCTGTATCAGTTTCAGACTTCTTCAAGTAGGTAAAGGCTCGAGGTATTTTGGAAATAAATAGGCATAACTCTATTAAGTTACATTTTATAATCTCTTTTCTTATTGTATTACAAAATATATAGGTACTTAAAAACAGCACTAGCACACGGACACTATAGCAGTCCCTCATGTAATACCGGATGGACCACCAGCCTCACGGGTTCGATGGATTCTTCTGGTTTTCATGACGTTCTGCTAGAATGACGACTCCTGTCATTCTTGTCCGAACATTTTGAATGTTTGTTTCATAATTCAATATAAACCTCCTTTAACGTTATCCAAGAAAAAGGTTACTTTTATTTCACGGCGCCAGGGATGCGCCTTCACGGCCGGACTGACAATCGCCCGTCCTCGGGCGTATACATTCCTGCAACAATGACAATACAATACCATTACTCAAGGCATCAGGCTCGTCCAACCTGACACGAGTCAATGCTTCTTACTTTCCAGCCAACATCTCTACAATTCAGCATCAATAAGTGAACTGAACCCATACATCACACACAACGCATACTACCTAACCAGGCAACCCTGCTGAACTAGCTACAAGTCAGGGTCTACATCTCTTCCCTGGGTGTTGCGTCCCTACTGCTAGCCACTAGCAGCCCAGGACCCACAACCACCCAGCACAGACCTTTGAGTCCCCTTAACCAACCCAAACAAGTGTGGTCTGGGTGGCACATCGCCGTCTACCAATAAACTAGAAGTGTCATTATAGTAAACACTTTTTCTATAAATAGTCTCAAAATAATACTGTCCTTTTATGTTCCTCTTTACTCTTCCTCAGAGAGCCCTCGAGAATACATTTCGACTTCACCAGGAATAAGATATTTTGTTGACAGCTACACATCAAGTGCTCCACCGTTTCGTCTTCTTGACCACACGCTCTCCCTGTAAACATACAGTCAGATATAAGACTGCGGCTTAGGTACCACAACTTTTTTTTTTTTTTTTGTTTTGTTTTCTTTTTGTGCTTTGGCAGTATTTACTTGGCGCTTCCTAAAGGCTATAATATTGACTCGCCTTCACATGACCGTCCTGACATTAACACGTCCTCGTGTGAGCTACCTCAAGGAGTTATTTTCAACGACAGTCGAACCACAAAAACTATATTCTTATTTAGTTACTATTACTTGCAAAACAAGCATCACTCAGCCGACAAGCACTCGAACCACACCCTCACGGTGCCCTATCCAACAACACAGGACTCAGGCCACCCTCATGGTGCCTGATCCAACAACAGAGGACTCAGGCCACCCTCACGGTGCCTGATCCAACAACACAGGACTCGGAACAACGTTGAGTGTGGGTTACCGTCCTTATCAGATAGCGGACAGCTTAACACTCCATCACGAGTTTACTCAATAAAATACTGCAAAGGATATGCGGTTCGACACGCGTGATGAAATAACTCCTATTAATCTTGAACCGACTTGACTTTAAACGGACCTTGGTACATTTATGGTACTAATTTAATGTAACGGCGTAGCTTAGCAGTGGTACACGCCAACAAAACAGACTTGTAATAGTATAGCACATTGTAACAATATAGTACTTACAGACATATTGGACATCACTTATTGTCCGCCCTTTAATCTTACCTTATTTTTACCCAACTGTGTTATGTAGCATAATCGTCATCATTACCAATTAATTTTCATTCCCTAGTATCGATTTTCATTTTCCTTGTCGTGTCAAACACAGACACATTACTGTATTGCTGAAATCAAAAACACTTTAAACATGGCACAAAGCCGCCATGAGTCGCGCGGTATGATCACATTCTTCATAATACATTGCCGCAGTAGAAATCCATCTAATTTGTCAGAATTTTTTCCGTCGGCAAAGATGGCGTCTTCATAGTACGAATAATCGTCATAAAATTCTTGTTTTGTCGCTCAAGCGGCAGTTGCCATTTTTCATAGATATTACCACGATTTCAAACACGTGGTCTTCGGATCCCACTTCTGATGTCGCCAGATGGCTATCTGTATCAGTTTCAGACTTCTTCAAGTAGGTAAAGGCTCGAGGTATTTTGGAAATAAATAGGCATAACTCTATTAAGTTACATTTTATAATCTCTTTTCTTATTGTATTACAAAATATATAGGTACTTAAAAACAGCACTAGCACACGGACACTATAGCAGTCCCTCATGTAATACCGGATGGACCACCAGCCTCACGGGTTCGATGGATTCTTCTGGTTTTCATGACGTTCTGCTAGAATGACGACTCCTGTCATTCTTGTCCGAACATTTTGAATGTTTGTTTCATAATTCAATATAAACCTCCTTTAACGTTATCCAAGAAAAAGGTTACTTTTATTTCACGGCGCCAGGGATGCGCCTTCAGACTATTCAACACAGAAAGAATTTTTAAAATCGGTTCATTAGATCCAGAGATTACCCCCTACAACGTCACAAACACACAATAACACAAACACACAAACTTTACCTCTTTATAATATTAGTATAGATAAAGACTACGCTACAGTGGTAGTCGAATATGAACATTATTTTCAAAAATACTCACGAGTATCCAAGTATGGAGCATAACTTGGTAGCAGTGTCGTCATCCAAGGTGGACATGCAGGCAGGGAACCAGGAGTGGTTGGCTGCACGGTAGACTTGCAGCTCACCACGACCAACGTCTCCGTTGGCTTGGCTTAGACGCACTGTATACAATAGAAACAAATAACTAATGTAGGAACTAATGTAATTTTGATGTCTTCAAATTGTTTAATTAGTTTGATTAGATACAAACAATACAGGAATTTAAGAAACTTAAGCAGTTTCTGCTTACTAAAACCTATCCTGGCCAAATACATAGAAATTACAGGGTTCTATCTCTTTAAGTGTTTGTAGTAGAAAAATAGTTATTATAAAGTACCCAACATTGAATAAAATAAGAAGAGAAGATGAAGAAATTGTAACCTCATTGTTTTGATATGTTTTAGATTCTATTCGAAAACATTAGCGAATATTGTACATATGAAAAATTATACTTAACTACGTAGTTAAATATCACTGATATCATAATCATTATTCACTAAAAGCATCTTTATCACATGGCATTGGCACTCTCCCAAAACATTTAAAATAACATCAACTTTCATAGACTCAAAGTTTTAAAACTTTGTTCAGAGAACCTCAGAATATTAAAACCAATAACAGTATTAATTATATTACTTTCAAACTATTTAAGCTCTTTTGAGTTATATTAACTAGAGCTATTTACATGAAAAAAGGGCAAGCATTACGATATAAATTATAAATTCCAAAACGTAATATAAGTGCCGCAATTGTGCGGCATTCGCGATGGCGGCTGCAGTGCACAAGGTACGATTCCTTAGCAGGAAAATTCTTTGTTTGTGTAAAAACATCCAGTCTCAGAACGTTAACATGTTCTGAGGCTGGATGTTTTTAAGTGCCCGTAAATTGATGTTTGTAAAAGTCCCCACGACACAAGTCACTATCCTTAGTGCAGGAGCTGTATTTTATAAAAGACAAGGAAAAAAGATAATATAATGTCACTTACAGCAATTCCTTTCATCCTGTCCCCACGGGCAGTCCATCTTCCCATCACAGAGGTGTGCCTGTGAGATGCACCTCTGGTTCCCGCAGTGCACTTCTCCACTGCGCTTGCAGACGCGGCAGTTGAGCTCGTCGGAACGGTCAGCGCAATCAACGTGACCGTCACAGCGCCAGTCGTGGGGAATACAGCGGCGAATGTCGCATTGGAAGCCGCTCAAGCACACTGTTTGGAGAAGTTTTTGAAAGCATATTATTAGTGTAATCCAAACCAAAGAATTCAGAATCAGGCGGCGATCAATCAATGTAAGCAGTCGCGAATTTAAGCCTTATATTGCCATATTATGATTCGTTACAAACAAAAGCTACAACAGATTTGAGGTGAATCCATACGATAGTCAATGTTTTTGCATGAGAAAATAGCGATGACGAGCTGGGTTGGGTTACAAAGGTTTTACATTGTTCATTTTACTACAGAATCAAATCGGTGTTCACTTACTTGGTACAGTATCTCTAAACCGCGCCAGGCCTACTTCTTTGTTCCCCAAACAGACGTCAGTGTCGGTGGACTCCGGGAAGATGTCACACTGAAGGTAATCCGGCATCGTCAACCCGAACACTTCGAGGAAGAAGCCGCAGCGACGCATGGTCTCTGTGCGGGAAATGTTTTATTAGGCAATGTTGAAAATCTTAAAAGTTTTTACATTGAAATCTTATTTAAAATTAAGATGCACTGTCCATAATCTTATGCATAAAATACCATATTTTCAGATAATACATATTTCACTGGGGTAATTTCATTGGCAACTGCTCTCTTTAACTTTAACAAAAAATTTAAGTTCGTTTATTTAGTGTCCTCATAATTAAACTTTTTCTAAAGAACAACAAAAAGAACACCTATTTCATACTTTTATAAGCTGTTAGACATTTTAAGATGGATTCCGCATGCATTAACACTTATAGAAAAAAAAATGAAATATGCCTTAAGGATCAGGTATCTATAAGGCGTAAGGATTTCGATAATTAAAGCTTGATATGGTGGTCAAAACGTGCTTAAAACTGTATGATTTAACAATAAAAACATATAAATAAGTAAGTACTTAAAAAATACTTTTTAAAATAATAATGATGACAAGCGAAATAGGAATGTGAGTTCACCTACAGCAGTGTGCGATAATATCGGACATTTTTTACGTTAAAATACTTCGGAAATGTGAAGTGGGAAATATGAAGAAAACTATTCACAGAATTTAGTACGTACAATTTTAAAGTTTCAGTGAAATTCTGAAGTTCCGTATATGCATTATTTATGTTCGTTTTAATTTTTTAGCCTATGTAAGTCAATGCTGTAACAACACTCCTAAGTTAAAATATAAACCAAACTAACCGGTTTTTTATAAGAATACTACCAACTAATGAACGAACTAAAATTTTCTTTTTTGTACTTAAATTAACATTCCTCCACAATGCGAATAAAATATGTTTTATCTGCGACCATCGATCTCGCAATAGACTTGGTCGTCAGGTTAGCACTATCCTGACTACTATTACATTAACTGTATCAAATCGAGTAGATAAATTCTGGTCAAGTTTTATTTCGAAATGTGACTTTGTAAAACAAACATCGTATTTATTCATCGTATGGCTTCTTGACTAAATACAATCGCGCTTATCTTAGTTCTAAGTGAATACTCACCATGACAAAGACTCCTGCAAGGTCGCACCATGTGTCCGAGAGGTCCACACTTGGGTACGAACAGCGAGCACAAGAACAACGCCGTTAATTCATAACACCGCACGTCTACTACGGCTTCATAGACCTCCAAGTCCTGCGAACAAAATACTTGCATTGTCAAAGTACTCCGAGTAGTACCCGCTGCTAATGTAAAATTGATAACTGTTCTGTCGTCTCTGCCTTCCCCGGACGAGATAAGGCGTGAATTTATGTATGTTAGACAATGGTTCATCACAAGTTTTGAAGAAATATTTCAGTTTATTTGTAATACTATTTGCATCTTTGGTGAGATCTTTTATGTCGTCGCTTTGATTTTGCAGATTTCTTGGAGAAGATCTGCAGACTGCAAGAGCTCCAATAGACAGTTCACAAAACATTTTCCGAGTTTAGCATTTAGTCAATAATATCAACGTAAAATACTAATTATATGTTTATATACTATATTATATGTTCTTCGTATTGCTTACATTACAAAGTTTATTTTAGGTTCTATCAGATCCAACGAAGACCTCAACACGCCCAGTTTTGAAAAGACTAATCCTACTCACTTTTCCTTTAACTGTAAGCATAAATTCATTCTTGACTTCCCAAAAGCAGTTAGGCATGGCACTCAGGTAAGTTCTAGGAAAAGACTAAAACGCGGCCTCTCTGTTTACTGAGAAAGCTTTTAAAATAAATGTTTATTTGCGTCTATAGCTTTTATAAGAATTTTCTGATGTAGTTATAAGTAAGTAATTTAAATGTACCTATGATATTTTAACTTACAGTTTTCGTATTTATGTTCATACCGTTGTACTAAAAGTGAAAAGTAACCATTGATAAAAAATATCAACCTAATCTGTTCTTATGTTTTCGATTATCTACCTTTTGGTGATTTATTTTGTAATCATGTAGTTAATTACCTACATGTACTTAGTTTTAGCTTAATACCAAACACTAAAACAGCGAATCTATTAATTCAACAAAATAAAGGAAATTAAATTAGAAATTGTGTGCAGATTTCCCAATTTATTCCAAAACATTTACCTCCAGCCACAGATTTATCACGTGAACAATACGCAGATGACATCGATCAAGCTCAGCTGCTATAGAACACGATTTAATAAACATTGCTCGTTAAGAACGCCTGACGCTGATGCTTTACGCCTCCGACCCCGCATTGTTTCCGCGACAATGATGGATTTGTGAAAAGGATACAAACGATTATTATCTATGTTTATATTACCGCGTTTGGTTGTAGATGACAAAAGTAGTTTAATTTAAGGCTAGAAGTAATTTGTTTGCAATAACAATAAACCATAGTTATCCGTTTCTGTATTTATACTCTGATGGAATGTACTGTGGCAGGGGATGAGTTCTCAAAATATTTTACTTACATGCTTCTAGTAATCTTATTATAATCGTCCTCTATCACGCGATCTATGGAATGCTATGAGCAGGTCTTATTTAGTAATGCTATTTTTTTTATCATATCTTAATTATTCGCAATTGAAAACCTAAGTAAGTAAATATGAACAAAGACAAAGAGTTGTTCTGTACTAACATATTTTATAAGACCGCCACAACATACGAGTATTGCCTGAAAGTGTTTCTAAAGCAACAACTGTAAGCGCATTTTGAGAACAGCTGTGGCTAATCGAATAAGCCTAAAACCTTGTAAATGTAATGAAATGCATCATTTTATTGTCAAGAACTTTCAAGACAATAATTTTATATAATGTTTACTGTTCATTTTATAAGATTTTGTATTGTTGGTAAACGTATCCTAAAACATATTTATAACCTAGCTTTATAATATGTGTACAAAGGCAGCTAACAAGACACGGCCTTACAAATTCAATTTGTCCTCCTACTAAAATTAGTATATTATTTGTTGCTAAGAGCTAGCATCTACCGCAACACGCCTAACCACAGACTTAAGACTCCCAAATGATCGGAGAGTATGAAATGGTAACATTATCGACATCGGCCGTGCGCTGACATTTCACTAAGAGATTATCATTGGCCGGGCGTTGAGTACACTAATTAATTGGTCTGTAAGCTCTCTGATCTCCGCCTTGTGGGTTCTCGATCAATTAATTTTCGTTAAGAGGATTTTGTAACTTTTACACAAACTTGTTTGGCAAGTAAACAGTTCAAGTTGTATTCATATTGAAGAGAAGCAAACCTTGAAGGTATTTAACTTGTTAATTAATATTCATTACTCATACTTCAAAAGAACGCTTCATGTTACCTAACCATGGTGTCAGATACATTACTTTTCTTTTCTAATAAGTGTTGATTCTTGTTATAAACTTTGTCTGTCACATATCGAGCTACATCTCTTTTCTTTTTTTTTCTTTTTTCTTATTCTGAATTTTAGCTCTTGTTACATTTTGTAACTTATCCCTTACTTAATTGCTCAGGTACCCTGACGTGGCGTAGTGAACCCGGATTCGTTAAACACAATATTTTTGTTTGTTTGTCATAACAGTAACATTGTCGAAGAGAATCGGAACTGCTACAAGAATATCCAATTTACCTTATTTGATCTCAAAAACTTATGCAGGATCACGCCCAAATAAAATTATACCCTTTCCTTTATAAAACAAATTTTTGGAACCGTTAAAAAAGTTGCTATCAAGTACTTAAGACCAAAATATTTGCATAAGAAAGTATATTTACTAAACATTATTTGTTTTAACCAGCAATTAATACTCAATACTCAATACTCAATATCTTTATTGCACTCCATATGTTACAAATAGGTGTTATGTTTAATATCACAGATACAATGGACCCTATTGGGTATGGCACTTTAGAAGAGAGGAGGATGCTAGATTTTAATAATATTATTATATTAAATTAGCAAACTTAGTTGTAAATATATATTTATTATATATTATATTCTAGGTATTCTTTTATACTATAATAAGTTATGTTTATTAGTATTTGTTTTGACTTTATAATTTGTTTTAAATATATTATCCTATTTAAGTATTATGTTTAAGCATACAACTGTATTAAATATGTAATTATTAAATATTTATATAGTTATTAAATGATATTTGTGTAATGTTTATTTCAATAAATGTATATTATTCTTATTTTAGGTCTGTATAGTCTAGATATTACTTAATACTATAATAAGTTGTGTTTATTAGTATTTGTTTTAACTTTATAGTTTGGTTTAAATATACTATCCTATTCAGGTACAATGTTTAAGCATACTACTGTATTAAATATGTAATTATTAAATGATATTTGTGTAATGTTTATTTTAATAAATGACATTTTTTTATTTTATTTTAGGTCTATAAAGTCCAAGTATTTAGTACTATAATAAGTTATATTTATTAGTATTTGTTTTAACTTTATTGTTTGGTTTAAAATTAAATATATTATCCTATTTAAGTAAAAATGTTTAGGCATACTACTGTATTAAATATGTAATTATTAAAATTTGTCAGCTGTTGCATTAATTATGTAATTAATACATGGTAATATGTGTAATGTTAATTTTTATATATGTATATTATTTTTATTTTAGGTCTTCATCGTCTAGGTATTCTTTTATACTATAATAAGTTTTGTTTATTAATATTTGTTTGAATTTATTTATAAATTTTGTATAATGTGGTTCATTGATAAGGGATTCTGGGAGTTTATTATATATTTTTATTGCCATTGTATATGGGCTTTTAGAGTGAAGGGTTAAGTTAGAAGTAGGTAGCATTAGGCGTTCTTTGTGTCTTAGTGATCTGCTTGTATGTCTGTCTCCACGTTTAGTAAACAGGGTTGGATTGTTTCTCACAAATTTGGATAGTTCCAGAATGTAGATGCATGGTAAGGTAAGTATTTTGTGTTTCTTAAAGTAGGGTTGGCAACTATCTTCTTGATCTATGTTAGTTAGGATACGGATTAGTATCTTTTGAAGAATAAAAAGGGAGGGTGAGTCAGTACTATTACCCCACATGATAATTCCATAGCTGAACCAGGAATATGCATAGGCATAGTAAGTACTTAACGCTGTTTGGAAGTCAGTAGTGTTTTTTATTTCCCTGAGAGCATAGGCAAAACTAGATATTTTTGAGCGGACCTTTTTTACGTGAGCCTTCCAGTTTAAATTTGTATCTATTGTTATTCCTAGCAATGTAAAGTCCCTAGTATGTTCTATTTTTGTATTGTTAACTGTAAAATCTATTTGTAAAGGGGCTTTTTGATATGGGTTGAAAGTCATTAATTTAGTTTTCTCGTAGTTGATTTCAAGATTATGTGCTGTCATCCATTCTGCAATCCCAACAAAAATGTTCTCCAGACGTTCGTTTAATCCATTTACATTTTTGCACGAGGTAAGTAGTGATATGTCATCTACGAATAAAACACATGGTTCCTTTGTAATCTTCGGGAGGTCGTTAATATAAATTAAAAAGAGTAGACAACCGATAACACTCCCTTGAGGTATTGAAGCATTTATAATTTTTTTATCATATCTAATATTTACTATTTCTGTGAGGTTATGGTTATAGTTTTCAATTTCTACATATTGTTCTCTATGATTTAAATATGATTCAAACCATTTGTGTGCATTACCGCGAATCCCTATTTTGTATAGCTTGTGTAGTAAGATGTTAAATTAAACTAATACTCTCAAACAAACCTCATCAAATCGTAACTTCAACGAGCAATTTCAGTTCTAAGTATTTATTTGAGTTGAAACCACATGATATATCACTGGAACTATGCAAACTAACTTAAAGTATAAGCCTTCTGTAGGTACGGGCCCGTTCAAATTAAAAGCTCAATATAAATTAAATATCAAGTTTGTCGATTAAATATTTACAATCGTATTTATTTTACTTTATTAAAGTAATGTAATATTGAGATTTAAAGAAAGTAATTTTTTCTCTCGATTATAATGTTTTTAAAAGTAATTTTACCATTTATTTATTTATTTATTTATAATTCATTCTATTTCACATCTAGGATGTCGTAAAAGATGATGTATGAAGTACGAGTAATACATTTAAAAACGTTAGTTACATGTATACAATAAGAAAATCAATGGGCAAGTTGATTTATTTAGGATTTATTGTGAAGAGGTCAAATTTTCCCTTCTCCATTCAGTGAGGTATGATGTTCCTACTGCACATTACGTTAAAAAATTGTATGTGCTGGCATGACTAATTAGCTTTTGACTTTAACTTTACTTGTGGAATATAAGACACGACTTGAAATAATATGTGAAGTGACAGGAAAACAAACCTCAAAACTGAACTGAAGAACTCAGCCAAATTAATTCCAATACGTAAATATAAGAATTACAATTTATATTTATATTCTTACCTATTTTACCTTGTAAGTAAGTACTGAGTAATAATGTGTAGGTTAGTATTACTTAAACTACTTTAAATTTTGTTTCTGGAGATAGTTCGTTAGTAAAAAAAATGTGTACAGTATTTAAATAATATAAAAATCACTAACCTGTTGCGCATCTCTTTGCCCAAAATGTCCGATGTAATTGGGGAACACGGTGAAATTGTATGGAACTTTGTGTTGTTGGCAGAAATTAACAATGACTGGTAGACACACGCCCGGTGCCGGGTTCCTCACTGGTGGCTCTGTAGAGGCTGGCCAAGTTATCACTGTTGAACGGTTCACCACTTGTGACACATACTGTGGACAAAAATAGACATTTTAGTTTCAGTGTGTGTAAAAGTTTTTAAAAGATGTACACACATATTCGTGTAAGAAGTTTAAAAAGTTCGAGTCACAAGAGAGCCAATTTTAATCTTGTAATACATAAGATTAAAGTACTACTACTCCATCTTATTCCAAGTTGCCGTAACTAAGTGAAAAACTGTATAAGTAGTAGATTCTTACTACAATTATGACATCGTAACACATGGAGTTTCGTAGTCTCTGCCTATATTTATGGCACCAAGGGGTGAGTTTGAGTATGTATGTTAAGATAATATCTACACATATCTTAGTGAAAAAATAGATATATGTTGATGAAACTGCTGAATATCCTTTATTACTAGGCTAGCTATTAGTTGCCCAAGTTTCCATCAATCATGAGAGGAAGCTGTTTTTAAATAAATGAACCTTAATAAAAATTAAAATCCTTTACCTAAGCACCCAACATTATATAAAACAATATGTTAGTAGAAGAGCACGTCCCTCAACGTGTACCCATTGTTGTATACGACACAAAACAGACAAAGACGTCAGGTAAGACAGAATTGTTGCCTGAAACCGAACCATGGCTTTGAGAAACGAGTACAATAATTGTTTTGTTAACAAACCTTTTGCCTTTCCTACGTTTTTGTGGGCGAGCGGCTCTCGACGGAAAACCGTCTCACAATTAAGGTTTGATGGCTTTTTGTTAATTTTTATATTGTTTGGAATTGCTTTGGTTTCGTAGGCGTTCCTTTAAACGAGATATATAAATGTTATTTAGTCAAACCTTTTGTAATGTTTGAGCTTTTGTTTTGAATTGCTTCACGTTTAGTTTTTCGTGGTAGAGTTTGGCACGTTTTATCGTGTTACACGTTGTTATTTTGTTAAGAAAAACAAAAAGAAAAGTTTGCTTTTAATACCGTACAACAAAATTTATTTGAATAATCTTTTCAGAATTTTTTCTTTATGGATTTTTATTATTAGGCTCTGTTGCTAAGCGGTTTTTGCTTGGATTTGTTTTGAATACTTACTATAATAATTAATTTACATACTTATAGTCACGCGTATTCTTAACGGTTACAGAATGTCTCATATTGTGATACTTACAAACCAGGCTTTGCTTCATCTACACTCATAGTTGTGAACATTAAGTACTAGAATTAATATGTATGATGTGTTTGTACTATTTTAAATAAATAAATAAATAAACATTGTTGCAGTATGAAATATCTTATATGTGTCTCCTTTTTGAATATTTTTTTTTGTTAATATGTGCCTATTTTTTTTTCTTTAAATCTGGAGCTTGTGCAATAAACGATTTCTATTTCTATAACATCAAACATAATATCATTTAGTCCTAGGCCACTTATAACTGCAGTTGTTTAGTATCAACAGTCTTGTCTGGACTGCTGATACTCGACAACTGCCGTGCGTAACAAGGAAAATATTGTAATAACGTAGAATCCGCAATAAATTAAGTCAAGAAAAGTTTAAGAGAGTTTATTTATATAAAAATCCCCTCCTGGCTTGACGACAGACTTGAATGCAAATGAGCTACACATTTAAAGGAAAAAAGCATCAAAGATCTATTGAATATAATGTTTTTTTTTATATATTCAGGAATATGTGAGGTAAAACGCCTGAAGCAACGTTTGTTAATTCATCAATGACGAGAAGATGTAAAAACCACTATTGCATTAATTGTTAGCAATGTAACAAACAGCAGTGGTCTTGACCACTTAAGTTACAAAGTTTGAAGACACTTTACATCCTAGGCAAATTTGATCCTACATGCATCAGAAAAATGTACGAATCTCTTTCCTTGTATATCCTGACTATGCTTCCTGTATTAGTCGCTTACTACATTATTTAAGGTAATGTAAAAAAATGTTTTAAAATTATAATTGACACGAAATGTGTAAGCGTTTGTGTCTTAGAGAGACTTGGCGTCTCAGTGTGCTCTATCTTTGAGAGATGAATGACGCTCGTCTTTTCTAACATTTAGGTACTCTCATTATATTAGTATTAAATCCTCTTATCTGTCTTCTGAGAGATTATGATATCATATACCTACAAAGTGACGTTATTTCGTCTAAATAACATTTGTGTGGGTGTTTTCCTGTAATAAAAACATTTTTGAAAATATTTTGTATCAAAGTAAATAGGTCATGACTGGCTTTATTTTGTGAGTAAATGTTATATATTTATTGATTTTATCATTAATGTCAAATTCCTTGACCTATTTAATTTCCGTGTTTCCGTTATTACAGGTAAGATACATAATTATTATAATATTAATATCTTAGATGTAATAGGCTTTAAAGCTGAGGCCGTGTATTTATAAATAAAACGTAATTTAATAGGTCAAGTATGTTTTCTCTTGAGAATTTAGCCCAGGCAAAATATTATCTTTGCAAGGAAAGGATAACTTGAAACAAACCCGACAACAATCCATATTACCTTGGTGCAGCAAGTTGGGCAAGTTTCCCTCTCCCATTAGAGAAAGACCTCCTTTAGACTAGTCCTAGTTCCTGTAGTTATTAATACATACATACAAACATAAGCTCACGCCATTTTGCCATTGTGGTAATTAGAGAACACTCCAATCCTTACAAACCATTACGACGTACATGGAACTACTGTGTACTTATACTACGCGCGTTATCATCCGAGTCTTAATGCCATATCATTTCTCTATATCCATCTCACTTGCACTTACGGGTATCCTATTCTTATAAATATCTTCTATCTCTTTCTCTTATTACTCTCTTTTACTAATAATTACCTGTACGGCAGGGTTGGCTCGGAAGTAGGCGAAGAGTGCCCCAGTGATGGCGAGCAGTGCGACCGCGTTGAGTGCCAGCTGCATCAGACGGAACTTGTGGGGGTTTGCGTCGTTGCTGGCTCCTCGCATGTCGCGGAGCATCTACGTACAAAATATACAACATTATTTCTAAGCTACTACAGTTCGTTTATTATGAAAATACTGTTATTTAAAGGGGTTAGATTACATTTCAGTTAAACTTAAGTTTTAAAACAAAAGAACTTTTTAGAACAACATACTTCTTTCATGGTTAATCTTAAGTTGGAACAAAGTAAAAATACAAAGCTCAGAGAGAGCTCCATCTGTATAATACAACAATGCAGTGATGATTAGAAGAAATAATTAGTTATCAGTAACTATTGAAATAGAATTTAACACGAAACTAGCTACTTGAAGTTCACATCCGTTATCAAAATGCACCAAAAACGTAAAGCCATCTAAATCTTTCCATTGTAGAGTAGCAAGCATTGTGCTCTAACCAGCTTACAGTCGCGCTTGAGGCGTTATAACTTGAAGCCTTTAGACAAAGGACCTCACTTGTTCGTTTTACTATTTCTGTTCAAATCAGAGACTGACGTTCGAGAATGAATGGATAAAAAAGTTACTTATATAGAACCTTGGTGTTTTTGAAACTAAAAATTCCCAAATCACTATTAAATTTTTTGCTTTTAAAGTCTGGTTTTAATTATCTTACTGCAGGGACTTACCAAACTAGTATTATGATGACACAGGTTATAGATTGGTTACATCATGTATTACTTAGTCCCATCTTAGTCCGTAACCAAAAAGTGAAATGTTTATTCATTGTAAAACATTTACCTCAATTCTAAAGCAATAACGTAACCTTCTGTTTATTAGACCATTGTATTATAAGCCTTATTAATAATAATTGACCTCGTAATAAGATTTTCAACGTTTCTGATTCTTATCAAGTGTATTGTTAATTTTATCGGAAATGTCATTACTCGATAATATTCTCGATATTTTCTTAAACACGTATCGAGTTTGGTTCTCGAGTGACAATCGATCTGAGAATCTCATGAGAGTGCCCCGTGGAGATGAGAAACACGTGTCGGTAATTTATTTGGTTGCAAGTATTATAAATCGTATGCATTTGCATCTGATACTGTGTGATCAAATGCAGATACCTATACTATAAAGAAATATGGTGATTTGAACACGTTCAGAGAAAGAGAGATAACAGAAAGAACTTATTTCGTACAATAAAACCTTTTTTACACTTTACTGTTTGAATAACTTTAGTAATTGTGATAAAAATGCCAAGTTGTAAACCTCGAGATACTGCTGAATTTCAGTGCGAGTTTACCAGTTTTCTGTACCTTTCTTTTATTTACAACATGGAAATATGATTTATCAGTTCAGATAGACAGCGGTAAACACAGACAGACACAGAAATAAAACCAATGAAAGTAACCACACAATCTTTACTTTGACAACGTAACAATTCTTCTACACAGTATATTTGAAGGTCCCAATGTCATAGAAAGTAAGGAAGAACAACAAGGAACACGATATTTCAAACAATGAATCAGCATACGAGTGAGCTACCGAACTTTCTATTAGCAGCTGAATGGTAAACTTACTACGTAATAGTGACATTGTAGGCTGACACGAGTTACAACTCTGAAGCACATTAGGTTCAAATTTAATATTAAGTTTTCATATAGTAGAAAACAATATCATAAGTCGCTCAACCGCACATAATAAAACAAATGTTGCAATGCAATCATTGCATTGAACACAATGTTTGCCCACGATGCAATCTTGAGTCAAGTAAACAGCAATGTGACTCGACTAGCTCGGTACTTCCTCCTCTTAGATGTAGGACAGGGCGTAAACCTCGGAACACACGAACGAGTACGTATGTGCCACAGACTGATTAGAAACGTTGAGATTGTGTACTGTGCAAAACGGACTTTATGAAGAATAAACGGTTGGTTGTCTTTGAGCTTTATGATGTGTGGTTTTGGATTTTAGGAATTTTGTTCCTTTAAAATTGTTTGTTTATTCTCACATAATAGTTATGAGCTACCATTACAACTGAATTGGCATTTCTTTTAAGGTATATGATAGATATGAACCTGAACGCATTGAAGTAGTACCTCGTGTTTGCTAAATTGCCAAACTCTTTTAAACTCTCTAAGTAAAAATAACGTCAACTGGCTGAATCAACACAAAATTTTCAAATACATCCCAAAGCATTAAAGTACTTCTGCGCTTTAAGTCACGATTAAAATCCCATCAAATTCGAGCAGCCTTCGGCAACACATGGAAATCATCACTATCAACAGACATAAAGTGCACAAGAGCATAGAAATGCAACATAAATAGAATAAGTACTTAAGTAAATATTGAAGTACATAGGCGTTGAAGTGGCGAACGTCAGCCCTGCTCACGGTTCAAAACTTCGAGAACAATTTGACTTAACCTAAAAGTTCTTTGTTTCCGATATCACGAATGATTATAAGCTATTATTCCTATTGAATTTTGTTTAATAGGAATATCGTTTTAATAGTCCTTCTAAGAGATGTCTTGTCAAGTAGACAAAGCCTTGATTTAGTTCTTATAATCGATATTGTTTGGAACGAGTCTTCTTAATATCTTCCAATCAGTTGTCTTAATTTATTTCGTTATAAAACCGATTACAATTCTAAGGCGTTCGAATAATTGAAAATCGATTTTAATTTATTCGTATTGTTTAATTTTCGAATAATAATTGAAGACGCGACATGATACTTTTGATATTGTTACGAATCATCGCAAACGGATACCAAATATTTTTCCTTTGTCAAAATTTTTCTTATCAGAAACTTAATGACTGTACAAACGTGATATAAAGTTAATGGTCATTTTAAAACTAAATGTTAAAAATGATCCGAACCCACGACAAGCTCATTTGTCATTTAGGCTGCAAGAATAAAATGATAGAGGTAATAAGTTACATTTTATAGTAGAGTCACGTACTAAATTTACATTTATTTTCTATCGAAGTTTTATACTTAGTGAATTCCAAACAAAAAATATATTAAGACCTTACTGCTGTTTTAAAACAAAATCCTCATTCACTAGGATCATTTCTTGTGACTCAGAGATAACACATAGGCCCAGGACAATTATTTGTAACCCGTGGAATTAATTCGTGTCTGTCGTAAACCTTCAAGAAATTTGTTGATATTATAAAGATAAAATATTTAGATATTTGTAAAGACAAAAGCAAAAGAAAGAAAACTGGACATAACCCAGACCTTCTGTCCAGCGCGGTATGATTATACCCCGTTTCCTTACAGCACTGAACGACTACCATGTAAGGAATGAGTGCGGCAGCGACCTGTCTTCGTCACTTTTCTCAGGACAGTTGTTGCACAAACATTTGCTTGCGGCAACAACAAATTACCTTGTGCATGGCATTTTTATCTATGAGATTAATCCTACATCGCCTGTTAAATCTGCCTGGCTTCTGTAAGCCAGGATCAACAAGCTGGTACATACTCCGGCCGCTACGCCTCAAACCCGAAGCCCGTCGTTTATATAAAAGTATGTTCGCATCAAAACGTTTACCCAGCCTCGTTATTTCCATAAAGAAATTCCAATTTATTTAAAAGTGAACGAGTGGCCGCAACAGTTGCACGTGAAATTGAAATGATATTCAATGAAGTGCGGTCGCGGCGTCACTATCAAATATAAAATGAAATCTCGGAGCGCAAGTAGAGCCAGAGCGTATTGAACATTTTCCTTATTAAGTGCAGCCTTTGATGGTACTTGGGAAACTTCAGGAATATATATCATTATCAAGATATAACATCTACAGAGAGAGATAACAATGATGAGCATGGTTATTTCTTTTATTTGTTCGCTTAATTAGTTTCTTGGAACGAATGTTGATGTTTATTTTATACTTTGTTTCGCTGTGGCATTGCAGGGACGACGGTTTCTTACACGTGTAAAAGGAAACTTGTCCTACAGATACTTCGCTTTCAAGACGGGTACCTATTTCGTTTTTCTATGAAATTATTCTATGATCACTCTGACGATTTTCCGATTTTTATGTCGATCTTCTAGTCGCTTTTTGTCGCCAATAGACTGTTGTGGTGATTATGTTGCACATATTTGTAATAAGTTTTTGACAAATAAAAAATAGTTATGCAGGCCGAACGTAAAAGTATTTACTTACCAAGATGTCTGTCTAATTAATCCCACTTCCTACTATAGCATAACAACAAACATACACTTTTAAAATACCTAACAAAAAGAATCAACAGATGAAAAACAAAGCAAAGTTTTGTTGTTTATAACCAAACCAATGCTTAAAACCCTAACAAATGTTTCGAACATAAGCATTAAAAACATTTCGCCGAGTGGGTGAAGCTGGTGAGATTCTCGTGAGATGCAACAGAGTGTAATAACGTGGCAACAGCTCGCAATACTGTTTGCTCTCTACATATAAGAGCGTAGTACATAGTGGCCACTACAATATTTACTGTCCTTTGCTGTAGTACGAGTACAGTCAGGTGCAAAAATATGTAAATACCACAAAGTCTCATAAGACGTCACCATTAACAAGAACATAAACATGTATTCAAATAAGTGTTCATATTATGTACACATTGTATTGTTAGTAAATATGTATTCAATAGGTAAAAAAATATGTATTCATCAAAAGAAGCATGAACATGTAAACTACCAGCGATGTTGCCAACTCGTGCAGTGTACGGGAGCCGCGCATGACTGAACGGCAACGTCGCACGCTGCGTCGCTCATCTGCGGTCGAGTTTCAGAGTAGTTGTATTGAGTAATTATGACAGTATACAAAAGTCAAGGCCAATTTCAAAGCGCAATACTAGATTGACAATTTGATCAAAACTGTTGTCAACACAGTAGCTTTGCTTGTATAGAGCTTGGCTGAAAAGAATACAGCTCTGGTTCGATCCTGAGGCAGGGATTACTTTTTGTGTTTTTTTTATTTTTTCTTATTTTGTTTTCTACTATTATTATTCAATACGAGCTGTAACCCGCAACTTCGTTTACGAAAAAAATGTATAGTCTTCAATTAAACGGATTTTTTTTTAAATATTAGATTAAACTTAGACTGGACTATATTATTATCTATAGATAAACTGCATCCAGTATTTTTTAATTACTTAATAAAATAAACACAAACACATTGAACAATAATTTAATATTTAGTGTGTTTTAATATTTTTTATTTTGTTTTTTAGCAATTGGTAGTGTACATGTTCATGCTTCTTTTGATGAATAGGTACATATTTTTTTACCTATTGAATACATTATATAATAACAATACAATGTGTACATAATATGAACACTTATTTGAATACATGTTTATGTTCTTGTTAATGGTGACGTCTTATATGAGACTTTGTGGTATTTACATATTTATGCTTCTTTTGATGAATACATATTTTTTTACCTATTGAATACATATTTATTAACAATACAATGTGTACATAATATGAACACTTATTTGAATACATGTATATGTTCTTGTTAATGGTGACGTCTTATGAGACTTTGTGGTATTTACATATTTTTGCACCTGACTGTACAAGCGGTCGGCTGCTAATTAAAATATTGCTACACGTTGCGCGCCTGTGTTTACATTGAAAGTTTACTTATGGCTCAATATTGTTTGTGAAATGGAAAATTATATTATGTTGTTTATTATTCTTATAATACTTTTAGCAGCCTATAAAAGCCTCACTGCAGGGCTAATAGGTAAGACGATGATCAGACTGGTTGACATCGCCTTTTATTTAAGTTTCCCTTCTTTTAAAGAGATACAGAATGCGGTTCCTTAGTCCCTCCAGTCTAGTCGTTTCGAGAAGATAACGTTTCCGTCTCAGTTTTCTGACAAGTTGTCAAAAGAGGCAAGATGACAGAATCCTCGCACCGTAGAACGCAACCTGGTCATAGTTCCGGAAACCAATCGATGAGGGAGCCACAAAGTAAAAATATTTGAAAGCCTATGCCTAGTTATGGACGTCAATAGTTTGACGCGGTTTTAGAGATTTTATTCCCAAGCTAAAATAATAATAAACAAAACTTACCCGGTGATGTAAGGACATGTTGCTTCCATTTTGAAATCTGACGATCGTCTGCAGAGACGCCGGCGTTGACATACTCTTCGTAATAGAACCGTTCCCTGAGTCTCTGTCCTGTTGTTCTTTCAGTAGGAGTCCTCTCGCTATCTTAGCGTTTAAACTTTTATTCACATGCTGATGCGGTAACAAGGGAGCTTCCATCGTCTTCGTCGTGTAGGAAGGTGAGGAAGTTTGGCTGAAGGAGTCTGAAGATACGTTCGAGTCCTGTCGAACGCTTATGTTTGATCCGGAGCTCGGAGAACGTTTTACTGGAGGAACTGGGTTTTGAGGTAAAGGTGCTGGAACGAAGGGAGTTGAATCTGGAATTCTTTGAGGAGGAATCCGTCTAGTTTGTTGTGGTTGTTGTTGATTTCTGTTGCAATCTAAGCGGGGTTGTGGTTGGACTGGGGCGACGGTGCGCATGTTGCGGTTACCGTTGGGATCTGGTGGCGCGGGTGCAGCAGGTGGTCTGGGTGGAGTGGGTGGTGGTACTCGCCGAGGAGGTTGCGGGGAGGAGCGTCGCGGGGGCGCGGGAGGGGGAACAGGTAGTGGCGTGGGTGCAACAGTCGCTGTTGTACGCTGAGGGACGGGTGGCGGCTGCGGCTGCACTGGCTGGACTTGTGGAGGAGGCTGGAGCTGCAACAATGAGTTCTATTTATTATCAGTTATGTAATCTTAGCTTATAATCAATAAATAACAAAATTGTTACTTTAAATTAGATTATTGTTAAGTTTGCTTAACAGTAAACTAATAAAGCTCAAAAACGAACTGATTTCAAATACTTATGTGCTAAAGATTTAATTCCACCAACAGACATAATATCTTGCCTAACATTATAAACCATACAAAAAAAAACAATATAAAATAAAATAAACAAAATGGTATTTTTATAACTTTAACTTTAATAAAGAAAAAAAAGGAAATGATGAAATACTTTTACAATTACTAAATCTGTATAAAAAGGTCCAAAGCGTTACTAAGAAAAAAGTATAAGGTGCGTTACAAACTACGCAAGACTTTTTTGACCTTTAGTGGTTTCTTTTTGTAGAAGTTTTGAAACATTTTACATCATTTTATATTAATATATTGTAAAGAGAAACCATAAATATACAAAATGCTTTCATCATAACAGCTTATTAATGTCCCACTACAAGGACGGGCCTCCTCCCGTGACGAAGGCATACTTGGCCTACTAATACCACACTGGCCGGATGGTTTGGTATAGGGTTTAATTTCAAGTTTTCCTTCTTTTTTATTTCGTAAAGATAATATTCACGGATAGTCCCTTAGTCGGTTTTTACGACACCCATGGGATGAGATGGGGTGGTGATATATTGTATTCTTACTCCATCACCACACGGATTTGCACACAATGCTTTGTTTCATGTTTATTACAAGAACATTTAAACATTTTAAAAGAGCGCGATTGAAACAGGCTTTTAATTTGTGTTTATTTTAAGTCCTGAGTGCACTTACGAATGTGTGTCTTGGATTACAAGACTTATGTTTTAGCTTTTCTTAAGATCAGAGGGTTCTTACTAAGTTAAGAGTATACTTGGACAACAAATTATATTCTTAAGAAATTGTATTTTTAAGACATTATAGCTCTACACCAAATCACAGATCTTGCGAAATGGTCAGTTAGATAATTAATATTGTTAAAAATACATACACCATTTATGTTTAAATTATAACACTGATCGAGCAAATTATATAATATTCCTAGATAATAATGTAGGTAATTTAATGATAAATCTAAAGAAATGATAAGAAAATGAAAGTTTATAAACAAAAAACAAATTATGGTGTTTTAAATTTTAACATAAGTTAATATTTAGTGTAAGCATATTTTTAGGTAATAAAGTGTAGGTTGATAATCAATAAATATTTGACTAAAAGTTATTGAATTATTATACGTAATTATTATTTTACCTTCAATATAGGTCTAGGCGGCGCTATCCTAGACGGTGGACAATACGGTAGCGCGTCAGAGGGACAGTATACGAATCCTGACGGCCTCTGTGGCTGTGCCGGGGCACAAGCGGCTGTGGAGTGTCTGCGTGGAGTTCCCGTGCTCGGTCGAAGTAGTTCCAGAAGCTTCTCACCAGGTGTCGCCGCTAGGCTGCCAGCGCGCCCGCAACTGTAACAAAGAATTCATTTTATTTTATTTATTTATATATATATAGTTGCACAATGGTGGGCTTAATGCCTTGAGCCATTGTCTACCAGCCAACCTTTGGGTGATGCCGAGAAAATGACATGGTATTTATTTTGTGTTTTTGCTTCCATTTATATCTTAAATAGTTGGTTACCATGGAAGAACATGGTTGGGACAGATCATTAAAGGTCGGAATATGACTTCAGTTTTATAGGTAAACAGATGTATTATTGACGTGGCTTAAATTATCAACCCGTGGGCTTGCCTTCATACACAAATTAGGTACAACACTAAGGAGTGAACGATGACGAAAGACGTCATGTAATGCTAATATTTCATGTTTTTTAGTAAAAGAGTAGTAGGTATCTATTATCTTCATAAAATTAGTACCTATTATCTTCATGAAATGAAATAAAGGAAAATAAGGCATATCACCCTCTACCAATTCGTTAGGCCAGCGTGGTAAAGTACGCCAGTCGTGCTGAATATTTAGCTTTACCATCCCAGACAGATGCATACCAACGCGACACAATAAACAAACAAACAAACTAAAAGTCATTTATTCATCTTAGATACAACGGTATCGCTTATGAATGTCGTTTTATAGTGATCACGCACGTCTGTCTTAACGGCTAAGTTTACTGAGTGTTCGGAACACGACCATGTCAGAGAAGACACCCACAAGAAACTCTGCTGGGTTCCTATCGCTCTTTCGGTGATCACTTCACAAATATTATTTTATTTAGTTATAAAAAAACTCGTAATATAGTGTAGGCTATCAACAGTAATGTAGCTGTTATCTAACAAACAAGTTAATCATAATTAGCCCCACATCTGGCGAGTAACATAGATGAATGCAATCGTAACATCACGTTTGTACCACGGAGCAGTAAACGGTAATTACGTGTCCAGCGTGTGAATAGCACAGTGTAACAAATCGTCTGTTCGTGTATTAATAGATAGTGCGAGTGTACACAGATACATAAAACGTATAGAAATACGAGGTTATACTTAAGTATTGCAATATATTTTAACTTCTTACATTTTATTTATTACACGACCTCTGTGGCGTAGTGGTTATACAACATGACTGCTACGCAGAGGACGTCTCGGGTTCGATTTCCGCTCAATGCAAATATTTGTGCGCATGAACATGATTGTTTGCATTGGTCTGAGTGTTTCTGTGTATATTTATGTAAGTATGTATTTACAAAAAAAAAGTATATAAGTATTAATATCCGTTGTTCTGTTACTCATAACCCAAGCAGGTTAAGCCTAACTTACTTTGGGAACAGATGGCGCTGAGTAGAGATGTCCGTGAATATATAATTATTTATTACAATCTAATAAGTCTTATAACCTAATCATCTTTAATGAGACAACTTCCACACTAGCGATCGTGCTTTGTATCGACTTTGACTTTTACAGATTCGAAGTTAACAGACCCATAGCATATTGAACAGAATATTTGTTAATAACAGTCAACGACGTAGCGACAATTCAAATAGTAATATTACATTTTGATGTTAAATATTAGCTAGGGGTAGGCCGATTTTAGTAATTTTACATATCTATCGATTTCTTTTAATCTTACGCGTGTCATTGAAAACGCAACAAACAACTAAAATTGAAAAAGTAACTAAAAAAATTGAAAATCGAGACATCTCTTTTATACGATATCTTTCAATGCATTTCTGACGTTTAGCTCCAAAGCACTAGTCTGGGTCACTAATCTGACGGTTTGTAATATTGCTCGCTTGTAAGTACCTCAGTGAGCAATTGCAATAAGAACCGTTACAAGCTATTGCACGAATTCGTTTGCGACAGGTAGGGACCTTAAAGAAGGAAGACCTGTGTCACTCTACGCTCTCAAGCGTGGTGAAGTTTGAACACGCTGTGAAATGAAGGAAAGAAGGTAGAGAAACTTCGAAAAGAAATAGTTAGTATAAGGTTTTACGCCAAGATTTCTTCGTAACCCTTAGTCTGATTTTATGACATTCATCATAACAGCCCATTAATGTCCCACTGCAGGGACGGGCCTCATCCCGTGACGGAGGGATACTTGGCCTACTAATACCACGCTGGCCAGATGGATTGGTATAGGGTTTAATTTCAAGATTTCCTTCTTTTTAATTCGTAAAGATAATATTTACGGTTAGTCCCATAATCGGTTTTTACGACACCCATGGGATGAGATGGGGTGAAAAAATTATGACATTCACAGGCATATATAACTATGTCGTTAACTCAAACAAAATAATAAATTAAAAACCCCAACATTAGAACAGCTTAAACATTTTAAACGTCAACATATTGAAAGCATTTCTATTATTTGTTCCACGATGTTCCATACTGGGTGTTTAATTACCCTTTACACAAAAAGCCATCAGGTACCGTATAGAAAGACCGTCCATTAGTGAGCCAGCCAAATGACTTGAATAATGACAGCTCCACCATTGATTACACGATCCTGATTCAACTAATACTATGGGCGGCATACAACGCGATTGATTTATAATTATATCAACTAATTTAATAAATTGTATTCAAGTTACTGTTTTTGTGTTATTTATTGATTAGGCTGAGGTTCGTTTTTGCTTTATCTTGATTGGTCTTAGATGGCCTACTGAAAGGAAGGTTGTCCTTTAGTGAAGGAACGAACAGATTTTTTGACTTAATACCTAGGCCGTCCACTAGTGACAGTTACTAAAACGTGGGACTATGCTTTACTGAATTGAATATCTCGATGTTGCTGTATGACCCTCAAAGGGATCCTAGTTCAAGCAGTCGTGGCGGATGAAGTTTGTCTATTATTACCACAATGGCTAGATGGATAGGGTTTTGAGTCAAGTTTCTCTTCATTTATTTTAGTGACACTTATGAATCTATAATATTTTTTCTTCATTAGCTTTAGTAACAGTTTTGTCACAGGCATCTTATCATTACATAAGCAATTTTTTTGGTATAAAATAAAAAATCAATATACTTTCTAAAATAAAGCTTTAATAAACAGTAACCGCGACACACCTATAATGTAAGTATATGTAATAAGAACAAAATGAATTTCTCCGACCTAAACTTAGTCCTTTACTTAACAGCCCCCAAATTTCTAAGCGTCTGTCTGACAGTTTATTAATCTGAACAACATCACCGACTATGACGTAAGCGTTACGTCACATCACCCCCTCCCCCTCCACTGTCTCTCAACGATGACATAAAATGCCGTAAGATTATGAATGCGAAGTAAGATTGATGTTGTTCGCAAAATACAATGGATATTCTACAAAGTGTTTAAGAAAACTGTTTTAATCATTTGTATGGGTGCGCCAAAGTTCACCTAAAATTTCAACTCCTATAATTGGAAGTCCGAAAATGTTTTTCCTAACATTTTTCATCCTAACAATCGCAATTCCTAATTTTTTTGTTTCTAATGTTAATAATCCGAAGCATTCAACTTCTTAATTTCAGTAGCAATAAACATCTATTATACTATTATTTGTTTTCCTATATTTTCTCAACATAACCATCGTTTATACTATAATTTGAAGTCATATCTTTTTTGTTTAGATTTTTTTTTATTCATAATAATCAATATAATATACATTAATTTTGCGTAACTTTGTTGACAACATGTAGGTATAACATAATATACCAAAGACCAGAGCAAAACCAGAGTCCCTCTCCAATCATTCAGTCAAGATCCTGAAAAGAAATGGGTCCTATTTATAATAATTATTGGTTTAGGTTATGGTAGAACTATGACCCCAAATGCCAGAACTGAATTGGTCCTTTAGGTACTTATTGGTTTAGTTACGGTAAACTCTCAGGCCACAAGCATAACCGTAAACGAGTCCTGTTTTATGGATTTCATTAATTTAAGACAAAAATATTGTAATAATTTTAATAAACAATATTTAATTTTTTTAAAATGGTTTATGTAAAAATGTAAAAAGTTGTTTTGTAATCACAAGAAATAGTATAAAAACAAAACTTTTTATTACTTTCACTTGGTAAATATTTCTTTCTGAGTATGAGAGAAAATATTATGGTGAAAATGTTTAGGGATAAAAGCGTTATGATAAAAAACATTAGGAGTTTAAATATATTTACAAAACGATATTATTAATAACGACTTTCGGAAACATGAGTGTTATGAACATCGCCGGTAGCAATACAAATAGTATGAATGAAAACTTTAGGATTAAAAATTTTAGGAAGAGTGATCATTCGGATTACAAATCGTTAGGAAGAACATTTTCGGAAGAAGAACTTTAGGTGAGCCAATATGGACCCCATTTGTATAGTAGGTTGCGGGAATTATAAAGGTCAAGGATTTGAAATATGTAAATATTGTTTGACCTCAAAGGTTAGAGGTTTTATTATTGCACTTACAGAACCTAACATAAATTTACTTGCTGTAAATCTTGTGTCCAAATTGGTGTTCATAATCGAGGTCTTAAAGGCATACGCTACTAATCGTATGGTAACACAGGTATTCGGGTGAGCTTGTATTTTTGCTACAGCTGCAAGCTAAAATTGAGGGCTAAGAGGTGATAACGCCATTACGATACTTTTAATCCTGATTGTTATAAACTCGAACTGGGCGCAGTTTGTGAAACAGAGAGACGAAGTAAAGAATAAAGGTAACTAAGGCGTCGGACTAACTCATCCCGTAGGTGTTGTGAAAGCCAATAAAGGTAAAGTTAGCTGATATTACTACCCGATAACAATACTTAATTATACTCTTTTCACGCGGCAGATCCAATAGTAGACTAACATTTATTTATTTCTTCCTCAAATCTGTTTCATAGTGAGTACCTACAACCAAAAGGGTTTGACGAACTTTGATTGAAGTAAGACGTACTATTTAATTAATATTCTTCCACGGAGTGTGTTACGTTTACGACATAGCATGCATCATATACGACAACCTAAAGGCATTCTTCACTCGCTTTAGTAAAAGCTCCCAAAAATTATACATTCCCGTTCAGAATAAACACGCAATATTAAAAACATAAGTTAACATTAACTTATCTGATTAACTATGTTAGTTTAAGTACGTCGCCGGTTAAAATCTCACTAAGCCTCACCATACGTAACGAATTTCCATTGCCCTTTCAATCAGTGCGGCTTAGTGTTGTGTCTTAGATGTTCGGTATAATGTGAACGATTCCAAGTAACGTTGCTTAATTACAGTGTCGCGTTCGTTTACTCGGGCGTTCAACTACTTCGTGACCTGTGTGTACTGAGGGACTTGTTGCTATGTGAGGCGATAAAATAAAAGAGCGATGAGGCGAGGTACGCCTTGAAGGACTTTTGTATAAAGAAACGTTTCAGAGATAAGTTCATGAACATAATCCATAGCGATTGGTAAATTATTTTGTCATCTGTATTTTTATTGATATAATTGGCAAGCGCCAAGCAAGCGACCCACGCGTGATGGGAAATGGTTAACGCTGTTCATTAACACCAGCAAACATAGCTGAATTGATGCTTTTTAATTTGCTTGTAACTTCACAGTACTACACTCGTACTTACTGATTGTAGATGGGTACTGCGACTCTTGCTGAAGAGGCATGACACTTGATAATGGTAATAAATTAAGTTAGTGTGGTTATAGATTAAGATTACAGTATCTCCGAATTATGTCTACATTATAAATATCATTCTCTAAGTAGAAAGTAAAGAAAATATACCCCTACACTAAATCTAAGAGAGTGAAATAAGTTAAAAGATAAATAAGCTTACTAACCAGCGTACCCGCGAAAGCTTCGTTAGGTAGGTACGATATAATTCTGGTAAATAGTATAACATTAGCATGAGAATGTGGTTTAATAACGTCACATTCTCATCAGCTTTCTCCACAAATTAGTGAAAAGCATCGTATTGTAAGTATAACAAGTGAAACAATTTACAAAATGTAATTTGTCGTCGCCGCGGGAAGACGCATAAGTTGCCAACTTCACTAGAACGTAAATTGGAGTGATTAATTGTGTTCCGAAGGAACATGTTCAGACTAAAGATATATATTTACTACAAGTACCTACCTATATGCTTTATTAAAATTATAGAACGAGGTCTAGTTTATTTTGTTATTTAGGGTTTATTTGCGGAATTTCGGATTGTAGTACTTGGCGCTTAGTAGAATCTGCCTACCATTCTAGTCTTTGGGCATTCATTAAATTTGACAACTTAAAAAAGTCTAACCTAACCTAAGTGTTTATTTTTTTTAGTCTCCCGTTCTTTACGATAATTTTATTATAAATGTATTATTGCCATGTTATATAACAAAACATCAAATGCAAAAAAAACTATGTTGCATCGAACAAATCTCTAGTAAAGAACCGATCTCTAGCCACTCAGTTACGATGTAACAAGATAGGGTCAGTAATCTTGTGCGTTTTATAGAGAGTCCAGTTCCATTCTGAGTTTACGATGCGGTGCTAACAATATGAATGCAGTTTAGTTTACTATACTTACGTACTAATAAAAAGCAATAACGCATTACATAAACATTGTGTCTGATAAATCTGAAGCTCCTAAAAAGGTAAACGTATAATACATGATAAAATAAAAACGTTATACTATAATTTTTAATTAGCTCGTGAGCTAATTACTTATTACTTTAAGTATAGAGACTTCTATTATTATCTTTCGCCAAAAAAAAAAAACAAGAAACGGCTCACCGTTTTTATCAAATCCTTTTAATTTTCTGTTTGCATTTCAGCAACCTCTTTTGGCAACAAGACCAGTTTTATTTTATCTAGGTATATTATAATATTATGGATGCTTTATCAAAGATGCACTAAATAACTTCTAATACCTGCTATTTCAATTCAATTACGCAGAATCGTATTTAAGAGTTCCCTCCTCGTTGGGAAAACAACGTACGCAGCAAAAGTAATCTCCCTATTTATATAAGAATATTATCGCTAAGGAGACAGTTTGCGACCTTTAAAGTCGACAAATTATTACTGCAAATGACTTGGCCTTGTTCCAAGTTCTCGTGCCTTCGTGGGGTCTGATAACTTGTTGTAGGTACGCTTCTGTTATTCAAAATCACGTTTTACAATTTTCAAATACTTGCGTCTGATAATTAGCTGGTGGTAGCGGTACATTAACAAGAGTCACAGATGCTTTACGTCATGGTTTAAAACTGATAGTCTGAGAATTACAGAACATAAGTAGAGAGCAAGGATAAAACACTGTTAGGGTTCAAAAGAAAAAGAAATGGAGAATTGTTACTGTTGGAATTTGATAATGGTTTCAAAAAGGATCCACTTGTCTGGCAAAAATGAATCTTAAGAGTAAAATCAATCTGTAATACATCTTCTTACTAGGCGTTTCATCAGCAGTAAAGTGGAAAGATACCCAGACAACCAAGATAGAATATATATTTTCTCTTCTACATTTATTTATTACTAGCTGCTGTGCCCGCGACTTCGTTCGCGTGGCGGATGTTACTTACTTCGCAATTCGATTTACTGAAAAATCGTTTTTTAAACCTTATAACAAACAGATATACCTACACACG
The DNA here is from genome assembly GCA_905475405.1 of Schrankia costaestrigalis. NCBI lineage: Eukaryota > Metazoa > Arthropoda > Insecta > Lepidoptera > Erebidae > Schrankia > Schrankia costaestrigalis. Next base: position 22,899,263 of record FR997827.1, on the reverse strand, counting down.
AATTGTAAAATTAACGAACGAACCAAAACCTTTTCAAAAACAGATCTTTACAAAGACAGATCTATGAAGACTGTGTCTAAACTTATACTGAAAGACATGAGCGAACGTCATTCTTTCAAGTAAAATCTTAATACCGCGATACTGAAAATGACGTCACAGGCACAATGCCATCTGTTGTCAAATTTGTAAGTTAAAATAAATGACATCGCTTTTTTCATCATAACAGCCCATTAATGTCCCACTGCAAGGACGCGCCTCCTCCCGTGACGGAGGGATACTTGGCCTACTAATACCACGTTGGCCAGTCGGATTGGTATAGGGTTTAATTTCAAGTTTTCCTTCATTTTTATTTCGTAAAGATAATATTCACCGATAGTCCCTTAGTCGGTTTTACGCCACCCATGGGATGAGATGGGGAGGTGACATATTGTATTCTTGCTCCGTCACCACACGGATAATCGCTAATTAATTATGAATGAATACATTTGCACGCCACGTTATGGTGCGGCAGAATTACCTGCCTCGGTGGCGCGGCGGTCGCGTTACATGGCTGGCGTGCATGAGGTCGCGGGTTCGATTCCCATGGAGGACAATTGTGATACACAAACTATTGTCCTTAGTCTGGATGTTCTTTGTGTCCGTTAAATTGATATTTTTAAAGGCTAGTGTGAAGACTTATAATAATTGATATTACACATACGATTCATGGTTAATTTTATTAACATTTAAAAGGAATAACTTATTAATAGCACTTAATAATAAAATAGTTATATATTATTTAAAAACTCATTTATTTTATGATTACTACTGGTAACGCCATCTCGTGAACAAAAGAAACGAAATTTAAATTCATTCAACATTGAACCAAATCCATTTTTCATTTCACCCCTGATTTGTATTGGACTGTTCTAATAAAGAGAGATCTAGCGAAATCTCGAGTATTACTTATCCGATTCCGATTGTTTTATTATAGTATAGATAGATACCTACTTTAAACTTAATACCTAAATACTACGTATCTATGTATTTTAATATCTAAAGCGCGCTTATTCCGAGAAGAGTCAATAAGAACCACGTCCGTTCGCATTAAGAGTCAATGTGAATGAAATTATATAGATGCACCGGTTGGCCGTTTCGGACGTTAAACAAAAATCAACCGTACTGCCGTACTCATACTGGCGCGGCGACATTTGGAAATTTTCTTTCATCTAAATCTTGTGTGTTTATAAACCGATTTCTATAATTTTTTTTTATGAATAAGGTATTAAAGTGTACTTTTGAAATATGGGAGTTTGAAAAAGATATGTCTATGCAAATTACAATATATTTATGTATTTATTACACTTTGAAGAAAACCCTAACGATTAAACAGGTTATTGTGACTAATATATAAAAGATAGATATATACTATTCAGGACTTTTTTGTTCATCGTTTGAAGACCATTATTTTTGTAATACATATTTTTGGCGTATGATCAACGTATGCGATGATAAGAGCTCGAACGCGCTTTTTTTCAACCGACTTGCTTCAAATTTTTTGCCACTGCTCAGCTCCTATGTGTCTTAGCGTTATGTTATACAGCCTATAACCTGCCCGGGAGTATGGACTACAATTGTACCAAGTTTGGTTAAAATGCCTTCGGTAGTTTTTGACCCATGCGTGCACATACAGACAGACAGACAGACAGACAGACAGACAAAAAATTTATTGATTGCATTTTTGGCATTAGTATCGATCACCATTCATCCTCCAATATTAATTTTTAACATATATTCAATGTACAGAATTGATCTCTCTACAGTTTTATTATAAGTATAGATATCTTACTTTTGAGCAGGTTTAACGAACCAAGTTCGGAACCAGGTGAGAACACACACAAACACGAGCAACTAGCAAACAAGACAGGTACAAAATTAGTCAAAGTTTGCACCTTCACAGAATGAATCGAGCGCTTGAACCGGCGTGACTAACTGACACAGATTTGTCACGCGTGAGTGAGGGCCGTGATTAATTACTCGTAAGTCGTATTCTACAGATAATGTTAGTTTGTTTACTAACTCTTGCACGTATGAGAAGCTTTACTTCCCTAAAGTTAATAAGTTAAAAGTTAATAAAGTTTAAAGTTTAATAAGTACTTATTAAACTTTATATTCTTTTTTTATTAGACAACAAGAAAGCGAGTCACGTAAATGCTATGAATTTCATTGAATTAAGACATGTTTTCATTATTAAGTTAATCATTGTTTTAGTCAGATACATTATAAAAACAATTAGCAGTAGCAATTATATTCCCTACCTAAAATGGAAGTGGTTGTGCCATACAAAATGTTATATTCTTAACGACGATAGGTGCTCCTCACGAGACTATCTTGTAAAGAGACAGGCTAACTATTGTTTTGGAGTGACCAATATTGATATTTTTGACTGATAAGGAAATCGAACAATAAAGTTGTCTATCAATAATTCTAGATGCTTAAAACATCCCAGTTTCCACATTACTGAATTGTATAGCGTTGTATATATAAAAACGCCAACACTGTCCACCCACGATAGTGAATGTATGAACACATTAATCTATTTAACGTTACATTTTGTCAAACTCCTTACAACCTTTTAAGGGTGACAAATTCGTGGTTGATAAAATCTGAGTACAGCCTTTTAAATAAGAATACTTAAGTAGTGTGGGATTTAGCTAATTGTTTTGAGTCTTAGCTTAGTTTACTTCTTAAAATATTTAAAAATGTATTTCATTATATTTAATGAAGTACTTATAATGTAGAAGAAAATGTAAATTGAGGTAGTTTTGTGGTCATTCAATTATTACTTTTATGTAAACCTGTAAAGCCAGATCACGCTGAACGGAAAGTATAATATTTTTTTTCTTTTTTTTTTTTAAAGACAACTCTCGCACTAGGGATCATGCCCTGTGTCGCGGGGACTTTTACAAACATCAATTTAACGGACACAAAGAACACCCAGACTCAGGACAATAATTTGTGGATCTCACAAATTATTGTCCTGCGTGGGGATCGAACCCACAACCTCGTGCACGGCAGCCGCTTGCGCTACCGTCGCGCCACCGAGGTCGTCATAATAATATATTGTGAAATGTCGATCGAATAAAGTATCCTTAACAAATAAATAAAAGTGTTTTTGCGAAAGATATTGGCAACAAAATTCTCAAGATATTGATATAGCAAAACAGGTCGATTAAATTAATGTAAATACTTATAAAAGCTTACTTAGATTAGAATTTTAAGATTCAATTTAAGTTCCGAAATCACGACGTAGTTATCAATGCGAGCCATCGGAAAATCTTTTCGATGGCGCGCAAACCAATCTTTACGAATCCAAGTTATTCGTTTAAGAAAACTTTTATACCTACTTTTTCAATTTCCGTTAACAAGAATTTCTTATACACAAATAATTAAAATGTGTCAATAGCATAAAAATGGCTTACTGCAAGGTCTCTTCGGCATTACCTTATTCGCTATTTACGACAGACGTGTCATGAGATCGAGTGTTGAAACCTTGTATGTTTAGCCCTACATCAACAAAAAGTCGGCCTACTATGCACAAGTATCCAGGTTTTAGTTTCACACAAATACGGCCATAGTCTGATTTTACTTTTTGGAATATAGTAATAGCTATGTAAAAGTCCCTGCACCATACAACATGTTCTTTCAAATAAAAAAAGAAACAAGGTACATGGTAATTAACAATGTAAATCCATGAATACATGAAAGAAAAATATACAAAACTTTTCCTGGCTCGTTAGAGCAGAGCCTTCATCTCATTGCCATTCATTCTATTTTAAGAAGAAAAAATGTTTGTATAAGCTGTCTGTTAAAGCAAACAATATTGTTCACGATTACTTCGGAGTGCGAAACCTTTTCACATGCAGATACAGCCTTTTGATAAATCACCAAAAAATATTACCTCTGTTTGCTTTTAATCACAATGGAAAATGCTGATTATTTTGTTTTTTTTAACACTACGAGAATAAAAGGATAAAAAAGTGTTGACTACACAGTTTTTTTCTGCCGTTAGCAGTGTGATACTACTAGGTACTTACTCAAAATATGTTAAAATGAATTTTTACTTTATTTTATTTACACTTTATGTACAGTACAAGTAAAAGGGAGTTTAAACTTAGAACATAAGTAGTTTAGGATAAAGAGTAGTTATGTGTGTTTGTAAAGACACATAACGTCAAAGTAATTTCTCTATGTAATGTACTCTTCCACCTAAACACTGTAACTGATTAAGCGATATGTTAAGCAGGTGCAGTAATTGTACAGCTATCAAGAAGTGCTCTTGCATATACCTACGTGTAATTTTTTTTACCATCCTTATCGATAAATAGTGTAAAAAATCAGGATCGTTAAAATATTGCTTTATGTCGTAAATCAATGCATATGTACAGTTATTTTAAACGTTCTATTAAAAAAAAACTGAATTTAGAGCGTTGTTGCGGATTGTAATACCTGCTTACTCAATTTCGTTAACATGTTCATGTTCAAAAAATGTTTTAAATTGGTCAAAAAACGACAGACTTCTAACGTAACAAGTAACTAATGTAACAAACATAAATTTAAAAAATACAACCCAATTGACAACAACCTCATGTTTTAGAAACCAGTAAACACAAAGTAAAACACAGACATTTCTCCTTTTCTAAACTGAGACCAACAAGAGCAATAAAACGAGTCTTTTAGTAAATTAATTAAATTAAAGACGAGACTAAAAGTTTTCTCAATAAAGTCGTCTATAAACCGTCGTCGGTCCCAAGTATCGTGTACGTACAATCACTCTACACTACAATCTTATACAGTTGTCTTCGAACTAACTAGGACTTGCGTAGTATAGGCGCGGATCTACTAGTAAGGACCTAACCACACTTAGATACTTTGTGATTGTGGTACGGCTGACTGTAACTATGAAGTACTATTTAAATTTGTTTGGATAAATCCATATAAATTGTAACTCATGTATTTTAAAATCTGTTTGCCGATTAATTATTTCGTAGTTTGGCATTATTGTAGAACTTGAATAATACATGCCTTTCAACAGAAAGCAATGCATAATGATAGAATGAAGATGAATTTTTTTATTTTTTTTTTTATTTTTGAAAGACAACTCCCGCACTAGGGATCATGCCCTTTGTCGCGGGGACCTTTTACAAACATCAATTTAACGGACACAAAGAACACCCAGACCAGGACAATAATTTGTGGATCTCACAAATTATTGTCCTGCGTGGGGATCGAACCCACAACCTCTTGCACGGCAGCCGCTTGCGCTACCGTCGGGCCACCGAGGTCGTCTCAGATTGTAGTATAATAATCGAAGTTTAGGGCTGAAGACGTTTTTTTTTCTGACGACCGTGACGTGGTGACAAGGCAAGCAAATCTTCCCACCCACATGTCTCGGAACTCGGTGCTTTACAAATATAAATCTTAACCCGTGCATGTTACCCATTTTAATTGAACTATCTACTATAACATTCCACCTAAGCTCAGGAATATTTGCATTTGCGGTAAGAACCATTAATACAGCTTATGCAAGAAATATTCTTAATACAACAATATTTACGATACTGCGGTTTTTATTAATTAAATCGTAAGTTCTCCTTGTGTAAGTAAGGCATTCTACTTTGGTATAAATGAGGCATTAATTTGTGTTTTTTAGTCAGTGAATAACAATTATGATGTAATTTGAGCAATTTGTACTTCGAAGAGTTCGTAATTAACTTGTAAAGTAATTTCCAATTAATAAGTGCCAGATGAATACTTAGAAATTTGACAATAATTCAAAATATTATTTTTTCGGTGAAATTGAATCCTGATTATTAAATAACTTTAAAAAGAAGATCTTGTTATTAATTCAGTAGTATTTTTTTTTCGCTGTAAACTCAGAACTAAATCATTTCTTGAAAAATAAAAAAAAGGTTGTTAGGTTTGTAGTACTTTATTTGTTTATGAAAAATATGAAATTTCTTTCTTGTCTAAGTAAATACAAGCTCTGTTTTTAGTAGAATTTTGTTTATCTAACTGTTTAGCATTCATCTATATACATTGATTTTACTAAATATATTAATTGGAAAACAAAGAGCAGTTAATTTCCAACAATTTTCCTAAAGTCAAACAAACTAATTAACCCAGGTGTACACTGTAAGTCTACTTAAACCCTAGAGGGTAATCGGTTAATGCGTAATAGCGTAGTCCTCATTAACCGTCCACCACACAACCTGAGGGACCAAATGCCTACGAGGGACTTAGATAATCGAATGATACGAATTCTAGCAGTGAGTTTTTAAATAACGAAAAATTTAGATTCATAATATTTTTTTAATATTATAAAGGGGAAAGTTTGTTAGTATGGATGTTTGTAACTATTTCACGTAAAAGCTACTGAACGGTTCTTAATGAAATTTTACAATAATATAACTTATACATTAGAATAACAATAATGCTTTGCATGTAGTAAAAACAGATACAAACTGAAATAATAATTGAGGAATGGAAAGAAAAGGTTTTGTCTCGAATAATTACGTTAAAAACTCGAGAGCGTCTGTGTCTGGGATCTAAGAGTGAAGTGTATGAAAGCCATTAAATTTCTAGTGGAGTCAGATCAGGTCAATGTATATTATTACATATTGTTTATTATTCGTTCACTAACCTTATCTTAGTCAATAAAAATAACAGAACGAAGAGTGAAATTTACGGTAATCAGGTGAAAATGTACTAATACTTATGATGGTGCAGAAATAGTCCCGTAAAACGGTAGTATCACAAGGTGATCTTTGTAAACGTTTATGCCTATTAAACAACTGTATAGTTTGGTTTCAATACAATTGAACAACATTTACATGGACACGGCAATATTGAACCTGATTGAACAACTGTAGTATGGTTTATGGTTTATTACTCTTTTTTTCTTTTTTAGTATCGAACTTATTAAAAAGAATACATTCCAGGAATTACTTAATGCGACAGAAAATGGCTATTTTTAATGAAAATAAAAATACTTGGTTTTTATTTCCGATACATGGGTTCGTACAATTGGTTTATGTGTAAAAACTTGAATTGCAAAGCATTTTTATAGAGGATGAAGAATATTGGCTGATTGTAAATTCAAATAATAAATACTATATTGTATATTAATTAATATAGATCAAGGTCAGTACTTGGCTCTTCAACTGTGAATTTGGAATGGGTCCAATTATGCATAATTATGTATAGTCGAAAACGAATTGGCTTTATCAGTTTTGACAAAAAATTCTATCATAATTCGAATTCATTAGGATCGTTATTTAATGTTTATGCGTGAGCTTGACGTCATTGGTCGACCGTTATCAAAACTATGCTTAGATTAAAGGTGCAATCTATTTTAAACTTTCACTTCAACGCAATAAATAATAATATCTACTAACACGATACAAATGTGTCACTATATTAAACTGTAGAGTTTGTATGTGAAAAACCATGAAAACCCATTAAATAATTTAAAACTAAAGTCAACTTGTTACTTGTGACATTACAAGCTTGTCATTTCTGAAAACTGAAAATGTAGAATTTAAATATTGGCTGGTAAGGCACCCAATTGTTGGCACCTTAAGAGTGGACTTCGGTGTCAAATTAACCCATTAAGTACTAGCGTGACCGTATGGTAACACTCCACTAGATGTCAGTTTTTAACAAATTTTGAGAAAAGTATTTGATTTTGAACGTTTTTTAAATTTGTATGTATATCCTACCACAATAGGCACCAATAAATGCCATGCTAATAGTCTGTGGTATTTTTCTTTTTGGCGGTAATTTGTAAATCATTTTAGTGCTAGACGTCACTTTGCAAAAATAGCCCAGCAAAAAAAGTTAGTCAAGTTTTTTTTTAGATTTATTACAATTATTTTTTATTTTATTACAAATTATATATTACTAGGATTACAATATCATATCATGCTTATACATTTTTACTAATTACTGATATTTACCAATCTATAAGCATATTTATCAGCTGTGACCATATGGTTACGCTAGTCTATTTATAGGTACATTTTATCTACATAATCATTTTTGATACGATTTGGTTACAAATGTTGGTCGAAGTTTATCTTCGAAGTTTATCAAGTTGTCTTCGAAGTTTATCAAGGAAGTATACCTGGAACCAACCTTCAACATGGAAAAGATTACGGGAAAGCAACGGCTTCAAGGCTAGCTATGATAAGGGAAGTACCTGACCGATTGAAAAATGGAATTTTATTTTGATAATTTGTTTACCGGGATTCCTCTTCTAATTTATTTAAAAAGTATGGGATATGGTGCCACTGAGACTCTACGACATAATAGATTGCCGAAATAATGTCCTATTGCAAAGGTAGAAGAGACTATGAAGAAACGAGCTAGAGGTACTTTTGAGTATGCAACACAAGGTGATGTTGTTGTGGTTCCCTAGATGTATAACTTAGTGGTAACAGTAGCCTGCACAGACCATAAAGTGAATCCTATTGGGAGAGAGATAACGAGCTGACCAGTCGGACGGAAGGGCCCCCGTACCCCCCGGGATAAGCTGCCTGGACCCCTTTCCGGACACTAACCGGCACGACAACCTAGCCCAAGATTATGCGCGGCATGATGGGGCAGCTTCTTGAGGTAGTTACTCCCAATTGGGCCCCTGTACTATACCGCGGGCAGCCAGCGGATAACCGTTTCTACGGGTCTCCCTGGCCGGCTGGTCAACCAGGCTCTCTCTCAACCGTGACACAGCGAACATTCACCTCTGTCATCTGCGATACTGCGCCTAGATCCTCACGTCAACCATTTGGGGGGTTTATCGCCCGAATATACGGTGGTCGCTACCCAGGCCGACCACTTGGTGTTGGCCTACCACCACGCAGATGCTGTTATACTGCTAGTTCCTAATTTGCGATGACCTACGTAACAATAAACGTTATTCTATATCTGTTCCCGTCTATTTATTTCATAATTATAATAATTTACATCTATTCATAGTAATAACTCAGCCTATTCGTTAGTTTATAGGTTTGGGCAACTTTTGTACTATGCTTTTGACTAGTGTAACCATATGGTCACACCTCTAAACTCAAAGTTAAGCGACTTTTTATTTATTTATGACTTATATTCATTTAAATACATGTATATTAAAACCCTATATCGAAAAAAAAACAATAATTAAAAAAAAATAAACTCTGTCCTTAATGGGTTAAAATATAAAATATCATAAAATGATAAAATACTTTAATCTTTGCTTATACTTAATTATTATTATGTGATTGAATAGTATTTAATAAATATTATTGGCACTAATGCCAATAAAAGGATTATGATAATTTTTTTATTGCTATGTTGACACATGAAATAAATAAAATATGGTAAAAATATTAAATAAATAATATTTGAACTTGAATAATCATACTGAACTTGAATAATCTATAGTGTTTTCTTTTTTTTACTCACTTTTAAATCATAAGTGCCAATAATTGTAGGACTTCTAACGACTAGGTGATTTACCCTAATTTGTTTTATATTATACAATTACGAAAACTTTAAATTGAAATATTCGCCAATGACGTCATGCAAGAAATGATAGGGATGGACATAGAAGGAAAAAAGAGAGAAATTCATTGGAATAAAAAGTTTTACCGAAAATATTATGTTTTAGTAACAGTCAATAACGTTGACTTTACTATATGTTTTCATAAATATTTAACGACTATTTGCTAATACAAGAGAACTGATATGTCAAAGTAGCGTCATGCCTTAGCTGATGTTTTGTTGTGCGATATTGAACCTAATAGTTTTATGACATGCAACTAACATTAACTCTAGAGGTGATAAAGCCATTTAGTTCTCGACTATACAAGAAAACCAATACTCGTAATAATAATGTTTTGATAAATTTCATTTCGAAATCCTCTTAGAGACCACTCTTCTGGCTTCGTTTCATTGGTTACAATAACGCCAATTTTGACATTTAACGTGAAATGAAGATATACATACTTATTAATTTTATATCTTATACTTAATAAATGGCGTTTTGTACAAAGATTTGTACTTAGTATATAGGAAAATACTTAGTAGTAATAATAAATTACCTGCTTTACTACTCTGAACTTACAGGTACTTAATTAATTACTTTGGTGAATAGTTAGTTCGATTTTTCAGCTAGGTACTTATCCTATTCCAACCAAAAATTAAGTGTTTATTTCCACATAGATATAGAATATAAATCTTATTCATAAACTAATAAGATCAGCGGTATGAGTCTGAAGATGTCATATTACAGTCTGAAGAAGTCATAGTACATACAGCATAGCTCACAAGATTTTTTTAGACTTACCGTCCTTTAACTGAGTCGTTATCGTCGTCTGCTGAGCCGTTGGGCTGTAACTGCATACCACCTTGCGCCCAAGTCACTGTCAGCCAATCTGTAACAAGTTATACAAATACAGGTTATTTACATTAACTTTGAAGTTTATAGCTGTGATGGATTTTATAACAAAAGAAGTTTTTTGAAACTGAGATTTTTAGATTTTGAAAATTTTGCATTGCATTCGTCATAAAAGCCTATTAATTTCCTATTCTTACTGCAGGGGCGGGGTAAACTTAATAAACGGGTTTATAGCTCTATGTTTTGCTTGCGCTCTGCGAAATATCTGCAAATAATCCTTAAATCTTATCTATCGAATTTTATAAATAATTTATCGTTAAAAAGAAAAATTATAAGAAAATAAATATCTTAAGAATAGTCAGGTACTTTCAGTTTTTCCAATTCTTTGCAAATACGTCTGCGTAAATTAAAAACTTGGTAAAAGTACGATTCCTTCCATCCGTACAATATTTTATCCATAAAATACGTCAAAGGGTCCCTTTATTCAAAATCAATGCAGAACTCTCAATGCTGAGAGAAATTTCTGAGAAAAGTGTCAAAAGTTGTGAGAATACTTCAAGTTTGTGCGTGGATTATAAATTATAACACACGCTGAGAGTTTTCTTTTGAACAGATAACGAGGTGGTTGTGACGGAGACGCGTTACAGGGCTCTGGTTACATCACCAACCTACTTCATATTCTTATACTACTTCTTAGGTATTTACATATATTTAGAGTGATTGTGTAAGTTACTGACGTGTCGCGGATATAAAACATGCAACATAAATGTTTATGCGACCTACAAATGATGTTCTTGAGTCAGATCTTGACTGCTGGCTGATGCCCGCGGATTTCCCGCGGGTATAGGTGGCCTAAATGTTATTCTACACCCTAAACTACCTACATTCCAAATTTCATCAAAATCTGTTCAGTAGTTTTTGCGTGAAAGAGTAAAAAACATTCATCCATCCATCCTCACAAACTTTCGCATTTATAATATTAGTAGGATGCGCCATCAAATAAAACTTTATTATTATTATTAGCAGTCTGTTTGACTAGCTTGTTATATCTAGATGAAGTAACCCTTTACCACTGCATAAGAGGCCCATCCCTGCAGTAAGACATTACAAGCTTGTTTATAAAATAATTATTCATACGAACAATAAAATCTCCTCGTAGTGAGTTATGTACGAAATATGATAATACAATGTTATAAATTTGTGAGGAATCCCTTTTGTAACATGTTGTTAACGCCATCTTCAAGGTGTATTATAATTATAATAATATGCTGTTAATGTTTATCATGAACATTCAGATAAAATGTGTACTTATATTATAAGGATAGAAGCTGTAACAAAACGGTAGAGGTAATACGCAAACATTGAAGAAATAAATATCGTTAGAATTTTAAGTTTTTTATTATAATTTTTCTTTTTAAATTTCGTTTCATCATAACAGCCCATTAATGTCCTACTGCAGGGACGAGCCTCCTCCCGTGACGGAGGGATACTTGGCCTATTAATACTAATCCGTCTGGCCAGCGTGGTATTATTGAAATTAAACCCTATGGTTTAATTTCAAGTTTTGCTTCTTTTTACTTCGTGAAGATAATATTTACGGTTTGTCCCTTACTCGATTTGTACGACACCCATGGGATGAGATGGCATATTGTATTCTTACTCCGTCACCGCACGGACAATTTCGTGTAATCGTTTTAAATTTCTAACTTGACGCTATTTAGACTTTAGAATCAATCACACGAACAGCTGAGAGATGCCATAGATCGAGTTAACTGAGTCGCTGAATTTTTGACTAAAGTAGTTTAGCCATCACTCGTTTCAATGTAAAGAGTGTGCCAATAAAAAATATTAAAAAATAGTGTTATACAAAACAAAAGGCTGAAACCACATAAAGATTATGATTGAACATGTCAATATAAAAAAATCCCCATTTGTGACATATTTATCGTATCTTTAACATAATATTCATACATTTTGATATGTTATTATGCGCAGTTGGTTGATATTTGAGAAGGGTAGATTGAAACGTTCCTGGGGATGTTTCGTTTAATAGTTCGTGCCCTTGTTATTCCTCATGGAATATAAGGGGCTTACTGTCCGAATTTGTATATACTTGTACAATCAAAACCGCTTTAGATATTGTTAAGGTGTTCAAGTTGATAATTTGAAAAATATGAATAATATTTTTTTGTCTTTTTTCTATTTTTTTTAAGATACCCATTGACCGGAAACAACATTAACATTCTGTATTCTTATTCTTTACTACACGATCAAGTCGTTATGTTACGTATTCCGTTTAAATTCTTGTACTTATACAGAAAAAGGACCCGAACTGATGACAAGGAGATGCATAAGCATTCCACTCGTTTAGGAATTAAGAATCCACTTTCCTTTGAATTAATAAAAGAAATACAAAGGTTCATTGAACTTACGTAGATATAATATTATCATTATTAAAACTTGTGCAATGAACTTGCAAATAACTAAGGTTAATATTTCAGTAAGTGAAAATACCGCTGGGGGTTAGTGAACCCTAAATTAAATCACAAAGTTACCTACGTGCAAAGCATTTTCTTCGTGAAAATCTACTTAATCTTGACCTTTAAAGATTGAATCCATTATAATAGGTGTAGCGCGAGATTATGCCAAACATTAATTTACCTTTGCCTTAAATGCTAAAGCTGTTAAAATCAAGAGGATATTATTTAGTCGTTCCAGGAGACCCTATTTTAATCGAATCTTCAGAACGGTTGATTTATGTAAATTTGTGAGTTATGGCCCTCTACATATTACCTAAGGGTCCAAGGTAATACTCATAGTCGTCCGTCATTCCTTTGTCGGGAAACAAAAGAGAATTAATATACATTTTGTGGACAAGAATGCTAATTTAGCCTTTTCTTTTGGGTTCTTATCTGTTTTTGTCGTTTATTATTATCAGTGGATGAACGTACTTAGAGGTCTCTTGTTTTAGAAACTTCACTTTAAGACCAAAATAATACGCTTTGATATAATAGTATGGCGAAAACATTTATACGTAATTATCTTTTGATTATTCAATTTTGACTATGTTTTAGGCGCAGGACCCCACAATGTGGCAGTATTTGGAGGAGGCCTTTGTCCAGCAGTGGACGTCAGTTGGCTGGATGGAGATCGGTTGACTGTATGGAGAACCAATTTACATTAAAATAAGCATGAGATTGATGAAAACAATTTAGAATGAAAAATGTATTAAGAAAACTAAAGTGGAGAGTACACACCGACATTATCTACAGATAAATATTTTTTACTATAGGTAGCTAAAAAAAAGCTACAATTGCCACAATAAAAATAAAATGTACGTGAAAAATAAGCAATGCGAATAAAACGAGAATTTATAATAATATTGATATAATCTGAATGCATTGTTCCAATCCCCGACATGTGAAGTACTTTATAAAATATATTTTAATATATTGTCCAAATTGAAAATCCAAGTGTAAAGGGTAAACGTAACCATTATATTTAACAGCGGAGATAAATCTGAATTTGGCTGCTAATAGGGTTGTTCAAGATCGTTTCAGGAATAAAAGCTATGTCAGATCGTATACTCGTATATTCACAGTTTTCGTCGACACTATTCGTCTTATTTGATGATATTAAATTTTATGACGACCTCTGTGGCATAGTGGTTATATAACATGACTGCTACGCACAGGTCTCGGGATCGATTCCCGCTCAATGCAAATCTTTGTGTGCTTGAACATGATTGTTTGCATTGGTCTGGGTGTTTTCTATGTTGTACGCATTTAGATTGGTTTAAATTGGTGTGTCAGTACAAGCTTTGCTTAGTTTGGGACAAGATGGCGTTGTGTGAATGTGTGAGGAATATTTATTTATTTATGTGGCGGTCGAAAGAGTTAACAGCGTTTAACAGCTTAGCCAGCTTTAACGACACCTATGGGATAAGATAAGGTAAATACCATATACTTTAATCAATTACCTACCACACAAACAAGTATTTATTACGACAAAGGTTAATAAAACGATCGACTAATCCACAGTTGTATAATTAGTACAATAACACAACACCAATAATACCGAGAACACTAAAGAACAAGCATTTATTGTGCGGCAACCCTGTCGATACCCTTTGTCAGTCTAAGTTGGTCAATTAAAGAGGGGAAACTCCCTTACTGCTAGGTATTAGCTATAGACTGCTCGAATCGATCCCATTTCCGATTTTAGATGCAAATGTTATAATAACATAGTGTTCTGACTTGGGTTATCAATATTACTTAATCTATTAAGCTAGGTTTGGTTGTTGGCATTGATAAAGGATACCAGTAGATGAATTTTAAGCTCAAATCAGCCTTGAACTCGAATTCAGATGTAAACATTTTTCCCGTTTTTGCGACGTAACGTAAAAAAAAAAGCTAAAGCTAAAGCTACTTTAACTTTTGTTCATCCATTCATTAGATTACACAGAGAGAAAATTTCGTAGTTATCATTCATACATATTATGTCCGTGTGGTGACGGAGTAAGAATACAATATGTCACCTCCCCATCTCATCCCATGGGTGACGTAAAAAATGACTAAGGGACTATCCGTAAATATTATCTTTAAGAAGGAAAACTTGATATTAAACACTATACCAATCAGTTTGGCCAGCGTGGTATTAGTAGGCCAAGGACCCCTTCGCCACGGGAGGAGGCCCGTCCCTGCAGTGGCACATTAATGGGCTGTTATGATTCATACATAACCTTGACATGTTAGATGGCGATGTAGTAAAGATTGCTGGGGAGGCACCGGATTAATAAGGAAGGCACAGGACAGAAGAAATTGGAGATGTTTGAAGGAGGCTCGTGTCTCAAGACTGGCCTTCTTCAAGAGACCGTCTTATGGCCAAGTTGACATGGTTATCATTTTAACAATGATTTCGAGATGTGGTCGCAAAATTTCTTATTCCTAATCCTACAATGTACACACAAAGTAATATCTTATATTGCTCCTACATGCCAAGAGGATTACTAATATCTTATAAGTTGGTCATTATTAAGTGTGCTCTTCAGGAACCACTTACCAATAATGTCCTTTTGGACAAATAGACTTAATAGAACAGCAATTTCATAAGACAAAGTAATTCTTGCCGAAAATGTTAGTTAGGATAATGTATTTCATTATTTGTAAGATATATTTTTTTGTTTATTTGAAACTATTCGTACGACTATTTGAGGCACGGGTATGCTGTTACAGCAATAGGTAAAGGCCGGCACATATTTTCATGGATGAACAGTGGCAAAGGCTGCCGTGCCGCATATACACTATTGCTGAGAAGAATGTAAGTTCAAATCCAAAAATCAATTGTGTTAACTAAAAATGATAAATGATTGAAAACCATAAAATGTTATTAACTGCTAGCATTTTATGGTTTTCAATCATTTAATCATATTAATCTTATATCTTTCTGATTTTCCGAGGATGAAAACACAACTCCTATTTTATTCGTCAAACCATTGAATTTATAAATGAAATTACACTACCTACATAAAAACTGGGAATTGCTACAGACTTGTTTCCCTGTCAGTTAAATAATTGACATACTCGGTTGTCAACTCAAATAGGCCAGCTTGACCGGGACTCTACCATTTCAATATTGAAACAAAATAACATTTCACGCGGCTTATGAGAATGCATGTGACCTAATTAACTACACCACTTTTTTAGTTAACCGTGTGGTGACGGAGTAAGAACACAATATGTCACCTCCCCATCTCATCCCATGGGTGACGTAAAAAATGACTAAGGGACTATCCGTAAATATTATCTTTAAGAAGGAAAACTTGATATTAAACTCTATACCAATCCGTTTGGTTGGTATTAGTAGAGCAAGGACCCCTTCGCCACGGGAGGAGGCCCGTCCTTGCAGAGGGACATTAATGGACTGTTATGATGATGATGACTTTTTTAGTTGATCTCTTTCAACTTAGTGGTCCATGATTATTAATTAACCACTTGAAGCTTAGTCACTCATATTATTAAAAAAAGCAACTTCTTAATTCGGCTAGTTTATTTTTTTAGTAGGTTTTTTCAGTAGTTAAATCTCTCCGTCAAGAACTGTCTCAGTTTGTATTACCGCTGTGCCCGAATCATTCACAGCCAATCAGTAGTTTAAATATTGTGTTTAGGTGAAATGGTAGAACTTTAAGAACTTCTGTCTAGGAAAGGCAACGGATTGGCTGTGGTCTTCCTGATGTCCTTGAGCAACGTTTACCACTTAGTAGAAGACTGGCCGCTTGCTTGCCTCCAAAAAGCAACAAAAAATAAAATCTCAGTTATTTCGTGATCTTTGTAATTATTGTTCCAAGTTGGTCTATTAAAATTTGGCTATAAACTAAATTTACTTGTAATCTAAAATTATTTATTAACCTGTGCAACATAATATGAATAAAATACAAAAGTATTAGATATGCAGGTATTGGTAAATAAATATGAAAAGGAATAAGTAAATCGCTCCACTCACGTGAAGACATATAAAAGGCGTAGTAACACACTACGCTGGGAGAAGTACGGATAAACTAAATAGAAAGAGAATACGACTACATTCTTTGTGTGTAAGCTCTCAGGTACCGTCGGAATATAAATTAGATACATATAACTTTATTTTACTATAATTTTAACTGTAGATAAAATTTATTTACTTGTAAAGTCCAATCAATTTCATTTAGTCAAATGTTATTTTAAATCAATTTTTACCTTTATCAGTTTATTATAGTCATCTTAAGATTGCCTATATTGTCCCACTATTGGTACAGATTCACTCCTGCGAAAAAAAGAAGCTAGTCCACGCTGACCAGACGAATATTAAGTCAAGTTTTTCTTTTTTTTTGTTTTCGTAGAGATAAGATCTTGCACAATAATTGTGGTTTACTTTATTAATGTCCATTGATCAACAACAATGACTTTTGTAGCCACGCTTAAATTTTAACTGCAACTCATTTTATGGTAGTATTTGTATTGTTAAATTGGTAATATTAACTATACAGATTGTTAATATTAATTAGCATCTTTTAAGTAATAACGTCGAGACAAATAATTAAACAATTATTAATTTGATTTCATAATTAATTAAATACTCGCGGTGTTACTAATTATCCTAGATACTAGTTATATAAATACCTAGGTTTTTCTCCGACGTTTCGGCCGACTACTACGGCGAATACTCAGGATGTCAACAAAGTGAGGGTAGATTCCATTCCCCGCACTTCACAAGGACGACGCTCCGCTGACACCAGTCCCTCCGCGACCACGGCCCTTGCAAGTCGGCCGAAACGTCGGAGAAAAACCTAGGTATTTATATAACTAGTATCTAGGATAATTAGTAACACCGCGAGTAAGACCCGTAAAAATAGTATTATGTATACAAATCGCGATAATTTAAAATCTATTATTTAAAATCTATTAATGAAATACTTACATTGTGTTAAGTACTCTCTACTAAATGTTATTAATTTTTCTTTTACTATTTGATCTTTTATTTTTCATCAATGATAAAATTCCTAATTATTTTTTGTAAAAAGATTAAACGAAGTATCTTTTGTCTCTGACATTGAAAACAGTTTTTGTATCGCTTTTTTTTAACAAAATCTTTAGTCAAGTCTCCATATTTTAAGAGAAAGCCATAAAGGTTGGTAGCAGGCTCATTATGAAGTTATTTTTTATTTGATTAAAGTATTAACTTTTAAGTAGTAGTCCTTTAGCCTGCTTTAACAGCTTCGTTTTAGGAAGACGGGTTAGTGCTATCCCCGGGTTCTTAATCCGTCACCATATTTCCTCTTAAATAGTTACAAAGAATAATTACCACAAAATAAAAGTTCCAAAATTTCAGTAACAAAACAAAATAAAACAATTTTACCTACTTATTTCTTTGCTGACCATACATAGGAGCGTATATCGAAATGTACGTTTAGATACTTACAGCCCTTTACTTACTTCACCTAGCTTGTTTGTGTTTCTCTGTCCGTCGTACATGGCCACGCACATTTCGTCTTTCTCTTACGTTAGGAAGGTATTGTTTGCTGAGGAAACGCACTGAGCCAAACTAAAACGTAACCTGCGTCATTATCGTACTATACGATTGTGTTTTGGTCTGATATACCATCTAGTTGTATTTTTATAGTGTAGGTTTATAGGTAGCAATCGAAATCAGCTGACACCTAACGGCAATTGAGTGTTGTAGCTGCTGCTAGATACACAAAACCACTGATGGATTTATGTTTGAAAAAAAGAGCCCTTAAGAACAATTGATTTTATTTATTATTTTTGTACAACTGCACAACTGTTTTTAGTGCAATCATAATAATCAATTTAAACAAAACATATCAAGAGAGAAACATCTCTCCACTGTCAAAAATTAACCCTTAGCGCATCCAGACCGACCCTGCGACTTTTAAGGTCATCAGTTTATCTAACTGAGGGTCGAACTTATGTCTGTCCTTTGCGCTGTTAATCTGAATCAATTTTACTGAAACCAATCGATTCAAATGTATCAACTCTCTACAAACCAAGCAAAAAACCGGTATCAACTCCATACAAATCAACTAAATAACCCTGTATTGAGAAAATTGTATATATATTGTAATATCAAAAGAAAGCAACCAATTAAACCTTTAACACAAATCAATTCAAAGTAACAAAATATCAATTAACTTTCAAATCAATCTACTATTAAACTTCTATAGACAACTGTTTCTACATTACTCTGTACATACTGGTATAACTACAAAACAATAGCTTTGTTTGAAACAATACTAACTATTTTAAGGTAAAGTTTAGCAGAAGCCGCACGTGGGAATTTCATAAATAAGTAATATTTGAAATAGATTGCTTATTTTGGTGCTCCGATTATTTGTATTGTGTTTACCTAGTTGTGCACGTGACTTCACTCCTCTTTATTAAGACTATCAAATAATTATTCTCCTGTTTTTTGGAAGATATTTTATTGGTTTAGTATTTTTAATAAGTAATACAATTTTATTTTCATTTCATTAGTCTTTCTATCACTTATTTTAAGGAGGTAGAGATATCACAAGCTATCAATATGCACAAGTCCACCGAGTGTTACAATACCAAAATCTGTTGGCATTGAAATCCCCACTAAAAAAATGGGCAATCATAAACAATTTAATTTAACTTACAAGTTTAGACCGAATAGTATTGATCGTCGTCAATGCAGAACTTAACAAGCGACAGTATTGAAATCATATGACACAACATGTACCCCTTTACCTTGAAATGTTTTACAACAACTATTCATATAAATATAAACAACCCAACCTCAGACAGTTGAAGATACAACTTTACAAGTTTCCAAGAGAAAATCTTTCCTAATAAATTTTCTAAGCAATAAATTTGTCAAGCAAAGCCACTAACACCAGTTCCTCCTCAAGTGATCATAAATAATAACTATTTGCTTCGCGATAGAGGCACCACAAAAAGCAATTTCCTTCAGGAACCAAACCCTGAACTCAAGTTGTTATAGATAACTTAATCGAGTGTTGCTAGGTGACAAATGGCTATATTTTTCTCCCTACAAAAATATACTAAGGGTCTTCTGTTTGTAACAAATTGACAACAAGCTATTTTATTAAAATTGGAGGACCTTTTCGGTTGTAAATATACGATACACTTGTTGGTGAAGCCCTTTCTATGTTTGAGTAATTGTTTTGATTATTAAATATGGCTTTAACAATGTGATATATTAGGAATGAGACTTGGACGAATCCATACGATACATACTTGTTGTTTTGGTACATGAGAACAAACACAAGAAGCTTCATAAAGAAATACTATAAAAATTCAGTATCAGACTTGATTAAGTTCACCTTATGAAAATGATTGTACTTAGGCGATTAATGAAGTAATGACAACTTTAACGATAGGTACTATAGTACATATTTAAAAGTTTGAACAAGAATTATAAGTCTATGATGTGCAGATAACTATTCTCTTAACAACGAGAAACCTGTGGAATGCATTAGATATTTTATATATTACTACCGTAGATAAGATACACGAGTTTAAAAGATAACAAGAAAAAAAAATCCAAAGCAGAGGACACGTTTAACCATACTACTAATGCTACGAGTGAGCGCGATTAATAAAATCTTTAACCCCTTGCTAAGGATTTTTTTTTAAATTGGCCTTCCAGAATTACTCTATAGTGCCTGATGTTAAGCATCCAATAATAGTCCAAGAATAACGAGCACCATGCCAGCTACAATATTTGTGAATGTCTCCACTATGGCGGCTTCAGAAGACGCTTTTATTAATGGACTAGCTGCTGTGCCCGCGACTTCGTTCGCGTGGCGGATGTTACTTACTTCGCAATTCGATTTAATACTGAAAAATCGTTTTTTAAACCTTATAATGAACAGATATACCTACAAACGAATTGTAAAATTAACGAACGAACCAAAACCTTTTTAAAAAACAGACCTTTATGAAGACAGATCTACAAAGACTGCGTCTAAACTTATACTAAAAGACATGTACAATGTGTTTAATACAGGGCTATAATTCTTTCCATTCAACTAATCATGTGAACAAAGCCGGCGGAGTTGTGGTTTATGTTGGTAATATTTGATCACCACTGGTTCAGGAACCTCTAATTGAAGATGCTGACTGTATTGTCTTAAACATTCCAAAAGTTATTTCAATCATAGCTGTTTACAGATCCCCGTCTTTTAAAAATACTGACAATTTCATTAACTCTTTACAAAGAATCATACCTACGCTCAAGCTAAAGCCTTACTGCATTTTCACAGGCGATATTAATATTAACATTAATAACGCGGCATCTAATGATGCATCAACTTATTTATGTACGCTTGCAGAACTGGGTCTAATACCAGCTGTAGACCGCCCTACGAGAGAGGGTTCTTGTATTGATCACGTGTTCTATTCAGGGAAATTAAATGTAGAAACTGTTATATGCTCATCAACCATAACTGACCATAATCTTATCATAACTGGCATTACTGGACTGATGGTAAAACCTGCTCCTCGTCCTAGGTTTAGACTACGAATTGATTACAATTCCATATCGGAAGAACTAAGTAATATTGATTGGTCAACTTTAAATAATATCCCTAATGTTACAGATCAAGTTGAAGTTTTTATTGGTGTTATAAGGAAAATATTGGATAATAACTCCGAACGTATTCGTCTGTCTAGATCAAAGATTATTTTAAAGCCGTGGATGACACAAGGTTTATTGAAATGTTCTCGTGTAAAAGATAAACTACACCAAGAAGCTAAAAAATATCCCTTGTGTTGTGCAAAAGCAATAGCTTACGCTAGATATCGCAACTTTTATAATACTCTAATACGGAGGGTTAGGAACCAGTATCAATCCAACCAATTGGATAAACACAAAGACAATCCTCGTGAACTCTGGAATACTATTAATGACATCACACACCGGAAGGCCACTACAAAGTCACATAACCTTGAACTCATAACCATCAAGAGCTGTCCCAAGGAATCAGTAGACTTGTGTAATGCCTATTTTGCTTCAGTGGGAGAATCGTTTGCTAATGAAATACTATTAAAATTGGGTACCACACAGCTTGAACTGGCTCATAAAATAGATACATGTGGCTCTCCTTCCTCTTCATTCTTTTTTGAACCGACTGATAGTAACGAGATTGAGTCCATTATTCTTAGTTTAAAATCTAATACTGCACCGGGTCTTGATGGTTTTTCAGTCCAATACATAAAAGCTATTAGGGCTCATATTACTGAACCACTTGCTGCGATTATTAACAATAGTCTAATCACTGGTACAGTCCCTGAAGTCTGGAAATCAGCAGCTGTTGTACCAATTCATAAAGGTGGTGAAACTAACAGTCCCAACAACTTTAGACCGATCTCTCTGTTGCCCGTCTTTTCGAAAATCTTGGAAAGAGTGGTCAATAAACGATTGGTGAAATATTTAGAATTTAATAAAATTTTATCATTGAATCAATTTGGATTTAGGGCTAAACGATCAACCGAGGATGCGGTTAAGTTACTCACTCAAAATATTGTTGGTAATTTGGACAATGGCAGGGCTTGCGTTGGCGTTTTCCTAGATCTTGCAAAAGCCTTTGACACTGTGTCAGTTCCAATCCTATTACGACGATTGGAAAGCATCGGTGTCAGAGGAATTGCTCTTAAGTGGTTTCAGAGCTACCTAACTGGAAGACAGCAATGTTTAAAAATCGATTCCTGGATTAGTTCCTCTAGAGAGTTGTCTTTCGGCGTTCCACAAGGTAGTGTTCTTGGTCCTACTTTGTTTTTGGTTTATTTAAATAATCTTGCCGCGTTGCCATTGCAAAATGCTGAAATTATTTGTTACGCGGACGATACTGCAATAATATTCCATGATGCTAATTGGAGTGAATGTTTAAGAAGTGTGGAACATGGTATGACAAAAGTCATGGGGTGGCTTTCTAACAACTTATTAACTTTGAACACTTCGAAGACGAAATACGTATGTTTCCATAAAACCGCAATAACATCTCCGCTGGCCACTTCAGATATCATGATTCACGAGCGCAGTTGCGATGGAGAGAATGTCGCCGGTTCCTGTACCTGTAACGCTATACAACGAGTTCGTGCGATCAAATATTTAGGCGTAAATATTGACGAAAAACTTACATTCAGTGATCACACCGCGGCTTTGTCATCTAGGGCCAGAAAGGTAATATATGT
Organism: Schrankia costaestrigalis; assembly: GCA_905475405.1. Taxonomy (NCBI): domain Eukaryota; kingdom Metazoa; phylum Arthropoda; class Insecta; order Lepidoptera; family Erebidae; genus Schrankia; species Schrankia costaestrigalis. The sequence continues at coordinate 22,876,115 of FR997827.1, read as the reverse complement.
TATGAAGCAAATCAGAGATGTTGCAAACGCAGATCTTGCTAAATATATCTACATCTCTCTTTGCCAATCAATTTTGACATATTGTATAAACACTTGGGGGGGTACTGCTGCGACACATTTAATATCATTGGAAAGAGCTCAGCGGTCGGTGTTGAAGCTTATGTTAAAAAAGCCTGTGAGATACCCCACTGAACTAATTTATCAAGAAACAAACTTGCTAAGTATTCGCCGCCTTTATATAAAGACTGCTGTCTGCCATACACATAAGGAAATAATAAAATCCCCCACTTACAAAACATTACTAACTAATAGAATATTTAAAATACCGGTTCCCACAGTCAATACGTCCTTTGCTCAAAGATTTTCAAATTTTTTGTTTCCTTATCTATATAATAAAATTTGTAAAGTGTGTAAATCTAAAGAGGACACTGTACACGTATTGCAACTAAAAGTTATAAAATTTCTTAATACCCTAACATACAACGAAGTTGAACAACTATTAAGACCTATTCAGTGAGAAAAAGAATATTCTGCACCCAAACACACACACGTAGATACACACACACACACACAAACACACACATATATGTTTTCATTTTGTTTTAATTAGTGTATTCTTTTAAAAACTATTATTTTGAAATTGTTTTAAGATCACTTTAGTTCTAAGAAAACGTACTGTTGATGGCCGCGATACAGGCTTTGCCTAGTGCGGTTGTCATTGTAAATTATATTGTAAACATTGGACTGCCTAATAAAGTTTTTATTTTTTATTTATTTATTTTTTATGAGCGAACGTCATTCTTTCAAAGAAAATCTTAACATCGCGATACTGAAAATGACGTCACAGACACAATGCCATCTGTTGTCAAATTTGTAAGTTAAAATAAATGACATCGCTTATTTCATCATAACAGCCCATTAATGTCCCACTGCAAGGACGCACCTCCTTTCGTGACGGAGGGATACTTGGCCTATTAATACCACGCTAGCCAGTCGGATTGGTATAGGGTTTAATTTCAAGAGTTCCTTCATTTTTATTTCGTAAAGATAATATTCACCGATAGTCCCTTAGTCGGTTTTACGCCACCCATGGGATGAGATGGGGAGGTGACATATTGTATTCTTACTCCGTCACCACACGGATAATCGCTAATTAATTTGAATACATTTGCACGCCACGTTATGGTGCGGCAGAATTACCTGACTCGGTGGCGCGGCGGTCGCATTACATGGCTGGCGTGGTGCATGAGGTCGCGGGTTCGATTCCCATGGAGGACAATTGTGATACACAATTATTGACCTTAGTCTGGATGTTCTTTGTGCCCGTTAAATTGATATTTTTAAAGACTAGTGTGGGATTTATTTATTTATTTATTTATTTATTTTAAGGTACATCAACAATATACATATTAAAATCTGTTAACAATGAATCTTAGAAATAATAAACTTATATGAATATCAATTACAGACATACACAACATTATTATAATTATAACACAGAATTATCACATTATTATATTGGGATTTGTCTTTTGTAAAAAAAAAATGCTGAAATAAATTATTGTACTTAACACCTTTTTACCATATAGCAAAAAATGTTTGACTAAACTTAGACTGGACTATATTATTCTTATTATCTATAGATAAACTGCGTGCAGTATTTTTGAATTACTAAAATAAACACAAACACTTTGAATAATAATTTAATGTTTTGTGTTAAACAAAGAACTGTCAGCTGGTGTAAACATAATAACTTATTCTAAAACTTGATTAAATAGTAAAAGTTAACATCTCATGATCATTAGTGTTTGACTAGATAAACAAATATGTAAATAGTGCGGACGAATATTATCCGGGTGAAATATTCTCGGTTAAGTGAAAGAAATACTACTAAACAGAATGGTGTTTTTTACCAAAATTTAACACCCAGTGGCACTTATGGAGCAATCTAGCATACCTTTAAACTGTTTATGTGAGTATACATGCATGGTAGTCAGTGTGAAATAGTGTTGTTTTATTATAACATTAATATTATTATGACATTGTACCGTCAAATTTCAATTTATAAAACAGTACCATAAACAAAATTACTCTTCTTCACTAGTGATGTGACAATAAAAAGTTACTAATGAACGAATGATTAATATAAAATAGTGTTGTCATGTTTCATTGTGTTGCCATATAAAAACAAATGTTGCCACTAAATTGTTAAGAAGCTACTTGTAAATACATCTTAGATTTTGTCGGGCAAAAGATGGCGCCACCAGTACCTCCCGGTAGTAGTAGCCGGACGGATGATAATGTTACACTTAGAAGAAAGCCCACTGTTCATGACGCTGAGGAAGTTAGCATCACGCCCAGCAAGTCACCTACTATTGCATTACCTAAGCAGTTAGAGCTTGATTATCTGAGTAATTCTTTGTCCTCTGATGACAACACATCTTGGGCACACGACCAAATATTGTCAAGAAGTGTGGATTACACGATGACTGACATATACACTGTTCAAGAAATGACAGAGACCGTTGAGCAGCTTAGGGCAGATCTTGCCTCTACACAATGTGAACTAGATTCAACCTTGATTGAAAACAGTGACCTTCAAAAACTAAACTCCAAATTAGCAAAAGATAATCAAACACTCAGGAACTTTCTATCAGACTCATCGTTAAAAGATATTAAAGTGATTAGTAGCGCTAAAAAGAAGCACAGACATTCGATACAACAAACAGCCAGTAGGAGTCCACTATGTTCGTCGTACTCCTTTGAGACAGTAGCATCACTTAAACTAAACATCGTAAATCTTGAACGTCAGCTGGAACAATACAAGGGTCAAATACATGAACTTAATCAAGAAATACTTTCTTTACAAGAACAACTTAGCTCCAATGAATCTTCAGTTAAACCTGTACTTCCAGAAAAAAAGCTGCAGTGCTCTGTTGCAGGCGCCCGTATAATTTCCGAAAAGATACAGAGAAAACTGTGTATACTGACCAATTGCAACTTTAATTCAACACTAGGTGCCATAGATAATATATTTAGTACTTATTACGACTACTGCCGTTATATCTCTCCAGGTTCAAGCATTGTTAATCTTTTAACTAATCTAGACATTAAGTTAGCGAAATTTAACCTAAACGATTTCTGTGTTATCATGATAGGAGAGAGTGATCTCAAACGTACACATAACTATTCACAGTTAGTTGCTAAAATAGCTGGAATTGTGCAACGTATTAATAACACAAACCTTATAGTTTGTGCACCCACATATGTACTTGGGGCCGTAATGTATAATTATAAAGTGGAAATATTTAATAATCTTCTCTGTCAGCAATTGAAAAGTATCTGTTCCAAATGTTATTTCTTCGATACCAACTACAATATCACTCTTGATATGTTTTCACAGAAGACGGGGCAATTGACAAAATTTGGTAGACTAAGTATTCTCAAAAATATTAGTGAGTATATGATGAATCTAGGTCCCATTAATAATAATAATACCTCTTTCGATGAGATGTTTTTTCGTGACTAAAAATAAAAATAGTAAAGGGCTTAGTTCACCTATCTCTCCTAAAAGACAATTACAAACAACAAAATTTAACAAAAAAATTATGATTTTTTATCAAAATGTAAGGGGCTTACGTACAAAAACTGTCACATTTCACAATAACGTTTCTGCCTCATCCTGTGATCTTATACTGCTTACTGAAACATTCTTAAATAGTTCTGTAAATAACGCTGAACTATTCCCTTCTGAGTATGTGGTAATTAGGAAAGACCGCGTAGGAGACGTTGGATGGGGTGGTGTACTATTAGCGGTTAAACACTATTACACTGTAAAGAGAATAACTAACATTGATGGCCTAACTGACGACATGGAGCTGTTGTTTGCAGTAGTTGCGTGGAAGAATGTGAGGCTGCTGGTGTGCGTTGTTTACTTGCCACCTCGTTATAAAGAGAAACAGTACCTTGAGGTTTTAAATTGCATTGAGAACGCTTGTAACACTTACTCAGAATACAAACTGGTTATAGTCGGCGATTTTAACCTAAAATCTTGTAATAATTCTACTAGAACTCAATTTTCTAATTTTATGAATTTATGTAAATTAAGACAATGTAATGATATTTTAAATAAGTATGGGTCCACTCTTGATTTGGTATTAACAACTATAGATACATGTAATATTTGCGTCATGTCAGATGTTGAGCCTCTCGTACCGATGGATGCATATCATCCTCCTTTGGAGATTCTAGTTTCTTTGCCCAGAGGCTCATTTATCAAAAACCGGACCCCTCTAATAAGTAATGATACTATACGTAAGGAATGGAATTTCCACAAGGCGGATTTTCATGGACTCTACACCGATATTGAGAACATTGATTGGGAGGACCTGTTTAGCAAACAGGATAGCGATGCGGCAGTAGAGATCTTCTACAGCAATTTAAGCAAAGTAATTGATAACCATGTTCCTGGTAAATATGTTAATTCATTAGATAGAAAGTACAAATATCCTTCATGGTATACCAGTGAAATAATAAAATATATTAAACTCAAATATTATAATCTGAAAATGTTTAAGATGCGTGGTTTGTTGTTTAATCGTGAATTATTTAAATATTATAGGACTAAGGTAAAAGAACTGCTTAGTATAGCCTATAAAAACTACATTAATGCACTGGAAAATAATATAGTCAGCCAACCATCTGCTTTTTGGCAGTTTGTTAGGGAGAAACGCCGTATGGAGCAGCACTCTAGCGAATTAATTTATGAGGACAAAGTTGTCAAGGGGCAGGATGCGGTCGATGCATTCGCTTCTTTCTTCGCATCAGTATACCACAAAAATATCCCAGCTTTGGACCCGGGAGCTGCCGTACTCGCTCAAACTGATGTGGGTTGGGCTAGTGCCGTCACCGTTGACCAAATTACTGTTTCTGAGTTAAGACGAGCTGCTAGACGCCTAAAAGCTGCATCTGCGTGTGGTCCTGATGATATACCTGCTTTTTTGGTAAAGGACTGCTTATCGGTTTTGGAGCAGCCTCTGTTACATATATTTAATCTCTCGCTGATGCATGGCTGCTATCCTGAACGATGGAAAGTCTCTAGGGTGACACCTGTGCCTAAGACTGGTTCATCGTCAGACGTCACTAATTTCAGACCTATAGCAGTGTTGTCTGTATTTAGCAAGCTGTTTGAATCCATCCTTAATCAAAGTATATATCGTCAAATAAGAGGTCGGTTGAGTGATTCACAGCACGGATTTCGTTCTGCGCGCTCTACATTAACTAATCACACAGCATTCGTGGACTACATCAGTACTAATGTTAGAGCTGGCTGTCAGGTTGACGCAGCGTATTTCGATTTTCGCAAGGCCTTTGATCTGGTCGATAATGACATTCTTCTATCGAAATTGGCTTTGATTGGATTCAGTAAGCGACTTTTGCTTTTTATGGCTGACTTTCTTAGGGATCGCAGACAGTACGTAAAATTAGGATCCAACCGATCAAAGGAATACTTCACACGTTCCGGAGTAAGCCAAGGTAGCACCCTGGGTCCCACGTTATTTTTAATAATGATTAACGATCTGCCTAGTGTACTATCTTATGTTAAATGTCTAATGTTTGCCGACGACCTCAAACTGTATAACATAGTCTCAAAGGCCGAGGATTGCACCAATATGCAGCACGATGTGAACAAGGTCGTTGATTGGAGTGTGGTTAATAGATTGCCTCTAAACATCTCTAAATGTAAAATTATTACGTTTTCTCGTTCTCGTTGTCCCATTGAAGCCACTTATATTATCAATGGCCTGCCCTTGGAGAGAGTTACCACAATAAACGACCTAGGGGTAATTTTCGATAGTGGAATTGATTTTCATGAGCACATTACGCAGATATGCAAGCGCGCTAATAGATGTCTCGGTTTTATAATACGCATGTCAATCCAGTTCAATAGAGTTCATACCTTAAAACTACTTTACAACTCATATGTACGTAGCAAATTGGAGTATAATGCCATTATATGGGACCCTTAGGAAAAACTTTACGAGATCATGGTTGAGAGGGTTCAGAGAAAGTTTGCTCGATTGCTTTACAAGCGCACTTACGGATTTTATCCTTTTCTTTACCCCTCTCTATTTGTCGCCGGTATGGTTGGTCTAGAAACTCTTCAGGTAAGACGTAAGAAAACGCTTATCTTACACTTCTATTTGTTGCTGGTCAACGAGGTTGACAATCCTTCGGTACGAGAGAATCTATTTTTGTATGTGCCCGATTCATATACCCGAGGTGTGGGACGACGACAGCATAGGCTGCTTACATACCCACCTTGGTGGAAGTTCCCTAAGGCTGGAACTCCTACTACCCGGGCGGTAGCACTAATAAACGACTTTTTAAAAGCCTATCCGACTGTTGACATATTTTTTTCAAACTATGTAACAATTGTGGAAAATGTAACCCTGTATCTAACCTAATAAATATTAAATAATTGTATTATATTGAATTATTGCATTATATTGAATTACTGTATTATATTAAATTATTATGTTATTTTAAATTATTGTATTATATTGATTATTTTTGGATTAATGTAGGTATGTGTATATTAGTATTGAAATTACATTGTATTACTATGACATAGCATATAAGCGATTTGGTGTAACACTGTGAGCCTATAATGTTTAATAAATAAATGAATTGAATTGAATTGTGATTGTATTTCTATATTTTATTGTCAGTTTTGTATTTTTTCAATATTGACAAATACTTAGCAATAATGTGTAAAATGATTTTATAAAGAAAAAAACGTGTTACTTATTATGTTGTCTGTTAGATACCCATATATTATTAATTATTAAATAGTTACATAAGAGTGTTATAATTGCAGTTATAATAAGATTATGAGAAAAGGAATGTTATTTGAATTCAATTTATTTTTACGATTAAAGTATATAGTTTAACTTTAAAAATTGATATTTGTACGCCAATTGGCGAAACAGGGAAAGACTATTTATTTTTGTAACATGTTTTGTACCTGTAATTAACGAATAAAGGTTATTTGTATATTTATTTACATTTAAAAATACTGCACGCAGATTAACTCTTGATGTAGTCCAGTCTAAATTCGGAAGATGGCGCTGTTTAATATTAATTAATTAAATTCAAATATCTTTTAATAGACAAAACCGATTGCAATGAAACAAAAACTAAATAAAACTTCAAGTTACGCTCCATCGTTGTGTATAAAAATCATCTACATTGCTTTCGTAGTTTTTACGTGATGCCCGAACAAATTTACGGTTACAGATAAACAGACAAACAGACAGAAATTCCAAAAATGCTGGAAATGGGTTCTATTGGTTGTCTTTTAATATATATATTTTTTTTGGATTTATTTTTAATGTACAAAAACGACTTTTCTACAGTTTTATTATATGTATAGATTATCCTTAAGTCACGAAAACTTTTACCAACATAAATTCTCTACTTTATTATTACTACATCACCATGCGGTATAAGACCCTAAGTTAGAAACTCTGAACTCTCACCGACTACAAACACGCTTATTAAATGATCTGCTTGAATCTTGGGTATAAATAAGGATTAAATGCTTATCGACATTATGTAATTAACTAGGGTACAAGTAAGCGGATTATGAAGGAGTATAATACATAATCTTTGAGTCAACAACGAGTATTAGTTGAACGTTGAACTTACATTAGCCGCAACACGTTTACATGTACGATATTCAGTGTTTAATAATATTAATAAATATAATTTACAAATAAAAACACTGACTTCTAAACCAGTGCCATTTCCATTTTTTTTTAAAGTTATTTTGATGAATTTGGGGTGATCTTGAAAGTATTCCTTTTTCATAAAATTAGTAAATCATTGTCGTATTTAAATTGGTGACAAACATAAAAAAAATACTTAATTGAAAATGTCCTTCATTTTTTGGAATCAGTTAAAAAGCAAATCAGAGCGTAACACGAGTTTGCTTTAGATGAACAGAATGTGAGCACTTTTCAGTTCGTCAATACAAGTACGTACACAGTTTTTAAGCCATTAAGTCATGACATCGTCAAAATATGCTCAAGTACGCCATTAGTAAGAGTTCTGAGCAAAGTTTGCAAAGTTGTTTGACTCGTGGCTAGGTCGTTAGTGGTGCTTAATTACGCTTGTTTGAATACACACTCATAAAAGGAATTTAACCCTTTCACTTCAACATACGCGATCTATGCGAGGAAGAAGGGTTTATGCCCATAAGCTGCAGCCTTCATGACCGCTGGCCTGGGGGTGACTGACCTTTGTAGGTCTCTCAGCAAAAGATGCTCTAAGTTAGACATGGCTAAGTCCTTTTAATCCACCTTTAATCAATAACGTGTAAATGTGCTAATAAAATTGAAGAAGGTGCATTGAAGCTTATGTCTAAGTGGTGTTTTAACATTATCCATTATATACACTGTTGCTTATGAACCAGCTGCAAAAACAGCGGTGACTTACCAACAAATAATTACTTATCAGCCACCTCAGACACTAAAGCAAAATCAAACTATACAAATAACTCTATTTATAAAGCATCAGAAATTCAAGAAACTCTAAACTATTCCTTTCAGTATCAGTATTCGATTAAACTACAATAAAATCTATTCTGAAAGCTAAAGCCAACATTCCACTAACATAGGTGAAATCTTAGATAACCTTAAACTTGGGAGAGAGCCAAATAGCTTCGCGTGTAGGGCAATATTATGCCTGTCTAGGTCAAGTTAAAGTTAAACAAGTATATTACAATATTGTTATAATTATTGTTGTATTGGGTATTAAATCTATTGTTTACCAATTGTTGACTTAAACTGATTGATATGTAAAGGAATCATAGTGAAAGTTACTTAAAGCGATACCATTATATGCATGGTTCGTAGAAACGAAACCCTGTCTTGTAGGCAAAAATTTGAAATATATATTTTTTAACTTTTGCGATTTCTAAACTATATAATACCTACCGCGAAACCCGGTTTATAAAATTGTCAGATGTTTATAATAACATTTTGAGAAAACACACTGTCTAAATGTATGCCAAGTCAAAACAGTATTTTAGTATGACTTACAACTTACAACAGGCTTTAATAAGCGACTAATTTTCCAACCGAAGAAAAGTAAGTTTGTAACTTATACCTACAACTTTGCTGTTGTAAACTTAGTACTTAAGTTATAACATTTATTAATATTTAAAGCAGTATTGAGTGCCTCGTGGATGAGCAATATTTTATAAAAATTATATTTATCTTATGATCTTATTTGCTATTCAATGTTTGATTGAGTAATTGCATTAAGGTAGTAGGCTTCTTCAAATGTATTGAATACTTTATTTCAAATTGCTCATTTATCTCGTAATTTTGAATGCTTATTATCTAGTATGATATTGTTTAAACTATAGTTTATGTCAATTATATAAAATTTTACTTTTAAGATCATAATTAACTATTATAATTAAGTACCACAAAAATATCTTATTAATTCTATATTTTATAAGATATTTTTCTCAAGTATAAATGTCAACGTTTTATTGCCATGTTTTTATGTGTTTAAGAGTCTTTAGGTATAACTACAATAATTTAAAACAATATTAAGCACTAAAGCAGAATTGAGTTGAGTTGGAAGGTACCTTTTAACTCGTATTTTAACTTTTCAAAGCATCCAGTTAAAACTTGTAAAGGGAAAAGAACGGCATAAATAAACAAATGTAAGTTGAAATAGAAATAAACAGCGAGGACTGTGTGTGTGTGTGTGTGTGTGTGTGTGTGTGTGTGTGGAATGGTTATCGAAGCTTACGCGCTCTGACATCCACGTACGAGTATCAAGATACATAATCCACACTGACTGTAGGCTTTGAATGTTTCACTTATAGGTTTTGCTTGCTGTGATTTGTTTGTTTTTTAATTTTTTTGACTCTTAAGTTTGGCAACATTCTAGGAATGGAAGGAGTCGATCTATAAACTGATACAATCATACGCTATTTATCAGCGAAATACAATATGCAGTCTTTATCAAAGAACATGGGCAGAATCTTATAGTGTCTTAAATTTTTATGAATATAGAAGTTAATTATCTTAAATACTATTAATTATAAAAAGAATATTTATATCTGTTAATGTCACACAAAAACTATGTGAATAAAAAATTTAATTGACTTGTTTTCAAATGGTATGCAAATTCAATCAAAAATATTATCAATCTCAGTCAACAATATTATCATGTACGTATGTAACATTTTTATTATAATAAAATTATTAAAATCATCCCTAATTTGATAATGTATCTAGTTAAATTATTTATTTATTTATAATCACATTTAGGATTGTTGCAAATACAAATCATTTTATTTTGTAAGAATTAAAATACCAAAAAAGTCAATTGTAAACTGCGTTTCCGGTCCGGTTGCTATGACGTTTTGTTTGTTATGACCACAGATTACATTTTTGTAAATATTTGTGACCACAGACTACATAATATGTTGTGACGTTTACTCTTCTATGTATTTTTTGGGGTTTTTGCGTATTTTGCTTAAATCCTAAAATCTTTGCATCTACGTCTTGTCTTTAGGTTTAGCAATCCATGCCTAATTTTTTATGTATTTTTTCACATTAAGACGCCTTTTTTTAGTACTAAATAAAACAGTGTATCGAGCTCAGCCATCATTCTTTAAGCAGTACTTAGTTAAGTAATTCTTGATAAATTTTTCAGAGCATTTTTTACAAAATTTATATTAATTCAGTTTACTTACCTTTTTTGTAAATGACATTTATAAAAATCCGTAGGTTTTTAAACAGAGCTTTTAATCTTATATCAGTATGTATTTTATTTTATTTACCTATTGTTACGTTTTAAGAGTAATTTACCTAAAGAACAGTATACACAGTACAGTAAGAAGGTTGTATAGTCAGCAACGTATTACATAAGCAAGGAGTCGTGCCACCGTCTGATAAGGAATAGTGCCTACACAGCGAAGTGCTGACACAGCCTTATTAAACGTAATTATAATCACCGACCACAAGGTAACAAGATAGTGCCTCAAGTGCCAGATGAATAAGCACTTTACTTCGATTGTAATACAGGTGTTTAGGGTTATCGTGTCTTGAGATCTTTTAATAGTTTACAATTTGACGTGGGTATATTCGTGTTGTTTTTTGACGTACCTTATTAATAATAATTGTTTTTTCTGAGCTGCTTTTTTGTATTTGTAAGAATGATAAAGACTTTTTTTTCCTTCTCCTTAAAGTATTTGATTTCTTTAGTACCAAGGTTAATAGGCACAAGACCGCACAAGGTGGTAATATTTAGAGGTCTACGTCCATAGAGCAACATAATGTTGTAAAGCGAACAAGAGAGACAAGTTGATCGCTTAATGGTAACCTCCATGCTTATCCATAGGTACCAGTTGCAAAAGAATTCTTTACTGACTTTACAAATATAAAGTTTAAATGTTATTGTAATAAGGTAAACTCGGGTTTGCACACTACTGTTTGGAAGTGGATTAAAAGATTTCAGCATCTAGACGCCAAGCATGCTATAAATTAGCTAAGTTCCCCTACGCCTGCGAAGAAGACTAGAAGATAAAAAGTAATTTTTAAATACATAACGATTTTCTCATACCTATAAGATCTTGTCATAATTAATGTTTAACCTTATGTCAGTAAAAATGAAAGGATATTATAAAATGGTTAAGTTATTATCTGATATTTTTTGCTTGATTAAATTCCTTCAGGAGAATAACTCTCAGTTATTAAGAAATTCTCAAATGGTTATGAAATTTTCTGAAAAATTGCGATCTCTCCATTGCTTTATAATTATTGCCGTAAGAAATTTTGTTATAATGCAATATTCGATCCATCATTAATAATAATAAATTTTGACGTAAATATAAAAGCATTTTTAAAAATGGTCATCTCTTTCGAAGAAAGTTAGAAACGTGTATTGAATAATGATAAGCTTCTCTCTCATTGACGACATTAATTCTTCTTTTAAGTAAGACTAAAGACCTTGCATTAATGACAAGGACAACCGTGCATTACCATACCTACTAGTAGCTGTACCATTATAGAACAAGCTTTGCTTAGTTTGGGACTAGATGGCTACACTTTATAAGATTTTCTTTTTACAAAGTGTGGCTACTAATTAGTTATCCGAAGTAGTTTACTTTCACCACAAGAGTTCATTGTATTTCTTTAAGTGTTTTAGTAAAATAATATACTCTAGACTACAACAATATGTTATTTCCTTGACGAATCGAAGGGTTAAATTAATCTCCCACATCACTGTCAATTGGCAAAGTGCCCATTAGCAATATTGCGATGTTGAAAGTGTGTAATGGTACAAATGTAAGGGTTGTCTCATTTTATATTGTATTGTATTTTATCAGCCTTGTTTCGTTAGGACGAGTTCGACGAAATCAAAAAAAAGATTTCGAATAATAAATTGTTCTTCTCAATATCGGTTTTCAAAGTAATTTACATTTAAAATGAATGTTATTTGTGAAATTAAATTCTAGAAAGATTATAAAATGAACGTAAAATAGATCAATTAATTTGTAAATTAGTTTTTAACAACTAATTATCTTGATTGGTTAATCATTTTATTTAAAACTTTTTTGTATTCACAAATTAAGATTTAAAGTACAATTTTTTTGTAAATGTGACAACTAATGTGGCTGTGCCTTAGGCCCCGCCACACATGGCTTTATCCATAATAAAACCATGTGTGGCGGGGCCTAAGGCACACATGAAATTAACGAATACAAAATACTTTTGACGACCTCTGTGGCGTAGTGGCTATAACATGACTGCTAGGCAGAGGTCTCGGGTTCGATTCCCGCTCAACGCATATCTTTGTGTGCATGAACATGATTGTGTGCATTGGTCTGGGTGTTTTCTATGTATAATCTGTATGTAATTTACAAAAAAAAGTATTTAAGTATGTTTATCTGTTGTCTAGTACCCAAAGTACAAGCTCTGCTTAGTTTGGGACTAGACGGCGCGGCGCGCGTTGTGTGAATGTGTGAGGAATATTTATATTTACTTTGAGGCTTAAGACTAAGAATAAGGTGTGGATCGCACAATTTTTAATTATTTGTGATTCCAACAAGCGCAATTCGTTTACACCAGCCACTTACACAACTGCTGACCCGCCGAGGCACTTATAAATACACACCACTTATTAATGTCAAATATAAAATACTCGTGTTATTTGATGTAAGCTTTGCAAAATTCGACGTAATGTAGACTTAATTTTCACAAAATAAGCTCAGAACTATACTCAATACTTTATTAAAATATTTCAAAACATATTTTATTAAAGTTGAGTTTCAGAAATCATTCGTTTTTGTGGTTGTTTGTACTCTGAAACTTAAACTTTGATGCTTTACCTATTGAAAAATTGGTAATGTTTGCAATCCTCTTATCAAAAGCTTGTTTTAACCTAACGATCAAAAAGTGAATATTGTTTACACTAGAGCAAAATTACGTAACCATTATTACCATTAAAACATTATACCTAACTACTCCGTGTGGTGACGGAGTAAGAATACAATATGTCACCACTCCATCTCATCCCATGGGTGTCGTAAAAAGGGAATAAAGGGACTAACCGTGAATGTTATCTATACGAAATGAAAACTAAAAATCAACCCTATACCAATCCGTCTGGCCAGCGTGGTATTAGTAGGCCAAGCATCCCTCCTTTACGGGAGGAGGCCCGTCCCTGCAGTGGGACATTAATGGGCTGTTATAATGATGACGATTATAATTACTCAGCAATTATATTTTTTAGTGTTCAAGTGGTTAGCAACACCCATTATAAAACAACGCAAAATTTAACTTAAGCAATTAAATGTCAAAGTTATAAAAATATTTTACTTTTTAAGCCGATTACAATAACATACGGGATGGCTGCATAACCTTTCCCAAATATATGTGGGTACTTTGAACACAGACAAAGTTCCATACATTACCACAAAAGGTGAGGCTAAGCAAACATTGAAACCTACTTATTCGACAGATGTACTCGTAAAGTTTAAGAGTACAAAAATCAACATTATATGTTGAAAATGTGCGAAAATTCTCTTTACCAGTAAATAAATGTACCATTCTAGGGACAAGACTCCTTCACTTCACAAAGGGAATTTTGTGATACCTTACAGTGTTTACTATCTATAGGTTTTAGGTACCTGTGACATTTAAATTTCTATTAGTCAACTCATAAGAATAGAGACGGTGACATTTTATATTCCGTTATCACAGGGACCAAAAAGCCAAGTCTTTTTATTCAATCACCTGGACAGCGTAGAATTATTAGACTAACTTGTTTTTAGCTTTTTTTCATCACAGTGGGACCGTCCTTGCGATGACCCGTAAGGATTCGGACTGGTACAAAAAGCTCGTGATTGAACTTACCTTTGAAAGATGCCATATCGAGTAATCCCGCCGTCACCTTCAGCATTCATTGATCAGTCGCTTGCAATCGCAAAGGCAAATCAATGATGCAGAACTTAGCTCGTTATGTCAGTTTACCTGAGAACAAAATAATTTAATTAACCTTATGATGCTGAAACTGTGGTACTCGAAATGAAAGACACATATAAGGTTGGCTGGTAATTCATGCTTAAAACATTAAGTCCGCCTTTCACAAGAAAAATTAAAAAAAAAATCTTATTTTTTCATAGCTTTATTTAAAAAAAAACATATTCGCATAAGTAAAGTGTGTTTTCAAACATAAAACGTTTTCATGTTTTAATTAAAAATAGTTATCACCTAAAGCACTTTGTCCTTCATGCAAACTATTTAGGAAGGTACAAGAGCAAAAAGCGCGCCAAAAGTGACAGATGTCAATCAGCGAGCGCTTTAATATTCGTAATGACTTTGCAGTGGTCGAAGAAATTAGTTATTCTGTTAAAGTTTTTTGAAGTAAAGGATTTTTTTGTAAATTTTACATCAAAGTGTTTTGAATTTATGCTTTGTATTTAAGTAAAAAAAATAGTCTCATAACAGCCCATTAATATCCCACTGCAGGGACGGACCTCCTCCCATGACGGAGGGATACTTGGCCTACGCTGGCCAGACGGATTGTTTTAGGGTTTAATTTCAAGTTTTCCTTCTTTCTATGTAAAGGTAATATTGACAGATAGTCCCCTAGTCGATTTCTACGACACCCATGGGATGAGATGGGGTCACGTATGCTTTGGCAGAATTTTCACCCAATACATCTATGGGATGACATGGTGGTGAAACCATGTTTTCTTTTAACCCTCACCTTACAAAAAGAACTAAGTACAATACATAATAAAAACAGGTACTTAATCACATAAATGATTTTTTAGTTTCTATAATCGAATCCCAATGCAACCCAATAAATATCAAAACAGAATATTTTCCATTATAACAAGTCAGTTACATCGAATATCGAAAAAACATCCAAATATGAAATTCGGTTATGTCGGCGAGTGGCGGCCATCTCATTTCCTGAGTCGCTGTCAATGCCACTACACGGACCAAATACTTTTACAATCATAAAGTTTTTTTATTACTGTTTCATTTATTTCGAATAAATTAAACCATATTTTTTTAGTACAAATATTTTTGATTAGTTCTGGTTATAGCAAAATCGTAAATAAATATTTTAAACGATGCTCAACGAAAATGCTGTGTTATATTTATAGATAAATATAATGCGGAATTATTTTTCATGATTCTTCTATCAAATTAAACTACGGTGGAATAGCGTATTGGTTTGTCCAATAAAAGGTCGAACTTGTTTGCCTGCTATAGTTGCCTTTGACACTTAAAATGTCTCTTTCCTGAAGTGGGAATTTTATATTAAATTAAATTAATTTTGTTGTAGTAAAAGTTGCGCCAACCAGTAAGGTATTTATAGGCCAAGTAGCCCCTACAACTACAGTCAGTCTAGGTGACATTTAACCCTAGAAAGATTATTATGTTGGAAGTCACCTAAAAGATAATCATGCGCCTCTCGAGCGCTCAAAATATGAAGGTCTGCCTGTGGCCAGTATTGCTTTTTAATTAGAACCAGCCTTCTTTAGTGTAAAGTAATTATCTTAAAGAAGATATTAAAGTCAAAACATTATCAATTTTGCGAAAAATCAAGAAGAATGTTCTAAACCTAACCTCTCTACTTACCCCACAAGTAACGTAAAACAACCTTAGGCATGTAACAAAAACATGTCCAGAAATTCATTTGTGAAAGCCTAAAATAATTCCAAGTCACATGTTTAATTAAACGTAATTAAAACACGAACAAGACGCGCCCTTTCTTAATTAAACATTAATTTGTATACTCATGTGTGTGTCGCATCGTGCGTCGCTCTACGCTCAATTAGCAAAAATGTTATGCTTGTGAGGAATGAATATTATTCTATAGGCATGCCTTTCGAGAGGAGGCCCGTCCCTGCAGTGGGACATTAATGGGCTGCTATAATGATGATGATTCCTTCCGTTTTACTAGTAGTTAATTGTAGACAAATTCCTTCATCACCACATCAGCCAAAAGATCGTCCACTTCAGGACATAGGCAAAGGGTTCCAACGCGCCTGATCTTGTACATTGCTATCTTTTTCAGTTAACCGGCCCATCGCGTAAAAGGTCTGCCTACCTTACGTTCTTCGATGCGAGATCGACATTCCAAATCTTTTTACTAATTTTATCAAACTTCAATAATTGTCTTCAAAAACAATAATTACAATGGCCTGGTTGAGGTAAAGAATCAAATGAAAAAGATGCCACGAATTTCCATGATCAATGGGAATGATCACTAACTATTAAACTAACAATACTTATAGATCTGAAGACTAACCGTTTATGAGTAAGGGGGTAAGAGTTAAACTCCTCAAAAAGATTTTCATCCACTTTCCTCAAGAGATAATAACGGTGGTTACGAAGAAAATTTTAATAACCGTAAAATTCTATAGCTCTTTTATGAAAGTATTACACATTAAAATTTACATTTCCTTACAAATATTATAAGAAAACGCGTTCATATGTTTGAACATGCTAATATAGAAAGCCTTCGTGTTATAATGAGATTTACAAAGGAACAAAAATCATATGAAGTGTATAGTTTGATGGTTCAACAATTTGTAGGTCTAGCTTATTGTTGGCAAGAGTCAAAGAAAACACTATTTTTCGTATCTGTACACTTTTTTTAGACACCATCTCTTATCTATCTCTAGTAAAGACGTCTACTTAACTTTCAATCTAAAAAATAATGAGAAGACTTAAAACAAACTCGGAATTCCCTCTTGCAAACGTTTATTTATTTGTTTTCCAAGCTTTTACTCAAAACATTATTAGATCCGATCCAGCAATGGAATATTGATAAGCTGTCTTTGAAATTACAATTACATCAGAATAACGAGCAGAGATTACACATCCGTAACAATGACATAACAGTTTCTAATTAACAGTAACCAAAATACGGCTTATTACCAATCAAACATTAACAACATACTTATAATAAAGCCACTCGAGACATCGTATAACCAACAACCAGAGTAAGCTTCAGAAGTCAATGTACAGACAAAACGCTCTCGAACAAAGCTTAAGCAAAAATATAATCAGACTATGAACGTTCGAGAAACGTGTAAAGTTTTTAACCTTCTCTACAAAGAGCAGGATCTTTTCAATTAGTTTGTATATTAAATCTTCGTTAAGAGTGAAGAAGAGAATTTATTTATTCCATAATTATGTACCATTTCGTTTAGGTAAGTACCACTGACTTGCACGCTTAATCCACTTCCAACCAAGCAGTGCGAAATGTTAATGTGTTTTGTTCAAAAGGACAGTAGCTAGTCAAACACACACACTCACACACAAGGAGATTTATCAATTTCTGTCTAGATCAAGCAACGGCATACCTATCCTAACATTGTTAATGATCATGAGCGGCAGTTTTTTTACCATCACCTTAAATAAAAAAGGGTAATTGCTGTTGACTTCTGCAATGTTTGTTATGTGGTTCAACTCTGTGCGGTACAAAGATACCTATCTAAATTGACTCACAAACGAAGCATCATTCGTTTGAGGCGCGTAATTGTACAGAATACCATTTCTACGTCTCGTTATACCTCGCTAATCTATAAGTCTTATGTACTTTTTTGGGAAAAAATAACGATGAATTGGGTAAGATTAAGAGTTAACTGATGTTAAAACTAACTGTAAATATGAACAAAATAGGTTTGAAGCAAGATAATGTTTCAAACTTAAGATAGCGAGGTAGTCTTATAGTGCTTTTTAAATACTTACTTACTAAGAATATTTACTTATTTATTTACAATTGATATAATACGCTAATTTATTAATAATATACATATAAAAATATTAGGAGCAGTTATAGTTAACAGACAGCCAATAACAAGTTTTCACTTACATAAAACATATTATGAGAATGTTTATCCAAAACATGAGTCTAATGTAACCGTTTTGAGATAAATTAACTATTTCCATTTTCATGTATGGACAATTAAAACATAATGTCAAAGTGTGTTATTTCTCACTCTTGTTAGGTATTTGCGTAAGCTTTCAAAAGACAATAAACCCTTAATTAAATAAACTAGCAGCATACACTATTAATTCATTTTGCCTAATATTGTGCTTAAAAGCACAAAAAACTAAATCTGACGGACAAAATGAGACCATACATATATTTTTCGGACTGAACCTTATTAAATTATGTACGGATTCGGTCTAAAATCTGAACGCGGAAAGTAATTTAAACGCCCAGAGGATTCATTTAATGATTCAACTTTTAATTAATTAGGTACACGGCAAGTGTGTAGTATATTCATTACAATTAATTGTTTTTACTTCTAAAGTAATAGCCTCTATCTCTCTCTCTCTCTCTCTCTCTCTCTTAGTTTTTAAATACTCACAGTTTTTATTTATTACTTCAAACTACTTCTTTGCTGAGTTTATTAAAGTTAAATGTAGTTATCACAATGTGACTTTATCGTTACTATAAGTATACTAATCACACTCGTTTAAATACCATTTTCAAGAGTGATGTTTCCTAACAAGTCTAAAATTACCTCTAGGCACCACTTTACTCCCATAAAAAAAAGGATGAAGAAGGAAACTAACAAACTATATAACTACTTGCCGTTAACAAACCAGTAACCTAACTATCTAAACAGCATTACAAAGAGCAATATTTTGTCTGTCTGTACATTAAAAGTGTTATCCCTGTTATTGATTTCAAGTAAACTGAACCACAATTACAAACATTATCTAATCAAACAGATACAGTTTAATACAGGTAAATGAATGGTAATACAATCGCTCTGAACAATTTGCTACATTGCTTCGGAGTGGAAACTTGATAACACGAAATATCTTAATTTACCTGTAGCTACTACATATTATAATATATAAAATAAATAGTATAGCAATTGTAACCAGGCTTACTTTGCATGTTATGTAATGAACAAGGTTTGTGCTTAAAGGTTGAATTAATAAAGTGCTCTGTTGTAGGTAACTATGTTCAAAATTAGGCTTATTTCTTCTTCCAACCATTCGTCTAAATGATTATAATGTCTGTTTTCTAATTGTTATATCTACTTCTTCTTTTCTATACATACATATAATAAATCTGTAGAGAAGTCAATTCTGTACTTGAAATATATTCTCAAAATAACTATCAGGGTGTGATTAGTGATCGATACTGATGCCAAAAATGCAATCAGTACAATTTTTGTCTGTCTGTCTGTCTGTCTGTCTGTCTGTCTGTCTGTATGTTCGTTATAGAAACAAAAACTACTAAACGGATATTGATGAAACTTGGTACAATTATTCTTCATACTCCTGGTCAGGTTATAGTATACTTTTCATCACGCTACGATCAATAGGAGCAGAGCAGTGAAGGAAAATGTTGGTAAAACGGAAGAAATAAGAATTTTTAAGTTTTAGGTAGCTATTAAGGTAACTAAGGTTATTTTGTTAGGTATGTTAAAAAGCAAGAAAGAAAGAAAAATGATCCCTTGAAAGCCCTGAAAAAAATTATTGACAAAAAAATGTTTTACCCTTTAAGAATTTTATGTAAGTACATAAAATATAAACATTGCAATGAACATTGATATTAAAATTTCATCAGGCGTTTAAAAAATGTAAACTATTTTTTTAGAGCTTTGAAGCGTCTGTTAGGTAAAACGGCCTATACTTTTCATCACGCTACAGCAGTGAATCAAAATATTGGTAAAACGGGAGAAATTAGAATTTTTAAGTTTAAGGTAGTGATTTAGTTATGAAATCTAACGTAGGTTATTTTGTTAGGTTGGTTAAAATGAAAGAAAAATTATCGCTAGAAAGCCCAGAAAAAAATTATTAACCATTTTAACTCCTCGCAATAGTCAGGCATATGAGATTAATAAAAAAATACTGTCGAATATACAAGTAGAAAGTAAACTTTATTTTTCAATAAATAGAATGGTCGATGAACAAGAAACCACTAATTACCCTATCGACGGGTCCTACGTAGACTAGACAAAAATAAATAGTCTTTTCCTGTATTGCTAATATTGGCGTACCAACTTCATTTTTTAAATTTAAACTATATCTATACTTAATCATAAATATTAAATTGAATTAAAATAACATTCCTTATCTCACAATCTTATTATAACTGCAATTATAACACACCTAAATAACTATTTAATAATTAATAATATATGGGTATAATATAACAGACAACATAATAAGTAACACGTTTTTCTTTATAAAATCATTTTACACATTATTGCTATTTGTCAACATTAAAAAATACAAAACTGACAATAAAATATAGAAATACAATCACAAAACATTAAATTATTATTCAAAGTTTTTGTGTTTATTTTATTAAGTAATTCAAAAATACTGCACGCAGTTTATCTATAGATAATAATAATAATATAGTCGAGTCTAAGTTTAGTCAAATATTTTTTGCTAGATGGTAAAAAGGTGTTAGGTACAATAAGTTATTTCAGCATTTTTTTTACAAAAGACAAATCCCACACTAGACTTTTAAAATATCAATTTAACGGACACAAAGAACATCCAGACTAAGGACAATAGTTTGTGTATCACAATTGTCCTCCATGGGAATCGAACCCGCGTCCTCATGCACGCCAGCCATGTAATGCGACCGCCGCGCCACCGAGGCAGGTAATTCTGCCGCACCATAACGTAGCGTGCAAATGTATTCATTCATAATTAATTAGCGATTAACCGTGTGGTGACGGAGTAAGAATACAATATGTCACCTCCCCATCTCATCCCATGGGTGGCGTAAAACCGACTAAGGGACTATCGGTGAATATTATCTTTACGAAATAAAAATGAAGGAAAACTTGAAATTAAACCCTATACCAATCCGACTGACCTGCGTGGTATTAGTATGCCAAGTATCTCTCCGTCACGGGAGGGGCGTCCATGCAGTGGGAGTGGGACATTAATGGGCTGATGATGAAATAAGCGATGTCATTTATTTTAACTTACAAATTTGACAACAGATGGCATTGTGCCTGTGACGTCATTTTCAGTATCGCGGTGTTAAGATTTTCCTTGAAAGAATGACGTTCGCTCATGTCTTTCAGAAGTTTAGACGCAGTCTTCATAGATCTGTCTTTGTCAAGGTCTGTTTTTGAAAAGGTTTTGGTTCGTTCGTTAATTTTACAATTCGTTTGTAGGTATATCTGTTTGTTATAAGGTTTAAAAAACGATTTTTCAGTATTAAATCGAAATGCGAAGTAAGTAACATCCGCCACGCGAACGAAGTCGCGGGCACAGCAGCTAGTATATCATAAAGCTTAATAATGGAATCATGAAATACATGAATTTTGGAATGGGTTTCTAAAACAAAAATTGTGTGCCAAGTTTTTATAGCAAGCATAAGGCGTCGCTCGATAGATCTGTTATAAAATACAAATGTTCTTTCCAAATCATACCATAAAAAAAATTGAGAGTAAAGTTAACTGCAACACCATTCTATATACAAATTAAGAAGAAGTTATCTCTATAAAGTTAAGTCTTCAGAGAGATTGTTTGAAATCCTATGATCTGCTAGAGTGGATAAATTTAATTGTTTATCGCGTAAATTGTCCGCTTTGGGATAAGTAGTAGAGCTGGTTCAGTTAACAGGAAGAGAATAGTTACTCCATCATATGCAAGACTGACTCGCTTTATTACAAATTTTACTATGGAGGAATTGAGCAATTAAATTATGATTTTAATGAAACGAATGTTTAAGTGGTAAGCACGGAGGGGGGGGGGGGGTGTTCTTTGACTAACGTAAATGGTGCATATGAAGTATAGAAAAAATTATAACCTTATTTGACTTATCAAGGTAACTTTAAAAGTATTTTAGCAAAAAGCTAGCTTTTTTGGTTATTCAGTAGGTACATAGCTTTCCGTAGTAGCCACCTCACTAGAAGCTACGGAATGCTGTGAACTAAATCTTACAAACATGTTTTGCTTCACAACGCACGTCGATACACGCAAGACGTCTACAGTTACTACAAATCTTACCTACTATACTATAGCTTTCGCGCTACCTTAATCTCCTGCCATCAATTCTCAAATACCTTAGCATTTCTCTCCCTCCTTATCAACTATCGATACCTACATCAGTTACTTTATCTATCTACACCAACCACAGATTCCCCTGAGACCACGTCTGCCATATCCCAAATAAAAATATATCCAACAGATACCTTCCAACAAACAGAAATGTATTGAAACAAACCACAAACAATTTGGGCTCCAACAAAAAGTACTGTTTGTACCGAAAATTGATACTCGCGGCAATAAACCTGATTTACGAGGTGTATCGCAAACAATACAGGTTGGTAACTGTAATAAATTGTGCTTCTGATGAATATATCGATAAATATTTCTATAATGGCGTTTCAGTTAAATTGTTCAGTAAATATTTTGTATCTACCTTGTGGTTTATATTTTAAATAACTTCACTTTACCAAGAGACTGTAGGCTGTGACTATTATAGTGCATAGCTTACTGTGAATGATGATTAGTCATGTTTGTAAATGAATTTTGATTAATTACAAAACTGAGGCTAAGTTGCGTCGTCTAATAAAAGAATATCTAATTAGATCTAATTAGAGAATATACCTATTTTTTTCCTACTTTCGTTACTTGGTTCAGAATAGGCTATCTTAAATACACGCAACACCTTGTTTATATAAGTAAAGAGCTAAAAACCGACTGATAACACACTAATAATAACAGTTACCTATTTAATTTCAAAATTACAAGATATGATCGGCATTTTAAGAAAGCCAACCTTGCGGAGTAATTTAAGCCTAAATTCCTTCTATATCTTACCTTTGAACTTTAAGACGTACACCTAAACTATTACATAATCTATTATCTATAAATCATTACAGATTAGTGTTAAATTAACAGCCGAAATTCTCCAACATAATGCATTCAGTCTCCGTCTGTATCTCAACCCACAAACTCCTGGGGATAACCACAAGCTTGATAAACCCCGAGAACAGACGATATTGATTGAATATTTGAACTGAAAATGGACGTCATTAAATCGGGCATCTGTCTGTATGAATAAGAATAAAGTTATTTAAAAACTTTATTATAAGAACTAGAAACTTCAAATGTGAAAGATATTTTTATCTCTGAAATCACGATTCACGATAAAGCAATTATAACGTTAAAAAGATGATAAACTGAAGCAATCTTTATACTTTAGGCAAATTGAGATTTCTGCTTGAACAAACTTTTATTACTTTCTTGTAAAGGACAGAAAAAAACAAGAGAGAGTGCGGCTCGAGGAGTGTAATAAATGTTTATTTTTTTTGCAAGAAATATCATTATTGATGATCGGTTGATACACAATATTGGTTTCAGTTATCTTGTAGGTATGAACCTTTTTTTAAATAATAAAACGAAGCACAAGTCCTTGCGAATGTGGGATAAGTCGTAACAATTTGCATTCTTACAAATTAGCAGGGTCTTATCTTATCCCGAGGGTATCATCATATCGTAAAAATATACTAAAAGAATACTTAAAACATTAATTTAATTATTGAACAAGTTGAATAACTAAAAAAACCTGTCATACTACTTACGAGGGCGTTTTTCGTCTTTTGGATGTATGACATACTAATTTACTAGGGAAACCACTTTCAAATATAAATAATGCTTCATATTAGAAGGGAATACACGGCCTACAGATACAATCCTGGTGATATGAACTGTTTAGTAGTAGTAAGGTGTTATGTCAAGTTTTTTTTTATAGATACCTATAGGTACTATTAGCCTGTAAAATTACATTGTTAGGGGAAAAAACAGATTGTGTTGCAGAGCAAGGAGCGGGCTTAGCTTATGAATCGCAGACTTCTACAAGAATAAGCTACTACTACTTACTACCTGATGGTAAAAAAGTTGAATATAAACTAACTTAGTCCGAGTTAGTCCGAATAAAGCGGTCCAGCACTTCGTACATGTGAAAAACCATTAAACAATGGAAATGTTTGCCAGCCCACGTGTTGCCTTCAATCTACGATGGTTTTATCAAGCCAGGTGTGAAAAAGTATCTTCTTAAGCCGCCATAGTGGAGACATTCATACCTCTACAAATATTGTAGCTGGCATGGTGCTCGCCATTCTTGGACTCTATTGGAAGCTTTACATCAGGCAACATAGAGTCATTCTGGTAGGCCAATTAAAAAAGAAAACTAGAATGTCGCCATTTTTGACAACCTGTATACTTAATCCCCCACACTGAATACGTCTAAACAATTATGAATAACTCATGTTTAATCACATTAGCAAATTAATGAATATCTAATAAACACACTAACGGCCTTATTACAAAATACGGTCTAACTATAAACCACGATTTATTACGTCACAAAACCACTGTTTTTGGAATTTGTTGTTATAAAATCAGTCTTAACGTTAAAGTGTTAAAACTGATTTTGTAATGACAAATTTATGATTTCGTATTTGTTAATACAAAATCAGTTTTAACACTTTAGCGTTAAGACTGAATTTGTAACAACAAATTTCAAAAACAGTGGTTTTGTGACGTAATAAATCGTGGTTTATAGTTAGACCGTATTTTGTAATAAGGCCGAATAAGTTATAACATTGGTTTAATTAGTGAACATAATGTTAAACTAGTTATTACCCTATTGTAACTATTTACAAACTTTGTTTCTACGAGTACATGCTCACTGTGTGGGAAAGAGAATTATTAATTGTAATATTCGTTATAATGGAATACCGTTTAACTTTATTGGTTTTTGTATTTGTTTATATTTTTTAATTTAATATGAATAGTTAGTTATTATTTCTGACTTTTAAATACCATAGTATGCTTACCAGTTCAAAGTAAAATAGTACCATAAGGATTTTCTTTGACACAAATATAGGGGATTTTTAATTTGGTACGTCTCTACTTGTTAATCTGTCATGATTATAAAAATAATGACTTTGTTGACGGCGTACGTGTTTAGACTCTGCAACTTTTCGTTTTACTTCAGCATTCAAATGTTAATATATAGGCCGACCGCTTATCTCAGTCCCCGCCTGCGGTATGAAAGGGACGAGGGGGCGGGGTAGCGGTGTGCGTTATGGTAGCGTACACAAGAGCAATATCGAGTTGGTTCTATGTCAAATTAAATAAATTTTGACAAAAAAAAAACTGACTTCAAAGACAAAAATTGCACTAAAAAGTAAAAAATAATTATATGCCGACCGCTTAACTCTGACCTCGCCTGTGGGGTGACTGGGGGGCGGGGAATGACGACAAAGGGGATCGCACAATTTTGATTTACAATGACAGTGCCCAGCACAACATAGATAAGTATAAGTACTAACGTATAGATAGCTATCTCTTGATTTTTTGGCAAAACGGCGTCATCTAGTTACTGCGACCCGAACTACATTGCATCAAAAGACGGCTTTATATACCTACATAGTTATTACTTTATATGCACGGAACAAAAATCAAGTGGAAATGCAATACAACTAATTAACAATTGGGAACCGCTGTTCCCAATAAAATTAATATTTATAAATTTTTATAATTTTATTTCTTACATTTTTAGTGAAAGTGCATACTTAATACGTTTCTTATGAAAACGTATAGGTATTCAATTTTCATAAATACCTTAATATAGTGTAGAAGTAAATTGTATAGTGTAATATTGTATGTATTGCTGTAAATGTGCCATATTTTTATTTTTCTTATATTTTTAGTGAATGCGTATAGGTATACGCATTCACTAAACTACGTTTCCGTAAAAGTATATACAAATAATTAAAATAATTATGTTGAATGAATTTAAATTTCGTTCCCTAACTGAGTAGGTATTTGAAAGTCGTTCATAGACAAATGGTTAAAGTAGGAGCTGGGTAATAAGGTTCGTATCCCATGCCGACGAATTTTTTTGGGCAATTTTTTATTTACACAATTTTTTTATTTACAATTTACATGCGCACATTACGCAACCTTGGATGCTGCTGGTCTACGGAATATATAGATTTCTTTTCAAAATTATTATCAATGTACATATATTTATTATTATTATGTCAAGGATTCTCTGCAAAGTGCGTCTATCTGATTGTTCCAAAATCGTAACATAAAGAAGTTGTTAGCACAATGGGTGGTAACAATATTGTACAATATGGATTACTTGAGCCAGTAGTCATTCCAATTCAGCCTAGACTTAACCGGGAATATATTGAAGAAACAGGATTTAGTGCAGCCGAACTATGCTCAATTCTTAATAATAATATTTTATTAATAATTGTTTAAAAATATATTTATTTAAATATAATAAAAAAAGTTATTTTTTTTTAAATTTATAAACTAATCCATAAACAATCAACAATTTTATGTCATAATGTCGAAGTCATTTAATAATATAATCTGTAATTCATGGGCGGCATTCCATTTGCTTATTATCTTATTTCGTTGACTGACACCGACTCCAAAAATAACAATAATATTACATAATTTGTAATAATTTGATTTTCTTTTATAGAATCTACAAATAAATATATTTGTTATTTAAGAAATATCCTTAACAATCCTTTGTACAATAATTAAAAGAACCTATTCTTTAGATTAAGAATGGCTGATTTAAAGTATATAATTATAACTAAAGTCTTAGAAAATATTTACAAATAATAACAAAGTACAATCATTAGTTATATATTAAAATCACAATATAATCACATTTGGTGTAATTACAATAATTTACATTAAAACAGATATGATTTAAACATATTAATTTTTAATAATCAGTCTTAGAAAATATTTACAGATAATAAGAACAATTATGTACTAAGAGTTTTTTTTAATTTTTATACTATTTACGCTACCATAACGGACATCTAGTCAGTATGTCAGTATGACACTAGTGCGGTATCTTAGTCCGTCTTCTATACAATTTACAAATGTTAAAGATGGTGGCGTCATCTTGCGACTAAATCTCGTACTTTCTTAGAGAAAATATGCAATCTAAATTATTACACATTTTAAAGCTTGACCAGAAAAATAAAAAAACCTCTCCAGGTATTTCGATTGGTTTATGGTATAATTTCAATTTTTCCTTCTTTTTATTTCATAAAAATAAGCTAGCTAAAAATTAGAGCTGTGTTGTAATGTGATATAGTTCGGGACACAGCCTCTAGATGGTGCAGTTTTGCCAAAAAATCAAGAGATCGCTCTCTCCTTTGTCCTCGCCCCCCGCGCACCCCTATTACCGCAGGCGGGGTCTGAGTTAAACGGTCTGCCTATAGTTGAGAGCTGTTCTTTTTTTAAACCATTTTTTTTAAATCTCAACATTGTCATATTTTGAATGTTGGTAGTACCTGTTTAAAAAACTATTCTACAGAAAGATACGCTAAGAACGAAGGAGGCTTTACTCCAGATATAAATTCTATTCTAAGCTTAGAAGGATAAAATATTTTGTTAGAAACGTTTTGAAAACATACAAACGAAACGAATCAAAGTAGCATTGTTTTTTATTTACATAAGTGCGTATAATATTGAAACATAGCCAAGCCCTTAGATCGTATTTACTTAGGAGACGAGATTGAAGGGGAAGGTTGACACGTAAGTAAATATATGTTGATTATGTTGAAATAAAAAAATACATGTATCTAATTAAATATAGTTACATATTCAGCTAGGGTTTTGTACTTATGAATTTAAAAAAATATTTGTATTTACTTATTTAGTTCTTAAGAAATATGCATAAGACTAAATTAAGTTTAATCACTTTAATTTAATTTTAATGACACTGGACATTTATTGTAATTTAATTAAGTATGCCATTATAAGAATTGTATTGTATAATTTGATAATTAATATAAATAGTAATGTGATCAATTGCCTAATTAATATTTGCAGGCCATACATGACAGAATATTATGCTATAACAATAATTCACAACACCTGTAAACTCACAACATTCTTGAAAATAAACTATTCTATTATATTCTATAGTAACTAGTCAGTCTAAACCCTAGTACAAGATCTGTTTATAATGCGATCAGATGGCGTAATGGAAATTGAAAAAGAATATTTAAGACAAACTAAAATTTTGATATAAATGAAAGAATTTTATATTGTATATTTTTCGTTTAATAAAAGAAGAAGCTTAAACGAAGCCTCTTTGAACTTTTAACATTTCACGTAGATTTCACTTAAGACTTGTCATCTAAAAATAGGCTTACGCATTTAATAAACTGCTTATTTAAAATACGTGACAGTCTCACGGAGAGATAACAATCGGCAAAGAAAGGACAAGTAATTTTTTTGCGAGAAATATTCTTATTCAAAATTGTGTAAGTAGGACCCTTATATAAAGTTGATAAGTATCATTGTACCCGACTCTACAAGGTACCTACATACCCGACAACATCGATCTAAAACTAAGCACCCCTTTTGTCTTTCTAATATTTCTTAAGAAGTCAATATACGTTGTCAAAGTTAGCACTAAATGGCCCAGATGTTAGGTGAACTTGACCCAAATAAAATGTTCAAGGGTCCGGGTGTGCGTCCCGCTTTATCGCCTCAGAGTAAATGAGACGGGGAGACCCAAAGTGTGAGCGATTAGTGATCTACAAGGGAAAATGGTGAGGTTTACAGGATTCCTTTCTTTGTAGATTGCGGATTTATGCAAACGTCATTCTGTGGTTTAGTTTTTTGATCGATTTGAGAAAATTCGTTTGTTTTATTTAGTTAAACGTAACATTTAGTTCTGAAAGCGTAGAATGATTAAAGCAGCTGTATGCAAGATGTGCGTTGAGTAGTTTTGGAAAAAAAACATTAAGTTTTAAAGCGTAACTGGATCAAAACCGACACAGAAGTGAAAGATGAAGTTGGTGAACCCAGTTGAGAAAACTAATTACTTTTATTTCTTTCTTATATAGGTAGATTCCGACACTAAAAGTAAATAAATGTTTAAATGTAGGTTCAGTTTGGAATCATCATAACAGCCCATTAATGTCCCACTGCAGAGACGGGCCTCCTCCAGTGGCGGAGGGTTACTTGGCCTACTAATACCACGCTGGCCAGACGGGTTGGCATAGGGTTTAATTTCAAGTTTTCCTTCTTTTTATTTCGTAAAGATAGTAGTTACGGTTATTCCCTTAGTCGGTTTTTACGACACCCATGGGATGAGATGGGGTGGTGACATATTGTATTCTTACTCCGTCACCACACGGATTACAGTTTGGAATCAAAAAAGACATTTTGTTTTCGTTGAGCCACTATCTGCACACCATTACAGGCGCCTGAGTTAGTCCGTTGGGTGGGTTGGTTCTTAGTTAGCATAGAACCAAATGATTACCAGGTATTGTTACTGCTCCGTGTGGTGACGGAGTGAGAAAACAGTATGCCACCACCCCATCTCATCCTATCCCAAAAAAGAAGGAAAACTTGAAATGAAACCCTATACCAATTCGTCTGGCCAGCGTGGTATTAGGGAGGAGGCCCGTCCCTGCAGTAAGACATCGATGGACTGTTATGATGATGATGATTGTTACTGCTCCGTCACGAACAAAAAAGCCCTTCAGCTCAGTAGCTTAGGATTCTTAAACAATATACTAATCTGACTTCAATAATCGCGTGGGCTTTCATCAAACAAATGTAATCAAATAATTATTACTATCAAGAAAGGTCAAAACACCTCGTGTGGGCAGACCGGTCAAGCGAGTGACCTACCTGATTAAGGAGATAAAAGGTCAAAGGATGGAGGATGTACAGGAATGCGAGCAGAGGAAATAGTTAAAAGAGACAACTGAAATTATATCTATGGAGAAGACCCCACTACTATACCCAGCAGTAGAAGTGTTTTGGTTGATATCCTACTAATATTATAAATGCAAAGATTGTGAGGATGTATGTATAGACGGATAGATGTTTGTTACCCCTTCACACAAAAGCTACTGACCGTATTTTAATGAAATTTGGAATATAGGTAGTTTAGGGTGTACAATAACATTTAGGCTACGCGGGTAAAGCCGCGGGCTTAAGCTAGTAATAATGGTAAATGTCACTTTTAAAATAAAAAAGTATGAAATAGGATTACGAGTTCATTAATCTCATCGGAACTTTCACAGTTTAAAATCAATTTTCTATTAAAACTCATATAATTTTTCAGCTTAACAACTTTGTTGTACAATATACAAAGTTGTTAACTATATTCATTAATTCATTGCATACTTTGACTTTAAAATAAACATTAGCACGTTCTCGATTAGTTTTATACGATAAAATTTAAATAGCAAACGTATTAGCAACTATAACCCTATGGCGTTACGGATTCAGTGTAGTCTATAGTAATATTTTAGAGAGGTAAAGTTTGTGTGTTTGTGACGTTGTAGGGGGTAATCTCTGGATCTAATGAACCGATTTTAAAAATTCTTTCTGTGTTGAATAGACTATTTATCGGGGAGTGTCATAGGCTATATAATTTCACGCTATAACTAATAGGAGTGAAGCAGTAATAAAATATATCTAAAAAAAGGGACGCAATTTTTTCGCTGCCCAATGAAGTGGGCACGGGTCAGCTAGTCTATAATATAGAGTCTGACTATCGGTTTACGATATCGCGGTTTTTATCCTGCGGGAACTTCTATCAATACCAATTGAATAAAACAAAGAGCATCAGGACTCAGAATAATCAGTTGAGGATTAGATGAAAAACTTTTTTGCACAGGATTTAAACTACGACCTCGTGCACTGCACCAGCATATCGCAACTGTCACACCAACGAACCTAAATTCCCATTTTAAATATGAAAGTAAAATAATGGAATTGTACGTGAAAATTTAGAATACATACAATATTTATCAATCGCATTACACAGTGGACATGACTACGATCCAAAGTCCATTATCGTATTGTTACCTAACGCCCTGACAAGGTTACTGCTCACACTCCTAAAACACATTTACAATCTTTATCATTTAATTTAAATTCCACTTTAGTCTAAGAAATGGTTTTACTTTAAATTTTTGGTTTAGTAGTAAGCGACAAGTATTAAGCTCGGGTTTTTATTTAATGCCATAGATCTTGACTTTAACTAAAACTTAAAACAGAAAATCAACATCAAACGTTGTATAGTAAAATGAGTTTTTTGGACTAAAAACCGGCAAAGTGAATGTGATAGAATGAAATCCTATTTATTGCCGTTATCTTTTTCCTAGGACGTTCAAGCTTTTCATCTATAAACTAATGTTGCCGAGTCTTAAATGATACAACAACGTATAAGTTAACAATAATACATGCAAACTGAAAACCTTATTTCCTTCTTGGTCGATCGATTAAGAACATAAGATAATTTATTGATCAAATTCTGATCCTCTGTCATACATTAGGTACTTTATTGTATTTAAATCTTAATGAAAGGCCTTTTCGCCTTTCGTACCGTAAAGTACCTAAATAAAAAAATAACGTCATTATTGGCGCGAAATGTTGAAAAAAGCAAATGGCTGCCGTCCATTATGAAGATACCTTTAGAAGACACGTATAGAATATACATTATATCTGCTTGTTTGGGTAACATCGGAATTTGTGGCACATGCGGCCTATATCGGAATTTTGTAGAATAGAAATTGGATTTTAGGATGTACTAGACTTTTTAATTAAGATAATGGTTGAATAGTTTGCGTGGTTTATGGTAGGCATACGAGCTAGCTAATCACCCTTTAGTAAGTGATCTAATAGGTACCTACTCCAATCTTTTAACGCAATAATATTTACATTTTGTCAAGACCGTACTAAATAAACCGAAAAATATTCGTCAATTATAATTTTGAAAATTTTTGTCGCATCTTCCCTCGAATAATCAGGGGGAAACTGCAATTTGAAGCTCAGGACAGAGCTCATGGTGGCATTTTTGCTCCAGGCTCGTTGAGAAATTTCCTTGTTACACTAATTTCAATATGTTGAAATTTGTTACTGATTCAATTCAATCTGATTGTTGTGGTATTAGCCATTACGATGATTCGTAATTAATCAATAATCAAAATTACGGACATCACTCATTACAGATTTACTTTATTTTGGTAATCGTTTTACGTCAAAATTCGGTATTAAATTTTTCGTGGACAGACTCAATCAGGATGATCAGTTATAGTTTTTGATTGCTTGGCAGTTGTTTGTGTTTGTTAAATCCATGTTTTAAATGTTTTTAAGTATGATGTAACGCAAATGTTAAAAAAAAGTATCTACAACAATATAAGCATACATAATAAGAACTAAATCATACACGTACATACATAAATGTGGTACATAAGTAACATCCAAGCATTACCATTAAGAGTGTACCCGAATACCGCGCACCTGGTGCCGCGACACAGTGGGCTGGAAATCGCCTTCTATGGACACACGCCTTGAAAATGGAAATCGCCTTCTATGGAGGCGGTGGTAAAGTTTTTTAAACTTTTAAATGTATTTAAACTTAGATTAAGTAATTTAAAGGACGTCAAGAAATATATAATGAGAACTGTATTTTTTTTTTAATGGCGATTCTAAGATTACGCCAATGACCAGTTAAAACAGTACATTGTATTTATCTTGATTAAAGCGATTTTGACGTGACTTTGACTTTGACACGATTCATAATCTCGGAAGTAGTAATTTTTATGCCAGAATATGTTTTGGAAGACCAAATACTTACTATTTATATGTATCATTATAGTACTGATTCATAAACAAGTCTTTAAGTTTTTTATATTCGTTAGATGCTAAACTTTAATAAAAAAAATTACAGGTAAAATCTTTAAAACCGACGATTATTTAATGTATTTAATATGTATAAAAGGTTGTATAACTATTATTGTGCAAGTTGTGGATGCCAATAAAATAAGATGAAATTTTTGAAATAAATTGTTTATTAAAAAAATGCTTCACAACTTGCCTTATGATACACAATATCCAAAAAAATTCAAATAATTCAAAGATTGACTTTCTGTAAAATAATCAGGGCCAATCGTGCGCGACCGGAGATATCAACTTCAAACTTTTTATTCTGTTACTTCCATACAATTTTTTGACATAAATTCTTAAAGAGCCTTTCATGAGTCAGTACTATAATGATACATAATAGTATGTATTTAGTCTTCCAAAACATATTCAGGCATAAGAGTTACCACTTTCGAGATTATGAATCGGGTCAATTGAAGCCGATTTCGAGCCCACAGTGCGAGGTACCGATGTGACGGCCTGCGCTCATGGCCACGCCGCAACCCTAATCACAACCTACTGTATTACTATAGTACGCGCGTCATCATCTGAGTACTACAAAAAGAGATAGAAAATAGTATATAGGAATAAAAGACCTGTAAGTGCAAGCAAGATAGATATAGAGAAATGATATGGCTCTATACACATATTTGCTTTATATTATTATGTTAAAATATAAGAGAAAATTACTATTTTGAAAACTCTTTTTTAAGGTTACTGAATTTAAAATGACGCATTTTTGTATATGAAGTTTACGGATCCAGGATACAACGTCATACCTGGATAGCGAGGCACATTTACTGTTGTAGATGTCGAAAGTTACAACCCGCGTTCAAATCTCTCGCAGGCTAATTTTTTGCGCGAATGACTTTCTTGAACTGTTTTTTGTAGCCATTTAAGTAAATAGCTTCAGTGACGCGGCGATTGCAATTCTTTGGGTGGTCCATAAATAATTGTCTGGAAACTGCTTGTGTAAATGTAATTAAGGTCTGTTGAGTCTTTGCGACACAGGGCATAATCTCTAGTACCTACGGGAGTAGGAATAAAAAAAATATTGTCTTTGATTGGAAAATTATCCTCAATACAGAGTCCATTATAAAAATCGTCTTTTTGAGAAAAAATTAAAAGCGTGAAGGTAAACCCTTATATTAGTTAGCCTGGTATACATTACTTATGGGAAAATATAATAGAACAATGCCTATAGGAAATTGTTCCAAACCTATATACCTACATACCATCAAGGATCGTAAATAAATATTTGGACATAGTCCATAAAACATCCAGGCAACATCCATATTTTCATTTGTATCGAAGCACAATCTTTGATACAGGCATTCAAATATTATTTTAATCAGAGCAGTAGTTATATGGCGACAAAGTCATCTTCATTGTAAAGCATAAACCTCTGTAATCATAACAGTCTATTAATGTCCCACAGTAGGGACAGGTCTCCTCCCTTGACGAAGGGATACTTGGCCTACTAGTACTACGCTGGCCAGACGGATTGGTATAGGGTTTGGTTTCAAGTTTACGTTCTTTTCATTTTGTAAAGATAATATTTACGGTTAGTCCCTTAGTCGGTTTTTACGACACCCATGGGATGAGATAAGGTGGTGACATATTGTATTCTTTCTCCGTCACCACCCGAATCTATACCTCTGTTATCAAGGATGTAAGTGTTTAATAAAATAATATCAGTAACTTGTGCCTACTTTGTACTAAGTAGTTTCTATTTATATTGTCTCCACGCATTAAATTTCTTGTTAAATTATTTTTTTTTAATTTCCCAAACCAATGAATTACATACAATTCAATACAACATAGTCTTTTTTATGTCTTGCATCTGTTTTAATCAATGTTCTTTAATATGACCATTTTCAGACATGCTTATTATGACTCAAAAGAAGCCAAAAACATTTTTTTTTATCTATTAGAGTTTTAAGAAAAATAAAGAAAAGTTTAATTAAGAAAACCACCCAACGTTACAACTCATAGAGAACCGAATTTAAATTAAAACCTTTTCGAGATTTCTGTCAAGTATTATGAAAGAAGGAAGACAGCCATCAGTTTTAATTAAGATTATAATCTTTGAAATTATTATATAAGAGGTTTTGTTTATTTGTTTAATTAGCTATTATTGTTAATTATTTAGAATGTAATTTTATTGCTTAACAAACGTAATGTCGTAAAAATTATGAAATAACATTAAATAAACTGAATTCTTCCTTTGTAAATATTAACTTAAATACGTATAATGATTTTGCTATTAAATGTTTATATTATTATTATATAATACTATATGTACCTATAATATAAGTACATGTACTACATAATATAACTATGAGTATAAATAAGGTACTTACCTACTTTTTTAATTAATGTAATTTGCATGGCTTTCATTATGATACCTATATATTTTATGTGATAACTATATATTTTGTAACTGTTGTTTAAATACGTCGTTATCTTAAAAACAAGTACTAATATTTTAATACAATTTGGAAATAAATAACGTAAATACTGTATTTCGTTTGTATTAAGTGCAGCTTTTATAGAAAAAATGTAATTACGCCACAGTAATAAAATGTAAAGTCATAATTATAGGTAAGTATAATTAGTCAAGTAAATAAGCCGGGGCTAAAAAACAGCCTCTAAAAACAACATTTAATCGAAAAAAAGAAAAATGCAACTATTTAGAACGACTACATTTATTTTTATTTAAATGCATCAAAGTTATTTTTTGATGACCAACTACGCGATAATTTTTAACCACAACTGACAAAATAATAACCTTAAAGATTTTTAAATACTAGTAACTGCACAAAACACGGAATTAAATGAAACAATAAAAATCTACCTTAAAAATATTTATTTTAAAAGTTTATAAATTAACAAAAGTAATTCAAAATAAACGCCACCAATAAATTCACTAAAAGCGATAACACAAATATAATAATTGAACACGTAAAGATGTTACTCACCCGAAGTTGACTTAAACATTAAAATATAAATAGTAGAAAATATGAAAACAGTATATATATTGTTTGTGCGGGTATAGTATATAGTGACGCGAACGAAGCGCGGCGGGCGCGGGGCCCACCGCCGGAGGACTGGTGACGGTCGGGACGTGGATACGTCCAACGCCACGCGCGTAGGCGTTCGTCTGGGCCATCTCCCGTCCTATACCCCCCTTCCTTACCGCCCCACTACACCGCCACACCCCCCGCCACACCTTCATGCTTATTAAAAAAGTCCGACGGAAAAGGATTTATGTCTGCTTACTAAGTTCATGGCGTGTTGTTATAACGATTTAGGAGACAGTTTACTAAATATTATTGTTAAGATATTTTGTTGGAAAAGTATGTTAGTATTGTTTTATAAGTATCACGGGTAGAGAACTCTTCTGCAAAGGGGTTGATGTGGAGCTAAGTGACAAGTTCTCTACGTAGTATAAAGTTTTAGTAAGTTTTAGTTTTATCCTTTTCTGATACACTTTTATCTACTATAGGATATGGATTAGAAATATGAAAATTAGTAAAAATTTTCAAACTATTATTTGTCTTTTGAGGACCTTATGGTAAGCTCCAAGCTTAGGTACAGGAAAATATAGAAGACCCTGGTTTTTACAAATATAAAGCTGACAGTGGCTCTACTCTGCGTTTGTCCCCCTTGGGAACAGGCTGTTACATGGGTTGACGTTAGCTTAAAGTTAAGTTTTCTCTTTTGTATGTAAGTGTTTAGTTGTCTGTAAATATAGTTTCAACCGGCGGGAAATGGATTAGGGAGGCACAGGACCGCACAAGGTGGACATCAATTGGCTGATTTGATGATGTTATTTAACCACTACGGCAAAGAGGTCATTCAAGGGTTCCCTACCAACTTTAGCAGAAAAATAGGGAACCCGTTCAAATCGATCGAATTGTCAAATCTGCCACACAATTAAACTATGCAATGACTGTGTGTGTTTTGTGTTCTACCAATTTATATGTCTGTCACGCAAGTACCTATTTATTAATTAAATAAACATAATTAGTAATCAATAACTTTTTTTTCCTTTCACGTTTTTATTTTATATTCAAAGTAGGTACCTACATAGAGATGACGAATAAATAAACAAATTATTTCATAATATAACATGATCCATACAAATTCAAAACATTAATCATCCATCCATTTTAAATACAAAATATGACATTAACAAAAATATAACATGACATACAAAAATGTTACATATATAATTATTTGGTATATTAGTAGTATTGACAACATGTTCGGACATCACACAGCGCGTTGGACCGTGAACAGATAGCATAGATTCCTTCACGTTACGAAGGTTACCTGTCTAAATACCTAAAATTGTATAATAAATGTATGCATTTCAACCAGTAGGTATTTTACTACGTAACCATTAGCAACGGATGAATTTTAAATTTACGTATTATTATCTCCGTGTGGTGACGGAGTAAGAATACAATATGTCACCACCCTATTAAATTTCATCCCATGGGTGTCGTAAAAACCGACCAAGGGGCTATCCGTGAATATTATCTTTACAAAATAAAAAGAAGGAAAACTTGAAATTAAACCCTATACCAATCTGTCTGAACAGCGTGATATTAATTGACCAAGTATCCCTCCGTCATGGGAGGAAGACCATTCCTGCAGTGGGACATTAATGGGCTGTTATGATGATGATGATTAATCATATTTCATTGGTATTTTGAGTTAAGGAGAAACAACCATTAGGTATTTTGAAGGATAGTATTTTGATGTGATTTGTTTTAATTTTAGGCATTTAGATGTGTACCCCGTTAGGATACATCATACGTGTCTTTATTACATTTGTAACTTATAGGAATGTTTGTGAGTGGACAACTATATGTTTTATTTATGCATTTGTTATACAATATGTATTATATTTAGGGTAGCATAAGATACTAGAGGATTCTGTTTACTTTAGTGATCAGTATAATAAACCCTATACCAATCCGTATGGCCAGTGCGGTGTTAGTTGGCCAAGTATAGGAATACCGTGACGGAGGGCCGTCACGGGTGGAGGCCCGTCCCTGCAGTGGGATATTAATGGCCTGTTATGATGAAGTAGATAGTAGTAAAGGAGAGGTTAAAGGAAACTAACGACTACAGACAGGGAGTCCTGAGTTTTGTTATATTACTACAACTCAGGACTCCCTGTCATTTAGTTGTTTGTTATGACAACCTCGGTCATTAGGTTGAGTAACATCCTACTTACCCTACTCCTACTAATATTATAAATGCGAAAGTTTGTGATGATGTATGGATGGATGTTTGTTACTCTCTCACCCAAAAAACTACTGAATGGATTTTGATGAAATTTGGAATATAGGTAGTTTAGTTTATACAACGTGGGTGAAGCTGCGGGCATCAGGTAGTCCTTCATAATATGTGACCTGTACATGTATGTTATTTAAACATTTGTGGCGCAGTCGGTATATATTACATGGCTGCTACGCAGAGGTCTCGAGTTCGATTCCCGCTCAATGCAAATGTTTGTGTGCATGAACATGATTGTTTGCATCAGTCTGAGTGTTTTCTACGTATAACATGTGTGTATTTACAAAAAAAAAGTATTTAAGTATGTTTATCCGTTGTCTAGTACCCACAGTACAAGCTTTGCTTAGTTTGGAACTAGGTGGCGTTGTGTGAAATTATTGTACAAATAGTGAAGTAAAGTAACAAGTTCTGTCGTCTCTGTGCGATTGATCTCGGTTCCCACATTATCTTGATTAATGTCTTTTGATGCCGGCTGTCTCGAACAAACGGACGAAATGTCTTTGATACTGATTTATTATAGGAAAATACCGTGGCGGTCACTGTGTACAAACATGGCTTGTAAACTATATACATACATAGTTAGAGTTTTTATAATATGAAAACAGAGGTCTTAGATTGTGGTGACATAATGAAATTCCATTGTGCCACCGGTCTGATCTCATCCCATGGGTCATAAAAGCCACCTTAAAAAATACTTGTATCATTGTGCAGTCAAAACCATATACTAAATTTGGTCATCGCGATATAAGCAGGCTAATATTCCTCCACTAGCTTAGACGAAAGTATATATTTTGAGATGTTTTACTAGAATAATAATACAAATACTGTTTTGTTTTAAGACATTTCTTGCTCTAAGAATCATGCACTGTCCTACAAGGACTTTACCATCGATTTAACTCAAAATATATTCAACCCAGGACACTTACTTTTAAATAAGGGGTAGGCAGAGACTACTGAGAATATGATCCTTACAAAGCTGCGTTGCTTCGTCAACATTCACGCAAAATCAGTAAAATAACTATAATTTCAATAAATTATCATAACAAACGGATCAGCTGTTCGAAAGCGTCGCCGTCATAATAAGCAATAATAACATTAGTACGCGCCCACGCCTCGTAGTACTACGCTCGTAGTCGGTCTACGCCCACGCGTAGCATTCGCGTAGACCCGCTACGAACTCGTAGCACTTTGTTTTGATCCTAACACCCGAACGCTTACTACTGGATAACTTTAGTACTTGGATTTATTGTTATATTATGATATTGTTATTGGAAAGTTTTCTATTATCAAATAATATTTGTGTAAATATTATTTGCTCTAATAATCCCATTAATATTATAAATGCGAAAGCATTGGTCTAGGCATTTTACCCCAGCGAAACCAAAAAAAAAAAAAAAAAGG
Organism: Schrankia costaestrigalis; assembly: GCA_905475405.1. NCBI lineage: Eukaryota > Metazoa > Arthropoda > Insecta > Lepidoptera > Erebidae > Schrankia > Schrankia costaestrigalis. Next base: position 22,836,120 of record FR997827.1, on the reverse strand, counting down.
TATTTTTCTTGGGAATGTGATTGTGTTTACTAAGATAAATTATAGAAGTATCATAGAATACATGTTCAACTTAATTTGTGATTAGTGAGCGTTTTGTAAATGTGAAAAACCATTCTTACGATAATTTTTTAAATTGGCAAGAGACTGTGAATAGGAAAGTTTGACTGACAAATCTAGTACCACCCTGTCTGGCCTACGTGGTATAAATAGTCCAAGACTATAAATAAAAAAAATAGTTCTTTATTTCCTTCCACAAATGTAACTTAGGTCTAATTCTAACTATCTCTATAATTACTCGACGTAAAAATCAGTACGTAATAATAAAGAAGTCCCCAATCAAGTTAAAACATCTTTAAATTAAATTTAGAACATGTCCTGTTTAAAGGTTCGGCAAAGATCGTACGTCATCGGGTACACTCGTGCTTTAAACGCTGTAACCAATATAGTGATGGGACACGATGAACAGTAATAATAGGTCTTTACCTATGAAATTGCCGATTTGTAGGGAGATTTTATGCGAAGATTGATTTTTCATACTTTCATACTAACGTTTTCTTAGTTTTTTAATGAAATTTAGTAAAATTAATAGCGCACATCTTAGCTAACTTATGGCATTTTAATCATAATTAAGAAAAAAATTATAAGGGAAAAAGTTACATTTGTTTAAATGGTATGGGCTTATTACTAATACAAATAATAATTATTTTTCTTAATTATCTTCTGCTAGTTGTTGGTATTACCTGTATTTACCAAATTACAAAAATAATACAAGAAAACTATGTTTCAAAAGAATATAGAGGCTAAAGACTGCGGCGAAAAAAAATGGCAATTTCATAGGTAAAGACCTATTATTTGTTTCTTTACTTCACAATAAACTTCAAGCATTGATTGATTTTTTAACTTCAAGCATTGAACTATGTCAGACGGAAGAATTGCTAATTTTGATAAATTAAATGTATGTCATGGACGTCACGTGTTATGTTAGTCATAGCTGACGCTATTTAATATTTAAAACAATTGATTTAATTATAAACATGTTATGTAATTTTTCTAATTTAATAAATTTAATAAAAATAAAATAAATTTGATTTGATTTGATTAAAAATACACTACGAATAAAATTGTAAAAATGTAACGAGTATGGTATTAGCTGAGGGATTTATCCTTTTCTTTTATGCATGGAATGGGGCGCGGACCACTGCTTGTAAATGCATTGATTCCACATATGCTTTTTCATTGTTGATATCCTTATATTTAAATAATACCTACTAATATTATTAATATATTTGATTATGTTAAGTTTAGGTTTAGTTTAATATATTCATTTTTATGCGGCTTTTCCATGCAAAGAAAAAATAAATTTATTTTCTTTCTTTCTTTCTATAACGCGATAGTTAAAAAGTTAAAATTAATTTCCTTGTGGAAAATCAATTAGAGGCTGTGGTTTTTGGCCCAGGTAGAGGCAGGTGTATCGTGATGAAGTTCTGATATATAAAAGTACGATGTACTGATAAAAAACACGTTGTTACTCTGTCACTCATAAAATCCAGGAGGGCAAGGAAACAAGCATTACTGGAACCCCCTTGGTGGGTTACTTAAACATTATAACACCACCGTTAATGTTTCACTGTAGTTCCTTCTCTAGTGACGGATAACGGACGTACACTACGATGATGCGGTTTTATCATAACAGCCCATTAATGTCCCACTGCAGGGACGGCCTTCCTCCCGTGACGGATACTTGACCTACTAATACCACGCTGGCCGAACGGATTGGTATAGGTTTTAATTTCAAGTTTTCCTTCTTTTTATTTCGTAAAGATAATATTTACGTTTAGTCCCTTAGTCAGTTTTTACGACACCCATGGGATGAAATGGGGTGGTGACAAATTGTATTCTTACTTCGTCACCACACGGAAATTATGTCAATCCTCATTTGTTTAGGTAGTAAAAACTGTACACTTTCTCTAAGTTTAATTTCATTTTCTCAGAGGATGAGATGGTGCGTAGTACCATAATGTATTCCCACTCTATCACAAAGACGTCTAATTAAGTTACCACCATTAATAAATTCTACATAAAATCAAAATGTATTTATTTATTTGTAGCCGACTTAATCTATACGATGTATGGCTTTTAAATAAAAAACAAAATGTATCTCGCTCGTTTTACAATTAAAACAGCTTCATAGTGCACATCCCTACATTAGCACATTAAGATCTGCCGTCAGATAGGTCTCCTTCGTAATGGATTGATTCTTTCGCAAACGGACTTTGAACGTAGATAATAATGTATTATTTTATTTATTTTATTCCTCTACCTTATCTAACAGTAAAATAAGTCTCCTATTCATTAAATTTATAATAATACCGTAAGTATAATTATTAAGTACTTAAAACATTTTAGACTACGTATTATTATTTTTTTAAGTCTCATTTCTAAGGTAACAAACATAAAAAATAGAGTACCTATTTTGTAATAAAAACGTAAACTTAATAACGATTAAATTTGCTCAAATTTCCAACACCACTTTAAATCTTATTTTTTAATCGACGACCGTTAAATAATAACGTCATTATTGGCGCGAAATGTTGAAAAAAGCAAATGGCTGCCGTCCATTATGAAGGTACCTTTAAAAGACACGTATAGAATATACATTATATCTGCTTGTTTGGGTAACATCGGAATTCGTGGCACATGCGGCCTATATCGGAATTTTGTAGAAAAGAAATTGGATTTTAGGATGTACTAGACTTTTTAATTAAGATAATGATAAAATAGTTTGCGAGTTTTGTGATAGAAAAGGGAAGTTAATAAATAATTCGATGAAAGGTGATTAGGAACCTGTAACACTTACAACCCAAATATTATTATATTTACTATTTTAATTTTCTAAGCTACAAATTAAAACATTAGGAAGTTTTTCAAGCACTATTCTAGGTAAATTAATAAACACCATCTATCAATTCAAGCCGTGTTTTGTAGTATTAGTCCTTTTTATGAGATGATTATTTTACTTATGATAATTATATTACTAACTAGCTGACCCGTGCCCACTTCGTTGGGCGGCGAAAGTCACTTTTTTAAACATATTTAATTACTGCTACACTCCTATAAGTCATAGCATGATACTTTATAGCCTTATGACACTCTCCGATAAATGGACTATTCAACACAGAAATAATTTTTATAACCGGTTCAGTAGATCCAGAGATTACCCCCTACAACGTCACAAACACACAAACTTTACCCCTTTATAATATTAGTATGGAATGATGATGGAATAAGAGTGAAACCTAGCAAATGTTATTGTCTGTGTTTAGGTAGGCGGGATACGAGATATACTTCATATGACCCCGGTCTCACTATAGGCGGAGAAAACGTTTCAATAATATCAGAAACCGTGCCTTTTAAATTTCTTGGTAGAAAGATAAACGATAAAGGTCGCTCTCCAGTACTAGACGATGTCGTCAATAGTTTCATAAACGACATTGAAAAGGTAGACCAACAACCGATAAATAACGTAAAAAAAGTCTGGATATACGACAACTATTTAACATCACGTCTCAACTGGCCTTTCCTCGTGTATGACTTAAACCAGAACCTCTTGAAAAAACTGTATGCCAAAGTGACAAAACATTGAAATCGTGGCTTGGGTTAGCTCAATCTGCAGACTCTTCCGCTCTGTATCGAGACACAAATAACTTTGGGATGAAACTAAAAAAACCATCGGAACTCTATAAACATCTAAGATTCACTAAAATGCAAGTCTTATAAACATCTAAAGACGAAATTGTAAAATCCATCCCAACTGATAAAAATTCATCTGCGCTCGAGTCACGGTTACAATTTCACAAAAAGTTCATGATAGGCGCGCAAACTAATAGAGCAGGTTTTGGAAACACGGAAAGACAATCAGACAAAGAAATTACAAAATCTTTCATAAACCAAGATGAGAATGACAGCTATAGAGTGCACGCAATGAACCTAGAAATGCAAAATGAATGGGTTACTCTAGGTGATTACTGTATACCTTTAGCCTTGAAGTGGCGCACTTTGCTTTACGACTGGTCAATTACTTAAATTCTACCTCAACGCCTTCCAATTGACTCTTCCTGATCAAACCAATCTTGTAAGATGGGGAAAAGCCACGGACAAAAAATGCACAGAATGTGGCAATGAAATTGGTACGGCTAGACACTTATTGGTATGCTGCAAAGTGCTTTTGGATAGGGGTCATTACTCGCAACGTCACGACAGAGTACTAGAGATTATACGCGAGGCAGTGAGTCTATCAATTGCTAGAGCTAAAAAAGGACTGACTACAAATGAACGACAAAACATCCAATTCGTTAAGGAAGGCACCACTAAAAAGACCACCTTTAAGCCTTTTTCAGTTCTGAGCGCGGCAAGCGATTGGACACTACTGGTTGACACGTATGAAACACACTATAAAATCCCGGAGAATATCTGTGTGTCGCCCTTAAGACCAGACATATTTCTCTACTCCCTTTTGAATAAGCGTGTAGTACTTATTGAGCTCACGGTACCGTGGGAAACTAACATTCCGAAAGACCACGCAATTAAGACAAACAAATACTTTGACTTGACAAATGAGATAACCAGAAATGGCTACAAGGTTACTCTATGTGCCGTGGAAATAGGTGCGAGGGGTACTCCAGCTAAATCCCTCTACAGCTTATTAAAAGAACTAGGACTGCCGAGAACTTCAGTAAGCTCTCTACTATCACGAATGTCCATACCAAATTTGGATAGATAGAGGACGGAACATAGCAGACAGTGAAGGTGACCGCTAACGCGTTGTAAGGGGGCCTCCTTAAACCTACATCTGGGTCGTAAGTCCCAGACGCTGTTACGCCAGTGTTCCGTCCTCTATCACGCGATGGACCCGGCACCCGCACGGAGAATCCATGGAATGCTAAGATTAGGTCTTACTATTATGTAATAGAAAACGATGGGTGTCACACATTACAGATTTTACCTAAAGTATAGGTAATTATTAAAATGTTTAACAGTGCTCTGCTCGATATTTAAATCTGTTCTTTGCTTTGCGTATAATTTGGTGGACTGGCGGTCAAAACCGTTTGAGGACGCAATTTTGAAGCCGGAAAATGTTTTCCATTCGATTTATCAATAATATACTTTATATTTGTAGACATAAGAGCTATACTGTTTGGTATCACTGTTTTTATTTTAAGTCGAAAATGTGCTTCCATCTTTGAAAATAAATTATAACGGGCTTTTAAGGGTGTTATCACATGTGACTATTGGGTTTTGCTGTTAAACAATTACATTCAATCAATCAACTAGCCTATTGCAGTCCACTGTTGGACAAAGGCCTCTCCCAATACACGCCACAGAACTCGGTCCTGCGCCTTCCGCATCAACAACAATTACAATTAATAAATATTAGCTAAGTAGAAAAAAATATTATAGTGTTACACTAATTGTAATAAAACCCATAATTAGCAAACGAGTGGAAATAGGAATTTTCTTGTTTCCTCTGTCCTTGTCCCATTTACCTACATTTTATGTTTAAGATAGAAATTTGCGAAATAATTTGTAACGATTGATCATACTCTTGTTGCGCTAGGATGACTTTATCACTGAATAATTTAAAAATTGAACATTGCCTTAATTATAGCGACATAATGAGTAAATTCACGTCAAACCGTATACTAGCCCATCTGACGAGGGTGGTATTTATTTGCCAAGTGTTTTTTCATACTTTTACAACACTCTAATTCAACGACGACGTCTGAGGCGTAGTGGTTATATAACATGACTGCTACGCAGAGATCTCGGGTTCGATTCCCGCTTAATGCAAATCTTTGTGTGCATGAACATGATTGTTTGCAATGGTCTGGGTGTTTACTAAGTGTATTGATATATTTATTTTGACGTCGGCAGCAGCGTCTTCTAAGAGACTTACAAAAAAAAATGACTAAGTTTATTCGTAGTCTGGCACCCAAGTACAAGCTCTGCTTAGTTCAAGGCTAGAAGGCGTTATGCAAATCTATACAAACTATTTTATATTATATCGAAATCCCTCCCATATGGATCAATCCTAACACTATATAACAGTAAACTATGTCTCCGTCGTACATAATGTTTACCTTAATAGGTCCCCGATATTGGGACGTTAAATGGCAATAGACTTGCTTTATTGCCATCCCTTTATCTAATCCCTTCCGACGCTTACTAACGTTAAATTTGTTTATGTTAGCATGTAGTTTGCAAAAAATCGTTTACTGTATTGTGTGGTAAACATTAAAATTCCATTTATTATCATTATTATCAGCAAGTGGATGTCCACTGCTGGTGGCCTCCTCCAAATATTTCCACCCTTCGTCATCCATCGGTTTCCTACCGTCCTAAGTCCTTACTAGGTCGTCACTCTACGTAGAGCTGGTCTTCCGGTATGCGTTCGCAATTCTTTTAATTATACTAGCTCCTAATATTTTCTCTGTGAGACATATTTTTCTGCTTTTAGTCCCGAGCTTGAGCCCGAACGCCCATGGGATGAGATGGGGTGGTGACACACTGTATTCTTACTCCGTCACCACACGGAGAGTTATAATCTACTATATAAAAATAATTCGGCTTTTCCTTCCTGACGCTATAACTCCAGAACGCACGAACCGATTTCTACGGTTTTGCATTCGTTGGAAAGGTCTCAGGCTCCGTAAGGTTTATAGCAAAGAAAATTCAGGAAAAATTTCATCAGAAAAATGGTTTTTTTTTTTAAATGTTACATAAATCGAAGCCATCTTGCGGTGGCGAAACGGAGTTCACCGTGTTTACTAGTTATAAATAAAAAATAACAAAATTGTACATTGTATTTGCTGCCGGTATAACGCAAATATAATGGTTATTTCAGTAAAGCTCGTGCAGTCAAACAACACACTGTTGGCTATTCGTGTTATTAATACTCGGTACAACAAAACGGTAACGGTAAACAAGTACAAATACATCGAAGACATAATATAAAGATGTGTATCGTCAACTTAAGACGGAACTGGACCCACAACATTATTCTATTATGTACTCTAATCCTAAAAACTGTCGATAATAACTATCGTCAATCGGAGAACCCTGGGGATGTTAGTTTGACAAACGTCACCGTCGCGACGCAGAGATCATGCTGTATAATAAAAATAAGTCGGGTTTTACTTCCTGACGCTATAACTCCAGAACGCACGAACCGATTTCCACGGTTTTGCATTCGTTGGAAAGGTCTCCGTTAGGTTAAAGAAAGTTAAGGAAAAATTTGAACAGAAAAGCGGGAAAATAATGCCCGGGCGAAGCCGGGACTGGCCGCTAGTATTATATAATGTTTTTGCAGTAAAACCCATACAATATCAAAATATACTCATACAAATATTATGTAGCATAATACTCTCATACAATTTAAGCTGGCTCGTTGCCACGTCTTACGCAATTGAGTTTTGTATCGAAAAACTTGAAGGGTTCGGTAAAAACACGGGTAGAGGAGTTTTTGTGGGCGACCCTATCACGTTATGACGAAAATTAATTTGGACAATTGCTTAAGAGGAACACATACTGGGAGTATATGGGTTATATTTTAACCGACTGAAAAAGAGGAGGAAGTTTTCAATTTAAAAGATTTTTTTAAATCTTTGTTTCTTCAGAACTCACGTCATTTATTGACCAACTGGAAAGGGTCTACTTCCTAGTTACTAAATAAATATTATATTAAGCAAACTCGACGACCTTTGTGGCGTAATGGTTATATAACATGACTGCTACGCAGAGGTCTCGGGCTCGATTCGCGCTCAATGCAAATCGTTGTGTTTTCTATGTATAATATGTATGTATCTACAAAAAAAAAGTATTTATGTATGTATATCCCTTGTCAAGTACCCATAGTACAAGCTCTGTTTAGTTTGGGACTAGATGGCGTTGTGTGAAAGTGTGAGGAATATTATATTTTATATTAATTTGACATTTACCACTATAATCTACTGTACGTCAGTGTGATTATGAACAACCGAAGTTTGTGCAGTGGTGTGCGCTTCACTCTTTATAAAAGACACTTTGTAAACGTACGTCGTTTGACAATCAGTGGCAAAGGCAAGCCAGCGCTCGTTATTTTTAACTGGCATTTGAGGCAAAGTTAGGAGACCATGTGTAACTTTTTTGTTGAAAATAAATCGACGTCGATCTCTGTGGTGTAGTGGTTGTAGTGAATGATACGAAGAGGTTCCGGATTTGATTACTGTTCAAAGCAAATATTTGTACGTATGACCTGGTCTGGGTGTTTGCTATGTATGATACGAGTATGTATGTAATTATGTAATATGTTTTCACAAAAAAAAGTATTTATGTTGATCAGTTGTCTTGTGTGTAAACTCTTAGTTTACACAGTTTAAAACTAGATGGCGTTGTGAGAAATATTATAAGGAATAATAAATAGTATTTGTCTCTTTCCAGTAATTATAGTAGTTAACTTACGTGGTGTCCTACGTGAGCGACGAACGCGACGCGACGCGAGATGTTACACGCGACAAGTGTCCTACATGATTACGTCGCGTCTCGTCGCGGACTGCCACATAGGACCGAAGTAGGGTACGCCGCCGCGCCGTTGATTTGATCGCGTACGTCGCATTCGTCGCGTCCCGTGCGTCGCGTACATAGGACACCGCGTTATAGACATTGATCGATTTGTTCATACACAAATGATCCAGAAAATGAAGGGCCTCTAATCTAGTGTGAAAGTTCCTCTAGTTTAGAACATGAATGTGTCATTTCACACTGGATGCCCTCCCTCAATGGACGAGGTTACCGACTTTTTCCTATATTATTAAAGTACCTATTTATATAGATAACATAATGTATAAATATGTTTAGGACTGCACTATTATCGGTAACTACTTCCGTTCCAAATAAAAGGAAGATTTTATAAATATTGCCATTCAACTAGGTATCTTCACAAGAACCAATTAATTACTTATTTCTTCTTTTCTTTTAAAAAGACAATTGGCGCTTTAGGGATCGAGACATTTTATATTGGGAAGTTTTACAAACATGAAATTAACAGACAAAGAAGGGCTTAAGACAGCCATTTAATTTTGTTGGTCACACAAATAATAGCGTAACGTGTAAATATTTGTATGAGGCCTTTGTTCAAGCGGACGTCAAATTGACTTTATTTATATAAAAATACTTAAAAGACTAAATTATAAGAAGAACACTACTTACTACAATAAACATCTAAAGTACCATTATATATCAATCACATTAGTACAGTTACAGACGAAGGCAACATGGCCACTCAAGATGGCTAACACTCTGTCCTGCGCTCAAGTGTTTTGTTACTGCTCGCTTGTTTAGGGTCCGTTCATACAGACCGGCTCGGAGAGCATCGGCGGTCATTTTAATTTTCACACTGAACGGATCGTAGACGCTTGCAGTTCGTCAGAGTGGAGCCGACAACTATTTCACATTTTACCGGCTGCTGCCTTTTTTGGGCAAAAAGAGCATGCAATCGGAGCCGGTCAACTGCACGAACGAGAAAAATTACGCGATCGGAGCCGGTCAGATCCTCTTATTGTTTCACATCGAGCTCTTGAAAGCATTCTTAATGACAAAAGCAGTGCACATGGTAACATATAGCCTATTACAAATATTAAAAACTCTGTTTTCTACGTGATAAGAATCTGCTCTCCTCTCCGAGCCGGTCTGGGTGAACGAACCCTTAATGGCCACAACCTTGTATTCGAGTCACGTATTTCACCGCCTCTTATATTTTTATTGACCGCAACAGTTAAGAAAATGCTCTGTACTGAAAAACAAGAGGCTTTTAATGGTTTTTTTGTGAAAACAATAAGAATTATTGAACGACTTTCGTTTTTAGAGTACCTATTGTTGTTAAGGAGGTTTAAGATTTGTATGACGTAATGAGGTCGAAGCATACAATTTACGAATGTATAGATTAGAATGTATTATTACAGTATAATTTATGTATAACAATGTCTACGTAAAATTAAATAGTCTAGACGAACCATGATTAAACTTACAAATAAAAAAAAGTTTAAAAATGTTTGGATCTATTTTTTTGAATTAAAGACCTGTATGATTAGACGTCAGTCTCTACTTAGTAACTTTAAAGCTAGTACGAAGGGTGCACTGCCTATTAAAGCATAGGCCAGACAGGTATTTTAAAAATGTAAATTAAAAAAAAAACAATTAAACACATTCCATTGAAGAATACTTTTTGGTAAATAAGCAAATAATAAGTGTTACATGACGAAACGAGGTTGGTTTTATGTCAAGTTGGCCATCTTCTGTTTTTGGAAAAACTTACGTTCACTCCAAGATTCATCTTCATCATCATCATAACTGCCCATTAATGTCCTACTGCAGGGAGGGGCCTCCTGCCGTGACGGGGGGATACTTGGCCTACTAATACCACGATAGCCAGACGGATTGGTACAGGGTTTAATTTCAAGTTTTCCTTCTTTTTATTTCGTAAAGATAATATTCATGGATAGTCCCGTAGTTGGTTTTTAAGACACCCATGGGATGAGATGGCGTAGTGACATATTGTATTCTTAGTCCGTCACCACACGGAGGATTAATAGCTAAGCTTAATATTCAGTCTGTAAATACGAGTATACCTAATTCTACAAACAAAACACTAAAATAAAATAAATACCACAACGGTAAGTTAAATGAAAAATGGAGCATAAAAATGTTGATCAGAAATAAAAGGAATAGTCTCGTAAATTGTGTGGAGCAACTGCGACGGCCGGGCGCGGGCGTGGAGAGCGCCAGTCTGTACCGCAACGATTGCCTTAAACATCATTATAATTAACTTATTATGTTATGTCGTTTTGTGCTATAAACTGAATGTTTTTATTTATTGTATTTGTGATTATTATTAAACGTTTTTATGGTAGTTATTCCTTTATTATAGTTTATCATTTATTTGTCCATCATGAGGTAGCCCGCCCTATCGGTTACTAAGCTCAGCATAATAACATAATACACGTTGCTATGTGGTCCCATAATCAGCTAAACTTGTCATTTGAATACTAGACAAAAGATAAACCACTTATTTACTATTTTTGTAAATACATACTTATAATACTTAATATACACGGAAAATACTAAGATCAATGAAAACTTTCAAGTTCATGCAGACTAAACTATGCATTAAGCGGAATTGTACCTAGAACCTCTGACACAATATGCTGTGACACTCACCAAATAATTTTTTTGAATACCGACAACTCACGCCTCTGAAGTCAATTAAAATCGCGGTGTTTGCCAGTGCAAACGGTACAGGCGTGAAATAATAAATCAACCGTTATCCATTATAAATAAGGAAGGGAAATGAGAATAAACATAAAAAATATATATGGTGCTTACTAAATGAAAAATATAGAGGATAATCGCCTCTTTGTTTTGGCTAAGGAACGAACTTTTTTTTTATATAAATAGGAGCGGAAAGAAAATTATGTAGGTGGTCTGCTGGCAAAGCATCAGGAGCATACCTATAAAAGATACAGATTTCGTAGCCTGGCTCTCTTTTGTTTTTTTTTTTTCATTTTCGACTAACTTCACTTTTGAAGATTATAATGTCGCACCCAGTTTTATATGATTTTCTTTATTTGAGTATGAAACTAAAAAGTGAACGGATTAATATTCACCGAAATATGGCAAAGGAAAACCAAAAATAAAACTGCTACCAACTTTGGCCGGACTAAGCTCTGAAATATGAGAAAATACTTAATCCTTGCATGCATCTGCGATTTGTACTAAGCCCATTAATGGAGACAAACTTTTGTATAAACTCCTATCAACCTTATTGCAAGCATATAAGGTTTATTTTGGCTTAGCACTATGACATTAGGCTTGGTACAAACTTGTTGCACGTGTACTATTTCGAGTGTTCTATAGGATTCAGGAGCACATAATCTTTTACAGACACAAAAAGCCTCAGAAAAAATACCTAATCGTCGTTTAATTTCTGGAATGTTTTACTACAATTTCTCAACTCCTTCAATAACTTAGAAATGCAGCCATTTATGCGATATGGGCATGTCGGTTTAGTATTTCTCTAAATTAATTTAACCTCTCTGTTTCCCTTATTTCTGAGACTTACATCTCTATGACTTGAGTTTTACTTGATAGTAAAACTAAATAATAATAATCTCTAGCACAATTTTTCTACAAATTTATGTAACATTTATTTTAAAAAATACTCTCGCAATTAGATCGTCGGTTCTTTTACAAACATGAAATTAAAAGATTTTGAAGTATAAATTGTCATCTCTATAGTTTATCTGTCCGCTGATAACACTACACTAACTTTTATATTTATGGTCGCCTAGTAGCCATACTGAAAGTGTGGTGTGTATTTTGCTTCACCGCCACGGCTTGTTCTGCTACGTGAAGTATTTTTTTCTAAGGATTTTGGTTTTAATATTGCTGGCTAGCATTAAATTAATAACTTTTCCTTCTTTTTGTAGTAATGAACTATAACTTCACGAGAAGGTTAGCGGGGGCCAGACCACACGGTGCGGTGCGGCTCCGACGCGGCGCACCTGAGCCGTGTCGCAACGGTTTCCTACATATAAAAATGTATGGTATGCCATACGGTACGTCCGGCACCGCTCCGGCGCCATACCGCAGGAGTAATGCGGTGCGGTGCGGTGCCGCGCCGTGTGGCCTGGCCCGTAGTGTAGCGTCATCTAGCAACTTACTTAAGCGAACACATACACTATCTCAGTACCCCCCACAATCAACAGATGTCGCCACTACGTCCTGAATCGCGATATCCGCATATACATATACAACGTCCAGCGAACAACCGTTGGGCAGTTGGCCCGCGAGGCAACGATCAACCCTCGCCTGGTCGAAGGACACTCCCTTTCCGTTGGAGTTGTGGTGCTGTTACGTCACCGCGACCTCCGCAGTAGCATATCTGTTACTACCACTTACCTTTCAATTAGTAAGTAAGCTAAGATGATTATATTCAATGTCTAAGATAGGGTTTACAAACTTTGACTAACTGCAAGACATACCTACTTATTAATGTAAACCAAGACATATGATACGAAATAAGTACTGCATACAAATAATGGCGAAGTCTCTTTTTGTACTCACGTTACAAAATAACTTACATAAAAATCGTTAGAGAAAACAAAAAAAATGTAAAAACATTTAAAAAGAAACAATTTTATAATCCATCCACTAAAAAGTTCAGTACACTAAAAACTTAGGATATGCCTAGACATAACATCAATGCCCAGTTTTTCTGTTACAAGAATAAAACAATCAAGCATTTGTGTCAACGCGTATGGTAGTCACGAGGCAACAAAGTAATGGCGAATGAATCAAGTCGTAAAATGGCTTCCCTCAGTCGCCATCGTTTTGTCGACCACACGTGTTTGCACACGTTTTACCGCCATTACTTTTTCTAAAGAAAAAAAACCCGATGAAAAGCTTTTATACTCATAACAATACTTACATAAAACACTTTCGTGCACGTGAAATTATTCTGAGAAATTTTTAATTTATTTACATTTAATTAAAGGTACTTTACTAATTTTGATGAAATTTCTATAGGACCAACTTTTACTTGGTTTCCTTTTTAAAGAAAACTGTTTTTTTTTCTTTGATCACGCAAGAAATGAATGAGTTGTAAACACATTCAAATAAACGACCTCTATGACGTACTGGTTATATAACATGACTGCTAAGCAGAGGTCTCGGGTTCGATTCGCGCTTAATGCAAATCTTTGTGTGCATGAACATGATTGTTTGCATTGGTCTGGGTGTTTTCTATGTATAATTGTATGTATTTACAAAAAAAAAAGTATTTAAGTGTGTTTATCCGTTGTCTAGTATCCATAGTACAAGCTCTGCTTAGTTTTGGACTAAGTCAAAGTCAAAGTCAAAGTCAAAAACGCTTTAATCAAGATAAATACAATTCTCATTATATATTTCTTGACGTCCTTTAAACTACTTAATCTAAGTTTAAATACATGTAAAAGTTTAGCAAACTTTACCACCGCCTCCAAAGCGCTAGTAGAGAAGAAGCGGCGAAACAAACTCTACTGCTGCATTTTCTTGACGTCAATTTTTTTACATTGTAGATAACTGTAATCAGGCGCTGCAACCATTGTATACCATACATATCCATACAACGAAGGATTTTATTATAAAATGATAAAGGTAGCGTCATGCAGGTAGTACATAAAAGTGGGAGCACCAAATCACATCCATAAACAATTCAGTAATAAAGACGTCGCTCAGCCAAATAACCCTTTAGGTAAATTATTAGAAGTGAACCAAAATGTAAATTGATTAATGTCAAGGTCGACCAGTCACCCCAAGTAGCACCCGTTCACGAGTATAACACAGAGGTCAGCCATCAACCCCCTCGCCATATTGTAGGGAAGGGATTGACCCGGCCCCCACGCCACCACAAGCAATGACATTTTAGTGAGCATGACGAGTCCTGACAATAATACATATCAACAAAAAAGAAATAAGATAAAAATGGCAGAGGGACGCCTCCATTTAACATCGACCAAAGTAATTTTCCGCGAGTCTTAATTCATAAAGGTACATTATTTTTAGAGGTACATTATATTACTCTAAAACTTATATTGTAATCTTACGACTAGGAGCATCATCATATCCATGGGTTCTTATCATTAAGGTAACTAGATGTATCATAGTAAGCTTTTTTGCACAATTTAGGCTTGATATAATTCTTGAACTTATTAATGGACATGTTACAAACATCTTTTGGTAGTTTATTATAAAAGCGTACACACGTGCTACAGAACGACTTACCTATTTTTCGGAGTCTGCTGCTGGGCACAGCTAAGTCATCTTTATTTCTCAAATTAAGATTATGAAAATCGCTATTTTTATGAAATTTATCACGATTTTTATGAACATAAAGCAGATTTTCGTAAATATATTGTGCATAGACAGTTAAAATACCTATTTCTTTAAATTTCTCCCTAAGTGATTCTCTGGGTCCCATTTTGTAAATAGCTCTGACAGCTCTTTTCTGCAATATAAAGATGGTCTCAATATCAGCAGCACATCCCCACAATAGTATGCCATAAGACATTATACTGTGAAAATAGCTGAAGTAGACTAGGCGGGCAGTCTCAACGTCCGTATATGCGCGAATTTTCTTAACCGCGTAGGCGGCAGAACTAAGTTTGTTGGACAGAGCTTCCACATGTGGGCCCCATTGAAGCTTAGCGTCTAAAGTTATGCCCAGAAATACTGTCTTATCTACTAATTCAATTTCCTCATTGTTTACTTTAACTATAGTTTTAGCCTGCCTTACATTGGGAAGTGTAAATCTAACTAACTTTGTTTTTAATCTATTAAGTAGCAAATTGTTTGTACTAAACCAATTGACTATTCTATCAAGAGCATTGTTCACATCGTCAATATTAGATTGCTGTCTCTTAACCTTAAATATTAAGGATGTGTCATCTGCAAACAATACTATACCATGATTGTCCCTTACCATATATGGTAAGTCATTTATGTAAACCAAAAATAAAAAAGGCCCTAATATGGATCCCTGGGGTACCCCTATGTCTACAATTGATCCAGGGGAACGTATTCCATTTATATCTACACTATGCACCCGGCCACTAAGGTAGGATGAAATTAAATTGAGTGCCACATCCCTTACACCGTAGTGGTAAAGTTTCATTATTAATGTGTTATGTAAAACGCAATCAAACGCCTTGGATAAGTCACAAAATACGCCGTACGCATCATGCGACTCCTCCCAGGCTTCAAATATGTTTTCTATCAGGGCTACACCCGCATCAGTTGTCGATCGGCTTTTAGTGAAACCGAATTGTTTGTTATGTAACAGATTGCTATCATGAAAGTGTTTGAGTAGTTGATTTAAAATAAGTTTTTCAAACACTTTACTTAATATTGGTAGAACAGATATTGGCCTAAAATTGGAGGGATCTAATGAACTACCTGATTTAAACAAAGGAATCACTTTACTAATTTTCATTAAATCAGGAAACACTCCACAATCTAAACAACTATTAAATATAACAACAAGCTGAGGTATAATAACTTCAATTATAGATTTAACAATAGGTACAGAAATCCCCCAAATGTCTTTAGTTTCTTGGGATTGATTTCTTTAAGCACTCTACGAATATCTTGTGCGCTAACATGCCTAAATATATGTCGCCAGGTGGCTATCTGTATCAGTTTCAGACTTCTTCAAGTAGGTAAAGGCTCGAGGTATTTTGGAAATAAATAGGCATAACTCTATTAAGTTACATTTTATAATCTCTTTTCTTATTGTATTACAAAATATATAGGTACTTAAAAACAGCACTAGCACACGGACACTATAGCAGTCCCTCATGTAATACCGGATGGACCACCAGCCTCACGGGTTCGGTGGATTCTTCCAGTTTTCATGACGTTCTGCTAGAATGACGACTCCTTGTCATTCTCGTCCGAACATTTTGAATGTTTGTTTCATACCAGTATTAACGTCTAAGAAGGTTTGACGCTGTCTAAGGAAAAAGGCTGGTTTAATTTCACGGCGCCAGGGATGCGCCTTCACGGCCGGACTGACAATCGCCCGTCCTCGGGCGTATACATTCCTGCAACAATGACAATACAATACCATTACTCAAGGCATCAGGCTCGTCCAACCTGACACGAGTCAATGCTTCTTACTTTCCAGCCAACATCTCTACAATTCAGCATCAATAAGTGAACTGAACCCATACATCACCCACAAGCACAACGCATACGACCCAACCAGGCAACCCTGCTGAACTAGCTACAAGTCAGGGTCTACATCTCTTCCCTGGGTGTTGCGTCCCTACTGCTAGCCACTAGCAGCCCAGGACCCACAACCACCCAGCACAGACCTTTGCGTCCCCTTAACCAACCCAAACAAGTGTGGTCTGGGTGGCACATCGCCGTCTACCAATAAACTAGAAGTATCAGTATAGTAAACACTTTTTCTACAAATAGTCTCAAAATAATACTGTCCTTTTATGTTCCTCTTTACTCTTCCTCAGAGAGCAGTCGAGAATACATTTCGACTTCACCAGGAATAAGATATTTTGTTGACAGCTACACATCAAGTGCTCCACCGTTTCGTCTTCTTGACCACACGCTCTCCCTGTAAACATACAGTCAGATAAGGTAAAAGCTCCTATTACGGCGGTAGTCAAAATCGCGTCCTATTACGGAGGTATTTCTATTTTCGTGTTTTATTCTGGTTTTATTCAGTTTGCGTACAACAAAACGAAATCAGTTTATTCTACATCTATTACTTCATGATTTACCTGACGTTTGCAAGTAAAGAACATAGATAACTCATCAAAATCAATCAATCTGTGAAACGGCATCGACGTGAAAGGGATTTCCATACAAACGCTGAACAACAAAATTAGGTACACTAATATTTAGAAACTAAGTTTTTTGTATTATTAACCCGTTTAAGATGGTTTATTTCTTATTCATAGCATTTTCTTACTATTATACTTACTATTTCAATAGCTTGTTTTATATTTGTAACTCGTTTTATATCCAAAAAATAAGAAATAAAATAGCGCCGTAATACGACACGATTTTTTTAGATTCGTCCTAATACGGTGGTATAACTCCGTAATAGAAAAAATACTGGGCATGTTTAATTGCTTGTAACTTTCAATTTATTAACTTATTGAACTTGTTTCAAGGTTTTTTGAAATAATTATTAATCTCATAAACTAAAAACCATATTCTGCGGTATGTATTCGTAGTTAGAAATCGAATTAAATACGAAAATTGTTGAGTACAAAATGTGGATTTCTTAGAAAGGGTAAAAATAGGAAGGTGTATTTTAACTTATCATAAATCATTTATTTTGTATAACTGTTGACTACTGTTTACACATATGAGCCAAAAAACTGTTATAGTTTCATTAAACATTTACATTGTTCCATTTATCGAAATTTTGATAGGTCCGAATTAGGATTATTAAAAACAGGAGTAGTTTTCCTATTGCGGTGGTAATTATTTCCAAGTAAGTCTGTGTTAGGATCTATGATTTCCTATTACGGCCCTATTCATAAAACATAAAATTACAAGTTTTAGGGTACCGTGATTATTGATTCTGAGAATAGAATTGTTATGTGATACGTAAGTTTTTTTGTTTTGTATAAAACCAAAAGCGATAAAAACTTTTAAATATACATATTCTTTTTATGTAAAGTTATGCAATCTATGTAATTTTATATTTCTGTTTTTATTTTACTAAGCATAAAAAGAAAAGTTAACCATATTTTAATAACACAAAACTCTTTTTAGAACGTGTATTTCTATCTATACTTATTACTTATATATAATATTATAAAGAGGTAAAGTTTGTGACGTTGTAGGAGGTACTCTCTGGATCTAATAAACCGATTTTAAAAATTATTTTTGTGTTGAATAGTACATTTATCGGGGAGTGTCATAGGCTATATAGTATCACGCTATGACGAAAAGGAGAGGAGCAACAATGAAACATGTTTAAAAAAGTGACGCGTTATTTTCGCCGCCTAACGAAGTGGGCACGGGTCAGCTAGTAAAAAATAATTTCATTAAAAAAGATACAAATCAATGGTCAATGAATACCAAAAATACAACTTACTTTACTAATACATTTAAATTATTTGATAAATATTATTTGTACGGAACTTGGATGAATATAATTTCTGACCCTCCGTATTAGGAATCGTATACCGCAGTAATAGGCTCTGACGAAAAAAATACCTCCGAATTAGGGAAAATCGACCCGACTATTTAAATCTTTTTTTAAAAATAACTAATATCATTAAAAGAAACAAACTCGACAGTAATACAAAATATAAATTCCACTTTTGACGATGACATTTTTTTGCACAGTTAAAAATATTTACAAATGCTTATTTTTGTTTCTTACTTTGAAATGTTGCGAAATACCTCCGTAATAGGGGCTTTTACCTTATAAGACTGCGGCTTAGGTTCAACAGCTTTTTTTTTTTTGTTTTGTTTTCTTTTTGTGCTTTGGCAGTATTTACTTGGCGCTTCCTAAAGGCTATAATATTGACTCGCCTTCACATGACCGTCCTGACATTCACACGTCCTCGTGTGAGCTACCTCAAGGAGTTATTTTCAACGACAGTCGAACCACAAAAACTATATTCTTATTTAGTTACTATTACTTGCAAAACAAGCATCACTCAGCCGACAAGCACTCGACCCACACCCTCACGGTGCCCTATCCAACAACACAGGACTCAGGCCACCCTCATGGTGCCTGATCCAACAACAGAGGACTCAGGCCACCCTCGCGGTGCCTGATCCAACAACACAGGACTCGGAACAACGTTGAGTGTGGGTTACCGTCCTTATCAGATAGCGGACAGCTTAATACTCCATCACGAGTTTACTCAATAAAATAC
This sequence comes from Schrankia costaestrigalis, assembly GCA_905475405.1. NCBI lineage: Eukaryota > Metazoa > Arthropoda > Insecta > Lepidoptera > Erebidae > Schrankia > Schrankia costaestrigalis. The sequence goes on along the minus strand of FR997827.1, from coordinate 22,816,630 downwards.
TGCAAAGGATATGCGGTTCGACACGCGTGATGAAATAACTCCTATTAATCTTGAACCGATTTGACTTTAAACGGACCTTGGTACATTTATGGTACTAATTTAATGTAACGGCGTAGCTTAGCAGTGGTACACGCCAACAAAACAGACTTGTAATAGTATAGCACATTGTAACAATATAGTACTTACAGACATATTGGACATCACTTATTGTCCGCCCTTTAATCTTACCTTATTTTTACCCAACTGTGTTATGTAGCATAATCGTCATCATTACCAATTAATTTTCATTCCCTAGTATCGATATCCATTTTCCTTGTCGTGTCAAACACAGACACATTACTGTATTGCTGAAATCAAAAACACTTTAAACATGGCACAAAGCCGCCATGAGTCGCGCGGCATGATCACATTCTTCATAATACATTGCCGCAGTAGAAATCCATCTAATTTGTCAGAATTTTTCCCTTCGGCAAAGATGGCGTCTTCATAGTACGAATAATCGTCATAAAATTCTTGTTTTGTAGCTCAAGCGGCAGTTGCCATTTTTCATAGGTATTACCACATTTCAAACACGTGGTGTCTCGGATCCCACTTCTGATGTCGCCAGGTGGCTATCTGTATCAGTTTCAGACTTCTTCAAGTAGGTAAAGGCTCGAGGTATTTTGGAAATAAATAGGCATAACTCTATTAAGTTACATTTTATAATCTCTTTTCTTATTGTATTACAAAATATATAGGTACTTAAAAACAGCACTAGCACACGGACACTATAGCAGTCCCTCATGTAATACCGGATGGACCACCAGCCTCACGGGTTCGGTGGATTCTTCCAGTTTTCATGACGTTCTGCTAGAATGACGACTCCTTGTCATTCTCGTCCGAACATTTTGAATGTTTGTTTCATACCAGTATTAACGTCTAAGAAGGTTTGACGCTGTCTAAGGAAAAAGGCTGGTTTAATTTCACGGCGCCAGGGATGCGCCTTCATATAAATACTTCATCAAATCTAGCTACATTTGCTTTCAACAAATTTTCTGATAGGGAGGTAGAAGAACCAAGTGTTTTTGTCAAGAGAATTGGAGCCCTAGTAAAGAAGGTCTCAAATTGGTGTGCTACCTCTGGTTCCTTTGTAATTATATTTCCACCAATGCTCAGTTTAAATTCAGTAACCTTGGAGCGGAGTCTTCCTGTTTCAGCATTGATAACATTCCAAGTTGCTTTGATTTTGTTATGACTTGATGTTATCTTCGACCTAATATAAAAAGATTTTGCCTGAATGCACACTTTTTTAAAAATCTTTGAATAATTCCTAACATACCTATGAAACTCTTCTGAAGTATTACTCTGCTTCTGTGCATATAATTCATATAGTTTTATTCTACTTAGATTAATTCCAACCGTTGCCCAGTCAGCAAACTCTCGTTTGTTAGATACCATCAAAGATCTAGATGTAAATATAGATTGAAATTGGTCATTTAAAACCTTAAAGAAGTTATCGTATAGTACATTTGGGTCCTTGTCAGAAGGAAGAAATGGCAAGATGTTTGTTAAGTTATCTTTCAACTTTTCAATACGGTTAGATGTTACTGGTACATACGATATCCTCCTTCGGGGTGTTGGTGTATTTTCAATAGTAAAATTGACCAATTGACCGCAGTGGTCAGATTCTAACTTACTGACCATGGATTTGTTAATTGGTGTTATGTTATCGGTAACAAAGATATTATCTATACATGTTGCAGAAGTTTCTGTTATTCTAGTTGGCTCTAGAAACAAGGGAGACAAATTGTGTGACTTATACAGATTCAGAAGTCTAGTTGTACAAGCATTTACCTTTAGTATATTTACATTAAAATCTCCGCAGACCAATAGCTGCTTTTTTGACTTAGTTAATTTTGTTAACATTTCATCCAGAATCTGCAAAAAATCATCAAAATTCCTCTCTACAGGCCGTCTGTACACACTTGCTACTATAAATTGCTCTAGTTCTATACAGGCTATTTCAGTTACACATTCCACAGACATAGATACAACATCATTTCTTACTTTATACTTTAACTTTTTATTTATAAGTATCAGAGAGCCTCCTTTAGTCCTATTTACCCTGCAGAATGCGCTACCAACTTGGTGGTTACTAAAATTGAACATGAGCTGCTGTGCCCTAAGATGGTGTTCGGTTAGGCATATGATATCAATATTTTCCATGTTCATATACAATTCTAGTGTTAGTATTTTGCCCTCCGTTAGATTATATATATTCTGATGCACTAGGTTAATATTACATTTTGTATTGGTTTTATTTCTTAAGGGGCAGTTACTGTTGTAAGCTCTATGATTAGATTCCCTCGATAAAGCAATCAATTGTTGACTAATATCTTTATTTTGTAAATTTATATTATTTTGAATGACAGAGGGATAATTAATATAATTATTATGATCTGAATTAAAATTATTAAATGTAAATGTGTCAATGCAAGAGATTGCCTCTTTTGTCTTATAATCTAATTTAAATTATTTGGATATAGACTATCCTGACTAGATTCACTCATACTGTTATTAGACTGCTCAAATAAAGCAGTTTGAGTAGCCAAGTTCTTGGCTGAAATGTCAATACAATAATGTAGCGAGGATGCTACTTGTCTTTTGTAATAGTAGGAAAGCCTATGCTTACCTTTTGTCAGATAATAATTGTTTTTAAAAATAGAATTAATATCAATTATATTAATTTTATCATTATAGCATGCAATAGTATGTAGTGTTAAATTCAAATTATATCTAATTTTGTTTTCCGCATCTGGCAAGTTGTTGCAATAGGGCAGTGTATACAAAACAATCTTATTTACATTTAAATTACTTAATGATTCACAGTATTTTATGAGCTCCTGTTTTGTTACACTTCCCCTATCCCCTATTAAAATAACTAAATTATCATCCTTCACAAAATTATGATTACTTACTTGTTTCATAATGTCACAATAGGATGCTGAAGGAGTACAATAGTTTATAAATGATTGTCCCTTCATGTAAAAACTTAACTTAGAGCCCATATCTCTTCCTATTTCATCACTAAATATGTATGTTTGACTCAAAACATCACAACCTATAGTATCGAAACTATCACACAAGTGATTAGATATACATAGATTCGACACCTCAGGACTATTCAATGACAATGGCAAAGTGCAGCGGTTGCAGTTATAAATTTCTATAAATCTAAATGGCGTTGTGTGAATGTGTGAGAAATATTTATAGTAAAACTACCGTACACTTCCTCTAATAAATAAATAATTAGTATAGGTTTTTTTCTCTACGTGTTTTAGCAAAAATATTCTTAGTTCCAAGCAAAGCAAACTCATAAACTCAGTTACTAAAATACCTACACTAGATATCTAGAATAAAATATTTGGTATCTAGAAGGAACCTCTTGGGTAAGCTGTTAGTAATGTTATAAATGTAAGTGACTAGACGTCCAATTAATATTGACTGGTGATACCACAGGGATGCGCTCGGGTCGCATATCGACTTATATCTAGTTAAGTACTAATGATGTGAATGTGAGATTCTCTTGAAGTCCTCCTGCGCACTTACGACCATGTTTTGCGTCGCAGGGACTTTTACAACTATCTATGTACAGATCTCAGGACAATCATTTGTGGATCGACAATCAATTATATTTTATTACCTATAAATAATAAAGAGAATTAACTATATATAATTTAAAAATGTTGTGTGGACCGACGACCTTAGACTAGATGCGGAAGGAGTAGGAACGTGTTCTGTGGCGCGTGTAAGAAGAGGCCTATGTCCAGCAGTGGACTGCGATAGAGTAGTTGTTTTTTTTTTCTCACTCTTTCACTCAACGCCATCTAGTCCCAAACTAAGCGGACCTTGTACTATGGGTACTAGACAACGGGTAAACATACTTAAATAGTTTTTTTTTGTAAATACTTACATATTATACATAGAAGATTGAAACAACTTTGATCTGGAAATTGTAAACGTGAGCTTATGTAAAACAGGCGCATCCTCCTGCGGCACCGAGGGTGTTGAAGCTGCGCAAGGCTGCTTTCATCCAACGTGCTTGGATGGCTTTGCTATTAGGATTATTGGACGGAGAGATTTAAGCGTAGAATGATGGTGCCGTATGTTTTCTTAGGTCATCACTTTACATACAATCACATAACATACTATTACCATCAAACTAAAACATTAAATACAGACACATTTGCATCTTGATACAAACGATTCCTAGAAATGTGTCTTAAGATTCTCCGCCCCACGTCAGTATGAAGCAAGCTGATGAGTTAGTCAAGTGTGTCTAATTGCATGATCTACGCTATGTGGTACATAGTACAGATAGTACAGACATGTCAGACTTTAGAGGTGTTACGTAAAACACGTATGCATCTCGTCAAACGAAACGTAATTTACACGACCTTTCAACTAATGAGAGAGATATAGTTTCTAGCATGTTTAGAAACCTGGTGTATGGTAATTAAGCTCCATTTTTTACTACACAAATAATTAGAAAATAATTCATTATGGTCGTGTGCAATCCGACTCAGATAGGTTAGGTTTTAGGTTATACTTAATCTTCGTGGTTTTTCTTTTAAACAATCTTCGCGGCTCCTGCATCTGGACAACTAAACAAAAAAAAAAGAAGTGTTTATTTTTCCACTCTAAAAACCGGCCAGTGATTTATTTTTATTGTATTGTTTTTTGGAATGCCAACAGCTTAAATATTTACATTCAATAATAACTAAATTAAATAACTATACAGCTATTAACAGGCATTCGCCAATTAATAAAATAGAGGGAAAACTTGATTTAAAAGCTGAGGTAATACTTATGAATAATAATACAAATAGAGGTTCCTATCTCTGGAGCCCTAACCACCATTTGCTTGGTCCCTGTACCCGATGCTGGTGGGTCTACCTTTTAAATGTGATAAATGTAAATAAAGAGAAAACAAATACAAATACCTTACAGTTGCAATTTCTCTGTTTGCATACACCTAGCATTAGTTATTCTAGTAGGTATTAGTTATATTCATATTTGGAATAGTTCTTCCAACTGTGAAGGAGATCGTAATTGGATTCCAGTGTCCAGTATTCCAGTGTTAGTATTTCATACTTGGAAACAAAGGAAACTTGAATTTCACTTGTGTGCATTGTTGTACCGGCAAACCAGTAAAGATTAAGTTGGACAAGTTTTTTCTGTATATGGAGAAGGCCTGTCCTTGCAATGAGACATATTAAAACAAAGCAGAAATACACCTCTCAACAAGGTTTAACTAAGATAAGAACCCTTCCTCTATAACGCTGGTTAAAAGTACCATGAAATGTAAACAGCCAGCAATATGCAAAGCAGTCTCACGCGGCTGTCAAATAAACCGCTGTATCTTTTGCATTCCCTAAGAAGAAACAATATTACCGCAGACTCGAGTTTAATTTCCATAAAAAAATATACAAACAAAAATATTTACTCTTTTTTATTTCAAGTAGAATCTTACTCTTAATTCTGCGCGTTTGGTATTTGTAAAGGGGCACACAGAGTACTTAATGGTTTTTAAAACATTGAAATGGAACTTTTAGCCTATTTTATTTAGTAAAAACTGGTTTTCATCTGTTGAAAAAATAAACTTAATTAAAAATCTAATTTCAATCTACAAGTGGTGAAAAAAAGGTGATAGTTTAAGCTAATGGTTAGCACTAATTATTTTAAGAGCCTAGTCTTAATTATTTGTGTTCGTTATGTTCCTCTGTAAAACGAGAGTTGTCTCATTAAAGAAATATATAAATTTTACAAAATGAATCGCATTTCATTATTATAAATATTAAATAAACGGGATATTAACGCGCATGCTATTCACCTTTACTTTACTCGACGTTTCGACACAGATTGCACTAAAGGTGGTCGCAAGCTGACTGTGCATAAGCCAAGCCGCAGCTAACAAGCAGTATTAAACAAAGCCCCGTCTATCTTAAAATTGTAAGTAAGTATGTTTGTTATACGTGTGGTAATGTATGCGTCGTCTTTATGTTACGACCACGGTTCTACTTTCACGGTAACATGCTCCGGTGGACATCGCATATTGAAGAGAACGTTAATTTGTTTTTGTTGATGTTGTTTTTTTGATCGGTAAGTATTATTTTCATATAGCTCCGTGTGGTGATGGAGTTAGAATACAGTGTGTCACCACCCCATCTCATGCCATGGGTGTCGTAAAAACCGACTAAGGGACTATCCTTGAACATTATCTTAACGTAATAAAAAGAAGGATAACTTGAAATTAAACCCTATACCAAACCGTTTGGCCAGCGTGGTATTAGTAGGTTAAGTATCCCTCCGTCAAGGGAGGAGACCCGTCCCTGCAGTGGGACATTAATGGGCTTTTATGATTATGATGACTTTCACACAACGCCATCTAATCACAAACTAAGCTGAGCTTGTACTATGGGTACTAGACAACGGATATACATACATATTTTTTTTTTAAATACATACATGCAAACAATCATGTTCATGCACACAAAGATTTGCATTGAGCGGAAATCGAACCCGAGACCTCTGCGTAGCTGTCACGTTATATAACCACTACGCCTAGTCAAATCATATAATTTTTGGATCTGTTTTATTTTCACATCGATACCCACAGTAAAGGATGGTTACATTTTATGGATTACCGTCACCAAGTTATTGTGTTCGAAATAAAATAGTTATCTTTATTTTTTGGTAAAACAAAGTAAAGGTGTTACATAACTTTGTTACACTGACTGCATGAATCATCATCATAACGGCCCATTAATGTCCCACTGCAGGGACGGGCCTCCTCCCGTGAAGAACTTGGCCTACTAATACCACGCTGGCCAGACGGATTGGTATAGGGTTTAATTTCAAGTTTGCCTTCTTTTTATTTTGTACAGATAACATTCACGGATAGTCCCATACTCGGTTTTTATGACACCCAATCGGATGAGATGGGGTGGTGACATATTATATTCTTACTCCGTCACCCACCACACGGAGTAAGAACGTTATGTATGTACGGACTAAATACGTAAAATAATTAATATCCGTTGTTGTTAATTATAGACCAAATACTTCAGTAAACAATGCATTATGTGATTATAACTGTAGCGAAGAACAATAATTAACAACTGATTGAAATTATTGACTGTAAACATTTAGAATTGAATATCTATAGTTTAATTGGCTTGAAAAGATTCTCAATTCGGTTGTTTTTAGGATTCCGTTGATAAATGGAAAAAAAAATCAGAACACAAATCAATCAGAACGTTGCGTTGGTACTGTCATTATTATAAAGCGGTTTCGTTTAAAGCAATAAGTAAGGTACAGTAATGCTATGTTTTGAAGATACTGATTATTTTTAATTACTTTCTATTTCTGTACTCGTATATTAAATAGTATTCATGTGTTCAATTTAACGAAAAATGCCTCTCATTTAACTTAATTCATTAACGAATTAACCACTGATTCATCCATAATTTATTCCAAAATGTAGGTCTGTCGGCGCTATGGTATATGGTATTTTTTGTTAATTGCGGACATTTACAGTGTGGCACAGAGAGTGATTCGTTATTAAGCCTTAAATATCCCGGTTTACAACCGCACCCTTCCTTGCATTGCCCGAGTTGTGCTTTACATAATTTTGCCGGATATATTTGCAGGTAAGAACAACTGACTGAAATAGTGAAAAAAATACTTTTAGTAACATTTATCTTAGCTATATGAGAGTCTCTTAAATTTAAATACAAATATTAACTCATGTATATCAGTTTATTTCTAAATAAAATTAACACGAAACAATAAGAGCTATGTACCAATTCACCTACTCTCTTTTACTTTCGTGGAGACTTGCAATTAAAACTTCTTTTAATATAAATAAAATTGCGTGTAGGTAATGCTGGAAACATAAATATTACGACGTAGTTTTAAAACTATAAAATAACTTAATTATATTAATTAACAGATTTAAAACGCTTGTACTAATAACGAATATTATTATTATATTGTATTACCGTCATCATCTCAATTAGCTGACATGGTGATGATGAATGTGTTAATAGCAAATAGATTTATCGACTAAGGGACTTATCCGTGAATTATATCTTTACGAAATAAAAAGAAGGAAAACTTGAAATTAAACTCTATACCAATCCGTCTGACCAGCGTGGTATTAGTAGGCAAAGTATCCCTCCGTCACGGGAGGAGGCCCGTCCCTGCAGTGGAGCATTAATGGGCTGTTATGATGAGGTTTACCACACTAGGATACCTTACTTATCTATCACCAGGTGGTCAGTCTCTTCTATAGAGGTCTTCTAGTCGGAACTACTCGTTTCAAATAAGAATGTGCATGAGCCTGCGCCATATTGTGACGTCACTAGTCTTAAAGGACAATGGGCGTTTTTGTCCCATCTGTTCTAACACTTTTCTACCAAGATCTCAGTGAGTGCTATTTACAAAAATGTCCATTCTCTTTTAAGAAAACCGCAATATTTTCTTCGATTTAAGACGTGTGGGCGTCAATGTACCACCACCAACTAGCAGTGGGCAAAGGTTACTGTATTAAGGTGGAAGAGGTTGGTTGCCATGCGAAAATGAAATTGAAGATCTGTATACAAGGCTTAATTTCCTTTGATCAACATGAAATTATATGATCCGACGCGCTGCGTTCAGTGGAAATCGTACATTAGAATAGGTACAGCATTATCTGGTAGAACGTTTTCCTTTGCGTTGAGTAATATAATTTATTGATTATTATTATTAACCTTAATGTAATTAATAGTGTTATTAACCTACTTTAATAAGGCAATATTTTATATCGCATAGTAGTTAAGCTTTCGTTCTCGTATATTATATTATTTAAAATAAAAAATTATGTTTGTTGGTAGTACATATTATTATAATTTATGTTACAATACAATTATTTATGTTAGGGTTTTCCTAAAATAGGTTGAATGGGTTGAACTCCAATAGGTACATTGGGTTTTCCTCCGTTAGGTACATTGGGTTGACCTATGGGTAAATTTGGTTGACCTACAGGTACATTGGGTACACCTACAGGTAAATTGGGTACACCTACAGGTAAATTGGGTACACCTACAGGTAAGTTGGGTACACCTACAGGTAAGTTGGGTACACCTACAGGTAAGTTGGGTACACCTACAGGTAAATTGGGTACACCTACAGGTAAATTGGGTACACCTATAGGTAAATTGGGTACACCTATAGGTAAGTTGGGTACACCTACAGGTAAATTGGGTACACCTATAGGTAAATTGGGTTGAAATACAATAGGTATGTTTGGTTTGATTAGCGGTTGTCCTTTCCCATCATATCCTTTTGGACACCACTTGTCTTTCCAAAGGTTAAGATTGATACCGGGGATAACTTCACAAGGAACCGGCTTATTCCTGAAAAGGCAGAAAATGATATTAAGTAAAATATATGGGCGTTTGAAGCAGATACATAGTACATCCTAGAGTCTAGAGCCTTCAATAGATCAGGAAAAGGTTAGCCTGGAAGCAAACCTTGATAGTTTGCCAAAAAAAACTAAGTCTCGGAAAAGTTTTATGCACTTTAAGGAGGCGATAGTATCTTCATGTCATTCATTCACTTTTTCATTTATTTAACTCAATATAATGAAATAACTTAAATTTAAAACAGAATTTAACAAAAACAATCAATTAACTACAATTAAACAAGATTTTTTTTTTTTGTCAACTCATACCAAAAGAATTTCTTGTCGGTATACAGTTATATTGTACACTATTTCGTTTAACAAATATATTACATCAAAGTCATGTATTATTCTTACCAAGCTCCTATCCTGAAGAAACCTTGTGGCTGAATCATGTAGACGGAGTCGCCACTGTCGCAGAGTACACGCGCTATACTTGTCTGCTTGATCTCGTTTAGTTGACCTTAAAACATAAAATAACATTCAGGTAAAAATAAATATGTCAAACAATAACTCGAGAATACATAGAAGTTCACATTTTCAAAGTACAACAAAACCAGACGGATTGGTACAGGGTTTAATTTCAAGTTTCCCTTCTTTTTATTTCGTAAAGATAATATTCACGGATAGGTAGTCCCTTAGTCGGTTTTTACGACACCCATGTGATAAGATGAGGTGGTGACATATTTTATTCTTACTCCGTCACCATACGAAGAATAAAATACAAAGATACAACAATAAAATGTTACAAACACTTACGTATAGTTAAAGCAGCAGGATAATCTCCATGTTCAAAGAAAAATTTGTCCGATTTTCTCCACAAGAGAAGGTTATGTGTCATAATGCAGTACATAGTGGGGCCGATGAATGTCTCCGGTAAATATTTCTCAATGTAAATAGCAACCATTAGTTCTACGTCGTCCACGTCGTCATATAAACGCCTTAGACTCTCTACTTTCTGAAATATTAAGATTCATTTGTATCTTATCTTACCTTTTGAACGTAAAATATTTGCGTTTGGGATTCATGTTTGGGTATAACTTTGAATGTCCAACATTTATTTTAATAAATAAAATTAATTTCAATAATTTATTTTCGGAAAATGAGGTTTAAACAGGTTAATTAAACAGCGGTATCACACGGATATTATCCGTGTAAGAAAAGATATAATCAAGAGAATATATAGAAAAAAAAAATGAAATTCTCATCACGCAGTCATCTAGTCTCTAACTAAACAAAGTAACTAAATTATACCTTGATGTTGACTTGACAGTGAATCTGAACCCCACACAAAATAAATTATTCGTTTGACCCGGTAATGATTGTTTTAGATTTGGTCTATTTTTAATCCGATTCGATTTCAATGAGGAAGTTATCTTTTAAAAGAATAGCAGCTACTTACATCTTTGTCAATAGTATCATGGAAGTCATCCCAATCTTTGGCCACTTTCATACCGCATACTTTGCGGTACTGGTTGTATGACTGGAAGCCGGCGTCGCGACCTCTCATTATATCTGTAGCTGGTAAATCTGCAGCTCTTTGCAAAGCAGCATAACGCTGAGATAGCTACAAACAATCACAATAAATAATCAAAATTATTTCATTACCTTCAGTTAAATTCTCAAGAGAGAGTCAATTATAGAACAAACACAAAAATATATGCGTTGGATGTGAAGCCAAGGAACACGAAATTCATGTAAAGGTAATAAATATACAACTCGCGACCACAGCCAGTGCAACCTGTGCCAAAACGTCAAACAAACATAAAATCCCGACGAAACGCGTTAGTTTAAAAGTTATGGAATCTGGGTTAAGGTAGACCTATGCTTACTTGTGGATCCATGACGTAATCGAATTTAGCTGACGGTTGAATGTAAGAGCCCTGAGTGAAGTCAGCTTCTGTGTTGTTTAATGACAGTATTCCACTTCTAGCGATATCATTAGGCGTTGGTCTATTGCCACGGTATATACCGTTTCTGTATAAGCTGAGAATAGAAAAAAATAAATACAGGTAATTGAAAAGTCACTCAAATCTAAGAAAAGTTTTAAACAATCAAAAAGAATATTACAATCGCTCTCTTTTGCAATTAAAGTCATGTCACTTCTTTCTCGAAGAATGTTTTTGTAAAGTCCCAAAGACTAGAACTCTATTATGCAATATGGTTTTACAAAACAGAAACCCTGCCCAAAACTTAATGGCTAATCCCATTCATCTTGACTAGTGTAATGACCATCGCTTAATAGATCTTAATTTTTTTTCGTAGGAACATCGTCTATTACATTATTTATGTTAGATGTCCATGAGCTTATGATAAAGAAGACATTAATGCTATAAAATATGATGTTCAGAAAACTTACTCGAGAGATCCTTCCTGATAATTATGGAAGGAACGGCTGCCAACTACGAATTCTCTGTATGTGCCAGGTTCATATCGATAGTCAAAGTCGTTTACGTATCCCGCCGTCTCGTATATTATACCTTCTGCTAAGGCGTTCTTATGACCTGCAAGAAAATGTATTTTAATAAAAATAAAATTACTTATTGACATTTTAAAAATGACATTTAAGACTAAAAAAATATTTGTACGCGTAAAAAAATGTTTGTATTGTAACTAATATAGTTACTTGAATATGACTACACAACATTCCCAACAGGCAGTGCTATAAGAGGCGACTTCTATATTTACTTAACAACTGATCGTAGCAGCAAACGGAGAAGTGAAAATAGTGAGTCATATTTTCCTTCATCCTTCTTTATGGCGAAAGACCATCCTTGCAATGGGGTTCACGGGTTATTACTATAAATAAGACGAACTTACCAATGATTTCCGGAACTAATTCGTAGTAGAATATGTACTGGTATTGCGCTATGTTGATTTGCCTTGCTGTTTGGAACAGTTTCTCGTCGTCCCAACAAGGGTTCAACTCGGCTAGTTTACGAGCTATTCTATTATGTTCTCTGAAGAACCACAGCGCTGACAGAGATGTTCCGGGCAATAAGTTACCACCGAATTCATCGCCTGTAAGGTATACGATATTATAAGATGTGTTATATAATACTTAGTAATATGTGAAATACTTATAAACAGTCAAGAACCCAAAGTGCACAATGGTCAAAATTTTAGTAACTTTCGGCAATATTACCTGCAATAGTAGAATACAGTACAGGGTAATGGAAAAAAGGATCATATCTTTTGAAGATGATCAAGGATTGTTCCATCTAGAAGGTTTAATTGAATTATTGTATTAACCTCAATTTTTTTGAATCTTATAGCCCTCAAAATCTTCAATGAGCCTGGTTACATCGTTTCTAAGTTTTGTTTATTATACGCTCTTTGTTTTCTTTAGTCAGTCAAATAGCTACCAACTTTTACTATGCTGGACGCATCAACTACCTTTCCCTGAAAAAAACTTACTACAAATACTTACCAAAGTTATAGCAGACGGTTTCAGGAGGCACGTTGCCAAGACAGAAGGGACTTTGACCTTCAGGTACCTCCCTATTACCTTCCATCCTGAATAACAAGATTCCTCCCTGATTAGCTCTTATCAGACGGTTTCTGAGCTCTGTGTTACCGTAGACTACAGATAAGTCTATGAGCGGAGTACTTCTTGAATACTGCAAAAATGACAATAGAATTTAAACGATGACTGGTGGAAAGAAACCCGTATGTAAGTTACATAATGTAACACGCAAGACATGTTTGACATTGGTGGTCTCCTGGACTATAGCAGGTTCGTGAGCTAATATGATTTTTATACTAATTACCGATTATAATACTAGATGCAGATATTTTTTTAAAAATGACATATTATGTGCATGGTTGAGATCAGCGCCAAAAAAAATGTTTAAATAATAACTACAAAAAATAAGAAATGAAATAAGTTATGTAAAACCTGTTTACCCTAGTAGTTAGACCGTTTCTTGATATTAGTTACGGTTGATTTCAAGTTTGAATTTGGCTGCGTGAAGCATACGTGCTTTTTTAATAATGAAGATTTAAAGATAGGAATAATTACAAACCCGGTCAGCAGGCAAGGTAGGTGGTAAGCAGCCATAGTCTTGATACGTCTCAACTCTGGTGAGATTCAAGCACCGTATCCCGCTTGGACGTAGGTAAGGATCGTCGGCAGGAACAGAGATGGGGATACATAAGGGATTGACGTATGTTGGCGTGTTTCCCAGACAGCAGCCGCTGACCAGTCCGTAACGTACTGAAAACACATTTAATTAGGTACTATGCTTTATGCGTTTTGATTTCGAATTCATTGTTCATGAATTTTTTTGCGTCTTTATCATAATTGGTGAAGTCCTTAATACAATCAAACCTCTTTTCAATACTTCTTCTTCTTTATTGTTTGGTTAGAGGATACTTTAGTGGCGAGATTCGTTCAATCAAATCCTCTGAGGTGGTTTAACGAATATGTCACTACGACGACAACTGAGTCTGGCATTTTACGTACCCTTCAAAACACTCATATGAGTTACCACTGAACGGCCACCCACCTACAGAATAACCTCACCGACGTTGCTTAACAAGCGTTATCGTTTATTAATCAGAGATTGCAACTCGCTGTTGAAGTCTCAATTTTACTCTCATACTAAAATATATGCTAGTGGGTACTTACAAACATAGGACAGATCAGTGCTGTCCAGCGCCGTGAACACGTGGAAGTGTGTTGCTAACGTTGAAAAGTGATGATCTCTGAAGTATCCGTCGCCTAACAGTGTGGTCCGTATCAACCGGGCTGATGGTAGCTCGCTGCCGTCACTAGCGGGACGCAATGTGTTTCCTAACAAATAAAATGAATATTATCTTAACTATACCGTGTAATTTCCGTGTTGCCACTTTAGTGGTGAAACACTTAGGTTTCTCTAGGAACTGATTGAGGCCTAATTTTATCATGCGCAAAAAAATCCAATAAAAATCTACACTAACATTTTTTGACGCCAACAGGCTTTATACACAAAAGCAAACGAATTTATTCATGAACCGGCTTGCTTTTTGTTTTTAGTAATGGGTTTTTAGGTAGTGCTATATTTTTGCCATTGCCCAAACTATATTTCTATGTTTTAATGTATTTTTTTAACTATTTTCTATACATAGTTCACGTCTGGTACTTTAAACTTCTTTTATTACATACCTGGACCATATTGCGGAGGAAGTAATCTAGGGAACGGAGTAAGTGTTGCCCCTCTAGATGGGAAGCGTGGATTCGTACAAGTGCCGTCCACACGCCTACCTTCATCTTTCCTACATTGTCTTACGGGGATTGTGCACAAACTGTCAAATAAAGAGAAGAGAAAGAGTCCATTAATGTATTTAGTTAAATTTAATTCATTTGTTATGAGTTAGATTGATTCTAGCGATGTTCTTAAAGATTGGTGAACTGGGTAGTAAGTAAGTAACTTCTAGTATAATCAGGCAATGTTATTTTATTATTATTAAGCCTGGTATTTTCTTATATACGCAGCATTACTATGTCAGACTTTCACTGTGATTCACTGTGACTTATTTATATATTCAAAACAGTTAAGATAAGTTCACATTATTTGTTGCTTCACATAGAAAACCAATAATCTGAGTAAAAATAAATAAATAAATAAAACGACGTATTATAGTAGTAAATAAGCACGAAACATTTCTAAGTAAAGACATATTTTGATAAAAAATTAAAAGATATAGTAGCTTTAAAAAATAGAGTAGTAGATAAAATAAATCACACAAAAAATATAATTAGCAACATATACAAAGTGACTTACTTCGTTCCGTTAGCGATATTAACTAAATAGTTGCCACGTTTCTCAGTAATGGGTTTACCGAAATATGCATCGTACAGTATAACGGAATCTTGAGCAAATACTTTAACAAATATCTCTAATAATATTATAAATGTTAAATCCATTGTACAATTTACTGATACAATGAGATATATTGATCCGTGAATCTCGTTTTATAATATCTTGTGTTTGTATTGACCTCCTTATGTTTAATGTATGTATATCGTGTAGTGATTTGTATATTCACGCATGCCATTGAAAAATACGCCCTTTAGTATGCATCTGAACGTAAGTAACAATATTTGGCTCGTAAAGGTGGGTTTGCTTTAGTATCAACCCAATAATGTCCCACTCTAAAGCCTTCTTAGTGACATTCGAAAAACCCGTCTAAACGTATGGGTGTCAAATTTTGCTTCTTTTGTTTTTGTAAAGAATATTTCCATTAACAAACTCGTACTCTCCTTTGGGACGATATAATGACACTATGTTATACCACTCGGAGAATATTGATGGCCAGTTACTGTTGATTTTCAATAAAACAACCTTAGCACATCAAATATTTCATAATATCAGTACCGATTTAGCAAGGCAATGTAGTTTTTATCAGCCATTTTCTTTCTGTTGTTTAGTGCTTAATTGTTACAATATTTTATGTTATTGATTTGATGCTAATTAATCAATATTGTTGGTAATGGATTACAACGTTAAATTATTCCCCGGGCAAATTTGACTTAGGACGGCTACTATCATCTCTTTTATTTCAGCATTATTCACGTGTGTTGTCAAGATGAAATTATTTCCAATACTAGTCACAATCGAAGAGAAAACACAGCATTGGTCGCCAAATTAGAATATGCAATCAAAGTATGCATCTTTTTAAACTAAAAAAAATACTCTAAAATCTGACACCATGAAGGTTGTATGTCAAATCAAAGTATCTATTACTATATAAACGGCAATTTTAACCTCTATTATTTTGTAATGACTTTATAATTCTTTAATTAACTGAATACTGTTAACATGTGTTGCAAAAATTAAAACCCGATTTAATATTCAGTGTGCGTGATACATAATTATATTTGCAGCATTCAAATGTTTACGATTAGTAAAAACTTAAAACACGCCAATTAAAACATAACCAAGTTTACGAAAAACACTTAGAAAATTAACTCTTGATATACTTTGTATGCATTTTGTTGCCAAAACGAGGGCAAACGAGGGCAATTGATATCGAATTCATCTAGATATAAGTACAGGAAACTTGAACGAGAGCTAATCTTGTAATTACTATGATTTAAAGAAACCTGAATATCAGGTCATCGGTTCATAGCGTGAGAGGTCTACCCACTCTGCATTTTTCAGTCGCTGTTTAGGTGTTATAAAGGTGGCGGGAGGTAGACGAATTAAGGTGGCATATTACCAAACGCTGTAAATATTTGGTGGAGACCTGACGATGTGAGTGAATAAAGGGTACATTATACTATGGGGAACGCCGTGTTTTTTTTTTTTTTATATTTTTGTGTCAAAATATTAAAGCGTTTCACAGTACATACTTACCAAATTTTAACATTACAGTACTTATACTTTCGCAAGTAGCTGTAAAATTTATAAAGACAGACAGACATGACGAATCTATAAAGGTTCTATTTGCCTTTTCGCTACGGAACCCTAAAAAGGACAAAGAGATTGTTTATTTTGCATCAGTATTTGCTTTTTGGTCTCTACATAAAAAACAATTCGTTTAATGTTAAATAGCGAAGTTTTATATTCAAATATTGTTTTAATAAAAAGTTTAAGGTTGAAACACTTTCACAGGTTTAAGCTTTGCTAAACTTTTCTCTTAAAATTTCAACAAGAGATGTTCATGCGAACAGTAAAGTTTTGTTCGTGGAACCGAATACGTTTTCTAATATCGCCATAACTCGATCTTGTCCAACTCGATAGTAGACGGAAAAATATGACGCATTTTACTCTCCGTATATTATTTTAACGTTATTAAAACGTTGTATGTACAATCATTTGGTCAGATCGGCAAAGTGATATCGGGAGAGTGAAGTCGTTTCATGACTATTATCTGTGATTGTTATTCCTGTGCTACCTTTAATACCTTATTTTTCTAATTGTGTTTTAGGTTTTGACACGTACCTACTTGATGTATGAATTTTATTGAACAGAGGTCCCTGATTTTATTGGCAAGAGGAAAAACGGTTGCTTCGGAAAATGTAAAATAAATAGAGCGCCTGAGTGTGCGACGAGAATTCGGAGATGCTAACATTAGTGAAGTAACAGTAGGCCCAGTACTTTCGTCAGATCAGTAAAATTCTGACCGTTCCCAATCAGTGATTAAGGGAAAGCTAATTAAAGGAAAGCTAAAAGAAAGTATTACATTACAATAATTAACAAATTAAAAATATATCATTCATAAAATACAATGATATTAATAAATTTAAATCGTGCCATTTATTCAATAATGCATTCGATTGGCAAACAATAGCCACCGATTAAAACTTAATCCCCGCCTATACAGCGCGCCCAGCCGAGTGAGACTTTTATATCAGAAGATTGGAAATACGATACTACCGAAGTTTCGAGAATGTGCGATCATAAATAATCCTTGTAAAGTCTTCAGAGACCGTAATGTACTGTATTTTATCTTTATGTAGTTTTTAGGGACTTAAAATAGAAACTCTTTTTTCTTTATTACAATACAATCAATGCCCCATTCCTGTTGGGGCATAATAATACACATGATACCATGCTAGGAAACCAGATTGGTAAAGAGTTTTACGTACATTTTTTGAGTATATAATATTTGCGAATTTGCTTGCTTCGTCCGACGGACATTGATTGCCTTAAGTAATGCCACTCCGATCTCTTTCAGCTGGCTACGGGAGAACCAGCTTATCTTCTATTTGTGCATGATTTGTGCAACACACCACGCTATCGTCTTGACCATGCTTCTTTGAGGGGTCTGTGAGAACCTCCGCCACCGCTCCGTTCCTTGTAATATTTATATCCGTATTTGTTATTTGTCAATTTAGGGCTGACATTTTAAAGACTTCTTAGTAAATACTTTAAAAAGCTATATTAGTGTTTATTATATATTATAAGTGTATATTATAAGTGTTTAATTATTTGTATAACGAAAACAATCGTATGGTATAATTACAGTTGTACCGTTCGTTCTGGTCGGCCGGTAACCAGCATCGCCGCATAAACTTTTCAATAGTTATACTTATCTCAATGCACCGGAACTTTAAGAATATCTGCTAAAACTAATTTAATCTTAGAAGCAAATCTTTCATCTTTTCTTGTTATAACTTTTTTTTTTTTATATGATTACGGTAGAAAAATATCGACACGACTGAACAAGGGCGTCCTAACGTTTCGACTGTTTGAAGTCCTGTGCCTCCGTCATGGTCTTCAAAATTAATAAAAGCATCGGTTCTTCTTCTACATCTCGAAATATATAAAGGTTCCGAAGTAGGCAGTTATCATTAGAACGTTTCTTCTTCATTAGACAACAGTGCTGCGTACTATCTGTCCTGGCCAATGGCACAAACAGTTTTCAAATGGTGTGCCTCTCTTTTTCAATCTTTAAGTATCTACCCATTTCTTTGCCATGTATAGACTCCAAATTCCTTTTCCTCATACAATAAAATCTAAAGCGTTTTATTTGTTTCGGCGTCAAAATTAATAATTAATAAGCACTATACTTCAATGAAAACGAATTATAAATCTCATAATGTTATGCTGTGTAGGTACCGTAGCAGTGTACATACTAAGGCACTTTCATAACACTAAGTCTACTCAGATCCCGTTATAAATCACTACTCACCCAGCAAAAAATTATATAAAACCAATAGAATGGATCACGTGCCGGCTCACGGTCACTCACTAGACATGGGAGTGGGTAAGGGATCAGGACCCAACGCACACATACACACACATACACGAACATACCACAACCCTTTCGTAATGGATTGAATTCCGTACTCAACTACAATGTATACAGCGACTGCTGGCTGTCGTTTCACTGATTGCTTCGCTTTATAAAAAATCACTTTGTATTAAAAGCGTAACTTCTTTATTTTGAAGCCTACGTTTAAAACGATGTTGTGACAATTACTTTATTTTAGACTAGCTGACCCTTGCCCACTTCGTTAGGCGGCGAAAAAACGCGTCACGTTTTTAAACATATTTCATTACTGCTCCACTTCTATTAGTGATAGCGTAATACTATATAGCACAGAAAGAATTTTTAAAATGGGTTCAGTAGATCCAGAGATTACCCCCTACAACGTCACAAACACACAAACATACAAACACACAAACTCTACCTCTTTATAATATTAGTATATACAATTTCATATTATATTCATTGTATACATTTATAAATGATACATATTTAAAATGACTGGAAGACTGTATGTCCTCTAAAACAACATTGCTATCAGTATAGTATTCTTATGCAGGAGATAATACAAGTTCTGAACACCACTTTTTTCCTGTGGGTGTGAAAATTTCAATGTTTGGTGAAGTCCAAAGCAATCTCACTGATGTCAAATGGACAGTCAACATGGCCATCACAACGACTTGCTGTATCAATACATGGCCATCACAAAGACTTACTGAATCATGGCCCGTTCTCACAACGCCACTGAATATAGGAAAATACATTACATTTTCAATTCAAAATACAAATCGACACAATACAGTTGCTGCTATTAGCATTCCATTAGGCCGATGAATGCCGTATATCGGAAAACTCAAATTGGTCAGATAAAAGCCCCTGGCTACTACAAAGTCCTAACGTTTAGAAGAGACTAATGTTACATAGAAGATCTTAATGATACATCAAATTGGGTGTATTAAGTGACAACGAAAAGTGAAACAACGAATCACGTAACAATGAATGCACGCTACCACGAATATCTTAGCTACGAAGTCATGAATATTAAAGAAACTTGCTGTTTCATAAATGTTTACCAATAAAACAACAGATATATTAGTTGTTCAAGTGATTCATATACTGTTCCGTACAACTGCGCTCCCGAGTGACTTATTGCATTCGCAAAAACTTTTAAGAGCATACTTCACGGGTCTATCGCGAATGAACTTGTGAAACTGCACTATCTTTCTTACACACATTTGTATGAAAACTTCTCTCAGCTTAAAAACTGCTTAAGAGACTAAATACTTATTTAATTTTAATGCATAAACTGCCTTCACGTCAGAAAATTTAAATTAAAAAATGCAGACTTAGCTGGCAGCTTAAAACTTATCTTAGTTGCAACATTGCGCGTTGTAGACAATTACGTTTGAAAGTAAAGGGAGATTGTAGAAAAGTTTTAAATTAACATTTACTTATTTGAAGGAATTAAATCTATTCGTTTTGGTAAAGTTCTTCGAGAAATTCTTTTTTTGATAAAACCAAACTTCTAATTGTTTTTAGATATTGTTATTGAAAACTGAATACACAATATTACAACCTTTATTTTCAAACCTAATATTATAACAAACTTATACATATCAAAACATTGACTCTCATACTGATTTCCGAATTACTAAACCCAGAATAATGAAATAACGAAAACATGCAATCACGAATAACGTTACCACGAAAACCTGCAATCACAAATTTTCATTCTGGCACTCGCCGGCTGCTCCCGCAGCTCGCTCGGCTCATTAAAAAAAAATATTTTCATTGAGCGTTAATTAAACCAGAGTAGCAAGTATGTGATATCGCACATAAATATGTCTGTATGAAAATGTCTACGCCATACACTTCAACTTAGAAAATAAAACAATCAGAAAGCATTTCATATCAAAAATTCGTAACAAAATATTAAAATACCATTTCGTCGTTATTCTCTCTGAACTTGGTACTATACGTACTTATTTACACGGCACTTACAAATTGCATTCGTTTGTTTAATGGAGCAAGCTTTCAACAAAATGCTAGGAAATAAATATTTTAATGCTATTGTAAAATGTTCCGGATTATTGTAGTTAACAATACAGAAAGTCAGCATTGCATTGTGAATTGTAGTAAAACTGTAGAGGAATCTTTTAAATTGATTTAATAAAAAACCCCGAAGATGTTAATATAACTATTAGGTTAAAGCTTAGAATCAAATGTGTTCTGTGTTTACCGGTAGGTATAGAGATCATCGGCATCTAACTACGTAAATTTTCTGCTTATAACCCACAAACGTCCAAAAAAAAACCGTTTTTTTTTTTGTATTTTTATACTCTTTTTAGATCTGATAAAGCTAAAATTCCTTTGGAATTGCAACTTAATTATTCGCGACTTCCAAGATTTGTTTACCTTTTCCATAGAGTTTTGCTAGGTGGTTTCGCAATGTAACACTGTCTGCTTATTTTATTGTTTTATTCTCTAAAATAACGTATAGGTATAACATACAAACTTCCAAATATACAATCTCACAAGTTTTAATTAACTCCGGGAACAAAACAATGTTTTTAATTATAATTAAGGCTTAATTAAATTACGATACTTAATAGATATTTTATGGCTATTACTCAATATGGATGAAATTCGAAGAACGTCTACTAGAGACTCGAACGATATTCGAGGGTAGACACATATATATATATATATATATATATATTTGATAGGAAACAAGAGCATTATCTTACCAGGTAAAATGTTACCATGGTTTAGGTCTCTTAAGCAAGGTCTTTCTATCTAGCCTGGAGGCTTGGCTGTGCTTAAACGATTTACCATCCAAGACCTACAAGTATTTAAACAATAACATTTGAAAAGATTAAAGCAAATACCAAAAAATAGGTACCTATAAAATAAATGAACAGAGAATTTAGTCTCATTTAAAAGCTTCAGTATTTACCTCACCATTTTCCTTAGTGTTTTGTTTACGTGTAAAATACAAATCTTCTACCTACTTCAAGTTGATTTTTACCTGTATACACGTACCTACGAGTACTTATACTTAAGGCGGTATTTCATCCTTGTTGCCATGCCAGAAGATAAAATATATTTGATGAATTACCAACACATTAAGAGTAACTGTCTTATTTGTCATGTCAAGTACGACTTAAGAAGCTTTGAATTCTTTTTATCGTTTTTCTTGTTCAAATATTTATTAGACAACATTGGAAGGTAGGTTCTTTATATTAAAATGTATCTCTTTGATGTCTCTATCATATACTGACTGAAGTCTACTTTCAGCTTAGGCTTTGATGTAGTCTTTAGAACTTGCGACGTCGGAATTATAATATTAAAATGTTAGGTAAGAATTTTGACTAGTTACTATAGACTAGGTATTAAAATTTCTGAGTGAAAACTCTTACTAATAAGCTGTTAGTAGACGTTAGTAGTAAACATAAGTTGTAAAAGCTTCTCAACACTTATTAGGAATAATTTAGTTTTTACAGATCGTAATAATATTAAGAGCCTTTTGAGATATAGACAAGTGGAATTTGAATACACAAACTTCTGTGTGAGATTTTTATTGGCTCACAACTTCTATCTTATTTCAACAGTTCAATAATGTATAAGTACCTAACGTAAGTTGTTGAATTGTTTTAGGGAGAATAAGAAAGTAAGTATATGTTTTGAATATACAAATGTTTGAGTAAAAGGTAAAGAAAAATTCTATTTTATTTTATTTTTTTATTTTTCATTTTATTTTTCTCTATTAACCGTTGTGTATAGCTAAGAGTTAACTTTGCTATATACTTTTTCAATTACATATTATCAAATCTAATTTTAATATTTCACTAATATTGCTTAATTAATTTAAACAAACCACATCTGTTTCTAGTAAAATACACTTTAGGTTCGTTGTATTATTTTTTGTTAGCATACCTAAAGATACGTATAACAAAGTAACATTAAAATATTTGAGAGGAATGTACCTGTAAAAATATTTAACAAAACATGAGCGACCACACGTGGCTCTCGTCTACAAAGCTACTTAAAATACTAAAAATAACTGCCACCATATTTGTTTTGTACAGAGTAAAAATCCTTTTTTTGGTTGAGTATAAATGTTTAGGAATTAGTTGCTTGAATACTTTTATTAAAATAAATTAGTCAGACAACATTACATTATTTCTTTTGACAAATTTTTGCATAAAAATAATGATGGTGATGAACTGAAAATGTCCGCACCCCAATTTGTACTAAATAAGCCTGTAGTAATCGATATTTTCCCTGCCTGATGAGTAATGATCAGTCATATCAGCCTATAAATGAGAATTGGTCGCGTCCTGCTGTCCTGACTAGGCCGTCAGCCGTGTCCCAACCATTCGTTTCCCGGTGCGCGGTCGCCATCTTTTCTGACCCAACAGCTGTCCTTCGCGCTGACCAGAAAGAGAACTTAATTTGTCCATTGCAAACACATCCACTTGCAAAAAAAGCATTGTTAATGATAGTCTATATATAGCTTTGAAGTGCTTACTAAGCTTCAGGACAACTCCTGCAATAAATAGGGGAAAGCATGTTTTTCGTACAGATAGCACACATAATTGGCAAATGTAAGATTGGAATCAATGCTGTCGAGATCAAGAGCTGAATATGGAACACAAAAAAAATTAGTAAAAGTTATCATTTTTATAATTTAACCTACCACAAAACATATCAGATTTTTGCAAAATAATTGTTTTTTGTAAATGGATGCTAAAAATATAAAAAAACCTTTTAATGAATCAATGTGCAGTACTTAACTGATAAATAAAGGTACAGTCGTCTCGAAAATCTCAGTTAAAAACAAATGATACACTAACTTAATCAAACCATTCCTTTAATTCAATTTCAAGAATCCTCAGTACTTTTGTATCAACTTTGAACCATTTTGTTCATTATCAAACTTACACAGAGCTCATTTTTCTATAGCATCGTTGAAAAAAGTTACTTGCACTGAAGTTCAACCGTATGTTTGAAGAAATAGAGTGTGTTTTTGCTTGTTATTGGTATCATAGTGATGTTGCTTTTGAAAAGTTTGGTCTGTCATAGATCTATTATCTGAGCAAATGTTTGCAGTCTGTTAATCACTGTTTGATCTGGTAACGGTTGATTGGGATTGGGCCGCGGGGGCGTTATCCTCGCAAGGTTTTCTAAGAAAATGTAATAATGTTACTTCTTAATGTTGTTACTTTGAACTAAAGGAATTACACTTGTAAGGGATGAAATCTTATAGTTAAGTATATTTGATAGCGTTGTTTGTTGTTAACTTTGTGACTTTTGTAAAGTAGTCCTGTAGAGGCTTGAAAGGGTTCATTTAGTGAAGCACACTACAGGTACCATCTTTAGATTAATTCTGTGGTCTACGTCCGCGGTCTTAACGCTCATGAAAAACTTTCTAAAAACATAGACTAATCAATACATTTGGTTACCATGATATTGGTAAGCCAATTCCATCACAGGAGAAGATTCATCCCTGCAGTAGGGCATAAAAGGCAACTATGCCTTTTATATAATAAAATTAAATAACTATAAAGTTAAACGTATACAATATAACAGGCACCAGGCACGAGCCAAGTATAACGGTTTTAAAATACTCCATTAAAAAGATATCAGAAAATAATTAAGAGGAGAGACTGCTTTCAATGGAAATATTTTATTACAACCTAGCCCCCGGGTTCTGCTTAATGCTTTATTGTAATTGCTTTAATGTTTCATGAATACTTATTTATTATATACTACGTTTTAACGCGGTTTTGCTCGCGTAATGGTATGTATTTTAAAGTTTTTTGATCTTCTTACTTTTTAACAGCAAGAACTGGCAAAAGTATCAATCATGATACTTGGTGAGTCCTATTGAAAAGCAAAAGCATTAAATGAGTGAGTGAGAAAAAATACGGGATACATTTAAGATACCAACTACAGAACACAAATGATCCAGTTTTCATAATATACCCATCACATACCAAAGGTAACAGAATAAGGAAAAGGTTAACCAAAAAAAGGCTTACTATGAAAAAGGAAAGTCTCTTGGCTAATGTAGCCTGGACGAAATTTCCTCTTACTCTATTTTGTGTTCATTGTATTGTGCGTGTGTATGTGCTTTTGTACGTCTGCACATTACTTTGTTACTATGATCACGTCAATCAGTTTTATACTTGTAAAGTAATATTAAACAAAATGCACTCATTACCTACGTATATGATATTTAGCCAGTTATATTCCGTTTAGACAGTGTGCGTAATAGGTCCAAAAAAACTACCAAATCAATGTAGGCAATCAAATAAATACAAATTCAAAAATTCGTTTTTAGAACCTTTTCCTAACGCTTTATACTTGTTAATACTGAATAAGTAAATAAATAAATAAATAAACTTTGTGCATATTACGAGTACCTATGTAAAGCCACCGCGATACAGGCATTGTTACCTAATGGTTCTTGAACAAATCAAAATGTGACATGGAAGAGAAAACAAATTAATAGCGTGTTTCTATTCAAGGTATAAATATTATGAAAAATGCAACATCTATGTATTCGCTGAAGACGATTGACTATTAATTACTTTTATAAACTACCAAATTGCATTACTATTAACTCAGTAATTTAGAAAACTATTTCACTCAATTAAACTACTTAGTTTTAATTAACCTGGAAATAAATTAAATGAATACGAAACCCATACAAATAAAGAGCTATGTCCACTTTTTTCTAATCACGAGTTCGCCAGGTGCGGAATGAGCATTTCTTTAATTAAAGTCAGCCTCCTAGCATTATGCGAATTATTTGCGAGGCGTCGATCGCATTACCAATATTTTTTATTGGTTAACTTTCTTCATTTCAAGTTTGAATTTGACGTTGGAATGAGAAAGTTTAATAGAAATTATAATTAATTTATAGATTCAATAATTAGGTATGAAGACTAATAACATCAATGTTTAATTGGTTTAAGGTGAGAGGTGAGCCCTGATGGTAAGCAGTAACCGATGGGCGATAGCAATATCGCATGACTTCGGTGCTATGTTGTTCGTTGTGGCGTTCATTCCGTTTCAAGTGATTTCTATTAATGAAACAAGGGGTCCTGTTATTCAAGGTCGCATGACTTTGTTGCTAAGATATTCGTGGTGGCGGGCGTGCGTACGTGATTCGCTGTAGTAAGCTTACGGGGTCGTGGTATTCGTTGTTTCACTTTTCGTTGTCACATATATTACACCCCACAATATCGATCTTAGCATAGCTTGTATCGAGATAGTTCGTTTCAGTGCCTCAATGTCATTGGGCGATGTCAACACTAATTTAAATATTTCGTATTTTTCGTCGATAATTAGTTAATCTATATTATGTTGTACAAATCAGAGAATTAACGAATAGGTTCACTAAGTGAGTGCTAAATACAAAAGAGTTAAGTGCAAAACTCTCAAATAAATGGTCGAACTCAAACAAACGATCTAGTATAAATAAGAAAAATACATTTATTTCATTCAATTGTTGTTTATAAAAATGTGACTAAGTATACTAATAACTTGGTCGCTATAATCCTGACAATTTGTCCTGGCTTCTCGTTACCGACCTTGGCGGTGACATTGAGAAGTGTCCCTCGTATTATGGATATCAAGCGGTTATTTTAATTTGATACAGAATATTTTGTTTTTTTTTCTACTAACTACTTAAATGCAAGTAAGTATTTTTTTTTATTGCAACTGTCTATGTTTTTGTTTACGCGGAGATAAGCAGCTTAATATTAAGATAAGTTTATTCATGCAATTATCAAAATTACGTTGAATACTGTTTACATAATAGGTAGTAGGTAATAGTATCTACAATGTCACATAAATATTTTATTTTTCTTTCTTTCTTACCTATTTTGATCCGTATTTCGTTTTTTTATATTTTGGGCTAATGCATTTTATGTAAAGGCTAGTTAGTAAAGTATAATATAAAATCAGATATAACACTGTCTCCTTTTCGACCGCTGATAAAGCAAAACGAATTCAAACTACCAAAACAAAATTATGCGACATTCCATTTTAGAAAACAATCCGAACATTTTGTTTTTAAATTTAAATTCCATACAGTGTCGACATAAAGCTGTAGAGCGTTACGTTTCACTGCGCATTTATTCTACGTGTGATGGAAAATTCTCTGAACGTGGAAAGGATTTTAACGTGTCGGGATGGTCAAAGATAAATGCTTAGTTCTCTATGTGTGCACAACTAAACGGACTCACACAAACTAAAATTTTGTACGCACACACTTATACGCAAACATGTGATTGGGTGTATTCTTTCTGTATTGCGTGTGTGTATGTGTGCGTATATTATAGTAGGTATTCGGTTTTTGATGGCAGAAAGAGTTCAGCATCGTCATCACGGATGATTTGAACCATCTGCTGCCAGTAAGAAAACGATTTTGCTTTAACGACTAGTTTTAAACTTGAAAACTTCTTTATTTGAACACTCTGTTGGGAAGTTTGAGAGGCGGTTTTATTGTCTGTTTTATGTGTAGTTTTGTTTACTCTTACTATTATCGGTTTTATATTTAAATCGCTATCAATTGGTAATTGTTTTGTAAAATTATCTCGGATAATGTGACAAAGCATTTCATGTCTAAGGTATTTGTTTTTTGCCTTAATGTTTGTTTGTTCACTTAACCTGTTGATTGGACCATTGCACCATCCAACCGTGATCATCACAAAAAGTTAGAAATCTTTCAGGTTGCTAAATTGTTGGTGTGATGATCTGATGTTCAGAGGATGTGAAATGATTGTGAGCAAGTTTGGCCTTTGGTACGTTATCCAGTAATCTTATCACTACTACACTTCTCATCAAAAAAATCGAAACAGTTGCAAGTTTGTGTTTTATAAGGATTATCTGAAAAATGTGTATATTTAGGAATGTGTGTTATATATCATTTAATAGGGAATTCAATGAGGTTTTCAAATAATGATGTTAATGTTCTAAATTCAAATTAAATTTTCATAGATTTCGTATTTTGTTTAACAAGTCGTATTGCCCTGTACGTAATTTGACGGAAAATCGACACCAACAATTTATACTACGCTAACTCGAATTTTAGAAAAAAACGTTTTTTACGCTAAAGTGCTTAAAATGTGCTATTTTATTTGTAATAAAAAAATCATGAAGTAATATACAAAAATAACGAAGTTACAAATTTTATACAACGCTAAGTACAGGTAATTTTTAGAATCGCTCGATTTAGTTCACGCTAACTTCACTTGTCGCATTATAAGATGGAAGTACGCGGTTTGAAACACTTTATTAGTATAATGCTAATTAATAGAGCTGTAGCGTCATCTACCGACAACTCAAGCGAACACCTACACTACATCTTGAATCGCGATATCAACATTCGCACAGCGATTCCGCATATATACAACGTCCAACGAACAACTGTTGGGCAGTTGGCCCGCCAGGCGCGATCACCTTCGCCTGGTCGGAGGATCCTCCCTTTTCGTTGGAGGCGTGGTGCTGTTACGTCACCGCGACCTCCACAGTGGTGACTCCGACGTGATGAAACCAACCTTCTCGGAGCGCACCAGCACCTTCGGTCTTAACAGGACTACTCCATATGCTCGCCATCATGACAAGCCTGGGGAAGCCTGCGACATCATCACCCTTCATCCGACTCACTGGATACGCCCCGACTCACTGGGGAAAATGGGGAAGGTGGACACCGCAGTCCGACTCACTGGACCGGCACTTCAGTTCCGACTCACTGGAACTCTGGCATCAGCTCCACAAGAAGTCACATCAGCAAGTTCGACCTCCGGTCTTCCGGGGGGAGTGGTGTAGCGTCATCTACCGACAACTCAAGCGAACACCTACACTACATCTTGAATCGCGATATCAACATTCGCACAGCGATTCCGCATATATACAACGTCCAACGAACAACTGTTGGGCAGTTGGCCCGCCAGGCGCGATCACCTTCGCCTGGTCGGAGGATCCTCCCTTTTCGTTGGAGGCGTGGTGCTGTTACGTCACCGCGACCTCCACAGAGCAATTTTTACAAGTTAGTCTAAATATTAATAGTGTTAATGTATTTTTACAAAAATGACATGAAAAACGAGCTAAATATTTAGTGAAATTTACCAAAAAGGTAAAATATTCATTGAGGAGTGTTGATAAAAAAGATGAGATTCCGCTTTATACTGCTAAAAGGGGTAAGTTTAACGTGCTAAAAAATACTATATTGTATGTTAAAGTATATAAAATATGGTTTATAGAATTTACTATATTATTTTGCAAGTTTTAGCCGCTTTGCTTAAAGTTCGTGTAACACTACGCTAACTGTTACTTAGCGTAATGTAGCCCGATCGGATTTCGTTCTTCGATTGGCCATGCACTAGTTAGCGACAGTATGTTTTATATTATTTCTCGTATACTTTATAGACAGCATATTTGACATTTTTAAATGTAGGCTTAAGTTTAAATGAATGCATAATATATTTTAGAGTAAGCAATGTAAAGCAATAAAAATCACACTTGTTTAGTACTGTTTCCGCCCGTAATACACTACGCTGACTACTAGTTAGACGTGTATAGTTCGTAAAATAATATCGTGGAATTAGGGGTATATACGGCTAACTTGCATTAAATTAAAAAAATATACACAATTAAGGAAAAATATAAATGTGAAATAACTACAAATAAATCAAATATTAATCATACAAAATTACAAATCAATATCCTTATTAATATAAAAGTTATCGCGTTTTTCCCTTTAAACGCGTCTACTGTAAAGTTCACTTTTATGAGTTAGCTTAGTATAAATTGTTGGTGTCGAAATGATAAAATTAGGCACGTAAATGAAAAAAAAATCTAGAAAACGTTTATTTAATAACCCGTATCGCGCACCCAGAGTTCCTCGCTCCTCTTATTACTGCGTCCATGCGATGTTTACCCGCAAAAACCGACAAGTGGTGGCATTGCTGAATTCTGGACTTAATCAGTTATTACGGCTGAAATATTGCATCTTAACCTCTCGTCTCTTCATAGAATCTGCAAACCTATCAAGAGACTGGTTTGTTCACGCGCCGTTAGGGATCTGGCAGAAAACAGGTAACTTCTGACCGAGTAGATCGATTTATAGTAAAACCTTTCTTACAAAGTCTACGCCTTAATGTCTTTCAACCGCAGCAGCAGCTTCATGATGAACCTATGGTGGCTGTAAGTGACTCTACAATTAGAAGAAGGTTGAAGAAACGTGGACTTGTACCGTACAAGTCAGCAAATAGGGAGGAACTACCTGCAGATTATCGAAAAGCGCGCCTTAACTTTTTACGTAATTACCTAAATTAGTCATACATCTAGTGGAGCAAGTTCCTCCTTTCTGATGAGTGCAAAATTGTATTGTATGGCAACGATGGAAGGACTAAGGTCTACAGAAGTGATGGAAAACGCTTTGCACTATGCAGCATTTAAAAGAAAAGACCATCCATGGTGGCGGTTCGTGGACTGTTTGAGGAGAAATTAGTGGCAACGACAAGACCGAGTTTGGCTTTGTGTTTGGGTCCCGTCTGCCCTTTTTTAACAGTCATAGGTACATCGAACAGTATCTTGAACCTCTTGTGATGCCATGCACATTTATTTGTCCCCGGTTTAACATTTATGTACGAGGATGCTAGGACAAACACCGCGAGCGTCGTATGAGATTATGTTACTGAAGTCGATATCTCTATTATTGATTGGCCAGCAAGAAGCCCGGACATAAATCCGATTAAGTATCTATGGGATGAATAAAAAAGACGAATAAGTGTAAAAGATCATGCCTCAAAAACACTTAGCCAGCTTTAAAATCCAAGAGGAATGGAATAGAGCGCCACTATTTTTGATCGTGACTCTCATCCGATCGATGAAAAACCGTACAGAAGCAGTAATGAGAGGTCGGGAATGGTATCCGAGTTATTAAATAAACGTTTCCTATCTTCTTTTTTCATTTACGTGCCTAATTTTATCAATTTCCGTCAAACTACGTACAGGGTAAAAACGACTTGTTAAACAAAATACGAAATCTATGATAATTTAATTTGAATTTAGAACATTAACATGATTATTTGAAAACTTCACTAAATTCCCTATTAAATGATATATAACACATATTCCTAAATAAACACATTTTTCAGATAATCCTTATAAAACACAAACTTGCAACTGTTTCGATTTTTTTGATGAGAAGTGTAGATGCACACCGTCAATATAATTATTTGTTTGAGCAATATTAAGTATTTTTTTGAAATTGTGGTTATAATTTAATTTATGTTATGTATACTCGAAAACAAAATGGCTTTATCAGTTTTGACAAAAAATTCTATCATAATTCAAATTCATTAAGATCGTTATTTAATGTTTATGCGTGAGCTTGACGTCACTGGTTGACCTAATCAAAACTATGCTTAGATTAAAAGTGCAATCTATTGTAAACTTTCACTTCAACGCAATATATAATAATATCTTCTAACACAATACAAATGTCACTTTATGAAACTGTAGAGTTTGTATGTGAAAAACCATTGTAGTGACGTTATATACCGTTAAAATAATTATATTAATATTATTTACAGCTTTAAAGTCAAAATTTTTATTATATAAAATCAATTTAAATATTCAAAAAGACAAACAGATTTTTATTGTATATAGTTAAAAACTCAACCGCTTTATAAGGAAAACCGAACGTCGCTTTGGTATGTTACCATAGCGACCGCAATAATAAAAGATAAAAAATTTAGATTATTATATTATTAGGACTGGTGTTTCTTCTATCTTGTAAACTGTTATACTTTCTTTCTGTCTGTTACTCCTTCTATTACTTCGTGTGTGTGGTGTACATAATAAACTTTATTCTACTGTGAACTTTAAACTGTTTCTTTTCTATCTACTACTACACGCACCTACAACCATAAAAAAACCATTAAATAATTTAAAACTAAAGGCAACTTGTTACTTGTGACATTACAAGCTTGTCATTTCAGAAAAAATGAAAATATAGAATTTAAATATTGGCTGGTAAGCCACCCAATTGTTGGCACCTTAAGAGTGGACTTCGTGTCAGACTAAAATATAAATATCATAAAATATATCATAAAATGGTAAAATACTTTAATCTTTGCTTATACTTAATCATTATAATGTGATTGAATAGTATTAAATAAATATTATTGGCACTAATGCCAATAAAAGGATTCTGATAAATACATTGTTGCTATGTTGACTCATGAAATAAATAAAATATGATAAAAATATTAAATAAATAATATTTGAACTGGAATAAACATACTGAACTTGAATAATCTATAGTGTTTTTTTTCTTTTTACTCACTTTTTACTCATAAGTGCCAATAATTGTAGGACTTCTAACCATTAGGTGGTTTACCCTAATTTGTTTTATATTATAAAATTACGAAAACTTTAAATTGAAATATGCCCAATGACGTCATGCAAGAAATTATAGGGATGGACATAGAAGGAAAAAAGAGAGAAATTCATTAGAATAAAACGTTTTACCGTAAATATGCTCTAGTAACAGTCAATAACGTTGACTTTACTATTTGTTTTTATAAATATCTAACGACTATTTTCTAATACAAGAGAACTGATATGTCAAAGTAGCGTCATGATTTAGCTGATGTTTTGTTGTGCGATATTGAACCTAATAGTTTTCTGACATGCAACTAACATTAACTCTAGAGGTGATAAAGCCATTTAGTTTTCGACCATACTAACGACATCGAAAACATTAAACATGTGTTTAAAAAAATAGAAATCAGTATGATTACAGCCGCGTTCGGCGCTAAAGGAACTTTAAAGAAAAGCCATATTTTTTTCGTTACTTAGCTTGCTTAAATCCCAAGGCGGGTAAAAGAGATAACTTTAAACATTTTTCTTTAAATCTTTAACATTTAAGACTTATTTTTTACGCTTCACAATATTATGATGCCAATTTTATCTATTTAATCAAAATGAGTGAAAAGTTTTTAAAACCAATAAATTTTTTATTATTTTAAAAGATTCTACGCGTGGAGACGGAGAAAAAATTAATAGTTTCATTAAATCATCTAATGTATGTTTTTCAACTTATTTGCATTGATCTGGAATCTGGATGTTCCATGTACGATTAGTATATTTTTCGAAAAGAAGTATAAGGTTAGTATTTTTATCTGTTGTTTGTTTGACATAATATACAAGTAGCTAGTACAAGTTGTGCTTACTTTGGGAGTTGTTGTTTGAATGTTTTTTTTTTATTTTCCTAAGTCTATTTTTACGATTCCTCCGAGATGAGATAGGGTGATGACGCCATGTATTTTCATTTTATCATCTTATAGTTACAAAGGAGATGGAAACTTCTGGGCTAAAAACTTTTTAGCCTGTACAGTAATGTACAGAGTAAAGATATGCCCTAATAATCTTTTCTAGTTTTTTCAAGTTCGAATCTTAAAAAAATAGCGTAATCTACGATTTAAAAGCGAATTTATATGAAAACTTAGGATGTATGTCGACAATCGAGTAACAGAATGACTCGATTATTAGATACAAAAACATTTTTACCTAATATTTATTAAACTCAACAAGTTAAATTCCATCTTTAATGATTTAATACATTTAATAAAGATGCCATAAAAATATTCTTTTAGTAAAAACTATTTTAATTTGAAATCGATTACTTGAGTAAAAAAATCGATAACGATTTTCAATCTTTATTTTTAGTCTGTGTCATTGTCATCTGTGCCGAAACTTTTTTGCTTTTTACTTCATTTCATTATTTTCGTATTTTCCGTTGCGTTTTTATCAAATTTAATCTATGTTATGTTCAAACGACATTTTATTTTATTTTATTTTATTTATTAGGTTTACCAACAACTAATACATTAAATCTTTATAAAGGAAACACAAAATTAACAGCTTAAATCTAAATGTTTAGTTACTTATAGGTAAACACCACATTCCTACTAATTATGAGCTATGTGTTACATATTAGGTACAGAGTTATATTAAAACGCAAACTTTCACAAATGTATACACACACACACACACACACAACATACATAATGTATATATAAATATATACACCCACACATAAACACATATACATACATACACACACATATATACATACATAAATACACACACGCATAATAAGCTCATACACAATTATTTTTATTTACTAACTAGCTGCTGTGCCCGCGACTTCGTTCGCGTGGCGGATGTTACTTACTTCGCAATTCGATTTAATACTGAAAAATCGTTTTTAAAACCTTATAACGAACAGATATACCTACATTACAAACGAATTGTAAAATTAACGAACGAACCAAAACCTTTTCAAAGTAAATAAATAGTAAATAAAATATCTATGAAGACTGCGTCTAAACTTATACTGAAAGACATGAGCGAACGTCATTCTTTCAAGGAAAATCTTAACACCGCGATACTGAAAATGACGTCACAGGCACAATGCCATCTGTTGTCAAATTTGTAAGTTAAAATAAATGACATCGCTTATTTCATCATAACTGCAAGGACGCGCCTCCTCCCGTGACGGAGGAATACTTGGCCTACTAATACCACGCTGGCCAGTCGGATTGGTTGATAATATACGGATAGATTGGAAGATAATATTCACCGATAGTCCCTTAGTCGGTTTTACGCCACCCATGGGATGAGATGGGGAGGTGACATATTGTATTCTTACTCCGTCACCACACGGATAATCGCTAATTAATTATGAATGAATACCTACATTTGCACGCCACGTTATGGTGCGGCAGAATTACCTGCCTCGGTGGCGCGGCGGTCGCATTACATGGCTGGCGTGCATGAGGTCGCGGGTTCGATTCCCATGGAGGACAATTGTGATACACAAACTATTGTCCTTAGTCTGGATGTTCTTTGTGTCCGTTAAATTGATATTTTTAAAGGCTAGTGTGGGATTTGTCTTTTGTAAAAAAAATGCTGAAATAAATTATTGTACCTCACACCTTTTTACCATCTAGCAAAAAATATTTAACTAAACTTAGACTCGACTATATTATTATTATTATCTATAGATAAACTGCGTGCAGTATTTTTGAATTACTTAATAAAATAAACACAAACACTTTGAATAATAATTTAATGTTTTGTGATTGTATTTCTATATTTTATTGTCAGTTTTGTATTTTTTTATTGTTGACAAATAGCAATAATGTGTAAAATGATTTTATAAAGAAAAAACGTGTTACTTATTATGTTGTCTGTTATATATATTATACCCATATATTATTAATTATTAAATAGTTATATAAGTGTGTTATAATTGCAGTTATAATAAGATTGTGAGAAAAGGAATGTTATTTTAATTCAATTTAATATTTATGATTAAGTATAGGTATAGTTTAACTTTAAAAAATGAAGTTTGTACGCCAATATTAGCAATACAGGAAAAGACTATTTATTTTTGTCAGATGTTTTGTATCTGTGATTAACTAATAAAGGTTATTTGTATTTGTATTTATTTACATTAATAAAAACAGGTGGAGTCTGTTGCATACTTTTACGCTGACCAGTAACTACTACAGTTTAAACTAAATTAATACTTACCAAAAGAATAATTTTACTTTAGATTAATAGCTTACTAATACAATTTATATTTAATTAAATTGTTTCAATTACGAAAAACACAAAAATATAACAATCAAGTAAACTTATAACTGATTTAATTTAATAAGACTTATAATTGATATTACACATACGATTCATGGTTAATTTTATTAACATTTAAAAGGAATAACTTATTAATAGCACTTAATAATAAAATAGTTATAGATTATTTAAAAACTCATTTATTTTACGATTACTACTGGTAACGCCATCTCGTGAACAAAAGAAACGAAATTTAAATTCATTCAACATTGAACAAAATCCATTTTTCATGACCCCTGATTTGTATTGGACTGTTCTAATAAAGAGATCTAGCGATATCTCGAGTAATACTTATCCGATTTTGATGAAACATACCTCAGTTTAAGCCTAATAAGAAAGGCTACAATACAATGTATTGGTCTTAAGATTATATTTTAATTCGTTTTAAAGATGTGCGGTAACAAACAGACAGACAGACAGATAGACATTAATTCTAAAAATTGTAAGTGTGTAGTGTTGTTGCTTTTTGACTTTTTTCTAGATTTTATAGATAATTTTTATCTGAATTTTCGAAAAGAACAGACATTTCGACCTCTACAGTTTTATTATA
Source organism: Schrankia costaestrigalis (assembly GCA_905475405.1). Lineage (NCBI taxonomy): Eukaryota > Metazoa > Arthropoda > Insecta > Lepidoptera > Erebidae > Schrankia > Schrankia costaestrigalis. The sequence continues at coordinate 22,780,169 of FR997827.1, read as the reverse complement.
GTATAGAAGAAGATAGATAGATTACCTACTTTAAACTTAATACCTAAAAACTACGTATCTATGTATTTTAATATCTAAAGCGCGCTTATTCCAAAAAGAGTCAATAAGAACCACGTCCGTTCGCATTAAGAGTCAATGTGAATGAAATTATATAGGCACCGGTTGGCCGTTTAGGACGTTAAACAAAAATCAACCGTACAGCCGTACTCATACCGGCGCGGCGACATTTGGAAATTTTCTTTCATCTATATCTTGTGTGTTTATCAACCGATTTCTATAATTTTTTTTTATGAATAAGATATTAAAGTGTACTTTTGAAATATGGGAGTTTGAAAAAGATATGTCTATGCATATTACAATATATTTATGTATTTAATACACTTTGAAGAAAACCCTAACGATTAAACACGTTATTGTGGCTAATATATAAAAGATAGATATATACTATTCAGGACTTTTTTGTACATCTTTTGAAGACCATTATTTTTGTAATACATATTTTTGGCGTATGATCAACGTATGCGATGATAAGAGCTAGAACGCGCTTTTTGTCAACTGACTTGCTTCAAATTTTTCGTCACTGCTCAGCTCCTATGTGTCTTAGCGTTATGTTATACAGCCTATAACCTGCCCGGGAGTATGGACTACAATCGTACCAAGTTTGGTTAAAATGCCTTCAGTAGTTTTTGACCCATGCGTGCACATACAGACAGACAGACAGACAGACAGACAGACAGACAGACAGACAGACAAAAAATTTATTGATTGCATTTTTGGCATTAGTATCGATCACCATTCATCCTCCAATATTAATTTTGAACATATATTCAATGTACAGAATTGATCTCTCTACAGTTTTATTATAAGTATAGATAGATGTGCCACTAAATTAAACTTATAAACAACTACAGATATTTTTATTATACAATACTAATGAGTCGTGGTGGATATCCGCATTATGACTACATTTATTATACAATTTGGACATTCGGCAAAGAGGTGAGTTTGAGCCCAGCACTGTTCTGCGCAATGGAGGCACCAACATTGTGATTGGCTTACGTGGTATGTGAACCGGCACTCTAAAACGTATCCTTTGTAACAATTCCGGGCAATCGATCATATTTCTTAATAACTTATATAAAAATATTAAGGCAATTACATCTCTCCTTTTACAGAGCTCCTTCATTTTAAAATGATCCAACCTAATGTCATATTTCACGTGCTGCTTACCCATCCCTACCGAATACGATAAGTGCCGAACGAATCTCTTTTGAATGCGCTCTATTCTGAGAGAGTGAATTGCAAAATGAGGTTGCCAAACAACGGCAGCATACTCCAAAACACTTCTGACTAGGCAGTTGAATAAAATTATTTTAGACTTTGCGTTCCGAAAGCTTTTACTGCTTCTTATTAAAAATCCTAGCATTTTGGAAGACTTCTTCATTACCATCTCAATGTGAGGAACAAATGTAAGTCTGCTATCCATTATTACCCCTAAATCCCTTATAGTTTCCATTTCTGATAAAAAGGTAGTTCCTAACACGTATGACGAAGGTGTCTTATTATGCTTTCTGGAAAATTTTATATGTGCACACTTTTCTACATTTAAATCAAGACCGTTATGTACGCTCCAGGAAAGCAATGAGTTCAGATCCGTTTGTAAGCACTGAATATCTTTTTCAGTGTTTATTATACGGACGAGCTTTAGATCGTCGGCAAAAAGAAATGGTGTTGAATATTGCAAGCATAATGGCAGATCGTTAATGAAGATGTTAAATAAAATGGGTCCTAAGTGAGATCCCTGGGGAACACCAGAAGAAATCGGATATGATCCAGATTGATAGCCGTTAACAACAACATAGAACAGCCTGTCAGTAAGATACGACTCCATCCATTTCAGAATAACTCCAGTGAAACCATAAAAATTTAACTTTCTGAGAAGAACATTATGAGGGAGCCTATCAAATGCTTTGCTATAATCTGTATAAACTACGTCTACTTCTTTGTTGCTATCGACTGCTTCCCTCAAGTATTCTGTAAAACTTACTAAATTTGTGCACGTAGACCTACCTCTTACAAAACCATGTTGTTCGTTTGTTATGTATTTCTTAAAGTAACTTTGCATATTTTCACAAACTATTAATTCCAAAACTTTGCCTATAACCGGGAGTATAGAAACTGGTCTATAATTTCTAACATCTTGCTTTTCGTTAGCCTTATGGATAGGAACTACCTTTGCTAACTTCCATTGTATAGGAAAAGTACCGGTATCTAAAGACTTAACAAAAATACTCTTAATGGGTTCTAATAGATTTAAAGCACACTTAACTATAAAAATTGGCGGAATGTTATCAGAGCCAGCACCTTTGTTAATATCTAAGCTTTTTAGTTTTTTCAACAATAAACTGCTACTGACTGTTACGGTTCCAAAATAATCAGCTGTATTATTATCTGAACCTCTATCGACGGTGTCTTCTCCAAACAGAATCCGATCATTTTCTCTGTAAACAGTAGCAAAGCACTTCCCGAATAGATCGCAAATTTTATCACCTTCTGAAGATGTATTCAATCCATCAGTCATTGTAGGAGGGTACTTACTTGTACCTCCTCTCAGTGATTTAATATATGACCAAAAATACTTCGGATTGTCAATAATACTGTCTTCAACATTTTTCATGTATTTATTATAACATTCAGAAGTAAGTTTTTTGCAACGAGTGGTCAGTAATCTAAATGAAATATAATCTAAAGGGTTTCCATATTTTTTATATTTTAATCTATATTTGTTTTTTTCCTTTAATCTATTTATCAGCTCTTTTGTAAACCATTGTGGATACTTACAACTACGTTCTTTGATAACAGGAATGAACTTTTTTATAACATCTTTCAGAGTATTATAAAAGATATCCACCATGGTATTGACGTTTGCACAACTAGAAAACTGTTTTGACCAGTCTATCCTTGTGAGGTGTAAATTTATGGCCTCATAATCAGCCATTCTAAAGTTATATTTTACGTTATTCGCATTATTACCTAGACTATCAATTTTTGAACACTTAAAAGTAAACTCAATGGGTGGATGATGTACGTCTACCAAGCTCAAAACGTCTAATGGTTCTACAAGGGAATCTATTGAAAAGTCTGATAATACTAAATCTAATATACGCTTTTTAGAATTTAAAATATGGTTGTACTGTTTATAGTTATTAAGGTAACAAAAATCTAATAAATACTGACATAAACTTGATGTATGATAATAGTTTTGTGAGATATTAAAAGACTGCCAGTCTATAGCACTTAGGTTAAAATCGCCTACTATACATGTATTATCTGTGTGTTTTTCGGAATTCAAGTTGCAATTATCTAAAAATTGATTAAGTATAGTACCATTGACCGGTGGTGGCAAATAGACAGCGCAAAATATAATTTTCTTTTTACCCTTGAAATGAAATGAATCAACCACCACCCAAAGATCCTCACAATCACTCTCCCAAGAACTAAGGCGACTCGAATTATACTTCGCAGAAACAGCTACAAGAACTCCACCCCCCCCTTTGCCACCATACAATTTAGACGTTTCTCGATCACGTCTATAAACAGTATAAGTACTATTAAATAGTTCAGTATTTAAAATATTACAATTAAGCCAAGTCTCAGTTAGAATTATAACATCGTAATTGCACATTGATAAATTTTGAATAAAGGTTGCTGTTTTTGTGCGTAAACCCCTAACGTTTTGATAGTACACACTTAAAGAATCGAATTTTGGGTTAAAAAAAAACAATATAAAAAAACAATACAAAAAGACAAGAATTTATGACAGAAAAGTAAGTGTAAATTTAAAGTTTAGCTAACGAATCCATACTATTAATAATAATGTATTCCGACGTATCTGTTCTCCTCACAAAATATAATATAAACCATGTGTTTAAAAAAAATAGAAATCATTAAATGATTACAGCGTTCGTCGCTGAAGGAACTTTAAAGAAACTCCATATTTTTTTCGTTACTTAGCTTGCTTAAATCCCAAGGTAGGCGGGTAAAAGAGATAACTTTGAACATTATTCTTTAAATCTTCAACATTTAAGACTTATTTATTACGCTTCACAATATGATGCCAATTTTATCTATTTAATCGAAATGAGTAAAAAGTTTTTAAAACAATAAATTTGTTTTAGATGTACTTACTTACTTATTTTATTTTAGTAAATTAGTTGTAATTATTTTAAAAGATTCTACGCGTGGACACGGAGCTAAAATGAATAGTTTTACCATAATATTATCATCTCTTATTTGCATTAATCTGGGTGTTCTATGTAGGTACGATTAGTACATTTTTCGAAAAGAAGGATTAGGTTAGTATTTTTATCTGTTGTTTGACATTACATACAAGTAGGTAGTACAAGTTCTGCTTAGTTTGGGAGATGGTGTTGTTTAAATGTTTTTTTCTTTTCCTAAGTCGATTTTTACGATTCCTCCGAGATGAGATGGTGATAACACCATGTATTTACATTATGTCATCTTATACACTGGGCCGCAATGAAAACGGGTCGCTTACAAAAAACTTAATAACTTCCAAAATATTGGAGCTAGCTTCATGAAATAAAGACTAAATGATAGATAATTTAATCACAAATAATGCCGCAAGTAAAATTTTTCAAGTTATTTTTGATTATTGTATTAAATCCATAAATTAAAAATAAAGACAATTTTTTTAAATTTTCACAACAGTTTCGTAATCATTTTTTTTACTCTTTTTTCTGGTGTATCATGAAAAAGACGCATTTTATATACAGAAATTCGATATTCTGATCAAATTAGCATAAAAACATGCCTCTAACCCCTGAAGAGTCTACAAGGATTCCAGAAATGCTAGAAAAATGACCTAGTCATCGTTATACAGCAAAAACAATTCGTTAGTTCGCAGTTTGATTGAATACGCATCACCTATCTGGAATCCTAAACATAGTATTCACATAGCACGGATTGAGAGTATCCAACGGAGCTTGACCAAATTTCTAGCGTATAGGGATTCCAGTTGTCCATACCGAGCTGATTACGAGACGCGTTTACGACATTTTGGCCTTGTTACATTGGAGAATAGACGTAAAGCACACGACCTAATACTGCTGCATAAGCTGATTCACGGAAGCGCCGTAGCACCAGAGGTTTTGGCGGAAGTAAATATCTGTGTCCTAGTGTAGGCATCCTATTAAAAAGTCTTTTGCAGAGACCGATTTTCGAACGAAATTGGTATCTCCATTGAACAGAATGAAGAGAACGTACAATGATGTTTGTAGTGACATTGACATCTTCGGAAGTTCGGTAGGTGTATTCAGATCGGCAGTGTGTGCGGTTCTTAGAAACTAATGTTAAGTTGAGTTTAATACATACTCATTATACAAGCAGTAGAAAGGAATATTGTAAGATTTTAGTGTCGATAAATTTTTAATTATTATAATTTTTTTTTTTTTTCTATCAGTATAATTATTGATTGTAATGTCATGTTTTTAACCAATTCGTTTTTAATTTGATTTATTTGTATTACATATTGTCTGATTATTTAATATTCTATTTTTTTTTTTTACTTTTTTCATAAATTATAAATTTTTAACAAAATTACAAATTGACATTTATTAATTAATGTATTTATTAATATTATATGTAATGACTTATCTAATAATAGCGCAATATTTATACATTTTACTTTGTGAACTTGATATTTTTCAAAGCTTTTATTTTTTGATGTGATGGTTGTATGTGCCTGTAAAGACAATGACGTTGCATGGTGTCGAGAATGTTGAGAAATCGACTTCAAGCAGCTTTTGTAGTCAAAAATCTTTTGCTACGTGCTCGAAAAAGCATTCCAAGCCCTTGTATAGTGAGGCAGTGTTTAGATGAAGCAAAATGACAGTCCTAGACCTGAAAATATTCGTAAACTTGAAAGACAACATCAAAATTCCAGATAGAGTAATAATAAAAAAACTCGTGAATAGCATCATGGCTGATTAGTTAAGGAAAATGCTTCCGATGAGTCGAGAGTTACGTTATACAAGCACGATGGAAGGCTAAGCGTCTGGAAAAGTACAGGAAACCTGTATAACCAAGCTTACATTGAAGAGAAAGTACCTTATGTCGGAGGCACTGTACACGTGTGGGCTTGAATTTCTTCTGAAAGCCGCACCGAGCTAGTAGTGATATAAAATGGTACTTTAACTGCAGGGAAGTACTTAAATGAAATCATTAATGAGTATGATGGCTCATTTTTGGTAAAATTCGGCGAAAAAGGCACCTTTATGGAGCTCAACGCTCGTCTTCATACAGATTTAATAGTGTTAAAGTTCCGTAAAGATGTCGCTATCACACGTATGAAGTGGCCAGCACGCAACCCAGACTTGAAACCGATCCAGCATGCTTAAGACGTATTGGATCGATGAGTAAGACATCAATATTTCCCTCTTATTACCCTTTGTAAACTCAAAGAAGCAGTGATAGAGAAATGGGTGTATTTTCCTCAGAATTCAATTAAAAACCAAATGGAAAGCATCCAAAACCAGATGACAGCTGTATTAACAGCTTCTGATAATAATACAGCGTATTAAATGAATGAAAATTGCATTTCTGATACTTTTTACCTGTTTTCGACATCTAATGAAAGAGTCAATTTTTATTTAACTTACTTTTGTCCAAAATACACTTAACAATATGTAATTTTTATCAATTCCATTTGATGACTGTTAAATTATCTTTATTTTAGTGTTTATTTCATTAAGCTAGCTCCAATATTTTGGAAGTTATTAAGGTTTATGTAAGTGACCCGTTTTCATTGCGGCCCAGTGTAGTTACAAAGGAGAATGTGCGGTTTCGTCCCATGTGTTGTAACACTTTGTGACCTATATCATTTGAAAGATCTCAGCGAGTGCTATGTTTTATTGTATGGGCATAACTTCGTATCTCGTGCAGGGAAACTGTTATAGGGTTTAAAAAAAAAAAAAAAAATTAAAAATGTCTTAACTAATTGGTCTTTTAATAACTACTAAGGTAAAGGCACCTAACTACGAGGGGTTCTAAAAATGGCAGCAAATTCCGAGGTATTTACAAAAACGGTTTTTTTAAGTAATTTACTATAGGCAGACCGTTTAACTCAGACCCCGCCTGCGGTAATAGGGGTGCGCGGGGGGCGAGGACAAAGGAGAGAGCGATCTCTTGATTTTTTGGCAAAACTGCGCCATCTAGAGGCTGTGTCCCGAACTATATCACATCACAACACAGCTCTAATTTTTAGCTAGCTTATTTTTATGAAATAAAAAGAAGGAAAAATTGAAATTATACCATAAACCAATCGAAATACCTGGTGAGGTTTTTTTATTTTTCTGGTCAAGCGTTAAATTGTGTAATAATTTAGATTGCATATTTTCTCTAAGAAAGTACGAGATTTAGTGGCAAGATGACGCCACCATCTTTGACATTTGTAAATTGTATAGAAGACGGACTAAGATACCGCACTAGTGTCATACTGACATACTGACTAGATGTCCGTTATGGTAGCGTAAATAGTATAAAAATTAAAAAAAACTCTTAGTACATAATATTGTTCTTATTATCTGTAAATACTTTTTAAGACTGATTATTAAAAATTAATATGTTTAAATCATACCTGTTTTAATGTAAATTATTGTAATTACACCAAATGTGATTATACTGTGATTTTAATATATAACTAATGATTGTACTTTGTTATTATTTGTAAATATTTTCTAAGACTTTAGTTATAATTATATACTTTAAATCAGCCATTCTTAATCTAAAGAATAAGTTCTTTTAATTATTGTACAAAGGATTGTTAAGGATATTTCTTAAATAACAAATATATTTATTTGTAGATTCTTTAAAAGAAAATCAAATTATTACAAATTATGTAATATTATTTTTGGAGTCGGTGTCAGCCAACGAAATAAGATAATAAGCAAACGGAATGCCGCCCATGAATTACAGATTATATTATTAAATGACTTCGACATTATGACATAAAATTGTTGATTGTTTATGGATTAGTTTATAAATTAAAAAAAAAATAACTTTTTTTATTATATTTAAATAAATATATTTTTAAACAATTATTAATAAAATATTATTATTAAGAATTGAGCATAGTTCGGCTGCACTAAATCCTGTTTCTTCAATATATTCCCGGTTAAGTCTAGGCTGAATTGGAATGACTACTGGCTCAAGTAATCCATATTGTACAATATTGTTACCACCCATTGTGCTAACAACTTCTTTATGTTACGATTTTGGAACTATCAGATAGACGCACTTTGCAGAGAATCCTTGACATAATAATAATAAATATATGTACATTGATAATAATTTTGAAAAGAAATCCGTCAAGTCATGCAGAATACAATATTAACTATAATATTCCGTAGACCAGCAGCATCCAAGGTTGCGTAATGTGCGCATGTAAATTGTAAATAAAAAAATTGTGTAAATAAAAAATTGCCCAAAAAAATTCGTCGGCATGGGATACGAACCTTATTACCCAGCTCCTACTTTAACCATTTGTCTATGAACGACTTTCAAATACTCAGTTATGGAACGAAATTTAAATTCATTCAACATAATTATTTTAATTATTTGTATATACTTTTACGGAAACGTAGTTTAGTGAATGCGTATACCTATACGCATTCACTAAAAATATAAGAAAAATAAAAATATGGCACATTTACAGCAATACATACAATATTACACTATACAATTTACTTCTACACTATATTAAGGTATTTATGAAAATTGAATACCTATACGTTTTCATAAGAAACGTATTAAGTATGCATTTTCACTAAAAATGTAAGAAATAAAATTATATTAATTTATAAATATTAATTTTATTGGGAACAGCGGTTCCCAATTGTTAATTAGTTGTATTGCATTTCCACTTGATTTTTCTTCCGTGCATATAAAGTAATAACTATGTAGGTATATAAAGCCGTCTTTTGATGCAATGTAGTTCGGGTCGCAGTAACTAGATGGCGCCGTTTTGCCAAAAAATCAAGTGGATCTTCAAATCAAATCAAGCTATCTATACGTTAGTACTTATTCTTATCTATGTTGTGCTGGGCACTGTCCCGTGCGATCCCCTTTGTCGTCATTCCCCGCCCCCCAGTCACCCCACAGGCGAGGTCAGAGTTAAGCGGTCGGCATATAATTATTTTTTACTTTTTAGTGCAATTTTTGTCTTTGAAGTCAGTTTTTTTTTTGTAAAAATTTATTTAATTTGACATAGAACCAACTAGATATAGCTCTTGTGTACGCTACCATAACGCACACCGCTACCCCGCCCCCTCGTCCCTTTCATACCGCAGGCGGGGACTGAGATAAGCGGTCGGCCTATAGTTATTTTGGTCTGCATGATAAAATAATAAATAAATAATTTATCTGTTCATATTCATATCAACAAAACAAAGTTTAGTGTGTCTCACACGTCATACATTTGGGACCTTATGCACGTGAGTATTACGATTTGCCAAATAGTGTTTCACGTGATAATTTTATACAATGCGAGTTTTTGTTAAGGTTGAATTAATGAAAGGACAATATAATTTATCGAAAACACTTAAGATTTGAGTATTTTATTTGCAAATTAGCAAGAAAATAAGTGTTTAAAATACCACGGCATTAGATGCCAAATATTTTAGTGTGTTTCTAAAAGCGATGTATACCACGGAAATACAAATTTAAAGACATTTACTTTTTTTTAATTTTCGGTGTGTGTTTTATGATTACAAGGTTTAATGTGTTAGTTCTGACTTAATGAATAACTCATACATTTAATAATGTAATTCCGAGGTACACCGTGGCGTCAGATTCACTAATTATAGCAGGTCAAAAATGACTTGTATAGGTACTTTCTTATTACGTTGTACGGAAGAAATTAGCGAGAACATTCGGTTTTTAATCTGTTCTGTTATTATATGTATGTGCTTTATATTTTTTTCCCTTTCATATTGCAACTATCCACTATTTAATTTGCATAGTATTAAAAAATCTTTTACTTTTTATTACTCGGAATTAGAAACTTTGATTTAGCGTCCTAAAACGCTATTCCGATGTATTTACGTCGGAATAGGGTTACATGAGCACCTAATTGCGATGTATTTACATCGGAATAAGCTTACATGAGTACCTAATTCCGATGTGTTGACGCGGTCATAGAGAGTATTGACCCTGTTTAAATACAAAGTGTTCCTTTTTTTATGTGCTTAGTACGCGTTTAGTAACTAAAAGAATACAAATCATCTATAGTTAAATTATGTATTATTATGTTTTAAATTATATTGTTATAATTACTTAGTATGTATATAATTGTAAATAAAGTATTTATACCTGTTGCCTGGTAGCCATAGTACAAGCTCTGCTTAGTTTGGGACCAGTCAACATAGTTAAAACATTTTATACTGTATATTGTTATGAAAAATTTTTTATATATAAATAAATTTGATAGTACAAATACATAAAATTGGAGTGTGCGTGTGAATTAATATTTTTTTACCCAATTATGAAACTACAGCAATTAAACGATTTTTTGTCTGTCAGTCTGCCTGTTTGAAGACTACATAAATATACATTTACAGCGTGTGTGTTTATGTAATTTTCTTTGATGTTTTATGTTTTTATATTGATTTTTAAGATTAAAGGAATAAGATTTAAAAAAAAAATCTGATGTTCAAATGTTGATGTTGCGGGAGTTGTCTTTAAAAAAAAATTACATGGGCAAAGAAAAAACAGCTCCCTATGCTCCCCGCCATTTTGTTCCAAATATGACATCTGCTCAGTCAGTTGCAACAACTTCGGTCGGTCAAATAAGTTTGCGCTTAGTGTAGATGCCATTATTAACTTACTGGTGTAGTGTTGCAGTCTCTCCAACGATGCCAAATACACCAATGATATTTCATAATACCGCAGTGCTTAAATATAAGGAAACGCCATTATGTTGGTTTGTCTCGAGGATGGATTTTCAAGAACTATGAATTTGCAGCGAGGTATAAGACAAGGTAAATAAATATCTCCGAAACTGTTTACCGCTGCACTGGAAGATGCTTTTAGGCTCTTAGACTGGAACGGAAATGACATCAATATATTATGGCGAGTATACCACGCAAGCACCTTCATTTGCTAACAAAAATGGTGTCATGTCATTGACCAAGGAGGACCTCAATATAATGCTCGGTGACCCTAATAGTATCTCTCAATAAGTGGGTCTTAAAATGGACACGGACAAGACCAAGATCATGGCAAATGTTCATGTTGCACCCACTTCAATCACGGTTGGAGGCGCTACACTCAAAGTTGTCCACGAATATATTTACCTGGGACAATTAGGCCAGATAAGTCCAACTTCGAGAAGGGGGTTACTCGTCAAATCACAAGGCTTTTGGTCATCTACAGGGGAATGGAGAGAGCTTTATTGGGAGTTGACCTGCGTAATTGAATCAGAAGTGAGATAACCCGCAGGAGAACTAAAGTGACCGATAGAGCACTCAGGATTGCCCGTTAAAGGGTCGACATAGCAGGAAGATCTTACAAATGACGATGAGGCAGTAAAGATATTTGTAGGAGGCCCATCTCCAGCAATAGACGCATAAAGGCTGAGGGCTGGAAGCATGGTGTAGTGTTGTTGCTGAGCTGTACTTTCGTGTTTTCAATATATTTTGAAAGATATGTGAATAAAACAGGTCTATTTAAAGGAGTTGTATATTTATACTGTCATTATAATTATGACAACCTTATCAACATCAACAGCTATGTAGAGAAAAATGCAATAAGGATTTTTATTTTCTCAACCTCAACTCTATAACGTGTCTATACATTTACGTAAGAGATTTATTTAGCAATAACTTTACCATTTTCACTTATATATTTTTAAATGGGTACTTATTAATAACGGGCTAAACTAACGATTACTGTCTGTAAATTGTCTACATTTATTATAAGTGGAATAAGTATAATGTGTTTCCCTGCCACAAAATGTGAAAAAGTACGATTAAAGCCTTATTTGATACAAAAATTATTTTATCATTAACAACTCAGTACTTTTGACCTGCACACAATTTTAATTAAAAAAAATATATTTATAGAAAAAAAATCTAGGTGAACATATTTATGCTAGTCGCAACATGTTACAAAGGTTAGGACGCAGAGAGCAGATGTCATATTTGGAACAAAATGGCGGGGAGCATAGGGAGCTGTTTTTTCTTTGTTCATGTAATTGCGCAAACGTTTCTGAAAGCTTGAAAACTCCTCTACCCAGAAGGACCGCCGCAAATCACATTTTACATGTCTGCAATCTTCTTAACGCTGCGCTTACAATGGTGGCAGAGAGGGTGTTGGGTCAAAGTAGGCTCTACCTTTAAATCTCTTTAGCAGTAGTTATTAAAAGACCAATTATTTAAGACATTTTTAATTATTTTTTTAAAGCCCTACAACAGTTTCCCTGCACGAGATACGAAGATATGCCTTTACAATAAAACATAGCACTCGCTGAGATCTTTCAAATGATATAGGTCACAAAGTGTTACAACACATGGGACGCACCCCATAAAAAACTGCCCATTCTTCTTTATTGAAAGATTTATTTGAAATCAGCAAACAATAACTTATTACTACATTTAATTATGTTTTTTCCCATTATGAATATTAAAACACGCATACAACATATTTGAGGAAAAACGTCCTTAAATAAACCTTCTTATAAAACTAAAGCTTATTTCCAGTAAATCCAACTTCATTATCCTTTGACGATCTTAATCTGGTTATCAACTCTGCCAGGCTTATTTTTTCTCTAAGAAATCCCTAAAAAGCAGTTTTAAATTCTTTGAAATAATATGTTGCCTCCACGTGCAACCTTCTCAAGGGGTAGATAGATTATCCGATAAGATGGTAAACGAAGCTCTTAATTGAATTTTGAAATAAGTAAATAAAACAGTAAATATTTAATGAATAAATGTTACGAAATTATAGCTAAGTGATTACGGATCTTTGATGGGCAAACAAATAAATTGGTTTTCAAAGTGAGATAACTTTGTTCATTTATGTAATACTTAAATATATTGAAGCTTGGATGTCAAACTACCACCACGTTATCAGATGTGTACATTAAAGTTCTGAAAGGAGTATAACCAGACCAATCTGGCTACACTTTTTAAACGTATTCATTAGACGAGGCTAAACACTCTAGAAGAAACATGAATATTGCTGACCTATGGTTTGTTACCTAAGTACTTAAATAAAGACGTAATAATAGTTATTTAAATGAACTTATGACATTTTTGGTGAGATGGTATTTCACATTTCACACATAAGTATAAATATTATAATTTTCCTTTCATCAATTTGATTTCTACCTTTTTATTTACCACTCTAAAACAAAATCCATGTATATATGCTCACCCTACAGTAAATACATTAAACAAAATATAAACACCATAAATATAACTGGTCATACATACGAATGTCTACACAAAAATAAAACTGGCTGCGTATGTACAACAATACAAAAAGTAGATACCTACCGATACTTAGGGCTGACTGTTGACAGTCAATTCAATTGGAAGTCACACGTTGATGACGTTTGCAGTAAGCTACAATCAGTTCTGGGTAAATTCTTTCATCTTGTTGGTTTTGTAAACAAAAGACTTTTGTATACACTTTACTATGCACTTGCCGACTCAATAATTAAGCTACGGCTTAAGTAGTTACGGCCTTACATTTAAAACACAGCTTGATCACATAAAACAACTTCAAATCAGAATAATAAAACACCTAGTTAATCGAAAACAAAAATTAGAATGTAAGCCACACTATGACAAACTATTTAATATTTGTAAAATACTTCCCGTACACATGAAAGTAGACTATCTTATTGCAATAGAACAGTATTATACAGAGGAACATAAGCATACCAAAACACACAACTATTACACCAAACAAGTTAAGCAAGGTAAATATATGATACCTCCAATAACCAACTACTATGGTAAAAGAACTAGGCAATACTTAACTCCTGTAATATATAATAAAATAGACTTTCTTAGAAACTCATCTGAAAACATCACAAGTAGACTGTCCTTAAAGAAAAGACTGAAAAGTGAGATGATGAAAACGTTAGATACTTAATTAAAAAATTTAAAAAACATCTGATTGTTAATTATTGTAATACATATGTGTGTATTTGTATGTATGTGTGTGTGTGTGTGTGTGGGTGTGTGTGTGTGTATATATGTATATATATATATACACACCTCAACAAAGTCTAGGGATATTTTTTACAAAGTTGTGAAACTCAAAAAAATTGGTTTGTAATTTTGTTTTTTTTTTAAATTCTTTTGATGAAAACTTACTTTGTTAACCTTTTTCAACCATTCTAAATTTGAATTTGAAAAATAAAATTAAAAATAAAGATTTACGCGGCTTAAACGTAGTCAAGTTCGAAAATTTCATATACCAATAGTAAGTTTTGACTGCTTTTTTGTGTAAAATTTAAGTTTTATAACAATTTAAACGTTTATTTCGAACAAATGATATTGTGTGCATCAAGCAGCGACGCCATTTCATCAGAGAGAAAATGTTATGGGCAGTAGGCATGCTCCCAGCTGCGGGTACTAAGCGGAGTATTGCTGAAGAGATTAGAACAATACAAAATATGAAATCAGGGTTATGGTCACGTTATCGTGCTACTGGTGAAGTGGCTGAAAGATACCACAGCAAAAAGTCTATCACCACTTAACGACATGATCGATTTTTGCAAGTTCCCGCGAAAAGACAGCCAAATGTTACTACCATGCAGCTGGTGTAGAGGCTCCAGCTCTTGGTGGAGCCTCTTGCGGTTGACCAAACTGTCAGAAGCAGTCGGCACGAAGCCCACCTTTATGCTCGCATACCGTTTTATACTCCAGCACTACGCCGAGCGAATCGCGCACGACGACTAGACTGGGCTCGTGAACATTTGCTCTGCAAAGATAATCTGTGATCTGTAGTAGTGTTTACACATGAGTCCCGGTTCGGTTTCCACTCGAATTCACGTAGAGAACGTGCTTGGCAGTTCCTGGTAGTGATAGTCGTCTACAACATCCTCAGGAAATCTATTCATACCACGATAGAACAAATTATGGTTTATACGAGAATTTGTATCGGTCGAAGAACAAAGCGCGTTTTGATCAGAAACACCATGTCGGCTGAAAAATAATTTAACGAGGTGCTAGTACTAATAATCTACCCCCGTAGACTACAATTGGGCCAAATGTTCAAGTTCATGGACAATAACACCCATTCGCATTAAGCGCGAGTGATGACGAGCTGGTTGCAGGAGCACGATGTATCGATTTTATGCTGAACCACTCAATCCTCTATCCTCAAAACCATAAAATACGCGTAGGACATGTTCAATAGAAGGGTTTTGGTAATTTTTCCTGCATAAAATTGCGATGGAAGGGCAACTTTTTTTGCATCCTAGTCGGACCTGGAACAATATACCGCACCAAGACCTGGATAACATAATAAAAGCATGAAAAACCATTGCAGGACCGTTATTTACTTAGGTTAATTTTTGCTTATTTTCACTTTTGCTTAAGAAACAAATTCATTGTTAGTTTCACTAATTTTCCAAGTTTTTTATTTATTTGAATAAAAAATAATTTATGCAAAAATAATCCTTTTATTTAATTCTGGATTGTAGCCTGATAAATTGTCTTTATAAAAATATAAACATGTTGTATGCTATCTTCAATAATTTTGAAGTTAATTGAGTAAATACCAAATATCCCTAGACTTTGTTGAGGTGTGTATATATATATATATATATATATATATATGAAGGCGCATCCCTGGCGCCGTGAATTAGAAACGAATTTGAAACCTTTTTGTGTTATAATGATATGTCCCCTTTTTGGTAGTTTTTAAAACAAATTAATATTCTTATATTCAAAATTTATTATTCGGACAAGAATGACAGGCGCTCGTCATTCTAGCAGAACGTGGTGGTTGAAAGACTGCTCACGGAATGCTATTGTCCTTCTTTACCATTAAAATTATTAGAAAGTTGTATTTGCTTAAAATTTGTGAATATAAGTTTACGTTCTACAAATCCTATTTATTTCCAAAATACCTCGAGCCTTTACCTACTTGAAGAAGTCTGAAACTGATACAGATAGCCACCTGGCGACATCAGAAGTGGGATACGAGACACCACGTGTTTGAAATGTGGTAATACCTATGAAAAATGGCAACTGCCGCTTGAGCTACAAAACAAGAATTTTATGACGATTATTCGTACTATGAAGACGCCATCTTTGCCGACGGGAAAATTCTGACAAATTAGATGGATTACTACTGCGGCAATAAAGAATGTGATCATGCCGCGCGACTCATGGCGGCTTTGTGCCATGTTTAAAGTGTTTTTGATTTCAGCAATACAGTAATGTCTGTGTTTGACACGACAAGGAAAATGGATATCGATACTAGAGAATATGGAGTGCTAATAATCAAAACAAGTTAAGATTCTCCAATTGATGGTGATAAATGGGATAGGAAACACCTATGGTGTACGAAGACACCACATGAGGTGTGGTAATGATTATGGAAAAATGCAGGTATTGTTGGTGCAAGAAAATAATAATGTTCTAACGCTTATGAATGTTATTTGAAATCGAATGATGACCCTTTGGTGAGAATGTTCTTTTTTTTTATAATATTTAGAGCAAAGTGCTCACAGTTTGAAAGTATAACCAATAATGTTATCAGTACACTAACGTAGTACTGTGTATAATAAGAATTATTCCATAGGCTTTAACCCTATGACGGTTGTTTCAATGGAAATTAATTGGTAATGGTTATGAACAAGTTAAAGTTATTTAAGTAACTTTATAGAAAGAACTTTAGTGGGAATTCTATCGGTCGTAGATGGTCGACTGTACTAGCAGCTGATAGCGCTAGGTTTGAGCCTTATGCTATTAATGATTATGTCCCACTGCTAAACTACGCTGTTACATTAAATTAGTACCATGAATATACAAAGGTCCGTTTAAAGTCAAGTTAGTTCAAGGTTAATAGGAGTTATTTCATCACGCGTGTCGAACAGCATATGCTTTGCAGTATTTTATTGAGTAAACTCGTGATGGAGTATTAAGCTGTCCGCTATCTGATAAGGACGGTAACCCACACTCAAGGTTGTTCTGAGTCCTGTGTTGTTGGATCGGGCACCGTGAGGGTGCGGGCAGAGTGCTTGTCAGCCGAGTGTTGCTTGTTTTGCAAGTAATAGTAACTAAATAAGAATATAGTTTTTGCGTGTGAAATTGACGTTTAACCCTTGATATCCTTTTACGTGTTTTATCTGGCTATTATTTGTGACTAAATAGGATAACGTAATGTTTTCAAACATTGAGAACAATAAAAATTAATTGATAATGATGACGATTATGGTGAATGACACTATGGTGAATGACACAATGAACACTGTTGAGTAAAAATAAGGTATGATTGAAAAATGGAGAATGTCTATGCAAGCTATGACTGTAAGTACTAAGCTTGTTGTTACAATTAATACTTAGTAAACCTATAGCTGTGATAAAAAGGTTCACACTCGTTACGGTGTTGTGTGTACCTCAGCAGTGTGTGGAGGTCGCAGGCTTCCCCAAGCTTGTCATGACGGCGAGCATATGGAGTAGTCCTGTGAAGACCGAAGGTGCTGGTGCGCTCCGAGAAGATTGGTTTCATCACGTCGGGGTCACCAGTGTGGAGGTCGCAGTGACGTAACCGCCTCCAACGAAAGGGGGGGATCCTCCGACCAGGCGGGGGTGACCGTGCCTGGCGGGCCAACTCCACTACGGTTGTTCGTTGGACGTTGTATATGTGCGGAGTCGCTGTGCGAATGTTGATATCGCGATTCAGGACGTAGTGTGGGTGTTCACTTGAGTTAGTCGGTAGATGACGCTACAAGTGCATTGATCAGTGTGATAGGTATTTGACATTTATAGAAGGCAAGTGTATTACGAAACAATACTACATTGCCACAAAGAAAAGTAGGACGTAAGTTGTTATACCTCTATAAAACTATTAAGGACTTGGGTTCGATTCCCACTCAGTGCAAATCTTTGTGTAATATAAACATAATTGGTTTTCTTGATCTGGGTTCTAAGACCCAAAATACAAGCTCTGCTTAGTTTGGGACTAGATTGGCGATGTGCGGCCACACGCCATGTGCCAGTGTGTCTGCTTGACACCACTGTGGCTACACGCCGTGTGCTTGGTGCGTCTGAATGACGCCATTGCGGCCACATGCCGTGTGCCGGTGCGTCTGCTTGACGCCACTGCGGCCACACGCCATGTGCCGGTGCGTCTGCTTGACGCCACTGCGTCCACACGCCGTGTGCCGGTGCGTCTGCTTGACGCCACTGCGGCCACTCGCCATGTGCCGGTGCGTCTGCTTGACGCCACTGCGGCCACACGCCGTGTGCCGGTGCGTCTGCTTGACGCCACTGCGGCCACACGCCATGTGCCGGTGCGTCTGCTTGACGCCACTGCGGCCACACGCCGTGTGCCGGTGCGTCTGCTTGACGCCACTGCGGCCACACGCCGTGTGCTTGATGCGTCTGAATGACGCTATTACGGAAACACGCCGTGTGCTTGATGCGTGCGTTTGCATGACGCCACTGCGGCCACGCGCCGTGTGCCGGTGCATCTGCATAATGCCACTGCGGCCACGCGCCGTGTGCCGGTGCGTCTGCAGAGACGCATGTATTATAATGTTACTGTCTCATTGTACGGCGAAAAGACTGTTGCGCAGCTACAATGCCGTGTAGCCAAATTATTCGAGTAATAATATACTGTGATTGATGATGAAGACTTTTAAAACCACCCCAACAGTTGCAACAAAAGTCCTTCTACATTAAACACCATTTAACCTTATGGTGCAGTCAGTGGCAGTAAAAGCACTTCACTGACTACAGTTTTGGCAAAGGTACTCCAGTACATGTAGGTATTTATTTTTCTTTTATTACTTTAAGGAAAGTTAATGAACTAATTGGTTCAATTACCTTACAGTTTAAAGTAGAAAAAGTGGCCAATTACGAGCTTCCGCTTATCGATATCAAATGTGTATGCAAATGATGAATTCACATAGATTAACGATTATACGACCAAGTACGCTAACCAAAGCAGATCAAGTTTAACACCATGAACTACATGATTTAAAAATGCTAATTAACACTTAGTAAAACTATAATCTATAACTAAGAAGAAATAAACTGCTGCACTAGAATTCGCTTAGCTTCATTCGGTTTTGTACAAAACAGGTCAATATCAAAACCAGGATCGAGTTTATTAAAACATTTCATGCTGCGTATTAAATAGAGTTCTGTTGATAGTTAGTCGTTGTATGGGGTATATCTAATATTGGTCGCTCCCTTAGACCACTATATTATACCTAGGTCTACAACAGTAGTATAAACATCGGTAAGGGCAGGTCTACAAAGCTGTGGAACCTAAACCGCAGCCATATATCTAACTAATATTCGGTATGTTTACAGGTCACCTCCCTGTCAGTAAATCATTGATGAAAATGGGACTGGAGAGCGTGTGGTAAAGAAGACGAGACGGTGCTGCGTGGTTATGAGGCTATATGGAAAAAGATAAAGGCATTTTAAGTGACAAGGAAACCGTGAAGGCGGTAGATATAGGCGGTTATGTTTTGTGAGAGATGTGTTAAGTATTCAGAAACTAAGGTACGTTCATATGTTCATATTATCCTATGTGATTGGTGTGTGTGCTGGGTTGTTGCGGCCCTGGGCTGCTAGTGGGTGGCTAGCAGCAATGGCGCAACACCCAGGTGAGGTGTGTGCTTGGGTGGTTGCGGCCCTGGGCTGCTAGTGGGTGGCTAGCAGCAATGGCGCAACACCCAGGTAAGGTGTGTGCTTGGGTGGTTGCGGCCCTGGGCTGCTAGTGGGTGGCTAGCAGCAATGGCGCAACACCCAGGTGAGGTGTGTGCTTGGGTGGTTGCGGCCCTGGGCTGCTAGTGGGTGGCTAGCAGCAATGGCGCAACACCCAGGTGAGGTGTGTGCTTGGGTGGTTGCGGCCCTGGGCTGCTAGTGGGTGGCTAGCAGCAATGGCGCAACACCCAGGTAAGGTGTGTGTGTGTGTGACTTGTAGCTAGTTCAGCAGGGTTGCATGTTCGGGTCGTATGCGTTGTGTTGTGTATGATGGATGATATTGCCAGCGCTGGTGGCTAGCGCTGGGTGTAAGGGATGTATGGGTTCAGTCCACTTATTGATGCTGAATTGAAGAGATGTTGGCTGGAATGCGCATAGGTATCGTATAAGGAGAGTGCGAGAATAAGTTCGAGATGAACTGTGGCTGGAAAGTAAGAAGCATTGACTCGTGTCAGGTTGGACGAGCTTGATGCCTTGAGTAATGGTATTGTACGTCATTGTTGCAGGAATGTATACGCCCGAGGACGGGCGATGCGCCCGAGGACGGGCGATTGTCAGTCCGGCCGTGAAGGCGCATCCCTGGCGCCGTGAATTAGAAACGAATTTGAAACCTTTTTGTGTTATAATGATATGTCCCCTTTTTGGTAGTTTTTAAAACAAATTAATATTCTTATATTCAAAATTTATTATTCGGACAAGAATGACAGGCGCTCGTCATTCTAGCAGAACGTGGTGGTTGAAAGACTGCTCACGGAATGCTATTGTCCTTCTTTACCATTAAAATTATTAGAAAGTTGTATTTGCTTAAAATTTGTGAATATAAGTTTACGTTCTACAAATCCTATTTATTTCCAAAATACCTCGAGCCTTTACCTACTTGAAGAAGTCTGAAACTGATACAGATAGCCACCTGGCGACATATATATACCTATATATATATATATATATATATATAGGTATATGTTATGTATATGTATGTATATATGTGTGTGTGTATGTGTGAATACATATGTATGTTATGTGTATATATGTATTATTGGTATATGTATATATAATAATATATATTTATACAGCACTATTATAAAGATTAAAAATACTGAAAAATGCTTATGTAAATATGCATGTTATAATTATATATTTTATTAGGTTAAGACGTTAAATACTATTTATATAGTGTGCTGATATACCTAGTTACTAGTAAACTGAACTTCTTATTGTTAAAATTATATGTAACTAGATATAAGTAAGAGCGCCTTTTTCGCCAACAAACTGTACACACCTCAACAAAGTCTAGGGATATTTGGTATTTACTCAATTAACTCCAAAATTATTGAAGATAACATACAACATGTTTATATTTTTATAAAGGGAATTTATCAGGCTACAATCCAGAATTAAATAAAATTATTATTTTTGCTTAAATAATTTTTTATTCAAATAAATAAAAAACTTGGAAAATTAATAAAACTTACAATGAGTGTGTTTCTTAAGAAAAAGTGAAAATAAGCTAAAATTAATCTGTTTTTAACTGTTATGCGAGTAATCAGTAGTCAGTACATTCAAAAAACCGTAAATAACGGTCCTGAAATGGTTTTTCATGCTTGGATTAAGTTATCCATGTCTTGGTGCGGTGTATTGTTTCAGGTCCGACTAGCATACAAAACAAGTTGCACTTCCATCGCAAATTTATGCAGGAAAATTCATCAAAGCCCTTCTTTTGAACATGTCCTACGCGTATTTTATGGTTTTGAGGTTAGGCGATTGAGTAGTTCAGCATAAAATCGATACGTCGTGTTTTTGCAACCAGCTCGTCATCACTCTCGCTTTATGCGGACGGGTGCTATCGTCCATGAGCTTAAACATTTGGCCCAATTGTAGTCTACAGGGGTAGATTATTAGTACTAGCACCTCGTTAAGTTATTTTTCAGCCGCCATGGTGCTTCTGATCAAAACGCGCTCTGTTCTTCGACCGACACGAATTCCCGTCCAAACCATAATTGTTCCATCGTGGTATGAATGGATTTCCTGAGTATGTTGTTGAAGGCTATCACAACCAGGAACTCGCCAAGCACGTTCTCTACGTGAATCCTAGTGGAAACCAAACCGGGACCCAAGGGTAAACACCACTACAGATAACAGGATATCTTTGCAGTGCAAATGTTCACGAGCCCACTCTAGTCGTCGTGCGCGTTTCGCTCGGCGTAGTGCTGGAGTACAAAGCGGTATGCGAGCATAAAGGTGGGCTTCATGCCGACTTCTTCTGACAGTTTGGTCACCCGCAAGAGGCTCCAGCAAGAGCCGGAGCCTCTAAACCAGCTGCATGGTAGTAACATTTAGCTGTCTTTTCGCGGGAACTTGCAAAAAATCGATCATGTCGTTGAGTGGTGATAGACTTTTTGCTGTGGTATCTTTCAACCACTTCACCAGCAGCACGAAAACGTGACCATAACCTTGATATCATATTTTGTGTTGTTCCAATCTCTTCAGCAATACTCCGCTTAGTACCCGCAGCTGGAAGCATGCCTACTGCCCTTAACATTTCGTCTACGATGAAATGGCGCCGCGGCTTAATGCACACAATATCATTTATTCGAAATAAATGTTTAACTTGTTATAAAACTTAAATTTTACACAAAAAAGCAGTCAAAACTTACTGTTGCTAAATGAAAATTTCGAACCTGACTCCGTTTAGCCCGCGTAAATCTTTTATTTTTAATGTTATTTTTCAAATTCAAATTTCGAATGGTTGAAAAAGGTTAACAAAGTAAGTTTTCATCAAAAGAATAAAAAAATAAAACAGGTTTTTTTGAGTTTCACAACTTTATACAAAATATCCCTAGACTTTGTTGAGGTGTGTATTTACAGTTTGGCGATTCTGTTTCCTATGTAAAACCATTGTATATTTATTTCGAAATAAACGAATTTAAAAAAAATTCTAATTTACCATTATAATCAAGTTTGTCGTTGAAGTCGGTTCTAAAGTTAAAAGTTCTAAAGTAATTGGGGGTTGGTTTCCGAACTTCGTCCCTGAGGTGGACCATTGTTCGTGAGGGGCGCGCGTCATTCCAGCCAGCCCACCTCCCTCCAGAAGCGTGTGAGGTTACTGATTTTGTTCAGGCATTCCGTGATAGATTTCAGGGTTCCTAGTGTGTTTCTTCGTATGTCAGCGACACCTGTGCACTCAAGGAGCACGTGTGACACCGTTACCTCTGCCTCCATGCATGCCCTGCACAGGGGTCTGTCATCTGTTATGCCAATGGTGTGGAAGTGTTTGTTTAGCGAGCAATGACCTGTGATGGTTTCAGTCACCAGCCGCAGGCTGTTTCTTTCCAGACGCAGTATGCGTTTGGTCAGTTTGTCGTTAATCTTGTGATTCCTCTACGTGTTGTATGGTGTAGTGCTTATGGAAATTAAATTTCTTCAGAGTCCTGTCGTTGGGGTTGAAGTCGGTTTTTTAATTAGAAAATTATTTTCTTACTCTTCACACTCGGGATAAAAGCGATTATGCTATCAAGTGTAGGTATTTATTCCATCACCATATGGCATAATAATACACTGGGCGGCAATGAAAACGGGTCGCTTACAAAAACCTTAATAACTTCCAAAATATTGGAGCTAGCTTTATGAAATAAAGACTAAATGATAGATAATTTAATCACAAATAATGCCGCAAGTAAAATCTTTCAAGTTATTTTTGATTATTGTATTAAATCCATAAATTAAAAATAAAGACACAATTTTTAAATTTTAACAACAGTTTCGAAATCATTTTTTTACTCTTTTTTATGGTGTATCATGAAAAAGACGCATTTTATATACAGAAATTTGATATTCTGATCAAATTAGCATAAAAACATGCCTCTAACCCCTGAAGGTCTACAAGGATTCCAGAAATGCTAGAAATATGACCTAGTCATCGTTATACAGCAAAAACTGTTATACCCTTTCCACTATATTTAACAACATTTGACAGCTTGACGTTAGTGACGTTCAGCACTTTTTCGAATGTAATGCCATTCGATTGTAAGCGATTTTTCGATTTTTCAAATTACTTTATTTTACACATTTGGATCCTTACATCAACTTACATTATCATTTTATTATTGTTCCTTTCTTTATCAATGTTAGGAGAATAAGGCTATAGCTTAAAATGATAAAATTATAGTTAGCTTATGTATTATTGAAAATACATAATTTATCGTGACACATTCGCGGGTTAAAAAATCATATTACATTTTATAAACGTATTATGAAGAGTTCAGGTTTATTCATAGCATTTATTTGTACCGATTATTTCTAATTTGTTTGATAATGGAGGAAATCGTTATGAGTGTCCATCACTAAGTAACCATGGGAACTAAAAAAAACATGGGTACGTCCATGAAATACAATATTGTTTGTTCGAAAAATAAGCGGAAGTATTACGAAACTTCATGGACGTGAACTGTCAAAAAGCTAAACTTACGCTGGAAGGGGTATAGTTTATAGCTCTCAATCGTTCGAAAAGTACTCCAGCCATTAGAAGACACTCTATCCAATGCGCGCAGATCAAGATCAGAACCAACAGCGTGCACAAAAGCACAAGAGGATCGTTACATGGTGGCGAGAATGTTGAGAAATCGATTTCAAACGGCTGTTAAGTCAAAAAATAACTTGCTACGTGCTCGAGAAAGCAATCCAAGCCCTTGTATAGTGAGGCAGTGTCTAGATGAAGCAAAATTACAGTCCTAGACCTGAAAATATTCGTAAACTTGAAAGACAACATCAAAATTCCAGATAGAGTAATAATAAAAAAACTCGTGAATAGGATCATGACTGATTAGTTAAAGAAAATGCTTCCGATGAGTCGAGGTTTACGTTATACAAGCACGATGGAAGGCTAAGATTCTGGAAAAGTACAGGAAACCTGTATAACCAAGCTAACATTGAAGAGAAAGTATCTTATGCCGGAGGCACTGTACACGTGTGGGCTTGAATTTCTTCTGAAAGCCGCACCGAGCTAGTAGTGATATAAAATGGTACTTTAACTGCAGAAAGGGACTTAAATGAAATCATTAATGAGTATGATGGCCCATTTTTGGTAAAATTCGGCGAAAAAGGCACCTTCATGGAGCTCAACGCTCGTCTTCATACAGATTTAATAGTGTTAAAGTTCCGTAAAGATGTCGCTATCACACGTATGAAGTGGCCAGCACGCAACCCAGACTTGAAACCGATGCAGCATGCTTAAGAAGTATTGGATCGATGAGTAGGACGTCAATATTTCCCTCTTATCACCCTTTGTGAACTCAAAGAAGCAGTGATAGAGAAATGTGTGTATTTTCCTCAGAATTCAATTAAAAACCAAATGGAAAGCATCCAAAACCAGATGACAGTTGTATTAACAGCTTCTGATAATAATACAGCGTATTAAATGAATGAAAATTACATTTCTGATACCTTTTCGACATCTAATGAAAGTGTCAATTTTTGTTTAACTTACTTTTGTCCAAAATAAACTTAACAATCTGTAATTTTTATCAATTCCATTTAATGACTGTTAAATTATCTTTATTTAAGTGTTTATTTCATAAAGCTAGCTCCAATATTTTGGAAGTTATTAAGGTTTATATAAGCGACCCGTTTTCATTGCCGCCCAGTGTAGTAGTTACTTTTGCTTAGACCATTATAATCGTACCTTAGTACATTGCGGTTGTAGTAAATAATATATAACGACTTGTGACCTAAATCTCGAATACAAATCTCTTATTGAACATATTCAGCTTTACCCGAAATGTTAGAACAAATATTTTATGCAGAAACAATACAATATAGCAGATGCCAGACATATTTGCATACGTTTACAATCTGTGGACTGTAGGACTAGTATCGATAAAATGTACAAAAGACTAAAGGGTATCTAAACTTCTTAACTTTTAAACTATCGCGTTTCATTATTATAAATATTAAGCTGACTCAGCTTGCGACAACGTACAGTGCAACCTGTGCCGAAACGTCAAGTAAAATAAAGGTAAAAATAATGAAACATCCGTGTGGTGACTGAGTAAGAATACAATATGTCACCCACCACCCCATCTCATCCCATGGGTGTCGTAAAAACCGACTAAGGGGCTAACCGTAAATATTATTGTTACGAAATAAAAAGAAGGAACACTTGAAATTAAACCCTGTACCAATCCGTCTGGCCAGCGTGGTATTAGTAGGCCAAGTATACCTCCGTCACGGGAGGATGCCCGTCCCTGCAGTGGAACATTAATGGGTTGTTATGATGATACAAAAACGGTGAAAAAAGCAAGAATCTCTGATGATTTCTTAGTTCTCTGATTACCAAAATTAGTGCAGGTAATGTTATGTATGTTTATTTCTAATCAGAAGATGAAAGGAGATGGAAACTTCTGGGCTAAAGCCTGTACATTACTGTACAGAGTAAGGATATGCCCTAAATATCTTTTCTATTTTTTAATAAAATAATAATAAAATTACTCAATTTTATTAAGCTTGTAACTTGAAAAAAATAGAAAAGATTTTTAGGGCATATCCTTACTCTGTACAGTAATGTACAGGCTTTAGCTCAGAAGTTTCCATCTCCTTCAAAAAAAAATTATCTTGGATTTCAGATTGCCAAAACTAACAAAAGATTTAGCACGAGACTAATAAGTGTGAAGCTATAAATTGATAATACTCTCATTTCTGTTTAATCTTGGCCCAAAACTCTTAGTGAAGGTTTCATTCTCCTTTCAAGCTTCAAACATTTCCAACAACGATGGTTCATAAACCCGCCTACCGTGCCTTATTATTTTAATACGAAAATTATATAAACATAGGTATGTTCTATAACAGTCCTAAGACGTCAAGTGAAAACCGCTCTTCAATTTAATAACAAGATTGCTATCATTGTGACGAGAGAGCCGTTCTTATAACTTTAATTGTTTGTTGTCGCTTGAGATATTGCATTTTATACTGGAAGTACTTCTTGATACGATATAAATAACTACTTTCTTATACAACTCTTTGTACGGTACAATAACTAATAAAAGAATTGGCATTAATTAGCTTATATTATATTATATGTCATTTACCAATGGCTTATATTATATGTCACTTACCAATGTGAATAATAGTAGTATAGTAACATTTTGACCTGCATGTCAATTCTCGTTCCTTAAAAACGTTAAAAATAAAGTTAATTTAACTTTTAGTTGTCAAATTGTGACACAATAGGTATTCTTGTATTTATAATTTAAAATCTTTTTAAAATCTTGTAATCGTACTGTAACTAAGCTTAAAACGGCATTCTGTCATTTTTAAAGTGACAGTTGTAATTTTCGCGCTAAAATGAGTATTCTTGTCATTAAGAAACGTCAAAACCTTTGCGTTTATTTTAGGAGCGGCAGTGTGCGTGTGCGAGGGAAGCGAAACGAGCGGGAAAAACAAGTAAGGGATATCGCATTATTACATTCAAAGACCCTGATTTTCATATTTTGTTTTCTTAGAATAGAAGTTTACGGAACTTATAATATTTTAATTTACCGAAGATAATTTCCTGTAGTTGATTTATATATTAATGTTTTCTTTCTGTATATGAAGTGTTAGAAAATCTTTTAAAATTTCCAATCTTTTAAATTGTAAACCGTAAACTGGCAACTCTGTTATTTAACTCTTTTTTGTCATTTAACTTAATTTTAACTTTTTCTTTACCGGACAAGAATACCACTTTGGATCAATTAAAAATTAAATTTTAAAAAATTAAAAATTAAGTTAAATTAAATAGTATGTTTCGAGAAATGACCATTAATAAACATTAACGCTCATGAAAGCCTCTTAAATTTTCACTTTAGCGTGGCGCTTATGAGTAAGAAGGTAAGTTAACAGACTCTAAGAACCCTACCTAATCTACGTGTCTCCAAACTGCGTCCACATGCAGCGGACATGGTTTGCGGTTACACGTCGGCCTTTCAAAAATAACGTAATAGTCGAAGTATTTGCTAAATATAAAAGTTTATAGTTTTAATACTCATTTTTTTTCCCTTCTTCAGCAATTTAGTGATTCAGATCTCAGCACCGCGGTAGTTTCGTAGATATTTGCTTCACTGATGACTGCTCATTTATATCTCATTTCAAGAAGCCTCTTTTATGATGAAAAGAAAATTTGACCTACTAATACCACGTAAGCCAGGTGGATTGGTAGCTATACCAATCCAACAACCAATAGTTTCTACAGATTTTTTCTCTAATTTTCATTGATAATAAATGTATCCATTTAGTTAGCTGTCTTTAACAACCTGTGAGAATTCACCACGTTTTATTGTTCCAACATAACTTCTTATTATTATTCCTTAACCTCACGTATTCATATAACACGTGTATCTGAATACTCTCGTGAAATTCCATAAGGAAGATCATTAGATACCTTGTAGGAATGAGGAAAACGTTATACCGAATAACCTTCATCATACCGTTAGTATTTTGTATTTAATATAACAAAGATATTTCATAATACATCTTTTGGATATAAGTTATGCTTCTGATTTCATTTGTTTAATGATAAAGGATGCGGAAGGCGCAGGAGCGAGTTCTGTGGCGCGTGTTGTGAGAGGCCTTTGTCCAGGAGTGGACTGCGATATATTTAGCCTGGTGAGGTAACTTATAAAATGAAAGCTTGAATCATTGGTATTTTGCTAAATAATATAAGTACCTACACAGAGAACAGCCAGACTAATGCAAACATCGTGTTCGCACAAACATTCGTATTATTTGATTTGATCGAAAAAAATACAGCAATCAAATAACTGCGGGGTTCATTTATTAAAGTAAATTCCAAATGTCAATGAAAAACAAACCGACTTCTTCAAAACATTCCATCAATTTTTTTTTGAACAGGAAAGATAAAATAAATTTTCAGAGCTCTCCCCAAGACAGAGTTGCAAAAGTATGAAACATAGAACAGCTCTACGTTATTATTAAATCAAAATAACAACATAGAGCAATAAAAACCTACATGAATTAAGTCGTACAGTTCCGAGAGACGCGTGCGTTGATCAAGCAGTTTTTTTTTGCGTTGAAAAAAGAAATTCTTCATTGAGAAAACATTTGCAGATTCTCAGTATTGAAGTCAATAAGATACATTTTTTGTTTTTCACTTTATTTAATCGTGTAACTATTTAACATTTTATACTTTTTTTATGAAAAAATATATGGATATTAAGCACCAATGCTCTAAAGAGGTCGTTACTCAATTACCTATATTGTTTTATTGAAAATTGAATGTACCTCTTACAGCCAAAGTAATAAATATGAATATTATACATAATAACTAGCCATTATGTATAAGGGCTACTCAATTTTGATGAAGTGATTAAAAAATTCTATTTTACCCTTTAAACTGTCAAAAGTCAGAAACAGTTGGTTAGGTTAGTTAGGTCACCATAGTAACCTATTACTATGGTGACCAAAGGACAAGAAGCATTTTTTTTATGTAAAACTAGAATATAGTACATATTACTATAGGCCGACCGTTTATCTCAGTCCCCGCCTGCGGTATGAAAGAGACGAGGGGGCCGGGGTAGCGGTGTCCGTTATGGTAGCGTACACAAGAGCTATATCGAGTTATGCTTTGCCAAATAAATTAAGTTTTTACAAAAAAAAACCGACTTCAAAGACTAAAATTGCACTAAAAATTAAAAAATAATTAGTTGTATTTTGGTTTTGCAACATTAAATCAGACATTCTTTTTACTTAATTATAAACTAAAGAATAGGTTTTTTTAATTATTGTAAAAAGTATTGTTAAGGATATTTCTTGAAGAGTCTACAAATATATTTATTTGTAGATTCTTTAAAATATAATCAAATTATTACAAATAATGTAATATTATTGTTATTTTTGGAGTCGGTGTCAGCCACGATAATTATATTCTATTTTATATTCCTGACTTAAAATTTAAAGAAATATGGCGTCGTGTTATACACAGACTAAAGACTAAGCTGAGAAAGTACTACGAATCAAAGACAATTACTTAAAATTAAAAACCATTTAAAGTGCTCAAAATGTGTTATACAGAACTTTATTGCCTTTTTTAACGACTTTGTAGACAACATTTTGCATTATTGATCCTATTTGCGAATTACGATTTTATTCAATTGACGGTGCTGGTTAAACCTATATAAACGCCCAAAGTTATGAAAAGCTTTAATAAGTTACTAAATAGGTATATTAAAACGTTTGAACGTGACACAGGTATTTTAAAATATATTTGTTTAAATATGATAAAAATAGTTATTTAATATTTGTTTAATTTTTAAACCAATCCATAAACAATCAACAACTTTATGTCATAATGTCGAAGTCATATAATAATATAATCTGTAATTCGCGGTCGCCATTCCATTTGCTTAGGTATTATCGTATTTCGTTGGCTGACACCGACTTCAAAAATAACAATAATATTACATAATTATTATTTCATTATTACATAAAAATGAAAAACATTTCTTTTGAAATAAAATAATTTTAAAAATAATTGCCTTTTTTATTTTGTATCTTATTTTCAATTTTATTGCATAACACCTTCCTAGTTCAAAATAGTGATTGCTTCAAAACCCTCTAAAACGTTATCGGTTACTTTCAAAGAAGAATGGGCGAAACGTCCCCACCCTTGTAACACTTTCAGCTATACATCAAATGAAAGCCCTTGAAAAGTTAAGCATTTTATTGTATGACAGCAAATCTGTCAGTCATGGGAGAACAGAGTTATTGAGGAGAAGAGAACAAAAATAATAAAGGATAATATTACATACTTTAAGCTAATGTTTACTATATAAGCACGATAGAGACAAAGGCTATCTTACAAGTAGAGGGACCATACATATAAAACATCCTACATCATCCAGGTAACCATGAATTTCGCTTTTCAAATAAAAAACATACAGTTTTCATAAATATAAAACTCGTACGTCATATCAGTCAATTGATGTCCACTACTGAACATAAGCCTCCTCCAAACATGGTGAGGTTGGCACCCTCATCCATCGGTTTCCCGTCATTCTAACTAGGTCGTGGTGAGGGGTCTCACTACCCTGCGCTTTCTGATAGGTGGTCGCCATTCCAGAACCTTTCGACCCGAACGGCTGTTGGTTCTCCGTGCTATGTCCCCTGCTCACCACCACTTTTCACTCGCCCGCGCTATGTTCGTATGCGTATATTAGTATCATTGGATATATTAGAAAGATAACTGGACCTGATGCGGCAACTACTTCCAATGTAATGCTTCGCTGAGGCTCTCGAAGCGGTTCTGTAATATGAGTTGGAAGTTTTCGGGGATGTGGACTAGTGCAGGTCAGAGCCTACGCTCTGACCTGCACCTGCACCAGTCCTAGGCTGGAAAGAAGTCGTCTGATGAAGTCTACACTTCATCAGACGACTTCTTTCCAGCCTAGGATTGATATTTAATGTGCCTCTCACCATCCGGTGATCGCTTCCGGTTTTCACCGAATGCTGGAAAGAAGTCGTCTGATGAAGTCTACACTTCATCAGACGACTTCTTTCCAGCCTAGGATTGATATTTAATGTGCCTCTCACCATCCGGTGATCGCTTCCGGTTTTCACCGAATTGAAAAAAAAAATTGAGACATCATTAAATATATGGCGTTTTGTCAACATGATAAAGTCAATCTCATTTTTAGTGACACCATCAGGACAAATCCAAGTCCACTTGCGTAAAAAGTCCCTCCTTCTCCATGAAGTCCGCAAGCATTTGGCCCCGTGAATTTCTTTGTCCATATGCAAAGAACCTCACTCTCCAGTCATTTCCACTTCTAGCGCCCAACTTCGCAGAGGCTTCTAGGGCACACTCGATCTTCGCCACGTTGTTCACGAGAGATTTGTGAATGTAAAAACCCGACACCTCCCTGGGACTGTCGGTCGCCCTCCCGGAAATAGAGCAGGTTACCAAACTTAAGGGTTATCGAGTCCTCCCCGGACATTGTCGGCTTATCTGAAATCTTCGGATTTCAGATAAGCCGACAATGTCCCATCGTAACCTGCTCAATTTTTCTTCCAGTTCTACCTTAACCTTCTCATCGGTCCGCAGTGTGCGCGCGTTGTATGTTGCCAGGGGCAAAGGTAGGTTGTGTTGGTAACCTGACCTCCTACGGAGATTCTTCGCACCCCCTACTCCGCCGTTACCATGGCCGCTACCTTGACCAAGAATAGAGGAGCGACCGGGGACTGGGGGCCGTTTATATTGGTGTGTTATCATTTTTATTTTGGAGGGTTATTTGGTCTACTTTACCAGATGGGTTGGTAAAGGGCTTATTTCGAGTTTTCCTTCTCTAGCAGTGATAACATAAGCGTAAGGATTCCCTTAGTCGGTTTTTACGACACCCGCGGGACGAAAAGGGATGGTGACATCATGTATTCTTAGTCCGTCACCATACGGACATTAAACTTCTCGGCCCTAAAAAGGCACCCGGCTCAGAAAGAATAACAAATATAGTCATCAATTTATTCCCCGAACGTCTCTTGATCCTTAACAGACATGCATCTTAAATGTCGTAATATCAAATTGTGACTTCCCACAACAGTGGAAAGACGCCGTGGTTATCGGAATACCGAAACCCGACAAAAGAAGTCCGAACCGGGTGGTTATCGACCTATTAGTCTGAGTCGAGCCGTTGCCGAGCCTGAGGAACATAAATTCTGTCGTTTACTATTTCTGCAATGGTTGCTGCATAAAGACCATTTCTGAAATGGTTCTCTAATTGTTTTGTTTAGCAAGGCTAGCTATCCGAAAGTCAGGAAAATGCAGTGGATGATTTTCTGGATGATGTAGGATGATCTAGATGTATGGCCTGTCTACTAGTAAGATGGCCTTTGACTTTATCGTGCTTACATAGTAAACATTAGCATGAAGTATGTAATATTATCGTTCATTATTTTTATTTTCTTCTCCTCAATAACTCTGTTCTCCCATGACTGACAGATTAGTTTCATACAATAAAATGCTTCACTTTTCAAGATCTTTCATTTGATATATAACTGAAAGTGTTACAAGGGTGGGGACGGCTTCCATACAAAAATGCCCATTCTTCTTTCACTAAAACCTAAAGTTAACTTCTAAGCCCCCTAAAACGAATCTATTTTTGCAAATAACCTCGTTTTTCAAATTGTTTTTATTAAAAAAAGATGTTTGTTGGGATTACTAGATTACAATAATAATATAATGTTAAAAATCGTACAGAATTAAGGTTGTTAGTAAGTTTAAGACGTTTTTCATGAATTGTCGACATTTAAGAAAAATCACTTTAGGGGGTTTTGAAATTATATGACTCATATATACATTTAAACAGGTATGATTTAAACTATTTAATTTGTAAGAATAATTCTTAGAAAATATTTACAGATAATAAGAACAATAATAAGAGCTTTTTTTATTTTTACACACTACCATAACGGACACCTAGTCAGTATGTCAGTATGACACTAGTGCAGTAAGCTAGTCCGTCTTCTATACAATTTACAAATTTCAAAGATGGTGGCGTCATCTTGGCATTTAAACTCGTACTTTCTTAGAGAAAATATGCAATCTAAATTATTACACAATTTAAAGCCTGACCAGAAAAATAAAAAAACCTCTCCAGGTATTTCGATTGGTTTAGGGTATATTACAATATTTCCTTCTTTTTATTTCATAAAAATAAGCTAGCTAAAAATTAGAGCTGTGTTGTGATGTGATGTAGTTCGGATCACAGTATCTAGATGGCGCCGTTTTGCCAAAAAATCAAGAGATAGCTCTCTCCTTTGTCCTCGCCCCCCGCGGCCCCTATTACCGCAGGCGGGGTCTGAGTTAAACGGTCGGCCTATAGATTCTAGCACTCGCCGGCCGCTACCGCGGCACACTCGCTTCGCTCGCTCGGCTCGTGCGTCCTTTGGTCACCATCACCATACTAACCTAACCTTGCCAGTTAAAAGGTAAAATTTCAATGAGTTTTGACTAACATCGATGGTCAAAACCACTTTTGACTGAAAAAACCAGTCAAAAGTGGTTATGAGTTTTGACTATATAACGGCTAGTTAATGTGATTAATTCTGCGACATTTATCACTTTATCAAAATTGAGTAGCCCTTATACATAATGACTAGTTATTATGTATAATATTTAAATTTATTACTTTGGCTGTAACATACCTACTTACTTACAAAGATTTTTTGAGATTTAAAATCATTGTACACGACGCACGTAATTTAGTTACCCACTACATTAATATTAAAATATTAAACAAAATACAATTATTTGAAACAGATTACAATCAGAAAAGTCAATCAATTAAATTCAGATTATGATAAATTGTAGAATGAAACATTTAATTGGGACACTCATACAATATTATTCCATAACAAATATAATTAGCGGTTATTTTGTTAATGGTCATTAACTGAATTTATCAATAAAATTATAAAGTAAATATGCTAATTAAGTATAAATGCGGTTGTCTTTTTGTGTGGCGGTTGTCTTTTTGTGTGAAATAATTAGTTTTTGTCCGCATAATTCTTTCATAGTAATGCCTGTTCTTATTATAATAATCTAGTATTTTTAGTGCCTCTAATTCTCAGGCATACCAGCTACTACCAACCATTAACTACGTCGGTAGCGCGACGATCACGGCGGCGGCTTTGATTTACATGCAGGACAGTTCTTTGTGTGATCCACAAATTATTGTTCTGAGCCTGGATGTTAATTTTTGTAAAGTCCCTGAGACACGAGACACAGTGCAGGAGTTGTCTTTTAAAAAGTTTTTTGAGAAATAAATTGAGTAGGTAATTATTATGAACTGCAGTGCACAACATACGATGTGTGAAATCTTGAAAAAATGTCAACTTTTATTTGGAAAAATGTCTACTGTATAAATATAAAAAGTATCTGGTCACAGATACAAATTATGTCTGGAACTCGAGAATAAACATTTCCAACATAAGTAACCAGTCACTATCAAGCAAATATGAGTCTTATTGCTGGGGTGTAAGTTGCAAGATCTTTACAACAAAAAGCAGTTGAGAAATAAACTGTCTTATAGATTTTTGCTGTTGTAATTTGAACCGCATGCCTTAGACATAAGAGCGTTTTATAAGTGATATTGTTAGTGTGGTTAGACCGCGTGTCGTGAGATTCATTGTAGTATATTTGTATTGATAGTTTTCAAATAAATATCTCGTTGTATCGGTCGGTTGATATTCAAGACGCGTAGAAAGGGGTTGGCTTAAGATATTTTATATGTGGGTAAGTATGTTTAGGAAGCCACGGATAAGACTATTTTTTTACTTTAATACTGATAAAGGATGCTTGATAGGGATATTGAGTGGAACTAACGATAGCGAATTCTGTGACAATAAAAAGAATATATTGAATACTTACTTTGGAATATAAATGTATATCTTGTGGGTAGTTTTTTTTATTTGTAGGATGACTAAAGAAGATGGGTAGGTATCTATTCCGTCTGGCCAACGTGGTATTATTAGACCTTGGTCTACTAATAACTTAAGACACATACCCGCATCTAGACAAAACTAATGCTCAAAAGATAGGTACACTAAATTCATTACAAGGTCAAATAGTATTTACTAAATTCTAAAGAAGTAAAAACATTCATTATAAAATATTTAGCTTCACAAATACTACGTAACAGCTGCTTGTGTTGTGTGTGAATAGTTCTGATACTTGACCTCGTCGTTCCAAACTGGCTATCTCTTTCGCACGCTGAGACAGAGTACGTTTTATTATCGAACAAGTACCGCAAGCAACGCGCGGTTAGTATTGAAACGTCATTTGCAAAGACTATACACGTTTTAAAACAAAATGGCGGAAAAATATCTCGAAATAGATAACGAATTATTAATATCATTAATAGAAGAATATAATGTAATATGGGATAAAACAGCGGAGATGTATAAAAAGAGATATGCTACAACTGTAGCTTGGAAGAAGATTGCCACTAAGTTAATACCGGAATACGAAACAATGGATGAAATTGAAAGAAAACGACGCGGTTATGGTAAGTTTGATAAATTGTTATTTCATTCTGCTGGTATTTATCGCTGATAATATTTTTAAAGTTGTATGTTATGTTTTATTTGAACATTATAGATTTTAATTTACTTTAAACATACACATAAATATAAAAAAGACACACAGTAAATTATTATTACATATTTGACAGTCGCTACCTACGACCTACGAGTGTGAGTATAGACGCAACGCAAATAATGTGCGAGCGAGAAGTGAATAGATGTATTTGTATTTTTGTATTTTTATTTTATTAAAAGTAAGTTACACATTGGATACAATATTTTATCTGCCAAACTGTATAACAGTTTGTCGGCAGTAAGTTCTCGTGGATGTAAACTACTATGTGTACTACGAGTATACCTACAACTTTACATATAATGCATGCACACACATATACACTGCAACACATTACATTGTACACATATACATAGGTATATGTGCATGTATCCATATGTATATAGATATACATATAGATACATACACACCCAAATGCATATACATTCTGCAACTTATATCTAACATCTCTTTAAACTTAATTAATATTTTGCATATTCTAAAACAATCCTTATACCTATAAAATAATCAAGACACTATCGTTATATATAATATCTGTAACTTAAGCCTACAAAAGATTACGGGCACATCGACATATAGTGCTTTCTCAATATGTTTTTGAGATTACTTTTGCTGGTTGTATTATTAAACAGGGTTTTTGGCAGCTCGTTAATTGTCGTTGGGATAAACCATTTCCTTGTACGTTTACCAAAATAATTACATACCGTAGGTACACTTAATTTACATTTCTTAGCTAGGCGGGTTGGGTAGTTATGTATTCGTTCTTTTTTATGTATATTTATGTTATGCTGTTCTAGTAATAAAGTGATTTTAACTTTCATTTCTATTGGCAATATATTACATATTTTAAACAATTTTTCATAGTTTTTATCCAATTTATCTTTGCAATTTTGATCCACTAATAATTTTAAAATTCTAATTTGTAATGTTTTTATTTTGTCTATATGTGTTTTGAATGTGAGTCCATAACTACCCAAACCATAATTAATAACAGAATCAGCCAGTGCGTGATATATTGTAAACAATAAGCGCCTGTTAACAACCGGTTTTAGCGAGTACATCTTGCTTAACACCGAGCGTAGTTTATTACAAACATGATCTATATGTACGTCCCAAGTAAATGTGTCATCTATATACAATCCTAGGTATTTGTATGTTTTTACCTGTTCAAGCTTGTTACAACTACAATTATTTTTATTATCATGTAAACATTGGTAGTTATGACCCCTTATACTTAGCTGAGTTGTATTTATGTGTGTGTACGGAGATGCTATGCACATACATTTAGTCTTATCTGTATTAATTATAAGGCCATTGTCATGTGCCCATCGAGTTACATTATCCAAGTCTTCTTGTACGGCCAACTGTATTGCGTTGATATCCTTTCCATTATACAGAATGCATGAGTCATCAGCATACATATAGGCAGAACAGTGTTTCAGCACATTACACATACTATTAACCTGGATAATATAACCCACCGGCCCATATATCGACCCGGTTGGCACACCATATTTTACTATACCAATTTGGCTACTCTCATTGGCGACAGTAACTTTGATGGTTCGTCTGTTTAGATATGTTTGAAACCACTTACCTATTTGACCATCGATCCCGCACTCGTTCATGGCCTGCAGCAAGCCATCGTGCCGCCATTTCTAATCCTATTCTTTATCCGCACGGATAGTAGTCTTTTTAGGACTCTCAGGAGCATTCTTTTTATCAATTTACTAGTTTTTTAACTATTTGCTTTAAAATTAAGTTATTTACCTATCATTACTAAACAATCTGGGACAAATAAATAGCAAATCGTTTATTATAAAAAAAAAGAAAACAAGCTGGGATCCAGATCCCTGGGGTACTCTTATAGCTCCAGGAAGTACTTACTTACATTGAATCGTTTTTGAAAGGCGTAAACAAAATTGCAAATATCCAAATCAACATATCATTTTTATTTTCGGTTTTTAATTAAGTTAAATATAAAAAGCAAGTAAGAAAAGTATTAAAGCGTAAATATTTCCTTTGGTTGATGAATTGATCCTAATCCTAATACATCAAATCAGAGCCAATTTATCAACTGACTTGACATATGACTTTGTGATGGTGAAAAGCATATTTTAGAGTTTTTATATTTATATAAACTTAATTAATAATATAAATACAATATAATAAATAATTATTATTCGTTTTTATAATTTGTGGGTAACACACAGAATTGCCCTGCGTAGAAATAGAACCCGCCACCTGGTGCATTGCAGCCGCTTCCGTAATCGCTACCGCGGCGATGCACCGCCCTCGCGCAGTTGCGCGTCGCTAGCCCCATTACTCATAAACGCCTCTTAAGTTTTAGTCAATTGATTAGCTTAAATTCATACGATTTTACCATTGAGGTAATATGTACTACGTACTAGAGAAGACACCCCGAAGAAAATGTGTGCTCCATTAACTGAGGTGCATGCACCTCAGTTGTCTCAGTCGACATTTGAACCTAGTAGCGAGAAGACATATTTACCATAGATCAACAAAATAAACATCCACAGACAGATCTTTTACTATTGTACCTAATCTGTATTGTACTTTGAGTATATTAAAAATATTTATAATAACTCATTATGCTATTATATTGTCAGAATACATTTTTCGTTCATCTTGAAAGTTAGTCAATATAATCTAATAGAACTATATAAGTTCCATAAGAAGTATTATTATTGTATTATAATACATATAGAATAATTTAAAGAAATTGAACAAAAATTACATTTAATTTACTTGGGTTAATTCCCACTTGTAATAAAAAAAACAAAAAACTATTAATTTATACGTATTGAAATAGGCACAAATCTATATGTGTCCGTTCTGGTAACAGCTATTTAGTTAGTCTATATTGTGCAAAATGATATGAAATGAATGCACGACGTTTAACCCTTAGCTGGTATCGTTAAAAAGTGCAACGTAAGTGATATCGGGTCAAAAGAGACCCCGATGAGGTGAGTGACATATTATGTGTATATAAATATTAAATAACATTTATATAGATTAAACTTTACTCTTATTTAGGAAAATAGCACTTATTTTATAAACATAAGATAATTTTTTTAATTAATTTTAACAAGAAATCACGTTTTTATCATTGAGGTAATATGTACTACGTACTAGAGAAGACATCCCGAACAAAATGTGTGCTCCCAATTTTCAAGCTACATTGCACAACAGTTTGCACGACGTTTAACTGACATTTTAACCCTTAACTGGTATTGGGGTCTAAATTGACCCCAAGAGCTTTTGTTTTTATTTATAACTATGGAGTTTAGGTACCTACACTCTCGCGCATCAAGGTATATTCCCATGTGGTCGCGGGGTGCGGCGGGTGACGGACGCTCGTAACTTACTTCCTACTAGGTACGTATCATGTTGGGGTCAAAATTGACCCCGATACCAAGAGTGTGTATTTAATTTTATGAGTTGTCTTGGTATATTTTATTATATTTACAGGACATAATCATCGCAATGGCAGATTATTTAAGTGATGATTAAAACTCTCCCCTGCTAGCAGATGAAGACAATGCATGGGACTCCGAAATTGTAAATTATGCCACAACAGCTGCGTGTGACCAATATTTTTTTATTCATAAGATATATTTTAAGTTGTCAAATTTTTATTTACATGTGATTTTAGAAGAAGTTCCTGGTTTTTATTTTATTTTTTATATAAGAAAACGATTTTAAAATAGTAAGTATACATAGTTATTTTTTAGTTTTTTTTTGTTAATATCAATACCTAAAGAAGAGTCAATAAAAAAAAAAATGTTAGCAATTTTTTAAATAAAAACGTGATTTCTATCTAAAATTAGTTAAAATTTATCTTATGTTCATAATATAAGTGCTATTTTCCTAAATAAAAGTAAAGTTTAATCGATATAAATGTTTTTTAATATTTATATATGTTACAGCCAAAGTAATAAATATGAATATTATACATAATAGCTAGCCATTATGTATAAGGGCTACTCAATTTTGATAAAGTGATAAATGTCGCAGAATTAATCACATTAACTAGCCATTATATATGTTATAGTCAAAACTTATAACCACTTTTGACTGGTTTTTTCAGTCAAAAGTGGTTTTGACCATCAATGTTAGTCAAAACTCATTGAAATTTTTCCTTTTAACTGGCAAAATACAATATTAAGGCAAAAGTCAGAAACAGTTGGTTAGGTTAGGTTAGTATGGTGACCAAAGGACGCACGAGCCGAGCGAGCGAAGCGAGCGTGCCGCGGCAGCGGCCGGCAAATGCTAGAATCTAGTAATATGTACTAAGTATATTCTAGTTTTACATAAAAAAATGCTTCTTGCACTCGGCGGCCACTACCGCGGCACGGTGCGTCCTTTGGTCACCATATTAACCTACCCTAACCAACTGTTTCTGACTTTTGCCAGTTAAAAGGTAGAATTTAATGAGTTAATCACTTTATCAAAATTGAGTAGCCCTTATACATAATGGCTAGTTATTAAGTATAATATTCATGTTTATTACTTTGGCTGTAACATATACACATATATTATATCACTCACCTCATCGGGGTCACTTTTGACTCGATACCACTTACGTTGCCCTTTTTAGCGATACCAGCTAAGGGTTGAACGTCGTGCATTCATTTCACATCATTTTGCACAGTATAGACTAACTAAATAGCTGTTAAACAGAACGGACACATTTAGACAAGTTGCCTTAGGTAAAATATTGTTTAAATCTAATAAAAGAAATTGTTGCCATTTTTATTTTAATATCAATATTATCATAATCAATAAAACCAAGAAGTAATACAAAGAAAAAATGTTTTCTATTGGATTACAATATTATTATACAATGTCATGACAGTATATTTACTAAATGCCTGTAGACACGCAGTCTTATAATTATATCCTAGGACTATAGCTTACTTACTTCTTTCAAAACAAAAATTAAAACGGTTTAAGTAAACAAAACTTATTTAAATACTCTTGAAAACTATTTGAGTGATAAAAATTCCTGGATTTAAAACAGCATGTAGGACACAAATTAATGTCTACACAACATACATAACATTTTTGTCACACAAATAAGATTCTTATTACTTACTTCTTATTTCTTACTTGGCTGTAGTTTACAGACAAAACCATCCTGACTTTCATAAGTGTTACTGTGACAGTAATAGATATATAAAAAATATTTAATTCCCTTGAAATAAAATGAGTTTAGTAAACTTTTGTCGTTTAGTTGAAAAACTATTATTACACATCTTAGCTTCATGGTTTAAACGAATAATACAATATTTATTTATTATCGCACGTATTAAATGAATCCGATGATTAAAGGTAGCAGGTTGATGAAAAGAATGAGTATGTAAACAACTAAAAACGTCTGTGTCAATGAAACATTTTAGGGAATTTGATGTTATATAATTGTAACTGTACTTAGAGGAAAGTTCGTTTTTTCCACTCTCTTTAATCAAACGACGTATGACTACATCCGTTGAAAGACAAATTTTGTAAACATTTTCAGAGGAGTAGCACAGTCCACCCATATCCTTAATGGAGATAAGTTTATGGTGAGGTAGTCTGTGGGTTGTAGTCAGGCTGTCAATACAGTCTTCACAATGTAATAGTTTAATTAAATTCCTAGCAATGTATCCTGAAATGTATCCAACTATAAGTTTGGTAGATTGTGTAACAGAGTTTTCATCCAACATGGCTGCAAAAATCGCGCAATTGTTTTGCGTTTCAGTTTCAGATGCAATTATTGTTGTCCTCTCTATAACGTCGTAATTAGTTTCATTTAAACAGTTAGTACTATTTATAATATTTACTGATGATGAATTTAATATACTAAAATTGTCTAAAGGTAGGCAATTGCCAGTGAACGAAGACCGTAATTCTAAATGATTTAATGTTTTTTTATATGCTGATCTAAATTGAAGAATGTTAGGGTTATTGTTATAGCCTCCATGTTTTCTAATCAACCCAAAAAACAACTCTAAGTGGTCTTGGCTTAAACGATAAGTTGAAATATATTTTAATATTTCTTTTTCCTCTACTAAGTCATTAAAAAGTATTTTAAGGGATTCTATACATATAAGGGCACCCAGAAATCCTCTATTGTTTACTGTGTCAAGAACACTCCTTTTCTGCACATTAACTTCAATACGCGGTATCTGGTTTCTTCTTTTGATTGTTCTTTTAGTTTTACAGAAAAATGAAAGCTGGAGAATATAATGTTTTATTTGATCCATCATTGAAAAAACTTCCGCTTTGTTAGTTAAATCTATTGGTCTCTTAAAACCATAAAAATTAAATTTTCTTGAGTTCATTAAATCAAAAAAATTATTAAATAAAGTTATAAAAGTTACAGTCCCTATAGAATTTTTAAATTTATTAGATTTTAGCACTTCGTCACAAAGTGTTAATGCCTTAGCGACACTTGTACTCAAAAGTTGTGTAGCCAGTTTCACTTTCATTATTTGGTGTCGGAAATGTATATGACGGGTTGTCAATTTATTGGCAAAACGGAGACCTTTATTTTCCTGCAGTTCATTTAAATTAATTAAAAGCTGCCACTTAATTTCATTTTGGTCTGCATCAAACATTATTTTTTTGTTTTCAAACGTATTTCTTATTATTTTAATAACATGGCAAGGGTCCAGAAAGACGCATACTTTTTCTGATGTACATGGATGTAAAAAGTATGTTATTAAATTATTATAATCGGAGAACTTACAACCTAAATTCTCAGCAGCCTTAAAGTTAGTTGAGCATCCGTCAAATGTGATACTCGCAACTCGTACTCCAACAGTGTGACATTTTTCTAAGCATAACGTAACTAAATTAGCCTTGGATTCCGCATTAATACTGCGTATTAAAAAATATCCAACTGGTAATTTCCAAGACTCGTTTAAGGAAACTAGCATAAAAACTAAAGCTTGAGTTGCTACTGTATCTTCTTCGGAACCAGTTAAAGGTCCACCTCCAAAATTGACAGAACCAAGTTTAACTTTATTATAAAATAGCTTTTGTTGTCTTATGGCTATTTCATCAAATACCAACGAACATACAACTGGTTTATCGGCTATTAGGCATTTTTCTTTTAATATCCGAAAAGCTTCTGTCGTGAAACCAGGTTCAGCATTAACTGAAGAATACCATCTAGAGATCGTTCTTGGATGTGATAGGACTTTATTGTAAGAATGTCGTACATACTTGTACGCAGCGGGTGAATAATAATGGAGAGTTAATGCAAATTTACGAAGCGAAGATGTGTATAATAATTTATGTTTATTTTTATTATTCAAGAAGGTTTTATGAAGTTCTACGATTTCAGCTTTGGCCATCAACTCATTGGCAACTGGAGAATCTAACTTATATTTATTTTCTAAATCAGCAACAATTTTTTTGTAATTTTGGTTTTTATTTTTTAAGTATCTATTTTGACGCTGAATTTTCCGGATCTTTTCTTGAAGAGACATTCTTTTTGTAATTTCTGCATTTAATTTCTTTTTGAGACCAACTTTTCGTGGAGAATCAAAAACTGACAGATCACTTACTGGTTCTGATATCGGTTCTGACATTGGTTCTAATATCTCAGGAAAAGGAGAACACTAAATAAAAAAGATAATAAAATTACTTCCAATAAATTAAAATATAACCTAACAAAATTAGCACATAGATGATAAAATATCTTACGGGTATTGCGGATTTTTTGAGAAAAGTTCTTCCCGCCTTTGTAATGTACTTGTCACTTGCTTGAAAATGTAAGGAACAGATACGTGAATGATTTGACGGTAACCAAGTGGGTTCGTTACGATTTTGTTGTACAAATTGAATCCAACGTTCTCTGTTTTCATGACCAGGACGAAGAAACCTAAAATAACATGTACCTATGTAATATTTCGAATTTAAAACATGAATTTAAATAGACCCATATTTTAATAAGCCGTAGAATTTAATTAATTTTTTTTATACTTTCTATTGACTTTACTAAGTGGTCATGCAATATTTATTAGTTTATCTTTACTTCTGATTACCATCACCAACTCAAAGTAGTAATTTACAAAATAAAAAATAAAATTAGGTACAATAGTAAAAAATCTGTCTGCGGATGTTTATTTTGTTGATCTATGATAAATATGGCGTTCGCACCCTTCCCTTGCTATTAAGATGATTTATATTTTATTGTGTTTTAAAATTATTTCGTGTATTTACCTGTGGAAAACCACCCCTAAGGATTTGTTTACATTTCTAGTTGTTTTAGTACAAGTTTTTACAACACAAGCCACAATTTGGATGCTTCTGTTATTTTTTTTCGTTTTGACAAATATGTGTTCTCGCTACAAGGTTCAAATGTCGACTGAGACAACTGGGGTGCATACACCCCATTTGTTGGAGCACACATTTTGTTCGGGATGTCTTCTCTAGTACGTAGTACATATTACCTCAATGGTTTTTATTTATAAAATTGCTAACAT
The DNA here is from genome assembly GCA_905475405.1 of Schrankia costaestrigalis. Lineage (NCBI taxonomy): Eukaryota > Metazoa > Arthropoda > Insecta > Lepidoptera > Erebidae > Schrankia > Schrankia costaestrigalis. The sequence continues at coordinate 22,735,554 of FR997827.1, read as the reverse complement.
CTATTTTTTTTCTTTGACTCTACTTTAGGTATTGATATTAATAGAAAAACTAAAAATAACTTTCTGTTCTAAATATTGAAAAAAAATAAGAAACTTCTTCTGAGATCACATGTAAATAAAAATTCGACAACTTAAAACATATCCTAAGAATAAAAATTTAAAAATTTCATATAATCTGACATTTGACCAACTTTGCAGTATGATTGAATATATGTAACTCTTTCTACATTTTTTATAGCATTCTAAAATCCTTTTTCCTTTCACTGATTGTACTCGAAGAATTAGCTTCCTCGGCTATAACAGAACAGCTAAGTACTTCAGCTTCTTTACAATCACTGATAATTTCTTGGTCACACGCAGCTGTTGTGGCATCATTTACAATTTCGGAGTCCCATTCATTGTCTTCATCAACTAGAAGGAGAGAGTTTTAATCATCACTTAAATAATCCGCCATTGCAATGATTGTGTCCTGTAAATATAATAAAATATACCAAGACAACTCATAAAATAAAATACACACTTTTGGTATCGGGGTCAATTTTGACCCCAACATGATAGGTACCTAGTAGGAAGTAAGTTACGAGCGTCCGTCACCCGCCGCACCCCGCGACCACATGGGATTACCTTGCTTGATGCGCGAGAGTGTAGATACTTAAACAGCATAGTTATGAATAAAATCAAAAGCTCTTGGGGTCAATTTAGACCCCAATACCAGTTAAGGGTTAAAACGTCGTGCAAAACTTGTATTGTGCAATGTACCTTGAAAAATGGAGCACACATTTTCTTCGGGGTGTCTTCTCTAGTACGTAGTACATATTACCTCAATGGATTTTACTTAGAAAAATCTCGCTAAACAGTGATTAAACTTAAGAGGCGTTTATGAGTAAGGTCTATAAATATCAAAAGTGTCGTTTTATAAAATCATACTACATAGTTCTCAAATGTTTCACTGCAAGGCATAATGTTAGCTCTGTAATGACAAATAGAATTTATTAAGCATATGGTATACTCAGATGTATCTTATAATATTAGTTAATGTCTGTAACGTGCAGGCGTAACAAACTTTTATTTTGCTGGCATGATTTTTTGCCAAACCGCATCAAATATAGAGTGAATTTAAATAAAAAAGTTTTATGTTTTTCTTTACAGTAAGAATGATAATGAGGAGGTGGACTCATATACGAGACAATTATTATCGATCAATAAAGAATATGAATGAGGAATCATCTAGATTTAAAAAACCATACGTATATAGCAGACAATTACATTTTCTTAACAAAATTTTGCAAAATAAAGATACAATATTGCAAACTAAAGATACAGTTAAAATTGTTAAAGTAGAAACTATAACAACATCCGAAGATGAAAACGATGATATGTCTTTAATAAGTGAAGAATCGTTCAACTTTGACGACACGAACGAAGTTAACGATGTGAATCCTTTACCAGATGACAAAGCTGATAAACTACAAGAAACTTCTACATTCAAAGAGAAAACAAATTGTAGACATCTTTCTTTTTTTAAAGGAGTATTACCTAGCTTAGATGATTTTGAAGATGATGAAGTGTTAGAATTCCAAATGGGTGTGATTCAATTGATAAAAAATATTAAAAGTAATCGTCATAGTTCGTTTGCTTCTTCGTCGAAGTAAATGATGACGTAACTATAAGTTTTAGAATATTGATCCGGAATGAACGGCAACTAGTGGCAGTGATTAAGTTACTATTCAGTTATTATCATTGTGCAATAGAGAAGAAAGGAATATTTGTTTTACAAGTTAATGGCAGTAGGTCCACTGCCTTACCCACAGAAATGGCCTGACCGATCAATTGTAATACTGAGGATGAACACCAAAATCGTACAATAGTAAAAAAAGAAATGGAAAAGAAGTTATATCAAACAACTCCTCTGGTAAACTCTAAGAAACGAAATATCTGCGCGTGATCCGTGCCATTGTTGATGTTCATTATAAGAAAAACAAGGCATTGGAATTGCTTTCAACTCTTATTAGGTACTTGCCAGAGCCATCCCGAAGGTGTGAATACAACATGAAGCTGGACCTTCGTTTTAACCAGATATAGTCTCCTCTGTTCTAGAGTGAAGCAGTAGTGGTTCAGGAATGTTACAAAACTCCGACAATGACTAATATTGTGACATGAAATGTTTTTATTGTGCAAACCAAGTTGTTTTCCTCGTTTGCCCCGAATACACAGTTTCTCAGGACTTGTTTTAATTTCTAAAATAATTTAAAATTTGATACTTTGAAAAAGTAATTATGCACTTAAAAACATAAACGCTTCTTTAAAATAATTACAGTATTTAAAATATGGGGAGCTTGGGCAGAATATCGTAGAATGAATGAGAATCACTGGGAAAAGTGTTTGGGACTGGATTATAATGTTGACTTTAGTTACGAAACTTTTACTATTCATTGTCAATCTTTATTTTAAACGTTTTCATAAGTTTGAAAGAAAATATTACCTTTATGAACGTAGAATACTTTTAAATCAGATACGTAAGTATATTTTATTTTCGAAGCGCCCGAAGATGAAATGGTAGAGAATGCCTAAGGCTTTAAGTGGGTCTTTGTAAAATGTTTAGAAGACCTTTTATTAACAAATAAGTAAATGTTTCTAAAATGTTATTATAAATGTCATAAAGTATAATATTATTACAATACATACTATTATACTAATTAGCCTATGCAGTAATGTGATCACAAATCCTCTAATTAGCGCACCGCCATTGTAAGAGCTCACAATGGTATCTGGATTCGGTTAATTTAATTAATTCATGACTTGAATATTCAATGTTGGAGTAATATGTTAATTGAATTCAGGTATATCGAAATTTTATATTGACGTTGCTACTAACATTGATAAGTAAGTATTTCAATTTCAGTCTTTATTCCTGGACAATATTGGACTTTTTACTAGGATCGATACAACGTTGTCACGGTGGCTGTAAAAAAAGAAGGATACATATTATTATATTATAATATTCATACATTTTTATTGCAGATGAAAACCCACGTCAATTGACAAGGTTAAAACCTGATTTATCTTGAATTAGATGACGATGGGTATCGTCTAAATAATCCAAAATAAAAGTAAGCTAGAGCCAACTTGGCAGAGATTTCATAAAACAATAAAATTTATATCCATCTTAAACCATGGTCGACTAGTCTCACGCAATATAGTGTTGAGACTACCGAGTGGTATACTTTGATTCTAAAAGCAGGTTAAGGACTAGAACTTGACTTATTTTTTAGAGTATTTCTGGTCAGTTATATTGGCATTACTAGCATTACAACAAGCCATATACTGCCTTGTACTTTATGATATTGCCCGTAAACCATGTGATACATTTTTGTTATTAACCATTGCTTTGCCTTCTGAGTAAAAAAAACGACAGCAATAATATTTAAGAAGGATTAACAATCTTTGCTGTGAATTATTATATAGGTTATAAACAAGTACGAAGTCGTTTTTGCTTACTTTGTAAGTTTATTGTAATGATTACATTACAAAACTGATAGGTCATAATAAAAAGCAATAAATTAACCAATGATGACGATACAAAAATAAGAGTATCCGGCCAATAACGTGCGTCCATTATGGGTTACTATGTAATATTTAGCCATACTGTGACGTGCACATATTTCAACTTAGATATTTTTGGAGTAGGTATGTGAAAAAACCAATATTTAAATTGTTATTTATTATCGTAGAGGGCAAAGAAGTGTAGACTTTAAAGTTAGCTATTTAGTGAAGGAGTAAGAATACACTGTATTATTGTTACTTTTTTTATTCATTTTAATACTAACTATTAATAAAATTAGTAGTTAGTAGTAAAATTTATATCATTCTATTTTCTTTATATCTTAGTCACAATGATTTTCATTAAGTGGGTATTAAAATGGACATCTCTATGCGGAGAATAAAAATAATATAGGCTGGCAGTAAAATAATACAGTAAAAATTTAGTTCTGTCATAAAATACAGACAAGCAATCTGGTTCAATTGTAAGCGATGTAAATTAGTGCCCAATCTGTTTGCCAGAATCGTGACAAGTGGCGTTCTGTCGTCTCTGCCTTCCCCGAATGGGATAAGGCGTGAGTTTATGTATGTAGGTATGTAAATTACGACAAAATTTATTTTATAATCCAAGTAAATATAACTAACAACCCAGTAATGCTGGCTGAATATTACCCATACTAATTACTATGGTCATTTCTCCCTTGTTTCCTTCGAGTGAACTTTGTTTTCGTAGAAAATATGTACTAATTGCCAGTTACGGTACGAAATTTTTGCTGCAGGCTGAACAAATGTCATTTTTGGAAATAAATGGCGGGAAGCGTTTGGCTCGTGTGTTTTCTTTGTTCCTGTAAATAGGCAAACGTGACTGAAAGCTAACTTCAGGCTATCCAAGTAAGATAGCGCGAGCTGCAAACAACTTTTACGACATCAAGGGACAAAGTGTGTGACACCTCGTATTCTTACTACATCACTCCACGCAAAGTATCATCCATCCATCCACCCATATCAGCCTATGGACATCCACTGCTCCAAACGTTTCCACCCTGAGCGGGCTTGTGCCTCCTTCATCCTAACAAGGTCATCGGTCCACCTTGTGAGGGAGACCCCTCAAGGATAGGTAGACACCTATCCTATAATTAAGTAAGTAGGTACCCTTAACTATAAGTATACTATTTTACAATTCGTATAGCTAAGAAGACACGTAAAGCGATTAAGGGAGAGTTGTTTAATATGCAGGATAGTGACGAGATCGCAAGCTTCATTAACAGTCTCCAGGTGTTACGACAAACGTGACTAGAGTTCTAACTTACGCACAGTTTACCTACATTTTTTGTGCATAATAGTGTATTAAATTAAAATGTACTTAGGTAGGTATTTGAAAAGGTTGTTGTTGTTTAATATTGTTTTTCAGGTATGTAAACTTTAGTCCGAAAATTTAATGTATACTTGTAAAAGTCTCTTGGGTAGGTACATGGTCATTACTAGTCTCCATCCTATTTTTTGGCGAGTTAAGTACGAAGTAGCCCCCTCTCTCGCGTCTCACCAACTTAACTCGCCAAAAAATAGGATGGAGATCTATTTAAATCAACTTAATTAACAACTTACTACTGTACTTGTCGATGTGTAAATCGGGCTTTAGTTCTGTCATAATTTTTTATGTCATCCCCTCCATAGCTCTTTTTACGCTCAAAAACTGCAGTCCCTAATTGTATGGCTATAGTCCTAAGATCTTGACTGGATTTTGATTTTGGTCTGATTGTATTTTTTACTTAGTTGTCTAGTTTGAACTTAATTTTCACACATTATCGTTACTTCACGTTTTGCGCTCCGTGTTAATGATAAATAATTGTTTCCGATCTTTTTCCTTAGCCAGCTTTTCTGCATTTATAGGATTCGATAGGGTAGTCCCATTGTAAATCCACCATCATTCAATCTTTACAGAACACAAAATATTTATGACAACGATGTTTGCGAGCAAAAGCACGGGAAGTAGACTCCGGATGTGTACCTGCGATATTTTATTCAATACGAATACATAAACGAAAATATTATCTTTTTCATACCAAAGTGAACAATAAAAGTATTGTGTGGTATCGTATCGTAAAGAAGTATTTGATAACATATTACTTACGATATTGTACGAGGCTAACGTCCGGCATATCGACAGTCTTTGATACGTACGACAGCCTAGACGTTTCATAAGTAAGACAAGTTTTATAGAAAATAAGAAGCTATATGAATATTTTTGCTGGAATATTTAGTTACATCTTTATTGCAAGAAAAAGTAGTTTCTTTAATCTTAAAAAAAGTTAATTAAGTAACACTATAATTCCCAACGTTTTAATATTGCTATCTACCCTACCACCTTGGCTTCGCGCAGATGCAATATGACTTGTCCTGCGTGATATTTCAATCTCTGACCTCGTATTCGGCAGCTGTAAATTACGACCGACCATACACCACTTAGACGACCTAGTTAGAACGGCGGGAAGCCGATGGATGAGGGAGGCACAGGACCGCACGAGGTGGCAATACTTGGAGGAGGCCTATATTCAGCAGTGTGATGATGATGATACTTACTTAATGTTAAATCAATTAAAACTTTATTATACGTTTTTTTAAACTACGCGTTTCATTATTATAAATATTATATAAACGGGATATTAACGCGCATTTTATTTACCTTTATTTTACTTTATATTAACATCTCAAGATGCGAGGGTAGATGATAATAATATATTATCTATCACGAAGACGAAGCTGTGACGTCGCATCACCAGTCAGCTTGCGACCACGGCCAGTGCAACCTGTGCCGAAACGTCAAGTAAAATAAAGGTAAATAAAATGCGCGTTAATATCCCATTTATATAATATTTATTATACGTAATATGAGAACTGCATAGTTGGGCGATATTTTGAAAACTAACCAGTCTGTTGCAAGAAAATGTAAATGAAGTTAAGTTAAATCGTTTTCTTAGTTAATTAGCGCATCCGGTAATTACACAGGCAGCTGCATGCGCGAGCTACAGTCACGTAATTTACTTTTAATAGACAAACTTAGACTTACTATTATGATGTTGACTATCATGTTTTCATAGTCATGGAAAGATAGGCCCAGGAAAGATGGAAAGAAGGCAGAATTTTATTAAGGACTCGAATCAAACTGGTAATTTGGAGTCTCTTTAACTGCCCCGGTTGCGCGGAGATCCCGGTATGAAGCTGTCAATTACGAGAATAACGATTCAAATCCTGTTTATGCTCGTTAAATAGATATTTTTCAAACTCTCTTCGACAAAGGGCTGGATTTAGAGATCTTATATAAAGAAAAAAAAGCTCCCTTTCTGTCAAATTAACTTAAGAGTCTTTTTAAATCAAAAAGCATATCATTATGTACAAATATTTTTTAAATATTAAAAAGCTAAATTGAAAACTCATACAGATATTACTCATAACTTTTCAACAATTTTGCCTTTACCATAAATTCGAAAATTCTAAGTAAGTACGTAGATAATTCATATTTTAGTAAATTAAAAGTCTTTAATGATTTTATAAGCTCTTTGTCTATAAACTTTTAGGTATTCCGTTTTACTAATAAATTATTTCATCAGATTCCGATTATTATCAATTCTCAGCAAGGGATACCTTTATTACTAAACATAAAGTAAATTATTTGAAAAATAATTGCTTTTCATTATTAATTTAACGTAACAAAATCATCAGTAGCTAGTAGTTCACGATCTCATTTCGCGATAATGTCAAAATGCTACGTTTTCTTTAGATAGCGTATTCAACGGTCCTTTTTAATCAGTAATTACATTATTTCCTTCGAACGAATCTCTGTTACGTCGGGATAAAATTTAAGATCTTGAATAGAAATATGGCGAGTAGACGTGCGATTATTTTCCTCTTTAACTTCTGGTGATTAAATAAGCAAGTTGCTCTGATAAGCTTCGCTCTAATCTAATGTTCATACTTACAAGATGCAGTAGAACACGGACCTTAACCATATAAAACTCCGTGTGGTGACGGAGTAAGAATATTTTGGTCGAGGGCCATCCGCCCCACCACAGCCCGTGTAAAGTAGTAGCGGTCGCCAGAGACCAACTACTTGTCCTCAACAAAAAAAAAAAGGAGTAAGAATACAATATATTAAACGAACTATCGGGATATTTACCATGTATAAAGTTGTTGAGTTTCCGAAATTTCGACGCTGTTACAAGCGCCATGATCACGGAGGAACTGAAGTACTTGCGGTTAATATAATAGTCTTAGGAATGAAAATATCGTATATAGGACAAAGCAAACGAACAGTAGCATGCCGCATCAAAGAGCACATCAGAGCGGTCAAAAACAACGAACCACAGAAGTCTGCAATCGCGCAACATTTACTGCAGTCGATCATTTGCAATGTCGAGTTTTTCTTCTTTAACTAATTTTAATTTACCTTAAATGTCTATAAAAGGCCTTTTTAAAAGGTCAGAATAAATCGTAAGTCTGTTAATCTCAACCGTGGGTAAAACGTATTTACGATATTTTGTTTAAGATGTAAGATGTCAAAGGAATTGGTGAGATTATGAATCTCTTTGTTGACATACAAAGTTCTGTTTATATACATTTAATAAAGTATCTAAATACCTACTACTTACTTATTTAACTTGGTCGGACTGATACTAAACTGATTAAAAGAGTATATTTTATAGATGTTGCGACTCTTAACGAGATCTATCTTCCCTTCCATTTTTAAAACAGGAATTAGACTTTTCATTAACAACAGGAACTGTTCGAGATAATGTCAACCAATAAAATAACAAAAAAAAATGAACACGTTAAGCTGTGCATGAAAGAAACAAAATTTGATACAACAAAATTTTTATTTTTACGGTCCTTAATTCTGTTTTTATGATCGACATTTCGGACTTAATGGTTTCACCTTTAGATTTTTATTCGAAATATTAATCGGATATTTTATGTCACCTTTTCTTAGTCATGACTTATGAATAGTGAAGTATACTTTTATATTTATTTGTTTATTTAAGACATGGTCAAAATGAGTATATCAAACTAGATGTAAAGTTCTACGCCACTACGAATGTGCTCTTACGACATAAAAAAGTTTACTTAATCTCTTTACGAAGGTGTCGTATAAGACGACTAAGTACCTAGTCCCTATAAAACGGCCAATATACCTTATACCTATAATATATACAGCAACAAAGGAAAACTTGTCACAAAACCCTTTATCAATCTGGCCGCCCGGAGCGGTATCTAGAAGCTCAGTCTTTTTTATCCAAGCATGGAGGAGACCTGTCGCTGCAAGTAAAGCATTTTATTTGCCGCCTACAATCATCATAATGGGTAAATCCTCAATTTATGTTTTATATCCAACTCAATTAAATATGACAAATAAAATTTTATAAGAACACCCAGATTTAAAAAAATAAAGTCTTCAATACTAGCTAAAAAAAGCAACAATACTTGGTAACAAAGTGCTAAAGAATTTGTGTGGCAGTAAGAAGTTTATATATCTGTATACTTACGCTGAAGACAGTGTAACGAGCTCCTATTTATTAAGCTTCTGTTACGCGTGGCCTCACTGACAGCGATTTATTAGTACACTTGGTGACTGTAAAATATCGCCATAATTATACTCTTACTACTTATATGGCGTTTGTCTATTCTAGAAAACTTGATTTTAGCAAACAACAAGTAATTAGAAAAAGTATAAGAAGTCAATTTAAATGATTTTAACAGCAAATGTTACAACCTCATACCGTTCCACGGTCCCTCATAAATAATTTCAATTAAGTAACTTTAAAAGGTAGGTAATCTTCGCAGCAAGATTATTCATGCGGCGAAGATTACCTACCCTTATTTATAGGAATACCATATTTATTCATGTACTTATAGGTTATACAGTTAATATATACGCAAGTCTGTTGGTAAGGTGGTGACAAAATACACGATCATTGAAACCATAATAAAATTCTTCCTTAAAGGTTTTACAGATGTTATAATGATAAGAATAATTTATCTATAAAATGAATCCGATGTGAACTTTAAACACGACAACTAATTTATGTGACACTTATTTTAATTATACTGTTGTTCCTCTTTAACCTTAACCTTTAAACTACCTTGACTATTAAGATGTTATTGTTGTCTTAACTAATTATGTTTTATATGAATTCACAAAATGTATAATTTATCATTATGTTTATCCGTTGTCTCGTACCAATTTTACAAGTTCTGCTTAGTTTGGAACTAGATAGCGTTCCTTGGGGAAGGTTGATTTTTAATATCAGTAGCAATTATTGTACATTTTGCGCAACTTGTCAACCAAATATAAGAAATCAAAAATAAATAAAATACGCTGTAAGTGGGACCCCGCTGCGTTCTCGAGGTCCGATTTGCCCGGGACTCAGAAGCCCGGGGGATGGTTATTGAAAAAGTTAGAGTCGCGGACGAGGGCTGGCCGTGAATTAATGCCGCGCAAATACGGGAACAGGGTACTTCACCTCACAGGATATTCTCAAAAGAAATGTAAGAAATTTTCTAACGAGCATTTCTTATTCAAATGTTATTTTGAATGAAGTTTTTAAGGGACCTGTTATATTGATACATACATGTCTCGCATATCGATCAATCGTAGTTACTTAGGAACCATAGCTAAGGAAAGCGTGGAAATTAATAAAATGTTTGCTTGGGTAGAGGAACCTTCTCAAGTTTACTGTCATGGCCTATTATACCACACAAGCCAGATGTATTAATATAGGCTTATGTTAACCTATTCTCAAGTAAACCTATGGACGAGGAAGGCACAGATAAAGTTACAATAGGTACTTGAAGTAGGCGTATGGACATCACTACCAGTAGTGGACATCTGTTAGTGGATATGATGATGACAATGACAGATCATAACGGCCCATTAATGTCCCACTGCAGGGACGGGCCTCCTCCAGTGACGGAGGGATACTTGGCCTACTAACACTACGCTGGCCAAACGGATTGGTATTAATTGGATAGGGTTTAATTTTAAGTTTTCCTTCTTTTTATTACGTAAAGATAATATTCACGGATAGTCCCTTAGTCGGTTTTTACGACACCCATGGGATGAGATGGGGTGGTGAGTAGTGACACACTGTATTCTTACTCCGTCACCACATGGAGAATGACAGATACAATACACGGAATTTTTGTTTTCGGGATATCTCATCTATTTTTCTATAAAAATGTACGGTCTATTCAGTTACGGTGCCTACATAGAACGAAAACTCGGCCGCCATTTCTAACTTTAAAAAGCGCATAAATTATGTAATTATATGTACGTTAAGTAATCGATCACATTCCCTACCTGTTTATATTCTCCCTTCATCTAACGTACGAAGCGAAACAAAAAACGATATTGAAGGATGACTATGTTTTCATATTGTTTGTTCAAATGATGGATCATGCGGTGAAATGAAACAACGATATAGATTATACCTTCAATTTTAGTACTTTAAGTTTGTAATGAATTTTTTTTAGTTACTATTTCTTACACTTTCACACAACGCTATCTAGTCCCAAACTAAGTAGAGCGTTTACTATGGGTACTTATACAACGGATAAACATACTTAAATACTTTTTATTTTTTTGTAAATACATAACATAACATAAAGTAATAACTGTTTGCGGATGCCGTGCCGGGTCGCGTGTTCGAATCCCATGCAAGATTATTATTTTATGTGATTCACAAACAACTGTCTTAAGTCTATTGTCTAAAAATCGTACTTAAGTTGTAATGGTAAGTAGGTATACTGAAATAAAATCATTACAGATAAACTGATGTGCACTTTTCAACCGACTTCAAAAAAGAGGAGGTTCTCAATTCGGTTGTATTTTTTTTTTTTTTTTTTTTTTTTTTTTTTTTATTTTTTGTGTTTGTTACCTGATTTCTCGAAAACGGCTAGACCGATTTGAAAAATTTTTTTTTGTTCGATTGGGTATACTTCCCATTTGGTCCCATTGTCACCAGATCTGGATCTGGATGACGGGATCCTAGAGAAATCGAGGGCATCTCTTGAAAATTGTAGGGACGCATTATGTAAAATGTTGTCATATACGTGCATCTCTGACGTCACTACCAAATAGTCAAGAGTCAGAACTGGTCTGATGCTGGAGACCACAGAGAGTCGAGGGAACAACTCAACGGCATATAGCAGCTACCTTGTGTTTGGGCTTATTTTAATTGTATTGATGAAAACTTTACGAAACTTGACACAAACATGATCTGATGATGAAGAAGACTGAGGGTCGAGGGAACTCCTCAACGGTATGTAGCAGCTACCTAGTGTTTAGGCTTATTTTTTTAATTGTATTGATGGAAACTTTACACAACTTTACACAAACATGATCTGATGATGAAGACGACTGAGGGTCGAGGAAACTTCTCAACGGTATATAGCAGCTACCTAGTGTTTGGGCTTATTTTATTCGTATTAATGAAAACTTTACACAAACATGATCTTATGATGAAGACGACTGCAGAAATTTATTTAATACGAATCTTAGAAATTGTTATCAGCATGGTTTTTAACCGACTCCTGTTGAAGTCGGTTTTTTAATTAGAAAATTATATAGGAATAACATTAAATAACTACCGTTTGGAATGTACCGAAATTTATATTATTAAAATTCAAATACATTTATAAGCACCGGAGTCTAGTGTCGATGAAATGATAGGCGTTATGTATTTAGGTAAGTCTTTACCAAATATAAAATCTAAATGTCCAAAAGTTGTTTCAGAAAGTACACACAACGACGCGTCTGATAACTTAGACACTAATACCTTTACATCCCTTATATCAGCGACGTAATCGTTTAAACTGCCAATCACGACCCACTTCATACTAACTTTACTTATATTATACAATGGAGGATTCACTTGACCGTACTTAACATAATTATTAAATATACCAAAATCGTATTCCGAAAAGCCATTATTCTTGATTTGACCCCATCTATTAAAGTTCTTCAAGGAGGTGCCAGCAGGTGCATGACCCACTATAACAGGTAACACATCGCTAGTAATTTGATATTTATTGTACCCCAACAATGCGAATATAATATAAGAACAAAATTGGAACAGCGACCTTGCACTACCACATAATGATTGAGCAGAGGTTTGTATTAGTCCACCTTTATGTAGCACTTCCTTATAAAGTAATTCACCGGTGGGCGTGAGGAAATCATCTAAAATACCTTGTAGTTGAAATACAACCAGTCTTGAGTAACTTGCCCATGCGGATGCAGATAAACCAAAACCGACTTTTATTTTTGAGTTGTATTCTGGCTGCTTTATACAGAGAATGAATAATATAGTTACACCTTGTGAGTGTCCTATGTAAGATACTTGAGTGTGATTTGTGATGTTCAATACGTAGTCTATGCTAGACGGAAGATCATATTCTGCCATCTCATCGAAACTAAAGTCCCAGAATTTTGAGTCTTTATCTGGGTTATAGGTAGTATGATTACGACTGTATACAGTACCCCGCATATTCGGAACCCATACGTCATAGCAATTATTTGAATAAATATAACAGTGAGCTTTCTTTGGGCCTGGCACTATACAGACATCTCCACTGAAGTACAGTCCATGCATGAAAACAATGGGACCTTTGTTGACTGAACAGTTTTCTTTTGGAGGTATTCGGAATAATCTTAAAATATATCCATCTTTAGTCGTTACAAAATGTTCTTCTGCTATGTAGCCGTCGAATTTGGCCAGATCTACATAAACGCTAAGCTTCTTCTTTGTGACGAAATATCTTCAGATTTAACATAAATAGACCACAGTAGAGGTAGTAAGAGTACATTTTTCATTTCTCTGTTGCCGGAAACCTAAAAATGAAACGATCATATAAATTTTAACGAATGCCTTTTTATTGTGTTATTGGGTTTTCATAAAGGTTTTTTTTTCTAGCTACAAATAAAAAATCAAGCCAATACGAGGAAAACTATTGCAAAAATATTTATTTGAATGGAATCGGATTTGAATGAATCTGTCAAGGTTTGTGAACCAAAAAACATTAATTTGGTGTATATTTTTTACCTCTACTGACCTCTACTTACATTCATAAAAACATTACTAATGGTTCAAAATATAAATAAATTAGTACCTACACTTAATTTTGTGGTTATATCATAACGACACAGTACAGTAGCGAGTTAAGTAGTAAGTTGTTGATTAAGTTGATTTAAATAGATCTCCATCCTATTTTTTGCTGATTTAAGTTGGCGAGACGCGAGAGAGGGGGCTACTTCGTACTTAACTCGCCAAAAAATAGGATGGAGATCTATTTAAATCAACTTAATCTTAAAATACTACTTAACTCGCTACTGTACTTGTCGATGTGTAAATCGGGCATAACTATATAATTTCATCACATATCAAAGAACCAGACTTAATAAAAAGAACGGATAGCGCTGCTAGAAACATAGTCATCAAACATCATCATCATATCAGCCAATACACGTCCACTGCTGGTCATAGGCCTCCTGCAAGTATGCTCGGTCCTGTGCCTTCCTCATCCATCGGCTACCCGCCGTCCTAACTAGGTCGTCAGTCCACCGTGTGAGGGGTCTCCCCACCCTGCGCTTTCCGGTACGCGATCGCCATTCCAGAACCTTTCTGCCCCAACGGCTGTCGGTTCTCCGCGCTATGTGCTCTGCCCACCGCCACTTTAACCGGGCAATTTTGAGCGCTATGTCGGTTACTTTGGTCATCAAATATGAATCACAGAAATATACCAATCTCCGCAGTCCAAAGGCCCACTGCTATTCCTGACCAAGGTGGCTTTCGTCAAGTTTACCGGCAACAGATCCTTTTAAGCAACGATAGTCTGTATTCTAATGTCTCAAACATAAAAAAACGAAACGGTATTAGTTGAAGGTTAGACAGGCGGGACTCTTTCTGATGAAGTGCTTCTTCAAGAATCCAGTTTGTTGCAATTTCACTTATTAGTCAGTCCAAGCATAATACTATTCTCCACTGAAAACTGGGAGGAATCAAATGGTGAGAAGCACACTCTAACTTGACGATTTGAACTAACATAAACGGCTTGAACGAATTTAGCTTTTGATGACTACGCCACTGTGGCTACACTAGCTTGTAATAAAATGAAGCGAGAATTTATTGGCAGTTCATTTTGATACATTAACGGTACTTTATTACACTCATTACTTATTCGTTGTATTATTTTATATCATTTTCATTTGAATACTTAACAATGCAAGTAATCCTTAATAAATGATACAACGTTTCATCATTAAACCATTTCAAGAAGAGGAATGAAAATTTTAAAATATGTAAGAACTTGAATCAGCTTAAATTGTAAATATGGAAAAAGAAATATTTTGACTACTTACCTATTTTCCGAATAACCGTATACAACATAAATTTGCAAAGACACACTGACTAAATCGAGGCTTCCATTGAAAGTTTATAATGTACGTTTTGGGTTTTCTTTCCAGAGACTTGTTTATTTGCGGAAGAAAGTCGAAGTTTAATCCGATCTGTACATAATATGTTACTTTTTAAATTATAACCATTTTTTATTTTTGTACACCATGTCCAGTACGAAAAGCAATCGTGGCGTTACTATTTAGTTCTTTTTCACAAACATATTTCTTTCGTTTGATTAAATAAATACCTAATTCGCTTAAAACATAGGTATTAAAAAGGTACAGTAGATTTAACACACCTGAAACTAGCTTTAGAACAAATTTAGTCACTGAAAATGTTTGAGGAAATCTCTGAACTTTCCTTTATTTATCACTTTAGGTAATTTTATCACTTGCAGAAACAATTCACTTAGCCAAAGTCAATGAAACCTCTATGCACATAGATAATATTGACCTTATCACATTAATCCTGATTATACAATAAGCACAGTTGCTTACAAACAAGTTATTTTAACTAGTGAAGTGATTTTAAACTTTTTTTTAAATATGATTGTTGATTATTCACTCGTGTGAATACAGTTGTAGCGTAAACGTGTTGAGATCAAAACTTGTTTCTTAACTATTTTTTTATTTATAACATGACTAACAGTTATTGTCAGTAGCTAAAACACACACAACAAACAGTCTCAATAACCTAAATTCACTGGGACAATAGATTTGAGGTATAAAAATGTTAATTTCATGTTACAATAATACTAAATAATAATAATGCTGTTAATATCATGTTTGTTAAAGTCCACAGGTCTTTGCTTGGTCCTTTTTAAAAAACGACAAGGCATGAAATTTATTTAAATTTCCAAATTATCTTTTATCCAAGTTTATACTAATACAAACGATATCGTCATCTGTCTATGTGACACGGGACAATCTCCCGAGGTAAGCGATCAGGTGACCCACGTCATGTCAACAGTTTGCTAAAGGGACACACTCATATGATAATCGTTACCAACTAGAATTAGTACGACAACGATTGTACATTAGTTCTATTAAATGTATGTGTATTAAAAGAACTTGATAGTTTCATACTTTGTTGGACGTCTTTACGTTTATATCTCAGCTACTTTTTACGAGTACTGAATCCAGACGACCTCGGTGGCGCGACGGTAGCGCAAGCGGCTGCCGTGCAAGAGGTTGTGGGTTCGATCCCCACGCAGGACAATAATTTGTGAGATCCACAAATATTTGTCCTGGTCTGGGTGTTCTTTGTGTCCGTTAATTGATGTTTGTAAAAGGTACCCGCGACACAGGGCATGATCCCTAGTGCGGGAGTTGTCCTTTTTTAAAAAAACGAGGAACGTCCCTTTCCAGAGCCTGCCACTGCTACATCAATAGAGCGAAACTTGGCCTACATAACAATGCTGGTTAGGATCAGATTTTTGTGTCAAGCTTTTCTTCTTTACTACAGATGTTAAGATATACTGTTCTAGATAGAAGTAAAATAATAAGATAGAACAAATTTTAATGTTTATTGAATTTTATCTCAGCGGACTGGCACCCCCAAGTTCGGCTCTAGATATGCTTGTGTTTATGTCGTCTTTACTCTTCACGGGAGAAGTACAACCATGATATTTTTTTCTGGTCTCTTCAAGACTCCGACTCATATAGTCTTAAATCCAAATTAGGTCCGGACTAAGTTTCCTACGATAAAAGAATAGTATGTCACGTAACATAAACGTATACACTTGTGTTTATAGTTCAGTAAGGCGTTTTTCTCAATTTCAATCAAATACTTATCGAACGTAGAATAAAAAAACTAGCGACACGAGGCGAATAAGTAGAGTTTGTCATAAAAAAACATAAACGCAAGTTTACGAGCAGCCCCCGAGGCGTACGGGAGTGTGAGAGGAAATAATGGCGTCAGTACAATCATAACAAGAAGACCGACGATAAAAGTATAGTATCGCATTCTTACAACCTACGTTGTAATGTAACCTTATTTGTCCTTCGTACAATATTATATCGTATTTCATTTTAAAGGTATAAATTAAAATAATTAGTTACTTTTTTAATGTATGCAATTATATTCAAGAAACGAGCGTACCTACTCCCTTTTTAAAGGTCGGCAACGCATCTGTGATTCCTCTGGCGCTGCGGGTGTCTATGGGCGGCGGTGATGACTTACCATCAGGTGACCTGCTAGCTCGTTTGCCTCCCATTATATAAAAAAATAATAATAGTATTGTGTGTAAAGTACGTACTTAAATATTATAAACTAGGTATGTACAATATGTAAAGTATTTTTATTGGATAAGAAAAGTAGTAGATTCTAAATTAAGTAGCTTTATGAATTAAAATTAGCCTTCTTAACAGTCCTTCAATGTACTATTACAGGGACAAGACTATATGAAACCAACCAAAAAGCCCTTTACTCGCTTTCGTACCTTCAAAATATTCGACTTAACAATAACATTATACTAGCTGACCCGTGCCCACTTTGTTGGACTGCGGAAAAAACGCGTCCGTTTTTTAAACATATTTCATTACTGCTCCACTCCTATTAGTGATACTACATACACACCTCAACAAAGTCTAGGGATATTTGGTATTTACTCAATTATCTCAAAAATTATTGAAGATAACATACCACATGTTTATATCTTTTTATAGGCAATTTATCAGGCTACAATCTAAAATTAAATAAAATTATTATTTTTGCGTAAATATTTTTTTATTCAAATAAATAAAAAAACTTGGAAAATTAGTGAAACTAACAATGAATGTTTTTCTTAAGCAAAAGTGAAAATAAGCTAAAATTAATCTGTTTTTAACTGTTAGGCGAGTAATCAGTAGTCAGTACATTCAAAAAACCGTAAATAACGGTCCTGAAATTGTTTTTATGCTTGGATTAAGTTATCCAGGTCTTGGTGCGGTATATTGTTCCAGGTCGACTAGGATACAAAACAAGTAGCCCTTCCATCGCAATTTTATGCAAGAAAATTCATCAAAGTCTTTCTTTTGAACATGTTCTAAGCGTATTTTATGGTTTTGAGATTAGGTGATCGGGTGGTTCAGCATAAAATGGATACGTCGTGCTCCTGCAACCAGCTCGTCATCACTCTCGCTTTATGCGAACGGGTGATATCGTCCATGAGCTTAAACATTTGGCCCAATTGTAGTCTACGGGGATAGATTATTAGTACTAGCACCTCGTTAAGTTATTTTTCAGCCGTCATGGTGTTTCTGATCAAAACGCGCTCTGTTCTTCGACCGACACGAATTCCCGTCCAAACCATAATTGTTCCATCGTGGTATAAACGGATTTCCTGAGGATGTTGTAGACGGCTATCACAACCAGGAACTCGTCAAGCACGTTCTCTACGTGAATCCAAGTGGAAACCAAACCGGGACCCAAGTGTAAACACCACTACAGATAACAGGATATCTTTGCAGTGCAAATGTTCACGAGCCCACTCTAGTCGTCGTGCGCGTTTCGCTCGGCGTAGTGCTGGAGTACAAAGCGGTATGCGAGCATAAAGGTGGGCTTCATGCCGACTTTTTCAGACAGTTTGGTCCCCCGCAAGAGGCTCCAGCAAGAGCTGGAGCCTCTAAACCAGCTGCATGTTAGTAACATTTGGCTGTCTTTTCGCGGAAACATGCAAAAATCTATCATGTCGTTGAGTGGTGATAGACTTATTGCTGTGGTATCTTTCAGCCACTTCACCAGTAGCACGGTAACTTGACTATAACCTTGATATCATATTTTGTGTTGTTCCAATCTCTTCAGCAATACTCCGCTTAGTACCCGCAGCTGGAAGCATGCCTACTGCCCTTAACATTAATTTCATCTACGATGAAAAAGGAACTTGACTACGTTTAGGCCGCGTAAATCTTTTATTTTTATTTTTATTTTACAAATTCAAATTTCGAATGGTTGAAAAAGGTTAACAAAGTAAGTTTTCATCAAAAGAATAAAAAAAATAAATAAAGGTTTTTTTGAGTTTCACAACTTTATACAAAATATCCCTAGACTTTGTTGAGGTGTGTTAGTCTATGACACTCCCCGATAAATGGACTGTTCAACACAGAAAGAATTTTTAAAATCGGTTCATTAGATCCAGAGATTACCCCCTAAAACGTCACAAACACACAAACTTTACCTTTTTATAATACATATTAGTATAGAAGTATAGATTTATAATAGTATCACAAGACCAGCGTGGCTAACAATATTCATAATCTGTAAGGTTCAGCATAAACAAAATCTCAATATATTGACAGTATTTTATAACAGCGTAGGTATTGCGAGTATAGGCACATGATTGATGATGCAAACCTGCTCGATATAATGGCAATGGAAATTGTATTACAGCTTAGACCCGCCGCCTGTAATAGATCATATTAGCTACACGGCTCTACAGCTTACTGTCCGTTTTTAAACGAAATTGAGTGGCCATTGTTTTTTTAATGTTAGTTCAGTCATTTAATTACTAATACTGAGCGATCACCCGTCTATAAAATGCATTCTTCGACATTGGTAAACCAACGGTATTGTTAATCAATCCGTGGTTGCAACTGATTTTGAGGGCTCTTTTGAGGTGTGATAATAATATGTTGCCTTTTCAGGTTTTCTTGTGTCTTTGAATGTGTGGTCACCATTATATTCCTTCACATAATACTTACCTATTGCATATTTTAAGGCACATTTCATGACTTTTCTGTAACATTTAATTTATCGTTTTGTACTTTTGTAATGATATAGATTAACTAGTCGATCGCCACATAAAGTTATTAATGTGGTTCAAAATGAAATGAAACGTTGATCACTATGAAACATGTATCAGTTAATTTAGCGAATATTTCTTGGAAAACGATTTCATTTCGGACATTCTGAGCATTGTATTGATTCCAATGGTAACCTGCAGTTATGAAGAAAGTTATTTGATGTATTTTATTATTGATTTTTAAAATAAAGATATTTAGATACTTTATTTATCAAACCGTATCATAAGGTTTTTTTAGTAAATAAGCATTTTAATCAATGAACCTCTAATAATGTCTATCTAAGAAGATAGAGCGATTCTTTGAGTCCGACATATCCAAAACCTCCGTGTCTGTCTGTTTTGGGTTTCCACACGTTAGAAAAAGGCTTATCGCCATTATAACCCAGTGTCCTAGTGCAGTCCCTACGTCAGTGGAACGAAAACTTGGGCCACTGATACCACGCTTGATATAAATTTTTATTAAGTTTTCCTTTAGTTGTGATTTCGTTGAGAAAATGTCGGAAGTTTACAGATAAGTAGGTACTTCCCCCAAGTCGTCTTTAACATATTTATTTTTTCATGTATGTAAGTACTATGCGTTTCAAATAAGAATGGACGCGTCAATGACGTGTATCTGTCAAAGTTCTATTAAAAAGTATATACGGACGCCTTACGAATTTCTTTAGATGACGACACAATATGGCGCAGGCTCATGCACATTCTAATTTGAAACGAGTAGTATATGTTACGGGCAATTTGATAAGTCCGGGCACTATTAATAATGGCCGGTCAGTTCATCACGTTGCCCGTAACATATATTTACATAAAAAGTCTCTTTTAAGTTTATTGAAGTACCACATCTCAGTTTAGTACTCTATGTATACAATATCGCGGCAAGGCTCGATGAAACATTCCTGCGTTTGCCTTGCACTGCTACTCACCACAAATAGTAATATACCTAATAGTGAATTCGTATTAACATTTCAGTCGTGAGTTCTATGCCATTTCATGCCCGTGGAGGTCGTTATAGGCAACCGAATGTATAATAAAAATGTAGGACACATAGCATACTAAACTGTCAGCTATTAGGACATAAAGATCTGCATTGGCGACTTTGATTTAGAAGCCTGACCTGGTAAGGTCAGCGAGAATTCTATGGATCATGGAGGAGCAGGAGATGTTCTTTGGTTAAAATTAAGATACTTTTAAAATTTTAGGGTAAATAGGGAAACTGATCGGCAATAGTACTTATAGCCAAAATTTTCCATGGCAAGGGAGGCACAAGGAAGCTCAGCTTTCAGTGTTCTTTCTTGTGCCTCGTCTCCCATCAGGTCAGTAGCGTAACGTACATCCTATATGTTTCAGTATTATATAGGTACTGCTAATTGATACGACTGAACAGCAGGTATCCTGTAGGCCGAGCTAGAAAACGGATAGAGAATTTAAATAGAAACAATTAATGATAATGGTTGTTAGCCTAACGACTCTGTGGAAAATTGTGTACAAAAGTTGTATGAAAATAAAGGTAAAATTAAAGTAAGTAGTAATAAGAACAATCGAAAATAGACAAATTTCACAAAATAAACATAAAACATGTGAAAAAGAAACGATAAAAGAAAAAAAGAAATCAATCTAAAAATTAAACACGTGTAACAACCTGAAGGTCGAGATTCTCTCAGTCTACTTCCTTACCGGCCGTGCCACATCATTCATAAACTCCTAACAGAGCCGCTATGAACATTAGCGCTAGTACTGATCTTACTAAAGTATTCCGCATTTCTTATTCTTTAACCTTTTTTGTCAATTCTCGTTACTTAAAATCGTTAAAAAATCGGTTAAGTTAACTTTAGTTCTCAAATTGTCACACAATAGGTAAGACAATTTGACAACTAAAAGTTAACTTAACCGAATTTTTAACGATTTATTTGATTTAAGTAACGAGAATTGACATGCAGTTTTTAGAAATAATCAAAGCTACAATAAAAAAGTAAAAAGTAAAACAAATGGAAAGCTGTGGTGCACTAACACAACTAAATCTAAAGAGCTGGATACGAGGCTGCAAGTTATTTGCTCCATTGCGTCGCTTTAATGTTTTGCACACGCAGCCAGTAGCTGATCTGAAATCGTACTATTACGTATACGTGTACTCTTTCTATTGACTTGACATTGATTTCTAATAAATTTTAAAAAATAACATTTATTTCTGAAAAGAGGTTACATTATCCGCTAAAACTAACTTATTCTTAATTACAGAATTTGCTTATAAGTAGATTAATTGAACTCTAACACCCACAGTAAGATTCAACTTGTGTTGTGTGAGTGTCAGTGCTTTCCATTAGGTCTCGTGATTGTATTTACATTATGTTTATTGTGCTGTGGATAAAAAACAAGAAAGTTTTCCTTGAATAGATTTACATACCATACAAAGATACAAAAACCAAGATACGATTAATGTTAATATTTTCAAGAATCAGAGTTGCCTAATAGTACCTACCTTCTTAGAGATCTCGTGCCATATTTGTAATAAGTACCTAGTATGATCATATAAGTTTATAAAGTACACACTTGGCTCTTTACAGAGGGACTAAGAATATCATTATGCTTAGCACAGAAATATAAATTTATTTAACTGCCTCGGAGCCCAGCGGTTGCGGTAGCGGCTGACATGTACGAGGAAGCGGTTAATTAGCGAGAACTGTTTGTCGCCCTACAAATTATTGTCTTGAGTCCAGACTAAGTCTGACTTGACTCAAACATCCAGATGTTATTTGTGTTAAATGATGTCTGTAAAGTCCCCGCGATACAGGGGATGATCCTTTTTTAATTGAGTTGTCTTTTTTAATAAACACATTCTTGTTCTGTGGATGTGGTAACAGTCGATTAGGGACATTTAACGGGCATAGAGTCATTTTAAAAGAAGATAAGCTCAGGAAAACCTTATCTCAAGACAATTTGATTAAACTGAGCCAACAGTGGAACATTAAAAGTGCAAGTTAAACAACATTCTACTGCAAAATGATTTAATGTGGTAGCTATGTTAATAGGAATAGTGGAATACCTATCTGTTACAGGAAATAAAATAAACCAGTTGATAATATCTACTGCGTCAGAGGCAAACAACAAAGTCAATGCCATGTACCTGTCCTAATGGAAGGAGTGGATGTCCATGTACCTGTCCTAATGCCAATAGGAAGTGATTTATTTCCCAAAAAACTGCAAGATCCATTTTAAAATGTACCGTACCTAATTAAAATATATATTAAAAAAGCATAAGTGTACGTTAGACTACAAACAGAATCAAAATTTTATATAATACATATAATTTTTCCAAAACAACCTTCTAAAAACTAAAACTACACTAAAAGTGATCTGGAAAGTGTTCCTAAACCTTAGTCATAAATATTTAAAGATTTATAAAATCCTGATATCTAGAGTAAAATTTTATAATCAACCTCTGATACGCCATTAGTTTGCCGATCTTCTCTACGTTTTAGTAGAACTTCTGAACTGACAATCTAGTTGTGAGTTGTGACCCCATTGTGCAAATATTCAACTCATTAGCTCTAATTTTTTACCAGTCAGTCTACTTGGGACTTTATGACGTAGATAACAAAATTTTAAGAAGTATAAAAATTTAGTTTTTAGAAATAATTTGTGTTAAGATTCTATGTCTAACCAATACGTAATAACATCTAGCACTACAGTAAAACGGTACGAACTCAACCGCTTATGTTGACAAATTGTTTCAACTAAAATATTGTACTAGTATACTATGTTTTATGAAACATTAATATATATGGGTACATATTAATAATAATGATTTGTCAAAATTGATGAATGTAGCAATAACAGAAACTTATGATTGGTTTGTTCTTTTAATTATACACTGTGATTATACGTTCTATACTTCGCTGTTGCGTGACTCTATTCTATTGCTTCTTATTTGTTAACAGTCTGCGAGCAGGTTATACTCTATTAGACTATCGAGCTAGTCCTGAGTCGTGGCGACATGTCAATAACAGACACATCATCCAGGCTCCAGGTTTGAGGTTGTTTTTGGACTTCTATCCGTTGGCTTCATTTGTGGACTGTACTCGCGCTTTCCATCAGGCTCGATATAGTCATATTGCCGTGTTTACTATAAAAAAAAATTCACTAGCGTAGGATATAAACCCAGGAACTCGCGCTTGGAAGTCTTAAACACGAACACGGCCGTTTTGCCAGCAAGGCAGTTATCAGTGCTCTCATCATAAGCTAACAACCAGTTAAACTACAATTTGTCTCTGACAACACGACTACCAGGTGACGATGAATAATTACTGTATCCTTTCGCCGCTTGGAATATCGATAAGTTTTCTGTCACGTTATAACCTACACGGTACTACTCCATTACTAATCTAAAAAGGCAGCTCTCACAAATGGACGGCTTCAAAATCCTATATTCAATTTTCAAGAATTAAATTCAATATGTCAATTTGTCTCTCGAGGACTGACCGATCCGTTTATACGTTTTTACCGTTTTTATGTTACACGTATAACTTTATTATGTAACATGGTTACTTGTTTAATACCATTATTCTATTTCACAGCCCAGTGCAATCACTGATTAATAGACGATAACGCTGGTTCAGGAACGTCGGCGACGTCATTCAGTAGATGGGTGACCGCTCAGTGGTATTTCATCTAAGCGTCCCTAGTTTTGGAGAGCACGTAAAAATCTATTTCTTGAAATTAACTAATTATATTACTCTTACATTGGATAATTTATTATTTAATGGTACACAACAATGTGTCCATTCCTTCCATGTGATCTCAAATTAAAGTTATTTATAGAATAAGGAAATTACTTAATAAATATTTAGTGTTAATTTTCCTGTAGATTATAACTTGTATAAATGTTACAGCCAAAGTAATAAATATGAATATTATACATAATAACTAGCCATTATGTAGGTATAAGGGCTACTCAATTTAGATAAAGTGATAAATGTCGCAGAATTAATACAATATTAAGGCAAAAGTCAGAAACAGTTCGTTAGGTTAGGTTAGTACTGCGATCAAAGGCTAGAATATAGTAATACTATATTATTCTAGTTTTACATAAAAAAAATGTTTCTTGCCGTCCTTTGGTCACTATACTAACCTAACCTAACCAACTGTTTCTGACTTTTGCCTTAATATTGTATTTTTGCCCGTACTATAACATATACATAGTCTGGCCATAAATACTGTTACAATTAAAAATAAGAAAGATATTACATTTGAATTTGGAATCTGTCATTTTTATACGATTGTTCATTGTATTTTCTAATTTTGGCGCCAATACATTGTACAATATTTTGCTATATTAAAATGGAGTGGGGTGATAAAGAAAACCGAATCGCTGTGATTGCATTACACAAAGTTGGTATGGAGCCGAATGTAATTTTTAAAACTCTCCATACGCTTGGTATTAGTCAAATGTTTGTGTACCGGGCTATTAAT
This sequence comes from Schrankia costaestrigalis, assembly GCA_905475405.1. Taxonomy (NCBI): domain Eukaryota; kingdom Metazoa; phylum Arthropoda; class Insecta; order Lepidoptera; family Erebidae; genus Schrankia; species Schrankia costaestrigalis. Next base: position 22,710,324 of record FR997827.1, on the reverse strand, counting down.
AGGTACAATGAGACCTTCTCTGTTTGTGACAGAAAAAGATCTGGCCGTCCACGTAGTGTTCGTACGAAAATGGTGGTCAAAGCAGTAAGGGAAAGAATTCGAAGAAATCCTGTCCGAAAGCAAAAGATTTTATCTCGGGAGATGAAGATAGCACCCAGAACCATGTCACGCATTTTAAAAGATGACTTAGGACTTGCAGCCTATAAGAGACGCACTGGTCATTTTTTAACTGATAATTTAAAAAAGAATAGGGTGGTAAAATCGAAGCAACTACTGAAGCGGTACGCAAAGGGAGGTCACAGAAAAATTTTGTTTACGGATGAGAAAATCTTTACAGTTGAGCAACATTTTAACAAACAAAATGACCGTATTTATGCTCAAAGCTCTAAGGAAGCTTCCCAATTAGTCGACAGAGTGCAACGTGGGCATTATCCGACTTCAGTGATGGTTTGGTGGGGTGTTAGCTATGAAGGAGTGACTGAGCCATATTTTTGTGAAAAAGGTATCAAAACATCGGCACAAGTGTATCAAGATACCATTCTTGAGAAGGTAGTTAAACCCCTTAACAACACCATGTTCAATAACCAAGTATGGTCCTTCCAACAAGACTCAGCGCCGGGTCATAAAGCTCGGTCCACGCAGTCTTGGTTGGAAATGAACGTTTCGGACTTCATCAGAGCTGAAGACTGGCCGTCGTCTAGTCCCGATCTTAATCCGCTGGATTATGATTTATGGTCAGTTTTAGAGAGTATGGCTTGCTCTAAACGCCATGATAATTTGGAGTCCCTAAAACAATCCATACGATTGGCAGTGAAGAATTTTCCCATGGAAAGAGTGCGTGCTTCTATTGATAACTGGCCTCAACGTTTAAAGGACTGTGTTGCAGCCAATGGAGACCACTTCGAATAAGCTTTTTATATTTTGAATTGTTTTATATTTATGTATTAAACTAACACACTGTAAAAGTAATAAATATTATTTGCAATAAAAAAAAATGTTTTTTCTTCGTAACAATATTTATGGCTAGACTATAATGGCTAGTTAATTTGATTAATTCTGCGACATTTATCACTTTATCTAAATTGAGTAGCCCTTATACATAATGGCTAGTTATTATGTATAATATTTATATTTATTACTTTGGCTGTAGGTAACATATAGACCACTAAAACACTTACACTTACGAGTATAAATAAAACTTATTCTTTTATACGTAGTTAACGTATTAGGTACTGTTAAAGTCAGCAGTCAGCACAGGCCCATGGCTGGTGTACCTAATCTGGCCAAAAAGTCGAGTGTCTATAGGTAGGTAAAGATTAGGGAGGTACCAATAATATTCGTGTAAATAATGAAACGCGAAAGTTTTTAAGGCAATATCATATTACTGGTTACCTGGGCTATCTTAATTTTTACTACATTTAATAAACATACTAAGCTCTTCAAATAACTCTCTATATTTTAAAAAGTCTTGATATTAGGGGATCATAGTAAATGTGGAAGTAACAATTTGAGCAGTAGCTGCGCAAAATATTTTACATTCAGAACTAGTAGAACTAATGCATAAGGTATTTAAAAAGTCATTAAGGTAGACGACGGTAACGATTCCCTGAAATAACGTACCTACAAGTTTTATATTCATACGCCTTGAAATTTTTTATTTCAACCATTTAAAAGACATAGCTTGGACTTCCAGCGCCTGTAAATACTTAACAAGCAACTACATTAATCTAATTATTGGAATCACCTCTTCTACTATGCTATACTCTATTCTAATTCGTCTGTCCAGGACTGTAATAAATTACATATAAATTAGGTGGCAAAATTGTGAAGCAGGGTACTGTAGCTGACTGGTTGTAGAAGTAATACCTACTCTCGAAGAATGTAGAAATAGTGATAAGTATAGAAATAGTAAACAATAGAAATACATAGTAAGTAGCAGAAACAATAATGACTTTTTACAAATTAGACTTTTTCGTAATTTTTACGATTGATCTTTTCCGATTAATGTGTTTGTCCTAACTTAACCTACTTATATGTACAAAATTGGTCTCGAAAGTAGTGTCAGTGAACGGAGCAAGCGTTCTACTTAATGAATATACACTGAGGTACACAAAATTAATCTTACAAGTTTTTACAGTGAACTTTGAGAGCTAGTGCATTATTAAGTACAATTTATATTTTATGTATGGCAGCTACATAACGAAAACATTAACTCGAAAAGAAGAAAGACAATGGAAATACATAATACTCGACGCTGGATTGGAACCTGCGTCTTGGGACAGCTAGCCTTCGACTATAAGATCGGTAAGCCACTCGAGTCCTAATCTCATTGATCAAATTAGACCATTGCTTTCTACGAAGTCATTAGTCTTTGTAATTATATTCACCCAACTGCAACAACGCCATCTAGGCACTCGGCAGTTAACTTTTTTTATTCTGTTGCATTGTATTATAAGTTAAATTTTTTCTGCTCTACCTTATTTTAATTTTAATTTTCTGATACTTGGAAGAAACCCGTCCTTGTTGTAGAAGTTTAAATGATCGTTTACGTAATTATTTAATACAGTGTAGCATTTTTAGACATTTTTCATACTTAAAGTTGCATTAATGGCGTAGGGAATAACGGTTTTTGTGCTAGAGCACGACGAATAATACGCCTATTATTATGTGAAAATAGTACTGATAATAAAACGTAGATAACCGTGCTCTGTATTTTTTTAATGTCAATGCCACACAGCTACCGATGTGACAGTGACGTTTTGTTGTCTGGAATGGCACTACGTTCAGCTGGTTTTCCTCAATTTGTTGACAATTGACTTTGTTTTCGTCAAATATTATTTGCTTTCCTTGTATTTTATAATGTAGTTCAATTTTAACTTATTCGCAGTATTGTTATCTTCATCAACCAATCCTGACGTAAAGTAAGGATAATATGTTATAGGAAATAGTTGCTTGTATAAATATTTAAAAAAATAGTTCGAATTTATTTTTAATTTCATGAATACTTCAAGGCCAGGGTTAACTTTCAGGTCTGTGAGTGTTAGTGGTTTATGACATGAAGGAAGTGCTCATTTGAATAAGTAATTTTAAACAAAATGTTTCTGAGAAAAGTATTGCTAAGGTAAGAAATTAAATATTTAAAACTTAACACTTACATAATTTATAAGGAAAATTAAAATCAAGGAATATCAAGAGTCGTAATTTTGGAGAGAGTTATGCCAAAGTTAAACAACATGTTAGATAGAATTTCCTCCTTATTATGTTACATAAAAAATCAATAAAATAATAATTTAAAAAATATAAAAAGCATACTCACATAATAACATTATATATTACATAAATATTAGTAGTTATTAATAAATAGTTTACATTTAGAAGGGTTGTTAACCACTTTAAAGTGCTATTTTTTAATGCCCAGAGCATTGAGATACTTACTAAAGTTTTATTTATTGATTTAGAAAATCAAAAACAAACTAGACAATCTATTTACAATAGACCTTATACAATTGTTATATATAAGTGTTAAGAAGTCTATGGGGTGGTATTTGTTATTCGGAAAAGCACCCTTCTTTTCACTTCCCCAAGATACACCCAAGTGAAGTTATAATATCACTGCTTTAAGTTATATAATTACTAGTTCTCTTCTTATTGCAAATTATTTTGTTTCAGGACAATAAATAGCAAAAATAAATTTACGAGCATTGCAACAGTAGCTGTCAGAATAAACCATGAACATGATGGGTTCAGTGGTCAACAACAGTGGCAACACTACAAACATTATAAGACAGCTTTAGCAGCAGGATTCTTTAGTTCAATCTTCTTTTGGTCATTTGATGGTAATTATACTTAAAAACTATAATACTGTTCTTATAACTACTATTGTTGATAAGCTTAGCTTCTTATTTAGCGTCAATGGATATTGTGTGGCCACTTCAATGGGATTTAGAACTGCTTTTCACTTTTGCATAAACATACATTATGTATCGGTAGTAGTAAACTTATAAACCCTGTTTCAATAATTTAATTTGGTTAGTTATTATTTCATAACTACACAATTTATTTACTGGCTCAGTTTACTCGGGTTTTATTGCTAATTAATATAAAATAATAAAACTACACATATAGATGTAACTGTCTGTAAATGAACTTGTTTAAGTACTCTGCACTTTCATTTATTAAATATGATATTAAGTTTTCCTCTACCTTAATCAAGCCCTAAGCTAAACTAAGGGAGAGTAAAGGGGTAGCCCCTTACTTGTAAACACCTCTTTAATTTAATCACTGTGCTAATCAATTGACTAAAATTTAAGAGGTGTTTATGGGTAAGGGGACTTATAATAAACTTATTTAAAACAACATTTCAATTAGAATCATGTGGATATTACCGCCATATTATTATTATCTTTGACTGAGGTACCAGTTGCACTGCTATCAAACTAGATTACCAAATATTAATTAAGCACTAGCAGGTATCCCAAGTGAACTGACAGAAAACTTTAAAGCTATTCAAAGCTTTCATAACTTTATTTGTATTTTTACGGAAAGGAATGGAAAAATTTTGAAAACTGATGCATTTCCCATAATTTGCTGACTCTTGCTCAAAACTGAATTAGAATTTAGGGTTTCTGTTTGCGTTTTATGCCATATATTGTATTCAATGAATCATTAAAAAGTATATTATATTCTGTTTTAAACAGCATTTTAGGTTTAGGTTATTTAGGGCAATAGGTCATTACAAATTACCGTAAAATAATTAAACTCTTAAATCTTCCGAGTATTAAGCCATTCAATCGCAATTAGCCTACTTAAATCGTAATTGTCATTTATTTAAAGGACAGGTCAATTCTTATTTAAATTAGATTTTCTGCTGTATTACGCACCTATGTATTTATATGAGTACCTATATGCGCTGCTTGTAATTATGATATTTTTATTATAGCGTGACAATTAAAGTACCTATTTAAATTAAAGAGACACAATCTGGACTAAATAATCATGACGGGCACTTTTGTAGATCATACAAAGAGCAATTATGTGTTACATAATAATTAATTATTATCGGTTCCTAACATCACTGAAAAGAAGTAGACATATCGGGATGAATCAGCGGAACGTCACGGGCACAGATTGTTTACTTAGCACATAAGTGATTTGTATTTCATAGTATTTGATTGACGATAAAGTCCAAAGAAGTAAATGTACACACTAAAAATTCTACTGTACATATCTGATTGACGATAAAGTCCCGATGTACACACTAAAAATTCCTCTAAAAAGATGTGTAGTAAGTAATACAAAATGATCAATACCTATTATAGTATTACTAAATTATATATGTTTTTCGTCAAAATAGTAAAGCTTGTTGACGCATGACTAGAACCTTGAACTTTCTAGATAAACACTTTAAACGACTGACTGCACCCTAGAAGTTAATACATAGTGTACCTACTTGAGTGTTTTACGCTAACAATGGATAAATAAAATGCCGATGTAATTGACTCTTCCACTTTATTAAACTCTAGCCAATCGATTCGAATTCAAAGAAAGCGGGGGGGGGGACATGATGTATTCTTACTCTATCACCACACCGCTAATATAATCCTATTGGGTCACTACAAGTATAATATGTAGGACTAGTTGTGTTGATCCGGCGATCTTTTATATATACCTACGTAATAAATATACTCCATATATTTAAACCATGCAGTCCATTAAACCATCAAGGAACCTCTGCTACTTTCTTCATAACTAGACAAACAGAAAACAAGCTCTCTTGAACGAACTACTCAACCGATTGAGGTCGGTTCAATAGTTATGTAGAGTAACGGACAGCAGTTTGCGCGCAAAAGAAGCAACTGTAGATTGAATTACATTCAAATACGTTTTGTCATTTTACGTTACACACAGACACGTAATAAAACAACAGAATTTAGGTAATGTAAACATAACATATACGTCACGAAACTGCGCACATAGTAAGCAATGTACCAAAAATAGTTAAAAATAAAACCAGTCGGTATTGTTACCGTTTGATAACAAGTAGGTACCTAATGCGTGACATGAATATAAGTCGATTCATCAACATAATAAAGTTTTTATCTAGTAGTTGTGAAGTAAGTACAGTACAGTAACTTAACATTCCTTATACTCGTACAACAGATATAAAACAGAAACAGACATTTTTGCTAAGTTTTATTGACCGAACCATTATTTATTATTTTACGTCATTCACTTATTTGTTTGTGAAAAACATTTTCACTGTAGAAATACATTGCGATATTAAGAATACGTAAATTATCTAGAACTTATAAACATTGGTGATTTTGTTAAATAGAAGTTTGTTATGATTCCTATCTAAGTATATTATTTTCCTTTCGTATTTTCACACAGTCCATTATTAACTGTTATGCCGATTAATATGAAACTTTAAAATGTGGTGACTCTTAAAATAAACAAAGTACCACAACTTATTCCATGGGAAAATTAAAATTAGTCAGCTACTTATTATGAGAAAGACTCAATAAGTATAATAATATCACGTATTAAACATTCTATAAAATACAGATAAGTAGGTAATAACATCATAGCAAGAGAAGGAAAACTCGAAAGACTTATAATACACATACTATAAAATACAATTAAGTAATAACATCATAGCAAGAGAAGGAAAACTCGAAAGACTTATAATCCGCCTGCTTAGTATAATACTAGTAGAGCTATTCTTTCCTTTATTGGAATAGACTTGACTCTACGGTGAAACTTCTCTTTCCGAAACATTTTCCGAAAAGGAACAATAACCTAAGATCATATTAACAGGATTTTGCAAACACAGTTTAGTTTGTTATAATACCTAATCTAACCAAATAACTATTGAAAGATATTATCGGTATGGATTAGCTTATCTGACAGCTAATAAAAGATATTAAAGTGCAAAATGCTAAGTTGTTAATGATAAGCTAATCAGCTGTTGGATATAGTGAGTTTTCGGAAGTCACAATCTAAAAAAGTAAATACAACATCGTAAATATGGCCGAGGCGCGAGGTACTCGTAATAAGACCTAATCTTACCATTCCATGGATTCTCCGTGCGGGTGCCGAGTCCATCACGTGATAAAGAATGGAACACTTGCATAACAGCGTCTAGGACTGGCGACCTATATGTAGGTTTAAGGAAATCTAGCGAAAATAGCTATTTTTCGCTGTAATAAATGGTTAGTGCTTACCACTCGTTTGGGGATCTGCGGCCTAGTTATGCTGGTATCTCTATAACCAGGACAAAAACGTTCACTTTAGCCTTTCAATGGAATCTTCCGATTCTTACTTTACCTTTCAGCGTCAACATTAGCTTAGCTAGTATAAAATAAGAAGTGCTCCTGAATTTACTTATACTCGTAGTTACACTTTTTACAATGATATTAAAAGAGGACTGAAGGAGTTTTAAAAAAATACCATCTTATTTTTAGACCCAGAAAACTGAAACTAACCATACATCAGCCCGTATTGCTAGCGTGGTAATAGTACACAAAATCGCTCTATAAAACTGGATGAGTAGGTACTTATTCGTTTTGCCAGCTTTGAACTACCAAGCCAAGTTTATATCCTCGTTGCAGTGGCAGTGGGACATTAATAAGCTTTTAAACTAATATGCTGACAAAATTACGTTTTAATATTTTTTCAGAAGATGAAAAAGAAAACAAAGAGACTACAATAATACCAGAAGAAGTACAGAATGTACAGTTCGAAGCAGGAAATAAAATAGAGGGTCTCCCAGTTTACAGAGCCGACGAAGTTAGCAAACACGACAAAAAGTAAGCTTCTGTTTTATATCCACTATCAAATCAAATCAAATTTATTCATAAATAAAATAAAATATTACATAACAATATAAGGTGTGTTGACTGGTCCCAAACTAAGCAGAGCTTGTACTATGGGTACCAAGCAACAGGCATAAATACTTATATTTACAATCATTTATAAATACTAATTATAACAATGAAATGTATAATAATACAATATTACATAATTTATAAATATTGACTGGTCCCAAACTAAGCAGAGCTTGTACTATGGGTACCAGACAACAGCCATAGGTACATATTTATATTTTAATTTATTTATACCTACTAACTATAATAATAATATGTGACATAAAAAATAAAAATATATAAATATTAACTTTATAACACACAATAAATACAAATAAATTACGTCACAATGCGATCAGGTGGTACTTGTCCGCGAAATCGACGGAATACCACGCCTTGCGGCCAAAAGGTCTCCTCCATGACGAGATGCAAGTAACACGTCGGAATCCGAACCACGAACGCATTGAAATTTACGTTGCGGCGCGACTCTAACAACTGCACTCTCGCCGTGTACTTTAACCTATGGTGGACGTACTCCACGATGTCCTCAGCCTTTGTGGTGTAATGCAGGCGTGAAATGTACACCGGAGTGTTTGGTTTTGCAGCACGGACATTGATATGTGGCTCCCTAGGTGCTGTGCCGCAGCAGTTCTTCTTGCTTTGCTGGCGATGTTTTTTCTTTTGTACAGTCACGAAGCCATCATTATCTGTAGACTATCACCCGCATCTTACCAGTTAAAGCTCCAAATGTAATGTCTTAAGTAATTAAAAAGTATGTAGGTATGGTTGTGAGCACTCTTAACCGATGCGCATGTATGACTCGCTTAATGAATGTGGACGATGCCAGAATCGCGACGATCGACAATCTGTTTGCCAGAATCGCGACAAGTGGCGTTCTGTCGTCTTTGCCTACCCCGGACGGGAATTGGCGTAAGTTTATGTATGTATTCTTTTTATAATGTGGTCTTGTACCGACAAGTTCTGCTTAGTTTGGGACTAGGTGGAATTGTGTGAGGTACCTATGTTATATTAATTGTATAGTTTAAAATTATACACGCAATAGGTTATGCATGTATTTGTGTACAGCGTATTCTTCGCTAGAAGAGGCTTGTTTCTATAGTTGGACTTTAATGGGATATAATGAATACTGCAGATAATTCTGTATGTTTGTGTATATTTTTTATTGTATGTACCTTGTAAAAAGATCGTCCACTGTCAAGAGTTAACTTGATCAAAACGTATTTTATTTTCGTCATCAAATAGATAACGCGTACAAATGTTGTGATAAGAACTATTTTAAATACTTTAAGAACAACTTATCATGTCAAGATATACAATAATAACATAATACTAAGATTATTGGTGTAGATAACTTGGAGTGGTATATCTATTTAATCAAATATATTATCAAGACCCCCGTCAACAACTAATACTACTTATTTATCTATACTTTCTAAACATGTGTGATATGAATCATCAATATCATCATATATCAGCCAATTGACGTCAACTGCAGTACATAGGCCTTCTCTAAATAATAAAAACATCTAATGAATAATATGCTAAAGAAGGAAAAATCTAACTAAAGTAGTTTTAGAAGGTCAATCAGTTTAATCCCACTACTACCCAGATCACCGTAATCATGTCAAATAGTATCCTCTTTCACCCTCTTTTTGTATAAAAATATGAAGTTATTAAAAAAAATTTTTACGCTTATTTCAATACAAATACTTAATACAAAAATGCAATTATATACTGCAATTGCAAAACGTTAACTTATCTTGATAAGTTAGCCTTAAACAAGCCAAATGCTAATAATACGATAAGAATGCATTTTATCAGTGTTTACGTCAAAATACGTAATATTTTTAACGTAAAACATCAAAGGTCATATAAATATTATGAGGCAATAAGACTGGAACAAAAATATAATCTACGTTGGTTGATTTATAGCATACTCGTATATTAATGTCGTCATCTCGATTCATCGTATTAGTATCGTAAATTATGTATAGGTACTAACTTATTATAGACAAATAAGATTTCTGTTGTAGACAGACCATTTTTAATTGGATCACTGGGGGTTTAAAGCGAATAAAAAAAAATACTCTTTTGATACACCAAGAAACACTAAACTTCCAACTTTCTCGTTACTCAAAAAGGCAACGTTTCTGTTTGTAGGCTGGTCTGAGATGTTTACTATAAGCATTGTTTAATTATGAATCTTCGAGGCTCTTATTGGTGTAATATGCGGTAAAGATGAGTAATCATAGCGCCAGTGAATTTGCTTGAACTAAGTACCTAGTTAGTTGTATCGGGGATAAAATTAAATGTGCCTTTCCCGTCTTCCCATTTGATGGTTGATGTTAACCCATACCTACGTTACTCCACTAACTACAGTTTTTAACATTACAGAGACAGTTTTTGGGTGACATATAAGCATGGCGTATATGACATCACATCGTTCCTACCATCACACCCGGGCGGCAACCAGATCTTGAATGCTGGCGGACTGAGCATTGAACCATTCTGGAATGTATACGGGATGCATAAAACCAAAGAAATTTTCACACTTTTGGAGACCTATAGGATAGGTAAGTAGAATATTAACGTTTTAATAGTTTTTTTCATGTACCATAGCAGTTATTTTCGTGTATAAATAAATGTAACCGCTAAACATACTACGGTGAATGTAGTCGCCACAAAATGCTTTTGTTCCTTGTCAATGGGGACTACTTCAGTTCATAAATAACATTGGTCTCTTTATTCGGGTTCAATACGTTATTCAGTAGTTAATGGTGGTACGGTAACTATTTGCAATCCGTGAGAGTAAATGTCATTTCCTAGAGAAGAAAAATATTATATCACACACTACACATAATGTAATTTACACAACTCATATATACACACACACATACATACACACACACATACACACACACACACACACACACACACACACACACACACACATACATTCACGCACATAGCTATACGTCTTTTTATACAAAAATTTTAAATTACCTGTATTAGCTGCGGGAGCCCTGGTACCCATAACACAAGTTTAATCTTACCTTGGGTACCAGAGTTCAACACAACACTGTTATACTAAGTTAATTTCTGTACCTATATTGTGTTAATGCCTGTACTTATTTTGCTAAATAAATAAATATGAAATATGAAAATATTTAGTGCCAAATATTAAAACGCACTTGGGAAAAGAATGGGCTAATCTCGTTCCGTCATTCAAATTTCGTTCTTTATGAGAATATCGAGACCGAATTATAACAATCTAGCTGACCCAGTGCCCAGTGCCACAGTATTACATTACTGCTCCACTCCTATTAGTCATAGCGTCCGAATGATAACAAATGAAAACTACAAGAATACGCGACCTCCATCGAAGCAGTTCAAAACTAAAGTAGTACCTACAATATTAAACATCCGCAGCTGTTTGCAGGTAACCTGCACGACGACGATGTGGTAGATCACACGGACGATGAACTGTGGGCAATGGAACCCTCCAGAGACGAACGTCTTATCGTCAAGACGAGGAACCCCTTCAATGCAGAGATCCCTGCCAAACTTATGATTAAAAACTTTGATACTCCCAAGTAAGTTCATTATTTTTCTTTTGACCATTAAGGGTCGTAGCACATACATCAAAATGTAAACGGATCGGCACCTCCTCACCTTTTTCCTCGGTGCCAAACGTCAAAAATCCGATTACGTTACGATTCCGATTAGTGTGCGTTGCGGTAAGGAGTTTCATACAAATAATACTGAACGGCTCGAGTTGATACGGTGCCGATCCCTTTACGTTTTGATATATGTGCTACGACGCTTAAGAGGTTTCAAAAGCAAACCAATGCGAATTTTTAACGTAGACATAGAACATCCAAGTTCAGTAAAATTATTTGTGGATCTTTACCTATAAGATTTTTTTGTAATCGAAATCTTTTTGTTCTATCTCGTACCATTTTCTTTATGGATTAGTAGTTTTCATCCATAAAGATACATCAACCAAATTATCACTATTCAACACAGCCTAATTCTTTTCGGAACAGGCGTAATTTAATCAAATATCTGGCAAAAATTCTTTAGCGTTCGATGCTTGCTCTGCTAAAATTGTTTGTACATCGTACATCCAAAACTTCTAAAAATAAATAAATAAATTATTGGGCTTCAATCTCATCCGTAGAACAAAGTTCGGTCTGCAGATAGCTAGTTTTCATTAGAAGCTAGATAGGTTGTTGACTTGTGTAATTCTAAAACTATTAGACCTAACATTTTGATTTGTTGGCATGTTTTTATGACATACCATGTAAAAAAATCAAAATGTCTCATAGTTCTAGAATCTAGCTTCTAATGAAAACTAGCTATCTGCAGATCGAACTTTGTCTACGGATGAATCATATAATGGCTTTAATAAAAGTATTATGTTTTGTCTTTTCCAGTGAATTATTTTACGTAAGACAACACATGCCAGTGCCTGAACTAAACGCAGAGAACCACAAGCTCCGTATAGATATAGTGGACGGGCGCACTCGTAGTAAAGAGTTCGAACTGTGCGAGCTCCTGCAGATGTTCCCTCCAGGGGGCGTGCGGGCCGCGCTTATGTGTGCTGGGAACAGGCGCAGTGAGATGAATAAGGTAAAGTGGTCATTTTTATGAAACATCTAAGTATTTGTATCGCTAATTACTGTAGCCTATGAATGGCATTGGAGTACTACTAGAGTACTCCAATGCCATTCATAGGCTACAGTAGGACATCACTAGGACATAGGACGACTTGGCCTTCTAATATCATAATAGCCCCGCGAATTGGTATAGGGTTTTGGTCGTGTTATTTAATTTTCGTAGACATATGTCCGAATTATTCCTTAGTCGACTTTAACTTTAACTATGATGGGGTGGTGACATCTTTGTATTCGTACTCTATGATGCCTTTTGTACCAGCTTTTCATTTTCAAGATTACTAATTGCATGTTTTTTTACGTTGTTTATATGTATATATAAAAAATTGTATGTAATAATTAAAATTAATTTTAATTATTAAACACTGATACCTTATTAGTAACGCCATCTCTCGTAGTCGATTTTAAACTCAGAACAATAACCATTTAATCAAACGCCATCTATGAAACATAAACAGTACTTGGTCTAAGTAGGAAATCCATTTTATTTATCTACGTAAAGCTATCTTTTTATTTTTTTAAACTTTATAAATATTTAAAATGTAAACGGGTTTAGCAAACCCGCTTGCTCCTTTTTTTTTATTGACTTTTAGTTATTTTTTCTGTATGTTTTTTTATACTACCTAATACTATAATGTTTATTCAGATACTTAAAACAAATTCAATAATGAATTCATTCAGAACGCCAGACTATTAATTAAAATTTAATAAAAATCGGCTAAAGTAGCTATAGATAAGTAAATTGAGGCTACATAACGTTTACTATCGCGTTGCATGAATATTACGGCTTGTTGAGAAGTTTAGTTTAGTAAGCTACATACTATATCATTATTCAGTCTGTATCAGCAATGAAGGTGCTCATAATAATTATTCTAATTAAAGCATAACCGGAAGAGGCTTGTTTTTAATCATACTGGTATAACGAGCAATTAACAATACTCTCCAAATAACTTGGCTGGCCTGAAGTTATATAGCTATCAGTAAAGTTCGCGCATGACAGCAACAAATAAAACACCCGCAAATAGCGACCGTTTAGTTCGAAAACTTACATCTGCGCAGCCATCTGCAGCGACTTCAGGCCGGCCGACTTAGTTAACGCTTACTGTATGGATGCTGAAGAATATTGGCTGTTATTGGGTTCGCTTTATTAAAAGGTGGTGGTCGCATGAAGTCCCCGTTTTTTAATAATGTATAGCTAACGATCCGTATAGGAGTGTTCACGTGACGGGCAACAGGTAAAGCCGGTGAAAGGCATCGCGTGGCAGCAGGGGGCCATCTGCAACGCGCAGTGGACCGGCGTGTACCTGCGGGACGTGCTCGTCTACTGCGGCGTCGATACTGTCAATACTGTCGGGAAACATGTCATAGTAAGTCATATTATAAAAACACTGCAACTCGGTCATATCGAACCTGATGGAAAGCGTGAATACAGTGCAAAAGGCAAGGGATGGTAGTCAAGAAACAACTTCACATCGTATAAACGCTTCATCACACTACGTTTGAAGCACCCGATATCTTACTACTTCTTTATTTCCATTGTCATATCAGGGACAGTTTCTCTGGCAATGTAGGGGGACTTTTACTATATCATTTCAAAAATTTACCTCGATACTCCGACGCTTGACAAGTAGGAAGAACACCGTACACGGTGTTAACGAACCAACTGGTTTTAGACTGACATGCTCTTGATCCTGACAGCGCTTAGTGTCATGAAGTCCTTTTGGGATTTTTGTTTTTTTTTTCTTGATACTTTAAAAGAAAAGTCCCGGTTTCAATTGCAAATCTTTTTGTACATGATCATGAATTTTTGCCCTGGTTTACTTATTTCAGTCAAACGATTTTGGGACCAATGAACTAATAAACATTTATCAGTCCATTAGTCCCAAACTCGTTTGACTCGCTATAATGAACCCTATGGCACTCATATTAAAGACTAAAACGACAGTTCACAGGTTCAGACATAGACGCATCAGGGAACAACTTCAGCACGTCAATACCTTTAGACCAGGCGTTGAACCCGAACGGCAAGATATTGCTGGCGACGCATATGAACGGTGAACCATTGCCGAAGGACCATGGGTATCCGTTGAGAGTCGTCGTGCCTGGGGCGCCGGCTTTCAGAAGTGTTAAGTGGTTAGGTAAGTAATGTACAGTTTACTTTTATGCTTTATGTTTAAGAACAACTTTATTTCTCAAAAGAATTGCATACATCATTCACTTACTGAGAAACATGTTTTTAACTTAACTTAATATTTAGAGCGCACAAAGAATGTTCACATTAAACACAAATACAATACATTATTTTATTTTTTATTTATTTATTTAATCCACAAAACAAGTTACAATTTTTGATAGTATTAAATAAATATTACAAATAACTTAATTCTAAATTGCAACTCAACCACATGTGGATACAGCAAAACCATATTTTATGACGTGATGAATACATAATTTAGATACTTATATTATTATGTGTATTAATGAGTAATAATAGAAAAAAAAAAAAAAAGCAAATGAAAAGTAAACAAAAACACGATACAGTTACTTATACCTACTACACAACATTATACCTATGCAATCAAACTTCAGGCAGCTCAACTATTGCGAGTTGAGATGATTGTGGCTGATGGAGGATATCCGTTACAGTCTTTATATATGTCTTGAAACTTGGATGAAAAACGTCTAAATCCAAATGACCTATCGCCAATTCATTGTATTGACGGGCCATTCTAACAAGTGGATTGAAATATGAGATGTTGTTTTTATAAATTTGTAAAGCAAATAAGTTAACACGGTTAGATCTACGTTCACTATACTTGATATTTAAAGCAATGTTAGAAAGCAATACAGGTGAATCAATAATAGAATGGATTATCTTATACAAATAAATAAAGTCAAAATATTTACGCCTTGTTTCTAGTGACTGGACTCGAAATTCTAATAATCTCTGGTCATAGCTGGGGCATGAGCGAACCGATTGCTGTCGGTAATATAAAGTTCTGAGGCACTTCCTTTGAACCCGTTCTATATCACCAATGTGCACTTTATAATATGGAGACCAAATTGGTGAACCATATTCCAAAATGCCTCGTACTAGAGCAAAATAAGGATAAAGTACGCTACATGGATTTTTAAAATCCTTAGTTGACCGCAACACAAAACCAAGCAGTTTGTTAGCTTTTGTGATGATGTACTCGTAATGAGGTCTAAATGAGAGCCTATCATCGAACAATATGCCTAAGTCTTTGACAACTGTAGATCTCTTAAGAATCTGTCCATCGATTGTATAATTATATTCAATTCTCTTACGTTTATTTGTGAACGAAATAATGAAGCATTTCTCAACGTTCAGGTACATTTTATTTCTATTACACCACTCTGAAACAGTATGTAAGTCTTTCTGCAATAGTATATTATCATTATGTGATTTGATCTGAGTAAACACTTTTAAGTCGTCGGCGTACAAAAGGCATTGGCAAGACAGAGACTCTATCAGGTCATTTATAAATATGACAAAGAATAAGGGACCCAAATGAGACCCTTGTGGCACCCCGGAAGACACTGCCATAGGCAAAGAAAGATAACCATTTAACGCTACTAATTGACTTCGGTTACTCAAGTAAGAAGATATCCAGCGAAGCAAATTGCCCCGAATACCATAGAAGTTAATTTTCCTGCAAAGCAAAACATGGTTTACCTTGTCAAATGCTTTGGAAAAATCTGTATAAACGGCGTCTATTTGACCACCCACCGCAAAACCCTGGCAAAGATAATGTTTATATTCCAATAGATTGGTGACTGTGGATTTTTTCTTGACAAAACCGTGCTGTTTATCAGAAATAATGGGCTTAACATGATTATACAGAAAATTATACACAAGAGACTCAAATAGTTTAGCAAAGCAAGACAATATACTTATTGGTCTGTAATTTTCGCATCGTGACTTATCACCGTTTTTTAATATGGGAGTTATATATGCTATTTTCCAGCGTTGTGGAAAAATGCCATTAAAAAGTGATTTATTGTATATAATACAAAGAGGTATAGATAGCTGTTTGGCGCATGATTTGATAAAAAAGGGAGGAAGCTGATCAGGTCCTGCACCCTTGGCCTTATCCAATTGTTGTATTTTGTGTAAGACATCTTTATATGTGAATGAGATAGAAGACAGTACAGCATGTGCAGAGGACTCGGCTATATTAAGATCTGAACAATTTCCAGAAGAGAATGCTGAGTTATTACACTCGGGTGTCTCAAAGACAGATCCAAAATAAGCAGAAAAAAGTTCGCAGATACCCCGACCATCCGACGAAGAAGAAGAAACACCCAGTGACATCACTCGTGGTATCGAGGTTTTGTTGCCCCTTCTATTACTTATAAATCTCCAAAATGATTTAATGTTTTTAGCTATAGTATCTTCCGTAGAGGCTAAATATTGATTGTAACACTCCTTAGCTAGTTTATGACATCTTGAGCGAAGCAATGAGAAAGTATCGTAGTCGCGAGGATTATTATACTTCTTATACAGCTTGTGATATTTTCTTTTTTCCTGGTTACATTTGATTAAACTTTTATTATACCAGCTTGGGTAGGTTTGATTTTTTAACTTCTTCGTCGGTGTATGCCTATTTATTATGTCAAACAATTTATTATAGAAAACGTCAGTGCATATATCAACATCAGTTGATGACAAAAGATCATTCCAATCCGTCGCTTCGAATTCAGCCTTAATGCTGTCTAAATTGCATTTGGAAAATAATAATACTTCGCGTGTCCTCCTACCTAGTACCTTTGTTTTATAGGGCAGTATCACTTCAATTGAAAGAGCTGGATGATGTTTATCAACCAAACTTAGAGGGGACGTGTCGCCGACCACGATGGAGCCGAAATTTGAAAAAACTAAGTCTAAAATACGTCCGTTCGCATTTGTAATATTATTGTACTGTTTAAGACTACAAAGTGCCATTAACTCTTGCAGTAACAAAAGCTTCCTAGAACATTTGACAGTATTTGAGCCAATTGCGGCATTTATAGAAAAGTCGGGAGTATTAAAATCGCCTATGAGCAAAAAATTATCGTCTGGACGATCATGTAATATTATTTTTTGGCAGCTAGAATAGAATTCATCGAGTTTTGTGAAATCGGTGTTAGGTGGCAAGTAACACACACAAATATTTAAGTTCGGGACACTACAATCATCTGAAATTAACGTAATCCAGATATCCTCCATGCCAGTTTGCCATGATAACTGATGAACAGTTTTGAATTTCTTTAAAGTAGCTATGAGTACACCGCCTCCCTCACATTTAGTCGAGGTTGAGCTCTCACGATCTCGTCTGAAGTGATCATAACGAGTATCAATAATTTCACCGTTGAACACGCCTGAGTTAAGATTAGTTTCTGTTAAGCAAACAATATCAAATTTACAGTTCAAAACATTTATGTAAAACTGTGTAAGTTTACTCCGTATTCTATTAACATTTTGGTAATAGACAGTTATCATTTTGGCTTAATAAGAAACAAAACATAAAAAAAAAATGTAACTCTTTGGTTTCGGGAGATAAGTGTTCTGACAAATAGATTCGTTGAGATTCGCCAGCCAACCCCATATGTGTCGTTGCAAGCTTCTCACTGGAATGGGTTCTATTAAAAGAACGCGTTACAGAGGACAGTATGAGATCACGATGTCTTTGAGAGGAAAAGCTAATTAAAATATTGTGTGGTCGTTTTGACGTCGAGTCCATCTTGGCAACGCGACGGCAAGATTTTATGTCACCGTTAGGAACAACAGCTTGCAGACATTCACAGAGTCTACTGAACATAACCATCAAATCTTCATTTCTGTTCTCAGGAACTTCATGAATCTCCAAATTTAAATTTCTAGATATTTTTTCCATGTTAGACAACCTGGCTTCCAACTTTTGAACAACACATTTAGACTTGGAAACTTCCTCTTCCAGCTGTTTGATCTGAGTCTCTCGCTCTTCAAAATGAGATTTTAAGTCCATCTGTTCTGCCGTAATAAAATCCGTAGTAGCGGTGAAGTCGCTTTTAAGTTTCTCCACCACTCGATTTACTTCCACAGACACCATTCGCTCCAAGTCCTTCTTCAGCGCTGATCTAAGGTTAGTCATGATTGCGGAGTCGGGAGCAAGTTTGATATCAAAAAGCTTACTAATACTCTCCATAGTGACTGGCTCACTTACTAAGTTAGCGCCTGATGACATAGTGGTAGCAACACTCGGGTTAGTTACTGCGGGCCTGACGTCTTGACAAGGCGATATCATCATCGTTTCGTCCAATAATTGGGCATCGCGGCGTTGGCGACACGGTGTACTGTCGTTGGTTTTCCGTTTCGTCACATTTTGACAATATGGACAGCTTAAAGAAGCCACTTGTTTAGAAGTTAAGTTGCTGCATTCTTCAGCTGTTAAATTTAAGCATTCGTAGCAGTAGTATTTAGAAAAGCAAGTGTTACATTTTAAGAATTTAGAGCCGCCAATGTCATTAGTGCACCCCTGGCAACGCATCCTAATGTGTACCAAAATATTCTATTTCTTTATCATTAATTCTTGAATATTTAAATCTTGAGAAAATTCTCAATATATTTAATTCTTGAGAAAATTGAAGAGCAACAAAGCACAAAAAACAAAAAAAGCACAAAAAGTAGAACCGGGGTTTGAACTTGAGTCGTAGAATTCTAAGGTGCTGTATACAGGGTGTCCCAAAACTCGACGTTAATTCGAAACCGGGTGATAAGGCAACTCACGCTGGTTATCAGAAAAATATAAAAAAAAATCTAAGTCGCATGGTTGTAAAGTTATAGGCATTTGAAAAAAAACGCAAAAATTCCCACTTTGTGACAGTCTTTGCCCTCCTGTTGTCACAAATCTTAACTTTTTCCAATTTTTTTTACTGCTGTGTTACCCTGAATAGTGCCTCTTTAAACTCTAATAAATATTTTAAAACCAGCTGGTCTAGTTTTCATATCAATAGGACTTATTTCTTAGAATAAAATTTATAATGAAAAAAATGTCCAGTTTGAACTGACTGTAGTGAAAAAAAAATGTACTACGCGAGTTTGGCAAGTTACGCCAAAAGTTGGCGCATTTAGTAAGGATTCGAAAATGGTATAATACTTGGTAAATTGTCGCTGCTATAATGGACAAAAAAATGCTTTTTAGTAAAATTTAGGAGCCGATTCCAATGCTGAATAAGTACAACCGCTAAGTAGTTGAACCGGAAGGAGTCACCATATCAAGTGAAAAGTAGTAGAAACCGTGGTATTAGTTGAAAGTGTCAAAAAATACCATACCCATCGTATTTTAAAAACACACGAATTTCTCCCGTACCACGTTAGTACTGCGAGTACAATCGTTAGTATCCGGAGACTACCAACATCGAGTAATTTTTTCCCGGACAATATTGAAGAGGTATTGAAATAACTCGCTTTTAAAAAAAACAGTTTTAGCCTAACACATTTAACATTTAACATTAAAAAAGACAGCAACATGAACATGCATAATTTGCATGAATGTAATGAGTGTAATTCGTGACTTTTTAAAATTGCGATGGGCTGTACTTTTTGGCACTTTCAACTAATACCACAGTTTCTACTACTTTTCACTTGATTTGGTGACTCCTTCTGGCTCAACTACTTAGCCGTTTAACTTATACAGCATTGGAATCGGCTCCGAAATTTTACTAAAAAGCATTTTTTTGTCCATGGTAGCAGCGACAATTTACCAAGTATTATACTATTTTCGAATCCTTACTAAATGCGCCAACTTTTGGCGTAATTTGCCAAACTCGCGTAGTACATTTTTTTTTCACTACAGTCAGTTCAAACTGGACATTTTTTTCATTATAAATTTTATTCTAAGAAATAAGTCCTATTGATATGAAAACTAGACCAGCTGGTTTTAAATTATTTATTAGAGTTTAAAGAGGCACTATTCAGGGTAACACAGCAGAAAAAAAAGTTGGTAAAAGTTAAGATTTGTGACAACAGGAGGGAAAAGACTGTCACAAAGTGGGAATTTTTGCGTTTTTTTTCAAATGCCTATAACTTTACAACCATGCGACTTGGATTTCTTTATATATTTTTCTGATGACCAGCGTGAGTTGCCTTATCACCCGGTTTCGAATTAACGTCGAGTTTTGGGACACCCTGTATACCACCTGTGCCAGAACACCTTAAGAGTAGTCGATGAAATAATCGTTCATATTCAACAGTTGGTATATTTGTTGACAAGGTACAGATAGCGCGCGAGTTGAATGCAGAGCTTAGGAATGCGGTAGTGCTGTGACCTAATTATAAATTATTAATTGACATTCATATCGATAAATTTAAACAATGTTCTAAGTTTAATTTTATTTAGTACACTAGGTTAACATGGTGAAAAAAAACAATATCATAATTATCACATGTTTTAATAATCATTTCACAAAACGGAATAAAAAAATAACACGGGAACTTCAGTATTACTATTAACACAATAACACGGCAAACGTACGATAGTTGACAAGGATGGCACAGCACTACACTGCAGGCGCGAGAAGTGGGGCGTGCGGATAGCGGGGGGAGATGCTCCCGCCCTTTACCTCCTCTAACTCGCGCGCTATCTGTACACTGACAACTTGCTTGGATGTGTTCACAATTTACCCGCAACAACAACTTATCCTCATAAAATATAAAAACTTTATATTATAGTTTTCACTATTGCACCGCACTCTGTGCGTACACTGTTTTGATTTTTCACAATTTTGTAGCAGTTAGTTTAACGCACAGAATGGTATATCGCACTGTCCAGAACATTCACTTTAAACTATATTTCTGATTTTATAAGAACTGTATGTACACAAACACGTCCGTCACTCGTTACGGCTCAATGGCGAAAATGTTAATTTTTGACAAATACAATACACCATCACAAAAAACTTTATTTGTTAATTAAGTATCTATTGAAAGTACAGTACCTACGCGCAATCTAAGTTAGCCGGCTTGAAGTTGTTGGAAATGGGCAACTAATTTTTAGAACTAAATGTCGGGGAGCGGTTGCTTTAAGTGTAATAAGCGCTAACGTCTCTGATAGCTAACTTTAGGCCGGCCAAGTAAGATTGCGCGCGCTTTATGTAAAATGTAGGTGCAACGATGGGTCTTCGTTCTAAATTATATTTTTTGTCAACAGAATCAATAACAGTATCATTTGACGAGAGTCCCTCTCACTGGCATCAGAAGGACTACCGCTCGTTCAACGCGTCCAAGACGTGGGAGACGGCGGACTTCGCGACCGCACCTCCGGTCTACAGTCTGCCTGTCACCTCCGCGATATGTGATCCTGCTGAGGGAGATGTTTGTATTGTGAAGGACGGCTGCATCGAGGTTAAAGGTCAGCTATTTAAAATGTTCTGAGATATAGGTATGTGGTCAGGCGTAGTGTATGTGGTCATGCGTAGGGTAGTAAGTGTGTATGTATGTGGTAAAGCATAATGAAGTAAGTATATGGTCATGCGGAGTGTATATCGTCAGGTTTGTATAAGTGGTCAGGCGAAGTAATAGTGGTTTGACGTAGTACATGTAGTCAGGGTTAATATACTGCGTGTCTGTGTGCAGGTTACGCGTACTCAGGCGGCGGCGCGCGCGTGCTGCGCGTGGACGTGTCGTGCGACGGCGGCGCGAGCTGGGTGCAGGCGCAGCACATGCTGAGCGACGACGCGCCGCCCGCCAGCCACTACGCGTGGACGCTGTGGACTGCCAACGTGCCCGTCAGCCCGGGGGAGACTGAGGTAAACATTTATATATCTGTTATTTGTACAGCTTAGGTGGGAACGAAGGACAAACGATTAACGACTCTTGGATTCTGAAAAGCTAACTCGGAGGGTGAATAATTGTGTCATACTCTCCAGCAGAGCCACCTTCATAAATCGCGGTCATGTTTACCTTGAAACAATGTACGTGAACCGTACATAGTGTACATGCATTGTATATAACTGTACGCATACAGGATCGCGGAATAATGTACGTTGAAAGTGGCTCTGCTGCAGAGTATACTCCCTGGCAGCCCCACCTAGAAAAAGTATTTAGGATAGACGTAAAACAGTGGTTTTCATGAAAATTGATGTACGTATATTGTTTATTATGTACGTGTTAAAAAATCTTACTTCATTTCATTGTTTTATTAATTTTCACAGTTTTAATTTTTTTATTTATAAAACGCTTGATAATATTCATTAGCAAACAATATCAGAGTAAATATACTCAGTACAGGTACTAAGTATATTTATGTACTGGGTATATTTATTTATTAGGCACTCAAGCATAAGTATTAGGGAAGAGGAAAAATGTATTGTAAATGTAGGTACATAATGCAATGGTACCTACTTACTTTTTTATGATTGTATTAAATTACTTTTCAAGCAAGAACCTATGCATATTATTCTCTTATACGTCCAACCAGACGACTCCGCTTCGCAACATGGAACATTGGCACGCTGACTGGACGCGCAAGGGAGCTAGCTGACGTACTGGCCAGGCGTAAGGTGGCAGTGGCGTTCTTACAGGAGTCTCGGTGGAAAGGCTGCAGATCCCGGTCTATTGGGAATGGTTACAAGCTGATCTACACGGGTGCGCCTGGTGGTGAGAACGGGGTGGGGGTGGTGCTCTCTCAGGAGTTTCGGGATAGCGTCTTGGAGGTGAAACGCTGTAGTGACCGGCTTATGGTCGTGGGACTGATTATTGATGAGGTCATGACCCATCTGATAAGTGCCTACGCGCCGCAGGCTGGTTGCAGCGAAGCCGAAAAGACGAGATTCTGGGATCAACTTGACGAAGTACTACAAGCCATCCCGCTGTCACAGGCGGTCGTTTTGGGTGGTGATTTGAACGGTCACGTGGGTGAGGCGTGTGAGGAGTTTGAGCGTGTTCATGGTGGCTTTGGATACGGCGGTCGTAACGCGGAGGGTGGTAACATCCTCTCAACGTGTGCAGCGGCCGACCTGGCCATCGTGAATACGTATTTCAAAAAGAAGCCTGAACACCTTATCACCTACAAGAGCGGTCGACATGCCACCCAAATTGATTACCTGCTAACCAGGAGGCATCATATCAGCAGAGTAGCCAACTGCAAAGTCATACCCGGTGAGAGTCTCACTGCACAACACCGTCTCCTTGTTATGGGTCTGCGTTTCAAGCCTGCTAGCAAGCCCATTGAGCGCTGTAGACGCCAAATCAAGTGGTGGCGGCTTGATGAATCCAAGTCACAAGAGTTTTGCTCAGCCATCCTGGACAAATGTGCCAAAATGGATGATGCTGAGCCAGTCCAAGACTACTGGGACAGGATTCAGGCTGCGATCACTGGTGAAGCGAAAACAGTGCTCGGCATGTCAAAGGGTGGACGTAGATGTGACAAGGAGACGTGGTGGTGGAACGTCACGGTCCAGAGGGAGATTAAAGAGAAGAAAGCACTCTTCAAAGCGTGGCAAGCGTCCGGATCTTCTGAAGATCGCGACGCATACAGGGTTGCTAAACGTGCCACTAAGAAAGCCGTAGCCAGGGCCAGACAAGCCTACGTACAGCCACTGTACGATAAGCTGGAATCATCTGAGGGGCAGAGGCTTGTCTATAAGTTGGCGCGTTCTAGGTCCTTGGCGGCACAGGACATCTCGAAGTGCCGCTATATTAAGGGCCCAGACGGCAACCTTCTATGCGATGACCTCGCGGTGAAGGAGAGATGGCGCTCTTATTTTCACGAGCTGCTAAATCAGCAGCATAAAGAGGTGCAACCTCCAAATCTCCCTCCGAACCAGGGACTCTCGCCACCGATAACGCCTGAAGAAGTCCATCTAGCTCTTCGCCACATGAAGAATCGGAAGGCTGTCGGACCCGATGGAGTGCCCATTGAGGCCTGGAAGGCAATGGGTTCTTGCGGTGTGGGCATGTTAACTGACCTTTTTAACCGCGCACTCTTCACCGGTAAAATCCCTGACCAATGGAGACGGAGCTTTATCACCCCCGTCTTTAAAGGGAAGGGATCGGTGCAAAAGTGTAGCAACTATCGCGGTATTAAGATTATGTCCCACACCATGAAGCTCTTTGAGCGTATAATGGACTCTCGGATCCGGCAGGAGAGTACCGTCTCGGAGTGTCAATATGGGTTTCGCCCTGGTCGAGGGACCATGGATCCTGTTTTTGCCCTAAGGATCCTCATGGAGAAATACAGATCGAAGAATACGCAGCTCCATTTCCTGTTTCTGGACATGGAGAAGGCCTTCGACTGTGTTCCCCGTGTGATGATCTGGTGGGCTATGATATCCAAAGGGATTCCAGAGATCTATATTGACATTATCCGGGACTTGTACTGGGATTCCGTTTCTGTAGTCAGGACTGCTGTTGGCGATACCATATCCTTCCCCATTACCGTAGGTGTACACCAAGGCTCGGTTCTCAGTCCTTATCTGTTTAGTGTGATATTGGACGAAGTGTCGAAACACATTATCGGCACACTTGAGCAACCCCCGTGGTTGCTCATGTATGCGGACGATATCGCACTGGCGGATGCGGACAGAGGGAGACTGGTGAGACGAGCAAATGTATGGAAGGAGACGCTTGAGAACGGCGGTCTTAAACTGAATGTGGTGAAGACTGAGTACATGGCTAGTAATGTTTCGGATCCCCTACCCGTGCGCATAGGCGAAGACTTGGTCAAGCGTACGGACCAGTTTAAATACCTGGGATCAGTACTTTGCGCGTCCGGTGACATCGATGGTGACGTCAAGGCTCGCATAAGTGCGGCATGGGCAAAGTGGCGTGAGGTGACAGGTGTCATCTGTGACCCCAAAATGCCGGTGAGGTTGAAGGGACAGGTCTATAAATCCATCATTAGGCCTGTCCTTTTACACGGTAGCGAAGCGTGGCCAGTGCTTGAGCGACACAAGCAGGAGCTGCGTGTCACGGAAATGAAAATGCTGCGCTGGATGTGCGGGGTTTCAAGGAAAGACTGTGTAAGAAACTCCCGCATCCGAGGCAGCCTTCATGTCCGTGACATAGCAGATAAATTGCAGGAAAATCGCCTACGCTGGTACGGTCACGTTTTGCGGAAACCGGCAAATTACGTTGGGAACAGGTGTCTAGCCATGGCGCCTCCGCCTGGACCCGGCAGAAGAGGGAGACCCAAAAAATGCTGGCTTGACGTCGCCAGGGATGACATGCGTGCCAATGGCCTTGCAATAAAGGATGCCGAAGACCGTGCGAAGTGGAGAAAGAGAAGCCGGAAAGCAGACCCCAGGCTCCATGGCTCTCGAGCTGTGGACGCAACTGGGAACTTGCAAAGATAAAGAAGAAGATCATTATGACTTTAAATTGTATGAGAAACATTTTCGGAGATTCGATGATATGAGTTGAAATGTTATGTAAGAAGAAGCGCTCCCTGTTGTGCGACATTGAACTTAATAGTTTTATGACATGCAACTAAAATTAAGTCTAGAGGTGATAAAGCCATTTAATTAATTAATTAATTAAATTATTTAATTTAATTGTCGAATATACATTTTTTTCGTAAACGAAGTCGCGGGTTACAGCTTGTATTGAATAATAATAGTAGAAAACAAAATAAGAAAAAATAAAAAAACACAAAAAGTAATCCGTTCCTCAGGATGGAACCAGAGCTGTTTGCTTTTTACCCAAGCTCTATACAAGCAAAGCTATCGTGTTGACAACTGTTTTGATGAAATTGTTAATGTAGTATTCCGCTTTGAAATTGGCTTGACTTTTGTCTACTGTCAAAATCACTCACTACAACGTCACTGAAACTCGACCGCAGATGAACGACGCAGCGGGCGACGTTGCCGTTCAGTCATGCGCGTCTCCCGTATACTGCACGAGTTGGCAACATCGATACTTCTGAAATACCCGCGACACTGACTTATGGCACTTTTAGTGTTCAGCAGTTTTGGAATTTAAAATGTGTTCAGCGACTTTTGGGGCTGACTGTACATAATAAACAATATACGTACATCAATTTTCATGACAACCACTGTTTTACGTCTATCCTAAATACTTTTTCTAGGTGGGGTTGCCAGGGAGTATACTCTGCAGCAGAGCCACTTTCAACGTACATTATTCCTCGATTCTGTATGCGTACAGTTATATACAATGCATGTACACTATGTACACTACGGTTCACGTACATTGTTTCGAGGTACACATGACCGCGATTTATGAAGGTGGCTCTGCTGGAGAGTATGACACGAATAATTATCTTCCGTTATTTCAATAATTTAAAACAATACCTGCGCTCCTCTGTCTATTACTAAAATATGCTTTTTATCCATGACGTTGTTTTCTATAATAACAAATTATAAACATTTATATTGTATTTGAACTTCACGGACTAGCAAGAAACTTTCACCATAAATAAAATTTGTCCACAAGACATTGAGCTCGATCCTTATACATCGCGTTATCATCTTAGTCTTAGAGCCATATCATTTCTCTATAGGTCTATCTTACTTGCACTTACGGGTCTTCTATTCCTAAGTATATTATCTCTCTATCTCTTTTTGGAGTACTCAGATGATAACGAGCCTACATTTGTACGGGAGTTGCCTTCTTAAAAACATACAAATACAAAAAAAACCTATTTGAAAGAGATGGCGTTTTACCTACATCTTTCATATTGCACCTTTTCATTTAGATTATATTTATATTTTTGTTCGTAGGTGGAATTATGGGCTAAAGCAACAGACAGCAATTTCAATACTCAGCCAGAAAGGTTCACCGACATCTGGAACATCCGAGGTATACTCAGTAACGCTTATCACAAAATCAAAGTTAAGATAAGACAATAATTACGATTATTATTTATAAGTACATGACTTAAATATAATTATTAAAACATATTATTTAATTACAATTTTGTAATAAAATATATTATACTATTATTAATTTTATTTATGTGACAATTTTTCAGTTTTATTATTATCACGTGGAATGAAATTTACAAGGAAAAATTTTAATATTAAAAAGATTCGTATTTTTTATTTACTTACTAGTACTTACTTAAATCGTACCTATATAATTATACCAGTTCAGTTAAACAGTGATAATATATTTTTATTATTTATTTATTGGCAATTATTTTTTCATTTGAGCTAAACTATTATAGCTTTAGGGGGTGCCTGTCGATTAGCACAGACGGTTGAAGCAAGCTAGTATAGCTGGCTATGTCTATCTAACGTTTATTTTTTAGAAACAAGGTTAGTAGGATGGGACGAGCAAGTGTAGAAAATCGGAGTTTCCGACTATGTACAACTATTTGAGTGAAAAAACATTAGGTAACTGGTTAATTTCCCCACTACCCTTGCTTCTTCCGCTCCTCTACCTATACCTATTTATAAATCGCCACTATAGTCGAAGTTGTCCGGCTTGAAGTTTGTTCAACGGTAGTCCCTTTCTTCTCCGAATATCGATCGTCCGAAAATCATAATCCCAAACAAGTTTACTATAATCATCACTTTCCATAATGTTTGCGTATACGAAATCGTATATTACCTAATCGTCTTTACCTATAATACTTGTGTGTCATAAAATGGGGTACTATAATTATTACATAACCTATTTTTTCTTGCTATAAAGTCACATGTCCTAAAATAAAATATTAGGGCAAAAGTCAGAAACAGTTGGTTAGGTTAGGTTAGTATGGTGACCACAACGCGCACGAGCCGAGCGAGCGAAGCGAGCGTGCCGCGGCAGCGGCCGGCGAGTGGCAGAAACATTTTTTTTATGTAAAACTAGAATATAGTATTTATGTTTTTTAAATATTATAGATTGTGATGGTTATAGCAAAAAAAATTAGGTCATGTTATGTTTAGGGATTTAGGTTTTCGGACAAGTGATATTATAAGACATGAATTTAGGGCTAGCTACCATTCGGACACATGATGATTCGGACACAAAATGTTATGACACCTTAGATTATGGATAAAAAAATTATGAGACAAAATAGAGAACCTTGTTCAACTTATGTCATTTTTAGAACTAAATGACGAGAGAGATTGTTATGTGCGTGAGCGTTTCTAAAAGGCTAACTACTGGCCGGACAAATAAAATGGCGCGAGCTACACTAAATCATGGAATTCTGTTAGATAATGTTATATTCCTTTCTCCGCTTTAGGGTCGTAGCACATATATCAAAACGGAAAGGGATCGTCACCGTATCAACTCGAGCCGTTCAGTATTAAGTATTTGTATGAAACTCCTTACTGCAACGCACACTAATCGATATCCTAACGTAATCGGATTTTTGACGTTTGACACCTAGGAAAAATGCGAGGCGGTGCCCGATGCCTTTACGTTTTGATATGTGTGCTACGCCCCTAACGGACAGGCAACCTAAAGCTTATTTTTAAAAAACATAAAATGTCGATATAGGTAATTTAAATTCTAATTATTTATCGAAATAAAATAATACATCTCAATTATGAATCTGACTATTTATTCATAATATTATTATTATTTATTATAACTTACTTAGGTTCTGTAGATATTGACTATCAAATAGGCCTAGTGCTTGTTATATGAGACACCTAAATAAATAAATGAAGTTGTGAGTTCGAGTCACACATAGAACAATTTTAGTTTGGTGCTCTACAAATACTTATAGTTGTAATTTGTGTCCATTATTTGTATATTCGTTAAGAACAGGGCTAGTTTCCCTGTATTTTTATTTTGAACAATGACAAAGGCAATAGATTAGTTTAAATAGCCAGGAATAAAACAATCAGTGCCTTAATAAAAGCTATTTTTATATTACATAATATTAATTTGTGCTGTTGTGTGCTAAGTTCATTTAATTATGTAAAGCTATATTTACATACAATTTAAGAATTCATGAAATGTTGTTTATGTGTAATCATATTTTAAAATTACATGAATAAAAAAAATTAAGTTGTAATATTTATTTATTTATTTGTACCTTATTTTCCTATCCTCAATCTATTACATAATTGAAAAGGTTATACATAGGTAAAATTAATTGATTGTCTAGGTTTTTGCCAATCTTTATAATCTACGGCTACAATGTCTCTATTTTTAATTCTTCTTTGTCCCATCCCTATTTAATCCATTACATTTGACGAGGGCTCTCCTAGTCATTCATAAGAACCTTTCGGTCTTGGTTCGTCATTATCGACATATTCATTCTATATCTATAGATGATATGCTCAGGTGGCCAACGCATCACGTATTAAAACTAAACTAACGCATCTGATATTTAACTAGTTTATCGATGATGGGTCTTACTCTATGTCGGTAAGCATTCCCTTATTCTCAATACAAGGCAATTCAGGAACTAATCTTCGGCCGTTCAGAGAATGCGTTCCTGACACGTCGCGATTGAACTGACGCAGTAACTTTGTAATGGCGTTGCAGTTACGATAAAAATATTTTTGCTGGTTGTTTATCGTTTTAACTATTGATGAGCATTAAAACAACATTATTATATCAATAATTAATGAATGTTATAATGTTGTGTCAAACTGAGTGTCAAATAACTTGGTAAACAATATTTTTCTAAATCTACACTGCGCTATTACAAGGTTATGTCAGCGCTTTATATTTGTAGTGCTGTGCCAACAATAACAGTGAATAATAGTATCGTAATCTGTTCTTATCGATACAGTTATACTTTATAAAATAATACGTTTTGTTTTTCTTTTCAAGAATTTGAAAATAATGGACTTTAGAATAACTTTTATTAAATATAAAAATAAAAGTACATTAAATACAAAGTAGCATTTTTATATTTAGGTTGAAAATGGTAACCCCAAATGGCGTTATGGGCCGCCATTTTGTGACGCTGAAACAGTCGTCTGTTGTCGTTTCGTGCGCATAGACCACGTTCTTCAAGTGTTTGCGATCTGTTGTTATTTGACTTTGATTGTGTCTTATATTGCGTTCTTTTTACTTTTGGTGCATAATAATGCCTAAACGTGGACAAACATTGAAAACTGGAGCCCGTGAGTTAATTATCAAGCTGCAAGATTACTTTGAGCGGGAGCGGCAAAATGGCGGACCCCTGGTTCCTGTCGAAAAAGTACAAGAACGCGTCTCTCAGGCGCTTGGAGTTAGCAAACGAACGATTACAAATATTAATAAAGAAAAGTTCGGCTCTACTGGCATGGAAGATAATATTTTACGTACTCCGAAGAAGAAACGTAGAACTAAACCCGTGACAGATATTGATACCTTTGACGCCGATGCAATCAGAAATCATATATATGGTTACTATTCCAGAAATGAATATCTCAACAGGATGAAGCTTTTGGCGTCGTTAAGAGAAGCTGGACTGTTTAGCGGGGGTAAAACTGCTTTAACGAAAATCTTAAAAGATATTGGTTTTTCGTATAAAAAAACAGACAAAAGAAAAATTTTATTAGAACGATACGACATCATTTTGAAACGGATAAGTTTCTTGAGAGAAGCAAAAAAAATTGATAACTGGGATAATGTCGTGTTCATTGACGAGACATGGCTAAACGCCAATCACACGGTTTCCCGTTCTTGGACGGATGATACACAAGCGTCGACGTCGAAAGTACCAATGGGTAAGGGGGCTCGTCTGATAATATGCCACGCAGGTACTGCAAAATACGGCTTTGTGGAGAACGCTTTACTGGCATTTCAATCAAAAACCACAAATGACTACCACGAGGAAATGAATGCCAGTACATTTAAAGAGTGGTTCCAGAACGTGCTTTTGCCCAGCCTACCAGAGCCTTCTGTAATATTGATGGATAATGCCTCCTATCACTCGTTTCAAATACAGAAACCACCTACCCAAGCTAATAAAAAAGAAGAAATGGTTGCTTGGTTACAAGCAAAAGGCATTGACGCAAATATGCAGATGCTAAAAGCAGAGCTAATTAAGTTAGTGAAAGAAAATAAAGCGGCAAATGTGCGATACGAAATCGATGAAATGGCTTTGGAGTACGGTCATCGCGTTCTAAGAATTCCACCGTATCATTGCCAATATAACGCGATTGAGCTAATCTGGGCTCAAATAAAAGGTTACGCCGCCCGCCACAATACTTCCCCGCCATTCAGCACGAAAAAGATGATGACCCTGTTAAAAGAAGCCTGCGGGAAAGTCACAAGAGATGACTGGGCAAAGGTTGTCGAAAAGACTAAAAACCTGATTATGGAACATTTTGACCGAGATATCAGGATTGATTCTGTAATTGATAATAATATAATTATACATGTAGGCGAAGATGATGATGAAGACACCACCTCCTCAAGCGAATCGGAGTCTGATTAATATTCTGTACGCACATTTAGTTCAATGTACTTTATTCCATAGAAATACAGATTGTAACTTTGTAAAAAATAATAAATAAAACAATTTTATTATATTAATATTCCCTTTTATTGTTTCCACGTAAAGAACTAAAATATAAATTTTAAATGATTCCGCCAATTTAAAACGGTCTAAATCTAATCATAAAAATAACGCGGCGGTTCATTTTGGAGTAACGGTAACGAACTCGGTATAATGTTGGGTCCATCACTAGTCGTGACTAACTGATAAGTGTCAGGAACGCATTCTCTGAACGGCCGGATAATAGCGTGTAAATTGTTGAGGTTGAGATGGACGGCCTCTAAAAAGTTTTAGGAGGCCGTCCTTCCTGCCTTTTGCCCAGGTGTGTCGGAGTCCCTAAATATGGCCTACGGTTTACCGACTAAAACCCATGGTGTTCCTCTCTCACCCATAAGTGGCCGAACGGCGAGAAGACTGGCATTAGGTACCTACTTGAGCCGTCCCGCGGGGTTATATTCTTGCTGCAAAAATAACTATGGGTACAGTTACGTATTACGACAAAATATTTACCTCTTTATTTCTTTATTTGTTATAATATAACAACTTTTTATCAATAATGTTATTATGTCGTTACAATATTACTTAGTATCAAATATTAGCTTTATCTCTCAGCGTGCCTGCTAGGTATATCTAGAGTTGGTCTCGAAATTAAAACTACTTAAGTAATTGAAGCATTCCAGAATCATAAAACACATCAACATTTTGTACATATTCATGAGTAATCATTTGTTTAATTAATTAAATAGAGACGAAACACATAACGTTACTACGAGTAGGCATGGGTCAAAGTCCACTATTTTATCTTGTGAATAATGTTCGTTATTTTCGCTAATAAAGAGCTTTGGCAACTGACTGGAAACCTGTTACTATTTGATCATTTCTACAAACATTCACTGTTGATTATATTAAAAACAGACTTATCTTTTACCTACAGTAGACGCTCGACCAGTACCGGGTCAACATGTTCGCCTTGAGAATAATTAAAGGCGCTCATAAATTCGTAGAGCTAACTAAAAGTACAAGACAAATTCACAAACATATTGTTTTACAGAAAAATAAAACTGAGGACATACTTAACGTGATAATTCGTGGTGAATCGTTACAGTTCCCTTACGTCTGGTTAAGAGAAAACTGCCAATGTGAACAGTGCTATCACACAACTGCTCAAAGTAGAATTCTGGATTGGAGCAAATTCGACCTTAATCCCAAACCAAACAATGTGTCTGAAGACGAAAATTCTTTGCGAGTCACTTGGAATGACGGACACACCTCTCAATATAATTTAAATTGGCTTAAATTCAGAAGTTTCACTACGGAAAGTCAGAAGAATTACACGGACACAATTTACAAGCCCACCAAGTTAACGTGGCAGGGAAAGGATTTCAGTGATATATTATTCAAAGTAAACTACAGTGATATTATAAATTCAGAAAAAATATTTTACGACTGGCTGTATAGTTTATCAGTTTATGGCGTAGCATTGATTCAGAACACTCCACATTCTGAAACTTCTGTCGACGAAATTATTGACAAAATAGGATTTACTAAGAGAACACACTATGGTGTAAAGTTCGTCGTTCAACATGTTCCAAACACGAGCAATGTGGCTTATCTATCGAGTAATTTACAACTGCACACCGATCTCCCCTACTACGAGTATTGTCCGGGAACTAATTTACTGCATTATTTAGTACAAACTGTAAGTAAAGGTGGTGAAAATGTATTATCAGATTGTCATTACACTGCAAATTACATTAAAATTCACCATCCTGAACAATTCAAACTACTAACTGAGGTTGAGGTTGAATGGAGAGATGTCGGAACTGAGTTCGGAAATGATTTTTTCAAACTATATCGCGCTCCTGTTATCAGTTTAGATCGTCATGGCGATATAGAGAGAATTAACTTTTCTATACCTCAAAGAGGCAGTCATTTTCCTGGGCCAATTGAGTTGGTAAAACCTTGGTATGAGGCACATAGTTTGTTTTGGGATCTGAACCAAAAGTTTGCAGCAAAGTTTAAGGCATCTGCTGGGGATATTCTAGCATTTAACAATATAAGACTATTACATGGCCGAAGTGCATATGAAGACAGTGCAAGTAATGTTAGAAAAATAATTGGAGCTTACATTGATTGGGATGAGATATATTCTAGATTAAGATGTTTGAAAGTTAAATTGGAAAATGAAGACGGTATTTGCTGATAAAATTACACTACATGAAGTGTAAAAATATAATTACATATATGCAAGCAAAAATAATAAGACCTTGTAAGGTTATGTCTATGTTTTATTCAGACTATCAACATGATATACTTATTAAATAACAGCAATTACTACATAACATTAAAGTTGTAACATTAAAATACAGGTATTGTATTTACTTTTGTAAATATCTATTGAAATAAATAACAATCAAAATAATTACAAGTATTTTTTGTTCCTATATTGTAATCCCTGGATCATCTTTTTCTCCTCTCCTGATGCATTAAAAGTGAATAACTAAAAAAGAAAGTACTAGATATTATTCTTATCAGGAGTTCTTTTTATCACAAATTCACCATTCCTTTCTAATTAAGTCAGCATTGTAAATTTTCATGTACATATTTAGATGTATTTAAATGTTGATAAAAATAAATATTGATTTTGAATAGAGCTGCATCTGTTCAAATTGCAAGTATGTAGTTAGACCCCCCAAGAATTTAAAATATATCCATAATACAGCTTTAAGAATACAGATGCCTTAATATTCACACATAAAATATAAGTTTTATTTTATTTTATTTTATTTAATTTTATTAGGTGTACAAACAGTTTACAATCGTATAACAACTTAAATAACTAATGACAGATGTTCTTAACCTAGAATGTAAACCTAAAACAGTACACACAACATGCAATAAGGTTGCTAATCATAAAAAATGTCAACGGACAAATCCTTGAATTGCTTTGAATTTATAACTTCATACATTAAAAAGTGACAATATTAAAACTAAAATTAACAAATTGACAATAATAAAACTAAACTTAAAAAGAAGAGACATAAAATTACTATTTTTTCTGAACATTTAAAAAAAAGTTTAAAAGTTAAAGTTTTTTGAAGATTCATTGGTCTACTTTGTCTGCCCATCCTGCATTAATATTCTTATACTTACCAAGATGTAAATACTCAGGTATGGCTATGTATAATGACCTACTGTTATAAACATACTTCCATCAGCTAGTTGATAATACTGTACAATTTCTACCTAATAATATTACTTCAATTCTATATAGGCATCTAAAATATGACCTCTTACTAAAAACCTTCGCAATGGAATTATTTTATCTGTTTCTCTATGATCTTCTTCCACTTCGATCAGTGGAAATTCTTCAAAAACTGGTTCTACAGCCATACTAACGGCAGTGGATTCATTTGTGTGTATGAAGATAGAAAAACTTAAATCTTCTGGTAAATGTTTGAAGTTATGGATTAGCGATGCTAACTTTAAGCAAAAAGCCCGTAGATTTTGCTCCATTTCTATCAGGTACGCGTCAATTGTTTCATCAAAACAGTCATTTTTATCAACTTGAAAAACAAATTTAACTAATGGTTTGTCGTCAGTATCTGTAACTGCAAACTGCACGCAATTCAATTGATTACTTTTTAAACATCCTGCTATACTTTTAAGGCACAGATCAATATATTGATTAACTTCGGGGTGAATGCATCGATAAACAACAATGTTGTACTTTTTTCTACTTTCGAATAAACTTTCAGGGTAAATTGCGGTGTAATACAAAATAGCATTGAACGCAACACATAAAAACTCCACTGTTATATCTTCAAAACATTGATTCATTTTAGACGAATTTTAAATGCTAAATATTTCATTAGTTTGTTTAGAAAATGATACTATGAATATCAAAACAAATAACCAAATTGTAAACAAACAAGAAGTTTACTGTGAAATGACACTTGTGACATAACCTATTTTTAAGGTTAAGCAAAGACTATCACAGTGTGTGGATTCGCATTTTTTTAAAGCCTACTGCTAAATGTCAAACTGCACTTTTTTTTCAATTTCCTGAGAATATTGCTCCTTTTTATTATTTAAAAAAGTCCTATTTTAAGAATGTGTATTAGTTTTTCACCTTGGAGTGTTAAGAACTTTAAATAGGTACGTATATTTACAATAAATAGCATATATTATAAAGAATAGCATCCCTCCTCTTACTGCTGGCTCACCTACTTACTCAAGTAAGTACATTTATATTTCTCAACGAATAACAAAACTGTCGCACTGTTACTGTTCGCTATTTTTGCTAAGCAACATTTTACATATAATATTTTACCTATAAAGCTTAGTTATACTAGAAACATCCGATAAGAAGAATCATGACAGGCCATTAATGCCCCACTCCCACAGAAACGGGGCTCCTCCTGTGACGGAGGGATACTTGGCCTACTAATACCACGCTGGCCAAACGGATTGGTATAGGGTTTAATTTCAAGTTTTACTTCGTAAAGATAATAATTACAGTTAGTCCCTTATAGCTAACGCAGACCGGGACGGCATGGCAAAGTATTTTAATTTTTATTAATGGAAATTCAACCGTACTGTTACAGAAATACGACATAAATTGCTATGCTTTAAAATGATGCCGCGGCATTGAAAAATCCCTTTTAATGCCGCGGCATCATTTTAAAGCATAGCAATTTATGTCGTATTTCTGTAACAGTACGGTTGAATTTCCATTAGTAAAAATTAAAATACTTTGCCATGCCGTCCCGGTCTGCGTTAGCTATTAGTCGGTTTTTACGACACCCATGGGATGAGATGGGGTAGTGACATATTGTATTCTTACTCCGTCACCACACAGATAACACGCGGGTTCGAGTCCCGCCTCGAGTACCTATTTTTTCCATTGTCTTCTTTTCGAAGCAACATTTTGTCTTATGTGATATTGTGAATTTTTCTTAATGGTGGCGGCGGCGGTCGGATCATCCTCAATGCAACTGCGTTCCAAACTTTGTTCGTTGACTGTCTCGCGTATTGATTGTTGCAGGTGAGATTGGCCCCTAAAGATGACTGAGATACTGATTCCTTGATCCCTAAAAATTAACGTCGACATAACAAAAACTTTAAAAAAATATTATTTATTTGATTAAAAATTATTTCATTATGTAGGTATAGGATAATAAATAAGTATAATATAACAAACTATTCTTTTGTTTTTTACTGATGCTCATTTGTTTTTCATAATTTTTCAAATTTTCCTTTTCTTCTTACTATTACTTTTGTCTTTTTGCGAATCTGTCCATATGAGAATCTGTCCTTCTGAGATTCTGTCTTTTTGAGAATCTGTCCTTATGCGAATAAAGGGACTATTACGCGTCCAGTTTATAGGTAAAAATTTATGTCGTTTAATACAATATTTAAAACCATTACATACTTGTAAGTTTACGGCTGTCGCGCCTAGATGGCGTTGTACGGTTGAGTTTTAAGTTGCAGCCCCGCGCCATGCAATGGTTAAATTTGGTACCAAAATCGAGTTTCGTTCAGGAAATTAAGGCCCTTTACGTGGCTCACTAGCGCCGCCAATAAAAAAAAATCATAATTCGCAAATAAGATAAATAATGTTAAATGTTGATAACAAAGTCTTGAGAAAAGGCAATAAAGTATTTGAATAACACACTCAACGTTTGAAATGTTTTTCAATTAAATAAATATTGCATTATAAACAAAAACGGCCGCTTTTTTTTCGAATGCGAAATTTAACTAATTAAAAAACATTTAAAGTGTTGAGAGTGTGTTATACAAATACTTTATTGCCTTTTCTCAAGACTTTGTTATCAACATTTAACATTATTTATCTTATTTCCGAATTATGATTTTTTTTCTATTGGCGGCGCTAGTGAGCCCTATAAACGCTCTTAAAGTTTTTCTTTAAAATGAAGCTACTCTAGTAATGAATTTGTAAAATGTAGTAGGGATTCGGACTATATTTATATACTATATATTTATACATTGATTGCCATTTAGTTGCCAGTGATTATGTATGTATGTATAAATAAAGTCCAAGATCCCTTGTACATGACCATCATATTGCCTGATCATGGAATCATGCATCCAGATCTTTTAGAGATATATGCGGAATGACACTGATACATACATAGCCTCAAAAGAAGTTTACTTGTAACTTTGTTTAGGTTGTAAGCAAAATAATCTCTTTGATTAAATAATAACAATTTTATTTTAAATATGTATCTACAGCTTCATTTCAATTACATTTTCTTATTTGATTATTTCTTGCCCTTTTTTGCTGGGTCATCTGGGATGGCTTCTAAACCCTG
This sequence comes from Schrankia costaestrigalis, assembly GCA_905475405.1. Taxonomy (NCBI): domain Eukaryota; kingdom Metazoa; phylum Arthropoda; class Insecta; order Lepidoptera; family Erebidae; genus Schrankia; species Schrankia costaestrigalis. The sequence goes on along the minus strand of FR997827.1, from coordinate 22,672,051 downwards.
TGAAATAAAAACACAATGCTTTATATGCGTTATTATTTACAGTGTATGGTTGTTTGTGGAGTTGAATTCCATGCCGGATAAATGTTTGGTTACAGGTAAAAGAGTAGAGCTTTACCATTCATCACATCATGCTATTTCACCCAGAACAGATTAGACAGACCAGACACACAACGGTCTGTTATTAAGCTGAATGGCAAAGGACTTGTTTTTATAGTGCTATTGTAGACTTACCCCATTACTCAAAAACGCCTCTTACAATTTAATCACTGTTTATCAAGATTTTTATCAGTACAACCAACCTTATACCAAAAGAAACCATAAGAATTTAAGCTAATCAATTGACTAAAATTTAAGATGCGTTTATGAGTAAGGGTGTATATATTATTCTCTGATGTATAAGGTATATTATTTAAAGTTTCATTATATTCCATATAGTAGTTTTTACATGAAAGAGAAACAAACATGCATTTATACTTTAAAAAAATGCATTTTTGATACTAATTAATAGGATTAAAAAGTATCTGTGGTGTCAGTAGTTTGTGAAATGAAATACTCAAAACTACATGCAAACAGACAGTAAAAATAATGGTTATTCTGATCTGTTACCTTGAAAAATTCACCCTAGGGTAAATTCCGGGAAACATGTCTTAAAATTTACCTTATGCTAGGTAAAATAAATTAAAAAGGTAAGTTATCAGACATGTTTCCCAGCTTTCACCCTAGGGTGAATTGTTTAGGGTATCACATTGGAATAACCCAAATATAAAATGAATGTTGTTTATAATATTCCTTCAAGTAAATTTCAATATCCATGTGATATCATTCATTGGCAAAATTATTATTGTAATTGTGTTTCTAAGATAATATTTAAAGAAATTTAAACAAAAGCCATACTTATTTCAGTAATTGACTGCTATGCCTGAGCCTTGAAGTTTATTAACTTGATGTTTAGCTTTGACTGTTTTTAATACTTACTACAAATGCATCACATTATTTTAAATAAAGAATTTTAGAAACAACAAACAAAGCAGTTAATAATTATAGTGTTTACAATTTTACATGATATTAATACCTTGTCCTTGTATGATGCCTTTAGTCACAAATAACTGGATCATACTTAATAACACACCATTTATTAATAACAAATTTCAAGTAATACTTACAACAGGTTTATATGCACTTCCAGTGAGCCTTAAATCCCTTGAATAGAGGTGACGGTCCCATCTTTCGTTAACAGTGCGTCTGAAATGCTGTACAATAAAAGAATATTATATAAAGTGGATACATTAGTCTAAAACCTTAAAAAACATCTGTAATCTTTCTTTATAAAAGCTACAAACTTAATAATAAGTACATATTTTAGATAGTTTATTACATCCTAAAAAATAAACAAAGCATTTAGTAATAATGTATCAGTTTATCCCTAACAAGATTAGACTACACTGAAATTCGTGAGAGAGAAGAAACCGTATTTTTTTCTATATAATAAGCAAATCGGCATCAGATCAGCTCAAGTTATCAAGCAATACTAAAATTTAAAGGACTATTACCTAACATGTTTGCAATATACTTACATTTCCTAATACCAAATTATGAATATGATAGAGTCCCCATCCTGGCAGGCCTAAAGCTGCAGTTATTATAAAAGCGCTAGGAAGTATTTCATACCACATTTTTGTAAATAGTCACAAATTTACACTGCACTTTTTAATAAAAAGTAGTCTGTCTGATGAAACTAGATGTACTCTATACTATATGACTGACAGCAATAATTATGTTGCAAGGCCAGAAAATTTAACCATACGTAAAATGTAGCCATACGTAAAGTTCAAAATTACATCGACTATCACTATTAATTTTATTTAAAGCTGCAGGAAAACCAAGCTATGTAGAACATAGGATTGCCTGATTATGATGCAAAGAACCAACAGCCAACTATGTAAAAAAAGGTGCTGATGCGAAAAATGTACAGTACTTGCTAAATAACTTGGCCAGCCTGAAGTTAGCTGTTGGTAGTAACTAGATTGTTATTTTAGTTCAAATGAGGAGTAAAAATATCAACATATTATGATATAGTAACAACCATTGAATTTCAACCACAGTCGAGGATGAAACTCGCACAAATTATCGGTACAACAAGGAATAGAAAACATAAACTAGAGTGGGTTATAGACGTGCGAGTAAGTACGCGTACTTGTGCTTCGGCGACCTTTTTCGCCTGTCTGTCACCTTAAAACCGCGTAAGTACATTAAGTTTGCCGCACTAGTTCGCCGGCGATCCAACCTAACCTATTTGAAATTGAAATCTTACTCGTAGCTCGTCTCGGCTCGTACGTGTGGCAGCGCTGCGACCCGGGAGCCTTAAATAATTATGAAAATCCTCCTTCTCTTTACGTAATTGTCTAAATTCACATGCGATAAACGCTCTCTTTGCGCAATCAAGTGGCTAACCCACACTTGTCGATTTTTTAAAATGTAGTGTGATATAATTCCCAATTAACACAAAGCTTCTTCTCTCGACGGCATCGTGATAATAGTATAATTTAAGCAAGCTTTACGTGTGTCACCGACGTCGAGCCGAGTAAGTTCACGATCTTAAAAACCGCGTACTTTAAATTCGTACGTCTATCACTCACTTTACACAATTTACCAATCCCTTTGGCCAGCGTGGTAATAGTTGGCTAAATTTTGCCTCTCTTTATTAGTGGTGGCCCCTTTCTGCAGTGCGACTTTAACACAGCTATAAAGTGGATATAGTTGTGCCAATACACTTCAGCAATGTAAAGCTTTTATTTCATAAAATTGTAATATTAAAGAAGTTACGTCCTAGTCATTACTACTATTCATTATTGGTCTTTAAAGACCTAAGTTGTTAAAATGAAGACTGCTCTTCTTTATTTCTTGTCTGATCTTATCATTATAAAACGTGTAGGAGGTTAAAATATAATACTCACATTTCCAAGGGCGAAGTAATGTATCCACCAAAGTGCATATCCTGGACCGGCTAAACTAGCTGTAATGACTGCCACCGCAGGAAATATTTGGTACCACATTATTTAATGTTCTTTATTCTACAGCCTATTTACAAAAAAAAACGATAACTAAATGTCAAATAAAATAACATTTTATAAAGTAATACAAAGAGTTTCAAAACTATGCTCTTCTTTTTTCTTTTTCAATAAGAGTTTAAAATAAGTTTGAATTAGTAAAATGTTTATGCTAAATAATAACATATTTGCATAAACAGATAATGTGCTATTACTTTCGATTCGATATTGTTATATTATGAAACCTCCATACGAAACCATTTAGCCTTTTTAATTTATCGAATTTTCTTCTTTAACCATATTAATTTTAATAAAATAAGACCTTATCTTAGCATTCCATGGATTCTCCGTGCGGGAACCGGGTCCATCGCGTGATTGAGGACGGAACACTTGCATATCAGCGTCTAGGACTTACGACCTAGATGCAAGTTTAAGGAGACCTTACAACGTGTTAGCGGTCATCTTCACTGTCTGCTATGTTACATCTACTACCTATCCAATTTTGTTAAGAACCTAACAATGCCGTTTTGGACATTCGTTTGTGATAGTAGACTGCTTTGATTAGTGAAGTTCTAGGCAGTCCTAGTTGTTTTAATAGGTTGTAGAGGGATTTAGCTGGGGTACCCCTCGCATATCTCATTTGTCAAGTCAAAGTATTTCTTTGTCTTAATTGCATGGTCGTACGTACTACACGCTTTTTCAAAGAAGAATGTTTTTTTTGGGCTAAAAAGTCAAAGTCTGTCCCTAGGGTAACGACTAGGTTCATTAAGTATTCAAGATGGATAACCATTAGGGTGCAGTGAAATATTTGAGATGTTCCGAAAGGAAAAATGTTGTTGAGCACCGATCAAAAATACCTTTATCATAATGTTCTGCTATTTCTTCTGGTACAGTTACACCAAACTTTGCTAACAAAGACCCAGTAAAACTAGCCCATGCTAGATGGTTAACTTGTGCTAACAGAATTCTTCGCTTGTATATTGGCACAGCTAATCCGACAAATAATTTTAAGGAACTGGCCATTTTCATCATGAAAGTTTACGCACCAAATTGGTTTGATATCAAGTCAAAATCATCATGTAAATTTGGCCCGATTCACATCTTTATTAAGGTTATAAGAAGTAGGTATGTATTTTTTGAGTTGACTTGAAAAGTGTCGTCTTAAATATTATTGAAAGAAATGCTACTTCCGTCACTTATCAACACTGTACTAAGTACCTAAATCTAAAAACTTTAAAACAAATCATAGCCAATTAACTTCACTCTCCATTTAATCGACTAATAACATCTCCTTTATCTTATTACATCTCGTCTCAATCAAATTATTTCCATGTTTACTGTTATACAGCACTCAATTCTAATAAAATATACTATACCATATTCATTTGGGCTTGAGAAATTTGGTAAACAAACAAAAAAATGGGTCTTTTTAATGTCACGATTACTCATTTATGAATAATTATAATCTATGGTCACGATGAAGACTCAAATCAAACTAATCGTACATTATAAAAAAAAATATTAATATGTTAACGACTTTACAATAAAATAGAAATTTCATGTGTCCGTGACGGTAGCGTACACAAGAGCTGTATCGAGTTGGTTACTATGCCAAAAAACTCGGTGTAAATACTGCCTAATTAGTGTAAAAATAAAAAAAACTCTTCCTCTTTAGTTTAGGAAATAAACACCATTTTCAATGGGTACGCCAGCGTCACGATCAAGCTAGCGTACCCATGGCCGTACTCGAAAACGGCTAATTGTAATGCAACAGAAGTTACAGAGTGTAATACGGTATGTCGACGGACAAAATATCGATAAATGCTAATACGATGCTACAAAATTGCGAAGGATTGTCTATGCGAAGCCACTGCACTTCGATGCACGTTTGCGCGATAGATCTTCCCTGCGATATTACTTGACTTCGATGCACGTTACCGCGATAGATTTTCACTGCTATATTACATTACTTCGATGCAAATTACCGCGAAATGATTGGGAGAAAATTAGTTTTAGCAATTTATAACACCTCTAGGTTTTAATAATTAATTTAAATTAAAAAAAATAGACAAAAAAGATTACATACAAACAAAATACCTTTGGTGGTGTTGAAATAGCACGGTTCTATAGCCACTTGTCCGACGATGTAGGAGCCACTAAGATAGCCCCAAACCAGCGCGTTACCGAAGGCTCAAACTTTGCCCTTCACGTGTATTGTTCTCTCTTTCATTTAAACATTTAATAGTGAAAGTTCCATCGAAATCGGTCCAGCGGCTTCGGTGATTAGCCGGAATAAACAGACAGACAGACGGACAAAAAAATATTAATCGTTATTTTCAGCATATGAAATTAGTAAAAAACCGTGAATTTAGTGTTATAAACAGACACGCTAAGTATTATTTATATGTATAGACGAGCGGTAAACCACGACTTCGTTCACGAAAAGAATATTTGGGTAGTAAGTAGTTCACCATTTTTTTTCTGCGACCGGAGCTTTATGTGCCCTTCGAAACACGGTCAGATGAAATACCACTAAGGGCACCCATCTATAGAATGACCTCGCCGAAGTTGTTTAACCACCGATATCATTTCTAAATCAGTGATCGAAACAGGTTGTGACGTGAATGACTGCCAGTGAAAATGGAATTTAAAAAATCTACATTTTTTCTGCGGTACCCTAAAAAAAGCCTTAAGTAGCTGTTTGTTATAACATCAGCTATCCGCGTGTAAACCCCTGTGAAATAACTCATAATGTTAAAATTGTCTTGTTTTTTTTTTCTGCGGAACCCTAATAACGATTTTGTATAAGAGTTGTCAAAATTACTCTTTTAATATAAGGCACAAAAACCTTATAAAAAGCCATATACCCTAAAAAACAAAGAGACAGACAAACAGACAAAAAAAAATTAATTGTGATTTTCGGCATTGGTATTTTGTATACATTGATAATATGCAATTAGTAAAAAATCGGGGATTTCATGTTACAAACAGACACTCCAATTTTATTTATATGTATAGATTATGACCATAGTTTGATGTTTCGATGAGTCGCTACGTAGATTTTCGCGGTAATGTGCATCGAAGTTAAGTAGTATCTCAATGAAAACCTATCGCGGTAACGTGCATCGAAGTCAAGTAATATCGCAGTGAAGATCTATCGCGGTAACGTGCATCGAAGTGCAGTGGCTTCGCAGAGACAATCCTTCGCAATTTTGTAGCATCGTATTAGCATTTATCGATATTTTGTCCGTCGACATACCGTATTACACTCGAAGTTACACACAAAAACTCGGTACTAACTCTGCCCCCGCTATGCAAAATTTCATAACAATTGCTCTTGTAGAAACAGAGATATTGAACAAGACTTTTAAATGACAGCGTTATGGTAGCGTACACATAATAGTTCTGATTACTTCTGATAGATAGGGAACTTTTCTTTTGATAAATGCTATATGAAAAAATTCGGTGTGAAATTCTGACTCTATTAGTGTAAATACTTTATGCGAATTCGCAGTGGAATATGTCAAAAATCCATGTTATTTTATGTTCATAGTACTGGTACAGATATGCTCACAAGTGATTTGACAAGTTTTTTTAAAATACAGAATTAAAACTGATGAAACGTGATGAAATACTGAACTAGGAGTATATTCACTTTATTAATTTCTAGATATAGCCCTGATAGAAAATGAAATAATTAGAAAAATTCAAATAAGTAGCTTTATCAGAAAAATAACGTTTGTTTTGCCAAAAACAACAATTTTTGTCACAGTATAATTATATTAGGTTCTGTTTTGTTATATTAATGACAATTTACATTAAAACAGGTTATGATTTAAACATATTTATTAGTAAGAATCAGTCTTAGAAAATATTTACAAATAATAACAATTGTACAATTATTAATTATATGTATATTAAAAATCACAGTATAATCACATTTGATATTGTTACAATAATCACAGTTTGAATTAAAACCGCATTTGTTGTATAAAATGTAATACAGGTTATGATTTATTTATGTTTTGTACAAAATAATTACAATTTACCATAAAATAGGTTATGATTTAAACATATTTATTTGTAAGAATCAGTCTTAGAAAATATTTACAAATAATAACTTTTTTTATTTTAAAAATTTATAACATATAAATTTTGAACTTAACTAATAAATTCACTGCCACAAAAAAAAAACAACAACACATCACAACAGGGTCCGACTAGTCACATCACAACGGAAATTATGTGAGCGGGTTTTTTCGCGCATCCTTACCCCGCTCACCCCTTATCCTCACCCCCCGATCATGTTAGCTGCCATAAGACGTGCAAGCGCGAAGGAGAAAGTATTAAGTATAGTCTATTTCTAAATTTGTTAAATCGTTAAAAGAATGGTTAATCGAGAAGACATTTTACTCCGTAACAGAATTTTTAAATTGTAAAAAAACTTGACTTTTCTTCCTTTTCTGTATAACAATTAGTAATTATTATTGACATTGACTTACCTTTGTAATCTGACATCACATTTAATTATTTTTAATTCTGACACACAATTCTTTTTTATAAATAAATAATAATATGTGTAGATGTAAAAAATTATAGTTAATTGATATTATGTATTAGCTAGATCTTAAGTATTTGCATGCCCAAGTTGGACGAAACATGTAGATCAACCACTTTTGTACTACACCTTGTAATACCATGTTTTTGCAAATAAAGAAATTATGAATTATTATGAATTATGAATTTCACATTAGCATTTGAAAATGTTCCATTCCAGACAAACCAACTTTTTACAGTCAAGTACATAAATAGGTAGTTAATAATTTTAATATTTATGTCAGAACAAATCAAGCTAGCTTATATTAGCAAATAACGCTATATCTCTGTTTATAATTTCACGAATACATTTTGTTCGCTACTGTACGTCAATACATTTGTTCCTAACTTTACATAGATTTTTTGACATATTCCACTGCGAATTCGCATAAAGTATTTACACTAATAGAGTCAGAATTTCACACCGAATTTTTTCATATAGCATTTATCAAAAGAAAAGTTCCCTATCTATCAGAAGTAATCAGAACTATTATGTGTACGCTACCATAACGCTGTCATTTAAAAGTCTTGTTCAATATCTCTGTTTCTACAAGAGCAATTGTTATGAAATTTTGCATAGCGGGGGCAGAGTTAGTACCGAGTTTTTGTGTGTAACTTCTGTTGCATTACAATTAGCCGTTTTCGAGTACGGCCATGGGTACGCTAGCTTGATCGTGACGCTGGCGTACCCATTGAAAATGGTGTTTATTTCCTAAACTAAAGAGGAAGAGTTTTTTTTATTTTTACACTAATTAGGCAGTATTTACACCGAGTTTTTTGGCATAGTAACCAACTCGATACAGCTCTTGTGTACGCTACCGTCACGGACACAAATTTCATTAGCTATTATTTAAAAAAAATGTAAATATTATAATTAGATCACCAAGTAATTTTTTTTTTTGCCTTTTTAACATTACATAATAAAACTAACGACTTATTGAAGAGCCTACAATTGTCAATGTCTTAAATGTCATGTATCGCATTAATATGTCATAACAGAAGAAGAATAATATTACAAATTATTGGAATTATTAAAGAATTTGTTAATTAATTTATAATACAAGCTGAAAACAGTTTTTCTGAATCTGAATTAGAAGTTTCCGATTAATAGAAATTGAAAAAAGTGTTTTTAAAAAGCAATTTACTGATTTGTAAGTTTTATTTGTATATTCTGCTTCTCAATAAACTTTTATTGCCTTAATTCAAGCATTATTTACTAAATTCACATTTTTTTATCCAGGTAGAATACATTTATTTATATTTACACAGAGTTATTTATTGTTTAGTTATGTTTTTAGTTAAAAATGTTTGAAAACCGCGGCATTTTTGCAGTTTGACAGATTTGACATGTTTATACTTTTTCTCATGCTATCTTGAATAGGATATAAGTACTAGCACTATTCTTTTTTTTTTATTTCGCTGCTGTGTATCCTGCTTTAACGCGTGGGGAGTCAGAGGGGGCCCAAATTTTCATTATTTTTGTGATAGGACGCACAGTTTCTTAGTTACGAGCTAATTTAATCTCTTAGCCTTTTATGTTTTGGAAACCTATGTTTGTAAAACTCTTGAGCAAAATTTTTAAGTTTCATAGTGCCCCGAAGGCAACATTATTGACCCTTAGGCATAATTAATTGCTACATAGACCTCAACTCTATTTTACATTCTTAATAACAAAATTATTTTTCAATAATCATATTAAAAATTAAATTTTTATTACAACCACTGCTTTAATGTATGGTAGTCCTAGTTGAAAAGTGTACAAGCTCACGCGACGCACTAAATAATGCCGTACCCACCATGGTGAATTATTACTCAACAAAATACTATTCCCTTTATAACCATCATCTTCATCGAAACCTATTATTCTCTTTTTTTTTTGCACCATATATGATTCAAGGATAAAAAGGTCACGTCATGATATCCTATTCTGTTCACTACTTATAGTCCGATGAAACATGTTAAAAGATACCAAAAGTAACTTGTTAATAACAATTAAAATCAAAAACCAGACAGTTAAAACCATCACAGGTTATCATAACCATCATCATAAATTCACTACACAGTAGGTATAGGTTGTCTATAAAGTCAAGAAATTAAAGTTTGAGGAACTAAATTGTTCATGTGTCTGGCAACACTGAAATTCAAAATAGACTTGTACATGAGCTGTCATCGAGTAGAAGGTGCGGAACTGTTTTCATTTTGTGATTTTTATAAGTTCATTAATCTACAATAAACTAATACTGACTTACGAAGAACAACATAAACAATAAGTAAAGTAAATCAAAGTGGCACGCGGGAAGTGATTTTTAAAGTTATTATATGATGTTTGACGGAGCACGAAGCTGGTCAAATTATATGTGATTTGGCTGATGTTTATGGGTGAACTGCAACTTTGATGGGTATGTAATCGTGTTACTGTGTTTTGTAATCTGTCTCAAGTAATATATTCACTCCATTTGCGATTTATAGACCAAAAACAGGCATTGCGTACATAGCATATTTTTAGGTAAGATTGTCATTGAAAGTAAGAAATATTGTAGTACGACCTATTCTGTTGATACATTATCAGTTGCATTAGTATAATTCAGTCAAGATTTATCCCAATTTTGAATTTGAATTAATTGCTGTATGTCTATATTACGGTTGATAACTAAACTAAGTATGTCACTTTCGCATCAACTGGTCTGTCGACAACGAATAATTAATTGCAATATTTTATTAATTATTTTATTATTTAGTTCTTAGTAACTCCATGTTAAATGATATCTTGTTAGTTAATATTTAACACTGAATAAATTTTAGTTAGGTATTGCAGTTATTCTTTCCATCCCATTCTTTGCCTGTATTTTGTGTCTAGGTATGTCTAAATGTATTGTAAAAGTATAATCAAATGTTCAACATAACAACTTCAACATAACTTTTGTAAAATTTCAGGCTCCAACCAACCCTCAGATAGTTGCAGGTGATAGCTAGAACTGTGATGGATTTTAATTGTAGTCTTGAAGTTCTACGCAAAATTTTAAATGCAATAGGCCTACAAGAAATGCCCTAGTAATATAAAAATCGAGATTTGCCTGAAGAACTAAGGTAAGACATTATTTATCATTCTTCATACAAGGTAACCTGTATAATAAAGCATATTCTTTTGTATAGTAATTTTTCTCATTATTAACTGTATAAAATAGTTAAAATAATAGTTTCTAGCCTATTTTCCCTTTCTACTCCTCTTTGCCCCCTATACGCCCCTCGAAATAAACCAATAATCAAATCTTTTTTAATAATAATATTAGTATAGTTAGTAAATCAGTAGTTTCCGTGTAGTGACGAAGGAAGAATACAATATATCACAACCCCATCTCATCCCATGGGTGTCGTAAAAACCGACTAAGGGACTATCCTTGAACATTATCTTAACGTAATAAAAAGAAGGATAACTTGAAATAAAACCCTATACCAATACGTCTGGCCAGCGTGGTACCAGTAGGCCAAGTATCCAGTTATGATGATGATGAATTGATGTATAAAATAACAGAATATTTTATAAAATCATCACTAACAAGTAACTATTTATGTTCCCGCAGGTCACAAAATGTTGGCAATTTCTAAAAAGGGCCTGCAGCAGCATCACAGCTGAAACTTGGAAAAACAGTTGCCATCGCGTCGAGAAGCTCGAATCAGAATACTACAAGAGAGGACGTCACCTGTGGGCAAATACTGACGATAATAGCAGCAGCAAAGAAAGCTTTAGTGATGACGATGAAGGTGGCAACGAAAGTTATCTCAACATCGAATATTTAAAAAATCCTATGATGAAAGCGATGAATAAATCTCATTATTAACTGTGTACATGCGCTTTTATTACTCTGATTCAATCCGTTAATTTATTCTAATACCCATACCATTCTAATAGGTGAATTTTGACCCATGTATAGGTTGTCTATAAAGTCAAGAAATTAAAGTTTGAGGAACTAAATTGTTCATGTGTCTGGCAACACTGAAATTCAAAATAGATTTGTACATGAGCTGTCATCGAGTAGAAGTTGCGGAACTGTTTTCATTTTGTGATTTTTATAAATTTATTAATCTACAATAAACTAATACTGACTTACGAAGAACAACATAAACAATGAGTAAAGTAAATCAAAGTGGCACGCGGGAAGTGATTTTTAAACTTATAAGGTGTTGTTTGACGGAGCATGAAGCTGGTCAAATTATATGTGATTTGGCTGATTTTTATGGGCGAACTGCAACTTTGATGGGTATGTAATCGTGTTACTGTGTTTTGTAATCTGTCTCAAGTAATATATTCACTCCATTTGCGATTTAGAGACCAAAAACAGGCATTGCGTACATAGCATATTTTTAGGTAAGATTGTCATTGAAAGTAAGAAATATTGTAGTACGACCTATTCTGTTGATACATTATCAGTTGCATTAGTATAATTCAGTCAAGATTTATCCCAGTTTTTAATTTGAATTAATTGCTGTAGGTATGTCTATATTACGGTTGATAACTAAACTAAGTATGTCACTTTTGCATCAACTGGTCTGTCGACAATGAATAATTAATTGCAATATTTTATTAATTTTTTTATTATTTAGTTCTTAGTAACTCCATGTTAAATGATATCTTGTTAGTTAATTAACACTGAATAAATTTTAGTTAGGTATTGCAGTTATTCTTTCCATCCCATTCTTTGCCTGTATTTTGTGTCTAGGTATGTCTAAATGTATTGTAAAAGTATAATCAAATGTTCAACATAACAACTTCAACATAACTTTTTTAAAATTTCAGGCTCCAACCAACCCTCAGATAGTTGCAGGTGATAGCTAGAACTGTGATGGATTTTAATTGTAGTCTTGAAGTTCTACGCAAAATTTTAAACGCAATAGGCCTACAAGAAATGCCCTAGTAATATAAAAATCGAGATTTGCCTGAAGAACTAAGGAAAGACATTATTTATCATTCTTCATACAAGGTAACCTGTATAATAAAGCATATTCTTTTGTATAGTCATTTTTCTCATTATTAACTTTATAAAATAGTTAAAATAATAGTTTCTAGCCTATTTTCCCTTTCTACTCCTCTTTGCCCCCTATACGCCCCTCCAAATAAACCAATAATCAAATCTTTTTTAATAATAATATTAGTATAGTTAGTAAATCAGTAGTTTCCGTGTAGTGACGAAGGAAGAATACAATATATCACCACCCCATCTCATCCTATGGGGGTCGTAAAAACCGACTAAGGGACTGTCCGTGAATATTATCTTTATGAAATAAAAAAAAAGAAAACTTGAAATAAAACCCTATACCAATACGTCTGGCCAGCGTGGTACCAGTAGGCCAAGTATCCAGTTATGATGATGATGAATTGATATATAAAATCAGAATATTTTATATAAAATCATCACTAACAAGTAACTATTTATGTTCCCGCAGGTCACAAAATGTTGGCAATTTCTAAAAAGAGCCTTCAGCAGCATCACAGCTGAAACTTGGAAAAACAGTTGCCATCGCGTCGAGAAGCTCGAATCAGAATACTACAAGAGAGGACGTCACCTGTGGGCAAATACTGACGATAATAGCAGCAGCAAAGAAAGCTTTAGTGATGACGATGAAGGTGGCAACGAAAGTTATCTCAACATCGAATATTTAAAAAATCCAATGATGAAAGCGATGAATAAATCTCCTTGTTAACTGTGTACATGCGTTTTTATTACTCTGATTCAACCCGTTAATTTATGCTAATACCCATACCATTCTAATAGGTGAATTTTGACCCATGTAGTTTAGGGTTGGTGTATGAAATCGATTAAGAGATTTATCGATTTAGATTATTTATAATTTAGTTTTTTTAAGTTTGGTATAGGTACATGTGGCAGCAGCCATATAGTAGCAGTACTAAAATTAAAACCATAGAACATAATTGTTTTGCAGAAGTCAAAAATTACGTTATGGCTCATAATTCTTACACTTAATTATGTTACATTCTATGGCTCAAAACAACTGTCAAAATTTAAAATGGCTTGACTATAGTGCATATAAAACAGAAATAAAACATCGTCATCTAAAATGTTTAAAGGGTTAACACTACTTTACTTCTATATAGGTCATGTTATAACAATTATTCAAATTTCTCAATCACTTGGTTTCAACCAATGAAATGAATTATCTCATTATGAGTTGTGTGAATTTCTTACTTGAGTATTAGATATAATGTGTTTCAAAATTACTTATTTTATTTCAATAAATTACTAGTATGAAAACTATTTTCTCAGATTATATAGGGTTGCTACGTGTAGCACAGTGGCGGCCTCATTTATTTTCAGGACTTTATAGACAGAGTGTAGTTTAGGGTTGGTGTATGAAATCGATTAAGAGATTTATCGATTTAGATAACAAGCGATTAATCGATAATCGATTATTATTTATAGTTTAGTTTTTTTAAGTTTGGTATAGGTACATGTGGCAGCAGCCATATAGTAGCAGCACTAAAATTAAAACCATAGAACATAATTGTTTTGCAGAAGTCAAAAATTACGTTATGGCTCATAATTCTTACACTAAATTATGTTACATTCTATGGCTCAAAACAACTGTCAAAATTTAAAATGGCTTGACTATAGTGCATATAAAACAGAAATAAAACATCGTCATCCAAAATGTTTAAAGGGCTAACACTACTTTACTTCTATAAAGGTCATGTTATAACAATTATTCAAATTTCTCAATCACTTGGTTTCAACCAATGAAATGAATTATCTCATTATGAGTTGTGTGAATTTCTTGCTTGAGTATTAGATATAATGTGTTTCAAAATGACTTATTTTATTTCAATAAATTACTAGTATGAAAACTATTTTCTCAGACTAAATAGGGTTGCTACGTGTAGCACAGTGGCGGCCTCATTTATTTTCAGGACTTTATAGACAGAGTGTACATTATTGTCCTGCTAAAATTATCAGCACTATCCCTCAACAGTGAACAATTCTGCTCAAAATAAAATGGTTCAATCTTACTTGATCGGTACAAAATACTAGAAGTCTTGTTCACAACGCTAGCTGTGGGCTGGCTGGCGTTCATCTCACTACTGATGTCGCATCAAGGGCGGCCAAAGTAGTGTTGCAACAATATATCGAATTATCGATAGTATCGATTGTAATGGCGATAGTCACAATATCGATAGACCTATCGATAGTATCGATCATATCGATACTATCGATAGTATCGATCATATCGATACTATCGATTCTATCGTTAGTATTTGATATACAGTAGTATTGATAGACATCAGTATTGATAGACATCAATACTATCGATAGTATCGATAGTATTGGTTTTCGATACTATCGATAGTCTCGATAGTATTGATATTTTATTATTAATACTATCGATAGTATCGACACTATTGTTGCTCTTATTTCAACAAACAATCGATACAATCTATAGTTTTTAAAACTTTCGATAGTATTGCACTATCGATAGTATGTAAAAATTCAATAGTATTACTTTTGCATTATAGTTAACGTGGTGGTAACTGCATTAGCAGAACAAAATATAGTATCGATCGTTTGTTGAAATGAGACCATTAATTGTATCGATACTATCGAAAAGTAATGCTATAGAATAGTAAGTATAGTATCGATAGTATTGATGCCTATCAATACTATCGGATCTCAATTACTAACGATACTGTCGATAGTATCGACACTATCGATATGCATATCGATACTGTGACTATTTTACAAGGTCAACTATCGATAGTCAAACTATCGATAGTTCTGCAACACTAGGCCAAAGTTCAAAGCATTACGTCTTCTTCACATTTCGACACTATTTTAACTAAACGAAACACGACACGCACTCTAACGAAACATGATTTCAATTTAAACTAACTTTAGTAAAGGTTAAAATCACTTGAATAGAAACAAACACGCGCGTTGGCACTGTGCGTCTGCCACATACATCTTCGAATCGAACTAGACTGACTGAGCTTGCGCTCGGTCTCCCCGTCCGTCCTCGCGGCATCCCCACTACCGACGATCGTGTCCAAGCGGAAGGGCGCTTGCGTTTCCCTTCACACGATACTAAATAGTGTATTGAATCGATAGATGGCGCTGTGAGTTGACGGAAGTAACATCAAGCCACAACATATACATTTAACAAATCAATTATAATGAGCAAATATAATACATATATAGTAAACAAAAAAAAAGGTTCACCTTTAACTACTCTGTAGTACATGCAATGGTTTTAAACGTGGGGGCAGCATTTTTATTTTAGCCCAAATGAAATAAAGCATTCTCCTCTGAGTAGACGAGACCAGACTGTCTCACTCAGTAGCGAAGCGACACGCAGATAATATCTGGATAATATAAGATTTAAAGTTGTAGGTTGCACGCAGTATTTTGTTCCTATTCGAATAATAATATGTAGTACCGGAACGACATGACTATTATTCGGTTTGTTAACATCTCTTTAGTTTTTACTTCGTAATACACTGATGTTTTTAAAAAGTACCTATTTAAAAACTATGTATTTTTTCAACTGTGTTTTTATATAAAAAAAAACCTTTGTAGTGTCAGTGCTGAGTTTGAGATTTATTTATGGATTTATTTTATTATAGATTGCAACACTAGTTATCGGATCATCAAAAATGGCAGACGTTCCGATCGACTGTGACTTCCCTGTTTGGGGTTTATTGCCAAAAAAAGAAACGGGAGTCGTATCATTTTTAAATAAAAATGAAAACTATGATGGCAGAGATACCATTATTGCCATTTTTGATTCAGGTGTCGATCCAGCGGCTGTGGGGCTTCAGGTAAAAAAAGTGTCTTGTCACGATTTGTTTAGTTGCATTTTACTGTATTTATAGCATTTACTCGCTATTGCTGGTGTTGCAGGTGACGAGTACTGGTGAAACAAAAGTTATCGAAAGATTTGACTGCAGTGGTTGTGGCGATGTAGACACTAGCACTGTTATAAAAAAAGTTACCGATGGATGCATTACCGGCCTTACTGGTCGTAAATTGAAGGTTTGTTTATCAATAATTATTAGTGAATAAGTAATATAGTATCATCGATATAAATTAGTAATTTTTAGAAATATTTAATAATTTGTTTTGTTTGTATCCTTGTTCGTAAACAAACGATTATCGAACCTATGCTGTCAAAGTAAAGACAGCTGTTTTTGGCAGTACCATGACGAAAATTTATACCATGTAAAAATATTTGTACATACTTGCTTGATTTATAAACAATAATTTTATTAATCTTGAAGGATAATATTGGATCTGTTATGCTTTTTAGATTCCAGAATTATGGCAAAATCCATCAGAACAATGGCGTGTTGGAGTATTATATCCATTCAGTTTATACCCTACAAAATTAAAAGAGCGTGTACATGACCACCGCAAGGAACATCTTTGGGATGTTGGCTTTAAGCCAGCCTTTGCTGAAGCTCTGAAACAGCTTCAAGATTTTGAGACTGATGTTGGTTAGTGATTTTTATATATTTCATTACATTAGTTATCTCAAGAATGTCTTAATTTATAAGAACACTATTATGTTATTCTAGTTACAATGGACTCTATATTTTAAGCACAGATATCAGTAACACATTTGATAATTTATGCATTTACATTGCTTTAGAGGCTCTTTGTAGGGCCCATAGTCAGTGATCATGTCTCCACCTCATAGGTAAATGAGGGTTACCTATTTTAATCCCAAATTTTAATATTCCGAATATCAAAATCCAGAAAACTATTGGACATTTCGTCATTATCCCATTTTTAAAAATTTCGAAGTATTATTTGCCATATAATCGCAACTCCGAATTTCATTTGCCCATTTATTTATTTGTACGACGTTTTAAAATCCAGATGAATGAGTTCCAGATATAAAAATCTAAATGCACGAAATCCAGAGGACCATAATCCATATGCACTAAAGCCAAATTTTTAAAACACAATTTATTGAAATACCTTTATTGAAATCCAGACAAACAATATCCAGATTTTTAAAATCAAGATTTTTGAAATTCAAATAAACAATATCCAGATAAACTAAATCCTTTTATCTTTTACTATACGATATTCAAGATAGCATGAGAAAAAGTATAAACATGTCAAATCTGTCAAACTACAAAAATGCCGCGGTTTTCAATCATTTTTATCTAAAAACATAACTAAACAATAAATAACTCTGTGTAAATATAAATAAGACTATTCTACCTGGATAAGAAAATGTGAATTTAGTTAATAATGCTTGAATTAAGGCAATAACAATTTATTGAAAGCAGAATATACAAATAAAACTTACAAATTAGTAAATTGCTTTTTAAAAACATTTTTTTCAATTTCTATTAATCGGAAACTTCTAATTCAGATTCAAAAAAACTGTTCCCAGCTTGTATTATAAATTAATTAACAAATTCTTCAATAATCTTATTAATTTGTAATATTATTCTTCTTCTGTTATGACATATTAATGAGATACATGACATTTAAGACATTGACAATTGAAGGCTCTTCATTAAGTCGTTTAGTTCGTATGGAATGTTTAAAAAGGAAAAAATAAATTAATAGATGATTTGGTGATCTAATTATAATATTTAAATTATTTAAACATAATAGGTAATGAAATTTCTATTTTATTGTAAAGTCGTTAACATTTTAATATTTTTGTACAATTTTCTAGTCTTCATCGTGACCATAGATTATAATTATCTATAAATGAATAATCGTGACATTAAAAAGACCCTTTTTTTTGTTTGTTTACCAAATTTCTCAGGCCCAAATGAATATGGTATAATATTATTAACTTAACCTATTTAATTGCAACCTAAACTAACCTACTAAGTCGAATTTGACAATAAAAATCTATGAGTAATGGGCAAGTAAAACAATAGCTAGTCGGTTCTGGCACTCGCCGGCCGCTACCGCGGCACGCTCGCTTCGCTCGCTCGGCTCGTGCGAAGGGTCACAGTTCTAACCTAACCTAACCAAATGAGTCGAATTTGACAATTAAACCTATATGTAATGGGTAACTTAAACAATAGTGAGTCGGTTCGCAGTTCTAATCTAACCTAGGTCACATAAAATAATATTATGTATTGCAATAATTTAGCTGGAACACGATTGTATGGAAACCAAATAAAAAGTTTATGAAAATCTGGCAAAAATTTATCTGGAATATGATTATAATGGGAACCAAATAAAAAGATTATGAAAATTTGCTGAGAATAGTTTATCTGGAAAGTGGTACGATGGAAACCAAAAAAAGTATTCTGAGAATCTGGTATAGCTAAATCTGGATCATAAAAATATGGGAAACAAAAAAATACTATTTGAAAATTTGGTTTTAGTGCATCTGGAAATCGATTCATCTGGGAAATTAAAAACGGAATTTTAAAAAGTTGTCATTCATTACACCTGTCTTTTAAAAGTTCTACCAACTGTTTTCTGGGTTTTAAGATTCGGGTAACAGAAATTCGAGGTTTCAATAGGTTACCGTAAATGAGATCTGCTAAACATCCTAGTTTCTATAGACTGATAAAATAATTTACAAAGTTGTAAACTGTTTTATGGATTGCACTTTCAGTGGCTAAGAATCCTGTATTAAGTCCAGAAGATAAAATTCAAAAAGAGGAATTAGAAGCAAGAGTAGAAGTATTACAAAATGCTGAGAAGAAATATAATGATGTTGGCCCCACATATGATTGTGTACTGTTTCATGATGGTACTGTGTGGAGGTGAGTGGTTCAAATTAATTTTACTGGGGCTAAATAGCCCAATGCTCTTTTTATCATCTCATTCCTAGGAGATTTAGCTAGTTGTCAAAACAGTTACACTGTATGTTAAAATAAATTTGTAATGATTTCATAACTGAAATTTATTACTGATGTTACGGGTAATGCTAGAACGTGAAGTAAACCTTTTTTTCTTTTTTGCGTGGGAAACCTTTTATAGGCCGTCTACCCGCCTTTAGCCTAGCCAGGCAGGTGTGTCGAAGTCCCGATAGATGGTAATACGGTTTACCGACTAAAACCCACGGTGTTCCTCTATCACCCAAAATGCCGAGACGGCGAGAAGACTGGCATTACTCGAGCCGTCCCGGCGGGTGCTGGTCCGCGATATATAATAGATTCCATTATGAGGCATTACCATGATTTAAAAAATTACATTTTGTAATTGCAATTCTGTTGAAAACAAATAAGCTGTGTGACTTTTGTGTGAGATAATTTTTTAGTGGTCAAAAAATTACATAATGTTGGTTGTTTAGTAGTAGTTTCAAGAATTATCTCACATTTACCTTATAGGCAATTAAAGCAACTTCAATCTTTAATTAATTATCTCAGAACCATATATTAAAACATATAAATTTTGTTACAGGGCATGTATTGACACATCCGAGAGTGGGGACTTAGCATCATGCACACTGCTGGGTGAATACAGCATAACCCATGAACATGCGCACCTCACTCCACTAGATGAAATGACAGTCAGTATCAATGTTCATGCAGAGGGGAACACATTAGAAGTCGTTGGGATGTGCTGTGAGTATATCTAAGAGTAAATAGCGCATAAACACTGCAAGCGTGTCATGATTGAATGAACACAGATTACAATACTACATAAATAACACATAATTATGCTTAGGATGCTAAATATCTCTGACTTAATAAAATAAATCTAAAATGTTTGAAAAAGATATTTTTTTTACCTTAAATCTTTTACTCTAATCTTTCTGTCTATTATTTTGTCTTTAGTTACCTTAAGTAACTAACCGAATTACTTTTTACAATATACGTATTGTTGCAAGTTTTTTTGACATTAAAACTTGTTTTTTGCAGCCACTCATGGTACACACGTAGCAGCTATAGCTGCTGGATATTTCCCTGATGAACCAGAGCGAAATGGTGTTGCACCAGGAGCCAAGATAGTCTCCCTCACAATAGGAGACAGTCGACTGGGATCCATGGAGACGGGCACTGCTCTAGTTAGAGCATGCATAAAAGTCATGGAGCTATCGAAAAAGATGAAAATAGATGTTATTAATATGAGCTATGGAGAACACGCACATTGGTCTAATGCTGGGTATGTGTGACTAAGGAAATTATTTAGTTCTTAATGGGCTCTCATTTCCTAATGACTGAATATAGAGTAACGTAAACAGAAAAACATGTAACCGCGAATTATTATTATATTCCGAAATAATTATGTCACGAATTTTCATTTTGGCGTTGCATTATGCAACGCCGTTCTTACCCAACCTAACGTTTCGACACACACATTGTCGTCAATCATGCCATAAATTCGTTATGAAGTTATTCCGGAGACTACGGAACTTATTCACAGTTGCCTGCTTATGTTGTAGCTTTTTTTTAGGTTTAGTAATTTAGAAATGAGTAATTTCACCTTGTATATTATTAAAATACATACATTCGTAATAAATTAACAATTACATTTGTTTTCAGGCGTGTAGGTGACATAATATGTGAAGTAGTAAATCGTTACAATGTATCCTGGGTTGTGTCTGCCGGAAACCATGGTCCCGCATTATGTACTGTTGGCGCACCACCTGACATAGCTCAACCCATACTTATTGGTAACTAACCTATATAAACTATTTAGTCCCACTGCTGAGAATAGGTCCCTATCTGATTTCTGCGAAATTACACCTTATTATTTTTTATTATTGTTGTATTATTTTAACTTTTTTTGTATGAAATGACTGTAATATGTATACTAGGGAAATAAGATTAGGCGAGCAGTATTATCCCTTGTTGGTTTTAGAAACATAGCAATGCAATGCATAGTAATTAATATCATGAATAGCCTGACTGTACCACTTCGGGACCGCTTGTTCACTTCTCCTCATTGACAGAAAAGTTTTCAACAAGGAAAAGTAAACAAAAAGTTCACCAATCCCCATCAACAGCGATTGTCTATGGAAAAAAGTATAATGGGCCGCCCTGCATTTGGACAGTACTATGGCCTCCCCTTCGAACATCTACTTTCCACGATCCATGTATAACAATTAAAGAAATATAACATAATAATATTATCTATATCGTAGGTGTGGGCGCATACGTGTCCCCGGAGATGATGTCGGCGGCGTACTCGATGCGCGCGCGGCTGTCGGGCGGCGCGTTCAGCTGGAGCTCGCGGGGGCCGGCGCCCGACGGAGCCGCGGGGCTGGCCGTGTGCGCGCCGGGCGGGGCGGTGGCTGCGGTGGCGAGGTGAGCAGTGAGCAGGCCTTCTCACTTGTCTATGCGCCACTTTACCTGGACCATGAGTTCCAATAGTCGTTAGGCGTCGCAACGCTCTTTGAGAGAAGCGTATAGTAAGCGCCAACTAACTCGGCCGGCCTGAAATTGTTGCAGTTGGCTGCGCAGATGTCAGTTTACGAAGCCACATCTTAACATTAATGTCCCACTGCAGGAACGGGCCTCCTCTACTAATACCAAGCTGGCCAGACGGATTGGTATAGGGTTTTATTTCAAGTTTTCCTTCTTTTTATTTCGTAAAGATAATATTCACGGATAGTCTCTTAGTCGATTTTCACGACACCCATATGATGAGATGGGGTGGTGACATATTGTATTCTTACTCCGCAGGGAACTCCTGGCAGGGAAGGGGTTGTTTTATTTGTTCGTACATAAATACGTAAACTTCTATGACAGCTAACTTAAGTGCGGCCGAGTTGATTGGCGCGTACAGGACTACGTGAGAGGTCTACCTCTCACGTAGTCCTGTACGCGCCAATCAACTCGGCCGCCCTTAAGTTGGCTGAATGTTACAACAATCGCTTACATTACTATACTTCCAACAACTCTTCTATCTGTAATATATTTTATTTATTTTATTTTATTTTATTAGGAAAACCAACGACTATAAATACACATTACAAGATTATCAGTAAAAAACAGAAAGTCATTTATAGGTTTCCACAGCTAGTCGCACTTTAGGTAGATAATACAAAGGTGTAAGCTTAAAACATGCACATCACATCATCTATTCTATGGTTACATGACATACATAGGAAATAAAAATATGAAATAACAAAATAAAAAAATAAGAACAGGAACAATTTAAGCTTCACTGTGTAAACCATTAATGCACTACATAACACTATTGATTAAGTTTTCGCCTCGCCAACACAACGCCACTGTTAAACAGATCTAAATCATGGATTCTAGCAGATGAATTGAATTTACTACTAGCACGCCGGATAAATGAGTTTTGCCTGTAGTTCGTAGAGGCATACGATAAATCGAGTGTGTCTCGTCTACGTGAGCCCAGACGAGGGACCCTTAGGTTAATTAAAGAGAGCAGTTCAGAACAGTCAAGCAAGCCACTAGCAATTTTCATTAAAAGTAATATGTCTGAAACATCTCGTCGCTGAGACAGTGGAAGGAGATGGTGCTTTCTGGCTAAGGTGTCATATGTGTCTGAGCTGTAATTCTCCTTAGTTCTATAGCAGAGGTATCTAACAAATTTACATTGGATACCCTCGATGCGAGAAATGTAAATATCATACCTGGGATTCCAAACTTGTGATGCATATTCCAAATGACTTCTAACGTACGTACAATATAGGATTTTTAGTGTTTTTATTTCTTTGAAGTCTCTGGACATACGCATAACAAATCCCAGTGATTTACGTGCCTTAGCGACTATGCTATCAATATGTTGATCAAACAATAGTTTAGAATCATATATAACGCCAAGGTCACGTACACTAGAACTCCTCTGCAGGGTTAAGCCCTTAAGTCTATAGTCGAAACTAACCATGTTGCGCTTACGTCCATATGACACAACAGTACACTTTGATGAGTTTAAATCTAAGTGATTGTCGTCACAATACTGTTCAAGGCGCTTAAGATCTGATTGGAGCAGTTGAGCATCGGATAGATTAGAGATAACTGAAAACACTTTCATATCGTCTGCGAAACATAAAACTCGAGATGTCTCAAGGCACTTATCGATATCGTTTACAAAGATCACAAACAACAGGGGACCAAGGAGAGAGCCCTGCGGGACTCCACTGGGAATATTAATCCAACCTGATATATAATTATTGACCACAACAGCTTGTGAACGATTTTTTATATAGGATGTGAACCATCGCAGCAAATCCCCACAAATTCCCACACTTTGTAGTTTCATGATCAGGCGATTGTGTTCAATACGGTCAAATGCCTTACTGTAGTCTGTGTAAACGATGTCGACCTGATTACCGTTGTCCATAGCTTGCGTTAGGAACTCATTGAGTACAGTCAGATTAGTCAAAGTAGATCGACCCCTCAAGAAACCATGCTGAGAAGGACTAAAACTGTGCATAAGACTCGAGTACAATTGATCGAATATAACTTTCTCAAGCAGTTTAGAAACAATGCATAGTTTAGAGATGGGCCTGTAATTAGCCACAACAGTAGCTGAGCCTTTTTTAAGAACTGGCGTTATATAAGCTCGTTTCCAAATTGTAGGCACTATACCTTCGCTCACAGATCTCTTAAATAAAAGAGATAGGGGTAAGGCAATCGCCTTCGAACATTTTTTTAGAAAAGAAGCTGGTAAGTCATCTGGTCCAGGAGACTTATAAATGTCCAACTCGCGTATAAGTTTTTCAATAGTTTGAACATTGATACATATAGACGATATATCAGATGAATACAAGTCACCAGTGTTGAAAAGGTTGGAAGGAGCATTCACAGGATCAAGAAAGTTAGATTTAAAATGGTCTGAAAAAGCATTACAGATCGCGGGGCCATTATTAACAACATGGTCGCCAAATGTGAGACTACTGGGCATGGTACTACGTTTACTCTTAGATTTTACGTAGGACCAAAAATGCCTGGGGTTATTTGCTATAGATGCCTCCACACCACAGACGTACGTGCGGTAGCAGGAGTTGACTAGACCCTTAGCTCGATCACGTAATATCTTGAAGGTCTCCTCATCACTGCGGTTCCCGTAAGTCTTAAACTTTTTAAAATATTTGTATTTCTCTTTTATAACCTTTTTAAGGGCTGGTGAAAACCACACCGGGAACTTGTTATTTTTTACTAATATACATGGAATAAATTGGGCTCGGAGTTCGTAAAAAGTAGTATAGAAAAAATTAGTTGCGTCATCAAGCGAACCCTTTGTCAACTCTGTGTCCCAGTCAATACATAGCATTGCTTTATTGATGGCCTCATAATCACCTTTGTCATAAAGATAGGTATTACGGGGCGCTATACCTAACTTTTTAAAACCTACTATCTCAAACTGGATAAACAGAGCACCATGGTGTACATCAATAGGTACGAGGGATTCGCTGCCCCAATCAGAAACCTTTACATTAAAATTAGAGAACACTAGGTCTAGGATTTTACCATATATATTCGTGATACCGTTATATTGTTGTAAACCCAGTAAATTAACCCCGTCAATTAAATAGGTCTCTGTGCTAGTTCTAAAGTTATAAGGTTCAAACGAGCAATCGTTACTACTAGGTAGCCACATTATGTTACTAAGATTAAAGTCTCCCGCTATTAGGTACATATCATTAGCATTATTAAAGAAAGTGTATTCAAGACGCGACAGAAAATTAGTCAATTGTTCAGAGTGGGAGTACCCATCTTTTTCTCCACATAAGTAAAGAACACCTATATGTAGCCTCCTCAATGAGCCCACGAAAGTAAGTGTAACCCACAGGTCCTCGGCGGATGAGCTAAAGGTAGGCTGGTAAATGACAGATAGTTCCTTTTTAACCGCTATGAGAACCCCTCCACCGTACACCTGCTTAGTAGAAGCATAGTTCCGGTCCCGTCGCCATACAACATAGCGATTGTCAAATAATTCCGCGTCAAATATTCCTTCTACCAACCACGTTTCCGTAATAATAACTATATCGTAGTCACTGGCACAAATATTACTAAAAAAAGTTGAAGTTTTTGTACGTAAACCGCGCGCGTTCTGATAATATATATTTAATTTAGTTTTATTACAAGTTGTAGAACAATTATCCATTACCTATATCTAATTCAGACAGCATTATATAAAATTGTTTATAAATAAATAGACAATTTATTCCTTTTGTAAGAAGTGGTATGTACTCGTATAAAATAACACGCAATCGTGCAGTAGTTAATAAGTAAATAACTGTTAAGATAAACAAAGTTTTTAAGTGTTGATCAAGTAGGCAAGTATATAATAGGTAAGTTCTACGGGGCGATAAATAGAATGAATAGGTACAATAAATTATAAAAAAAAAGGTCGAGCAAAACAATAGCGATGCGCCGGCGCCGGCCAACTCAGGTAGTGAATCAATAATAGTAAACATGTGTGCGTATATGAACACAACAATATAGTACAAACATGAGTATGATATTTTATTAAGATAGTGCGTTGTAATTAATATGAAATAGACTAAATAAATTTGTTTAAATCACGCTCATTGATCAATGATATCAATTTAAGAATACTAATTAACTGCACGAAACCTACAATTCTAGTTAACGTGACTTAAATCATTTTCTTTGCAGATTTACACTAAGGAACTGTCAACTTATGAACGGTACATCAATGGCCGCACCGCATGTCGCAGGAGCAGTCGGTGAGTTATTTGTGATTTAAATTATACAAGATTTGCTAAGAATTATATTATTGTTTACTTTATCTTATGATTTTTCATGTACAGCAACCTTATTTGTTAAGATATAAGAGACATTTTCCTTTGAAATGTTAAGCTTGAATTTGTTAAAGACAATCGAGTTTTAAGTTAGACCGAACCTTAAATACATATCAGTTTTGTTTTAATTGTTTATTTTTTTTTAAACAGCGGTACTAATATCTGGTCTTAAAGCGAAAAAACTTCCTTATTCACCGTACTCAATAAAACGCGCATTAGAAAATTCTGCGACGTATTTAGCAAACGTCGAGCCGTGGGCACAAGGGTGTGGGCTACTTAATATCGAAAAGGTTAGTATAACGTATTTATAATGGCTAAATGATCTAGACTCTA
The DNA here is from genome assembly GCA_905475405.1 of Schrankia costaestrigalis. Classification (NCBI taxonomy): domain Eukaryota; kingdom Metazoa; phylum Arthropoda; class Insecta; order Lepidoptera; family Erebidae; genus Schrankia; species Schrankia costaestrigalis. The sequence continues at coordinate 22,645,391 of FR997827.1, read as the reverse complement.
CCACTAAATAAATAGCACTTACACTGAGATAAAAAACGCTATCTAACTTGGCCGGCCTGAAGTTGTTGCAGATCGCTGCGCAGATGTCAGTTTTAGAACTAAATGGCGGGGAGCAAGAGTATTCTTTGTTCCTGTACATGCGCGAATTCTATGATAGCTAATTTCAGGTCGGCGTTAGTTACCGCGTACTGTACGCGTCCTTACATGCGTGAAATAACTTGCCTCAAAGATATAGCTATCAGAGAAGTTCGCGCATGACAGGAACAAATAAAACACTTCCTCCCTACGCTCCCCAACATTTAGTTTGGAAACTGACATCTGCGCAGCCATCTGCAACAACTTCAAGCCGCCCGGGTTAGTTGGCGCTTACCGACGCAGACATCATTATTAACCGACTTCAAAGGAGGAAGAGGTTGTCAATTCGGTTGTATTTTTTTTAATGATATATTTTTGTTACTTTCACAGGCATTTGATCTCTTAACAACATACTATGACCAGCCAGAGAGAGACGTAACATTTAACATACAGTGTGGTTCTAATAACGCTAAAGGAATTTTGTTGAGGCCGAAACTAGATGATGTACCGAAGGATATTGGTATTACTGTTGAGCCGCGATTCTTACAGAGCCATTTGGATATGGAAAGTAAGTATCTATAATAATTTCTTTCATCTATTAATTTATAAATAATACTATTTTACTGTGTTCTTATATTCTGCGTGAATCAATAATACGTTTTAGTACTGAAGATAAAAGATACATAATTGTATGACTTCTTTGTTGCAAATTCGTTTATCATTTTGGAAATTCGTTACTGATTAAAATTATTGGTTTTAACTGAAGCACACACACTGACAAATTGTGTAGTGACGAAATATGTACATTTCATAGTATGTCAGAGAAAATGTGAAGGTGAAATTTAAGTTATAAATATTCCTCATCCCTTATCCTTGCTTTTAATAGACTTGAGTGAACCTTTGCAAGTGTTAGTGCAACAAGGATGTGTCTGTGGAGTGTGTTCCGGTAGAGGTATGTTCAGGTTATTTATACGTAGTCAGTCGTTTTTGGTTTATTACATAGTATTTTATAATTACAGGTAATTAGTATAATTGATGTAGTGGTTAAATTAGTTTCAGATAATAGTTACTTTACTACTAGAATTTTATTGAATACTTACCAGTGTAATAGATAACAGAATCTATAATAGTAAACTATTTATTTTACATTGCGTGGGGATTGCATTTATACATATCGCTCATCTCTTCTAAAGATCTAACTATATTTTTGACATCTAAGACATCGTACACGCGACGTATGCAGCGCGGTCTCGCACGTCTGAGGAAAGCGCACACCTTATGTGGGGTCGGATTTAATGACTATCGCAGATACGATCGAAATGTCACTAGGTTTACCCTAACCTGAGTAATATAGTTTAATCCTAGTTGCCGACAAATATTTTTTTAACTACTCCACATATTGGTAAAAAAGGGGAACCTACGAGATTTTTCGTTTCGTTATAAAAGATGTTGCATTTTATGTCCTGGCTGATATACAAAGTAATAATGTATAAATATAATATAGAACAGATATAACAATTAGGTATGTAGTGTGGTGTATATTGCAGACAAGTCGATAATTCCGCGTCAGATCGCGTTCGGCGTGCGGCTGGCGCTGTCGTCGCCCGCCGGCTGGGTGTCGGCGCCGCAGCACCTCGACATGATGAACGCGTCGCGACCCATCAACCTGCGCGTGCGCACTGCCGGACTCTCGCCAGGACCACACTTCACCAGGTAAATACATCATACTAGATGATACTATCTCCCTCCTTACAAATTCTGGGAGGAAAAAGAATTTACAATAGACTCATAAAATGAATTCCGTTATTGTTATCGCTTATTGCCGGCGTGTGAGCGCCGCGTACATGTAATGCTTAAGAAGGGCGCTTGCGGCTGAGCTATGCTCTCTATGAAGTAATGTACAGAAATAAGTAATACACCCGGTCCAAACGCCCCTGTCAATTAATTACAAAACCTGGCACCTGCGCAGCTATTTGCAACAATTTCAAGCCGGCCGAGTTAGTTGGCGTGTTTTCTAATTTTATGCGTCAATGTGCATTGGTTTAAAATAAAAGTGAACTTTATAAATGTGGGATTATTTGTGAATATTAAATCTTTACGAAATAAAAAGAAGGAAAACTTGAAATTAAACCCTATACCAATCCGTCTGGACAGCGTGGTATTAGTAGGCCAACTCCGTCCCTGCAGTGGGACATTAATGGGCTGTTATGATTATGATGAATTAATAATAATTAGCAGTAATTTAACGATATTAATGTTTAATTTCCAGTATAAACGCGTACGACGTGGCCTGTGTAGAAAAAGGTCCTGTGTTCAGAGTGCCCATAACAGTACTACAACCGCAGCCATTGCCGCCAAATGCTCCCTCAATCGTCTCTAGGCAAGTCTGTTTCAAACCGGCTGATATTGCGAGACACTTCGTCATAGGTAAGTTTTATGTTGTGTTAATCTTTACAGTTATATTAAATAGTTTTAAAGGCAAAAAACAGTCAGGGTCGGGTTTGCAGAATGCTCTGTGCGAGTGAATCTCTATAAGCAGTTTTGTGAGGCAATGCATATAATATGTGAATCTTTTAAATGAAATAAATGATCCATCCATCAAGCAATTCATAATAAATTAAATAATAATAATTCGTTGTATTGTAAACTCGGATTTAAGACTGCGATCGAATGTTAACACGAATTATATTATGTACATTTTTACTTGCCATGTAAACTAAGTATTGTGGCTGTCTAGACCAGGTAAACTATCATAAACTCATAAACCGGGTACACATACAATTTATCATACCTTGGACTTTCTTTCTCGTTAATTTTCTAACTAATAGTCCTTTATACTGTTACTTTTTTTGTCTGTTTATTTACGACTTCTAACAGTCCGTGTTATTCTTCCTAGTACCACCGGAGGCTACATGGGGAGTACTGCGTATGTCGACGGAGGACCAGGAGAAGACAGGCCGGTTCCTGGTGCACACCATGCAGTTATTACCGCGCAAGAGTTGTCGCTCGCACGAGATGCAGAAACTTATCAACGTGTGCTCGGAAGCGCCCACACTACTGCCCTTCCAACTTGTTGTATGTACACAATAACAACTTTGTTTAAGCATACTTACTTGGGTGGCCTGAAGTTAGCTGTCAAACATGATTGCGCAAGACATGTAAAGTAACGAAAACTGCGCAGACGTTTGCAACAACTTCAAGCCGGCCAACTTAGATTGCGCGGACTGTAATTTGATTATATTATTGTACCGTTCGTTTCCATCGTTATCAACGTAGCCTAATTGAATACCATGATGACCAGCGACCGCGTATACTTTGCTATGTATGAGATCTTTATTCCAAAGATACTTCCTCGAGGTCTGAATGTATGTGAAGGTCTACAAGGCCCAAAAATAAAACTCCTCGTAACTCGTAAGGAGGTAAAAACCTATGACACCGTAGTTCACCGTAGTTCGTTCTTTCAACCTTGCCTTTACCTTTTTAAAATAAAATTATAAGCCTAAAAATGAACAGGCTTGAACTCTGCAAGCTTTATATATTTTCATTGTGATTCAGATTATTGTGGTAAAGTATTATACATATGTATCAAACCTAGCTTCAGTTCAAAATAATGGTAATTGTAATATAACCATCATGTTTCATGTATTTTCAGGGAGGTGTAACTCTAGAAATAGTAATAGCAAAATACTGGGCGAACATAGGCGATATTGTAGTGGATTATACTGTGGAATTCCACGGACTCAAGCCTGACTTCGGACCTAAAATGGTGATGATGGCCAGCGAAGGTCTGCGAGGAGTTGTTCTGAGTGCTTTGAGGCTACAGGATGTACAGCCTTCTGCTCAGCTCAAGTACACCGAGCCTGTCTATAGGTTAGTTGTTCTAAAAACTAATTTTGATAACAATCCATTTATGTCGCACTGCAGAGACTGGTGATGTAAGGAAACTTATATTAAAGTTTGCCAAAGCTCCAAAAGAAAGTAGATAAATAAGAACAATAAATATATTACACACTGGCCAGATGGATTGGTATAGGGTTTGATCTCATACTTTGATGATAGATTTCAAGAGTATTTTTTTTAAATCTATTCCTTAGTCCGTTTTTAAGACAACCATGGATTATGCAGGGTGGTTTCATTGTGTATTTTTATCCTATCAACACATGGAAGGAGTGTAGATTATGTACATGTGTTACCGGAACGCGCTAACTGGTATCCCTTTACTTTAAAACTCTCAGTACAATAAACTTTACTCGTGTTATTATAAGTTCATCTAGTAAAACATTACAATTAACGTAAACATTGAAATATTTTCAGGCCAGCAGAATCAAAGCTGACCCCTCTAACATCACGTGACGTGATACCGCCGAGCAGACAAATATACCAATTAATCAACACATATAACTTCCATATAGCTAAAGCTACTGAGGTAAATAAAGCTATATTTGATTAATATTATGTATTATGATTATTGGTTCATGCCCATGATTCAGGTCTTGCACTATGATTTCTGGATCATATAGTCTCACATCATGATATTGTAGCGTCATCTACCGACTAACTCAAGCGAACACCTACACTACGTCCTGAATCGCGATATCAACATTCGCACAGCGATTCCGGATATATACAACGTCCAACAAACAACCGTTGGGCAGTTGACCCCCCAGGCACGATCACTCTCGCCTGGTCGGAGGATCCTCCCTTTTCGTTGGAGGCGTGGTGCGGTTACGTAACCGCGACCTCCACAATATCATGCATTATTTATGAATCATGTTCTCTGGATCATACGCCATGATTAATGAATCGTATTCTGGATCATGGGCCATGATTTCTGGCACATGCATTATGTTTCATGCTTCGTTGTTAAATCTGTCATGTTGTCTTTGTAAGCGCTTGTGTCTCTGGCTGCACTTTGTGTACTGATTCAATAACTCTAAAGTTATACTTTTATTGCCTACTAGCTGGCCTGTGCCCACTTTGTTAGGCGGCGAAAAAAAACGCGTCGCTTTTTTAAACATATTTCATTACTGCTCCACTCCTATTAGTCATAGCGTGATACTATAATATATTATAGCCTATGACACTCCCCGATAAATGGACTTTTCAATCAACACAGAAATAATTTTTTAAATCGGTTCAGTATATGCAGAGATTACCTACAACGTTACAAACACAAAAACTTTACCTCTTTATAATATTAGTATATATTGACGATAGTAAACAACTGAAATATTTTGCAGGTGTCACCTATTATTTCGTTGCTGTGTGATATGCTGTATGAGTCGGAGTTCGAGTCCCAGATGTGGATGTTATACAACAGTTGCAAGCAACTGATGGCAGTTGGTGATGCTTATCCTTCTAAGGTAAAAATCATGTTATATATATGTGTATTTGTCTTAATGTCAACTTTATACAGAAAAAATAAATAAATTATTTTCTTTCATTTTGACAAGATTTGAAATGACATGAAATTTCTATAAAACCGTGCTTGAATAGAATATATTTTCCAATCTACGTAGTCCCAATCTAAGCAGAGCTGGCTATGTGTACTAGACAATTGATAAACTTAAATATTTTTTTTTATATAAACACCTACATAAACATACATAGATAAAACTATCTATTTAATGTTTTTGTAATTATTTTAATATTAATTAAAATATTATTATTTTCAGTATTCAGTGAAATTAGAGAAAGGAGATTACACATTACGTCTAAATATTCGTCACGAGAACAAATCACTGTTAGAGAAACTACAAGAATTACCCGCTATCATACAGCAGAGGTTACAACAACCTATCACTTTAGATGTTTACTGTTCACAGTCTCAGGTGAGCATATTTATCAATATTTTTAGTTATTGTAGTTGTGTATGTCATGTGAGGCGCCGCGACGCTCGATGAGTGAGTGTCGCGACGCTCATTAAGAGTGGTGTCGTGACGCTCTATGACAGATGCATCGTGACGGTCATTAGGAGAGTTGTTACGATGCTCTATAAAACAGGCGTCACGACCTTCAATGTGGAAGGCATCGCGACGCTATGAGTGAGACGTCGTGACGTGTTGTGAGAGAGGACACAATCCTTATTGAAATAATTATAATTTATTTGATATTAATGTTCACGAGTTAGGTGCTTTTTTATATATATTATGTCTCATTTACCAGGCTCTCACGGGTGGTAAGAAATTTAATGGAACATCGTTATCGAGCGGGACATTGCTTCCTCTTTACTTCTCAGCTGTGCCTTCTGAAAAGTAAGTATTTTTTTAGAATGACTGTAATAATTTACATTAAGTGGATAAGCAATGTCTTATGGTCATTACTATGGCCGGCGATAGAGTCGCCATAGAGGCCATGGTAGTCTACCCGGCCCGCAGCACCTTCGGGCGCAGGAGGGTTCGACAATGCCCTGACAATCCTTTTGACCACCATGTAGTCCGCTGCGTCCAGTGATGCGTGAGAGAGACGCTAAGGACGCGTTCCGATGTGTAATGTACAGGCAGGGCGGTTAAACCCCCGCATTCAGTCAAGTCTAAGTTTAAAGAGCGCGCTGTGACTAATGGCTAACGCAGACCTGGACGGCATGGCAAAGTATTTTAATTTTTACTAATGGAAATTCAACCGTACTGTTACAGAAATACGACATAAATTGCTATGCTTTAAAATGATGCCGCGGCATCGAAAATCTTTTATACGGCCGAATGTGGGGTTAGCCTAATTAAAAAGATGATATTCTAGTAGAAGGAAGCGTTTAAATAATTGTAATCTAAACTATAATTTAATTTCTCCAGACTGGGTCGCTCGAGCCCCACAGTGGGCCAGACGCTGTCGGGCACGGTGACGTTCGCGAAGGACGAGCTGGGGCGGCGCGTGAGCTCGCACGCGCTGCAGTACGTGGTGCTGGAGGCGCCGCGCCGCGCCGCCACAAGGGACAAGGACAAGCGCGCGCCCATCGACGAGTACATGGACGCGCTCAAGGACTTCACCACGCCCTGGCTCGCCAAGCTCGGTTACTACTTACATCATCATCATCATAGCAGCCCATTAATGTCCTACTGCAGAGACGGACCTCCTCCCGTGACGGAGGAATACTTGGCCTACTAATACCACGCTGGCCAGACGGATTGGTATAGGATTTAATTTCAAGTTTTCCTTCTTTTTAATTCGTAAAGATAATATTTACGGTTAGTCCGTTTTTACGACACCCATGGGATGAGATGGGGTGGTGATATATTGTATTCTTACTCCGTCACCACACGGACAACTTTTTACTACATCAATCAATCGAATGTAGAGGCAGATCGATTAGTCTGGTAATATAAAGCGTCGCCAAATCAATCAATCGATGTGTTTAAATTCTATCATTCATCCAAACAATCGTCGTCGGTGACATAATTTGAAGGAGGGGTCGCGACGCGCTATCTGAAAAAAATAAGGTATATTTTAGTTGTGCTCATGTGCAGAATAGTATATTAATGAAATTAAAACGTAAAATTGCCATTTTTCAGCATTGTTACAGGTCCAATCTAAAAAAATCTTTGTTCGTAGTGTGATGTTATATAGCCTAAAGCTTTCCTCGATAAATCTATCCAACACTAATAACAAAATTCAAATCGAAGAAGTAGTTCCTGAGATTAGGGCGTTCAAACAAACTGTTCAGCTTTATATAATAGTATAGATAATATAATGAATAGACTAACTCTTTTTATTTTAGAGGGAGACAAATTGGAGCAGGTGTATGAAGAATTACAGGAGAAGTTCCCAGGATACCTCGGGGCTCATATAGCTTATTTACATGCGCTCGACTCACCAACGGACGCCAAGAAGTAAGATTTTTGACAATTCTTTTGTTTTCTTTATTTAAACTACTCCCGTTTTAAGGGTCATTGACTATGTCTCGGGGAAAAATCCTAATATCAATTTAACAAATACACAGAACACAATCTTTTGACGACCTCTGTGGCGTAGTGGTTATATAACATGACTGCTACCCAGAGGTCTCGGGTTCGATTCCCGCTCAATGCAAATCTTTGTGTGTATAAACATGATTGTTTGCATTGGTCTGGGTGTTTTCTATGTATAATAAGTATGTATAGGTAAATTATCTTAGAGAGATTTTTGCATTTGTAGTTGTGTACGGTCAGCACATAAGGAAATAAATAATTGAGAACTTTTATATTTTTTATACTTTTTATAGTCAGTTACACCAACTGCATCAAATAACATTAAACAATGCTAAACCATTTTTAGGAACCTGAACAATATAATTATTTAGGTAAAATTTGACATTCACTGACTTTTTGACTTTTGACAGTCAATATTATATTCTTCTTAAAATTGTGCCGAACCTTTTTTGGTCGTACAATGAAATTTTTAAAATCTTTAATTTAGAATCCCTGTTAATAAACATAAACAAATACTACTACAGCTGCAAAAATCTCTCGAAACTAATTTTACCATACGATGCCAAAGTTTACCTCGGGCATAATAATATCATCATCAGAACATTTTTATTTAACAATGTTAAAATAATAAAATATTGATCAAAAAATATTACACAAAATAAATACTTAAATAATAAAAATGTGACAGACCTTATTTGCTGACCGTATAGTGGAATTCAAATTTCTAATTTTGAATCCGTGTACAGTCACGAGCAATAATATGTACACATTTTCGCATTTTGTAAACCAGTTATCTAAAGTTCTGCCAATCCAAAATTGAAAATTCGAAGATTAATTCAAAACTGTACGGAACCTCTTCTAAATTACGAATTCATTTTGATATTGTAATATCTAGATAAACGTGCAGATAGTTTAGAAAATTTGAAAATGTGTACATATTATTGCTCGTGACTGTACATATACGAACACTACTACAAATGCAAAAATCCCTCTAAGATAATTTACCTATATTTACAAAAAATAAGTATTTAAGTATTCTTATCCGTTGTCTAGTACCCATAGTACAAGTTCTGCTTAGTTTGGGACAAGATGGCGTTGCGTGAAAGAGCTAGGAATATTTATTTATTTTTATTTGTGATGAATTAATGAATGTATATTATTTCAGACTACCTCATGCGAATGAAGTACCAGACGTAACTACGGCTTGGTGTGAACAACTTATTACCATTTCTGAAAAGGTATTTATTTTTCAATTACTATTTTTTTGATTTATATATATACATTTTATTTTTTCTTAATTTATATAAAAAAGTCACGATATCAAACTGTACTTTTTCTTTTACTTTTCTTGCTGACTTCAGTAGAATGGGCTATTAATGCGCTGTTCCATTTACTCATAATTTATTAAGTTAAAGCATATTTTTGTGTGTCATCTTGTACATGTAAATTTTTGCAGGTTATAAAGGCAATAGATCAAGACAAATTATTGGCGTACCTCGGCATGAAGAATGATACGAGAAGTGACGCTAGCAAGATTAAACAGTAAGTCTGAACGTTTTTACCCGACTGCGGCGAAGCCCAAAAGCAAGGGTTATGTGTTTGACCTGTATGTATGTATGTATCCGTTCACCGTTCCTATGTCCTCTCGTAACTATTAAACGGCTCAACTGATTTTGATAATGATACGTCATAAGATTCGTCTTAATCGCGCGAGTGTAACTGGGTACATACAATTTAAAAAAACAAACTTTATGGTGGCTTTTTGACTCCAAACAGAAAGTCTTAAAAAAAAAATTGCAAGTAACATAATCTATCCAAGAAATGTCGACTCTTATAAACATAGTATGCGCAATTTAAGTTAGCTGTTTTAAAGTTGTTGCAAATGATTGCGCAGATATTATTTTTCTAACTTAATGTCAAGGAGTGGAGTGGCATGCGCGAACGATCATGAAATAGCCAACTTTAAGTTGGCCAAGTATGATAACGCGATCTGTAGGTTCCGCCTGTAACTATAGTAAAATGAGTATGTCTCATATGTATATTTATTATTATGATACATGGGTCAGGAAATAGGTTAATTAAACAGTTTTCACTTGAACGATTTTCTTTTAGATGGGTTAGAGGTTAATACTAATGATGATAATTCCGCAGAGAGCAAGAGAAGCAGCGCGGCTACCTGGTGGACGCGCTGTGCCGCAAGGGCACGGCGCTGTGCCGCCTGCGCGCGCTGGCACAGAGCAGTGCTGCCCGGGACAAGATCACGGAGGCGCTGCACCACAACCTCAATGATCTGCTCAAGTTTATTGATCTTGCTGATGCTAAGGTACAAATACAATTTTACATAGAGACTTTTGTATAAAGTTGGGTTGTTGGGTCAGTTTTATAGTTTGTGTTAGCGAAATCTCTTACCCCCATATTCATAAACGCCTCTTAAATTTTAGTCAATTGATTAGCTTAAATTCTTACGGTTTTGTTTGGTATAGGGTTGATTTTCCTAGAAAAAATCTCGCTAAACAGTGATTAAATTTAATAGGCGTTTATGAGTAAGGGGGTTAGTGAGTAACACGATTATAAGACTAGTTAACAGTATAAAATTGTTCTCCTAAGGCTTTACCGGTATCGTATATGTAAGTCTGAGGAGCTGTCCGCTAGCTAAATTTAAATAACAAACATGTATAAACGAACTTTACTCTCAAATACTGCAAGAGGCGAGGTGAGCAAGAATACAGAGCATACGGGAACATACGGGGAACGTGGTGAGCTGAGACTAACGCTACGGCGGTCTTGCTGAAGCGGGGGCACGTTCGATGAACCGGGCGGACGGGGTCCTGTCGGCGTTACGTTTTGTTAGTCGCGATATATAGTTATTTCTTTATTTTCTCTACACAATGATACAACTAATAAAAAATACATTAATGATAAAACGTAATAACTATTGTGAAAGACTGGTGCCTGAAATAGGTTTAGTAAAAAACCTGTGTTACAAGTAAAAAAAGTTAATAAAGTCGTGTAATAAAGTTACGTGTGATCTCGGCAGTGCGTGCAGTACGGCGTGTGGCAGTGCTTCAGTGCGGGCTCGTGGGCGCGCGGCCTGCGCCTGCTGCTGCGCCTCAGCGACGAGCGAGCCGCGCGCGACGTGGACGAGCGCGCCGCCGCCGCCGCGCAGCGCCTGGCCTGGGGCTTCTGGGCGCGACACATACGCGCCGCGCAGCCGCAGCGACACCCGCAGCACTACCGACCCTTCTAGTTACCACACACCACACAGCGCACACACTCGTATACATCTATACACCGCACCGACTACTGCATACGACTTAATACCCTACGCTTTACTATATCATTCGAATGCTGTTGAACGGCAGTCGTAGTCGCTAGTATATGACAAAACTTTGAACAAATAATAATTACGAAAATTGACCTAGCGATCAAACACATCTTCGTTCAATTTTGCTTCGCTTACCTGCATTATACATTATAATAAAACCATATCCTCTAGCAATAATATACAATACAATACAATTTTTTATAACCATTTTATTTCCAAGTTATTAACATCAAATTCTTTGCTCCTGTAACTGTACTTTTGATTTCATGAATAACTTTATATAAACCATATAAATACTCCTTTTGCTAAATAAACTATCACGCCAAAATTAATTTCACATAATTTACATCTCTACCTACTTCTCCTAAAGTTAAACACTTAAAAAATGTTAATTAAGTCGTAACATACGAACTTTTGAAACACCACAACACAATTGAATACATGATAATTTAATTCAGATATTAAATTTTGAAAGAAGTACATTTTACTTAAATAGTACCGCGTGGAAATATTTGTCGTGAATGTAAAATAAATATTTTTATTCAGCTGGATAACAATAAATGTTTATTGTAAATTAACGCGTACAAAATTACAAATAGGCTTAAAACGTAGGAAGCTTGAAGCAATAAATATTGTATGTAATTAAATAAAACACTTATAAAATTGTCAAGTTTATAATTGTGGAATAAACAACAATAATAATATACATATACAATTAAAGGAAGCAATCATTTACTTATAAAACTAAAATTACAAATTTATTTTATCAACTGAAACTAAAAAAAATACAAGCAATGTTAAAATTTGCCATGAATTTTTTTCAAAACAATATAGTGTATAATATCTATAAATTGACAAGAAAATTATACAAATTATTAACTAAACAACAAAGACGTGGCTGGTCCACAACAAAAAATATATTAATAATTTGACAAACAGTAATAATGTAATTATTGAGATCTAAATTATTTTTAATTTTGACTGATATTGACTGAAAAATGTAAGTAGTTTAATAAGATCGTATGACGCACTGCCATTTGCAATTCTTATAAAAAATCCAGCTAAAATATACGCAGCAGCTTTTAATATTCAATGAATGATTTTTAGTTCAAGGGTTCATTATAATAATATTTATTTATTATTATTAAAATGTTTATGGATGCAGTTGGCCAGTGAATATCGTGGCCAATTTCTCTAGATATTAGATAGTTAAATCTCTCCGCACTCTGCAACACTCGAATCATTTCAATTCTTCAGATAAAAAATAAGTACACATATCTACACCGGATAGTACCAACACAACACTTTGGTATCTTCAAATATGTCTATAATAGGAAACTCGTAATTCTGTACAAATCTAAAAAGTAAATATTTTACCAAACTATATATTATTATTTAATATTTTACAAAATTATCACCAGCCACTAAAATCTGTGAAAATATCTACTGCCGATATAATAAATAATATATAGTAAGAATAAAGATTATAAATAATTTAAGAGATTATTATTAAAATCATTGAAATTTTGATTGAGTAGTATTGTACGCTTCCTGGCTAAATAAATTATACACATTTTACTAAGAAATGTATTATGTTTATAGTATTATAAGATATTTCGTATTGTTAATAGTAACCAACTTATAGTATGCATTATAATATTGTACATGTATTTAATTTTGCTTAGATTTTCTGATTAAGGGCGCTTGTACACAAGAAAATTTGCCGTGTCTGCGCCAGACAAGACAAATCTTCGTGTAGACGTCAAGAATTTTGTCTTTTTCGCACACGAAAACTTTTCTTGTCTTCCGCAGACAAGACAAATCGAAACGTGTACACGATAGAATTTTTTTCGTGCAGTCGTCAGACGGGCGTAGGGTGCGCAAGTAATAACAAGTGTGATAATCAGTGTGAGTTTCCTTTAGTAAAAATGTTAACTAGAAAGCGAAAATGTATGATACCCTACTACACCGCTCCCCGCCCCTCCGCAACAACGTTCGCCGTGTCTTGTCTTGAGCAGACAAGAATATTTTCTTATTCATCGCCGGCGCTGTGTACACAGGTCGTGCTTAGAAACGACACGAATTCTTGCGTATGCCCGGCGATTCTTTTTACCGTGTACAAGCGCCGTAATTCATTTAATTACTTATTTTTTGTTTATTGCATTTAACATAACTGATTTAACAAATGTTAAATTTATTGTCTGAACGTTATTAAAAGTTCAGTAGCTTATATTTTGATTTTTTTACTGTATTGACATTTCTCCACAGCTTATTTATACTTAACTTTTAAAAATCATCTTTAAAAGTACATCATTTGTTAAAACGCTAAAGGACAAATACTTTTGATTATGTATTCTAATTTAGTTTATTGCTGTTATTATGACGAGAGCTGTTTAGTATATTATGTACCACAATCGTATATTGAAATAATATTGACCTCACTAGATATAATAATGTTAAATCTGTTTTTATACAATACACTAATGTAACACCAATAGTATATATATATTTAAGTACAATTTGCGGGGCACTACTTGCATTTTCAAAGTAAGACAACAATTTTTATGTCACGATTTAATATGACCACACTTTGAATTAGTTAAATTGTATGGCTTTACATCAATGAATCAAAATACATATAATTATGTACAGTCGACAACGTTGGCAGTTTACCACCCAGCACTTTAAACCAACGATTTTAACTACATCTGTAGTCGAAAGGAAGACTTTGATTTAGTGTGAAAGCAGATTAACTTTGTCGAATGATAGAACTGCCAACAAAGGCAGTCCTCGTTTGAAGTTTCTGTGTTGCTACAACGTCAACGTTGTCGTCGACTGTACCTACTTTAATTTAGTAAATAAAACATTACATATTAACATAAAATATAACGTTACATTAAATTAATTTTTACGAGTCTCCAGCATATTTAAGTTTATTTTACATAGTCAAATGGTGCTCACAGTTAATTTTCTGTCGGTGCCGTTTTTCAACAATTATATATTTTTATACATTAACTAGTTAGCTAACATAAAGATACTAACAGTATTGTATGAAGTGTCTGAGGCGCGCCACGCTTTTACATAACAAGGACGCTGTTTGAAAGTAGATAGTTTGTAAAAAGTTTTCACTTAGTTAACAAGTAGTAGGTTATATTGCTAATTGATGACCTATGAAGCATATATTATGTTTGCTGTGACTTATCGAATTAAAGCGAAAAACAATGGAAAAATATAAGCCACGAGCTCAGATACTCTAGCATTCAAAGGCTCCGAAAGGATTTTTGAATCGTGCCTGCAACTTTAAATGATTTTCAGCGTTTTTCAATTTAATTTCTTAAGTAGTAGGTTATCTTTTTAGCTGAGAGTTTATCCTGTTTATGGATGATAAATGACCATAATTTAAGGAATAAACCTATTAATAAATATTGTTATATTATTAATGACAGTAGTTTCAAAACTTGTTTGTGTCAGACATTTAGGCTTGACTCCTTGACACATGGCTTATATTATATTTATACCGGATGAAATTTTAGACGATCATTCTAGAAAATAGGCAAAGATAAATGCAGTTATACATTTAAATGTAACTTAAGAACTTGCCACGTTGCATTTAAATGTAACGTCATAAGACTTCCCTCAATAGTTTATAACTTTACAGGTGAGCTTACAGCCTTATATTAAAAGTAATAGTTTAGACTAGTTTAAAACACCAATAGTTTGTAATGAAATATCGCACATAATGTTGCTATAGGTGCTAGGTGGATCGCGATCCATCGTCCCTCTGCATTTACGATTTAAGAAAGCATTTTGTCTATATCTTTTGTTGTATATCCATAGCCTTACATGATCATAAAGTACACATAATATAATAGCTTACTCGGTTAAGTGAACCGAAACTTGGGTACGTGATTGTGGGAACTTCAGCCCTTATACATCAACCATAAAGGTGGAATGTAGCCCTCTGGTGAAGAATTAGTTCATTTAAGTTGTATTTTTCTGTTAGGACTCCATCTAGAGTAGCAAACGAAAGTACGTATAGTTTCGATTCGAAAATATCTCATATTACAAGGAAGTAAGGCTGATGTTTCTACAGCCATTTGTGACTTAAGTTTAATCTGACTACCCTGACCATTGATTTACAAAAAACCATTGTAAATTAACGACCCTGACCGCTAGTATAAGACCATTTGTAGATAAGTATTGAAACTAAAATTTCATTCGGTTTATATGAATAGTTCAATATAGTATCATAGTAATGTTGATGTGTATTATAAAGAGAGCTCAGTAGATCTGCCTCAACAGAGCTACGATACAATGTAATGTTTTTTAATAAATTTGTTGATAAGAATGGAGAAATAAAATATTATTTGATCAGTTGTGTGTTTTATTTTTATTTGTTATCTATGTGTTTTGCAATGACGGTCGGTTGGAGTAGTACATTTACATTTAAAAAAAAACCCGATCGAATTGCGAACCTCTTCCTTTTTAAAGTCGTTGAAAAAAGACAGTTTCCGCTCTAGGAATCACATCCAATTAATTGCATTAACACTGAAGATTTATGAAATATAACATGGAAAATATTTTGAGAGTTGCATTCGTCTTGCATAGGTTACTAATCCTGTTTCAAGTATAGTAAGCGTGAGCCGTGCCGCTTTAAGAAAACTCTGCCCACAGAACATTTATACTCAAACTCTGCCGCCCCGGAAGTTGTAAGAGGGAATTTTCATTTTTCTTTGAGCTTGGGGGTAAGTCAATTATGACTTTAAAACTATCGCGTTTCAATTACAAATATCATATAAACGGGCATAATAAATATTATATAAAATACGCATTAAAATCCCGTTAATATAATATTTATAATAATGTCAATTACGTAATAGCCGTCTGGAGAGCAACCACTGCAAACAACCTCGTGCGAAAAATTCCATCAATGCGTCTGGCGCGTCGTAGGTAATAGGTACTTGGCCAAGTTTTCCGACCCGTACCTGCAGTGGAACTTTCTAGACTTACGATGTTTATGACTACCTTGGATTAAAATGCTTAGTCGTGGCATTTAGTAAGTAGGTACTTGAGTATTTGTTTATTAAGTTTAATGCTCTCGCCAGTCTCAAGTTTATGACTTTTTTAGAGTAGGTAATATCTCACGTCACAAAATACCTATGCACTATGCAGGAAAAAAAATTGCAATTAAGTTAACAGGTGCCTTCGAGAAGTGCTTACTGTTGAAGTTTATATCTATACTAATATTATAAAGAGGTAAAGTTTGTGTTTGTATGTTTGTGACGTTGCGTTGTAGGGGGTAATCTCTGGATCTACTAAACCGATTTTAAAAATTCTTTATTTGTTGAATAGTCCATTTATCGGGGAGTGTCATAGGCTATATAGTATCACGCTATGACTAATAGGAGTGGAGCAGTAATGAAATATGTTTCAAAAAGTGACGCGTTTTTTTCGCTGCCTAACGAAGTGGGCACGGGTCAGCTAGTTTAATTATAAAATACTTTCAACGACGGCTCTATACTCCGATCCTTACACTGATTTGTCAAATAAATACTTAGTAAGTTTCGAATTAACTTTCAAATAAATCATTTTAATATGTTGCCAAATCCTTTTTGTAACATTCCAAAACATTAATAAAATGTAAAATATAACGTTAGTTGCATGGCAGTGGCACGCGTTATGCTGATGCGTTCTACGTGACCGCAACGAACCGACGAAAATGTGAGAATGAATGCCTTCCATACGTTGTGTGTATGGGATGACAGTTTTCTATTCGGCATGGAGCGTACGTACGGGGAATAGTAAAACGTTTGTTAGTTTTAAACAATGTAAGCGATATTGTTGCTTTAGAATATTTTTGGCAGGTATAGGCACGGAACAAAAATAAAGTTTTCTTTTGTGATTATAGGTCTTTAACATACCAAATGTTGAATATTTTAATAATTGTTTTAGTGAGCTCGAATCTTCGACATAATATTTTTTTGTGTTCGTTAATTTCATGTCTGTTTAAGGTCATCGCGATGAAGGGCTTGTTGAGATTTGAATTCTGTTTTTAAATAAAGTTAATTAAGGTGAATTGATATGGTTAGTAAAAATATAAATTTCAGCACCCCTCATCAATGGCCGCCGTCAAGGATGACTAAAGAAGACCTTTGTATGTGTCACTAGATCAGTGTAAAACTAAAGGGCTACCAAACTATGGACATTATAAACACATATTTTTCTCGGTTATTTTTTTAACCAGGAACATATGAAACTTGCTTAACAACGCCCACGCGGTCATTAGTAAAGTTAGTTTGCTTCTATTTTCATTTTATATAACGTTCAATGTACGCGATCACTGTGAAATGAAAACTTTATTATTGTTGAAAGTTTTGGTGGATGAACAAAAATTTTATACAAATATTATTTTAGGTTTCAATTTGTATCAAAAGTGAAACTAGATTCATAAAGACCACGCAATTAAGGAAACAAATACTTTGACTTGACCATTGATATAACCAGAAATGGCTATAGGGTTACTCTTTATGCCGTGGAAATAGATGCGAGGGTTAGATCAACTAAATCCCTCTACAACCTATTAAAAGAACTAGGACTGCCGAGAACTTCAGTAAGCTCTATCTAATCTATCACGAATGTCCAAAATTTGGATAGGTAGAGGACGGAATATAGCAGACAGTGAAGGTGACCGCTAATGCGATATAAGGGGGGCCTCCCTTAACCTACATCTGGGTTGTAAGTCCCAGATTTTTATGCAAGTGTTCCGTCCTCTATCACGCGATGGACCCGGCGCCCGCACGGAGAATCCACGGAATGCTAAGATTAAGTAGGTCTTATTTCTAAACCCGTGGAATAGGAACATGTCTGTATGAAATTATCTAAGCCTAATAGCAAAAATATAATTTATCGTGTCGTGTCTGTAAGTTTCAATAGGATATTTTCTGTTATGATGTATCACAACTTAGAAGACGGAACGCGGTGAATTTGACATGTGGCCACAATCTTTCAAGCTGACGTTCCCATATTAAAACCCTTCCACCATCGATAACGTGTAGCTTTGTATGATATTAGGGAAGTAAGGGAAGGATTGCTTACATCAATATTCCTATCAATCCATTTACGCCGCAGACGACCTCTGTTGCATAGTGGTTATATAACATGACTGCTACGTAGAGGTCTCGGGTTCGATTCCCGGTCAATGCAAATCTTTGTGTGCATGAACATGTTTGTTTGCATTGGTCTGGGAGTTTTCTATGTATAATAATGTATGTATTTACAAAAAAAAGTATTTATGTATGTACCTATATCCGTTGTCTAGTACCCATAGTACAAGCTCTGCTTAGTTTGGGACTAGATGGCGTTTCATGAGAGATACATGTAAGTATTGTAACGGTGGACATTCTGTTTTTTTTACTGAAATAAAATAGCTTTCTTTAATCTTACTTACGCTTTACCTAAATAGTTGATTTTTCTTCAAAGTAATTCTTAATTCAATACGTTGTTTATTGTCCTGTCTGTGCTAGGGCTGTTTAACAGCTCGTTGTCACTAATATTTAAGTAGCTATAACATTAAACTACATACGCTGAAGATAAGAAAAGGGTATAATTGTCCATTGGGAGCTTTTCACAAAGATACAATACCTTATAGCGTACTATATCTAATGAAACGACAACTTAACCCTATTACATTTAAGTGACAGCTGACTTATCGACCAGGGTACTATATACCCCTTGCTTTAGTATCTATTTGATCGTAGTATGACTATTAGGTAAGATCTAAGTAGTCCTCCTTAGGGCACCTACTCCTAGTTTGTTTATTATTTGTGAGTATCGTTTTCTACAAGTACTAGAAACTAAAATAACCTTGTTTTTCATTACTTCCTTTAAGGCACCTTAGTACACTTGAACAGATAAAATATTTTATTTACATTTAAGGTGTGTTCAGACTAGTATTTGCTAATTTCTATAAGTCAATCATATGTTTGTAAAAAACAAAATAATTGTGGCCAGGCTTCTTGCCGTAACAAAATAGATTGCAAGAACGGGGACGACCTACGACTGAACAAAATATCAATCCTTTAATTGCAATATAGCTTGATAGCTATCACTTTGTTAATAATAAAAAGAAAGGTCATCTCTATTCGCATTACTCACAGGTTTAGAGCCTAAACGTATAACGTAAAGGGGCGAACATAAACTATTGTAGGTAACATTTGTACAAAGTTTTATAGCTGTAATTGTAAGACTTTTAAACAAAATGCTTTAGTGGAAACATTATGGGAACATTACACAGGCTACTAACAACATGTACCTACTCGTAATGTCTCTGAGTAATGGTTGTTGTTGCAGGATGTTAAAGTCATACTTATGGCTCATTTGGGAACGGAACACTATGAATAAATGAACAAAAAACCATAATTATACTTAAATGTTTTTAGTAACTTCCTGACATCATAATTTTTAAATTAAAAATCCACCGTTAACTGCAAACTGTGTACTTTCCCTCAACTTTTACGTCCCCATGTGGTGAGAAGAGGAAGTGACTATGTATCCAAG
Organism: Schrankia costaestrigalis; assembly: GCA_905475405.1. NCBI lineage: Eukaryota > Metazoa > Arthropoda > Insecta > Lepidoptera > Erebidae > Schrankia > Schrankia costaestrigalis. The sequence continues at coordinate 22,625,531 of FR997827.1, read as the reverse complement.
CTACTCCGTTACCAGACAGAGATACCCATTCTTTTAGCGGGTTTTTTAGAAATGCAAAAATGTCTATTCATGTGCTTAATAATGCTGAAAACAATCTATAACTTAAAACATACTGTGAAAAAATCGTAAATATAAAACTGATATAATTTACGGACAGTTTATAAAGTATTAGCAGCTCTGTTTAAGCGACATTGTTGGTTAACCAACAGCTTAACTAACAAAGTGTGTGATGCAAGTGAAAACGTTGCACAAGTTTGACCAAAACGCTCCTGTTCCCAAGTTAAAACATGCAGAGTGGCCAATTATGGCGAGCGTGCATTCACGAATAATTATAGTAAGAAACTAATTGCTTTTACAATGACAGACGAGCTGTATTAGCTAGTTTTAGCTCAAATGCTGATATATATATATCTATTATCCTAGTCGTGGTCACAGAGTACAATGAGGAAAAAGTTCAACAAACATTACATCGTTCCCCGGTAAAGAAAATTCAGCATGGACACCAGCAATGCCGATACATTCTTGGTCGGTTATAGATACATAACACTGAACCCGGCTACTCCACCACCAAACAGGAGAGTGAAACCAACTCTGTAGGTAGAAGGATGGGACTTAAGAGCTTATGCTCACTCTGAGTTTTATATCTGTAAAAAACTAGGCATTCTTCATCAGATCAGCTTGATCTTAACTTAATATCAGGACTGATTGTCTACTATTAGAAGGTAAAGTGTGTCTTCATCACAGGAGAAGGCCCAAAATTTAAACAGAAACATACCAAATACATAATTGATTAATTAACATGTATTTATATGAAAGCATAGGGCGTGTAATATGTAGTTGTATGTGTAGTGTAAATTGTGACAATGCAATTACCGAAGTGTCATCGTCAAGTTGCCGCCGCTGCGATCAGCACCAATGGAATTAATTAAACGAATCCTACGACTAAAGGTATTTGCATCTCTGACGACCAGGGAACTCTATATACGTAGTATGACTGCTTGTTATACCTACAAATTGTAGATTTGATTTTACAACTGAATATGGAGGAATAGTTTTTATTTTACTTATTTTTAAGTTTGAAACTAATAGTTTGTTTATTTTATAAGTACTTACATTAAGTATATATCCGTGTGGTGACGGAGTAAAAATACAATATGTCACCACCCCATCTCATCCCATGGATGTCGTAGAAGCCGACTAAGGGGCTATCTGTGAATATTACCTTAACATAGAAGGAAGCAATACTTGAAATTAAACCCTATACCAATCCGCCTGGCCAGCAGCCAGTAGGCCAAGTATCCCTCTGTCACGGAAGGACGCTCGTCCCTGCAGTGGGCTGTTATGATGATACTTACATTCATAAATAATGTAAAGTGTACTACCGTAAGTAGTTACTTATTTCCCTGAATGTCGGAGGTTCAAAAGTTAGATTCAAATTTTTGTGAACATGACTGATGGAATTAAGAAGGGGTAGCTGGTGATTTTCTATATTTGACCCTGACTGTATGGGGTCACCAGCCAGCTGTGTTTTATATGACAACTATTCAATATCATAATGCTAGAAAACTTTTAACAAAAATCAATACTTTTCTAACTGCAACCAAGCTTTTAACAATACTTTCACATTACAAAGACAGTCGTTTACGGTAAAGTAGTCTAGAGTATTAATAAAAGGTAATACCTAAAAGCAATAACGTCAAATATACGAAGCGTATCATCACGTACTTTACAAAGAACTCGATTTAAAGAATTCTCATGTTCCCTCTTGTCATATTCTAGATAATATCTGACTAAAATCCAACTGGAATACTGCGATGCAGCAAAAACAAAAGATATGAACTAGCTCAGGCGTCCGCCGCATTTAAAGCAGGTAATGCCGTTTTTTTTATCTCTTTTTTATATTACCTACTCTATCATATTTTGTTATTTTAGATAATATTTTTCACACTGTTCATGGGATTTTCGAAGTTAGAAAGCATAATTATTCGAAAATAAGGGCTAAAATACCATATTGGTATGTTCTTAAACAGAACATGTAATGTACAGAAGTAGTTATCTTGTATGTGCTTCACTTATTGTACCCATGTGCTTCACACGAACCTGCAATCTGCGGTCGCGCTAGGGATGTGAATAATGCACAAAAAGTTCGTGGTATTGGCAGTCATTTTTAGTATGTCTGATTTATTATTAAGATTGATAAGTGCAGGAGCAATAGGTAGGTATAGGAACTAGTCTTTGTCTGTTTACCTATATTGTGTAACCTTTGTTTTGTTCTGATATCTGTGGGTGTAACACTCCTCTAACTACCATTGTCGGTAATGCTGACTGAAATGTTTGCGGGTTATTCAAAAACAAAAGAAGGAAACCTTGACATGAAACCCTATACCAAACTACCTTGTCAACGTGGTATTAGGTAGTAAGCCAAGTTTTCCTATTTTATTGAGGGAAACCCGTCTCAGCAGAGAGACCCTATTATCCTCTCTTGTAAACGTTGAGTATTGATTAGTTAATGCATAGTATGTGGTGCTTACATCAAAGCCACGTTATCTATTAAGAACGCCTTGAAACAGCAGATGTAAATTTTAATTATTATCATGTGTACCTAGAATTAGCTTTGTGTTTTGAATGTAAGGGTATGGTCTTATTGATAGCGTTTTTCTACGGGAGTAAAGATTAAATTGGCAGACAGGTACAGTTAAAATTGGCAGAGATTGATTAGAAATGAGAAGTTTTGCTTTCGAAAACGAACGAACTTAATGAAACACAGAATGGCATTTATTATTCATTTTAATATTAGCCAGACGATGTAAATAAAATGAGGTTGAAGAGACATGGGTAGTTTCTCCAATGCTAATTAATATTTAGCGTCTAATAATCGACGTAGAGCCGTGTTTATATACAGAAGTAAACAAGTCGCATTGTCTTGCAGGACTATATGCTTGAGCCTTTGAATTTGCAACTTTTTGAGGGATACAATACCATGTTCGCTAGACAGAGTATATCAAGTTTTTCTTCTTCGCTGACTATTAAGCAGTAGATACTCCATTATTATAAATTTTACAACAAAAGCTTTAGACGAGTAAATTAACCGCTACCTCTTAGCCTCTACATCGCTTACTCTAAACCGTAGCTTATTACTATTCATAAGACACAGCGACTAAGGCTTTAATTAATTATCAGATTACTGTCACTGCTCTCTCTCTAGATAACAAAGTGCCTTACTGATAATACACAGCTAAAACTACGTAAAAACTATTTGCTTTTATGAGAACAATTTTTCTTATAAAAAGAGATTTTAGAAAATAAATTGTTATAGATGGAAAGCGTTACGTAGGATTACGGGTTATATCTGAAGCCGGCTTTAAGTTGGAAAATGTGTGAAAAGTTGCTGTGATCAGTCGGTAAAGTAGAGAGAATTTGGTATTGTTAAATGTAGTGGTCATAGACTTTAACTCTTAGTTAGAAAATATTTATTTAACCATGTATAAGATAAGCTACAGTAAATACCTATTAATTACGAGGCAGTGGTACAACCGTAAAAATAACACCATTTTAAAATCGTTAGATATAATAATCCCCTTCTATTTATATTTCTATGATAACACCATATAGCTTGGTTTTCAAGAAGCAGTATTTTCTTTTTCATAAAATTTCATATCACACACAATACACCCAGGAGCTCAGAAGTATCATAAAAAACAAGTAACCGTCTCTTTTAATTCAATTTCGCAACACATTTTATGGTCATAGCGTTGTATCTCAGTCGGGAAACACTTCCCAAATTCAATTATTAATACCAGTTTCGTAAAACAGTGATAATAATTCAGTAGACATGACCGTTAAATTATCAAACTGCAATTAAACCGAGTGGAATTAACTCTCCCAGGAGGACAAAAGTTAGTTTAAAATTAAAACTGTTACTGGAAGCAGACGCAATTATGTAAGGCGCGATGGAAATATTTTAAATTAAATATTTACAATGCCATCTACCTGTAGATGTGTACTATGTTATAAGCATAGTAGCAGTTAAAGGAATAAGAAATGGCGTGGCTTTTTAGATTCGAAAAAAAAAACCTAAGAAAGTGGTGAAAGAATGATTTGTAACATACTTCTGTTTTAAATATGCAAAGGTTTATTGTAGGTGACCTGTTTAATATAATACATGCCTACTAAAATAAGAATACATGCCTACCCGGTACCTTAAGTATATATCTATTATCTCTTTTGTGACACGGAAAAGTGAATATAACAAACCAAATGTTAAATACGATTGCTGTTCAAGAATGACAAATATGAAAGGATGACGAAGTTGTCTTATCCTGTCGAGCATCATGCCAGATGTCCTTCTTCACAAAACGCTTGGAGGAGGACCTAATGTTATAAGAATGAGGACACATAGCTCGTACCAATTTTTTTTATTGAACAGCATAGAAAGGACCTGCCTAATGTTTTGGTTTGCAACAACATATTGACAATTGGAATACTTAGTAATATTTTGTTTTCTAGTCCGTTCCCACATGAAAAACTTTAAGACTGGAGTGGCCTACTGTTGGACTTAGTGCTTCCTTAAAACTAAGCATAGTGATAATTTTTTTAAACGCTATTTTTTATAACTTGTGGCATCCATGAAGCTCGCGGCTCGGCCACAGTGTCTCGACAGATGGCGACTCTAAAATTTAATTAAACTATTTAATTAAATCCCACACGCCTAGGTTTTTTATTTTTCTAGTTTCTTTAGATGGTTTCTAATAAAAATATTTTTATCTGGACTCTAGTGTGCTCCTACTTTTTTATTTATTTCTGAAGTTTTATTTTCTATCACTGTATTAATTTTGGTTGTATTTTTGCTTAAAATGATTTCATAATCATTATTTCATCAACATTATATTTGATCTCTTTGGGTCTAGATCACGTAGAAATACTTATTTAATTTTGTATTAGGTACTCGTTTTTTAAATGTAAATACTATAAGAAAATACATAAATATAGAAAGCAAAGAAGGTTCCAATTTTCCCTTCTCCTCTCCGCTAGGTGCCACGCTCCCCACTGTGCGGCGCGGCAGATCGGCTGCATAATGAAGGATGGATGCCGTGCTATGGGCTTTCGGTAGATCATAGTCCACCCAGGTTCTTACATTCAAACAACGGCGATTTAGAGATAACCATTATAGAAATTTAAATACGGTACCACATATACCTTTCAATACTTACCTAAAGATTATTACTAACACCTTATCTTACTTTAACTTTTCATGACAAAGACTTTACACGCGTAGCTTAGTAAACAGGTAGTACAAGTTATAAATACCGTACAAAGGCTTAAACTACAACACAGTAAAGTCTCACATGACACGAGATGTTACAGGAACTACTCCAGATTATTACTTGGAAATTGTTTAACTTAATACTAGCTTCATTTAGCTCTCACACACAATACAAACTGAGACAGAAGTCAATATATATGTTACGGGCAACGTGATTAACTGGGCATTATTAATAAGGACCGGTCTTTATTAATAATGCCCAATAACGATAAATTTATCACTTTGACCGGCCCTTATTAATAATGGCCGCCGGCCCGTGGTCCATGTAATAAGTTAGTGTTTGAGATAGCTTAAAAAAAAGCTAAAACCTAAAATTAAGCCAAAAGTCAGAAACATTTGGTTAGGTTAGGTTAGAACGCGCCAGAAACATTTAAGTAAAATGTTTATTTTTTAACTACTATGTCCAATAGTTTATTATTTGTTAACTTTTCATGAAAATTTTGTAAGTTTAATTTCATTTAATAAACAAAAACACTACAGTTCACCTATTTTACTACTTTGCCCAAGATAGGGTGGGCATTATTCATAATGGCCGGGAAAAGTCATTAATTATGCTGTATTAATCACATTGCCCAATTGAGTCGGGCATTATTAATACAGACCGGTCATTATTAATAGTGCCCGGACTTATCAAATTGCCCGTAACATATACACAAAGTGTGTACGTTGCTTCAATGCACTTTTTCTTGTCTCTTGTCACTTCTAAAGACTTCTCACATTAGGGATCATACCCTGTGTCGGAGGGATTTGACAAACATAGATTAAACTCAAAAATATCCAGACTAAAAGAGAATCAAACCAAACGAGCTTGTGCACAGCAGCAAATTGACCGACGACGCGCCACCTGTATAAGTTATTAAAATATAAATATTTTAGTCGTTATTGGGTATTATTTCTGTATCAATCTCCGAATATGTCAAATGATTAAGATCGCGTCTACCATTGTATTTGTGCATAATAATGCCAAACTCGGTTGAAAAATGTACCATGTATTGTACAAGTTAAACGGTGTACTACGAATGGGATATTATATTCTACTCCGAGTGACTTCTAGATGCTGCCGCTAAGCTTGCTTGTCTCCTTTGCGAAGGTAGAAGAGGAAGAAGATCCGTTGAAGTCAAAACATATATAAACATACATCGTTGAGGCTCCCCTGAAGAGGAGGGAAAGAAGGTAACGAGTAGATGAAGATTGCAAATTTTATAAACCTAGTGCGACTACAATCAAAGGCACAATGTCCGACTTCTGATATCTATTTGTTTTGTGGCTCTGGATAATATGTTAACAGATGATTAGGGGGGTTGCTTTTGTTCTATAAGTACTATTGAATAACGACACGTAAAAGGACTGAAAATTGGTTTAAAACCTTTGAACCATATCATGTTTCCTATTTTATAGGCCTGTTATATGAGGCAGATAACAGCTATGATAGCGAACAGACAAAATGGTAGGCCTGGTAGGATACGACTATTTTACACTATCACAGATAGCGAACAGACAAAATGGTAGGCCTGGTAGGATACGACTATTTTACACTATCACAGAAAGCAATATAAAACTATTACAGAAAGCAATATAAAACGAAAGAGAAGATCAGAACGAACTTGTTGATTACCGAACACGTCTTTTTTGTAGTTTCGTATGAAGAATCTATCACGCTGGTCAGACGGATTGGTATAGGGTTTCATTTCAAGTTTTCCTTATTTTTATTTCGTAAAGATAATATTCACGAATAGTCCCTTAGTCGGTTTTTACGACACCCATGTATTGAGATGGGTGACATATTGTAATTTTACTCCGTCACCGCACGGAAATCATCATCACAGTGTTTTAATGGAGCGCTTTAGGGACCTCCTCGTGTGCCAGAAGAAACTTAACCTACACTACGCTAGCTAGAGAGATTCGTAATAGGTCTTTAAGTCAACGTATTCCTCTACTACATGTACTAAGGTATCGAATGTACAGACAACGAATCTTCTTTATTTAAATAATAAAGTTATCGGTATATCTATTATATCGTAAGTTATACAAATAATTATTTGATATTTAGTCAGCACTTTGTAAAGTTCTATAATTGAGATATAATTTGCTGACTTATTGTTATCGTATGATCAAATTTGCAAACTCATATTGTTGAAATTTTGGAAATACTTATTACTAAAATTATTAACGACCTTTGTGCCGTAGTGGTTTATAGCACACGGGTAATACTTGGAAAACCCGGTTAATGAAAATCATTGTGTGCGTGAAAATTAATGTTTGCATTAGTACCTACAAGTGTTTTCTATGAAAACTAAAGTATCTTTGTCTAGTATTATAGTACAAGCTCAGATTAGTTTGGGAGTATTGTGTGAATGTATGACGAATAATATATTATATGATATAATCATTTATATATAGTTAAACGGTTGTCAAAATTGTATTTAAAAACTGTTTTATAACTTCAGTTTATTTAAATAGACGTATTTCCTTGCCTTCTAATCTACCAATAACTTTTTAAGATATACTTAACAACAAAGACATAGAATAAAGAAAAGGAAGGACATCTCATAACCTTTTTTCTTAAACTAAGTATCCATTAATATAAACATAATAATGTCCAAAATCTGCCCAACAAGCACAATATTGTACCCGCTTATATTTCAATAGAAATTGTAATAACAAAAGCTATTCTTTCAAATTGTCCAGAAGCCATTTGAAGTTTCCCCTAGATAAAACCTATTACTGTGTACACTTTGGGGCTAATTTCATCAAATAACCCTTCATAAACATCTAGATAAAGTATTTCTGAGGACGAGTTTTGTTATTCTGTATAATAATACATTAAAGTCTTTATTTCTGAATAAAACTAAATGCATATTGTCTAGCTTATGTTTTCTTTATAAAAACAACTCTCGCATTAGGGATCACGCCTTTTTCTTCTTGTTGTGGGGCCTTCTACAATATCCAGATTCAGGATATCAATTTATGAATCCGCAAGCATTAGTCCTGTGTTGGTGGCGGACAGACGACCTTATTAAGGAGAGAGCTAAACAAGGTGGAAATATTTGGAGGAAGTCTATGTCCAACGGTAGACGTGCGTTGTCTGATATGAGAGAATGACTGTTTATGAATATCACAATGTCATCATTACATTTGCAACAACATCTTAAGGAAGTACAATATTGACAAAGTTTTAAACAGCAACAAATGGTTAATTAAACACATATCACGTTCCTTAAGGGTGTCGTTGAAAAGAGAAGTTCTGCAATAAATCTCTAGTAATGACGTTATGTCTCATAATCTATGTGACGGGTGTGTTCCTGACTACATAATATGAAATAATAGAGCTATTATCTATTAAGCTTAAAATTCATACACAGTTTTGGTTAAATAAAGAAAACACAAGTTAAATAAAATGATTTTTTTTTCTAAGCTAATATTTCGCGTTACATTTAATTTTGAGCTCTTTTGTTTTATTTTGCTAAATATGGGACTCTCTCGTCTTTTCTTATCACCCTAGAAGTACTATTTAATTTGGTCAAACAAAATAATAACAGGAACTTCAGTGCAGGCAGGCTATAGTCGCAGGCCGTCGAGCGAAGTGCCCTGCGAACTGAGCTACATTCTGACCTTTATATAATTTTAACGAACGCACTTCCATGTCGGGTTTGAGGAACCTAAACGTGTGGTCAAACTGACAAAATAATGTTGACGGAGTGAAGCCATTTCATGATTATTGCTTTTTGGGTTAATTGCTGGACTGATTTAGCCCTTTTCATCGGGTTCGATGCAGTCATATAATATTATAAAGAGCTAAAGTTTGTGTGTTTGTGAAGTTATAGGGGGTAATCTCTGGATCTACAAAACAGATTTTAAAAATTCTTTCTGTGTTAAATAGTGCATTTATCGGGGAGTGTCATAGGCCATATAGTATCACGCTATGACAAATAGGAGTAGAGCAGTAATGAAATTTTTTTAAAAAAAGGACGCGTTTTTTTCGCCGCCCCACGAAGTGGGCACGGGGCAGCTAGTACAAAAATATGTTTGTAAAGTATACCTTTTTTTTTATAGGATACTTTGTATACATACTTCTACTAGCACAAGATTGCTATCACGCTAATACTTACTATAAATAATTCTTTTTCTCCTTACCATGTCTTACAAAAAAATAAAAACAAGTTCCTGTCTCTGTAAATGGATATTAAAAAGAAATCTGCGTACTCAGTGAAGTATAAAGAACTATGAATACAATTCTTGGTATTATTTCTTTTATTTCTTGTTACATTTGTGAATTATTCAGCAACTCAATATGGAGTAACATCGACTTTGTGAAAAAAAAAAGATAAAATAAGTATATCACGATATTATCTTCCTCATCTCAATAACTGGAATGTAACAATTTTTCGACAGAACAATGGATTCAATTTCCTACATCTGTTTATTAAACTTTCGATATTGTGCCTTATTCGTGATCATTTCTTTTCGTAGTTGGATTGTAGTTATTGGAATTTAAATGAAATGAAAATGATTGATTTCATGGACGCTGGTTACAATAAAGAAGTAAAAAAAATTGTAACATTACATTATAAAACTAATTAAGTTCTAAACTATCTAATTTCTATTTCTTAATTTCTTGTAATTTCTAATAATTGTAATGTCTGCAGAGATAAATGTGCGACACCTATTTTGTGTTTTTATTTCTTATTCATTCAGGAACGGGGGAATGGGTTAATGTAAAGTGAATTAAACAACCAAACAAACCATTCTGTAAGAAATTATTAAGCTCAAAAGAAGGTTCACAATATCCACAAACCTCTTCCATCATTGTCACAATGGCGGCGAGCAGGAAATTATCCATTAGCGAAGTAAAATTCTAGTATGCTCTCAGTCTGCGGGGTAAAGAGCTCTACTGTAATTTGTAAAAGTACCCTTCCCTTTGCCATCTAAAGGTAACTGTTTTTCTAAAGAAGAACTTCTGAATAAGTGTCGTTTTGTTATTTTAAATTAAAATTGGTTAGTTTGTAGAATTGATATACTTCGACTCCCTCCGCGGCGCGATAGTGGTGGAAACGGCTGGCGATTTGATTCCCGCGCAGGACAAAACTTTGTGTGAGTCGGGATGTTCTTTGTGTTCGTTAAATTGATGTGTGTAAAGTCCCCGCGACACGGAGCATGACCTTAGTGCGGAAGTTACCTTTTAAAAACAAAAAAAAGAATTAAAAAAAAAAATATAAGCGATTATGAAACTATGATCTACATCGCTTTATCAACGTTTGTACATCGAATGGCGCTACATTCTTGGCATACAAGACAAACATTTTCGAATAATATTCACGTAGCTGTAATTTACTTTCATAGCAGCCTAGGAATGACCAACCACACACCTGTGTCAAAATTTGGCTTACATTTACCATGTACAACTTGTACTTACATATACTGTATACATTGGTAAAAGGTTTTAAGTCAATTTTTCCTTCTTTACGACAACTTAGCTGATATGTACGCAGGTGATAGTGACACCATGCAGATAGAATGAAATTAAAAATAAAGATTAAAATTATTAAATAAAAAACCATTTCAGTATAAAATGAATTGAAACATGAGTCAATTTTACAGGCGATTGTATACCAAAATTCACATAAAAATAGAATCGTCATCTTCACGCGAGCCCTGCGGCTTGTTACTTAGAATTAATGTAAAAAGGTTGACAATGCTTTCACTTCTTTGATTCTGGACAAGAGGATTGTTGACCTATCGTTCAAAGCTTCGGCGAACACTTAGTGTATGGTGAAGGACTGGAACAACTTGCCTGAGTTGCTTTTCGAACGAGTTTTCAAGTGCGTTAAAATTACGATTAAGTTTTTTTGAGCACTGCCGGTTGCCCATGGCCGAAGGGAAATTCACCATGTTATGTTTAAAATACATTTACCTACTCTTTGAAAGACGTGAGATTTCTAAATCTAGGTTAGTTTAAAGTTGGGGGATTGGTAAAAATTGTTAGTCAACTAATGAACTCCTAATTTGTACTGCAATTTTTATGGCACTTTTGGAGTTAGTCGATCTGGAGACACTAATCCTTGCCCATCAATAAAAGTACCTACTAACTCTATCTACTATCATCATAACAGCCGATTAATGTCCCACTGCAGGGACAGGCCTCCTCCAGTGACGGAGGGATACTTGGCTTACTAATATCACGATGGCCAAACGGATTGGTATAGGGTTTAATTTCAAGTTTTCCTTCTTTTTATTTCGATAAGATAATATTCACGAATAGTCCATTAGTCGGTTTTTACGACACCCATGGGATGAGATGGGGTGGTGACACACTGTATTATTACTCCGTCACCACACGGAGAACTCTTACTATACTCTATAGATATTTAGATGGAAATTTGGAGTAAATATAATTCCGCTTCATTACCCTGTCAGGAGGGTAGTCACGGATCCATCAATGCCTACAAACTTTTGACGTAGGTAAGCGTTCCGTTACTGCACATGACTCTCGTTAATTAAAATTTACATTAATTCACAGTAAGCTATTTAAAATTATGCCGCCGCCATGTTGGAATCTTAATTACTTACCTGTTTGTTCCGTTTGGTTTTCTTGTTTTAATGAGTTTGGTAATTAGTTGGCTCTGGTATGCGGATTAATATTAAATTAGTAAATATAGTCCTTCTTGTTAAATTAAGTTTAGGAATACGGACAGTAAGAGGTTAACCGGGGTGTCTTGTCGAATGATTATTATGTAAGACAAAATGTTTTCATTCTTAATTCTAATCTCATCCTGATGATATAGCAAAGAAAGTTTCTCAATGTCGACTATTATGTTAGGTATGTACGTTCTACGTTTGCCATATTTTACCGAAAAAGAAAGTGATAATATGGGTAATTTTATTTGAATTAACTTTACTTTATTTATAAATAATAAATCAAATTCGTCGAAAAGTTGTCAGATTCAACTAAAAAACCTCTCAACTAAATGATGATATATTAAAAAGATAATAAGTAGAAATTTTTAAAAAATTAGAGAAAGTTATATTTCATAAATTTTAATAGTCTTCCTTTTACAAGTCGCTAACTTGATATTCCCTTTTAGTTTACTACATGTGTAACTAGATGGCAGTAGTAGACTACAGCCAAGTGTCTGAATTGCGGTGTTAATGTTCTCCATAACCAATACAATACTACGGTACTCAGCAAACAACAATCCCGACCGACTAGAGACTGTAGAGGACACCGAGGCGGCGATCGGCGCCCTAACAGAGCACGTTCAATCGTTAATTAACGATTGTTCTCGGACAGTGCCTGTGCCGGAAGACCGGCGCTGGCAACTGCCCGCAGACGTGCGTGATCTGTTGAGGCGCAAGAACGCTGCCACACGTGCCTATGACAGAGCCCCCAGCGAGGAAAATAGGGTTACCCTTAGATACCTGCAGCGGCAGGTCAAAGTACGCATAAATGAGTTTCGTCAGTCACGATGGGATGCGAAATTGAGCGAGATCGAGCCTTCTCATCTCGCTTTCTGGCAACTATCCCGATCGTTAACGAAGGACGTCTACTCTTCTATGCCTCCTTTGGCCAAGCCTGATAGGACACTAGCGTTTGAGGATGATGACAAGGCCGAATGCCTGGCCGACAGCCTCGAGGCCCAATGCGTGAGCAGTCCTCTTCAGGGCAAAGCAGTTAAAATAGACCATGGTGACCTATTTAAAGAGACTACTGAAAATGTTGTATATTTTTGTGACATAGATCATAGTAGACAAACTAAAACAGGAAGAAGAATATTTAACCGTTACCCTGAAATACAAGATGGAGAGAAAATAAGCTGCACAGGTGGGAGCTATAGCTCAATATCTATATCAACTATCTTTAAGACGAAAGAAGGAGAGTGTGCCAAAAAAAGTAACGTAACAGTATTTTTCTATGACCCTACGAAACAAGATGGGAGAAGTCAACAAGATATTTTTAGTCTATGTCGAGAGCTTCAGTCGTTAGGTAAAAATTCTGAAGAGAAAAAATACACAGTAGTGAAACCGCCTGGGATAGACACTGAAATAATGAGAAAGATATTGGAGTGCTACTTTCATGAAACTAACACTGATATATTTTTAAGAGTACAGAAAAAAGAAAATAATGAAAGAAACAAGATTGTGAAACACATAAAAATGGAAGATACTATAGTCATAGATACAGAAAACACAACGTACGCGGACACATTAAAGAAACTTAAAGAAAGAGTAACCGAAAATAATATAATAGAAAACATTAAAGGAGTGCAAAAAACAAATACAGGGAAAGTAATGATACGAGTTACTGGAAACACGGACAAGGTGACAGGAAAGATAAAAGAAGTAATGAGAGAGTGGCAAGTTAAAAGATACACTAAAACAAAATTAAAAATTATACACCTAAAGGACATAGACGCGGTTACAACAAGCGAAGAAATTAAAAAGTCAATATACAATACAGAACTAGTTATACACAAAGACCAAATGGAGGTGAAATCACTCCGACCAACAAGGGACGGCAACCAAATTGCTACAATAAGTCTAGAAGAGAACAACTTCCAAAAGCTCATAGACCTAGGAGAAATTCGCATCGGACTAAGTATCTGTAAGATTGAGGAGCGCGTGGACGTTCACAAATGTTACAGATGCTGGGAGTATGGACATATGGCTGCAAAATGCACGGGAGTGGACAGGAGTACAAAATGCCAGAAGTGTACGAGAGACGACCACAAAGCAAGCACATGCCAACAGGAAGCCTTCTGCCCACTCTGTAACCAAGTAGGACATGCTGCTGGCAGCGGAAAATGTAAAGTTTTTAGGGTTGCATTAGAAGCAGTGAAGAGACGCACGATGGACAGGGACAAGAACTTAAATTCTCAATTTTACAAATAAATGCTAGCAGGAGTACAAGTATTCATGACATAACGACAACAGTAGCCGCAAAACAAAAATATGACTTTATTATGTACAGTGAGCCTAATAGAAGACAGTGTGATGGCACGAACAAATATTCCAACGATTCCAAGGATGTACTTATTGAGAATTTTAGCAAGATAAATAAGGTAACAGCCTATCGCAGTGGAGCATGTTTTGTGTGCGTTGAATTGCCCGATGTCGCCCTCTACAGTGTATACATTTCACCTAACATACCTTTCCAGAACTATATGGACTGTCTCTGGGAACTAGAGTGTGACGTAAGAATAGCATCGTCAAAACATTTAAAATTAGTGGTTAGGGGTGATATGAATGCTAAAAATAGATGCTGGGGAGGCAATAAGACAGACAAACGAGGTACTGAGCTCCTGGACTGGGCCCAGGCCCTGAGACTTAATATATTAAATGACGGAAAACTGCCGACACTGGTAAGACGAAATGGCTCGTCATATATTGACATGACATTAGTATGTGACAAAATTGTTGCACTTAAACCACAATGGAAAGTGCTCAGCGAAGAAGAGCCGCTTGGAGAGCATCAGCTTATAAGCTTGAAAATGCAGAGCAAAGAGAAATTCAAAGCTGTAAAATATAGATTTGGGTTACCAGATAAAAAACTATTTTCTGAAATTTTTGCCAAAGAAACTGAAGGGGCAGAAGCTAATGCTGAAAACTGTGATAGAGCATTGGCCAAGGCATATAAAGGTAGCGCTCCTCGGATCAGATGTGATGATAGCTACAAGCTCCCGTATTGGTGGAATGAAGAAATACAGGAAAGTATATTTAAGACGAGGCAAAAAAGAAGAAAATATCAGAGGGAAAAAGATCAAGAATTGAAAGAAGAACTAGCAAAAGATTATGATGAGTCTAAACTTACACTTAAGAAAACAATAACAGCTGCGAAGGGGAAGAAATGGGATAGCCTATGTGAAAATTTAGAGAAGGATATCTTTGGAGAAGGATACAAGATAGTTATGTCGAAATTAAGAATACCTACACCAAGAGTTCAAATAACAGAAACAAAGAAAGAAGAAATTTTTAAAGAACTGTTTATACAACCAAAAACAGAAACGCTAGAAAAAGAAGAAAATATGAATGAAAGAAGTAAAGTAAGACTGAATGCAGATGACTTAAGAAGAGCCTGTAATAGGATAAAGATGGGCAAAGCACCTGGACCTGATGGCATCTCTCCGGAAATAATGAAGTGTATCCTGAAAGATCACACTGGATATTTTCTAAGACTGTACAACAGCCTCCTCAAAACCGGTGAGTTCCCTACAGAATGGAAAATAGCTAAACTGCTGCTAATTGAAAAACCTAAAAAGAACAAATCTGATGAGACCAAATACCGCCCCCTCTGCTTGATTAATATTGTGTCAAAAGTCTTTGAAAGCATACTCAATGAAATGCTCATAAGTAATATTGAAGAAACGGGAGATTTTAGTAAGTCACAATATAGTTTTAGGAAGAGGAGGTCCACAGTAGATGCGGTTACACATGTCGTGCGTCTTGCTAATGATGCCAAAAAAGACAAAAAATGGAATGCACTCATACTACTAGACATACGAAATGCATTTAATACGGCATCATGGAAACTCGTTGTTGCAGCGTTGAAAAGGAGAGGTATAGCACCGGAACTAACAAATGTTATTGTGTCTTACTTCACTGACAGATCCATAAGTCTAAACAATGACAAGATACATAAAATAGGCGGTGGAGTACCGCAGGGCTCTGTCTTAGGACCTACTCTGTGGAATGTGCTCTATGATGATGTAATGAGGCTTGATGTCCCAGAAGGAGTGGAGCTGATCTGTTATGCTGATGACCTAGCGGTGTCTGTCACTGCGACTACCCCTCATGAGCTGAATCTTATAGTTAATGAGGCACTACAGATCATATTTCTGTGGATGAAACAGCATGAGCTAGAAGTGGCACCAGAAAAATCAAACGCTATTATTTTAAATAAAAAACGTCAGCTAAAGGACATAAGTTTTGAGCTAAACGAGAGAGCAGATAGAGTTATGTAAAACTGTAACATATCTTGGCATTGTGCTTGATCGAGGACTAACGTACAATAAACACCTTGAAAAAGTGTGCGTAAAGGCAGAACGCACAATAAGAGCTTTAAGCATCATACTTCCAAATGTAAGAGGACCTGGAGCAAAAAAGCGGAAAGTGCTGGCTCTAGCTGTACAGTCCATAATTGCATATGGTGCTCCAATTTGGGAGCCCGCAATGAGGTGGCACCGATCAAAACACCTAGTAATAAAAGTACAAAGACTAATGGCTTTAAGGGTATGCAGTGCCTATAGGACGGTCTCTGCTGAAGCAGCTATGGTGATTTCGGGACTGGTTCCAATAAATGAAGTGGCAAAAGAAAGACGAAATATCTATGAAAAAGGAAAAGAAGTGAGCGAAGAGGAAAAAGGACAAGAAAAGAAGAGAACATTGGATAGATGGCAAAAACAATGGGAAGAATCAAAAAACGGAAGATGGACTTACCAGCTGATTCCAGACATAGAAAAGTGGATGAATCGTACACATGGAGTAGTTACATTCCGGATGACACAATGTCTATCAGGCCACGGTGTATTTATGGATTACTTACTTAGAATAGACAAAGTAAACGACCAGTCATGTATGTATGAGGACAGCAACGTGGACAACGCAGAGCATACTTTATTCCACTGCAGTCGTTGGGGGCTTAAAAGGTTTGAGCTGGAAATGAGACTGGGCACAATACTTACCAAAAATAATATAGTGGACATTATGTTGGAAAGTAAAGAGAAATGGGATGTTATAAAACAGTACATGGAAGATATAATACAACGAAAAGAAATTGATGAAAGAATAGACAAGGAAAGTGGAAGAAGACAAGTAAGATAAAGACATTCACCGTACTGATGCAGACCGCGAGGTGATTCCGGGACGTGTGAAGGTGTAACAAAAAAAAAAAAAAAAAAAAAAAAAAAAAAAAAAAAAAAAAATCCTCTTCAGGGAAACACTCATGGGAAATTTCAAATAGATGTCGAAAGCGAAGTGGAACGGCGAGCTTCTCTCCCGGCCCCTCCGCTCGAGGCAGATAGCGACGTTATACCGGCAGTTACACCAGACGAGGTGCAAACCGTCATAAAATCTCTCGCCCCTAAAAAGGCACCCGGCTCGGACGGAATAACGAATAGGGTCATCAAGCTATTCCCCGAACGTCTTTTGGTCCTTATGACATGCATATTTAATGCCGCACTATCAAACTGTGTCTTCCCACAGCAGTGGAAAGACGCCGTGGTTATCGGAATACCGAAACCCGGCAAAAAGAAGTCCGAGCCGGCTAGTTATAGACCGATTAGTCTGCTTAAAGGTTTAGGGAAAATTTACGAGCGGCTTCTGTATAGGAGGCTGTTAGCACACGTGGAGGCCAACAATCTTTATCTATCTTATTCCAAACGAGCAGTTTCGCTTTCGGGCCAAGCACTCGTCCACCCACCAAGTTCACCGTGTCGTTGAACATGTCAGCGCTCGGCTCATGAAAGGTCAAATGACCGGAGCTCTCTTCTTCGATGTGGCAAAGGCATTCGACAAGGTGTGGCACGCTGGCTTAACATACAAGCTTTTCATGATGGGAGTGCCACACAGACTCGTGCTCATCTTACGAGACTTTCTGTCGAATCGTTCCTTTCGCTACAAAGTTGAAGGGACTCTGTCCTCTGCTCACCCCATCCGGGCCGGAGTCCCTCAGGGCTCCGTCCTCGCCCCCCTTCTGTACTCTCTGTACACACGAGATATCCCTCGGCCTGCGGGTGTGCAAACAGCCCTTTTTGCAGACGACACAGCGATTTACGCCTCTGGCACCTCCCCTCCCTCGATAGTTAGGCGACTCCAATCTGCGTCCAACGCCCTCAGCGATTGGTTCCAGAAATGGAGGATAACAGTCAACCCCGAAAAGAGTCAAGCGGTGATGTTTTACAAGAAACGGAACCACTCGCCTCTCTCGGCAGCGACACAAAGGGTCAGGATGTTTGGCTCCCCGATCCCTTGGGCTAAGGAGGCCAAATATCTTGGCGTTTTGCTCGACGATAAGCTCTCTTTCCGTCCCCACATAAACATGGTTCGCAAGCGGGCCACGTTTGTGTTGGGACGGCTGCACATGCTCCTCCGTAAGGAGTCTAAGATGTCGATCCGAAACAAAGTTAGGTTATACACTACTTGTATCAGACCAATAATGACGTATGCGTGCGTAGTTTTTGCCCACCTTAGGCCACACAGGATCCATAGGTTACAAACAGTTCAGAATAGGTTCATGCGCAAAGCGACGGGAGCACCGTGGTTCATGCGTAACGAGGATCTTCACATAGACCTCGAGTTGCCTACTATCCAGCAACACATGAAACTCTGTTCCCGCCGCTACTTTGATTCGGCTGCCACTCACCCCAACCAACTAGTGGTCGGGGCGTCCGGGTACATCCCCTCCAAGATTAGCAAAATTCGTAGACCTAGGCATGCTCTCGAAGAGCCGGACGATAGGATCACGATCGCTCAACGTAGAGCTCACACGGCTCGCGAAGCCACAACAAAACGTCCGCGGTTCCGTCCTCGCCGTCGAGGCCGGAATACGCGCCGCGTTCGCTCCTAGAGGGCGTGCCTTCCGCACGTCCTGTTAGTCAGTGACGGTCCAGGCCGAGGTTCGTACCCCAAAGGGGGTGCCTCTGTGGCACGTCACTTAAATGTCTTTGGTTGAGGGCCATCCGCCCCACCACAGCCCGCGTAAAGTAGTAATGGTCGTCTGAGACCGACTACTCGTCCTCACAAAAAAAAAAAAAAAAAAACAACAATTCTCTTTGGTTGAGGGCCATCCGCCCCACCACAGCCCGCGTAAAGTAGTAGTGGTCGTCTGAGACCGACTACTTGTCCTAACAAAAAAAAAAAAACAACATTGCTGTTAAATACTGGAAATCTATTTAAAATATTATTTTTGAATGTTCTGTGCTTGTAATACACACATCAAAAAAGTCTAAGCAACATGCATGATATTACAAATTTACCATTTATATTAATTTATTTTACCATTTATTTTAATTATAACGTTGTATTTTATTTTTAAAATAATATTTTTAGGGTTCTATGATGTAAAAATAACAGCTGTTTTCTTTATAAGTTCTTTTAATAACAGAAATTAACAATATTAGAATATACAGGTACATAAGAAACTAAACTTTTTTTTTACAAATTGAAATTTCTTAAGAAAATGAATTTATTGTGAAAGAATAGGACAATTTAATACAAAGTATGGCCTCCTCTGCTATTCAGAACTTGTCGGCAACGATTATTCATTGAATTAATGAGACTGTTTATGTCATCTTGCGGTATTCGC
Organism: Schrankia costaestrigalis; assembly: GCA_905475405.1. NCBI lineage: Eukaryota > Metazoa > Arthropoda > Insecta > Lepidoptera > Erebidae > Schrankia > Schrankia costaestrigalis. Next base: position 22,605,912 of record FR997827.1, on the reverse strand, counting down.
TCCCAATGGAATTGTAGCAAATCCTTCAGCTGTTGGGTTGTTGTCACTCCGTCCAAGTCCTTCAAAACACGTCTCTGGAGCATGTCCCATGCGTGCTCGATGGGGTTGAGGTCTGGCGATTGTGCAGGCCAGGGCAATACCTGGATGTTCTCCGTTGCCAAGTATTCACTGGTTCGCCGAGCTGTATGTGAACGCGCATTGTCATGCATTAACGTAAAATCGGAGCCAAAGGTTTGTGCAAATGGATGGACATAAAGTCTGAGAATATCCTCAACGTAATTTTCAGCGTTCATGTTTCCATTTACAAAAACGAGCTCAGTTCGCCTGTTCTTCATAATACCCGCCCATACCATAACTGTTGAGCCGCTGTATGGATGAACTTCCTGAACGCACCTGAGTCTTTCAGTATTTTTCGGGTCGACGGTACACTCGCACCCTTCTTGTATCAGGCCTAAACCCGAATCGCGACTCATCGGAAAACATAATTTTATCCCATTGTTCCTGGGTCCATGTTATGCGTTCTCTACACCATTCATTTCGACGAGCGCGATTCCCGTGACGTATCGGTGGGCACCTGATAGGGCGTCGAGCTCGTAGGCCGTACTCATGCAGTCGATTTCGCACAGTTTGGGGACTTACATCAACACCACTTGAATTTTGTAGCCTCAAACTTATCTCTCGAGCGGTTAACATCGGCTGGCGTCTTGCAGTCTAGTCAGTTGTATGTACCGGTCTTGCCGAGTGGTTGTACTCCTTTTACGGCCTGGATGCTGTTCAGCGGGTTCCCCTGTATTATTGTAGCGCTGCCAAAGACGACAAATAACACTTCTATGAATACCAAAATGTCGAGATACCTGAGATTGATTACTTCCCGCTTGCAACATCCCTACAGCTCTTTGCATTTCATCTGCCGTCAAATGACGTCGCTCCATGACGTAAAGAATATCTAACAATTCAATTTTGTCGCCAACTGTATTTAAATGGTTGGTAAAATTATAAAATCAAGACTAAAACGTAGCAATTAACATGCACTCAAATTCAAACAAATTCGCAGTCATTTGAATTTTATGAAAAAAAACAAAACATAATCGAAATTTTTTTTACACACACACTACCTATACCTACCTACCTACCTACCTACTTTTACCTATACACTTTGAGTGAGTAAATACTTAGAAATTAATTAATATAAATGGTAAATTTGTAATATCATGCATGTTGCTTAGACTTTTTTGATGTGTGTATATCCAGAATATTATATATATTAATTATGTACCTACCTAACCAATACTGATTAACTTTTTGTCACTATTGTATGTAAGTATAGTACCTACCTATAACAAAACTAAACATTACTAATTACTATAATATTATGGTAAAGCTTAAACCGTTTTCTGTATCTCAAAACTGAAGTATCTCTTAAGAACTAAGCTGACGTATCGTGGTTTGTCTATAACAATAAAGTGTGATTGTCTTTTGTACTTTCGTCTTGAAACGTAACGTGACTTCAGTACTCGCATGTTGCATTCAGCACCGTTAAATTACATTTACGTTCATTATCTATACGTATAGTATAACCCTTTACACGATTTTTTATTAAGGTAATTAGGTGGTACCTGTGACTACTATGCGCAGGATTCACGTAGCTTAGGTAGGTATATTATAAATACAATACCTTACAAAGCCTATGTTTTATTCTGATGTATAAACTACATTATTGTAAACTTTAAATTAAAATTAATTCAATAGTTTTTGGTGAAAGAGTAACAAACATCTAATAATACTTACAAAGTTTCGCGTTTATTAGTGCGATTTATAACATTTAAAACTTTAAGATTTTGCTCATAATTGTTAAGTTTGTATCACTTTTCATTGTTTTATGTTTCAATCGGAAACCTTTAGAAATAAAACAATGAAATTCTATTTGATCCTAAGCTGTTTTGGAAGGGCAGCGGTTACCAAAGTTGTTCATTTAACAAAATCCCTCGTTCCCGTCTAATGATTGTGCCGATGGCCGCGCGCTGAGGATTAGAAATGCTCATAAAACCGATACAACAATTAATTGGCTCAGACAGAGATTGTCAAAGTCTTTTGCTTGATCCTTGCTAGGTGTTTGAGCTAAAATGTTATGTTAGTGCCAAGCCAATTAGAAAGTTATCTTGTACAAATAAATGAATTGATGGATCTCAATATAATCGCAATTTGGGTATGGCGATTAAATCTCATTATGTAGATATCTACTTACATAGTTTTTAAACATTGGCAACATCTTATTTTTTAATAAAAGATTATACAGGAGAAATAATAACATATTTATATTTTAAAAGTACATTGCCGAATCCGTGGCCGTATTAGGTCGCGTATCACGAGCGAATTAGTAATGAATTTCATCGTTTTTCAAATATACGTCGGGATTCAGAACTTAGCATTAAATTTAACAGACACAGACTTCAAGGAAAACTAAATTCATTTAGAATCAAGGCAACAGTTTGTGGATTACACAAATAAATGTAGGTTATTTGATTCCTTGAACAGGGTATACACGGTCCGGTACACATTCGACCGTTGTGTCAACGAGGCGTGTCTCGCTTCAAATGTTTTCTGCTTAGGTTTTGTTGTAACCACGTTGTAACGCAAAAGTTTAGAACCACTGTCTGCAGGGACCTTACTAGAACGATATCGGAAACTCACGACCGTAATGTTATACTTTATTGAGGACGGATTACTGCGAGGCAATTTTGTTATAATAATGGCGTCGATTTGTTTCATACAGTAATCTCGAATAATGAAGTAAGGATTGTTTTTAGGATTTAGGTGAAACGTTTTAGTACAAATCGTTTGGCGGGATTATTGGTTCATGTTTGATAGACCGGATAAATGAGGATCGTTCTGCGGTGAGAACATTCATTCGTTCGTTCGTTATCGTATGCTTTTACTTTTGGAATGGTTATACCTTTTTTGTTGAACTTTAAAGGTTTCTCTTTCGTTAGTTGCGTAGAATTAAAAGACAAAGCTTTTAACATGTAACTAGTTGTTGATACGTATCTAATAAGTTGATACGTATGTTATTAAGTTTGTCCCTTTGAATAAAAACCTAATTTCATAGAATGAGTATATCTACAGTCCAACAAATCTAATAGGTACGGTATGACAGTTCTGACAAATTGAATAATAAGGTTGGGATAAAAAAATCGATTACTATAATATCCGAAATTTAAGAGATCGATTACGATAATATCCGATTTTTAAGACACTTTTATAATTAATTTTATTATTAGTAAAGGGTAGAACCTTTTGTAAAAAAACACCACATATTGGAAATTCTCTAATCTGCGAATAAAAAAAAATTCCAAACATTACTTTTATTTTAATTATAAATAATTAAATAAAAGTAATGTTTAGGATTTTTTTATTCACTACTAAGACCTTAATAAGTTGCCCCCCGTCACCTTCGACCACGTCGAGTAATAGTTTTAAGTAATAGTTAGTTACGTGTCTAACGATAATAACGATTTTTCGTATATGTAAACGATTTTTTTGCATACAAGTGTATCCGAAGAGTCGCAACACTACGAGCAGTAACCTAACTACGTGACTTTGCAATGAGGTCAAGAATAGAACTTTAAGATATTATTTACTATGTAAATATGTGTTATTTTGCTTTGTTTGAAAGTTTTCAATTTAATTTATATATTAAGAATTGTACATTTTTAGATACAATAATAAAATCTTTCTAAATTCATGGTTTTACGAAAAAGGTTTTCGAAACTGAATAATGTACGCATGAACAAAGTTGTTTCAGTTTGAAAAATATGAAACGTCATACTGTATCTTTTAGATTTGTTGAGGTGTAGGTAATATTATGTGATCTTTAAAGCTTAGGTAGTGATTTTGATTGTACGAGTTCGACATTTTTTTTTCCTGACGCTGAGTATTGTTTGTAGCTTGGTTGGTTATGGTTGGTTAAAAACCAGATTGATTTGTTATGTTAAACAAACATAAATTATATAAAAAAAATTAAAAATAATTTTGCTAATTAAAAAACCGACTTAAGAACGTTAATGTCGATTATTTCTTTTTTTATTTTTTTATATAAAGACAACTCCCGCACTAGTGATCAGGCCCTGTGTCGCGGGGACCTTTTACAAACATTAATTAACGGACACAAAGATTAGGTATACGGTTTTTGGAAGGAAATGATTTAACCAATTTTAATGAAATTTTTATTGAACCAACCTGCGTCGTCGAATAACTATTCAAATAAAATAATAATAAACGCTCTCTGACTAAGTTTTGAGACTAAATGACTAAGTTTTTAGGTTTCAACATAACAAAATAACATCTTAGTTTTGAAGTCAGATAAAGGACAAAAAGTCTTATAAAAATAGCACTAGTAGAATATCAGATAACAGATTGATACAGGTACTGAATAAATTTCACGAGTACCGCACACAGCTAGTGCCTAGGGCTGTCAAATAATCAAACACATCGGCATGAAGTGTGTTGTCAGGTCCGACGCACGAAAATAATTTACTGTTAGCTACATATTCACTAAGTGCTCTGAATAATTGAGCTGTTAAGAGTTCAGTTTTAAACGGAATTCGGCCTGGGGCTTTTTGTTTTTTTTATTGCTTTAAAGGTGGCAGACGAGGAGTGGGCCCACCTGTTGGTAAGTGGGAGCTGTCGGTCATGGACGTTAGCCTTAGTTGTCGGTAGAATTAGGGGACCAAATACTTTAATTTTTTAAGAAAATCCAGCCCAGGGAACGCATTACAGGACTGTTTAAATTTTTTAGTAAAAATTATTAGAAATGTTAGTAAAAATCCGTGGTAAAAATTATCTCTAAATCTTAGATTTGCTATTATTTATCAAAACAAATCTAAAATAAGACCGTGAAGCTGTCGTTTTTGAGTATTAATTTCAGACGTCTTGACCGCTAGGCCAGCTATATCTCACTAAAAAATTTTGTCCTTAGCTTTAGGCAGATTATGAAGCCTAGTTACCAACAAAATATAATTTTATATTTCTAGTTCTTATTACCAATTTGTTCTACAAATGCTCAACATTACGACTGCTCCGGGACTTTTCATTTGAAATAACCGTTCTAGTTTATAATCAACATGCACAAAAAAAAATAAACGACTTGAATTATTAAGTTTAATTAATTAGGACAACCCTAAGGTTAGACCTCGGCGGGATAATCGCGGAGCTCCTTAAAATGAACGATGACGGTCATCCCCCTTATAGCAGAGATGTTGGCGTAAATTGGACTCTCATGTTTTATATTATTCACTAAATAATTCAATGGAGATGTTTTTTGTTTGGACAGTACAGTTTTGTTGTAGAAATATTTGTGATAGTAGGGTTTTTTGACAGACATCTTAGTCAAAGTCTTGTAGACTTTTGTTGGAAGAAATAAACTAATTTTTCTAGTTTCTTTTATTTAAGAGATTTATTAAGTTTGTTTGAGATTTATTGTTTTATAATAACACAAATTGAAAAGCATTCTTCAATAAGGAAGTAAACTGTAGTAATAGTAATTGGAACTGTAATGTGCGCACCATTGGAAGGTTTATTTGTATTCAACATGTTGCATAAAGTGACGTTTTTTGGTTAACTTTATGGTATTAAGTATTGTATATAGCGTACCTAACTATATGCATTTTTTTGCTAAGGTTCAAATAGTTTTTCTAGTAATACCTATTATAACTTGGTTACTAATACAATATTTGCGGTGACTACTTTTTTAGCAGCCTATCTGTTGGGATTATACCTAGACTACTTATGGAATGCGATGATGAGATGGGGTAGTGACATTTTATGGGTTAAAGTAATAAGTACTTAATGTACTATAATAAGCCCGCTGGCAACATTCAACGTAAATAAACGTTATCAGCTAAAATGTTTTCGAAGCTCTCACGATATTTGCTTTACTTTTATTTCCCGCGGCGTTAAAATTATTGAAAAACATTTTTTTTTGTATTTTAAATTCATTTGAAAGGTTTCATCGAGGCTTTACCTACATTTACAAATTGTTTTCCAATGAATATTAAACTGTTTACACTGTTATACATTGAACGATCGTATAATAATGAATATAGGATCTATTCACCTCTGATTTTTTTACAATAAAACCTTTATTGTTTCTAACAACATAGGAATATAGCTGATATACGTAGATGTTTTTAGAATTGGTTAATTGTAATGTATTATGTTTGTTGTATAATTTTCTTGGTCCTGAACATAATTGCATACAATTAACTACAACCAAGTAATTGTCATCTATACTTCTATACTAATATTATAAAGAGGTAAAGTTTGTGTGTTTGTAATGTTGTAGGAGTTAATCTCTGGATCTACTGAACCGATTTTAAAAAGTCTTTCTGTGTTGAATAGTCCATTTATCGGGGAGTGTCATAGACTACATAGTATCACGCTATAACTAATAGGAGTGGAGCAGTAATGAAATATGTTTTAAAAAGGACGTTTTTTTTTCTCCACCCAACGAAGTGGGCACGGGTCAGCTAGTTTAAAATAAAGTAGTTTTCAGAATCTTTCTCTCCTCTTTGGTTTAGGAATTGCTCCTGTTATTCGTGAAGCAATAGTCACGTTACTATAGATAAGAGAATAAGAAAAATTTCTCACCTCGGTTACGACATATTGCTATTACCAAAATAAGTAAGTGAAATGTAACACATCTAATATGTGACAAAATAATTTTCACAATTTCCAAGTGAAACGTAATAATTGTTAACAGTTTAGCAGTTTATGAGAAAGTGTTAAACTAGGGGGACATGTGAACTTTCATTAATTATCACATTTGCGAGCTAAGGAATGCTGAAGTTATCGTCTTAGAACAGAATATCAATAAGTTCATGACCACTGAACACAATACAAGTGTGAAATAGAGTAAATATAAATAGTTAATTTTTTTCTTTAAAAAAAACATTGAGATTGTACTTTATATTTTGAGTGTTGCCAGTAATAATGCGTTTCTTGACGGTATTTCTAGTGTTGGTTTATGTTGCGTTTAGTGAAGCTTCTACAGAATATGGCGTTGAAGGAAGAGGGAAGAAAAAGAAGATTGCTCTATTAAGTAAGTTATTTGAAAATTTCTTATGTTTTAATCTAGATTATAACAAAATAACTGGTGAATCTATCTGTCGCATTAGCAAAAATAACAAGTAAAATAACCCATAAAATTCATGAACTTATCGGTGTGATTATCGTAGTATTGTAGTCCATCTATGTCGTTCTGTTGACTTAACAATTGCCTAACTAAAAAACAGACATTAACCAGAGCTTTAATATCTATTAAGTGCAATATTTTTCAAAATACGCATAAATGCATGATTCACAAAAAGTCTATATTTTTTTATGTGCAATCATTACCAATTTTAATAAAATGAGAAAATGTATGGGGACAACTGGGGAATACACCCTTTAAAACTAAAAAGTTATATAGTAATTGGTCCAGAAATAACAAAGTTCGCAGGTAACAAATATAACAAAAATCCATCCGAATTGAGTAGTACTGGCATCACTTTTTGAAGTTGATTAAAAAGAAGCCACACTGACAAACGAAAAGCTAAACTTCAATAAAGCCCCTGAACTAATCCGCTTCGGGCGTCTAGTCAGTGCAATACAGTCGACTACATTTCTAAAACTCACCGTATCAATAAGGTGTTAAGGCTTTTCTTCTAAATAACTTATAAAAGCATTTCCTTTCTAAATGATGTTACGTAAATGCTATATAGATTTTTCCTTATTAAAAATTAAATTAAATTGATTTAATATTTTCATAAAAATATTAACAAACACGCTATGAACAAACAAACCGATAAATTTGCTTCAGGCCACGGTAAATATCGTAAACTAAATAAATCGAGAATTTATAAAAAAATTAATTATATTATTGTATTTCTCTATTGAGGCCAGTGGCAGTGTTTTTTGAACCGTAAAACTGGTATTCAATAATCGGTTTTCAATAGCTCTGCACATTTATTGAACATTTATGATTATTAAATTTTCAAATACTTCAAGCCCTTGTTTTCTTTTTAAAGTTTTGTTTTTAATTCTATAATGGACTGCTCAATTAGTTTTATTACAAGGGCATCCATTAAAGAATTTAAGTTTTTAAATGGCTTGTGAAATTTTATTAACCTTATTAGATATCGTGTTAAAATCGAATAACGATTTTAGGAATAAATTTAATTCATTTTTAGCGGGCTCTTACGTTTAGACTATAGCCTAACTACGAACTTCTATTTAGTTAAAAACACCATCGAAAACAGTCGCGTCGCAGGGATACATCGAAAGTTGATGTTTGGTGTGTCATGTGAGTCATGCTCATGTGGTCACATGGAATACAGACTCAACACAAAGCAAAATATTTGAAAAGAAAGTCGTATCATGCTGCACTGAATTCTTACATTCATAGAAAAATACATTTGCTAGTATTTATAGGCAGCGAATTCTATACGTTAAAGTTTTCTTTTTTTCTGAAAATGGTACGTTCTGGCTATTGGATAACCATACGTCATTATGATAGTATTTTTTTTTAAAGACATCTCCCTCACTAGGGATCATGCCCTGTGTCGCGGGGACTTTTACAAACATCAATTAACGGACACATAGAACACCCAGGACAATACAACTACTCAGGACAATAATTTGTGGATCTCACAAATTATTGTCCTGCGTAGGGATCGAACCCACAACCTCATGCGCGGCAGCCGCTGGCTCTACCGGCGCGCCACCGAGGTCGTCAGTATATTACATACATACATAAACTCACGCCTGATCCCGGCCGGGGTAGGTAGAGACGACAGAACGCCACTTGTCACGATCCTGGCAAACAGATTCTGCCTCGTCCACATTCATTCATAGTATATTAACATGCCAATACTCCTTTTATACTCGTAGTTAAGTAACTACATTTTTGCATTGCTTGAAGAATAAAACCTTTTATTTTGTTACAGTATACTTCTTGGACCTGGTAGTAAAGAAGGTGTTCATTCTCAAGATCATCTACGCATTCGCATTCTGGATTCTGCTTCACAAAGCTGGCTTCTTCTTCAGCTGGTTTGTAAGCTATCTTCGAGAGCAGAAGCAACAGCACGTGGAACACCATCCTCATCATCATTATGAAGAGTATGGACCTCCAGGGCCTTATAGAAGAAAAAGTCAGAAGCCTTATAGTTCTTATAATCCTTATTCAACGCCAGGGAGGGATGTTAAGCCATAATAATAATTAATTTATAACAGTAATTTGAGTGTATACCTGAGTAAACGTTATTTTGATATTAGGCAACTGTTGAAATGGTATCCTCTCCATTTAAGTCTTAAAATGCTTATTTGCTGCATAGTTTTAACGCTACCATCCTTGCGAATCAGTCTAGTATTTTAAAATAATTTTAAGTATTTATTGTACTAAGTAGTAATAATTTATTTTAAGATTAGTAATAAGGACATCTGTATTGTAAATAAGATTAACAACTCTTCTTTGTCAACGTTTTTTTTAAATAAATATTTATTATATTTCTGAGTGCAAGAGTTAATGTTGGTTTGTTAATGTTATCCCTTGGCGTCCCCAAGCAAAAGTAACGCCTAGTTAAATATAATGTTAACATAAAATACCAGTTACACTCGCTTATCAAGCGTTGGCAGAACCTCGAATTATAGGTATAGTACTTGGAAAATTAAACAATGAAATTAAAAATGTAGTTTTCCGACTGAAGCTTACGAATTTAAGAGCATGCGGGTTGTGAGAAAATTATTATAGAGAGATGCTATTGCATTAGTTGGGGAACGACATTGTTTTGAGTTGGCGTGCATTTTCCGTGTTAAATGTGTATTAGCTACATTATCGTCATAATTGGAGAAACGTTGACCATTTCTCCACACTCGCTGACCGCTTCTTAACACTCGCTGATGGCTAACGTTTGAGTTTAAAGCTCTTGGTAATTTTAACTAGGTAATGTAAAAGACTAAATTTAATGACTTAAGTTTTTAACCATTTATTTGAACGCCCACTGCAATAAACGATTTTTGCCATAATGTTGGTAAAGGTAAACTCTCTGTTATATTATTATTTGTTAAACAGGTAAATCTGTATTTTCATAAACAAGTGGTACTGCCCAGAGCGATTACACTGACGTGGGCAAGTCCACTTTGTTCTGCCAACTTATGCATAATATTAACATTATCGCGACACAATAAAATGTAATGAGTGCCTTGTGCCTTATTTATTTTCATAATAAATTATTTTAATGTATTATTTTGTTATGGAGTTTAAGTAAGTATTTTGGTTTTTTTTTATTTTAATGTATAATTATTGTGTTCTTGTAAAACTTCAAAAATTACAGAAGGTTCATTACTACTGACCATAATGTGGGTTGGTAGCTTGTATCCTATCTTATAGCAATTAAGTGAAAATTAGGCTGGTATTTTTTTTATTGGCTCTTGGATCATGGAAATTAGCTAGCGATCCAAGGCGTCTCTGGTTTTTTCTCACGAGAAGGAAGGCTAGGCTCGAATATCAGCAGTCTGTCTCAAACTCAATATGAAAAAACAAAATGCTATAATTACTTTTAAATAACAAGTAAGTATACAGTGCATACCTTTGAAGGTAGCTTTTAATATGTGTTACCTCTTTATTGCACTAGGTGCTTAGGTTAGCAATCAAATAAATACTTTCCAAAAGTTGGGTAATGAACAAAATATTTCTGTGCCAAAAATCAAAATATCTATAATTTCCAAGATCAGTATGGCAAAACATTTTACTAGGGTAGTCTTGTGTTCATAATCACAGTTTATAACCTTACAAAGATTGACCAAGCTTTTGCCCTTATAAAAGTCGTGAAGTTTATCCTAGAACATAAAACGTACAAAATAACAATTTCTTCTCAAACATAAACCGGATGGAGCCGGTTCATTCCTGTTATAACTGGCCGTAACCGGTTTAATAATCTTTAGTGCACGTGTACTTAAGACGGGCTATTTGAAACTGTACACAGCCCGGTTTTATTGGCTGTTAAAGTAAAAACTCAGTAATTTTATTAATTCATAATGAAGTGAAATTGTGCATAAAATTGTCGTGATTGTTTGCAATTAAGTTTGATCGTAAAGCGAATTTTAATAATACAAGACACATTATACTTATTGTTTAAGTTACCTAAGACATTGTGTACAATGTAGTACAATGTAGATAGTGTTATTCTAGGTACACAATATACTAAAAACGTGTGCTCAGAAATATGAAATTAGCATTTTACTAAGATACATTTAATTATATTATGATGTTACCTCACATCAAAGGTGCCGTAAAAGGCATCGTTAGGAACTTCTAATTCAAGTGTCAGTATCTATCACTAACTAAAAAGGAAAATCCTCGTTACCAATATCCCTCGTCACCAAAGAAAAATTGGACATCCACAATGCGTACAACTGCCTTGATGTCGCGGTGCTCGCGTTTTATGACTGTCATGCACAAGGCCATCAAGGCCTACGCAGACCGGGACGGCATGGCAAGGGATTTTAATTTTTACTAATGGAAATTCAACCGTACCGTTACAGAAATACGACATAAATTGCAATGCTTTAAAATAATGCCGTGGCATTGAAAGGGATTTTATCGCACGGCATTTTTCATTTTAAAGCATAGCAATTTATGTCGTATTTCTGTAATGGTGCGGTTGAATTTCCATTAGTAAAAATTAAAATCCCTTGCCATGCCGTCCCGGTCTGCGTAGGCCTTAAGTTTCAGCTTCACACAGAACAATTCTTTGTGCAACCCACTGATTATTGCCCTGAGTTTGGAACACCCAGAACCATCATTTTACCACAAAATGATGTTTGTGAATGTCTTCGCATGAGAGTGATTTTATTTGAGGTTAATGAGGTCGATATATATTTTTGATTAAAATGGCACAATTTGTATAAAAGCCTTTTCTAATAAAGTAAATAACATACAAAATCGTTACACTCGCATGGAGTATAAATCGGAAATAAACGGTAATAATTTATTCGTTCGACTGAACCTGGTCCACGTGATAATACGTAATTTAGGACCGCATTTTGTTGTTCGGATATTTTTCCCAGTATGTACGCACAGGGACGGAGCTAGGAGTAATCTTTATGCTCTGTAAACTATCATTGTTACTAACTATTAATATCCTACTATAAAATAGAAGGGAAATTTGGCCTAATTATACCGCTGAACGAATATCTGCGATCTTTTTCTTAGTCGACTTTTACTAATGGGATAAAATGGCCATTTTAGGGTGTCTACTCGCTTTTGGAACTAAGTACTACTGTATTCAAGAGCCGTAACAGTAATCACTAGACCCACACTAGGTCCTCATATACATGTAAAATTGACCAGACAGATAAACTAATGATTTATTTCTAGGCATACTTACTGTAACAGTCGACAGTAATCTGTCATTCAGCAAGCTAATTAATTTCTACCCTTGGGGACCCGTCTTGCAAGAGTTCGTGAAACGCCACGAAGTATTCACGTATAAATTTAAATAAGTCTCTGAGCAAGCTATCATTATAGCAATAAAAACAGTCATC